>CP125975.1:534066509-535299833 GCA_030063025.1 Avena longiglumis
AGCGGAGCGATGATATTCACGTGCAGGTAAATGGTGGGTGTGGCGTCATGATCATGAGCCCACGTCTGGCTTTAATTTCGTCGAGTGCATGTACCCTCTGTTTTAAAATATAAGATGATTTATCTTTATAAAGTGAATGTGTAAAGTCTTTTAGTGTGTTATTGTAAACTAAAAATCATCTAGATACATTTGCTTTATAAAGATAAAACATGTTATATTTTAAAACAAAGGGAATACAAGTTACAAGTTTTAGTTACTTGGCACTATAACCAGCATAAGTGTGCTTTGTCAAGTTCTCACCGTCAAACCGCGCATAGTTGATGCATAGTTGAGCCCGCAGTGGAGTATGTTTCATGTTAATGGCGCAGGAACCGACCGGTTGCTGTACGCCTAGACACCGGTCAAACCGCGCCGACAGGATCTGGTGCCGACGAGTGCGCGCGGCAGAGCGTGCGTCTCACCCGAGCTGGCATTGGCCTCTCGTTTTCCCACCGGCGGCACCGTTTGGGGTATAAACCTATTTCATCCGGCGCCTCCGAGTTTATATCCGAACGGAAAAACAGTCTCCCTACGTAATGGACAATTTAAATAGACTGTTGCTTGTCGGTTTTGTTTTTTGCCTTTTACGGAACAAAAATAAGCATTTCAGGAAAACGTACTCAAATGTAAATACGGCCAAGTTTACGTCTCGTCCGTAACTCGGCGTATGCCTCGTGTCGCAATCACCTGTGTGATCGACCCACGCCATTGCTTCGCATCCACTTCATGGAGCCTCGATCGGTCCAAACTCGCAAGCATCACTGCATGCATCAGTAGGGTATGGCGTATGACGACATGCTTCAGCCCCCTGCAAGCATGCACGCTTGCACAGCACTACAGCAGTACTACATCACGGGGTGTCTACGCGTGAGCTCTCTGCTCGGGTTCACGGGAGGGACTCGATGCCCATACGCCCCGTATTTGTGTAGGTACGTACCTGAACCTGAACCCTGAACCAGCCTCTGTGTCTGTGGTGTGTTCTGTGCACGCCCAGATGTTACCATGGATTCTGAGTACAGAGCACGGCACGCGACAGACATTCGGCAAAGTAGATCGGGCTGTTCTTTTGATGACTCATCCGAAGCGGAAATCAGCGAGCTCCTGAACCCTGAACCAGCCGTGGCGCGCGACCAAACCACTGCGGAGATCTAAAAGTTGTCGGCGCCGACGGTCATCGATCGTGTTGTGCCCCTCATGAACAAGTTGTTGGCAGCCGGCAATGCAAGCGCGTGGTCATCGATCGTGTTGTGCCCAAAACAAAAGCCAGCCGATTTTTAAATTGAGTTGTGAGCCACAACTGTATTTTTATGTGTATGAAACATGCACGATATTTGAGGTACTAGTCCTTTATTCGCAGGGATTTCATAATAATTTTAGACAACTTATTATATTTTTACATACAAACTTACGAGATCTCTCAGTTCATCCTGAGGATGTTTTGCAGTTCGTTTGGAGAAAAAATTGCATCCACTTCGAATATCATGTCCTGATTTTTTTTATTTTTTTTGCTTTCATATGGCATCGAATAGTATCTGAACCAAGTTTATGTAGTGTTTCATTTTAAGAAGTTCATGAGGGCGTACCGCTTTAAGGGTCATTTTCATACGCATTGATTTCAACATACAGAACTTGATGAAGAGTGCATTGGATAAATCCCATGCATAGACACTTTCTTGTTTTCATGAAATTCTCGTCTTGACATAGGTTTAACTTTGTTCCACCAAAATGACGTTTGTTGCAAACCTCTGCACTTAGAGCCTAAACTTTTTCCTGACCATATCAGTCCAAGCAATTAGCTCATCGCTTTCGCGCCACCTAATCTGATCATTGCCTAATCATGTTAGTTGTATACCTAAACCAACCTTCCCTCCCTTGGAACTCGAGAACTGATTTGAACATGTAATTTGCGATAATTGAACGAGCAAGGTGGTCATCTATGTAGGAATGCGTCGAACGAAAATACAGGCTTCATCGGTGGCATCTAAATACTAGCCATATTAGTTTGACACACTAGCCATGTTGTCTAATTCATGTCAAATTGTTCGGTTGACTATATAGTGGGATTGTTAGTACTAATTCAATTGGGTAAAAAGTGAGTTTTTATCTTAAGTATCACTATGCTTCATTTGTTTTCAAATTTTAAAAAAAGACACAATGATCGCTCATTCTTGATTAATTCACTATTTATATCCTTCGTAAAAAATCATTGTTTATACTTTCATACAGTAATGTAATATTTATAAAAATGATTCTTAAGTGATGGTTTAAAAGGAAGCTTTTCCGAGTTTTAGATAACTAGATTATAGAAATCTGGCCATATTATTTATTTTTTAGCACCACAGTTATTCTTGAGTCCCATGAATTTTTGATATAATTATATTTATTTAAAAATACTAGTTTCAAGCACTTCTATTAGACTATGTCTATTACTTTTGCGAACATGACATATTATTAAACAACTTTATGTAAGTATTGAAAAGATCCGGTCTTCAAATCAATTTTAGAACTTTATTTTGTTTGATAATTGCGACGGAAAGACAAATCGTTAATTGTTACTATACGAATTTTATGTTTTTTTTCTACTTGCATACTTTTTAGTTAATATTCATTACGAACATACCATGTGACACATAAAAGGTATTCGGTTAACCACTAACAAGATTGACAACTACATTATCTAAAATGATATTTATCTGTTTTGCCGTGCAACCATGTTTTTCATGAAAAATTATTAAATTATATGAATCGCTATGGTGATGTTTAGTCGGCTATACCCTATGGTCAACATCCCATAAGTTATACAACCTCACACTATGTGGGCTTGTAATCCATCAAACAATCAAATATCCACTACACGGAATTTTCTGCTAGAACACATATAGGCTATGCAGTTTATATACGTACCCATGAGATACCACATTAGCATCTTTAGTAGAATGTATGTACCTCCAACATTTCTCGCCTTGCCACAAAGGATGTTAGCTAAATTATTCCAGAACATCCATAGGAAATATCTTGTACTTTCCAAGTAAATTTACAAGCTTCTCTAGTATGGGCCTCGTATTTCTCAGCACGCCCCCTCGATGTTTGGGGAATTATCTCCTTGTTAATGTTCTCTTATCTTTTAAGATACAGCCTGTTACTTTTCACACTCATCCTTTGAGCAAAAACAACAGCATAGTCAACTGTTGGCTATAAGATAGTGTCATGTCATCTATAGTCAACCGAGTAGCCAATATGTACAATAACAACCTATAGAAATGTAGTATTTTATCAATACTTTGTCCATCATTCACTCTCACAAAGTGCATAGGAGCATGTGCTAGAGCTGATTCTTGCATGAGAGATCATTCTCGTTCTCTTTTTCTTCCAACCCAACATAAATATACTATTTAATGTCTTATAGCTAGCTGATATCACCTTGTTGTATTTATTCTTGGAGCAAGTATAATAAGGTCCAGTCAGCAGGCTATAAGACTTAATATAGTATATTTGTGCTTAGTTGTATGAGAGAGATGAGGAATAAACTCTTAGTTAAGAGTCAGCTACAACACGTGCTCCTAGACACTATGTAAAAGTGTAAAGTGAGCCATACATTAATAAAATTGTATATTTTTACTCTCTCCGTCCCGGTTTAAAGGACACAATTTGCAATTCTCTTGGCCTAGGTGTTATCTAATTGGTTCATTTAATAGTATGGAGTAGAAATGCATGGGGAGAAAAAGAGTTAGAAAAGCGTTCACATTTGTTCACACATGTGCATGCAAGTATTTTACTCCCTCCTTCACGGTTTGCATGACGCCTAATCAAATTTGGATATTTCCAAAACTGCAACGTTTCTAGGCGCATAAGAATTATTTATTAATTAATGTGACCGCTTTCCTCCCAACTTCCTATGCATGCAACAGTTTTCCACCAATGCATGCGCCTTAACCGCTAATTAATGATCTAATTTTTAACTAATACATATACGCCTAGGTCCGTGAGATTTTTGTAGACCTACAAACCGTGAAGGAGGTAGTATTCTTTTCACACGGGAGTAATTACAGAGATTAAATGCTTTTGTGTCTAAGTATTTTGGGATTGCATGGTTTACAAAATATGTTCTTTAAACCGGGACGGAGGGAGTACCTCTAATTATTATACTCCCTCTATCCCAGTTTATAAGACTTACGCGTATATCTAGGTCGTCCGCATGAGCTATATAATATAAATTATATAATATAAAAATTATATCATTAGAAAATACAACTTTTAAAGTTTCTAATAATATAGTTTTTAGCTTATGTATCTCATGCTAAATTGGTTAATTTGTTAACCTATAAATACGTGTAAGTCTTATAAACCGAGACGAAGGTAGTACTCCCTCAAGATCGGTTTACTAGGCGTGCATGGCAATTCTCTACGATAGATGATTGGAGAAAAAAAAGAGAAACTATGCCATAATTACTCTCCCTCGAAGCAGCTGATTGGGTCTCTTAATTACTAAGTTTCTTTCACACCACATGTTTTGGTTCAGGCATGCATACAGCTCCTGTTCACACCTCATGCGAGAATAAAGAGGAGAGCCACCGGCCTAATTGATCGTATGAATTAATGCAAACACGCCTTAGGTTACAGTAGTTTTGGGACTGCATGATTTCCGTATGGTGCCTAGTAAACTGACCCCCGGAGGGAGTATAAAATACGGGCTATTAAATTAACTCTAGATAATATGAACATGGATTACAGCCAGCAGTAGTGACTCTACTGCTGCCATTGCTCTTAGCGTTGATGACATCGTGTTTAGATGGTCGGCAGGTGGGGCCCGCGTGAGGCCAGCCGTACATGACGGCAGACAGAGGGATGACCAGAGGTCATGGCTTGGATCACGGGATAGTGAGACCCAAGGGACATCCCATCATCAACCACCATGAATCGTCGCCCATACACCCGTATCTCATACGTATCCGACGATGATCTGCATCGACCGTACGTACTACCGTGCATGCAGAACTGTTACCGTGGAGTACGGAGGACGGCATGCTCGCGAGATATTTTGCAGATCCTAGCGTGCCCTTCTTTTACACGATAGTACAGCTGATGCAGACGAGAAGCTCCTCGCGGGGCCGAATCTTCCGAGATCGCAGAGTTGTTGCGCGCCGACGGCGGCCAGCCGGGTACGGCAGCGCGCGCGCGTCGTCGATCCCACAGGGCACGCCGGGCGAACTATTGGTGCGAGATCTGAGACACGACCTCTCCGACTGATTGGCTCTCGCGTGATCGCATCTCGTCTAGTCGGCGGGCGCGGTTTAGTTTACTGTCGCGACCATACCACCGGCATCATGTGAATGCACATTGGGTGGAACTGTAAACTGAATCTGATTTTGTGATGCTCTTTTCCTTAAAAAATGTTGGGATGTGGCCTCCGGCAGTCTAGACTTATGTGGGTATCTATCCTTTTAGTCTATAAATAGAGGAACAATCTTTATACGTGAGCTTACCGAGAGAAAAGTTAATAAAAATTTCTTTTGTTTCCTGTGTCATCTACTTGTGTATTCTGTGCGCCTTCTACCAGTCTTCTTCTCGGGTGTGGAACAGCCTCGGGACCGGCCAGTCGGTAGGGCGTGTTCCAACACGTTATCAGCACGTGTCTCTCCGTCGAGCCTCCGTCAAGCCACCGTCAAGCCTGCACCGCGCAGGCTTTAGTTGAAGGTAACCCCAATCTGACCGCAAAAATGGATCCGTCTCGAAATTTCCTTTCTAGATTTGCGTTCAGATTTTAGATCAGATCTCATCTAAGGTGCGGATTTTTCTTCCCGGGAGTCGAGCCGACCTGCTGTCGCTGACCAATGTCGATCTAATCACTGCCGGATTAGAATTTTGTTGACTATACCGTCGATGCGTGCACCTGCTGTGCCGATCTGGTTCTTAGTAGATCGGGCTGATCTTGACATTTTTTTAGATCAAAATCCATCTAGTTTTTTATACACTAAACGTACACGTCCTGTTTTTACTGAAGCCATGGCCGCTTGCGCCCGCGTGCAGCCCTCACCGCCGCGACCGTGCCGCCGCCCCGCGAGCCGCATTGCCGCCGCACGCCGCCGCTGGCGCCCGCCGCGCATGGCCCTCGCTGTCGCATCGCTGTGGCCGCCGCCGCCTCAGGCCCATTGCCGCCGCCTGCGGCGATGCGCGCCGCCGGTAATGCCTCGCGCGCTGTTGCATGCGGTTACGCTGCTACGCCGGCCGCTGCCGCTGCGCAGCGCGCGCCATCGCCGCCAGCTTTCGCGCTCAGCGCCGCTGACAGCTGCGCGTCACCCGAAGGCCATACGCTGCTGCGCCGCCACTGCAGCCATACACATACTTGCTGGCTGCCACATGGCGGCATGACCACGCCACGCCCGCGACGCTGCTGCTACCGCTGCTGCCGTCGACGCCGCTTCCCCGCAAAGACGCTGCCATCATACGCCGCTACCATTGACACGCTTGTTGGTTGCCACGCCATGCGCCATAGGCTACAGACGCCTTCGCCGCCCGCGCCCGCATGCGCCGCCGCGCCGTTGACTCGCGCGCTCCCAAAGCCGGAGCGGCCTGCTGCCGCCTCCGCCCCACTCGAGAGCACTCCCGTGCTCTGTTCCCCCGTTCTAGGGCAGGGACGGTGTGGGGTGGGCCGGTCCACGGGAGACCGCGCGTTTTTCGGCCATTTTTGGGGCGTTTTTGGGCATGGGAACACGCGTTTGCGGGGCTGTCGGACCGGTTTCTGCTCAGTTTTCTGTCCGATTTTACACAAGCTTTTGAACTATGTTTTACTATAGTTATTAATTAACGCATGTTTTTAATACTTTGTATCTCATAGATAGCTTGTACCGTTTTTACATTAAATTTTGGAACGCCGTCATATTTGAATTATTGTATCGATTATCGCATTTATGCAACCGATTACCTGCTGTAATCTTACACACTTTGCATAAATTGCAGATGATCGAAATCGTCAGCCGCGAGTTCCCAGAGTTGACCCAGGATGGGCTTAACTATCTGACTTGGGCCTCGAACGTTGAGATCGTCCTCGAGGGCCGATGCATCAAGGATGCGTTGATTGAGGGGACCCCGACGGCCCCCAGCAAAACCATCCCGGTGGACAACGCCAAAGCCTTGCACTTCCTCCGCCATCACATGTGTGAGACTCTCAAGAATGAGTACATGGCAGAACGGAGTGCTTCTGCCCTTTGGACCGCCCTCAACAAGCGGTTATCTAGGCTGAAGTACACCATTCAGCCACAGGCGGAGTCAGATTGGATTCGTCTGAGGTTTGCGGACTTCAAGACGGTGGGAGAGTACAACTCCAGGTTGCACCGGATTTGTACTATTCTTCAGCTGTGTGGGACCAGTACCGATCGCGGAAGATAGACAAAACCCTCTCCACATTCCATCCGGACAACATCCAGTCCTCGTGAAACTTTCGCCAGGAAGGATTCACGGAATATGCAGCGCTTATTGATGCTCTCCAGGTGGCCGAGGCACAGGATAATGTTCTGAAAAAGAACTTCTCCGCGCAACCCTTCGCGGGGGGCCCAAGTCATGAGGCCAATGCCGGTGCCTACAAGGTGCGCAAGCCCATCCACAAGAAGAGAGGCAAGAAGGGCCCCAACTCCTCCAACCCGGCCAAGCAACGCAAGGCGGGCAAGGGGGAGGCGAGGCCCAGGATCGCTCATTGGCTCCAAGATTCACTTCTACAGGCAGTGTTTGGCCCCTAAACACGTCGTGGACGCGTTCAAGGCCAACAAGAAGGCGCGCGAGGCGCACCTTGTCCAGGTTGAGGCACCACTGGCGCCCGGAGAGGCGGTTGTGCAGAAAGTCGCGCCCGTAGTGGCGCAGGACGTAGAACAAATGGCAGCACCCTCGGCGGTTCCCACGGACGCCGCTGTGCCCATGGAGGTTGAGCACGTTGTGCCCCCCCCCCCCCCGCCTCAGCTAGACATCTCCGCTGCCTCGATGATGATGGCCAACGAAGAGAAGCTCACTGACCTTGAGATACAGGCTGAGCTTGATGATTTCTTTGCAGAATCCACCTGAGCTCCTTTTGTTGTGATGATTTCTTTTCCGCAAATAATCAGATACAATTTTTCGATATGGTTGTAAGCTCTATGAGAGCATAACACTTATTTGTTTTCGGCGATTGGATGACATTTATTTCATTCATTTATTCCATTATTTGATTATGTGATGTTCTGAAATGTTTATGTGTTTTACTTACTTGATGTAGCATCTTCCTCACTCCATTATATTAATTAGGCACTATATTTTAGAACGCGTGTGGCGCCCAAATGGAGGAAACGTGCCTGGCTGATAGCGGCACCACAAATACCATCTTGAGAGAAACTAAGTATTTTGAGTCCATTACCAAAAACCCTGGTAACATAATGACGATCGCCGGCTACGGTCCGAATGTAGTTGGCTCCGGAAGAGCAACTATCATACTCCCAAATGGAACAACTCTGATCATTGAAGAGGCATTGTTGTATCCGGAGTCGACTTGTACTCTCAAGTTTTAGAGACATCCGCGCAAATGGTTTCCATGTCGAAACCGATGATGATGAGAATGGAAAGGAGTTCCTACTCATTACCAAGCTCGACGAAAATGGTAAACATGTTGTCGAAAGACTCCCTTCATTAGCTACTGGGCTGTACTACACTAAGATAGTAGCACCACCTATTTACAGTACCCTTAAGACTGTCTTTAGAAACTCCGAACTATTCTGCCTTTGGCATGATAGGTTAGACCACCCCGGTCTTAGGATGATGAGAAATATAATTAACAACTCGAATGGTCATAATGTTAATGTGAAAAATTTCCCGAATCCCGATGATTTCGTGTGCTCTGCATGCGCTACGGGGAAATTGATCATTAGACCGTCCCTCCTAAAGGTGAAGGATGAACTCCCCGCGTTCTTGGAACGAATTCAAGGGGATATATGTGGTCCAATTCAGCCCCTCTCGGGGCCGTTTCGGTACTTCATGGTGCTCATCGATGCTTCCTCTAAATGGTCCAATGTTTGCCTGCTGTCAACAAGGAACCATGCTTTTGCAAAGTTGATCTCCTAGATCATACAAATAAGGAATAAATTCCCTGATTATCGTTTGAAGTCTATTCGAATGGACAATGCCGGAGAATTTACTTCAAAGGCATTCGATGATTATTGCATGGCAACGGGAATCAAACTTGAGCACTCCGTACTTCATGTCCACACTCAAAATAGACTTGCGGAGGCATTGATTAAAAGGATTAAATTTATTGCCAGACCACTCCTTCAGGGTTGTAATTTACCGACTACATGTTGGGGACACGCGGTGTTACACGCCGCTAATCTCATCAACTTTCGACCATCGGCCTACAACATCCACTCTCCCATCCAACTTGCGCAACGGTCGGCACCGAAAATTTCCCACCTACATAGGTTCGGCTGCCAGGTATATGTACCTATACCCCCACCCCAGCGATCAGCAATGGGACCGCTCCGTAAGTCGGGGGTTTACGTTGGTTATGAGACTGTGTCCATAATCAGGTTCTTGGACCCCTTGACAGGTGACTGTCATACGGCCCGTTTTGCTGAGTGCATTTTTGACGAGGATCTTTTCCCGACTTTGGGGGGAGGTAATCAACCCCTGGATGACAAAAGTCGAGAAATCACGTAGAAAGCCACGGGGATCCACGCTCATGACCCGCGCACTGTTGAGACTAATAGAGAAGTCCAAAAGATACTAAATTTGCACTCGCTAGCGAATCAACTGCCCGATCATTTTAGTGATTTAAAGACTGTGACAAAATCGCATGTGCATGCACGCAATGCACCGGAAAGGGTTGAAATACCAAAGAAAAATGATGGTATACCCACTCCTGATCCAAGGCCAAAGAGGACGCGGATTCCGGTTTCTCAAATCCCAAGTACCCGGGGACGCCCGAAGAAAAAGGATAAGAGAGATTTATTACAGTCCGCCCCTGTTGAGGGGAGCCAGTTGAGACCTGGCACAAGTACGGATATTTCAGTGCACGAAATTCCGGACTTGAACTTTCCTATATCGGAAATACCCAGCGAAGTTGTGAGCGCACACATCGGAGCGGGAAAGCTAAAGGTTGTAGCTCCTGGATTGGGAAATCCGGTGGAGCAAGAGGATGTGCCTGATGCACTCCATGACGAAATGGCCATTAACTATGTTAATTCGGGCGAGTCATACAACCGAGTCATGGCAAATGTCGACGTTAATTTTGCCAAGAAAATTGCCTCAATCATATATCTTGACCCTGAGCCTAACACGCTCGCTGATTGCAAGAAAAGGTCGGATTGGAAAGATTGGCAGAAGGCAATTACCGCTGAATTATTATCGTTAAACAAAAGAGAGGTATTTGGACCTGTTTGTCTAACTCCTCCCCACATTCGCTCTGTTGGCCATAAGTGGGTTTTTGTTCGAAAGAGAAATGAGAATAATGAAGTAGTAAGGTACAAAGCAAGGCTCGTTGCTCAAGGTTTCACTCAGCGACCAGGTGTCGACTTTGAGGAAACTTACTCCCCAGTCATGGATGGAATTACCTTTAGATACTTGATCTCAATGGCAGTAAACATGGACTTAAAAATGAAACTAATGGATGTTGTCCCTGCTTACCTATATGGTAACTTGGATTCGGACATATACATGAAAGTACCAGAAGGTATCCCTGTCCCGAACCAGGATAAAGCAAACAGGAGCTTATACAGTGTTCAGCTTAAGAAGTCATTGTATGGACTAAAACAGTCAGGTAGGATGTGGTATAATCGTTTAAGCGATTTCCTTCATCAGAAGGGCTACGCGAGCAATGAAGATTTCCCATGTGTTTTTATACGGATATCCTAGGATGGTTTCTGTATTATCTCGGTGTACGTGGACGATTTGAATATAATCGGTACACCTGACGATATTGAGGAAGCGAGTTCCTACCTGATATCGGAATTCAAGATGAAAGACTTAGGCAAAACCAAGTTCTGCCTCGGTCTGCAACTTGAGCATTCCCCTGTTGGGATTCTAGTTCACCAGTCGGCCTACACCCAGAAGGTGTTGGAACGATTGGGGTTTGAAAAGGCATGTCCTTCTAAGACCCCGATGGTCGGAAGATCTTTGCAGCAAGACAAGGACCCGTTCAGGCCTAAAGAAGAGGGGGAGGAAATTCTGGGAACGGAATTCCCCTACTTAAGTGCAGTTGGCGCACTTATGTACCTCGCAAATTGTACACGGCCGGATATTGCATTCGTCGTCAATTTGCTTGCAAGGTACAGTTCTGAGCCTACAAAGAGGCATTGGAAAGGCGTTAAGGACATCTTTAGGTACATAAAAGGGTCAAAGGACCTTGGATTGTTTTACCAAAAGAACCAAGACCTATCTGTTGTAGGCTATGCAGATGCTGGGTACCTTTCGGACCCGCATACATCCAAGTCGCAGACTGGATATATTTTCCTTTGTGGTAGAACGGCAATTTCCTGGAAATCGTCTAAGCAAACTCTTGTGTCAACTTCGACAAACCACTCGGAAATCATAGCATTATATGAAGCATCACGAGAATGTGTATGGCTTCGACGAGTAGTCAGACACATCCAAATGTCATGTGGACTGAACACCGTACAAACCCCAACAATTATCTATGAAGATAATGCCGCTTGTGTTGTACAAGTTCAGACGGGTTATGTGAAGAGCAATCTCACAAAGCATATAAACCCCAAGTTCTTCTATGCACATGAACTGCAAAAGATGAACGAAGTGAAAGTCTTGCATACTAAGTCGTGTGGAAATCTCGCTGATTTGTTCACTAAATCATTGCCAGCATCTTCTTTCGAGAGATGTGTCCGTGGGATCGGCATGATGAGACTTAGGGACATGCAAGGTTCAGGGGGAGAATCTTCACTAACTTATCGCTGAAATCTTGATCCCGATGATTGAGTGCTTAACTTTATAGTTAAGTGAATTGTACTCTTTTTCCCTTAGTGAGTTTTTATGAAGTTTCTCACATGAGGTTTTTAACGAGGCAATTCGTGCAACATATCAAGAAGTATACCGTGTGCATTTCTTCATATTTTTTCCACTGGGTTTTTTGAAGTTTTAAGTCATGGTTATACAGATAAGATACCCATGGGGAGTGTTGGGAAACTGGGCCGGTAGAGGCCCACTCGGTGTGGCCTCTACCAGGCTAGGGTTGACCCATGTGGGTATCGATCCCCCTTAGTCTATAAATAGAGGAACAATCTTTGTACGTGAACTTACCGAGAGAAAGTTAATAAAAGTTCTCTTTTTTCCTATGTCATCTACTTGTGTATTATGTGTGTCTTTTACTAGTCTTCTTCTCGGATGTGAACAGCCTCGAGACCAGCCAGTCGGCAGGGGTGTTCCAACAAAAAGACACCGGGCCTGGCACGACCAGTAGGACTGTATAGCAGCACGCAGTCAGATTTTTTTTTTTAGGTAGCACGCAGTGAGATTTGTTTGACCGTCTATGCTGCTCTAAGCGTGCCGTGTGCCGATGCGTTTTTCATGCCGTAGTCAGGAGCAGTGGGGCCACGTGTGTGCATGGTCCGGGGCGCGTCCGATGGGCCCGGACGGGGTCTCCTCTTCTACTCTGTGCACGTCCATGTGGCGGTGGTCAAGAGCCTATAGGCGGACACGGACCGGAAGGAGGCAGTGTCCTTTGTCTGCGGGCGATGCTAGTCGTCCCCGGGCGATCGAAGCAAACTACCCCATATCGAGGACCGTCGGATCCTACAGCATGTAGGTTCCAGATTAGGTTGATTGGGTTGTCTGGGTTAACTCATCGTGTCTCAGAAAGATACCCCACGACTCCCCAACTGCCTCTAGCTTTCTCTCAAGAAAAAAAAACGGCCTCCACGGACGCCTGAATCGCTCCTTACGGCAAGACTAGGCATCGCCGCGTCCGTTGCAGCACCGCCTCGCTGCATCACCGCCGCAGCATCTCCATCACATAACTACTTGTCATAGCTAGCACAGCGGCGAGATATGGGTAGCAGCGCCGGTTGCTATAGGTAGCAGAGCAGCGCGACGTGGGTAACAGAACCGCCAGCCATGGGTAGCAACACCGTCGACACTGCTTGCCGTAGTAGTAGAGTTGCGCTCCGTAGGTAGCAGGTCCACCTTCCGTATGTAGCAGAGTTGTGCGCCGCGGGCAGCAGCGCTGCCTCCCGCTCGCAGCAGTGTCGACCATTGTACGAGTCGCACGCCGTATGTAGCAAGTCTGATGGCTGAAGGTAGCAGGTAGCAAAGTAGCGACTTCGTGGGAAGCAGCGCCGCCGGTCAGGCATAGCAGAGCCACGCGCCGTTGGTAGCAGCGCCGTCGGTCGTGCGTAGCGGGCGACCATCCAGAGTAGCGCGGGCCGTCGAAAGGTAGTAACGTCGCTGGTTGTTTCCTAGCGGTCGGTGGCGTGCCTTGCAACACGGGCGTGTGGCGGGGCGTGGCCGAACGGTGGTCTGAGGTCTCCGTGGCCATAGATGCAGCCCGAGCTCCATGGCAATAGTGTCAGGGAGATTCTGGGGGGGGGGGGGCACGCGCATGGAGCAAGAGAAAGGAGAAAGAGGGAGGCGACGTACAAAGCAGGAGTACGTGGGGGGGGGGCATCGCTGGAGAAGTTGCTCGGTAGGGAGGCCCTAGAGGCAATAATAAATGTAGTTATTATTATATCTTTGTGTTTAAGATAAATGTTTACATTCATGCTATAATAGTATTAACAAGGAAACATTGATACTTGTGTGATTTGTAAACTTAATTTGAAGTCCCTAGTATAGCCTCTGTACTTCACTAGCTTGTTGGTTGATTAATGATTGTGGTTTCCCTATCATGAATATTGAGATGTTATCAACAACAAGATCATATCGTTAGGAGAATGATATGGTGGACATACTCCTATAGATAAGCGTAGCATAAAGATCAAGTCATTTCATTAGTTCAATTGCTATATGCTTTCTGATACATAGTAACCTAATTCCTTCGACCATGAGATCATGCATATCACCTTTACCGGATGGATGCTTTGATGACATCAAACACCACACCGTGAATCGGGTGGCTATAAAGGTGGCATTGAGTGTTCGGAAAGTATTGGTTGAGACACATGGATCAAGAGTGGATTTGTCCATCCATATGACGGATAGATATACTGGGCCCTCTCGGTGGAATGTCATCCAATTAGCTTGGAAGCATGTGACCGCTCACAAGGGATCACATATCACGAACGAGAAAAGAGTACTTATCGGTAACGAGGTTGAACTAGGTATGCAGAGATACCGACGATCATAACCTCGGATAAGTAAACTATCGTGAGACAAAGGGAAATTGGTGTGGTTCATTCGATCGCAAAGTAATCGTAGAAATATGTGGGAGCCATATGAATTTCCAGATTCCTCTATTGGTTATTGTTCGGAGAAGTGTCTCGATCATGTCCGCATAATTCACGAACCGTAGGGAGACACACTTAAGGATTCGACGTTGTTTGAGTAGTTATGGTATTATGAGAAAGAGACCGAATGTTGTTCGAGTCTCGGATGGGATCCGGATATCACGAGGTGATCTGGAATGGTCCGAGAATAAGATTCATATAAGGAAAGTCCCATTTCGGAGTTCGGAAATGATTCCTGTTTACATCAGAATGTTCTAGAAGGTTCCGAATGTTCGCACTCCGGAGGAAGGGTACATGAATGTGTCATTACATATTGGAATGATTGCATCATGTACTAAGTGTTCTCATTGTTCCAAATGAAGGATTAAATTGAATCCTAAACTGAAAAGTCAAATAGCAAGTTTGAAAAGTCAAACGGCTAAAACAGAAAGAGAGGGAAAGAGGAAGAGGGGCAAACCGAGTTGGGTGGAATCCCTCCTCCAACCGGGCGCCTCCACTGCCGAGTTGGGGGAGGGTCCTCCCTTGGCCGCCGGCCCTCCACCTATAATAGGAGGCAGGCCCCTCCTAGACACACAAGTTCCTATCCTCTAATCAAACCCTAGCCAAAGCCTCCGGTTTAGAGCCGTTTTGGTTTAGAGCTTCTAATTGCCCTAGCCTTGGTTTATAGCCTTCTAATTGGTGTGTCTAAACCCTAGACCACTAATAGCTCTCTCATACTCCACCATACTCGCTCGGCTTAAGCGAAGCCTCATGGATCTCCCTCTACTTAGGTACCACGCCACAGGCCGAATTGCGAGGAGAGTGCTTCAACCTCCGCCTCCTGGAACAAGGGAGAGGAAGGTCTTCGTCGAGTACCGAACGTGTGACCGATCATGAAGCGCCTTTAACGCAGCCGGAAGGATCGCTCACGCGATCTTGAGATCGGGAAGAGTACGACTACATCACCCACGAGAATCCGCTCTCGTTAAACACTTTGGAATCTTCGAGGGTAAGTTATTCCATCGACTCGTTGCTACAATCTAGTAGATAGATCTTGGCTTGTTTGTTTGTATGCGATAGAAAATTTTTGTTTTCCATGCTACGAAACCCTAGAGTGGTATCAGAGCCGTGTCTATATGTAGATCTGTTGCACGAGTAGAACACAATGGTCATTGTGGGCGTTGATGCTTTTATTGTCGATTGCTTCTTGTGTACTTTGCATCTTGCGGTATGTTGGGATGAAGCGGCCCGGGCTAACCTTACATGACATCGTTCATGAGACTTGCTCCACGCTTGACATGCAACTTGTATTGCATAAGTGGCTTTGCGGGTGCCTGTTTCTCCTAGCATAGTTAAGATTCAATTTACAACGGGTGATCAACAATGCTAGTATCAATGTTGTGGTTCTTGTTCGTAAGTTAGAACGACACTTATTGAAAGCCCCAAACCACGTAAAATATGCAAAGAAAGTAGAGGCGTCTAACTTTGTTTTGCAGGGGTGTGCAGTGATGTGATATGGCCATGATTGTGATTATATTTGATGTATGCAATGTTCCTTATTGTAAGTTGGCAACCGGCAGGAGCCAGATGGTTGTCTTTAATTTATGTTAAGACCCATGTGTCTATTCAAAGTAGTTGTAATAGTTGAAGCCGGTGGACGACAACCATGGAGAAGCGTCATTGACCTTGATGCAATGCCGGTGATGATGGAGATCATGTTCGTGCTTGAAGATGGAGATCGGAAGCACAAAGAAGAAAGGCCATATCATATCACATATTATTGAATTGCATGTGATGTTAATCCTTTATGCATCTTGTATTGCTTAGTAGACGACGGTAGCATTATAAGATGATCCCTCGTGCACATGAATTTCAAGTCATAAAGTGTTCACCCTTAGTTAGCACCGTTGCTAAAGCTTGTTGTTTCGAAGCACCACGTGATGATCGGGTGTGTTAGATTCTGCAAGTGTATACAACGTGAGCAAGCCAGATTTGCTCATGCAGAAACTGAGGTTTGATCTTGACGAGCCTAGCATGTACAGACATGGTCTCGGAACACGGATCACCGAAAGGTAAAGCATGAATCATATAGTAGATATGATGAACATGACGATTGTTCGCCATTGAAGCTATATCAACTCTCGTGATGATCGGTGTTGATGTAGTAGATTTGGTTCGTGTGATCACTAAAACAATGTGAGGGATATTGTTTTGAGTGGGAGTTCGCCTAGTTTAATTTCATTATTAATTTGAACTCAATTTGTCATAAACTTAGTCTAAACTATTGCAAATATGTTGTAGATCAATGGCAGCCCCTACCATCAATTTTAATGCATTCCTAGAGAAAGAAAAGTTGAAAAACAATGGAAGCAACTTCGCGGATTGGTTCCGCAATTTGAGGATTGTCCTCACAGCTGGTAATTTGACCTATGTGTTGGATGCACCGCTAGGTGACCCACCTGCAGCTGATGCTCCCGATGAAGTAAAGAATGTTTACCTCGCTCGGAAGAATCAGTACTCCATAGTTCAGTGTGCTATCTTGTATGGTTTAGAATCAGAGCTTCAGAAAAGGTTTGAAGAATCAGACCCATATGATATTGTCGAGGATCTCAAATTGATTTTTGAGACTCATGCGGCAATTGAAAGCTATGAGGCTTCTGAAAAGTTCTTTAACTGCAAGATGGAAGAGGGCAGCTCGTCAGTGAGCATGTGCTTAAGATGTCTGGGCACGCAAACAAACTTCAAAGCTTGGGTATAGTGATTCCTAATGCTTTGGGGATTTACCGTGTCCTCCAATCACTACCACCAAGTTACAAGAACTTTGTGATGAAATACAACATGCAGAACATGAACAAGGAGTTGCCGTAACTGCTTGCTATGTTAAAGTCTGCAAGTGGAGATCAAGAAAGAGCACCAAGTGTTGTTGGTCAATAAGACCACCAAATTCAAGAAAGACAAGTCTAAGGGACACTTTAAGAAGGGTGGTAAGAAAGTTACCACGCCGGCGAAGAAGACCAAGGCTGGACCCAAGCCTGATACTGAGTGCTTTTACTGCAAGGGAGAAGGTCACTGGAAGCGGAATTGCCCAAAGTACTTGGCGGATCTCAAGAACGGCAACATCAAGAAGAAAGGTATATCCGATATACATGTTATTGATGTGTATCTCACTAGTACTGTAGTAGTGCCTAGGTATTTGATAATCGGTTCGGTTGCTCATATTTGTAACTCAAAAGCAGAATAAACGGAAGCTAGCGAAGAACGAGGTGACGATGCGCGTGGGAAACGGATGAAAGGTTGATGTGATCGCGGTCGGCACGCTACCCCTTCATCTACCATCGGGATTAGTTTTATACTTAAATAATTGTTATTTAGTGCCTGTGTTGAGCATGAACATTATATCGGGATCTTGTTTATTGCGAGACGATTACTTGTTTAAGTCAGAGAATAATGGTTGTTCGATTTATATGAGTAATATGTTTTATGCACATGCACCTTTGATAGATGGTCTATTCTTATTGAATCTTAATAGTGGAAATACACATATCAACAACATTGAGGCTAAACGTTTGAAATCAAGCGATAATTCGACCTATATGTGGCACTATCGTCTTGGTCACATTGGAGTGAAGCGTATGAAGAAACTCCATTCCGATGGACTTCTTGAATCACTTGATTTTGAATCACTTGAAAGATGCGAAGCATGTCTGATGGGAAAAATGACTAAGACTCCATTTTCTGGTATGATGGAGCGAGCTACGGACTTATTGGAAATCATACATACCGATGTGTGGTCCAATGAGTGTAGCATCGCCGTGGTTATCGTTATGTTCTTACCTTCACGGATGACTTGAGTAGATATGGGTATATCTATTTCATGAAACATAAGTCCTAAACTGCCGAGAAGTTTAAGGAGTTTCAAAGTGAGGTAGAGAATCAACGTAACAAGAAGATTAAATTTCTATGTTCGATTGTGGAGGTGAATATCTAAGTTACGTGTTTGGCGAGCATTTGAAGAAATGCGAATACTTTCCGATTGACACCGCCGGAACACCACGGGTAATGGTGTGTCCGAACGTCGAATCGAACTCTCTTAGATATGGTTCGGTCTATGATGTCACTTACAGATTTACCGCTATCATTTTGGGGTTATGCATTAGAAACAACGCATTCACTTTAAATAGGGCACCGTCTAAATCCGCTGAAACGACACCGTATGAATTATGGTTTGGGAAGAAACCTAGATTGTCGCTCCTTAAAGTTTGGGGATGCGGCCTATGTAAAGAAGTTACACGACAAGCTTGAACCCAAAGCGGAAAAATGCGTCTTCATAGGATACCCAAAGGAAACTATTGGGTATACCTTCTATCATAGATCCAAGGCAAAATCTTCGTTGCAAGAATGGATCCTTTCTAGAGAAGGAATTTCTCTCGGAAGAAGTGATCGAAGGAAAGTAGAACTCGACGAGGTTGTCGAACCTTCTCTCGAATTGCGAGTAGCGCAAAGACCGAAGAAGTTCCTGTGGTGCCTGCACCAATAAGAGAGGAAGCTAATGATGGTGATCATGAAACTTCGGTTGAAGTTGCTACAGAGCCTCGGAGGTCAATGAGAACTCGTACCACTCCAGATTGGTATGATCCCGTTATGAGTGTCATGTTGGTGGATAACACCGATGACCCCGAGGTTTATGAGGAAGCGATGATGAGCCCAGATTCCAATAAATGGCAAGAAGCCATGAAATCCGAGATTGGATCCATGTACGAAAACCAAGTATGGACTTTGGTGGACTTACCGGATGGCCGAAAGGTCCGAGAACAAATGGATTTTCAAGAAGAAAACAGATGTGATGGTAATGTTATCGTCTATAAAGCTCGACTTGTCGCAAAAGGGTTTCACAAATTCAAGGAGTTGACTACGATTAGACTTTCTCACCGTAGCAAAGCTAAAGTCTGTGAGGATTATGTTAGCAATCACGATATTATGATTATGAGATATGGCGATGGATGTCAAAACAAAGATTCCTCAATGGAGATATTGATGAAGAGTTGTATATGATGCAACCCAAAGGTTTTGTCGATCCTAAAGATGCTAACAAGATATGCAAACTTCAACGGTCCATCTATGGATTGAAGCAAGCATCCCGAAGTTGGAATCAACATTTTGATAAGGTGATCAAAAGTTTTGGTTTTATACAAACTTATGGAGAAGCTTGTATTTACAAGAAAGTGAGTGGGAGCTTTGTAGCATTCTTAATACTATATGTGGATGACATATTGTTGATTGGGAATGATGTAGACCTTCTTAATAGTGTCAAGGAATATTTGAATAATAGTTTTTCAATGAAGGATCTTGGCGAAGCAGCTTACATATTAGGCATAAAGATTTATAGAGATAGATCGAAACGCCAAATATCATTGTCACAGAGTACATATTTGGACAAAGTTCTAAAGAGGTTTGGAATGTAAGAAAGCAAGAAAGGGTTCTTGCCCATGTTGCCCAATACGACCTTGAGTAAAAGTCAAAGTCCGACATCGGCAGAAGATAGAGAAAGGATGAGTAAGACTCCCTATGCCTCAGCCATAGGATCTCTAATGTATGCCATGCTATGTACTAGACCCGACATTGCATATGCTGTTAGTTTAACTAGCAGATATCAAAGTGATCCAGGAGTGGATCATTGGACAGCGGTCAAAAACATCCTTAAGTACTTGAGAAGAACTAAGGATATGGTTCTTTTTTATGAAGGTGATAAACAGCTCGTTGTTAATGCTTACACCGATGCTAGTTGGAACACCGATCCGGATGATTCACAATCTGGATACGTATTTGTTTTGAATGGTGCAGCAGTTAGCTGGAGGAGTGCAAAGCAAAGCGTTGTGGTGAGATCTTCAACTGAATCGGAATACATGGCTGCTTCGGAGGCTTCACAAGAAGCGATATGGATAAAAGAGTTCATTACAGAGCTGGGTGTGGTTCCTAGTGCGCTGGACCCAATGTCTATCTACTGTGATAACATGGGCGCCATAGCCAATGCGCAAGAACCAAGGTCACACAAGAAGCTGAAGCACATCAAGCTGCGTTTTCACGCTATTCAAGAACATATCCAGGATGGGGATATAAAGATTTGCAAAGTACACACAAATCTGAATGTGGCGGATCCGTTGACTAAACCTCTCCCGAGGGCAAAACATGACCAACACCAAACCGCCATGGGTGTTCGGTATATTACCATGTAATGTAGATTAGATGACTCTAGTGCAAGTGGGAGATCATGGAGATATGCCCTAGAGGCAATAATAAATGTAGTTATTATTATATCTTTGTGTTTATGATAAATGTTTACATTCATGCTATAATAGTATTAACAAGGAAACATTGATACTTGTGTGATTTGTAAACTTAATTTGAAGTCCCTAGTATAGCCTCTAGATTTCACTAGCTTGTTGGTTGATTAATGATTGTGGTTTCCTATCATGAACATTGAGATGTTATCAACAACAAGATCATATCGTTAGGAGAATGATATGGTGGACATACTCCTATAGATAAGCGTAGCATAAAGATCAAGTCATTTCATTAGTTCAATTGCTATATGCTTTCGATACATAGTAACCTAATTCCTTCGACCATGAGATCATGCATATCACCTTTACCGGATGGATGCTTTGATGACATCAAACACCACACCGAATCGGTTGGCTATAAAGGTGGCATTGAGTGTTCGGAAAGTATTGGTTGAGACACATGGATCAAGAGTGGGATTTGTCCATCCATATGACGGATAGATATACTCTGGGCCCTCTCGGTGGAATGTCATCCAATTAGCTTGGAAGCATGTGGTAGCTCACAAGGGATCACATATCACGGGAACGAGAAAAGAGTACTTATCGGTAACGAGGTTGAACTAGGTATGCAGAGATACCGACGATCATAACCTCGGATAAGTAAACTATCGTGAGACAAAGGGAAATTGGTGTCGTATGTAAGTGGTTCATTCGATCGCAAAGTAATCGTAGAAATATGTGGGAGCCATATGAATTTCCAGATTCCTCTATTGGTTATTGTTCAGAGAAGTGTCTCGATCATGTCCGCATAACTCACGAACCGTAGGGAGACACACTTAAGGATTCGACGTTGTTTGAGTAGTTATGGTATTATGAGAAAGAGACCGAATGTTGTTCGAAGTCTCGGATGGGATCCGGGATATCACGAGGTGATCCGGAATGGTCCGGAGAATAAGATTCATATAAGGAAAGTCCCATTTCGGAGTTCGGAAATGATTCCGGTGTTTTCATCAGGAATGTTCTAGAAGGTTCCGGAATGTCCAGACCGAGGAGGGTACATGAATGTGTCATTACATATTGGAATGATTGCATCATGTACTAAGTGTTCTCATTGTTCCAAATGAAGGATTAAATTGAATCCTAAATGAAAAGTCAAATAGCAAGTTTGAAAAGTCAAACGGCTAAAACAGAAAGAGAGGAAAGAGGAAAGAGGGCAAACCGAGTTGGGGAGGGAATCCTCCTCCAACCGGAGGCGCCCACCAAGCCGAGTTGGGGAGGGAGGGTCCTCCCTGGCCACCGCCCTCCACCTATAAAAGGAGGCAGGCCCCTCCTCTACACACAAGTTCCTATCCTCTAATCTAAACCTAGCCAAAGCCTCCGGTTTAGAGCCGTTTTGGTTTAGAGCTTCTAATTGCCCTAGCCTTGGTTTAGAGCCTTCTAATTGGTGTGTCTAAACCCTAGACCACTAATAGCTCTCTCATCCACCATACTCGCTCTCGGCTTAAGGCCTGGGATCTCCCTCTACTTAGGTACCACTGCAGCCTTGGGAATCGCGAGGAGAGTGCTACAACCTCCGCCTCATGGAACAAGGGAGAGGAAGGTCTTCGCCGAAAATCGAACGGTGACCGATCATGAAGCGCCTTTTAACGCAATACGGAAGGATCGTCTACGCGATCTTGAGATCGGGAAGAGTACGACTACATCACCCACGAGAATCCGCTCTCGTTAAACACTTTGGAATCTTCGAGGGTAAGTTATTCCATCGACTCGTTGCTACAATCTAGTAGATAGATCTTGGCTTGTTTGTTTGTATGCGATAGAAAATTTTTGTTTTCCATGCTACGAAACCCTACAAGGCCGTGCATATCGCCATGGATGGAGGTGGTTAAAAGGGGAACGAGGGGAGGACATAAGCGAGGAAGAGATAAGATTGTGCCGGTGTACCTGCACATATCGCTGTCTCCTAGGGACACACGTCACAACAAGTTGGGGAACACGAGTCACGAGCGAGAGCGACCCGGGGATCGAACGGAATGATCCCGGGAAAATAGTATCATTTTCCTTTGTCTGCTCGATCTCTCTTTACATGCATGCTGCTTAATTAATGGACAATGCTAGGCGTCCCCCGGGGATTTGTGGTTTTCATCCCCCGGGTCCCCAACCAACCACGTGTCCTTTTTTGAATTCAAAATCCCGCTTTTGCTATATTTGCCCTGCTTTTGCTACATTGTAACAGAAAATGGTTTGGTCTAGAAAAATAAAAACAGACTGGACCTCGCCGGAGACCTCGTCGGCGACCGTGTAGCAAAAAAGTTGTGCTATTGTAGCATATCCGACCTCGCCAGAGAATTTCGCCGTTAGACCTCACCGGAGACCGTGTAGCAAAAATGTTGCGCTATTGTAGCAAAATCACAAAACAGTTGTAGCAAAAAAATACTTATATTGTAGCAAACTCCTATTTCGCCGGATATCTCGCCGGAAAACCCAAGGCACCCTTGTAGCACTGCCACCGGCTGCATGTAGCAAAAACGCTTTGTCGACGAAGAAGAAAAGATGTTGCCGGAGAAGACGCCGCCGTGCCTCTATAGCAAGGACGTTATGCCCCTGTAGCAGGGCTTCACACCGTTTGTAGCAAGAAAAGGCCGTCACTGGAGAAGGTGATGTTGTTCCTCTATAGCAAGGCTGACGTCATTGTCCAAGAAGACGATGCCATACATCTGTAGCAAGGCTGACCTACCTTTGTAGCAAGGCCGTCGTGCCTTTGTAGCAAAGCTTCACGCCGCTTGTAGCAAAAAGCGGCTCCGCTATACCTCTCTCCCCACGCTTATGTAGCGAGGTCGGATGCCTATGTAGCAAGTCCGATAACGCACATAGCAAACCTCGACGCCTGTTGTAGCAGCCGCCAAACGCATTTAGCAACCACCGATGCCACACGTGCAAAGACCGCCAAATTGTCAGAAGCCGATGCACGAAGCGCCGCACCGTCGGCAAGCACCGCCATCGACCAAAGACGTAGCATCACCATCATCCACATGTAGCACCATTGCTGGCCCGTTGTAGCAAGCGCACCGCCACATGTAGCGAATCGCGCGCATGTAGCAAGGCCGCCACGGTCGGTAGCAAAGCTTGGCACCGCAGTAGAAAGGCCATACATGGTCGGTAGCAAAGCTTGCGCCACATGTACCAAGACCGGGCGCATGTAGCAAACTTGACGTTGTCCCGCTTCTACTACTCGTGACATGAACGTGGCCACGCACAAGGACAAGCCCGAGGGTGAGTTCGTGGTGCCGCATGCCGATGCGCTGGAGTGACCAAGGGCACATGGCCATTGGCCTTCTTCTCCCGCCGTGAGGCGTTCTGGAGGAGGAACGAGAGGTCGACGTCGTGGTGAACTCGTTCTCGACATCGAGGCGCCGAAAGTGCACGGAGCGACGCTGGCTATGCCGGTGTGGGTGCTTGGGCCCTTCTTCCTGAACAACCGGGACGAGGAAGCCCTGGCGGAGCACACGGACCAGTACAAGCCTAGCCCCAGCTTGGACGAGAACGCGGTCACAGCTTGGCTCGACGACATGGCCCGGCGCGGCCGCGCGGAGGAGCGGCGACGCGGAGGAGCAGAGGTGTGGTGGCGCTGGGGAGGAGCAAGAGACGAGGCGGCGCGCGGAGGAGCTTGCCATGGGGAAAAATAACGGTAGAGAAGACACGATAAACAGATAAGATTGTTTTGTGTTATCAGGCAGTGAGCTAGTGAAAGGTCTTGATCGTTTTCATCCAACGGCTTCGCACCCGGGGAACGTGAGCGCGTGATCCCTGAGGAGCAGTATCATTTTCTAAGCGTGCCGTGCGCCGATACGTTTTTCATGCCGTAGTCAGGAGCAGCGGGGTTTAATTAACACTGTCAGTAGGCACGTGCGTGCATGGTCCGGGGCCCATCCTATGGACCCGGCCGGGGGCTCCTCTTCTACTCTGTACACGTCCATGTGGCGGTGGTCAAGAGCCTAGTATAGACATGCGCGGGGGGCCCCTCCCCCTCTGAGAGCCTGCTACAGTACCCCCTTCCAGATCTCGCGAGACCGGGCCGATCCCGAGCCCTCCGTGGCCATGGTGGCGAGGCGGAGGGAGGCGCCGAGTAGTTTTAGGGTTGTGGCCGTTGTGCTGTAGTTGTGGAGTAGGGTCTTGAAGCCGGGTCGAGCTTGGCACATCCGGAGGAGATTGGGCGCGGTGTGCTCCGGTGCTGGAGTTGGTGTGCCTCGTCTCGATCCGGATCTCCGTAATAAGACCCGCCCGCCTTCAAGCTTGTGGTGGCTCTGCTCCCCGCTCCCGGCCGGTGGTGGCGGGGATTGGAAGAGTGTGTCCTCCTCGGTTTGATCTGGTGGTGGCGGGGCTCCTCTTGGTGCGTCGCGGCACTGTTTCGCCTCGATCGACCTTCACTTAGATCAATGGTGGATCCAAGCCGAGGCTCATCGTGGCAAGCCCTTTCATAAGGCGCCTAGAGCCGGTGTCGTGTGATCTGTTGCCTCTTAGCTCTCCTTGGCGGCCTTGGTGGCGAGGAGGTGGGCGTGGAGGTGGCTACGTGGTTTTGCTTGATTCCGGCCGTGGTGGCGAGGGGTCGAGCTACGCCGCTTTTCTTTTCGCCCAGCGCTGGTCTTTGTCCATGTCGCGCTGGCTTCTCTGTCTGCTGCAGGTGTGGTGGTCGCCGAGTGTGCAATGAGGAGTCTGCGGCGGTTTCTTTGGAGCTCCTTCCGGTGTATTATGGCGGCTTCTTCCTTTTTGCGCCGGACCGAATGGTGAGGCCGCCGCCTGCCGCCTCGCCCGTCTGCCGGTTTTTTCTGCTCCGTCTCCATGTGGCATTGAGTCGCCAATGACCACGGAGCTTGGTTCTGGAGGAGGAAGAGGACCGGGGACTTGATTGCTTTTCAAGTTTTTCCCCAAGGTTCTTTGTGCTTATTTTTGGACCCCTGTGTAATTTTTCTGTTCTTTTGGGTTCACTTGTACTCCAGATATTTTTAATAGCAGCTTTCTATCGGGTGGTTTCCACCCGTTGACCGTTCAAAAAAAATAGACATGCGCGGGACACGGACCGGAAGGGGGGCACCGTCCTTTGTCTGCTCGATTTCTCTTTACATGCAAGCTGCTTAATTAATTAATTAGTTACCTCGGCATTTACCACAGCTCCCTCCGATCACCACAGACGTACGGGTGCAATCATCCAAGTGCTCTGCTCTCGTTGAAACATGCGTATTTCAGTTCCACAATCGTCCTCTTTTTTGCGGCTCGTTTTAGTTGCACAGTCAATCGCGTCCATGTAACAACCTTTTTCTGTTTGAAACGGCGCCATACATATATACACAGATAGATGCACGTGACATGCATCCAGTGCATGGTCCAAGAAAAGTAGTACGAGACGTGTGGTATGACCATGAGCGAGTGATTGGTCACCCACCGATCGATCAGGCGGGCAGGCAGGCGGCAGGGCAACATCACCTCTCGCCTCGCGCCGCTTCGTCATGTTGCGACATATACTCCTCCATACGCACAGATACTGCCATACCGCGGTCTAACTCGTACACTCATGTGTCTGTATGATGTGCTGTCACCCATGCCGGCTCGATCCGTTTCCAGGCGCCTCCAACCGCGCCAGCGAGCACCGGGTGCCTGCCTGCTTTTGGCGCCGACCGTGCGCGCCGTGCGGTGTGACGCCGAATACAGAGCAGCTAGCAGAGCAGAGCAGCCCACCACGGGAGGCCTGGCACTGCCCACGACGCAGAGTGGCATGGGCGCAACGGATGGCTGGCGTACGCGCTGCAACACGTACACAGCCGGACACGAGGCGAGGTGAACAATCGTTTTCTTGGGATCACGGGGCCTGCCTGGGCAAGCTCGGCTGTAAAAAAAAAAAAAAGGTGTGACCACGGCATGCACGGACGCGATCAGATGGATGCGCTTTGTGCTTCGTTGGTGCCTGCGCTGTGCTCTGCGTGCCTCCACTAAAAATCGATCGGCCCTCGATCGCTCGGATCTCCTTTTAATCCGCCTCGCTTTGCATAAAGCCAGCGTCCTCTTCTCTATCCTCCGGCCGGCATCACGCCTGCTTTTCTCTTTCTTCTTCCTTGGCGTTTATCGTCAGTGGCAGGCGATCTCGGTAGGGTTCGTGTCAGCACGCGCGCTCTCTACTCCGGGGGGGTGCATCTCGCCACGGGAAGGAAGGAATATGCATCCTCGTATACATAGCCTGGCTCGGCTCCTGCGCACGCCTACATCGGTGTAACCTGTCCGCGACCTGCATTTTCTTTCTGGTCCATGCATGCACGCCGGGCGAATTGAATGATGATCTGTGTAACGAACAGACCTCGGTTAGCGCGCACACACACTCACAGGACTGCATGCGGTGATCATCCTTGGATGGATGGGTTCTTCCTCCTCAACAACCCACCCACCGAGTATGTGCCGTGGTGCTGTGCTCACTAAATTCCCATGACCTCGCTCGCTCAGAGCAAGTCCAGCAGGTACCCTACATTTTCTCCCCTATAACACCATGTAGGGGACTCTCCTAAATATATTCCTTCCCTACAATGTTTGTATTTCCAGCAGCTCCCCAATATTTTCTCCCCTATATCTTACTCAGCAATATTTAAGTAATAACAGGCCCACAGGAAGCAAAAGCCCACCTAGAATTAGCCCACCAGAGCTCATCTCTCTCCCAGTCCTCCTCTCGAGCACCTGCTCTGCCGTCGATTCCAGCCGTTGGTCGTCGATTCTAACCACCGGCCTTCGATTCCAGCCACCAGTCGTCGATTCCAACCGCCGGCCTTCGATTCCAGTTGCCAGCCATCGATTCCGGTCACCGGCCGTCCATTCCTGTGACCGCTAGCACCTTCGCGAGATGCGCCCTCGTCGGAAGGCCATCGCCACAAGTCGACGGCGGTCAGGGAGGAGCGCAAGTGGAGCTAGCTGCGGCGAAGCTCGTCGGTCGGGCAGAAGGACGCCTCGTCGGCGGCGGTCTCCGTGCTCGACGTCTTCCTTCGAGCGGTCAACGCCCTGCAAGTGGGTCGGGATCAATATAGGGGAGGCGACCACCTCCCCGATGTTGAGGGGAGAGAGAGGGGTCGGGTCGGGGACCCCGACCTGTAGGGGAGGTTGTAGGGGCGCTGCTGGAGGGCATTTTCTCGTCTCTCTCCCCTATGTTTGCTATCGGGGAGGTTGTAGGGTGTCTCCTGGACTTGCTCTCAGAGTCATTGCCATGCCGGAACGGAAGATGCCTAGCCTTCCTTTTCAAAATGCTACTACGGTCTACCGGCCTGGTTAATGTGTAACCAACTTGTCAGGCTTCCCGATGTAGAGCGGGAAGAAGGTTGTCGCTCTTCCAACCTGACGCGGCAGCGAGCAAACACTCCGCGGCATTAATTATTCGGTTTCTCACTTCACATGGCGCGTGCTTGACAAACGCATCGAATAGTTTTAGGTTTCGTTTTACAAGGAAACAATGCTTCTACCAGGTACTCCCTCGGTCCGGAAAGGATATCTCACATCTATCTAACTCCACCATGTATATATAAACTACTATACTCGTTCCGTCCCGAAAAAAAAGTGTATCACAAATTTGCCTATATTCGCATGTGTCTATACTTACAGCTTACAAAAGAACGTCACCGTAAAAGGAAATTACAAACAAGTCATCGAGAAATGCAAAAAAGGGACCTAGGTCTAAAAATGAAAACGTCTTTCGGTCCTTCTCCACCGAGCATGGATCTTAGCCTCGAGGAGTGACCATCTACTCCGACACCGGGGACGGAACCACTTGTGTCAGAGTTGATGTGGACCATCGCTGCGAAACTGCAGGAGGGCCTCCCTATGACGCTCTGGCCTGGAGGTTGAAGAGGACGCTGATGATTAGCTCCCACACGCAGTGTCAAACACCTCCTTTCTCATCTTCCTTCCTCCGCCATGGAGACCTGCAAATGACCAAATAGACGGTGCCAAATCCCTAAGACCTGGCCCGGCGACAATCAGAGCCTTATTGCTAACAGGGATGCCGACGACGCGGCCATCATATCCCCGCCTCCGTCTCCAACTAGAGGTGCACCACAAGGAGAAACATAGGTCGTCGGACTTGGCTTAGAAGCGCCGGCGGAGCACTCTAGACTAAGGCACAAGGCCCAAAACTTAAAGAAAACAAGCCTAGATACTGCTCCAGTTGTACAAGGTGGGGACCGGGGACACCCATCCTACTCGCCGTTGGACACCGCAATGGAGGGGAGGGTCCAGCTAACCCTTGATCAGGGGAACCCTAGTGGCTCGGGAATGGCGAGAGGGAGGAAATGTAATATAGTACTCGCTATGATTCATAATAACTTTCGCCGATTTTATTACGGTACTATGGATTTAGAGCAAGCTGTACTTTCTCTGTCCAGAAATAAATAATTTGAATTTGTCCGAAACCATATAAATCTATATATATTTTAATATATAGATATGTTTAAATTTAAACAACGTCAAGTCATTAATTCTGGACAGAGGAAGTACTTACTACGTTTTTCATGCCATCGAGGAAGATGCCTTCCTTTTATCTCTGTACTACGGTCTACCGGCCTAGTAAATGTGTAACGGACTTGTCAGCCTTCCCAGTGTAGTGAGGTTGTTACGCTTCCGGCCTGACGCGACAGCAAGCAATACTCCACACAATTATTAGCAGTACAACTGCAATAGTGATGGTCCATCTTGGTTTAGTGTTTGGCGCCTCCGGTACTATAGCACAGCTGATGCTCTTGATTACCACTAGGTACTTCCTTCATTTTAGATCATCTGAATTCTGACGTGTAACATCTGATTTGGTGTTTCGTTTTAGAGCATCTCTAGCAGAGATACTTTATCCGACCGGCTTTTAAATACGCGTATAAAGGCACAAAAAAAACGTGTTTCCCCCTTCGTGAGGGCTGGGTGGAACAAACCCTGTATTTACGATCCATAAAAGCGAACATTAAGTTTTGATTCCAGCGTGCCCGTCAAGGGCCGGTCCATCCCCACCCTCTCCCCTCCCCGTCACCATGGAGAAGCCCACCCTAAACTTCTATTAGGCCGTGATGTTCGTTCACTACGATATCCTCGCACCCCCACGCAGTGGCGGACGCAGGAAAAAAATCAAGGGTGGGCACATTATAGTTTTTTTACTAGCCTATATGCTATAAAAACTTTCCAAATGAATAATGTAAATAGCCAATCGATTCTCATAACATTTAGTTCGATCAATATATTTCAAAGTTTTGTTCTTCCTCTAGCCTCGATTTGTTGTGGAGGCCTAAATTATCTTCTATTTGGCCTACATTTGTGTTCTGTCTATGTGTGATGAGTTTTGGGGGCTCTAAAATCTATTTCCACCTTTAGTCTGGTTCGTTTCATGGCCGCTAAAGCCGTGTTCCACTTTGTCCATCATGATTCCCTGTGTCGATACAAAGATTTTACTCGACTTGTCTTACTCCCCCCCCCCTCCTTTAGTCATGATTTCTTATGGAGAAGCTAATTTTGTTGGACCTGTCTAAAATTTTGTCTCTGTTGTAAATGTGATTTGCTCACCTAGCCCTCATATTCTTGCTCAACATGAAGTTCATTATTTATTCCTCATTTCCGATAATTTTCCTCCAATTTTTCCAAATTTGTTTCACTTGTAGAGGAATGGCCTTATGCAGCAGTATGATTTTTTCTCTTCAAAGAATGAACTCTTGTATAAAAAAAACTCGTCTACTATGTTCATTCTAAAAAATTGTCTTAGATTTGTACTTTCTCCATTTTAAAACAGATATATCAAATTTATCAAAATTTGGACGAATCTTAACACTATTTAATATATAGATTTACCTAAAGTTTAAAAAACCCGAGATATCTATTTTAAAGAGGAAGTATAAATTTGTATGTAGTTATACACTTAAATATGTCTAAATATATATGTAAAATATAAAAAAATCTTTTTTCTTTGGAGAATAAATTTATACAAATCTGCTCCCGAGTATGTACCATATGTGTACCTAAGCTAGCTAGCCGAGTGAAACAACACGATAATTAATTAGCTCATTGCACGTATGGGGGCATAGCTCTGCAGTGTACGCATCAATCTACTACACCATGTGGGCACAAACGCATGCTTAAACTTCATTCTTGCTCGAATATGAGCTTGGATCTAACAAAATAAAAGAGTCTCAATCGTTTAGGGGTAGCAAATCTTTTACCAAATATTCTGGGTGGGCCACGGCCCACCCGGCCCTACCCCTAGGTCCACCAGTGCCCCCACGTGCGATGCTTCCGGCCAGCTTCGAGCTCAGCTGCGTTGGTGTGCTCGTGGCGCCGTTGTTGCGCGACAACAAACCGAGAATGCAGATCGAGGAGCGCCGTCGCCAGCTGCCAGGGCAGAAGAGGGCAATGGCCCGGTACTCGCCCACGAGCGCGTACTGGCCGAAACATTTCAAGAAGGAGCGAACGACGTAGCTTTCCCTGTGCGACGTTCACAGATTGTGGATCCACCCGGATCTCTGCAACAACAAAGGGAGAGAGCGATTCGTGGCCGCACAATCTACATCGTCATCGAGACGGGGCGCCACGAAGAGTTCTTGAGGAGGGCGAACGATGCCGGGATCGTCGAGATCGATTCTGATGAGGAGGAGGTGGATGGCGACGCGGAGGAAGAGGATGGCCATGCGGAGAACCAGGCCGATGACGAAGACAGCGGAAGCGACATAGAGGATTAGGGTTACTTTTTAACCCTTCATTGTATGGTAGGTTGTTCATGGAATCAATGGAATAGAGAAGCTTTATTTAACCCATGGTCATTGTCTCTGTCGCGAGCCACATATTCGTCGCGCGGCAACCTTGGTCAGAACGTGGGTCGAGAATAGACGGTTGACAGATGGGCGAGGCGTGAGGGAAATAAACTTTTTGAGACTAGGTCTATTAATAAACCCTCCCTTATGACTGACATCTGTTCATTTTTTTTAATTTTTTAGGTTTCTTTATCTTTAAAATTGAATGGAACAACAGTTATGCATTGAGGTAGGTCATGATAATAGACGAGATCTTATAGGATTAATTTCCGTGCGTGAGGCCTGCCGTACATCAGGGCATGCAGAGGGATGACCATGAGCTTTGGATTGGATCAAGGGATCTTTGTAGTGAGACCGAAGGGACCTCCCATCATCAACTACTGTACGTACTATCCATATCGATCGTCGCCCGTACACCCGTATTTCATACGTATCTGACGATGATCTGCATCGACCGTACTACCGTGCATCCAGAAATGTTACCGTGGATTACGGAGGACGGCATGCTGGCGTGATATTTCGCAGATTCTATCGTGGCCCTTCTTTTGCTCGGGAGTACAACAATTGATGCAGAGGAGAAGCTCCTCCGATCCCGCGCGCGGCCGAATCTTCCGAGACCGCAAAATAACAAAGTTGTTGCGCCTGCGCGCCGACGGCCAGCCGGGTACGGGTGGGCGCGCGCGTGCGTACGTCTCGTGGATCCCACTTTTGCACAAACGTCGGCCCAAACTATTGCCGTGAGATCTGAGACACGACCTCTGCGACTGATTGGTTGGCTCTCGCATGCATGATCGCGTCTCGTCTTCTCGGCGGCACCATTTCATTTACTGTCGCGACGTGCGTCTCGTCGATCCCACTTTTGCACAAACGTCGGCCCAGACTATTGCTGTGAGATCTTAGACACGAACCTCTGCGATTGATTGATTGATTGGCACCTCGCATGCATGATCGTATCTCGTCTTCTCGGCGGCACCATTTCGTTTACTGAACTTTTCTGAAGCGTTGTAGCTCTCTGCAGCAGTATGTGTGTCGAAAATCATTTTCAACTCACCCATTGTATCAAATGCATTGCCGTTTTCGAAACGCTTTCGAAGTTCCGGCTCTAGCCCATACAATATGCCGCAATGAACTAAGTTGTGGTCCTCCTGACGAGTCTGATAGACATTCTTCTCCTCGTCAGGGGCATCATCAAAAGGTGGAGGGCCTAACGGCGCTTCTAGCACATATTGCTTTTGTGCAGCAGAGAGGAGAATCCTCAAATTCATGGCTCATTCGGTAAAGTTGCTACCGTTCGTTGCTAGTTTCTCTTTCTCCATGAACACATTGAAATTAAAAGCAGGTGGTGCCATCTACAACAGAATTTGTAAAGTTTAGACTAAGTGTATGATAGATTGAGTTCAACTAATCTATATTACGAATGAACTCCCACTTAAAAACGACATCCCTCGTGCCCTTTTGGTGATTACATGAACCAAATCCACTACACCAAGTCCGATCATCACGTGAGTCGGTATAGCTTCAAAGGCGAGCATCAAATGGGCATCATATCAACTATATGACTCATGCTTAACCTTTTGGTCCGTGTTCCGAGGCCATGTCTATACATGCTAGGCTCGCCAAGTTAGAACCTTAGTATTCGCGTGTGTAACTGTTTTACACCCGAAATATGGTCGTGGATCCAAGAACACCCGATCATCACGTGATGTCTTGGAGCGACGAAAACATAATCGGTGCATACTAAAGGAAGAACACATTCTTATCTTGATATTTAAATGAGGGATCATCTTATTATGCTAACAAAGCGCTAAACAAGCAATATAAGATGCAATCAAAACATCATATGTTTATTAGTGAAATGATATGGTTCCCGCAGATGATCTCTATCATGTGCATCGTGGTATGATCACTATCATACCTATATGTGTAAATCCAAGGTCTATGGATTTTACACGCTATGTGTGTTGTAAGAGTATCATCTCATATTTCTACTTACAACACTATCATATCATAACACTAGCCCGAGAACAATCTAAACTAGACGCCTCTAATTTATCCATTGCAAGTTTTACGTGGCTTAGGGCTTCGAGATAGAACCGTTCTTACCTACGAACATGAACCACAACGAGGATAATCAAATTGTTGACAACTCGCTTGCAAAATAGATATTGACTATAGTAGGAGAGACAGACACCGCTAGCCACTTATGCAAACTAGTTGCATGTCAAGCGTGGAACAGGTCTCATGTGCAGAACATGTAAAGTTTGTCGGGCGCTTCATCCCACTATGCCACCAATATCCAAAATTACAGCAAAGGAGCAACAACATGATCATCATCGCCCACATACTCATATGTGTACTACCTGTAAAGTATCTACGCATAGATCCGGCTCGATACCCTTTGTAGGGTTCGCAGATAGAAAACAAAAATTTCCTACGATGTGAACTATATACCAAGATCTATCTACTAGATACAAAAAGCGGGCGGATGTATATCCGTAGAGAACATACCCTTGAAGACCGACAAAGCTTAACGAGTTCAACTCGTGGTTGATGTAGACGATCTCTTGCCGATCTCAAGATCGAGAGGAAGTCCTAAGCGCCGCAAATCAGCGCATCCGTGCTCGCACACGTTCGAGGCACCGAGCAACCTCCGCCTCCTCGCTCCGGCGATGCAGCGGAAGCACAACTCTTTCTTGCCGAATAGCCACGGGAACATGTATCTCGCTAGTCCGAGACCATGGGGATAAATTCTAGAGGAGAGAGATCCTTCACGAGGAGGTGTGAGAGACAAGTGAGGAGGGGCTCCTTTTATAGGAGGAGGGGGAACCCCAAGGGGTGGCAGCATGGGGGCTGCCCTTGCCCTCCCTCTTTATGTGGGTGGACACTCCACTCGCAAATCTCCTTTAAATTCCCTCCACTCAAAAGTCCTCAAATTCCCATTAAATTTCCACCAAATTTAATGCAAACTCTCATTAAATAAAACTCTTTTATTTTATTCAGAATTTTGTCAATTACTTTAATGACAAACATTCACAAATAACCCCTTGCTAGAATTCTATTTCACATGCATAACCACTTTATGCAATTTCACCCGAAAACCTGTTTGGTATCTAGTGAAATAAATTCCTGCGCTTGTTCATTCTTTTCGGCATGAAACATTTGCTCCAATTGGATGTCGGTGTCTCTTAAGTGTGTCACCCTACGGTTCGTGAATAATGCGGACATGATCGAGACCCTCTCGGATCAATAATCGAAGCGGGATCCGGAGACCCATCGACTCCACACATTCAACGATGACTTTCTTGTGATCGTCGGAACCTTTTACGCTAGTATCTTAATCCCTTTGTTTCACGATATATTATATGTCCGAGATTCGATCATAGGTATCTCCATACCTAGTTTGATCTCGCTATCGACATGCACTCTTTCTCGTTCTGTGATATAACATTCTAGTGATCAAATCACTTGCTTGCAAGCTAATCAATGTGATATCACCGAGAGGGCCTGTAGTATATCTATCCGTCATCGGGATGAACAAATTCCACTCTCGATCCATGAGCCTCAACATAACACTTTATTAGTTACGAATCCATCTTTATAATCACCACATTACGGTGTGACGTTTGATGTTATCAAGAAACTCTTAGGTGTTAGTGATTGACATGATCTCATGGTCTAAGGATTAGGATCACTCGTAAGTTGTTATAGCAATATAAACTCAATGACTTTGATCGTAATGCTATACTTGGATGAATGTTCATCACACCATTACACTAATGTTGTGATCCGTTATTAACAACATCCAATGTCCATGATCGAAACCTTGATCATCTTGTTAATCAACGAGCTAGTTTATGAGAGAGGCATAACTAGGAACTTTCTGCTTGTTTATTAAACACACATGTATTAACGTTTCGTATTAATACAATTATAGCATGCAAAATTAACATCTATCATATACTTGGAATACACATAATAAACACTATATTATTGCCTCTCGGGCATATTCCTTCATCTCCCACTTGCACTAGAGACAATAATCTAGTTACATAGTGATAAATCTAACACCCATTGAGTTCTGGTGTTGATCATGTTTTGCTCTAGGAGAGTTTTAGTCAACGGATGCTACATTGAGATCCGTATGTACTTTCTAAATCTTTATATCTCCATCCTTGACATGCTCATGGATGGAGTGAAACCGGCAACAATATGCTTGGAATGCTTGTGAGACCTTGGCTCTTTGGCATTGGCAATGGCACCATTGTTGTCACAATAGATCACCATTGGGTCCAACGCGTTTGCCACAACTCCTAGTTAGGATATGAACTCCTTCATCCAAATCGCTTCTGAGCCGCTCAAGCGAGAACATATTCGACCTCCGTTGTTGATCCTCTACCACAGGTTGTTTGGAGCTCCTCCAACTAACGCTCCGCCATTCATGAGAAATACGTATCCGGATTGAGACTTAGAGTCATCCGGATCGGGTGTCAAAGCTAGCGTCGACATAACACTTAGCGACGAGCTCTTCTTCACCTCCAGATACAAGAAACATATCCTTAGTTCTTCGTAAGTACTTAAGGATATTCTTGACCGCTATCCAGGTTCAACCGGATCCAATTGGTACCTACTAGTCAAACTAATAGCATGTGCCACATCCGGTCTTGTACATAGCATGGCGTACATTATAGAGCCTATGGTCAAGCATAGGGACTTTGTCCATTATCTCTCTTTCTTCCGCCCGGGACTTTGAGTCTTACTCAATGTCTTGCCTTGCAACATAGGTAAGAACCCTTCTTACTTCCGTCCATTTTAAACTTCTTTAAAATCTTATCAAGGTATGTACTTTATGATAGCCCTATTAGGCGCCTAGATCTATCTCTATAGATCTTTATGCCTAATATGTATGACGCTCACCTAGGTCCTTCATTGAAAATTTGTCGTTTAGATAACTTTTAACACTGCTTAAAAGTTCTATATCATTCGATCAATAATATGTCATCCACATATAATATCGTAAATGCCACATTGCTCCCACTCACTTTCTTGTAAATACAAGCTTCTCCATAAGTTTGGACAAATCCAAACTCTTTGATCACCTCATCAAAGCGGAGATTCCAACCGTGATGCTTGCTTCAATCCATAGATGGATCATGAAGCTTGCACACCTTGTTAGCATCCTTAGGATCGACAAAACCCTTTGGTTGTATCATATACAACTCTTCTTCAATATTACCATTGAAAACGGTTTTGACATCCATCGCCATATCTCATAATCGAAATATGCAGCAATTGCTAACATAATCCTAATCGACTTTAGCATCGCTACGGAGAGAAAGTCTCATCGTAGTCAACTCCTTGAATTTGTCGAAACCCTTTGCGACAAGTCGAGCTTTATAGACGGTCACATTACCATCAACATCAGTTTTCCTTTTGAAAATCCATTTGTTCTCCACGGCCTTTCGTCGTGAGGTAATTCCACCAAGTTCCAAACTTGATTTTCATACATGGATTCCATCTCGGATTTCATGGCTTCTAACCATTTGTTGGAATCCGGGCTCATCATCGCTTCTTCATACGTCAGCAGGTCATCATTTTCATCAACCATGAAATTCATGACAGGATTTCCGTACATCTCGGGAGCTGCACGCGTCCTGTTTGACCTGCGAGGTTTGGTAGTACTCTCTTTTGGAGTTTCATGATCATTATCATTAGTTCGCTCTTCAACAGGTGGAGCCAACTCCGAACAACTTCCGGCTAGCGCCATCGCCATACTTTGAAGAGAAGGTTCCACAACCTCTTCGAGTTCTACCTTTTGACTACTCACACCTTTCGCGAGAAACTCTTTCTCTAGAAAGAATCCATTCTTGGCAACAAAAACCTTGCCCTCGGATCTGTGATAGAAGGAATACCCAATAGTTTCTTTAGGGTATCCTATGAAGACGCATTTTTCCGCTTTGGGTTCGAGTTTATCCGGTTGAAGTTTCTTCACATAAACATCGCATCCCCAAACTTTAAGAAATGACAGCTTAGGTTTGTTTCCAAACCACAATTCATACGGTGTCTTTTCAACGGATTTAGATGGTGCCCGATTTAAAGTGAATGCAGCAGCTTCTAGTGCATAACCCCAAAATGACAACGGCAAGTCCGTCAGAGACATCATAGATCGAACCATATCTAATAAAGTACGATTACAACGCTCCAACACACCATTTCATGTGGTGTTCCGGCGGTGTGAGTTGTGAAACAATTCCACACTCTTTCATGTGAGTGCTAAACGTAACTTAGATACTCACCTCCACGGTCGGACCGTAGAAATTTGATCTTTCTATTACGATGATTTTCCACTTCATTCGAAATTCCTTGAACTTTTCAAAGGTTTCAGACTTGTGTTTCATCAAGTAGATATAACCGTATCTACTCAAATCATCCGTGAAAGTAACAAAATAACGATATCCACCTCGCGCTGACACACTCATTGGACCACATACATCAGAATGTATGATTTCCAATAAATCTGTCGCCCGTTCCATTGAACCGGAAAACGGCGTTCTAGTCATCTTGCCCATGAGGCATGTCTCACATGTATCAAATGATTCATAATCAAGTGATTCCAAAAGTCCATCCGAATGGAGCTTCTTCATGCGTTTAACGCCAATATGACCTAGACGGCAGTGCCACATATATGCGGATATATCATCATTAAGTTTAATCCTTTTAGCATCAACATTATGAATATGTGTAACATTATCATCGAGATCTAATAGAAATAAACCATTCATAATCGGTGCATGACCATAAAAGATTTCATTCATATAAATGGAACAACCATTGTTCTCGGATTTAAATGAATAACCACTTCGCATCAAACACGATCCAGATACAATGTTCATGCTCGGTCAGCAGCACCGGATAACATTTATTCAAGTTTATAACTAATCCCGACGGTAAGTGGAGGCAGCGTTCAACGGCGATCACATCAACGCTTGATCCATTGCCGACACGCATCTTGACCTCACCCTTGCTAGCGGCCGCTTGTTCATGACCCGATTCGAGTTACAAATATTAGCAACGAACGGTATCAAATACCGGTGCTACTGCGAGCACTAGTCAAGTACACATCAATAACATGTATATCATATATACCTTTGTTTGCCTTTGCGCCTTCTTGTGCGCAGATACTTGGGGCGATTGCGCTTCGATGGCGGTCCCCTTACAATAGTAGCACTCGGAATCGGACTTAGGTCCAACTCGGGGTTTCTTTTCAGCGCAATGTGCTTGCCGCCCTTACTTCCTTCCGCTTTCCCTTCATGTCTTTCTTGAAACCAGTGTTCCTATTGATCATCAACACTTGATGTTCCTTTTGATCTCCACTTCGCAGTTTAAGCATTGACAGAAGCTTGGGGAGAGACTTCTTCATGCCTTGCATATTATAGTTCATCACGAAGCTCTTATAGCTAGGTGGCAGAGAGTGCAGAACACGATGGATGCCTAAGTCAATGGGAATCGATATTCCCAAGGACACAAGCTTATCGGCGTAACTCGACATCTTGAGTACATGCTCACTAACGGAGTTGTACTCTTCCATCATGCAACTAAAGAACTTTTACGGCGTTGTAGCTCTCTGACAGCATGTGTGTGAAAATCATTTTCAACTCTATCAAATGCATTGCCGTTTGACGCTTTGAAGTTCGCTCTAGCCCATACAATATGCAATGAACTAAGTTGTGGTCCTCCCGACGAGTCCGATAGACATTCTTCTCCTCGTCAGGCATCATCAAAAAGGGGGGCCTACTAACGCGCTTCTAGCACATATTTCTTTTGTGCAGTGAGAGGAGAATCCTCAAATTCATGGCCCATTCGGTAAAGTTGCTACCGTTGTTGCTAGTTTCTCTTTCTCCATGAACACATTGAAATTAAAAGCGGTGGTGCCATCTACAACAGAATTTGTAAAGTTTAGACTAAGTGTATGATAGATTGAGTTCAACTAATCTATATTACGAGTGAACTCCCACTCAAGAACTACATCCCTCGTGCCCTTTTGGTGATTACATGAACCAAATCCACTACACCAAGTCCGATCATCACGTGAGTCGTTATAGCTTCAAAGGCGAGCATCAAATGGGCATCATATCAACTATATGACTCATGCTTAACCTTTTGGTCCGTGTTCCGAGGCCATGTCTATACATGCTAGGCTCGCCAAGTTAGAACCTTAGTATTCGCGTGTAACTGTTTTACACCCGAAATATGGTCGTGGATCCAAGAACACCCGATCATCACGTGATGTCTTGGAGCGACGAAAACATAATCGGTGCATACTAAAGGAAGAACACATTCTTATCTTGATATTTAAATGAGGGATCATCTTATTATGCTAACAAAGCGCTAAACAAGCAATATAAGATGCAATCAAAACATCATATGTTTATTAGTGAAATGATATGGTTCCGCAGATGATCTCTATCATGTGCATCGTGGTATGATCACTATCATACCTATATGTGTAAATCCAAGGTCTATGGATTTTACACGCTATGTGTGTTGTAAGAGTATCATCTCATACTTCTACTTACAACACTACCATATCATAACACTAGCCCAGCAACAATCTAAACTAGACGCCTCTAATTTATCCATTGCAAGTTTTACGTGGCTTAGGGATTTCGAGATAGAACCGTTCTTACCTACGAACATGAACCACAACGAGGATAATCAAATTGTTGACAACTCGCTTGCAAAATAGATATTGACTATAGTAGGAGAGACAGACACCCGCTAGCCACTTATGCAAACTAGTTGCATGTCAAGCATGGAACAGGTCGAGGCACCGAGCAACCTCAAATCAGCAGCGCATCCGTGCTCGCACACACGTTCGAGGCACCGAGCAACCTCAGCCTCCTCGCTCCAGCGATGCAGCGGAAGCACAACTCTTTCTTGCCGAATAGCCACCGGAAACATGTATCTCGCTAGTCCGAGACCATAGGGGATAAATTCTAGAGGGGGAGAGAGATCCTTCACGAGGAGGTGTGAGAGATAAGTGAGGAGGGGGGCTCCTTTTATAGGAGGATGGGGGAACCCCAAGGGGGTGGCCGGCGCATGGGGGCTGCCCCCTTGCCCTCCCCTCTTCATGTGGGTGGACACTCCACTCACAAATCTCCTTTAAATTCCCTCCACTCAAAAGTCCACTCAAATTCCCATTAAATTTCCACCAAATTTAATGCAAACTCTCGTTAAATAAAACTCTTTTATTTTATTCAGAATTTTGTCAATTACTTTAATGACAAACATTCACAAATAACCCCTTGCTAGAATTCTATTTCACATGCATAACCACTTTATGCAATTTCACCCGAAACTTTGTTTGTATCTAGTGAAATAAATTCTGCTTGTTCATTCTTTTCGACATGAAACATTTTCTCCAATTGGATGTCGGTGTCTCTTAAGTGTGTCACCCTACGGTTCGTGAATAATGCGGACATGATCGAGACCCTCTCGGATCAATAATCGAAGCGGGATCTGAGACCCATCGACTCCCACATTCAACGATGACTTTCTTGTGATCGTGGAACCTTTTATGCTAGTATCTTAATCCCTTTGTTTCACGATATATTACATGTCCGAGATTCGATCATCGGTATCTCCATACCTAGTTTGATCTCGTTAAGCGTGCACTCTTTTCTCGTTCTGTGATATAACATTCTAGTGATCAAATCACTTGCTTGCAAGCTAATCAATGTGATATCACCGAGAGGGCCCGAGTATATCTATCTCACATCGGGATGAACAAATTCCACTCGATCCATGAGCCTCAACATAACACTTTATTAGTTCTGAATCCATCTTTATAATCACCATTACGGTGTGACGTTTGATGTTATCAAGAAACTCTTAGGTGTTAGTGATTGACATGATCTCATGGTCTAAGGATTAGGATCACTTCGTAAGTTGTTATAGCAATATAAACTCAATGACTTTGATCGTAATGCTATACTTCGGATGAATGTTCATCACACCATTACACTAATGTTGTGATCCCGTTATTAACAACATCCAATGTCCATGATCAGGAAACCTTGATCATCTTGTTAATCAACGAGCTAGTTTATGAGAGAGGCATAACTAGGAACTTTCTGTTTGTTTATTAAACACACATGTATTAATGTTTCCGTATTAATACAATTGTAGCATGCAAAATAAACATCTATCATATACTTGGAATACACATAATAAACACTTTATTATTGCCTCTCAGGGCATATTCCCTTCAGAGTCGCGGCGTGTTCCCGCGGTTGATGTGCTCCAAAACTGTGGCGAGCGTCCGCTCAAGGCTTCCACCAACGCGGCGACCTGAGTTGTTGCGCTTGGCGGCGACTGCTCGGCCCCTCGTGTGGCGAGCTCTGACGCCTCTCCGCGAAGAGGTGCTCCCAGTAGAGGAGGTTGTCGGCGCTCTCCGCTTCGGCGGGGTTGTCCATGCCGCCGATGTACTCTTGTACATCGTACGGCAACTCGTCCGGCGGCGGCTCTGGCGGGATTGGGATGCCGCCGGCGCTCAGCTTCCACCCCGGAGGCATCCGCGTGTCCGGCGGCGCCATATACCGGCCTCGTACAGCATGCGCGTCTCCCAGTTATGGAGGGTGCGCCGGCCGAAGCCGTTCGCCGCAGCGCTGTCGCCGGGGTAGTGTTCGCCCATGGTGAGAGAAGGGGAAAGGTGAGAGAAGGTTCGCCGAAGTTGGGCTCGTGGTTGGGGGTGTAGGGGTTCATAGCATGCAAAACAAAAAATTCTACCGCATGCACACAAACAAGAAAATATCTATCTACTAGATTGTAGCAACGAGTCGATAGAAGCACTCACCCTTGAAGATTCCAAAGCGGTTAACAAGAGCAGATTCTCGTGGGTGATGTAGTCGTAAACTTGCCGATCTCAAGATCGTGTAGACGATCCTTCTGGCGCTGCGTTCCAACAACGCTTCCACAGTCGGTCACACGTTCGGTACTTGATGAAGACCTTCATCTCCCTTGTTCCAGCAGGCAGCGGAGGTTGTAGTTCTCCCTCGCGATTTCGGCAGCACGACGGCGTGGTGTCGGAAGTAGAGGAAAGAACTCGCAGGGCTTCGCCTAAGCCGATGCGAGTTATGGTGGATTAGGGTTTCCCGGAGATCTAGGGATTAGATGACCGGGAGGATGAGAAGGTGTCGGTCGGCTAGGCGCGGCGGCTCGTGTCTTGAGGGAGAGGGCTAGGGCTTGTGTGCTTTGGGGCAGCCCTCCCCCTCTATTTATGAGAGGGGGGCAGCCTTGGGAGGGGTGGGTTTGAATCCAAATCCAAACCCAAGTTGAATTGAGAGAAGGACTTGTTTCTTCTCCCACTAGGAAACCATTGTTCCGGTTTGATTTTTCAAACTCCCGTTTGACTTTCAATTTAGAGCTTTAATTCTCTCTTACAAATGCACACACCATGTGACCTAGTATATGATCCAATCATTCCACTTACCCATGACACATTCATGGACCATTCTCCTTCTGGACCGGTGAACCTTCTAGACCCTTCTAGAACCTCTCCGATGAAAACATCAGAAACTTTCCCGAACTCCGAAATATGACTTTCCTTATATGAATCTTATTCTCCGGACCATTCCGGATCTCCTCGTGATATCCCGGATCCCATCCGAGACTCCGAACAACATTCGGTATCCCTACTAACATTCCATATCTACTAAACAACATCGAATCCTTAAGTGTGTCTCCCTACGGTTCGTGAATTATGCGGACATGACCAAGACACTTCTTGTAGCATCCCAGTTGTCTAACCACTGTAATGCTACTAAGTTTAATAATAAAATGGGCCACTTCCAACATATAATTGTTGCATCATCATCATATCATGCTCATGTCATCATGTCCCCTTGCATTTGAGCATCATACAAAACCTTTTTCTTGTTGGATCTTATCTCATGTGCATTATTAAATTGTAGTTGCTTCTTGATATTGTATTTGGATCTTACTGAATTGTTAAATGCCCAAGTTGAGTTGGGGGCATCTCTCTTTTGACTCCACCACCTTATCTTGGACCACCTTATCATTCCACCATCCAATGATATGGGCTTGGCCTTTATTGAGTTATCCCTAGCCATGTTGTTGGTTGGATCCACTCATAATCTTTTTGCTTGGCCTTTGCCACCTTTTGTGCATGCAAGGAGTAAAGCCACATGGAATCATGTTGTTTTCACAATATATCCACTTGGCATTAATTGTCTTGCATGGGCCATGCAAGTATCCCTTTTTCCCTAGTTTTGGTTTTGCTTGTTTTCTATTTGGACCAATCCTTCTACCTTGCTTCTTTTGTTTGGTTAGTTCAAAACTCTAGCTCTCTCCCTCTCCTTTTTCCCCTTAAGTTAAAACCCTACCTCATGCCCCAAACCCCACATGTGCTAAGAGCATGCCCATCCAAACCACCCTTGCTTGGATTTTTGCTTGATCTTGTAAGAACATGCATGGTCCAAGATCCACATCCCCATGGCCATCTTCCTTCTCCTTTTTCTTGCTTGGTCTTGTGTTGAGCTTGGACTTGGTGCATGCTTGCCCAAGTTTAGTAACCCCATCTTCTCACCTTGCAAGCATAAGAACCTAATTCAATCTATCCTAAAAACCAAAAACCTAAACCCTATTTTATCACTATCCTAAAACTAAACACTATTTTACATATACCAAAATAAATCCTATTCTACCCCTACCTCTAATCAAAACCCCAACTAAACCTACCCCTCCCCTTTCCTCTTCTCCCTAGCATGGGTACCATGCCCCTCTTCCTCTCTTTCTCTCCACTCAAACAAACACCTAATCTCCCCCTCTTCCCTAAACTAAAACCCTAGCCTACCCTCCCTTCTATCTAGCTTGCCCCCTTGTCCCTCTCACCCTAGCCACCCATGCCATGCGCCTACCCAGCTCCTGCAGGCCCACGACTGGACATCCCCAAGGACACCCCATGCTGCCCCCCTGCCATGGCCACCAACCCTCCTAGCCCCTAGCCCGAGTGTCCTTCCTCTTATCCTCCCCTCGGTTTTGCCACCTTGGCTCCCACCCTGCCATCGACCTTAGCCAGTGCCCCACCTGTCGGCCATCCCCAGCAACCACGCCACCTGCCGTGCCCTCCTAGCCTGAAACACGTGAGTGGAGGTGACCAACGCCACCCATGGTGTCCCTCCCTCACGCAACCACCGTGCCCCTCCTTCTTATCTACCCCTTTTCCCTCTGGCCTCGCCAGACCCCCAGATCTACCCATAGCGCTGCCTCTCCCCTTTCTTCCCTCGCCACGCCGACGTCGCCGTCTACCACACGCCTTTCTGCGCTAGCCGGAGAAGGGCAGCGCTGTCGAGGAGGAGGGAGCCGGCCGCCAAGATCGCCCAAGACCGGCGAGGAGACGCGCCAGCACGCCTGCACCGACGCGCCGCCAAACCCTAGATCGACGGGCGCCACCTCGCGAGATCGCCCGCCTGCTTCGCGCCGTCACGCTCGCGGTACGCCCCTGAACCCCCCAGACAAGGTCCCGTCGTTGATCGCTTCCTGGTTGCACGAGTCTCGTCGAACACACTCGTAGCGGTGGTTGTCGTCAGCGTCGCTGCTCGGTATTCTTTGTCACCTTACCTAGCCGCCTAGCTACTTCCTGGCACCTAGCCTAGCCCAGTAGCGGCCTCCGTCACGCCGCAGCATAACGCCCGAGTTCGAGCCTCTGCGCCTTGGCATCGCGCCGAGCCAGGCGAGGTTCGAATGGGGAAGATCCACGATACAGGCGGCGTTTTGCGTGAACCCCTGTTTCTTTTACGCATCCGCATGACCCTCGAGGCCCCGCCCGCTGACGTGCAATTTTTACAAAAGGCTCCCATAGCGTGAACCAACCGCAGTCCACCCCACCAGCGTGGCGTTTGCAGGAGGCCCCTGTCCTTTGCAACCCGCGGTCCTTCGTGACTTCCATTGTCGTCTGTTGCAACTTTGCAAAAGGTCCTGTTGTTCCGTGGAATCAACCAGCGGTCCAATCTTGGCTCGACAGCTGCCCTGTGGGCCGAGATGACCCAGCCCACATGCTGCGGCTCAGGATAGCTGTGGCCAGGTGTAAAACGTTTCAGGGCTGTTTTTAAATTCAAATCTGATTAAATAAATTCAAATTTCAAATTGATTTCAGATTTTAAATAACTTTTGCATACTTTATCCAAATTAGGCAAATGATATATGTATTTGATTCAGAAAAATGAGAAGAGTTCAAATATGCCATCTGTTTAGTGTTTTGCACAAGTAAATTTCAAGTTTGTTTGAATTACTTCAATTGCCACTATAATTTCAAAATTAAATAACTTTTGAATGGAAAATCCAAATTAAGCAAATGTGTAGTCTAAAATGATCAGCTCGACGAGACTTTTCTGTTTGTGCTATCCTTGACTTCAATTGCAGCATGCATCATATAAATATATTGCAAACAACAAATGTTATGACAACAAAATATGACTCAAACCCAATTAAATGTTACTTTCTCGTTCTTCACACCTCACCATGCCATGCTACCTTTCTTGCCATGTAAATTGTGCATCATTCATCATGGCATGATTGTTTGCTTGACGCATCTTATTCATATGCTTGTGCTCTATATTTATGTTGGCCTTGTTTGTTTGGTTTTTCTCGGATAGACACTGAGCAGGGGTTGTATCAAGAGAACCAGGAGCACTACCCAGAACCGTCCTTTGCTTCAACAGAGACACCAGGCAAGCACTACCACATGCTTGCATACATACAGTACCTATTGCCTCTATCTTATTCTTGCATCATTGAGTCGCGATTGCATTAAAATGAATCCCAAGTATGCATAGCCTTTACTTTTAAACCCCACCAAGCTTGTTTCCTCCGTCCCATGAGCCACTACTATAGGAGTTGTTTGAGCCATGCGAGTCGTAGAACAGCATGTGTAGGGTTTGTGAGTCGATGAATAATGAGGTACCTAAACAACTTAACTTTGAGTAGTTCGGGATAACTAAAGAAAGTGGCACGGTGAGCAATATCTGCTATTTGGTTTTCCTGCTCACTTGTGTCCGTAAGACCCCGAGTACTTGATTCCTGTTCCTTGATTTATCGCGCTATCCACATCCGGAGGTATATGGGACCCACTGGACCAGAGCTTGATTCCGTCTTATTTCTTGGGGCCACAAACTAGTTTGAGGTTTTATTTACGATCTGTACTTATGCCATGATTCTTTGTTTTATTTACGATTGTGCGATGCACCTTTATCTTGTTTAGGATCGGGACACGATTCCGGTGTCGACAAGCCCGTTTGGGTTCCCGATTCCTGACCGTATACCCAAGACCTTGAGGCCGTCTCGAGCTTGCTTACTCCGTTGCGGGATCTACTTGAGGTGGCCCTGAAATATTTCTGAATTGTGATTGTTCGATCGTGAAAGCCTCGTTGGGTTTTGATTTGGTTTTCGAGGTTGATCGGCGTGTGTTGCTATTGGTGCACCCGGCGGGTAAAACTTTCTGGCCGTGTCCATGGTTATGGACGACTTGGAGCAGTTTCTTGATCATAGACAAGCATAACTAAAGTACCGCCTTAATTTGACTAAGTAACTTGACTAGTAATTAGTGCAATACTCATGGAATGGTTAATAAAATTGCCAGCGGAAAGGGGGTTGTTAAATCGCTTCCTTGTTGGTAGCGAGGAGGAGGATGGATCGGATGAGATTACCATTATAAGCTGTGTATTTAAATTCACGGACATCCGTCTATCATTGGTTAGGCGGATGGTTAGCGCTATCTGTAGAATTGCTAGGGTTTATCTTTTCTTTGCAATTCGTCACCCAGTTGTGTCCCCTTTAGAGGCATTAAGTCTTCTTGAGTACCCTTAGGGTCTCACGATAAATTCTTGATTCGGATGAGCAGGTACCTTCTCGGACGGATCTTTGGGTGGAAGAAGCCGATGAAGTGGGCAACGACCGTATGGTGTAGAGATTCGACACGAGGATCCGTGAGACCTGTAGTTGGGATGTGCTTATTTTCTCGGCATCTTATGCCTATTTGCTTCTTATCCGTACTCGGATCTTGTTTGCCGCTTCCGCATGATACTACGATGTGTCTTTGTATGAGGAGTTATCCTAAATTATAGTTGTATCTAGGTCATTTGAATCTTGCCGTATGGCGTTGGTATATTCCTTTCTTTCTAGATGGTGTGGCTCGATGTACTCTTGTATGGTGGCTTGCGTACATACCCACTTGTGTCGTAGTTGATCCCTTCGCTGCCTCACGCCGTCTGAGGTCCCGTTGAGAGGTTAGCGGTTGGGACGTCTGAAAGGACTACCGGTGAGTGGCTTTTGGGGCCCCGGTACTATTTCAACCTATCTCTCATCCAGGCTTGTATCTAGGGCGTAGTTCACCGAGGTAGTTACAATTGGTATCGAGCCATCCGACCTTGAGTTTCAATAAGCAGTCGTTGTCGATCTAGCAAATATTTTGAGTAGTTATGTATATTAGGGAAAAACAAAAGCGAGAGTAGGACTGCTTCCATTTTCTTCTTACCCTCCCACCCCTTTTACGGTAAGGAAGTGTAACGTTTTCAATCCTTTTCTCAAAGTTCAAACTAGGATTCACGTGTTCGGGTTTCCGTAGTACCATAGGATGTGTGTGTGTGTGTGTGTGTGTAGTCCCTTGTCTACTGTTGCATCCAAGTTGTTATCTTATCGCCTTTGGTTATCAAGCTTGGTACATTCCATACCAACAGGCTCTTGTAAACGCATAATCTATCTTCCTTTTGTATCCGACGCTATCTTGTTTGGGGTGTTCGTTTCCGTAGTACCAATCTTTAGGTTTAAATCGTGAGAAGAAGGGGTTAGGATATGTGTTCCACTTGTTCATGTGCGGAGTAATGATTTGAGTGCGGGATGGAGTCGCGACCATACCACTACTTGTATCATTTGCTTTTGTATATTGGATCGGTAGAGTCACTAATCCTGATTCGTTAAGTAATTTTTGCGCATCTATTGGTATTTTAATGCGAAATTTGTGGAAAATTTTTCTTTGATATGTTTGTGTACCACACTCCTTTTCGATCGTGTGCGATATGCTTAATATCTTTGAGGTGCTATGAACTTTGTTGATATTTTCATATCATCTCGATAAATTGTATCCTTTAATCTTGGTTAATTCCATCTTGGTACTATTTTGGATTATTATCATCTTCCATTATAGTCTTGACTTGAGTTTACATCAATGAGGATGGCTCCCCATGCCGGATGAGGAGGACATTCCTCGAGCTGGGCTCGGCTTGTCAAGCATAGCTACTGCTGGCGACCATGCAAGAGAACCAGTGCGCTTTGAGGAGGCGTCCAAGGAACGAGTTCACTCCACTTCCTCCACCTCCCAAGCGTGGTGACATCAAGAGCTTCCTCAAGTTCAGTCCTCGGCGGTTTGGCGTGTCGACCGACCTCTTGATCTTGATGATTGGCTCAAGTGAGATCTCAAGGCTGCTAGAGGCTGGCGATGTGCGAGCAGGAATGGGTAAAGTGTGCTACTCACTTGCTCAAGGGAGCGGCTCTATGGTGGGAAAACTATGTGAAGGCTAGCTGCTGGGCTGACCTACTTGGGAGAGGTTCTTTGGAGCTTTCAAGGCGGTTCCTCTCAGAGATTGTGATGGAACGGATGAAGGATGCTTTCCTCAACTTGAAGCAGGGCAATGATAACGTCAACACCTACATCAGGAATTTCATGAACTTGTCTCGCTATGGTGGTGATGAGGTATCTGATGACAAGAAAAAGCAGAAGCGATTCAGGCAAGGGCTCAATGCGTCGATCAAGTATGCACTCACGCATGCAAGACCGGCAACCTTCCTGGAACTGCAGCATATGGCACTACAAGAGGAGGCTAGTAGGCAGATGTTCGAGGAGTCCAAGAAACATAGCAGGGATGCATCAAGTTCGGCAGCAATGGCAACTCCTTCTAAGCGCCGTGTCTGGGTTCCTAACACCCCACCGTCGCTCCCGGCTCCACCAAGATCTGCGAGCTTCACGCCAAGGCCATCAAACTTCACCACTGCGGCTCCCAGGGGCTACAACAACCCTTACCCTGGAGCGCCTGGCGGAGTCCCTGGCTTCTCTACTCCACGTCCAGCTGGTGCCTGCTACACGTGTGGGAATCCTGGACATCCCCACTGGAACTGTCCAATGAAGAACAAAGCTCTCCCTCAACCCCCGCCAAGATCTGCAACAAGCTCTCCCTCGGTTCGCGCACCACCGCCTCGGGCTCTCAACATCAACACTAAGCCCGGGTCTGCGGTTGTTCGAGCTAACTGCGTCAACGCCTCTCAAGCTGAGCTCGCACCTGGAGTTGTCATGGGTATGCTATCAGTTAACTCAGTTCCTGCACGAGTTCTCTTTGATTCTGGTGCATCGCATTCTTTTGTGTCTCACAAGTTTGCTAACGAGAACGAGCTAGTCATGGTCCCTCTTCAAAAGCGGTTAATGGTTCTTTCTCCTGGAGCAAATATGGTAACATCTAAGATCAGTCATGGCAATCAAGTCGAGATTGGTGGTTCTTCATTCTTGGCTTCTTTAATTCTTCTGGGCAACTCTGACATTGATGTCATCTTGGGCATGGATTGGTTGACAGCAAATGCAGCTGTGATTGATTGCGCTGAACGCTCAGTATCTCTGAAGATCCCTGAAGGCCATCTAGTCTTTTCTCCAAGTCTGACTCCGGATGTCCAGCTCTATTCCTTGGCTGCTGAATGATGATGCTATGGAAGCTATTCGGAAGGTACCGATTGGTGCAGTGAGTTCCGGATGTTTTCACGAAGAGTTGCGGTATGCCTCCGGATCGCGAAGTTGAATTCGTGATCGAGCTTGAACTGGAACGTTCCTATCTCCAAGAGGCCATACAAGATGGGTCCTTCGAAGTGGTGAACTCAAGCGACAACTTGATGAACAAGAGAAGTTGGGTTTCATTGAGATAGCACTTCTTCTTGGGGTAGTCCAACAATCTTCGTGAAGAAGCGTGGCCGAACCGATAGGCTCTGTGTTGACTACGGGCTCTAAATGCTAAAACCATCAAGAACAAATATCCTCTTCCTCGGATAAATGATCTATTTGATCGACTAGCGGGGCTGTGGTGTTCTCTAAGCTTGATTTGAGAAGTGGTTATCACCAAATCAAAATTCGCAAGGAGGATGTGCCCAAACAGCTTTCACCACTATATGGCTGTATGAGTACACGGTCATGTCTTTCGGTCTCACCAAGCACTTTTGCTACCTTCGAGGTGATGAACTCCGTTTTCATGGAGTACTGGACAAGTTTGTGGTGGTATATCTGGATGATATTCTCGTCTATTCCAAGTCAAGGAGGAGCATGAAGAGCACACGAGGTGTGTCTGAACAAGCTTCGAGAACCGCTTGTATGCCAAGTTCTCAAAGTGTGAGTTACGGTTGCACAAGTAACCTATCTGGGCCATGTTATCTCGCCAAGGGCATTGCGATCAACCCGAAACCGTGAAGACAATAGTTGAATGGCTTCCTCCTGCTAATGTCAAGGAAGTGCGGAGTTTTCTCGGCTTGGCTAGCTATTGTCGTCGTTTTGTGCAGAACTTCTCGAAGATAGCAAAGCCTCTTACCTCCTCAAGAAAGGCAAGAAGTACACTGTGGACACCTTGCCAAGAGAGCTTTGAGACACTCAAAGCGAAGCTCACTTCCACACCAGTCTTGGTTCCTCCGGATACATCCAAGCCTTTCCGGATCTTCTGCGATGCCTCTTTGCAAGGATTGGGTGCGGTCCTTATGCAAGAGAGACGGTGGTTGCTTATGCCTCTCGTCGATTGAAGACACATGAGGTCAACTATCCACACATGATCTGGAGCTAGCGGCGGTGGTCTTTGCCTTGAAGCTGTGGAGGCACTATTCTTGGGTAACCGTTGTGAGATCTTCTCGGACCACAAGAGTTTGAAGTATATCTTCACTCAACGGATCTCAACCTTGACAAAGGAGATGGATTGAAGCCATCAATGACTACGATGTGACCATCAACTACACTCGAGCAAAGCAAATGTCATGGCGGATGCGCTTAGCGAAAAGCTTATGTCAACAACCTCATGGTGGAAGAAGCGTGACCTCTCTTGTGCGAGGAATTCCGTCGTCAACACGGAGATTGTGGAACAAGGGCACCTTCGAACCTTCCGGCTACTCCTCTCTTGGAAGAACAGATTCGGTCTCGTCGGTGGTGATCCGCACCAAGAAGCTCATCGCTAAGCTTGGCACTCCAGTATGAATCCTTCCATGTTGATGATCGAGGCACGCTCTTCTTTGATCACGGATGTTTGTTCCAAACTACCGGGTCTGAGAGATCAATTGCTCAAGGAGGCACATGATTCGGTCCTTTCTATCCATCTGGCGGCACAAAGATGTATATGGACTTGAAAACACAATCTTGGTGGCACAGGTTGAAAAGGTATTGTGCCAAGTCGTCTCGAGAATGTGATGTCGCGCAGAGTCAAGGCATTCATCGAAACCATTTGGTCTTCTGACCATTGCAACCTCCAGAATGGAAATGGGAGAAAGTTGAGATGGACTTCATCACGGGCTTTCCTAGGTCGCAGAAGGGCAACAATGCAATTTTTGTTGTCATCGACAGGCTTTCCAAAGTGGCACACTTCTTCCCAGTCAAAGAAACAATTTACGGGCTTGATTGGTGAGCTCTATATCAAGGATTGTCTCTTTGTATGGGGTTCCACTGAAATCAGTTCGGACCAGGAGCATCTTCACCTCAAAGTTCTGGGAGAGTTTCCAAAAAGCTTTGGGAACGAAGTTGAACTTCAGCACTGCTTATCACCCTCAGTCTCAAGGACAAGTGGAGAGGATCAATCAGATTCTCGAGGACATGCTTAGAGCTTGCGTCATCTCGTTTGGCATGAAGTGGGAAGAATGTCTTCCATATGCTGAATTCTCCTACAACAACAGCTTCCAGAAGAGTCTGAAGATGGCACCATTCGAGGCTCTCTATGGTCGGAAGTGCAGAACTCCCATTGGTTGGTCAGGTGCAGGAGAAAGAATCTGGTTTGGGCCTGACATTGTGACTCAGGCAGAGGAGAAGGTGCATATCATTCTGGAGAACCTGAAGATTGCTCAAAGTCGTCAGAAGAGCAACTATGATAGGAAGCACACAGATATGGTATATGCCCCTGGTGATCTCGTCTACCTTCGTGTCACTCCCATGAGAGGAACACACCGCTTCGGTATCAAAGGGAAGTTGGCCCCTAGATACATCGGTCCTTTCAAGATACGTGATAGAAGAGGAGAAGTTGCTTATGCACTTGAGCTTCCGGAAAAACTCAAAGTCCATGATGTTTTCCACATCTCTCAGCTCAAGAAGTGCTTCAAAGACCCCGGCAAGACCGTGGACCATGAGCTAATCGACCTCCAAGAAGATCTCTCTTATCGAGAACACCCCATCAAAATCCTCGAGACCCATGAGCGAAGGACTGCAACAAGTCCATCAAATTACGCAAGGTGCGGTGGTCACACCATTACATTGATGAAGCAACTTGGGAGCGTGAAGATGAACTCCGTGCCAACCATCCTTCTCTCTTTGTGTCTTCTTCTTCTTCCTAGAATCTCGGGCGAGATTCCTGTTTAGTGGGGAGAGTTGTAGCATCCCGTTGTCTAACCACTGTAATGCTACTAAGTTTAATAATAAAATGGGCCACTTCAACATATAATTGTTGCATCATCATCATATCATGCTCATGTCATCATGTCCCCTTGCATTTGAGCATCATACAAAACCTTTTCTTGTTGGATCTTATCTCATGTGCATTATTAAATTGTAGTTGCTTCTTGATATTGTATTTGGATCTTCTTGAATTGTTAAATGCCCAAGTTGAGTTGGGGCATCTCTCTTTGACTCCACCACCTTATCTTGGACCACCTTATCATTCCACCATCCAATGATATGGGCTTGGCCTTTATTGAGTTATCCTAGCCATGTTGTTGGTTGGATCCACTCATAATCTTTTTTTGGCCTTTGCCACCTTTTGTGCATGCAAGGAGTAAAGCCACATGGAATCATGTTGTTTTCACAATATATCCACTTGGCATTAATTGTCTTGCATGGGCCATGCAAGTATCCCTTTTTCCCTAGTTTTGGTTTTGCTTGTTTTCTTTTTGGACCAATCCTTCTACCTTGCTTCTTTTGTTTGGTTAGTTCAAAACTCTAGCTCTCTCCCTCTCCTTTTTCCCCTTAAGTTAAAACCCTACCTCATGCCCCAAACCCCACATGTGCTAAGAGCATGCCCATCCAAACCACCCTTGCTTGGATTTCTGCTTGATCTTGTAAGAACATGCATGGTCCAAGATCCACATCCCCATGGCCATCTTCCTTCTCCTTTTTCTTGCTTGGTCTTGTGTTGAGCTTGGACTTGGTGCATGCTTGCCCAAGTTTAGTAACCCCATCTTCTCACCTTGCAAGCATAAGAACCTAATTCAATCTATCCTAAAAACCAAAAACCTAAACCCTATTTTATCACTATCCTAAAACTAAACACTATTTTACATATACCAAAATAAATCCTATTCTACCCCTACCTCTAATCAAAACCCCAACTAAACCTACCCCTCCCCTTTCCTCTTCTCCCTAGCATGGGTACCATGCCCCTCTTCCTCTCTTTCTCTCCACTCAAACAAACACCTAATCTCCCCCTCTTCCCTAAACTAAAACCCTAGCCTACCCTCCCTTCTATCTAGCTTGCCCCCTTGTCCCTCTCACCCTAGCCACCCATGCCATGCGCCTACCCAGCTCCCTGCAGGCCCCACACGACCAGGACATCCCCAAGGACACCCCCATGCTGCCCCCACACGGCATGGCCACCAACCCTCCTAGCCCCTGCCCGAGTGTCCTTCCCTCTTATCCTCCCCCTCGGTTTTGCCACCTTGGTGCTCTGCCCACACCATCGACCTTAGGTGCACCTTTCGGCCATCCCCAGAACCACGCCACCCTGGTGCCCTCCTAGCTTGAAGCACGTGAGTGGAGGTGACCAACGCCACCCATGTTGTCCCCTCCCCTCACGCAACCACCGTGCCCCTCCTTCTTATCTACCCCTTTCCCCTCTCTGGCCTCGCCCAGGACCCCCCACATCTACCCCGCAACGCCTGCCTCTCCCCCTTTCTTCCCCTCGCCTCCACGCCGACGTCGCCGTCTACCACCTGCCCCTGCTGCGCTAGCCGGAGAAGGGAGGCTGTCGAGGAGGACCAGCCGCCCAGCATCGCCCGTACCCGCCAGCGAGGAGACGCGCCAAGCACGCTTTGCAGCGGCGCCGCCAAACCCTAGATCGACGGCGCGGGCGCCCGGCCTCGGGAGATCGCCACGCCCCACGCGTTACGCTGCGTCACGCTCATGATCGCCCTGAACCCCAGACAAGGTCCGTCGTTGATCGCTTCACTGGTTGCACGAGTCTCACCGTCGAACACACTCGGTAGCGGTGGTTGTCGTCAACGTCGCTGCTCGGGCCTGCTGTCACCTTACCTAGCCGCCTAGCTACTTCCGGCACCTAGCCTAGCCAGTAGCGGCCTCGCGTCATGCCGCCCAAGAACGCCCAGTTCGAGCCTCTGCGCGCGCGCATCGCGCCTGACGAGCGGCGAGGTTCGACGAGGGAAGATCCACGATGCAGGCGGCGTTTGCGTGAACCCCCTGTTTCTTTTACGCATCCGCATGACCCTCGAGGCCCGCGCCGTGACCGTGCAATTTTACAAAAGGCTCCCCATAGCGTGAACCAACCCAGATCCACCCCTGACCAGCGTGGCTTTGAGGCCCTGTCCTTTGCAAACCCTCAACCCGGTCGCCTTGACCCATTGTCGGCGTCTGTTGCAACTTTGCAAAAAAGGGTCCTGTTGTTCCGTGGAATCAACCAGCGGTCCATCTTGGCTCAGACGCTGCCTGTGGGCGAGAGATGACCCCAGCCCACATGCGGCTCGGGATAGCGTGGCCAGGTGTAAAACGTTTGAGGCTGTTTTAAATTCAAATCTGATTAAATAAATTCAAATTTCAAATTGATTTGATTTTAAATAACTTTTGCATACTTTATCCAAATTAGGCAAATGATATATGTATTTGATTCAGAAAAATGAGAAGAGTTCAAATATGCCATCTGTTTAGTGTTTTGCACAAGTAAATTTCAAGTTTGTTTGAATTACTTCAATTGCCACTATAATTTCAAAATTAAATAACTTTTGAATGGAAAATCCAAATTAAGCAAATGTGTAGTCTAAAATGATCAGCTCGACGAGACTTTTCTGTTTGTGCTATCCTTGACTTCAATTGCAGCATGCATCATATAAATATATTGCAAACAACAAATGTTATGACAACAAAATATGACTCAAACCCAATTAAATGTTACTTTCTCGTTCTTCACCTCACCATGCCATGCTACCTTTCTTGCCATGTAAATTGTGCATCATTCATCATGGCATGATTGTTTGCTTGACGCATCTTATTCATATGCTTGTGCTCTATATTTATGTTGGCCTTGTTTGTTTGGTTTTCTCGGATAGAACCGGCGGGGTTGTATCAAGAGAACCGGAGCACTACCAGAACCTCCTTTGCTTCAGAGACACCGTGCAAGCACTACCACATGCTTGCATACATCTGATACCTATTGCCTCTATCTTATTCTTGCATCATTGAGTCGCGATTGCATTAAAATGAATCCCAAGTATGCATAGCCTTTACTTTTAAACCCACCAAGCTTGTTTCCTCCGTCCCATGAGCCACTACTATAGGAGTTGTTTGAGCCATGCGAGTCGTGAAACGACATGTGTAGGGTTTGTGAGTCGATGAATAATGAGGTACCTAAACAACTTAACTTTGAGTAGTTCGGGATAACTAAAGAAAGTGGCACGGTGAGCAATATCTGCTATTTGGTTTTCCTGCTCACTTGTGTCCGTAAGACCCAGTACTTGATTCCTGTTCCTTGATTTATCGCTATCCACATCCGGAGGTATATGGGACCCCACTGGACGAGCTTGATTCCGTCTTATTTCTTGGGGCCACAAACTAGTTTGAGGTTTTATTTACGATCTGTACTTATGCCATGATTACTTGTTTTATTTACGATTGTGCGATCTTGCACTTTATCTTGTTTAGGATCGGGACACGATTCCGCGGTGTCGACAAGCCCGTTTGGGGTTCCCGATCGTTCACACGTAGTATACCCACACCTTGAGGCCGTCTCGAGCTTGCTTACTCCGTTGCGGGATCTACTTGAGGTGGCCCCTGAAATATTTCTGAATCTGTGATTGTTCGATCGTGAAAGCCTCGTTGGGTTTTGATTTGGTTTTAGAGGTTGATCGGCGTGTGTTGCTATTGGTGCACCCGGCGGGTAAAACTTTTCGAAAGCCGTGTCATGGTTATGGACGACTTGGAGCACAGTTTCTTGATCATAGACAAGCATAACTAAAGTACCTTAATTTGACTAAGTAACTTGACTAGTAATTAGTGCAATACTCATGGAATGGTTAATAAAATTGCCAGCGAAAGGGGGTTGTTCGTCCGCTTCCTTGTTGGTAGCGAGGAGGAGGATGGATCGGATGAGATTACCATTATAAGCTGTTGTATTTAAATTCACGGACATCCGTCTATCATTGGTTAGGCGGATGGTTAGCGCTATCTGTAGAATTGCTAGGGTTTATCTTTTGCTGCAATTTCGTCACCCGTGTTGTGTCCCCTTTAGAGGCATTAAGTCTTCTTGAGTACCCTTAGGGTCTCACACGATAAATTCTTGATTCGGATGAGCAGTACCTTCTCGGGGACGGATCTTTGGGTGGAAGAAGCCGATGAAGTGGGCAACGACCGTATGGTGTAGAGATTCGAGCACGGGATCCGTGAGACCTGTAGTTGGGATGTGCTTATTTTCTCGGCATCTTATGCCTATTTGCTTCTTATCCGTACTCGGATCTTGTTTGCCTTCGCATGATACTCGATGTGTCTTTGTGAGGAGTTATCCTAAATTATAGTTGTATCTAGGTCATTTGAATCTTGCCGTATGGCGTTGGTATATTCCTTTCTTTCTAGATGGTGTGGCTCGATGTACTCTTGTATGGTGGCTTGCGTACATACCCACTTGTGTCGTAGTTGATCCCTTCGCTGCCGACTACGCCCGTCTGAGTCCCGTTGAGAGGTTAGCGGTTGGGACGTCTGAAAGGACTACCAGTGAGTGGCTTTTGGGGCCCCGCCGTACTATTTCAACCGCTATCTCTCATCCAGGCTTGTATCTAGGAGCGTAGTTCACCGAGGTAGTTACACTTCTCCGATCAATAACCAATAGAGGAATCTGGAAATTAATGTGGCTCCCACATATTTCTATGATTACTTTGCGATCGAATGAACCACTTACATATGCTACCAATTTCCCTTTGTCTTGCGATAGTTTACTTATCCGAGGTTTTGATCGTCTGTATCTCTGCATACCTAGTTCAACCTTGTTACCGATAAGTACTCTTTTCTTGTTCCCGTGATATGTGATCCCTTATGAGCCAGTCACATGCTTGCAAGCCAATTGGATGACATTCCACCAAGAGGGACCAGAGAATATCTATCCGTCATATGTGATCCCTTGTGATCCATGTGCCTCAACCCATACTTTCCGAACACTCAATGCCACCTTTATAACCACCCAGTTACCGCGTGGTGTTTGATGTCATCAAAGCATCCTTCTGGTGATGGTGATATGCATGATCTCATGGTCGAAGGAATTAGGTTACTATGTATCAGAAAGCTTATAGCAGACGAACTATTGAAATGACTTGATCTTAATGCTACGCTTATATATAGGAGTATGTCCATCATATCATTCTCCTAATTATATGATCCTGTTGTTAACAACATCTCAATGCTCATGATCTGGAAACCACGATCATCTATTAACCAACAAGCTAGTATTACAAAGAGCCTTTACTAGAGACTCTAATTTAGTTTACAAACCACAAAAGTATTAATGTTTTCAGTTTAGTACTGTTATAGCATGAATGTAAACATTTATCATAAACACAAAGATATAATAATAACCACTTTTATTATTGCCTCTAGGGCATATCTCCAACAGGGGGAGCTGTGAGAGAGTACGAAGATCTCCGGCGAGGAGTACGACTTATAAAGGCCGAGGTGAGCGGCGAGGGCGGGAGGGGTGTAGCGGCGAGGGCGAAAAAAGTGGAAACGACGGGAAGTTAGTGACCGCTGGTCCGTCGCGGGAGCCGAGGCATTGACGGTGGCGCCGTAAATCAGCGACGCGTGGCCGATGCGACGGGCAGTTATTGCCCGACGGTTGCTGTAACACCCTCGAAATCGACCCTATGCAAGTTTCAGCGATTCCCGCCAAAACTCGCATAGAAACGATTCAAAGGTGCCCACCAGGCACTTTCGTGCGGGTGGAAAACGAAGTAATAACATTACACAACAGTCCTCGATGGGACCCACAGAACAGATATATATAACAACGACTCCATGAGTCAAGAATACAGATATAAGGTACTAAGATCCAAATCACCTTGAAATAATCGAGCGTCCGACTACAGACAAGATGCAAATGGGGCTAAGAGCCCTGAAGAATAACCAATGGCGTCCATAACCCTGCCCAGGCCAAGCCGGAAGGGTAACCCTGCTAACGGCGTCGATCTCAAAACCTGCTTAAACAAAAGGGGTGCCGACAAAGGGCAAAGGAAAAAGAAGGCGTCGATCGAGGCCAAGACAGCGAGGCTAGAATTCGGCGGTCCTCGCCTACATAGGTGTGGTGGACTGAAGCGGCAGCGGCAGCATGCACTAACAACCTATAGAGACTCGATACGACTGGCGGTTATCAGAGAGGGGTGAGAATGACCTATCCGGATCCAACCTGAAGCTAACACCAAACAAACCCATCCTGGTGTCTCCCCCTCGAGACCAAACGAGGAAGTCAACCGAGGAACTCACACAGTTGGCGGTTTTACTTATTCGGTTATCGTTGCAGCAATTACTAGTCAGGTATAGATAATCGTCCTGATAAAGTAAACAGTGGGCACTTTTAGTTAACCATTCCGTGATAGTTGCAACAATTACTAATCAGGTACAGATAGCATGAGATAAACCCAAAACCCAGCAGTTGTTGGAACTTTTATTCAGCCCTTCCGTTGTAGTTGCAAGATTTACTAGTCAGGTACAATTGTCGCAAGCGACAACCAAACAAGCAATTGTGGGCAGTATTAATTAGCCATTCCATTATAGTGAAGCTGATTACTAGTCATTATAAGTCAAATTTATAACAAGAACTTTAGTTATGCTTGTCTATGATCGAGAATCGTGCTCCAAGTCGTCCATAACCGCGGACACGGCTTTGAAAGTTTTAACGGCGGGGTGCACCAATAGCAACACACACGATCAACCTCGGAAAAACCAAATCAAAACCCAACGAGGTCTCACGACAGAGCAATCGCAAGATTCGAAATATTTCGGGGCCACCCCATTAAGCTACCATAGCAGTAAGCTAGCTCGAGACGGACTCAAGGTCTGCGTCGATGGTCAGCGACAGCAGATCCCCAATCGGGGACCTGCCGATCTGCGAAAACATCCCGCTTCCAAAAGCGATGCAGCGAGACCTCGCACAATCGTAAATAAGCGCAAAAGCATGGCATAAGTACATGATAGTAATAAAGCCCCAAACTAGTTGTGGCCCCAAGAAATAAGACGGAATCAAGCTCGGCTGGGGGCCCATACTCCCCATATGTGGATAGCGCGATAAATCAAGGAAGTATCAAGTACTCGGGGTCTCACGGGACACAAGTGGGCGTTAAAACCAAATATTATCTATCACCCACCGATGCCTCTGCTTATTCAATTTTAGTTGTTAAACAGAAATTAAAGTGACGATAAGTAAAACTAGCATCATCTCCATCATCAACATGCGGCAATTCATCAGCAACTGTGGCATATGACGACACACATCATCACTTGAGCAAGCAACTACGACGCGCAAGTCCAACTATCTACCAAACAACAGGTAATAGGTTGTGTCCAAGGCAATATAGGGCTGCACGGTATATCACGGGTACGGAAACTAAAGCATCGCAACACAGATAGCAATAGATCAACAGGAGGGAATAAAGACTATAAAAGTAAGATAGGTAGAGAGAGGGAGATGCTCGCCTGAAAACATTGTTGAAGGTTCAACCGAAGATCGGGGCGAAGCTCACATCAACTCAACGGCCTTATCCGCGAAGAAGCAAAACACTAGAAGAAACACCGGATGCGATATTCAATACACGGCAGAAGATCGGCATGATGCATGTATGATGTATGGCATGGCCAAGTGCGATGCAATTAGGTCAAATTAAGCGGAACCGGGGTCCCGACAATTAATTAGGTGGTTCAAGTTATTTAGTACCCCCGCATATTAAATGTTGTTTGAACAAGGCAAGATAAGATACCGGTTCGCTACACAATTTTAAATGAGGCCAACATAAGGCTAGATTTGCCCGCATATGGGCCCCATATTTAATTATTAGGTGAATCGGCATAAGGCCCCCAACCAATGACATGCATGCGGAATGACAATTAGATGTGCGACAAGTTGTTATTATATTATAAAATAGGGTTCGAGGAAAAGGGGTCACACATTAGGGTCTCGACGGTCTTGGCCCGGGGTTCGAGGTTCGGCGAGGTCGAGTCGTCTCGGTCGTGGTTCGGCGAGGTCGTTCTCGGACTTAGGGTAGGTCTTGGCGCATCCGGTCTTGAGCCATGTTGTCGGTCGTGTAGTTCGTCGAAGCACTTGTCGTTCAGCGATCTCGACATTCTGCAGTTTAGGTCCGGCGCTTCAGATCGACCTTCTCGGGGACTCGTGGTTCGGGGTCTCGGCGTCCGTGGCGGTCTTGTTGTTCCGTAGGCGTTCTCGGTCGATGGCGAACTTGTCCTGCAAGGTTGGATCCGGGAAGGAGTACTCGTTGCGTCGGTCTCGCCATCGGATCCTTGAAGGAGGTCCTGGGTTCCGCGGTCTTCAAACACCGGTCGGTCTTGGTCGGGTCTTGGCGTGGTTCGTCGGACTCGAAGATCTTGTTTTCAAGAGGTGGAACTTGTCGTTGGCTCCTTATCGGTAGTCTTCGGTGTACCCACAAGTCGAGGATCTTGGGCGGTCATGGCGATTCGGGTAGGAGAACTTGGGTCCTGTTGGAGGCCCGCGGGCGGTTCTGGTACAACACGCTCAAGCACCCACGCATCCACCTTGAGCACCGCTGGGCAGGCGATTTAACTCTGCGGCGGGCCTGGAGGCGGAACACGCGGCGGTCGAGGCAGACGAGCTCGGGAAGATGGCAGGCGCGGTCTCGGGCAGTCTTGGAGGCCGAGGGCGGCCATGGGCGGACTCAAGGGCCGAGGCTTGGCCAGGCGGAGGCGAGGAGCGAGGCGAGGCTCGCCGGCGAGGTTGGGCAGGCGCTGGAGCAGGCGGCAGCGCTTCGAGGCCTTCCTTGTGGGCGGGGCTGGCGGGGCGAGCTTGAGGAGGCCTTGAGGCAGGCGTGGCCGGGCGGCAGCCTTGAGGCTTCAGCAGGCAGCGTCAGGGGAGGCAGCAGCGGGCAGGGAGGTGCCAGCTCAGGCGGAGTTCTTGAGTGGAGAGAAGGCGGGGGCAGGCGTGGAACCAGCAGCGTGGCGGAAGCGGATGGTTAGCGGAGAGAGAGGCCGGCGGCGAGAGGTCGGCCGAGGGAGGCGGGAGGCGGTGAGGTTGGAGGCGGTCGGGGAAGGCGGAGTCTGTGAGGCAGTTGCGAGAGAAGGGAGAACACCCAGGTGTTTCGCGTGGGGAGGAAGCCAAGGAGGAGAAGGCGGTCCACGGGCAGTGGGGTCCGAGGCGGGGCAGGTCGAGGAGAGGTTAGAACGGGTCGGGAGGTGGTTCTTGGGGGTTTCTTTGGGGAAGTGGCCGAGGTGAGTGCTGGGGTGGTCACGTGAGGCCCGTCGAGGAGGTTAGAGGTGGGGGTCGGCTGGGGTAGGTGGGATCGGCCAGGGGTTGCGCGAAGGCATGAGGGAGGCTGGTGAGGAGAGAGGGGCTAGAGAGGGAGGTGGTTCAGCCTAGGTGGCATGGTGGGATTGGTGGGGGTTTGGGGTTTGCCGACGTGGCGCTCAGGGATTGGCCAGGGTGAGGTGGAGGGGTAGGTTGGGTAGAGAGTTGGGTAGACATAGGATTAAGAGGGGCTGGCAGGGGACCGATTTAAAATCTGGGGCGGTCGTTCGGGTCAATCGGCCCGTTCGACTGCCCCGCACAAAAAATAATTTAATATTTTTAATTAATTGCGACGGATTTTGTAAATAGATTTTGACAACAAAAATATCCGGTTGCATCCGGGGTTTGATACTTAGTTAAAAATGGGGCGTTTGGAAAACAACACGGGCTTTGCAAACAGAGTTTTATGCAAACAATGCATGATGATGACGATGCAATGCACAAATTCAACGCGATTTTCTAGTAGTGGTTTTGCGGGATGCCACAGTTGCCGCGTGGTTCCGAGGATGACGATGACTCGGCTTCCGTCACTGACTCGGCGGGTCCACGCGCCGCTTTGATTTTTTTTTCGATTTCCTGAGTCAAGCGTTTCGAGCGTGCAGAAACCAGGTTCGGCACAGGTAGTCGAAAAAAATGGCTAAATCCGGCCGAAAACAGGTCCTTAGTACGCGACTGGGCCAGTTTTGGCGTCCGAAACAAAATTTGGCGCCTGGATCTGCCTCCTGGATAGGCGAGTGGAGATGCTCTTATATTATGGAACCGAGGTAGCTTCTTCGTCCAGAAATAAATTGATTTGAATTTGTCTAAATTTAAATAAATCTATACAGTAAAACATGTCTAGATACATTCTAATTTAGATAAACTTAATTTAGTTATTTTTAAACGGAAAGAGTATTATTTACTAGTATTACCTACAATCACCAAGCGCTCCGTGGTAGAAAATGTTAATTCAGTCCCACAGTCAATCCTGTCCATGTAAAAAGCCTTTCTGTTTGAAACGGCGCCATACATAATATGCAGATAGATGTTCACGTGACATGCATCCAGTGCATGGTCCAGCAAAAATACAAGACGCGTGGTGCGAGTGAGTGAGTGATCGGTCACCCACCGATCGAACAGGCGGGCAGTCAGGCAGGCAGCAGGCCAACATCACCTCGTCCTGCGCCGCTTCGTCCTGTTGCGAGATACTCTCTCCGTTTTAAAGAAAATGAATCTAAACTTCCTTTAACCAGTAGATTCACCTTAAGTTAAGTGAATTTATATACTAAAAATAAGTTTAGATACATTTGCTTCACAAATTTAAAACATCTTATATTTTAAAAACGAAGGGAGTACTACTCCATAGTACGCACATACAATGTTTGTTGTGCCCGCGCCAGAACGTAGTACTAACTCCGATTCAAAATATAAGATGTTTTAAATTTATAAAAAAGATCACACTAAAATAAATTTAGATACATTTTTTTTCACAAACTTGGGATCACAAGTAGTATACTAAACCCTAAGGGCTTGTTTGATTCATAGGATAGGAAAAATAAAGGAATAGAAAAATCATAGGATTGCAATGTCATGTCCACTTCAATCCTATAGGAACCCACATGCAACAAAGTTTGTTTGATCCATCAAAGGATTCTAAGAAAGAGCTTTGGGTGGATGTTAGATTTTCTATGCAATCTAGTGCAAAGGATTTTCTAGGAAAGTTTCCTATAGGAATCAACCCTACAAATCAAACAACCACCATAGGAAAATTTTCTATAGAATTTAATTCTACAAATTTTCTATACAAATGCTTTGAATCAAACATGCCCTAAAACGGAGCGAGTAGTATACTGCCATCGGGAGTTCCGGACACAAGGCGAGGCATTGCTCGCACACTCCGCCGTCCGGGCTTGGGATCACGAGGCCTGGGCCCTGGGCACGCTCCGCTCGGAAAAAAACGGTGTGACCATGGTATACACGGACGCGATCAGACCATGGGGTCACGGCGTTGCCTTGCCGATGGATGAGCTTTGGGTTTGGTTGGTGCCTGTGCTGTGTGTAACGAACAGACCTCGATGATGTGTGTAACGAACAGACCTCGGTTAGCGCGCACACTCACTCACAGGACTGCATGCGGTGATCCATGGATGGATGGGTTCTTCCTCCTCAACAACCCACCCACCGAGTATGTGCCGTGGTGCTGTGCTCACTAAATTCCCATGACCTCGCTCGCTCAGAGTCATTGCCATGCCGGAACGGAAGATGCCTTCCTTTTCTCACTACTACTCCTACGGTGGGTCTACCGGCCTGGTTCATGCGTAACGAACCTGTCAGGCTTCCCGATGTAGAGCGGGGAGAAGGTTGTTGCTCTTCCAGCCTGACGCGGCAGCCAGCAACACTCCGCAGAATTATTTGCTTTCTCAGTTCACACGGATCGTACGTGCTCGGCACACAGAGTAATTCTAGTGTTCATTTTACAAGAGGCAATGCTTCTACCCAAGTGTAAGAGCATCTCCGAATCCAGACCAAAATCCGGACCAAATTTTGGCCGGACGAAGGCCTGGATCCATCGAGTTTCCCACTCGAGTATCAGGCGAGTTTCCGCGTTTGACTAAAATTAAATAAATTTAGGCAAACTTTAGGCGAACTTTGGATGAATATGGACGAACTTTGGACGAATATGGACGAACTATGGGCAAACTTTGGGGGAATATGGGAGGATATGGGCGATACAGACGAACTTTGGGCGAATATGACCAAATTTTGGGCGAACTTTGGACAAATATGGTCTATGTGGATAAACTTTGGACAAATATGGTCTATGTGGATAAACTTTAGACAAATATGACGATATGAACGAACTTTGGACGAATAGGGCGAATACGAACAAACTTTCGAACTTTGGATGAATATGAGCGAATATATGCTGACTAGGCGGGTCTACTCGCCTTCGCTTCGTCCGGCGTTCCCAGGCCGTATCCGAGATCCTGGGTATGACTGGGTAGTCCGGACCAAAGCTAGCCCAAATCCGGACAAAAACAGATTTTTGGATATGGGACTGAACGAAATTTCAGCGTCCGAACCTATTTTCGGCGTCGGGTCCTTTTCGGCGTCGGGTCCGACGTCCTGGGATGGTCTAATACTACTGTTACTGTAGCAGTAGTACTTTTTTCATGCCATGCTGGAACGGAAGATGCCTCCCTTCATCTCTATACTACGGCCTAGTAAATGTGTAACGAACTTGTCAGACCTCCCGATGTAGAGAGGGAGGTTACTGCTCTTCCAGCGCTAGCCTGACGCGCGCGACAGCAAGCCACACTCCACATAATTATAATTTATAAGCAGTACAACTGGAGTACTGTAGTGGTGCTTTCCGTCTTCTTGGTTTAACGCATGGTGCCTCGGGTGCAATATCAGAGCTGGCGCTCTCGTTTAGAACTACTACCTCCATGTCAGGTCACTAGACGTGTAATTTCTTTTCTAGTTTTTCCGTTTTACAAGATGCATGCTTCTACCAAAGCATCGACTACTCGTTTTTAGTTCTCATTTTACAAGGAGCAATGCTTATTACTACCAAATTAAGGAGGAGTAAGCAATGTATCATCCAACGACCCCCCCCCCTTCCGTCCCGGTTTTATCCGGCAACATCGTCGGGTAGAGTCACCGGAGTTTTCCAATGCCGACCAGTGCCCTCCTCACTAATCATGATACACCTTTTTTTTTAGAATGAGACTTGCCTAAGCGCACCTCAAGATCGGACTCGAGAGGGGCAACATTCGGGTAGGCCAAACGGTTGCATTCATGCTTATTCGTGACAAGGAACTCCCCGATCCAGGAACCCTAAATCCCACCACCAACAACCTCCCTTTTTTTTTTGAAAAAAAGTAGTAAAGGCCCCTAATGTGTCATTTTAAGTGTAACATTTTTTATTCGAAATCACTATACTATAGATTTATAATTTTGTTATTTTTATGTAACTCAAAATAAATAATATTTCGATTTGAGATTTTGCATGTTTGTGATATAAATCACATGCTACATCCTAATTTATTTTTAGATTTTTTTGAACTTAAAATATATGTTTATTTATTTATTTTTAATAAGCGGTATCACTGGTGTGCATCTGCACCAAATCTTCACCCATGCTTCTATTACTACCAAATTAAGTATTCTCTCAATCTCAAAACAGATGTCAGTCAGAATTTGGATGAATCTAGACATCAATTTTTATAATAAATCTGCGATATCTATTTTGAGACAGAGGGAATAAGAGCATCTTCAACAGAAGTTGTATTTTAGTGCGCACACTAATTTTTTTTGGTCCGCCGAAAGCTGTATTTTGCCGCGCGGCAAAGTAGCGCTTCACCGGACGTTGTATTTTAGAGCGCGCACGCTAATTTTTTTGGTCCACCGGAAGCTGTATTTTGTCGCGCGGCAAAGTAGCGCTCCATCGGACGCTGCACGCGCTGGCACAAACACAAAACACACATGTATTGAGAAGATTGAACAACCGCAAAGGAAATCGATCATAAATGCTACAATTTTATGATATTGATAAATTTATTGACAACTCAAAAGCAAGTTTAACACACAAACAAGTTCCACACAAATTCAAGTTCTCACAAACATCATCAACCATCAACATCAAGCACCAACATCATCAAGCACCACCACTTTCCATGTCAATGCCATCTTCATTCCTTGTCCTTGTTTTCTTCTTGCCCAATGAAAACTTGGCCGGTGTTAACATTACCCGTGGGATCTCCATAGGCATCACCACTAGATGGATCTACCATGGAGGCCATGAATCCACCTTGTGGTGCTCCCATGCCTCCATAGGTACTTATCCTAGGTGGTGCACTCATGCCGTCGTAGCATCCAAAGCCTCCCGTAGGTGCTCCCATGCCACCGACGCGGTCGCCGAACGCGGGGCAGTGAAGAGGCCGCGGGTGGCGCTCACATTCGCCGTGACGGAGCTAGGGTTTGGACCTGCGGCGGCGGCAGCTCTGGCGGCGACATCTTCGGGGACGACGTACTATGGGGTCGAGGGCGCGGAGCCATCGGCGTCAATGGCGAGCCGCGGCGTGCGCGTAGCGAAGGTGGAAGCAGCTGCGTGCGCGGGGGAAATTTCAGCGGTTTGGACTCGCGCGTACGCTAGCTCTTTTGCCGCGTGCTAAAAGAGAAGCGCCAAATATGGTTCCGGACACAAGGCGAGGCATTGCTCGCACACTCCGCCGTCCGGGCTTGGGATCACGAGGCCTGGGCACGCTCCGCTCGGAAAAAAACGGTGTGACCATGGTATACACGGACGCGATCAGACCATGGGGTCACGGCGTTGCCTTGCCGATGGATGAGCTTTGGGTTTGGTTGGTGCCTGTGCTCTGCGTGCCTCCACTACTCCTACGGTGGGTCTACCGGCATGGTTCATGCGTAACGAACCTGTCAGGCTTCCCGATGTAGAGCGGGGAGAAGGTTGTTGCTCTTCCAGCCTGACGCGGCAGCGAGCAACACTCCGCAGAATTATTTGCTTTCTCAGTTCACATGGATCGTACGTGCTCGGCACACGGAGTAATTCTAGTGTTCATTTTACAAGAAGCAATGCTTCTACCCAAGTGTAAGAGCATCTTCACTCGTTGGGCGAATCCAGACTAAAATCCGGATCAAATTTTGGCCGGACGAAGGCCTGGATACATCGAGTTTTCCACTCGTGTATCAGGCGAGTTTCCGCGTTTGGCTAAAATTAAACAAATTTCGGCAAACTTTAGGCGAACTTTGGACGAATATGGACGAACCACTGGTAGAAAAGGGCCCATGTGTCCCGATTGGTAAGGGTCATTAGTCCCGGTTGCCCAACCGGGACGGGGTAATCGGGACTAAAGCTCTAACCATTAGTCCCGGTTGCCCCACCAACCGAGACAAATGGGGCACACGTGGCGGCATCAGAGCGCGAGGGGGGTGGAGCATTAGCCCCGGTTCGTGTTCATTTTGTTGCCGCGGCAGTATTTTCGCCACTTTTTGTGCCGTGGCAGAGAATTCATTTAGGTTGTTTTATTGTTTATTTAGTTTTTGCACTTATCAACGAAGGAACCTTATATTACACAAGATCATCATGACAACATTATATTCAATACACGGATCGAGTTCATGCACTACATACAAAAGTTGCTATTCGATGCTACCGGCCAATTTCTTGAAAGTTGCTATTTTTACAATTCCTATTGTCTATACACAGCCGAGTAGTATTCCCCTTTTGTGTTTAGGACTTCTGCATCCAAGAATCCCGTCAATTCCTCCTGAATTGCTCGTATGCGATCCTTTGGCAGAAGACCGTCCCGTAGACGTTCGATTTGATTTAAAAAAGGAGTCAGCCTATATGAATATGAAACTAAACACAATTTGATTGTAATAAAAAACTATAGAAATTGTTTACGTACGTGGAGTTGCTCTAAATTTCTGCCCTTCTCATCGCACGTCTGCCGGATGAACTCGCATACATAGTATCCACATAGATTGTTACCTGGTCCCTGCGTCAGGCACTTTACGAGAACAGAGTTTAATCAAAATAATAATCAAGCATGATAATAACTGTATCAAAACTAGAATCAAAGAGATGCGCCGATATAGCTAGTGGTGCTTACATCTAGTGGTTGAAATGTAAGCTCCTCTTTCCAAACACCCCTAGCCTTCTTGGTGAACTGCTTCCAAGCTGCCGGCGTGAAAGCGAATAAAATAAGTTATTAAGTACTTAATATCATAAAATTCACGAACGTTGCCGATATAGTGTCGTAATGATTAGAATTACCTGGAGAAGTATCTGCATGTCCTTCCACGTCTTAAGGGGTTTATGTTTGAGTCCATGACTAGTACACGCCCTTTGTCAAGTTGAATGATTAACAGAATATAGTGGTACTGCGAATGCGAACTAATCAATTATATACTTAACATCGAGTAAGCGAAATAAAAAGTGTATACAAGACAATAACACTCCTTTGGAAGTTGTAAGGAAATAGTATTTCCCTTTTGGTTTCTTGAAACCTTAACGCGTGTACTATATTATCCTCCGTATCAGGGGCTTATTTTGAGATTAGCTTCATGAACCCAATATGGGTCAATGAAGCCAATGTCATAGATTTGTCCTCTGCATTCGAGAATCTTCATTATGCATATTACAGTATGATTATATACATGCAATAAACAAAATAATATAGATGGAGACTAAATTAATTACAGAATTAGTACTTACAGACAATATGCACTCATGATCGATTTGTCCAAGGTGTCTTGATTGAATAATTGAAATAGTTCATCAAATTCAATGGATATCATGTCATTCTTATCTTTCCCATGATGCTTTTTGTAACCCTCAAGACTATCCGATTAGCCCGGCCCTTGTGGCATGCATGTACCGATTATGCAATCTTCGCATTTTGTTGGAATATTGTTTACCTCCTCTGGTTTGACGAGAGGTTTTCCGTCTTGGTATTGGTATGCTACTTCACTCCTGGGAAGAACTCTAATCGGGATAATCTTGGGCAATACTCATACCTTGAGCAGCTTCTCCGTATTAGCAACTACCTGGATCATACCTTGCTCTTCGGCATATTTGCTCGACCCACATTGGTTTGAGAAATCACCTTGAGAGGCGCAAGTCTGCTTTTGCTTGTTCTCCGAGCTGGGCACAGATTTCCGCTTGCATCAAGATCGCTCTTCGAGGCTTTTTGTGCCGCATGTGACTTGAGAATAGAACGCTCATAGTCTGATGACAGCTTTGGCTCGGGTTGATGAAGATTCTTTAGCATTTTCAACACTTTGGCTTTTTCTTCTTTGGTGCTGGGGAACTCTGGCTCTTTCGGCCGCCTCATCTTAGCGAAAAACGTTGTCGTTTCCGCATCAACGATCGCCGCAGTCTCCTCTTCAGTACAGTCATAAGCTCTCTTGGGAGGAACCGTTGGTACTTTTGGAAGAGGCTCTTGTTTACGTTTCGGCAATCGCTTACGGCCAAGATGGCGATGCGCTTCGCTTTTTATCCCGAGGCGCGCGATGGCTCCATGGCGATGGCTGCACCGGAGATTGGTGGCGACGGGCGGGTGAGGCGACGAAGCGGCTGCCGCGGCGGCGACCTCATGGAGACGGGTGAGGCGGCGAAGATGGCCTTGGCGTGTGATTTGAAGCACGATACAATCCTTTAGCCATAGAATGGTGGCGTTTTTCGTCACCCACGATCACATCCCTTCACCAGGCGGTAGTGAAGATCCAAAACCTCAAAGGTGGGCATGATTTCATCCACGACGACAACAGCGTAGCCCTCCGAACGGACGACAATGGTAAGTTGGTGTGGGTCCAATTGGTAAGGCATAGCCGCCACCTTCATTGATATGTTCACAACTTTGACATGTAGCTCGCGATGTGTCATCTCGTGATATCATCCACTGGGTATCCAACAGAGCCATCGTCGGTGCATCATCGGCATCGCCATTGTCATCACCGGGACCTCGGTGGAAGCCACCGCTTTTCGATTATTCGATAGGCGGTAGCATCGAATGCGGTGTCTTTCTTGAGATGGGGCGCCGGTAGTACTTTGCTCTTTAAGTGTGTTAATTTCATCTTGTTGTTGCTTTAATCGTTCTTCAATTAAACGCATCCGCTCTTTCTGACTTTCTGCTTCAACTGTCGCCCTGTACTTTCTCCTCTAAAGGCTTCTATCAGGATATTTCTTCCTCTCTTCGGGAAACCCAGTCCTCTATGATTGGGAGCCGCTTGTGCCTCGTGTTCGTCCATCATGTTCCTTATTTCCAAGGGCGAGTGTGAGCTCATCATTCTCTCTATCGGGAATGAAGTCCCCATCTTTAACAGCCTTTAATGCTTTTCTGATCCTCTCGATTGGCAAGGGGTCTTCTTTATGTCGTATGTTATATATACACCTCCCTTCCGAGTCCAACGTGCCCCCATGCCCGTAAAACCAATTCCTTGCACGTTCTACCCAATCGTCTGCGGGTGATATTTTTATCACGCAGTTCTGCTCAAGTTTCTCCCACTTAGGAATGCCAACCACAGCCACCTTGCCCCATAGTATGGTGATACTTCTTCTTAGCGACATTCACTTATTCGTTTCGGACATTTTCTTAGCTTTTTACGATTTCTTGTATTCCACAAACTCATCCCGAATGGTTTTATCTTCTCAAACTGAATATTCTTGAAATCGGGAGTCTTCTTTTTCACGACATAGTCAAGGTGCAATCTTTTCTTCCAGTTGGTGAAACACTGGGCCATCTTCTTCAAAGCCCACTCCCTGACCTTAGCCTCCATGGATCTCCCATGTTGTAAGGCGTCCTCAACTGGATCCTCCGCATTTGGATCCAGCTCTATCTTCGGTAGTTTGAAATTAACCATGAGCCTCTTCCACAGTAAATCTTTGGCGTGGTTAGGGACAAATAAGCATGTTCCCTCTTCATCCGCATTAGCAGGCCTATTCCAATTTCTAATGGTGATCGGGATTAAGTCCCTAACGATTACTCCGCATTGTGCCACAAATTTGGTTGCGACAACTTCGGGAGCTGTCGGTATCTTGTCTTCGGCGACATCTTGATCTGAACCTCTCATGGTCTTGCAACTTTTTGGTTGGGCCTCGTCTGCTCTTTTCAGTCGATTCCTTCGATCCGGAGGGCTAAAAGAAGAAAGATCGTCGTTACTATTTCTATATAGATAGCAGATGATTAATTAATGAATTGGTTTATATTACATGCACCTCATGGGAGCGTCGTCTTCTCGATTACACAAGGCATCGCCTTCTCCCTCGTGGAAGGCAACACCTTCAACCTCAAACAAGTTGTCTACTCCGGTAAAAAGAGGATCACCCTCACCGGAGTTGTTCAGAAACGTTGATACGTCTAAATTATCTTCCCCACGGATCACACCTTGGATCAACTCTTCCTTTTCTTCGTCTCGGCGTGTGGGTCCATATTTTACGCATTGGTGGAAAAGCGAATAAGTCAAAGCGGCTAAAGGAGAAAGTTAAGGAGAAACCCTAATATATACATACACAATAATAAAATGAAGAGAAACCCTAAACCTAGCTACAAAAGGAAACCGTGTAGTAGATAGGTAACTCTAGCTAAAATCAACTAAAATCAATATTCCGTAGTTAGGGGTGTAACCTAGTTCGGAGAAACCTCGGATGCATATGAGAGGGGAACATGAGTATAAGGCTACAAAAGGGAAACTATCCAGCAGATAGGTAACACTAGATACTAACAAAATACCATATTGGAATCGATTTAAGAGGGTTCAGAATGCCTGGCGAAGGCACATCGTCGAACCCACATGCACCTAAGGCGTTAATGATTCCTTATCTAACCACGATGATCGACAATGTGAATCAGTGCAGGGCTACCCACATTGACCAGTAGGGTCAAGACCAATAATACCAAACTAATTAATAAACCTAATAATACCTAACTAATAATAAACCTAATAATCGAAACAAGAAAAGAAAGGAAACAATCAACACATGGCATCGATGCAATGCTCAAGCAAGTATGATGATATGACAAGTTAATTTGCATTGGAATGTAACCCTAAGACATGCTCGACGATTTAATCGGGGTTCCGACGGTGAAAACCCTAACTCGGGAAACTCCTAATATATGAGAGGGTGCATTTGTTATTCTAATTATACTTGTCATTTAAATTGTTGAACAATGCATGATTATAGGTTAAATAGATAGGTTTCATTTTTCCGAACAATTTGATATATTATTTGTATTTTCTAACTTATAAATAAAAAGATATTGAATTTACAAGTTTATATCAATTTACGGAATTATTAAATCATTTAAAATTGAATTCTTGTCAATATGACATCCAAAGGGTTAGTTTTTTTACCAAGACAGAACCTAGCCATCGTGTCGAGTCTTGGGCCCTAGGCCACATCGGACAAGCCACCGTGGCCACGTCCGTCGGCTGGACGCCATGACGCCCGCACCTCTTGATCGCCCGGCGCCCGCCGCCTACTTCATGGCCGCGCGCCTACTCAAAATTGGCGGCGCCCTACATTGGTTCTTGGGAAGGTGGTACGACGGCCGGCCGACGCGGAATCTAACGGCCGAGCATGAACTACGATGAGAGGAAGGAAGGAGGCATCGGAAGGTTACTTTCACCTGCGCGTGAGGTTGGTCGGAGAAGGCGAGGAGGTCGAGGTTGAGCGAATCGGCGGCGAAACACGGTCGGGTCGAGAAGAGCGAGTCGTGGGCGGCGATCGCGCTGCAGACGGGCGGCGGTCTTTGCGGATGGATCCCGGCGGCAGCGTGGGCTCGAAGCGGCTGGCGTCGGGGCGTGACTCGGGCATCTGCGTCGTCGCGGTTGTGCGCGCGTCGGTGAAGAAGAGAAGTGACGGGGAAGGGAAGAAGAAGAGGAAGGGCTAAAGGGTTATAACCAAAGGACCTTTAGTCCCGGTTGGTGGCTCCAACCGGGACTAAAGGGTTATACGTCCCGGTTGGAGCCACCAACCGGGACCTATACTCCAATATTTTCAGCAGACCAAGGGTTGGCGCGCAGGGGGTCTTTAGTCCCGGTTGGTGGCTCCAACCGGGACATATTCCCCTGTTTTCAAAAAATTTCAGGTATTTTCTCTCTGTTCCCGCCTTATTTTTTATTTTGGGGTTTAAATTTGTATTTTTTTTAAATGATAATTAATTTGGAATTTAGAAAAACTTTAAACATAAAAAGTGTTTGGATTTGAATAAATAATTCAAAACCATTTTCTGTTTTAAAAAATAATTAATGTAACCATTTAAAATATGAACCATTTACAATTAAAAATGAATTAACTTATATTTTTTTTAATATCAATTTGGAATTTAGAAAAACTTTAAACATAAGAAGTGTATGGATTTGAATAAATAATTCAAAAACATATTCTATTTTTAAAAAATAATTAATGTAACCTTTTAAAATGAATTAACTTATATTTTTGAATATTAATTTGGAATTTAGAAAAAAATAAACATAAAAAGTGTTTGGATTTAAATAAATAATTCAAAACATTTTACATTTTAAAAATAATTAATGTAACCATTTAAAATATGAACCATTTACAATGAAAAATGAATTAACTTATATTTTTTAATATAAATTTGGAATTTAGAAAAATTTTAAACATAAAAAGTGTTTGGATTTAAATAAATAATTAAAAACATTTTCTTTTAAAAATAATTAATGTAACCATTTAAAATATGAACCATTTACAATTAAAAATGAATTAACTTATATTTTTTAATATCAATTTGGAATTTAGAAAACTTTAAACATAAGAAGTGTATGGATTTGAATAAATAATTCAAAAACATATTCTATTTTAAAAAGTAATTAATGTAACCTTTTAAAATGAATTAACTTATATTCTATTTTTGAATATTAATTTTAAAAGCGACTAGTTTTTGCGCTCGGAAAATGGAAAAGGGCTTTTCCGTGCGACAAAGGAAAACTTCCTCTGCAACATTGTTCTCCATACCAATGTCCACACACATGCATAATATGGGCACAACATCACAAACTATGTCGTGATTCAGACATAACATCGGTCATTTGGACCGAAAGCCATGAAACCTCGAACATGATAGGTCATTTTGTGAAGGTTTTTGAAACATGATCAATATACCAAGTCTGGTATTTTTCCTTTAAACTATGTAACATAATATGACACCACGCCAAGGATTTTCATTGTTCGGATTTTTTGAATTTATTATGCGTTTTGAATTATCTGAATTTCTAACTATGGTCGAACCGTGTGCATGAAGATAGGGGCATCGTTAGAAATTGCATTGGATCTCTAAAGAAACCACATATTGCGAGTCTAAAATGATTTTTTCAAAAATCACAGGCGATAGATCATGTACCGTAGTACAAACCGGACCCACTTCCTCTGATTCGGACATTTGTCCTTTTACCGGGATGGACGAAAAGGTTTGAGATGTACCGGTTGGGAGATAGTCCATGTAAGGTGGTCTAGTATTTTAGGAAAATGGGACGGTAGCATTGTGAAACGGCATTTCGGTGGTTACTTCACAAAACGACCCGTTTTTTGCGCTCGGAAAATGGAAAAGGGCTTTTCCGTGCGACAAAAAGAAAAACTTCCTCCTGCAACATTGTTCTCCATAGCAATGTCCACACACATGCATAATATGGGCACAACATCACAAACTATGCCGTGATTCAGCACATAACATCGGTCATTTGGACCGAAAGCCATGAAACATCGAACATGATAGGTCATTTTGTGAAGGTTTTTTCGAAACATGATCAATATACCAAGTCTGGTATTTTTCCTTTCAACTATGTAACATAACATGACACCACGCGAAGGATTTTCATTGTTCGGATTTTTTTGAATTTATTATGCCCGTTTTGAATTATCTGAATTTCTAACTATGGTCGAACCGGTGTGCATGAAGATAGGGGACGGGCATCGTTAGAAATTGCATTGGATCTCTGAAGAAACTACATATTGCGAGTCTAAAAATGATTTTTTCAAAAAATCACGGGCGATAGATCATGTACCTGTAGTACAAACCGGACCCACTTCCTACCGATTCGGCAAACATTTGTCCTTTTTACCCGGGATGGACGAAAAGGTTTGAGATGTACCGGTTGGGAGATAGTCCATGTAAGGTGGTCTAGTATTTTAGGAAAATGGGACGGTAGCATTGTGAAGCGGCATTTTGGTGGTTACTTCACAAAAGCGACCGTTTTGCGCTCGGAAAATGGAAAAGGGCTTTTCCGTGCGACAAAAGGAAAACTTCATCCTGCAACATTGTTCTCCATACCAATGTCCACACACATGCATAATATGGGCACAACATCACAAACTATGCCGTGATTCAAGACATAACATCGGTCATTTGGACCGAAAGCCATGAAACCTCGAACATGATAGGTCATTTTGTGAAGGTTTTGAAACATGATCATTGTTCAAGACACATTTAGTCCGGATGTAGTCACAAACCGGGACTAAAAATATTCCGCCATTTCCCACCTCTTCCGCCAAGTTTTCCGCCCTTTCCTTTCTACTAGAGCTTTTAGTCCGGATGTAATCACTAACCGACTAAAGATATTCCGCCATTTCCCAAAGCTTCACGCCAAGTTTTCCGCCCTTTCCTCTATATTTAGGGTGATCGTGTCATGGCTATCCACACATCCACACCTTCCTCTCTTAGAACAATGGACAACGCTCTTGGGCCATTCGACCCTCGAGGAGACCGAGGCTAGGCGCCTCAACTACCCTTGTCCACCGGGTACCGCCTTGTTGGATCTTGTGTTGGAGGGGTTCTGTCCTCTGTCCCTCAAGGTTCCGCACGCCAGGCGGCCATCACAAACCACTTCTACCACGAGCTCACGCCGGAGCAGCGGATGGATCCCCAGTGGGATCCCGACAACTATGACACCTGGAATGCCTTCTTCGCTAATAGGCGGGAAAGGGAACTCGCCAGGTACGAGGGTGATGGCCCGCCACCTGTGAACCACAACGAAGTCGGCCGTCGTCTGTGGTGGGCGAACCGTACTATCATCGAAGTGATGCGCTACATCGCCGGGGGAGACCATCCTCGCCTACGGTGCCCACGAGTCCACCCGCCACAGGCCCCACACTGTCCCGGCGGTAGCGGCATCGTCTTCCAGGAGACCCCTCTCCCACCCGCCGTGAATCCGAGGCTAGAATGGCCCCTGGTATATGAAGGGAATATGCCCGAGAGGCAATAATAAAGTGGTTATTATCGTATTCCTTATTTATGATAAATGTTTATTTTGCATGCTATAATTGTATTAATACGGAAACGTTAATACATGTGTGTTTAATAAACAAATAGAAAGTTCCTAGTTATGCCTCTCTTATAAACTAGCTCGTTGATTAACAAGATGATCAAGGTTTCCTGATCATGGACATTGGATGTTGTTAATAACGGGGTCACAACATTAGTGTAATGGTGTGATGAACATTCGTCCAAAGTATAGCATTACGATCAAAGTCATTGAGTTTATATTGCTATAACAACTTACGAAGTGATCCTAATCCTTAGACCATGAGATCATGTCAATCACTAACACCGGAAGAGTTTCTTGATAACATCAAGCGTCACACCGTGTGAGGTGATTATAAAGATGGATTCAGAACTACTAAAGTGTTATGTTGAGGCCCATGGATCGAGAGTGGAATTTGTTCATCCCGATGACGGATAGATATGCTCTGGGCCCTCTCGGTGATATCACATTGATTAGCTTGCAAGCAAGTGATTTGATCACTAGAATGTTATATCACGGTAACGAGAAAAGAGTGCATGTCGATGCGAGATCAAACTAGGTATGGAGATACCGATGATCGAATCTCGGACATGTAATATATCGCGAAACAAAGGATTAAGATACTAGCGTGAAAGGTTCCGACGATCACAAGAAAGTCATCGTTGAATGTGTGGAGTCGTATGGGTCTCGGATCCGCTTCGATTATTGATCGAGAGGGTCTCGATCATGTCCGCATTATTCGCGAACCGTAGGGTGACACACTTAAGAGACACCGACATCCATTTGGAGCAAAAAGTTTCATGCGAAAAGAAAAGGAAAGCGCGAATTTATTTCACTAGAACCAAACTGTTTTGGTTGAAATTGCTGGCGGTTACGCATGTGAAATGGAATACTAGCAAGGGTTTTATGTGAATGTTTGTTAATCAAAGTAATTAACAAAATTCTGAATAAATAAATAAAGAGTTTTATTTAAATGAGAGCTTGCATTAAATTTGGTGGAAATTTAATGCATGTGAGTGGATTTTTGAGTGGAGGCTTTTTAATGGGAGTGGAGGCTTTTCATTTTGGGTGGGAGCTCCACCCACATGAATGTGGAGGAGGGGGGGGCAGCCCCATGGCTGGGCGCCATGCCCCTTGGGTGCCCCCTCTCCCCTATAAAGGCCCCTCTCCTCCTCTCACAACACACCTCCTCGTGAAGGATCTCTCTCCCCCTCTAGAATTTATCCCCCATGGTCTCGGACTAGCGAGATACATGTTCCCGGTGGCTATTCGGCAAGAAAGAGTTGTGCTTCCGCTGCATCGCTGGAGCGAGGAGGCGGAGGTTGCTCGGTGCCTCGAGCGTGTGTGCGACACGGATCTTGTTCTGTTTTTGGCGCTAGGACTTCCTCTCGATCTTGAGATCGGCAGAGATCGTCTACATCAACCACGAGTTGAACTTGTTAAGCTTTGTCGGTCTTCAAGGGTATGTTCTCTACGGATATACATCCGCCCGTTGTTTGTATCTAGTATAAATAGATCTTGGTATATAGTTCACATCGTAGGAAAATTTTTGTTTTCTATGTTGCGAACCCTACAAATGTATCGAGCGGATCTATGCGTAGATGCTTTGCAGGTAGTACACATATGAGTATGTGGCGATGATGATCATATTGCTTCTTAGTTGTACTTTGGATATTGGTGGCATAGTGGGATGAAGCGGCCCGGACAAACTTTACATGTCCTCGCACATGAGACCTGTCCCGCTTGACATGCAACTAGTTTTGCATAAGTGGCTAGCGGGTGTCTGTCTCTCCTACTATAGTCAATATCTAATTTGCAACGAGTTGTCAACAATTTGGTTATCCTCGTTGTGGTTCATGTTCGTAGGTAAGAACGGTTCTATCTTCGAAAGCCCTAAGCCACGTAAAATTTGCAATGGATAAATTAGAGGCGTCCAGTTTAGATTGTTGCTGGGCTAGTGTTATGATATGGTGATGTTGTAAGTAGAAGTATGAGATGATACTCTTACAACATACATAACGTGTAAACTCCATAGACCTTGGATTTACACATAAAGGTATGATAGTGATCATACCACGGTGCACATGATAGAGATCATATGCGAGAACCATATCATTCCACTAATAAACATGTGATGTTTGATAGCATCTTATATTGCTTGTTTGGCGTTTTATTAGCAAAATAAGATGATCCCTCATTTAGATATCAAGATAAGAATGTGTTCTTCCTTAAGTATGCACCGACAATGTTTCGTCGCTTCAAGACATCACGTGATGATCGGGTGTACTTGAATCCACGAGCATATCTCGGGTGTAAAGACGATTACACACTTGAATACTAAGGTTCTTACTTGGCGAGCCTAGCATGTACGAGACATGGCCTCGAACACGGACGAAAGGTTAAGCATGAGTCATATGTTCTGATATGATGACCATATGGATGCTCGCCTTTGAAGCTATCCCGACTCACGTGATGATCGGACTTGGTGTAGTGGAATTGGTTCATGTAGTCACCAAAAAGACACGAGGGATGTCGTTTTTGAGTGGGAGTTCATTTCTAATTTGGATTAGTAGAACTCAATTTATCATAAATTAAATCAAAGTGAATTTGCATAATTTGTTGTAGTCATTGGCATTCGCTCACCACCTTATGCATAGTTGTAATTGAGATAATAGAACTATAGAATTGGATATATACTTTCTGATGGTATCGTATTGTGTTGAGTGTCAATCTAAAGTTTAAAGTCCTATTGCAAACTTTTCAAACTTTATTTACTCCGTGAGATTTAATAATTGGTATTAAATCAAGAGTAAAAATTCGATGTTAGTATCTTAAGTATCATGTTTGCCTCCATGATTCTTGATTGTTTTAATATCAAGTTTATCTAGGAGTGAAAGAATTATTTGAAACCATCATGTGTGGCGGATATAACGATATCTGAAACAATGTTTTGGTTGCAATATGATAGAGTATAATATATGTTCTCATATTGGATGAGAATTCTGAAGGTTGGAGATGCTAGACATCCTAATCATCCAAAAGGGTTTTGGAAAGTAATGTTATACTCACGATTCTCCTTTATAAGCTAAATTGGCTTGATCATGAAAGTCGTCATGATAAGGATGAATAGAATATGTATGTAAAATGTTTACTACACTAAAAGATTACTAAAGAATGGATTTTGAAAGAATACCGATCATTTTGATGATGGTGATCTACTTCAAAGTGCAAGTCCAAAGGTATTATTATTTGAATATACACGCTTTGTACTATGTGTCATGTATATGGCGCCACTGTTGATGTTGATAGTTTCTTTTAAAAGGAAAAGGAAATGCTGAAAGAGAATCTATAAAATATATTTGGCAGAAAAGAAAAGATTGGAAATATCCAATTTAGGTATATGGATGATATACATGTTATGGTTGTATTCTTTGCTTGTTAAACAATGTGGTTCTTGGGTATTAGATACCGAATTGGTTGGTATGAGATTTCATACGGAATGACGCAATTCATGAACCACAATGGCCTAAGTAACTAGCAAGAGAATATGTGATGATGTTCATCGAAAACAAACAAAACGTTGTTTGTATTTCTCGTTGACATCAAAGCTTGACTTCAAGATTTGTTTTAATAATTGTTATTTGAATCAGGTATTATAAGAACAAAGGTTGTTCAAATAATTACCGTATTCCATATAAGATGGATGATTTACAAATCTAGTTGAAGAAATCACATCCATAAAACCTAATGCTAAAATATTGCAAGACAAATGATTGAAAGATCACTTATGAAGTGACATCGCTGTTTAAATTATATTGGAAAGAAAACATGAAGAATCTCCATATTCATGGATTTTTGGAGTCTTTGATTTGATCAAGTGACGCTTGTGAGACTTTCCACGTGATAATTAAAACTTCGTTCAAAGGCCAAAGAAGAACGAACGACTAAATTATTGGAATTTATACATATCGATGTATGTAGTCCATTATGTGTAGTCGTAAGCGATGGGTTTCAACTTCATATGCTTTCTCCGGAATTTTGAGTGAATGTTCACTTAATGAGAAAGAAGTATGAAATATTTGAAAATGTTTCAAAGATTTTCAAGATGAAGTGAAAAATCATTGTAACAAGAAAAATAAATGAATTATGATTTGATCATGAAGGGATTTATTTGAGTTACAAGTGTAACAAGAAAAATAAATGAATTATGATTTTATCATAAAGGGATTTATTTGAGTTGCAAGTTTAGCAAAACACCTAGATTTACATCTCCCGAAACACCATAGGAATATGGAGTGTTTGAGATTTGTAATGAAACCTTGTGAGACATGGTTGGATCAAAGGTGTTATTTATAAAACTGCCATTATGTTTTAAAAGATTAAAGCTTTAGAGACTACCGCTTTTACACTGAAAAGAGCTCCATCTAGATCCGTTGAAATGACACCATGGAAGTTATGGTTTGGGGTAAAACCCAAGTTGTCATTTCTTAAATTTTGGTATACTAAACATAAGTAAGATGTTTACAACCAAAGTCGGATGAGCATGTCTTTGTAGGTTATTTCGAATAACAATTGGTGATTCCTCCATAACACCGAGGACAAAAGGGTTTGTCGCTTGAAATGTGAAGTTTCTTGAAGAAGGAATTTTTCATAAAAGTTAAGTGGGAGGACAATAGAACTTTGATAAGGTTAACGAACCTTAGCTAAATGTGCTGAGTTGCGCAGCGCCAGAAATCGTTCTGGAGGCTGCCATAATGCTCATAGCTTATGTGCCTCAAAGGTTGTGGTCACGGAGGTCTAAAGTTCCTATTGAACCAAGTCGGTCGAATAAACAATCAAATACTAAGATTTGAGAGTGAATCATTATTGTTTGACAATGATGAATCGACTATATGCAAAGAAGCGATGATGGGCCCTGACTCCGTCAAATGGCTTGAAGCCATAAAATCCGTGATAGTTCCATACACGAGAAATCAAGTTTTGAACTTGGAAGACCCTCCGGAAAGGTGTAAAAACCTATCGGTCGTATTTGGATCTATAAAGAAACAGACATGGATGTTTCACATCTATGAAATATTCGACATGTCGTAAAGTATTTTATGACAATGTTCAAAGAGTTGACTATGACAAGATTTGATCTTTCATAGCGATATTTAGTCTGAACGGATTAAAGTAGCAACCACTACATATAATTTGGTATATGGTAGATGAATAAACAAAACAAAGTTCTTCTAATAGAATGGTTACCTAGGACGTGTACATGACACGGTCCAAAGGGTTTTGTTAAATTCAAAGGATGCTAAAAGGGCATGCAAACTTCAATGGTTGAAGTAAGCATCGCGGAGTTGGAATCTTCACCATGATGAAAAATGAGTTTTTCATCCGGAGACGATGAAGATGCTTGCATTTGCAAGAAATTAAGTGGGAGCGCTGAGACATATTTCTAAATACATTATGTGAAGGACATCTTGTTGATTAGAAATGATGTATCTTTTATTGACAAAGGTTAAGAATTTCATTTCGATGAAAGACTTAGGCAAAACCCGAATATTTAGCATGAATGTCTATAGTGGATAGACTGTAACGCTAATATGTTTATGCCAAACGTACATATATGAGATATTGAAGGAATTCAATATAGAAACGACAAGAAACAGTTCTTGTTGCATGGAAAGGAATTGAATCAAGATTCAAGTGTATCGACACTTGATAAGTGAAACAAGATTCAAGTGCTTTGACACTTGATGAGTAAAATCACAAGAATGTCTTGATCAATCATACCATGATATGTACACATCCAGATATGTCCTATGCTCTAAGTGTTATGAGCACATACCTGAATGAATCATAAAATGATCATTGGACGATAGTGAGGATATTCTTATGATCTTTTGGAAGAACTAAGAATATATTTGTGTAGAGGTGACAAACAATTACAAATAGTTCATTGTAAAGCGTTACATTGATACTAGTTTTGTCACAAGATACAAATTAAGTTTATCTCAATTTAAACTATGGGTGGCACAATGTAATGGAAAGGAGATTCCATGATGGATTTGGAAGAGTTCCAAAGTTAAGACATTGTGACGAATACAACAAAAGGCTAAGTATATGAGCTATAGTAGCGACAAGGAGGAATTTGTGTCAAGTAGTTTGTTATCAAACTAAGGTGTGGTTCATAGCTAACACTAAAGATATATTGTATGACAATAGCATCGACGTGTTTTAACCCTAAGGAACTAAAGGTCTCACGAAAGACCAAATTTATACAATGCCATCTCATTGGAGAATGAGTGATGCGTGAAGACGCAAAGACATGCAAATACACACGGACTGAAAGCGTCGGATCCGTAGATTATGTCAACCACTTGCAATTGCGTATTTGGAACACGAAGCCATAGGTGTTCAATACACAAAGTTTTCAAACTAGATTATTGTCTCTAGTGCAAGTGGGAGGCTGAAGGAATATGCGAGAGGCAATAATAAAGTGGTTATTATCGTATTCCTTATTTATGATAAATGTTTATTTTGCATGCTATAATTGTATTAATACGGAAACGTTAATACATGTGTGTTTAATAAACAAATAGAAAGTTCCTAGTTATGCCTCTCTTATAAACTAGCTCGTTGATTAACAAGATGATCAAGGTTTCCTGATCATGGACATTGGATGTTGTTAATAACGGGGTCACAACATTAGTGTAATGGTGTGATGAACATTCATCCGAAGTATAGCATTACGATCAAAGTCATTGAGTTTATATTGCTATAACAACTTACGAAGTGATCCTAATCCTTAGACCATGAGATCATGTCAATCACTAACACCGGAAGAGTTTCTTGATAACATCAAACGTCACACCGTAACAGGGTGATTATAAAGATGGATTCAGAACTACTAAAGTGTTATGTTGAGGCCCATGGATCAAGAGTGGAATTTGTTCATCCTGATGACGGATAGATATGCTCTGGGCCCTCTCGGTGATATCACATTGATTAGCTTGCAAGCAAGTGATTTGATCACTAGAATGTTATATCACGAACGAGAAAAGAGTGCATGTCGATGCGAGATCAAACTAGGTATGGAGATACCGATGATCGAATCTCGGACATGTAATATATCGCTAAACAAAGGATTAAGATACTAGCGTGAAAGGTTCCGACGATCACAAGAAAGTCATCGTTGAATGTGTGGGAGTCGGTATGGGTCTCGGATCCCGCTTCGATTATTGATCGAGAGGGTCTCGATCATGTCCGCATTATTCGCGAACCGTAGGGTGACACACTTAAGAGACCGACATCCATTTGGAGCAAAAGTTTCATGCGAAAAAGAAAAGGAAAGCGCGAATTTATTTCACTAGACACCAAAGCTGTTTGGTTGAAATTCTTGGCCCAGTTACGCATGTGAAATGGAATACTAGCAAGGAGTTTTATGTGAATGTTTGTTAATTAAAGTAATTAACAAAATTCTGAATAAATAAATAAAAGAGTTTTATTTAAATGAGAGCTTGCATTAAATTTGGTGGAAATTTAATGCATGTGAGTGGATTTTTGAGTGGAGGCTTTTTAATGGGAGTGGAGGCTTTTCATTTTGAGTGGGAGCTCCACCCACATGAATGTGGAAGAGGTGGGGCAGCCCCATGGCTGGGCGCCATGCCCCTTGGGTGCCCCCCCTCTCCCCTATAAAAGGCCCCCCTCTCCTCCTCTCACAACACACCTCCTCGTGAAGGATCTCTCTCCCCCTCTAGAATTTATCCCCATGGTCTCGGACTAGCGAGATACATGTTCCCAGTGGCTATTCGGCAAGAAAGAGTTGTGCTTCATTGCATCTCTGGAGCGAGGAGGCGGAGGTTGCTCGGTGCCTCGAACGTGTGTGCGAGCACGGATGCGCTGCTGTTTTGCGGCGCTAGGACTTCCTCTCGATCTTGAGATCGGCAAGAGATCGTCTACATCAACCACGATTTGAACTCGTTAATCTTTGTCGGTCTTCAAGGGTATGTTCTCTACGGATATACATCCGCCCGTTGTTTGTATCTAGTATAAATAGATCTTGGTATATAGTTCACATCGTAGGAAAATTTTTGTTTTCTATGTTGCGAACCCTACAGTATATGCCATGGATGGGCTGAGGATCCCCGGAGTGGCAGGTGACGATGACGATGATGATGACAACGACGATGAAGACCCTGAAGCTGCGTACTATAGGACTAGGCATGATTATGACTAAAGGGGGCGGCTTTAGGCCTGAGTGTTAGCTAGTCCCGGTTTGTCCCAGTTTTTAATATTAATAAATGTCTTAAGTGTTACCTAATAAATAGAGGGAAATGCCTATATAAAGAGAGGGTTCATATTTAGTCCCGGTTGGAGAAACCAACATGTTGAAAGGATTGCGCAGAGTGGGCGGACAACACTAATAATAGGGGTGAGTGTCGACATTATGTCGTGCGGCTTGTACCTTGTCCGGATGGTGTCACCAACCGGACTAAAGATGAACCTTTAGTCGGTTGGACACCAACCGACTAAATGAGTCAACACTAATAATAGGGGTGAGTGTCGACATTATGTCATGAGTGTCGACATTATGCCGAGCTGCTTGTACTATAAATATGCATCCTTGTGAGTCTAGTCCTCTAGCCGATTTGAGGCATCTCCAAGATGGTTTTAGAGCGAGGGACACTACGGCCGATTCGGGGAGATGCCGGAGCCCAGTCCTCGGCATCTCCGAGAAACTGGTCATAGACACTCCTAATATGTGAAATTAGTTAGCTCCGAGGCGTATTGATCTAGTTAGTGAAGTTACAAGCTGCAAGACGGTTTTGAGCGAGGACACCACTACGAGTTCGGGGAGATGCCTCACGGGCCAGTCCTCCGGCATCTCAAGAAACTAGTCATAGAGGCACTCCCTAATATGTGAAATTAGTTAGCTCGAGGCGTATTGATCTAGTTAGTGAAGTTACAAGCTGCAAGATGGTTTTCGAGCAGGACACCACTACGGCCAGTTTGGGGAGATGCTTGAGCCCGATCCTCCGGCATCTCCGAGAAACTGGTCATAGAGGCACTCCCTAATATGTGAAATTAGTTAGCTCCGAGGCGTATTGATCTAGTTAGTGAAGTTACAAGCTGCAAGATGGTTTTCGAGAGCAGGGACACCACTACGACCAGTTTCAGGGAGATGCCGACGGAGCCAGCCCTCCCGGCATCTCCAAGAAACTGGTCATAGAGGCACTCCGGTCCAGCCACAAGCAGGACTAACACTCAAGACATTTATTAATATTAAAAACTGAGACTACAAAACCGGGACTAAAGGCCACAAACCGCGAAAGATATCCTTCGGTCAAGACACAAACCGCGAAAGACATGAACTAGAGTTACATAATATGAGCATGAACTTCTTGGCATATGTCACATAGAAAACCTGAGACACATCATTGGCTAGGACGAATGGTTCATCTCTATAACCAAGATTGTTGAGATCCATTGTTGTCATTCCGTACAACTGGTCTATCTTTACCCCTTCCCCATTCAGGTTGACCCATTTGCAGCGAAACAAAGGGACCTTAAAAGAGACTCCATAGTCTAGTTCCCATATCTCCTCTATGTAACCATAATATGTGTCCTTTTGTCCATTCTCGTCTATTGCATCAAAGCGGACACCACTATTTTGGTTGGTGCTCTTTTTATCTTGGGCGATCGTGTAGAATGTATTCCCATTTATTTCGTACCCTTGGAAATTCAATACAAGAGAAGATGGTGACGCCAACAAGTATAGGCGATATCCAACAGTGGTGTCATTCAAGAGATGTGTCCGCATCCAACCACCGAAAGACTTCATGTGTTCATCGTAATCCATGATTCGAGCTTCCCGGGTTTTTGGGCGTACAATATTCTTGTGTTCCTCGATATCTGAGCTGCCAAGGTGGAATTATGTAGAACTGTAGTGTGCTTTAGTGAAAGAATCCCGTCCCTACATATCATTGTTTTCTTTCCCAGCGTGCCTTTTCCACTTAGTCTTCCCTCATGCCGCGAGTCAGAAACACCAATCGGCTTAAGGTCAGGAATAAAGTCAACACAAAACTCAATGACCTCCTCTGCTCCATATCTCTTGGAGATGCTTCCTTACAGTCTAGCGGTTATGAACATATTTCTTTAAGACTCCATGAACCTCTCAAAGGGAACATATTGTGCAGAAATACCGGATCGAGAAGGGCAATGTCTTTCACTAGATGAGCGAGGAGAGGCGTCATAATATTGAAGAAGGATGGTGGGAACACCAATTCAAAACTAACAAGACATTGTACCACATCCTTACGTAACCTTGGCGTAATATCTGGATTGATTACCTTCGAGATATTGCATTGAGGAATGCACACAACTTCACAATGGGTACTCGAACATTTTCGGTAGAATCCCCTCAATGCAATCGGAAGCAAGCTGCGTCATAATCACGTGATACATGAGACTTCAGGTTTTGGAACTTTTTCTGCCATATTTATTATCCCTTTATATTAGATGAGAAGCCCGACGACACCTTGATCGTAAAGGAATTTAAAAGATTTCCTTCTACCTTTGGTAAGAGCATATTTGTACGACTTAAGTGGCCCTTTATCCGCCTTTTATCTGTATGCATGTTCTTTGGGTCTTTCATAATTTGTTGGTCCTCCGTGCTTGGTGTATCTTTTGTTTTCCCATACACGCCTAGGAATCCTAGCGAGTTCACGTAGAGATTTTTCGTCACGTGCATCACGTCGATTGAAGAGCGGACCAGGACTTTCCAATATGGCAGCTCCCAAAATATAGATTTCTTCTTCCACATGGGTGCGTGTCTGTAGCGGCGTCGTTGGGCTGATTGACCGGGACCCTTTCAAAGATTACTTCTATGTCCTTGACCATACCAAATACATCATCACCGGCGGGGAGTTCAGCTTCTTCCGGTGATCTGCCTCACCTTTGAAATGCTTGCCTTTCTTTCTTCACGGATGATTGGTCGGAAGAAATCGTCGATTCGCCAGTACACAACCTTCTTGCATTTATGCAAATATGTACCTTGGTCTTATCTAAACGTGGGTGCATGCCTTATATCCTTTGTTTGTCTGTCACGAAGGTTACTAAGAGCGAGCCAATCATTGATGGTTACGAATAACAACCCTCGTAGATTAAATGGCTCTGTTTGTTCTCATCCCACGACGTACACCTGGTTTGCCCAAGCGTAAGATTTCTTTAACTAATGGCCTAAGGTACACATCAATGTCGTTGCCGGTTGCTTCGGCCTTGGATGAGCACTTGGCATCATAATGAACTTACGCTTCATGCACAACCAAGGAGGCAGGTTGTAGATACATAGAGTCACGGGTCGTGTTGTGGCGCAACTCTGCTCCCAAAAGGATTCATGCCATCCGTACTTAGACCAAACCATAAGTTCCTTGCGTCACCGCAAAGTCGGAAGTCTCTCTCGATTTTTCTCCACTGTGACCCATCGCCAGGTGTCTCAACTCCCGTCTTTCTTACGGTCTTCTTTGTGCCATCGCAACAACCGGCATGCTCTTTGTTTCCGAACATGCGTTTCAACCTTGGTATTATAGGAGCATACCACATAACCTTTGCAGAACCCTCTTCCGAGGGGCTCTCCTCAACATCACCCAGGTCATCTCGTCGATCTTATACTGTAGCAACGTTGCATACCGGCATTTATCTCAATTCTCATACTCCTTACATGGCGGAGGATGCTCATTAATGCATGCATGTATCTTTTGCACATCTAATCCCGGAAGGAGAGTCTTCTTTGCTTCGTAGGTACTCTCGGGAAGTTCGTTATGTTTTGGAAACTTCGCTTCATTATTTTCAGCATCTTTTCAAATGAGGAGTCGGTTAGACCACTCTTCCTTCCATCGCAACAATTCCGAAGGTGGTACCGAGCTTTGTCTTGCCATCTTCACAATTTGGGTACAACAATTTCTTGTGATCTTCTAACATGCCCTCTAACTTCAACTTCTCATTTTCATTTCACGGTCTCGCTTTGCATCGAAATGACCCTACCAAGTTCATCACGGCTCATCTAATGCCCGTTCTTCACCTTTTCCTCTCCATTGTCTTCCATTGCGTATCACCGTATTCAGAAACATATGATGATAGTTGTTATGATCATCTTCTTCTTCACCATCTTCCATCATCACCCCTCTTTCCCGTGCTTGGTCCAAAGCAATTATAGTTGGGCATGAAACCTTTCATAATCGGTGGCTGAATGATTTTCGAGGAAGAGTACTCCTTGTTGTTCCGACATTGAACACATGGACAACGTATAAATCCATTCTCTTTGTTTGTCGTAGCCACATCGATAAATTTATCCACGCCTTTGATATACTGCTACCACGGTCACCGTACATCCATTCCCGACCGTTCATCTGCATCATATAAGTAAGTTTATTAAAAAACAGGACATCATAAATAGTGAAATAACCAATTCACACCGACACATGAATTGTATCAATGACCTAGAAAAGATAAGATTGCTAACCTCGATCGAGGGAAATAAAGAGGAGAAAGCTCAAGTGCGTCTCGGACACCTTCTATATTTTTGTTCTATGAGAAATTCAACGGGATTTTTCACTCAAACATTTCAACAAACATCTTCAATGCATGCATGAGAAAAAACTAGCACACACCCTCACACCTTACACCATTCGAAAAACAACCGGGACGTATTCCCCCTTACCAACCGGGACGCATGCCCCTGGCCCCGTGCCCGCTCCAACCGGGACGCGTGCCAGCATTAGTCCCGGTTGGTGGCGCAACCGGGACTAATGCTCCGAGGGGTCGCGAACGGATGGCCCTTTTTTCTCTAGTGAACTTTGGACGAATATGGGCGATATGGACAAACTATGGGCAAACTTTGGGGGAAATTTGGGGGGATATGGGGGGATATGGGCGATACAGACGAACTTTGGGCGAATATGACCAAATTTTAGGCGAACTTTGGGCAAATATGGTCTATATGGATAAACTTTGGACGAATATGACGATATGAACGAACTTTGGACGAATATGGGCGAATACGAACAAACTTTGGACAAACTTTGGATGAATATGAGCGAATATATGCTGACTAGGCGGGTCTACTCGCCTTCGCTTCGTCCGGCGTTCCCAGGCCGTACCCGAGATCCTGGGTATACCTGGGTAGTCCGGACCAAAGCTAGCCCAAATCCGGACGAAAAAAGATTCTTGAATATGCGACTGAGCGAAATTTTAGCGTCCAGACCTATCGCCGCCGTCCTGGTAGCCCAGCGAAGATGCTCTAATACTACTGTTACTGTAGCAGTAGTACTTTTTTTCATGCCATGCTGGAATGGAAGATGCCTCCCTTCATCTCTATACTAGTACGGCCTAGTAAATGTGTAACGAACTTGTCAGACCTCCCGATGTAGAGAGGGAGGTTACTGCTCTTCCAGCGCTAGCCTGACGCGCGCGACCGCAAGCCACACTCCACATAATTTATAAGCAGTACAACTGGAGTACTGTAGTGATGCTTTCCATCTTCTTGGTTTAACGCATGGTGCCTCGGGTGCAATATCAGAGCTGGCGCTCTCGTTTAGAACTACTACCTCCATGTCAGGTCACTAGACGTGTAATTTCTTTTCTAGTTTTTCCGTTTTACAAGATGCATGCTTCTACCAAAGCATCGACTACTCGTTTTTAGTTCTCATTTTACAAGGAGCAATGCTTATTACTACCAAATTAAGGAGGAGTAAGCAATGTATCATCCAACGACCCCCCCCCCCTTCCGTCCCGGTTTTATCCGGCAACATCGTCGGGTAGAGTCACCGGAGTTTTCCAATGCCGACCAGTGCCCTCCTCACTAATCATGATACACCTTTTTTTTGAGAATGAGACTTGCCTAAGCGCACCTCAAGATCGGACTCGAGAGGGGCAAGATCCGGGTAGGCCAAACGGTTGCATTCATGCTTATTCGTGACAAGGAACTCCCCGACCTAGGAACCCTAAATCCCACCACCAACAACCTCCCTTTTTTTTTGAAAAAAATAGTAAAGGCCCCTAATGTGTCATTTTAAGTGTAACATTTTTTATTCGAAATGACTATACTATAGATTCATAATTTTGTTATTTTTATGTAACTCAAAATAAATAATATTTCGATTTGAGATTTTGCATGTTTGTGATATAAATCACATGCTACATCCTAATTTATTTTTATATTTTTTTGAACTTAAAATATATGTTTATTTATTTATTTTGAATAAGCGGTATCACTGGTGTGCATCTGCACCAAATCTTCACCCCTGCTTCTATTACTACAAAATTAAGTATTCTCTCAATCTCAAACAGATGTCAGTCAGAATTTGGATGAATCTAGACATCAATTTTTATGACAAATCTGCGATATCTGTTTTGAGACAGAGGGAATAAGAGCTGTTGGAATTATGCCCTAGAGGCAATAATAAAGATGTTATTATTATAATTCTTGTTCATGATAATGTTTATATTCCATGCTAGAATTGTATTAAGCGGAAACTTTAATACTTGTGTGGTTTGTGAACAACACCGTGTCCCTAGTACGCCTCTATGGACTAGCTCATTGATCAATGATGGTTAAGGTTTCCTAACCATAGACATGAGTTGTCAATTGATAATGAGATCATATCATTGGAGAATGATATGATGGACAGACCCAAACTAAGCGAAGCAATTAGATCGTATCATCGTGTTCATCTTTGTGAAGCTTTTCCTATGTCAAATATTGTATTCCTTAGACCATGAGATAATACAACTCCCTGGTATCGGAAGAAAGCTTTGAGGTCATCAAACGTCATCCTATGAAAGGGTGATCATAAAGGTGTCTCTCAGGTGATCGGAAAGTATCTGTTGGGTTGTATGTATCGAGATGGAATTTGTCCCTCCCAAGTCGGAGAGATATACTTCGGGCCCACTCGTGTCGATATCAACACGCTTGCAAGCATGTGGTTAAGGAGTTAATCACAAAGTGATATCGGATTACGGAAAGAGTAAAGTACTTCCGTGAGCGAGATTGAACTAGGTATGACGATGCAAGCGATCGAATCTCGGGCAAGTAAAATATCGCGAGACGAAGGGAATATATATATATGGGATTGATTGAATCCGGCATCGTGGTTCATCCGATATGATCATCGATGAATGTGTAGAATCAATATGGGTGCCTAGACCCTGTTGATTATTTATAGAAGATCATGTCTGCATATTCTCGAACCCACAGGGTCACACACTTAACGTGTCTCGACGCTAGGATAGATTGGATAATTGGTTTATGATTTTTTGTTCGGAGTCTCGGATGGGATCCGGGACATCACGAGAGGTTCCAGAGTGGTCCGGAGAATAAGATTCATATAAGGCAGTTTTGGAGTTGAATTGTTCCGGGTTAATCGGTATTGTCAGGAAGCTTCTAGAACCTTCGGAAGGGACCAACGTGGCCCCACCTTCCGGGAGGGGGCATGGGACTACGAGGGAGTGTCCTGGCCGCATTGGTCCAGGGGCACAAGGACCCATAGGGCCCAGCCGATCCTAGAGAGTTTAAACTCGTTTAAACTAGAGATAGGGTTTCTAGAAGGGGGAGTCCTTGCCCCCACTTATCCCTCCTTGGCCGGCCCAAGGCTTGGAGGAGGGGCAGGCTGGCCCCTCTATATAGAGGGCTGGTGCCCCTCCCCACACCTTGCCTCCAAACCCTAGTTGCCTGCTGCCTTCCTCTCCCTCCCGATTGTTTATAGGCGAAGCCTGCTGCGAAATTCTCCACCATATACACCACGCCGTCGTGTTGTAGATCCAATCTATCTCTCCACCATACTTGCTGGTCCGAGGAAGGAGGAGACGTCGAGGTGCTGCATGTGTGCATCTCACGGAGGAACCACCACTTGTGGTGCTAGATCGGATCGGATCGCGAGGAGGAGAAGTACGACTACATCACCCACGTTAGGCAGAGCGTTCATTGTCGAATCTTCAAGGGTATGAAGATCTAATCCAATCTCTCTCGTTGATTGCATCTCCTAGATTAGATCTTGGCTTTCCCTCTGTTCGCTTATGTAGAAAATTTTGATTTACTATGCATGAAACCCTTGATGGTATCGAGCTAGATCTGCGTAGATGTGTTTCACGAGTAGAGCATAACATGGTTGTTGTGGGCGTTGATGTTTTCTATTGCAAGCCTCTTGTTTGTGTTCTTCTTATGGCGGGATAGTGAGATTGAAGCGGTCCAGGCCAACCTTCTGCGACGTCGTTCATGAGACGACTCCGCTTGACGTGTGGCTTGTTCCACACATGCGGCTGGTGGATGTTAGTTTCTCTCACTATAGTTGTCATGGGACTAACACAGGAGTTTGGCAACCATAATATCACCGTTGCGGCTTTCCGTAGGTAAGAATCGTTCTTAGCATCTACTCCCATAAGCCACGTAAAACATGCAACAACAAAGTAGAGGCGTCTAACTTGTTTTTCCGTGGAGTGTTTTACGTGATATGGTATGGCCCAAGATGTGATGTGTATATTGTATGCGATGATCATGTTTTGTAATGTTTCACGACTTGCATGTCGATGAGTACACAACCGGCCGTGAGCCATATGGTTGTCTTTATAATTGTGTATGACCATGCGAGTCAACTTCTTATACGCCATGTAATAGTTTTACTTTATCGCTAAGTAGTTAGCAATAGTTGTAGTTGCTATTCGTGGTGGAGGCAATCATGGTGGAGTGATGGAGATCATCTTGGAACGCACAAGATGGAGATCATTGCTTGAAGATTGGCTATACCATGTCACATAAAGTTATATGCATGTGATGTTTATCCATTTATGTATCTTATTATGCTTAGATCGCGACGGTAGCATTATAAGATGATTCCTCATAAAGATCAAGATTAAAGCGTGTTCTCCCCAAGTATGCACCGTTGCGAAAGTTAAATCGTGTCCAAGCATCACGTGATGATCGGGTGCTATAGACTCTCGCTCACATACAACGGGTGCAAGCCGATTTGCACCTGTGAAATACTTGGGTCTAGCTTGACGATCCTAGCATATACAGACATGGCCTCGGAACACAAGAACCGAAAGGTTAAGCATGAGTCATATGAATGATATGATCGACACTTTGTTGTCCACCATTGAAACCACATCTCTTCTCGTGATGATCGGATTAGGTGTGGTGAATTTGGATCGTGTTCACTAAACAACTTGAGGGATGTTGAATTTAGTGGGAGTTCATATAGTAATTTGATTAAGTTGAACTATTTATCATGAACATAGTCTAAATTGTACTTGCAAATACTGTAGATCACATGGCCAAGTCCAACTTCAACTTCAACGTTTTTGCTGAGAAGGAAAAGCTTAGAAACAATGGGTCTAACTTCACCAATTGGTTCCACAATCTAAGAATCATTCTGTCTGGCGGACAAAAGGACTATGTCCTTGTTGGAGATATGCCCTAGAGGCAATAATAAATGTAGTTATTATTATATCTTTGTGTTTATGATAAATGTTTACATTCATGCTATAATAGTATTAACAAGGAAACCATTAATACTTGTGTGATTTGTAAACTTAATTTGAAGTCCCTAGTATAGCCTCTATACTTCACTAGCTTGTTGGTTGATTAATGATTGTGGTTTCCATATCATGAACATTGAGATGTTATCAACAACAAGATCATATCGTTAGGAGAATGATATGGTGGACATACTCCTATAGATAAGCGTAGCATAAAGATCAAGTCATTTCATTAGTTCAATTGCTATATGCTTTACGATACATAGTAACCTAATTCCTTCGACCATGAGATCATGCATATCACCTTTACGGATGGATGCTTTGATGACATCAAACACCACACCGTAATCGGGTGGCTATAAAGGTGGCATTAAGTGTTGGAAAGTATTGGTTGAAACACATGGATCAAGAGTGGGATTTGTCCATCCACATGACGGATAGATATACTCTGGCCCTCTCGGTGGAATGTCATCCAATTAGCTTGCAAGCATGTGACTTGGTCACAAGGGATCACATATCACGGGAACGAGAAAAGAGTACTTATCGATGTGAGGTTGAACTAGGTATGCGAGATATCTGACGATCATAACCTCGGGTAAGTAACATATCGTGAGACAAAGGGAAATTGGTATCGTATGTAAGTGGTTCATTCGATCGCAAAGTAATCGTAGAAATATGTGGGAGCCATATGAATTTCCAGATTCCTCTATTGGTTATTGTTAGAGAAGTGTCTCGATCATGTCGCATAATTCACGAACCGTGGAGACACATAAGGATTCGACGTTGTTTGAGTAGTTATGGTATTATGAGAAAGAGAGCGAATGTTGTTGAGTCTCGGATGGGATCCGGGATATCACGAGGTGATCCGGAATGGTCCGGAGAATAAGATTCATATAAGGAAAGTCCGTTTGAGTTCGGGAATGATTAGGTGTTTTCATCGGGAATGTTCTAGAAGGTTCGGATTGTCCGGCACTCAGGGGAAGGGTACATGAATGTGTCATTGCTCATTGAATGATTGCATCATGTACTAAGTGTTCTTGCTGTCCCAAATAAAGGATTAAATTGAATCCTAAAACGAAAAGTCAAATGTCGTTTGAAAGTCAAACCGCCAAAACAAGAAACTGTGGGAAACAAGCAAGAGGAGTTGGAACCAACTTTGGAGGAGTTGGACTCCTCCAGCCGGCGCCACCCTAGGCCGAGTTGGGGAGGACTCCTCCCTCCCCTGGTGCCAAGGACCCCCTCCCATATAAGGAGAGGCGGGGCTCCTCCATGGACACATAACTTTCTACTCTAGATCTCGGTTTAGAGCCGTTTTGGTTTAGAGCTTCTAATTGCTTTAGCTTGACGGTTTAGAGCCTTCTAATTGGTTTAGAGCCTTCTAATTGGTGTGTCTAATTACTAGACCACTAATAGCCTCTCTCATAAGCTCCACCATACTGCACCGGCTTAAGGCGAAGCCTGCGGGATCTCCCTCTACTTAGGTACCACGCCGTTGTCTTTGGGAATCGCGAGAAGTGCTACAACCTCCATTTTCTTTGGAACAAGGGAGAGGAAGGTCTTCGTCAGTACCGAGCGTGTGACCGATTGCGGGGCGCTAGGAGCGTGGCGTTTGGAAGGATCGTCTACGATCTTGAGATCGGGAAGAATCGACTACATCACCCGAGAATCCGCTCTCGTTAAACGCTTTGGAATCTTCGAGGGTAAGTTATACCATCGACTCGTTGCTACAATCTAGTAGATAGATCTTGGCTTGTTTGTTTGTGCGATAGAAAATTTTGTTTTCCATGCTACGAACCCTACGATGGTATCGAGCCGTGTCTATATGTAGATCATTGCCGAGTAGAACACAATGGTCATTGTGGGCGTTGATGCTTTATTGTAGATTGCTTTTGTGTACTTTGCATCTTGCGGTATGTTGGGATGAAGCGGGCTAACCTTACATGACATCGTTCATGAGACTTGCTCCACGCTTGACATGTAACTTGTATTGCATAAGTGGCTTTGCGGTGCATGTTTCTCCTAGCATAGTTAAGATCCAATTTACAACGGGTGATCAACAATGCTAGTATCAATGTTGTGGTTCTTGTTCGTAAGTTAGAACGACACTTATTGAAAGCCCCAAACCACGTAAAATATGCAAAGAAAGTAGAAGCGTCTAACTTTGTTTTGCGGGGTGTCTTGATGATGTGATATGGCCATGATTGTGATTATATTTGATGTATGCAATGTTCCTTATTGTAAGTCGACAACCGGCGAGCCATATGGTTGTCTTTAATTTATGTTAAGACCGTGTGTCTATTCAAAGTAGTTGTAATAGTTGAAGCGGTGGGCGACAACCATGGAGAAGCGTCATTGACCTTGATGCAATGCGGTGATGATGGAGATCATGTTAGGTGCTTGAAGATGGAGATCGGAGGCACGAAGAAGAAAAACCATATCATATCACATATATATTGAATTGCATGTGATGTTAATCCTTTATGCATCTTGTATTGCTTAGTAGGCGCGGTAGCATTATAAGATGATCCCTCATGCACATCAATTTCAAATCATAAAGTGTTCACCCTTAGTTAGCACCGTTGCTAAAGCTTGTTGTTTGAAGCACCACGTGATGATCGGGTGTGATAGATTACGCAAGTGTATACAACGCGTGAGCAAGCAGATTTGCTCATGCGAAACTAAGGTTTGATCTTGACGAGCCTAGCATGTCTGACATGGTCTCGGAACACAGATTACCGAAAGGTAAAGCATGAATCGTATAGTAGATATGATGAACATGATGATTGTTAAGCCATTGAAACTATATCAACTCTCGTGATGATCGGTGTTGATGTAGTGGATTTGGTTCGTGTGATCACTAAAACAATGTGAGGGATGTTGTTTTGGTGGGAGTTCACCTAGTTTAATTTCATTAATTAATTTGAACTCAATTTGTCATAAACTTAGTCTAAACTATTGCAAATATGTTGTAGATCAATGGCAGCCCTACCATCAATTTTAATGCGTTCCTAGAGAAAGAAAAGTTGAAAAACAATGGAAGCAACTTGGCGGATTGGTTCCGCAATTTGAGATTGTCCTCACGGTGGTAATTTGACCTATGTCTTTGGATGCATTTGGGTGACCCACTGCGGTGATGCTTCGATGAAGTAAAGAATGTTTACCTCGCTCGGAAGAATCGGTACTCCATAGTTCGATGTGCTATCTTGTATGGTTTAGAATCGGAGCTTGAAAAGGTTTGAAGAGTCGGACCCATATGATATTGTCGAGGATCTCAAATTGATTTTGAGACTCATGCGGCAATTGAAAGCTATGAGGCTTCGAAAAGTTCTTTAAGCGCAAGATGGAAGAGGCGGCTCAAATCGGTGAGCATGTGCTTAAGATGTCCGGCACGCATAAACAAACTTCAAAGCTTGGGTATAGTGATTCCTAATGCTTTGGGGATTTACCGTGTCCTCAATCACTACCACCAAGTTACAAGAACTTTGTGATGAACTACAACATCGAGAACATGAACAAGGCGTTGCGAACTCTTTGCCATGTTGAAATCTGCAAGTGGAGATCAAGAAAGAGCACCAAGTGTTGTTGGTCAATAAGACCACCAAATTCAAGAAAGGCAAGTCTAAGCAAAGGACACTTCAAGAAGGGTGGTAAGAAAGCTACCGCCGACGAAGAAGACCAGCTGGACCTAAGCACAACCGAGTGCTTTTTCTTGCAAGGAGAAGGTCCTTTGGGCGGAATTGCCCAAAGTACTTGGCGGATCTGAAGAAGCAACATCAAGAAGAAAGGTATATCGATATACATGTTATTGATGTGTATCTCACTAGTACTCGTAGTAGTGCACTGGGTATTTAATCTTGGTTCGGTTGCTCATATTTGTAACTTTCGAAGCGGTCTTTGCGAATAAGCGGAAGCTAGCGAAGAGCGAGGTGACGATGCGGCGTGGGAAGCGGATCAAAGGTTGATGTGATCGCGGTGACACGCTACCCTTCATCTACCATCGGGATTAGTTTTATACTTAAATAATTGTTATTTGGTGCACATGTTGAGCATGAACATTATATCGGGATCTTGTTTATTGCGAGGCGGTTACTTGTTTAAATCGAGAATAATGGTTGTTCTATTTATATGAGTAATATGTTTTATGCACATGCACCTTTGATAGATGGTCTATTCTTATTGAATCTCGATGGTGGAAATACACATATCAACAACATTAAGGCTAAGCGTTTGAAATCAGCGATAATTACCTATATGTGGCAATCGTCTTGGTCACATTGGGTGAAGCGTGAAGAAACTCCATTCGATGGACTTCTTGAATCACTTGATTTTGAATCACTTGAAAGATCGAAGCATGTCGATGGGAAAAATGACTAAGACTCCATTTTACGGTATGATGGAGCGAGCTACGGACTTATTGGAAATCATACATACCGATGTGTGTGGTCCAATGAGTGTAGCGTCATGTGATGGTTATCGTTATGTTCTTACCTTCACGGATGACTTGAGTAGATATGGATATATCTATTTCATGAAACATAAGTCCGAAACTTTCGAGAAGTTTAAGGAGTTTCAAAGTGAGGTAGAGAATCAACGTAACAAGAAGATTAAATTTCTACGTTACGATCGTGGAGGTGAATATCTAAGTTCTGAGTTTGGCGAGCATTTAAAGAAGTGCGGAATACTTTCACAATTGACACCGGAACACCACAACGTAATGGTGTGTCGAGCGTCGTGTCGAACTCTCTTAGATATGGTTCGTTCTATGATGTCACTTACAGTTACGCTATCATTTTGGGGTTATGCATTAGAAGCAACGCATTCACTTTAAATAGGGCACCGTCTAAATCCGTTGAAACGACACCGTATGAATTATGGTTTGGGAAGAAACCTAAATTGTCGTTCCTTAAAGTTTGGGGATCTGAAGCCTATGTAAAGAAGTTACAGTAGGACAAGCTTGAACCCAAAGCGGAAAAATCGTCTTCATAGGATACCCGAAGGAAACTATTGGGTATACCTTCTATCATAGATCCGAAGGCAAAACATTCGTTGCTAAGAATGGATCCTTTCTAGAGAAGGAATTTCTCTCGAAATAAGTATTTGGAAGGAAAGTAGAACTCGGCGAGGTTGTTGAACCTTCTCTCGAAATTGCGAGTAGCGCAACGGAAGAAGTTCTGTGGTGCTGCACCAATAAGGAGGAAGCTAATGATAATGATCATGAAACTTGGTTGAAGTTGCTCTGAGCCTCGGAGGTCAACGAGAACTTCACCACTCCAGTTGGTATGATTCCGTTATGAATGTCATGGTGGTAGACAACAGATGACCCGAGACATATGAGGCGATGATGAGCCAGATTCAATAAATGGCAAGAAGCCATGAAATCCGAGATTGGATCCATATACGAAAACCAAGTATGGACTTTGGTGGACTTACCGGATGGCGGAAGGCTGTCGAGAACAAATGGATTTTCAAGAAGAAAGCAGATCTTGATGGTAATGTTCATCTATAAAGCTCGACTTGTCGCAAAGGGTTTCGACAAATTCAAGGAGTTGACTACGATGAGACTTTCTCACCGATGCGAAGCTAAAGTCTGTGAGGATTATGTTAGCAATGTGCATATTATGATTATGAGATATGGCGGATGGATGTCAAACAACATTCCTCAATGGAGACATTGATGAAGAGTTGTATATGATGCAACCCAAAGGTTTTGTCGATCCTATAGATGCTAACAAGGTATGCAAACTTCAACGGTCCATCTATGGATTGAAGCAAGCATCCGAAGTTGGAATCAACGTTTTGATAAGGTAATCAAAGTTTTGGTTTTATACAAACTTATGGAGAAGCTTGTATTTACAAGAAAGTGAGTGGGAGCTCTGTAGCATTCTTAATCGTATGTGGATGACATATTGTTGATTGGGAATGATGTAGACCTTCTTAATAGTGTCAAGGAATATTTGAATAATAGTTTTTCAATGAAGGATCTTGGCGAAGCGACTTACATATTAGGCATAAAGATTTATAGAGATAGATCGAAGCGCAAATATCATTGTCACTGAGTACATATTTGGACAAAGTTCTAAAGAGATTTGGAATGGAAGAAAGAAAGGGTTCTTGCCCATGTTGCTAATCGACCTTGAGTAAAACTCAAAGTCCGACATCGACGAAGATAGAGAAAGGATGAGTAAGACTCCTATGCCTCAGCCATAGGATCTCTAATGTATGCCATGCTATGTACTAGACCCGACATTGCATATCTTTGTTAGTTTAACTAGCAGATATCAAAGTGATCCGAGTGGATCATTGGACGTGATCAAAACATCCTTAAGTACTTGAGAAGAACTAAGGATATGGTTCTTTCTTATGGAGGTGATGAGCATTTCGTTGTTAATGGTTACCGATGCTAGTTGGAACACCGATCCGGATGATTCTAAATCACAATCGGATCGTATTTATTTTGAATGGTGCGGCGATTAATTTGGAGGTGCAAAAGCAAAGCGTTGTGGCGAGATCTTCAAGCGAATCGGAATACATGGCTGCTTGGAGGCTTCACAAGAAGCGATATGGATGAAAGAGTTCATTCTGAGCTGGGTGTGGTTCCAAGTGCGCTGGACCCAATGTCTATCTCTTTGTGATAACATGGGCCATAGCCAATGCGCAAGAACCAAGGTCACACAAGAAGTGAAGCATATCAAGCTGCGTTTTCACGCTATTCAAGAACATATCCGGGATGGGGATATAAAGATTTGCAAAGTACACAGATCTGAATGTGGCGGATCCGTTGACTAAACCTCTCCGAGGGCAAAACATGACCAACACCAAAGCGCCATGGGTGTTGGTATATTACCATGTAATCTAGATTAGATGACTCTAGTGCAAGTGGGAGGCTGTTGGAGATATGCCCTAGAGGCAATAATAAATGTAGTTATTATTATATCTTTGTGTTTATGATAAATGTTTACATTCATGCTATAATAGTATTAACAAGGAAACCATTAATACTTGTGTGATTTGTAAACTTAATTTGAAGTCCCTAGTATAGCCTCTATACTTCACTAGCTTGTTGGTTGATTAATGATTGTGGTTTCCATATCATGAACATTGAGATGTTATCAACAACAAGATCATATCGTTAGGAGAATGATATGGTGGACATACTCCTATAGATAAGCGTAGCATAAAGATCAAGTCATTTCATTAGTTCAATTGCTATATGCTTTACGATACATAGTAACCTAATTCCTTGACCATGAGATCATGCATATCACCTTTACGGATGGATGCTTTGATGACATCAAACACCACCGTAATCGGGTGGCTATAAAGGTGGCATTAAGTGTTCGGAAAGTATTGGTTGAAACACATGGATCAAGAGTGGGATTTGTCCATCCACATGACGGATAGATATACTCTGGGCCCTCTCGGTGGAATGTCATCCAATTAGCTTGCAAGCATGTGACTTGGTCACAAGGGATCACATATCAGGAGCGAGAAAGAGTACTTATCGATGTGAGGTTGAACTAGGTATGCGAGAATCTAAGCGATCATAACCTCGGGTAAACATATCGTGAGACAAAGGGAAATTGGTATCGTATGTAAGTGGTTCATTCGATCGCAAAGTAATCGTAGAAATATGTAGAGCCATATGAATTTCAGATTCCTCTATTGGTTATTGTTCGGAGAAGTGTCTCGATCATGTCGCATAATTCACGAACCGTAGGGAGACACATAAGGATTCGACGTTGTTTGAGTAGTTATGGTATTATGAGAAAGAGACCGAATGTTGTTCGGAGTCTCGGATGGGATCCGGGATATCACGAGGTGATCCGGAATGGTCGGAGAATAAGATTCATATAAGGAAAGTCCGTTTGAGTTGGGAATGATTAGTGTTTTCATCGGGAATGTTCTAGAAGGTTCGGATTGTCCAAGCACTCAGGGAAGGGTACATGAATGTGTCATTGCTCATTGAATGATTGCATCATGTACTAAGTGTTCTTGCTGTCCCAAATAAAGGATTAAATTGAATCCTAAAAGCAGAAAAGTCAAATGTCAGTTTGAAAGTCAAGCCAAAACAAGAAACTGTGGGAAACAAGCAAGAGGAGTTGGAACCAACTGGAGGAGGAGTTGGACTCCTCCAGGTGGCCAGCCCTAGGCCGAGTTGGGAGGGACTCCCTCCCTCCCAGTGCGCCAAGGACCCCCTCCCATATAAGGAGGCGGGGCTCCTCCATGGACACATAACTTTCTACTCTAGATCTCCGGTTTAGAGCGTTTTGGTTTAGAGCTTCTAATTGCTTTAGCCAGCGGTTTAGAGCCTTCTAATTGGTTTAGAGCCTTCTAATTGGTGTGTCTAATTACTAGACCACTAATAGCCTCTCTCATAAGCTCCATACTACTTGCAGCTTAAGGCGAAGCCTGGGATCTCCCTCTACTTAGGTACCACGCCGTTGTCTTTCTTGGGAATCGCGAGAGTGCTACAACCTCCCATTTTCTTTGGAACAAGGAGAGGAAGGTCTTCGTCGAGTACGAGCGTGTGACCCATTGCGGGGCGCTCTTGGAGCGTGGCGCTGGAAGGATCGTCTACGATCTTGAGATCGGGAAGAATACGACTACATCACCCACGAGAATCCGCTCTCGTTAAACGCTTTGGAATCTTGAGGGTAAGTTATACCATCGACTCGTTGCTACAATCTAGTAGATAGATCTTGGGTTGTTTGTTTGTATGCGATAGAAAATTTTTGTTTTCCATGCTACGAACCCTCTGATGTATCGAGCCGTGTCTATATGTAGATCTGTTGCCTGAGTAGAACACAATGGTCATTGTGGGCGTTGATGCTTTATTGTAGATTGCTTTTTGTGTACTTTGCATCTTGCGGTATGTTGGGATGAAGCGGCCGGGCTAACCTTACATGACATCGTTCATGAGACTTGCTCCGCTTGACATGTAACTTGTATTGCATAAGTGGCTTTCGGGTGCATGTTTCTCCTAGCATAGTTAAGATCCAATTTACAACGGGTGATCAACAATGCTAGTATCAATGTTGTGGTTCTTGTTCGTAAGTTAGAGCGACACTTATTGAAAGCCCCAAACCACGTAAAATATGCAAAGAAAGTAGAAGCGTCTAACTTTGTTTTGCGGGGTGTCTGATGATGTGATATGGCCATGATTGTGATTATATTTGATGTATGCAATGTTCCTTATTGTAAGTCGACAACCGCGGAGAATATATGGTTGTCTTTAATTTATGTTAAGACCCGTGTCTATTCAAAGTAGTTGTAATAGTTGAAGCGGTGGGCGACAACCATGGAGAAGCGTCATTGACCTTGATGCAATGCCGGTGATGATGGAGATCATGTTCGTGCTTGAAGATGGAGATCGGAGGCACGAAGAAGAAAACCATATCATATCACATATATATTGAATTGCATGTGATGTTAATCCTTTATGCATCTTGTATTGCTTAGTAGACGGTAGCATTATAAGATGATCCCTCATGCACATCAATTTCAAATCATAAAGTGTTCACCCTTAGTTAGCACCGTTGCTAAAGCTTGTTGTTTGAAGCACCACGTGATGATGGTGTGATAGATTACGCAAGTGTATACAACGTGAGCAAGCCAGTTGCTCATGCGAAACTAAGGTTTGATCTTGTGACGAGCCTAGCATGTCGGACATGGTCTCGGAACAGTTACCGAAAGGTAAAGCATGAATCGTATAGTAGATATGATGAACATGATGATTGTTAAGCCATTGAAACTATATCAACTCTCGTGATGATCGGTGTTGATGTAGTGGATTTGGTTCGTGTGATCACTAAAACAATGTGAGGGATGTTGTTTTGAGTGGGAGTTCACCTAGTTTAATTTCATTAATTAATTTGAACTCAATTTGTCATAAACTTAGTCTAAACTATTGCAAATATGTTGTAGATCAATGGCAGCCCTACCATCAATTTTAATGCGTTCCTAGAGAAAGAAAAGTTGAAAAACAATGGAAGCAACCCGGATTGGTTCCAATTTGAGGATTGTCCTCACGGTGGTAATTTGACCTATGTCTTTGGATGCACATTGGGTGACCCACTGCGGTGATGCTTCCGATGAAGTAAAGAATGTTTACCTCGCTCGGAAGAATCGGTACTCCATAGTTCAGTGTGCTATCTTGTATGGTTTAGAATCGGAGCTTGAGAAAGGTTTGAAGAGTCGGACCCATATGATATTGTCGAGGATCTCAAATTGATTTTTGAGACTCATGCGGCAATTGAAAGCTATGAGGCTTGAAAAGTTCTTTAAGCTGCAAGATGGAAGAGGACTCAATCGGTGAGCATCTGCTTAAGATGTGCAGGCACATAAACAAACTTCAAAGCTTGGGTATAGTGATTCCTAATGCTTTGGGATTTCGTGTCCTCAATCACTACCAAGTTACAAGAACTTTGTGATGAACTACAACATCGAGAACATGAACAAGGCGTTGCGAACTCTTTGCCATGTTGAAATCTGCGAAGTGGAGATCAAGAAAGAGCACCAAGTGTTGTTGGTCAATAAGACCACCAAATTCAAGAAAGGCAAGTCTAAGCAAAGGACACTTCAAGAAGGGTGGTAAGAAAGCTACCACGCCGAAGAAGACCGAGGCTGGACCTAAGCACTGAACCCAGTGCTTTTCTTGCAAGGGAAAGGTCCTTTGGGCGGAATTGCCCAAAGTACTTGGCGGATCGAAGAACAGCAACATCAAGAAGAAAGGTATATCGATATACATGTTATTGATGTGTATCTCACTAGTACTAAGTAGTAGTGCACAGGTATTTAATCTTGGTTCGGTTGCTCATATTTGTAACTCGAAGCGGTCTTTGCGAATAAGCGGAAGCTAGCGAAGAGCAGGTGACGATGCGGCGTGGGAAGCGGATCAAAGGTTGATGTGATCGCGGTCGCACGCTACCCTTCATCTACCATCGGGATTAGTTTTATACTTAAATAATTGTTATTTGGTGCACTGTTGAGCATGAACATTATATCGGGATCTTGTTTATTGCGAGGCGGTTACTTGTTAAATCTGAGAATAATGGTTGTTCTATTTATATGAGTAATATGTTTTATGCACATGCACCTTTGATAGATGGTCTATTCTTATTGAATCTCGATGGTGGAAATACACATATCAACAACATTAAGGCTAAGCGTTTGAAATCAGCGATAATTAGACCTATATGTAGCCTTGTCGTCTTGGTCACATTGAGTGAAACGTATGAAGAAACTCCATTCATGGACTTCTTGAATCACTTGATTTTGAATCACTTGAAAGATCGAAGCATGTCGATGGGAAAAATGACTAAGACTCCATTTTACGGTATGATGGAGCGAGCTACGGACTTATTGGAAATCATACATACCGATGTGTGTGGTCCAATGAGTGTAGCGTCATGTGATGGTTATCGTTATGTTCTTACCTTCACGGATGACTTGAGTAGATATGGATATATCTATTTCATGAAACATAAGTCCGAAACTTTCGAGAAGTTTAAGGAGTTTCAAAGTGAGTAGAGAATCAACGTAACAAGAAGATTAAATTTCTACGTTACGATCGTGGAGGTGAATATCTAAGTTACGAGTTTGGCGAGCATTTAAAGAAGTGCGAATACTTTCACAATTGACACATGGGAACACCACAGCGTAATGGTGTGTCCGAGTCGTGTCGAACTCTCTTAGATATGGTTCGTTCTATGATGTCACTTACAGTTACCGCTATCATTTTGGGGTTATGCATTAGAAAACGCATTCACTTTAAATAGGGCACCGTCTAAATCCGTTGAAACGACCGTATGAATTATGGTTTGGGAAGAAACCTAAATTGTCGTTCCTTAAAGTTTGGGGATCTGAAGCCTATGTAAAGAAGTTACTGAGGACAAGCTTGAACCCAAAGCGGAAAATCGTCTTCATAGGATACGAAGGAAACTATTGGGTATACCTTCTATCATAGATCCGAAGGCAAAACATTCGGTGCTAAGAAAGGATCCTTTCTAAATTATGAATTTCTCTCGAAATAAGTGACTGGAAGGAAAGTAGAAACTCGACGAGGTTGTTGAACCTTCTCTCGAAATTGCGAGTAGCGCAGCACCGGAAGAAGTTCTGTGGTGCTGCACCAATAAGGAGGAAGCTAATGATAATGATCATGAAACTTGGTTGAAGTTGCTCTGAGCCTCGGAGGTCAACGAGAACTCGTACCACTCCAGTTGGTATGATTCGTTATGAATGTCATGGTGGTAGACAACACCGATGACCGAGACATATGAGGCGATGATGAGCCGATTCCAATAAATGGCAAGAAGCCATGAAATCGAGATTGGATCCATATCGAAAACCAAGTATGGACTTTGGTGGACTTCTGGGATGGCGGAAGGCTGTCGAGAACAAATGGATTTTCAAGAAGAAAGCAGATCTTGATGGTAATGTTCTTGTCTATAAAGCTCGACTTGTCGCAAAAGGGTTTCGACAAATTCAAGGAGTTGACTACGATGAGACTTTCTCACCGATGCGAAGCTAAAGTCTGAGGATTATGTTAGCAATTTGCATATTATGATTATGAGATATGGCGGATGGATGTCAAAACAACATTCCTCAATGGAGACATTGATGAAGAGTTGTATATGATGCAACCCAAAGGTTTTGTCGATCCTATAGATGCTAACAAGGTATGCAAACTTCAACGGTCCATCTATGGATTGAAGCAAGCATCCGAAGTTGGAATCAACGTTTTGATAAGGTAATCAAAAGTTTTGGTTTTATACAAACTTATGGAGAAGCTTGTATTTACAAGAAAGTGAGTGGGAGCTCTGTAGCATTCTTAATCTTGTATGTGGATGACATATTGTTGATTGGGAATGATGTAGACCTTCTTAATAGTGTCAAGGAATATTTGAATAATAGTTTTCAATGAAGGATCTTGGCGAAAGCTTACATATTAGGCATAAAGATTTATAGAGATAGATCGAAGCCAAATATCATTGTCCGAGTACATATTTGGACAAAGTTCTAAAGAGATTTGGAATGGAAGAAAGCAAGAAAGGGTTCTTGCCCATGTTGCTAATCGACCTTGAGTAAAACTCAAAGTCCGACATCGGCGTAAGATAGAAAGGATGAGTAAGACTCCCTATGCCTCGACCATAGGATCTCTAATGTATGCCATGCTATGTACTAGACCCGACATTGCATATCTTTGTTAGTTTAACTAGCGATATCAAAGTGATCCAGAGTGGATCATTGGACAATGATCAAAACATCCTTAAGTACTTGAGAAGAACTAAGGATATGGTTCTTTCTTATGGAGGTGATGAGCACTCGTTGTTAATGGTTACACCGATGCTAGTTGGAACACCGATCCGGATGATTCTAAATCACAATCCGGATCGTATTTATTTTGAATGGTGCAGTAAATTTGGAGGAGTGCAAAGCAAAGCGTTGTGGCGAGATCTTCAAGCGAATCGGAATACATGGTCGCCGGAGGCTTCACAGAAGCGATATGGATGAAAGAGTTCATTACAGCTGGGTGTGGTTCCAAGTCTTTTGGACCCAATGTCTATCTCTTGTGATAACATGGGCGCCATAGCCAATGCAAGAACCAAGGTCACACAAGAAGTGAAGCATATCAAGCTGCGTTTTCACGCTATTCAAGAACATATCCGGATGGGGATATAAAGATTTGCAAAGTACACACAGATCTGAATGTGGCGGATCCGTTGACTAAACCTCTCCGAGGCAAAACATGACCAACACCAAAGCTGCCATGGGTGTTCGGTATATTACCATGTAATCTAGATTAGATGACTCTAGTGCAAGTGGGAGGCTGTTGGAGATATGCCTAGAGGCAATAATAAATGTAGTTATTATTATATCTTTGTGTTTATGATAAATGTTTACATTCATGCTATAATAGTATTAACAAGGAAACCATTAATACTTGTGTGATTTGTAAACTTAATTTGAAGTCCCTAGTATAGCCTCTATACTTCACTAGCTTGTTGGTTGATTAATGATTGTGGTTTCCATATCATGAACATTGAGATGTTATCAACAACAAGATCATATCGTTAGGAGAATGATATGGTGGACATACTCCTATAGATAAGCGTAGCATAAAGATCAAGTCATTTCATTAGTTCAATTGCTATATGCTTTCCTATACATAGTAACCTAATTCCTTCGACCATGAGATCATGCATATCACCTTTACCGGATGGATGCTTTGATGACATCAAACACCACACCGTAACTGGGTGGCTATAAAGGTGGCATTAAGTGTTCAGAAAGTATTGGTTGAAACACATGGATCAAGAGTGGGATTTGTCCATCCACATGACGGATAGATATACTCTGGGCCCTCTCGGTGGAATGTCATCCAATTAGCTTGCAAGCATGTGACTTGGTCACAAGGGATCACATATCACGGAGCGAGAAAGAGTACTTATCGATGTGAGGTTGAACTAGGTATGCGAGAGATACAAGCGATCATAACCTCGTAAGTAACATATCGTGAGACAAAGGAAATTGGTATCGTATGTAAGTGGTTCATTCGATCGCAAAGTAATCGTAGAAATATGTAGAGCCATATGAATTTCCGATTCCTCTATTGGTTATTGTTAGGAGAAGTGTCTCGATCATGTCCGCATAATTCACGAACCGTAAGGAGACACACTTAAGGATTCGACGTTGTTTGAGTAGTTATGGTATTATGAGAAAGAGACCGAATGTTGTTCGGAGTCTCGGATGGGATCCGGGATATCACGAGGTGATCCGGAATGGTCGGGAGAATAAGGTTCATATAAGGAAAGTCCGTTTGAGTTCGGGAATGATTAGGTTTTCATCGGGAATGTTCTAGAAGGTTCGGATTGTCCCAAGACTCGGGGAAGGGTACATGAATGTGTCATTGCTCATTGAATGATTGCATCATGTACTAAGTGTTCTTGCTGTCCCAAATAAAGGATTAAATTGAATCCTAAAACAGAAAAGTCAAATGTCCGTTTGAAAGTCAAACCGCCAAAACAAGAAACTGGGAAACAAGCAAGAGGAGTTGGAACCAACTTTGGAGGAGGAGTTGGACTCCTCGGGCGCCGACCCTAGGCCGAGTTGAGGAGGACTCCTCCCTCCCTGGCGCCAAGGACCCCCTCCCATATAAGGAGGCGGGGCTCCTCCATGGACACATAACTTTCTACTCTAGATCTCCGGTTTAGAGCCGTTTTGGTTTAGAGCTTCTAATTGCTTTAGCCATGTTTAGAGCCTTCTAATTGGTTTAGAGCCTTCTAATTGGTGTGTCTAATTACTAGACCACTAATAGCCTCTCATAAGCTCCACCATACTACTTGCAGCTTAAGGCGAAGCCTGGGATCTCCCTCTACTTAGGTACCACAGTTGTCTTTCTTAGGAATCGCGAGGAGAGTGCTACAACCTCCATTTTCTTTGGAACAAGGGAGAGGAAGGTCTTCGTCGAAATCGAGCGTGTGACCGATGCAGGGCTTTCCGGAATGTGGCGCTGGAAGGATCGTCTACACGATCTTGAGATCGGGAAGAGTACGACTACATCACCCACGAGAATCCGCTCTCGTTAAACGCTTTGGAATCTTCGAGGGTAAGTTATACCATCGACTCGTTGCTACAATCTAGTAGATAGATCTTGGCTTGTTTGTTTGTATGCGATAGAAAATTTTTGTTTTCCATGCTACGAACCCCTACAGTCCTTGGGAAAGCGTTAGGTGACCCCCATGTTGCAACTGCGCCGGCTGATGAGAAAGCTGTCTATCAGTCGCGCAAAGATGATTATGGTGTGATTAAGAGCACCATGTTGTTTGCTATGGAGCCGGAACTTCAAAATTGTTTTGAAGAGTATCCCGGGCCCTTTGAGATTCTCGAGGAGCTGAAAACCATGTTTCAGACTCAGGCCCGTTCTGAGAGATATGAGATCTCCGAGAAGTTTTTTAACTGCAATATGGAGGAAGGGAGTTCCGTTAGTGAGCACGCCATAAAGATGACGGGATACACTCAACGCCTTGAGCAACTGGAATGCACGATTCCAGAGGAGCTCAAGATTGACAGGGTTCTGCAATCACTCCCTCACAGCTACAAAAGTTTTGTAGTGACTCATAATCAGATTGGTTCCACTGATACGATCACCGAACTCTTCGCAAAGCTGAAGGCTGCGGAGGTGGACATCAAGAAGGATAATCATGTGTTGATGGTCAACAAGCCCTCCTTTAATAAAGGTAAGGGAGCAAAGAAGCCCTTCAAGAAGGGCGGCGGCAAGCGCAATGCTCCTGCTGAGAAGAAGCTCAAGTCTGGTCCTAAGCGGGACCTTTGAGTGCTTCTATTGCAAGGACAAGGGTCCTTTGGGCATAATGTCCGAAGTACTTAGCGGACAAGAAGGCTGGCACCATCAAAGGTATATTTGATATACATGTTATTGATGTTTTCCTTACTAGCCCTCGTTGTAGTGCACAGGTATTTGATACCGGTTCGATTGCTAATATTTGTAACTCGAAGCAGAGCTACGGAATGAGCGACTGCGATGGATGAGGTGACGATCGCGTTGGCAGCGGATCAAGAGTTGATGTGATGGCCGTCGCACGCTCTCCTTAGTTTTACCTTCGGGATTAGTTTTAAACCTTAATAAATGTTATTATGTACTGCGTTGAGCATGAACATTATTTCGGATCGTCTTTATTGCAAGAGGCGGTTATTCATTTAAATCGGAGAATAATGGTTGTTCTATTTATATGAGCAACATCTTTTATGGTCATGCACCTCTTGTGAATGGTTTATTTCTTCTAAATCTCGAAAGGGATGAAACACACATCCATAACATTGAGGCTAAGAGATGCAAAGTAGATAGTGATAATACTACTTATTTGTGGCCTTTGCGTCTAGGTCATATTGGTGTAAAGCGCATGAAGAAACTCCATTCTGATGGACTTTTGGAGTCTCTTGATTTTGAATCATTTGACACATGCGAACCATGCCTCATGGGCAAGATGATCAAAACCCCGTTCTACGGTATGATGGAGCGAGCAACGGACTTGTTGGAAATCATACATACCGATGTATGCGGACCGATGGGTATTTCGACGCGCGGTGGATATCGCTATTTTCTCACTTTCACCGATGACTTAAGTAGATATGGGTATATCTATTTAATGAAACATAAATCTGGAACATTTGAAAAGTTCAAGGAATTTCAGAATGAAGTGGAGAACCATCGTAACAGAAAGATTAAGTTTCTACGATCCGATCGTGGAGGTGAATATTTGAGTTATGATTTTCTCACGCATCTTAAAGCAAGTGGAATCGTTTCACAACTCACGCCATACGGAACACCAGTAATGGTGTGTTCGAGCAGGAATCGAACCCTATTAGATATGGTCCGATCAATGATGTCTCTTCTTGATTTGCCATTATCATTTTGGGGTTATGCATTAGAAACCGCTGCATTCACTTTAAATAGGGCTCCATCTAAATCCGTTGAGACGACACCGTATGAACTGTGGTTTGGTGCTAAACCTAAGTTGTCGTTTCTTAAAGTTTGGGGATCTGAAGCTTCGTCAAGAAGTTGATGCGGACAAGCTCGAACCCAAAGCGGAGAAATGCGTCTTCATAGGATACCCTAAGGAAACTATTGGGTATACCTTCTATCACGTAACCGAAGGCAAAGTGTTTGTCGAAGAACGGTTCCTTTCTTGAGAAGGAGTTTCTCTCGAAAGAAGTGAGTGGGAGGAAAGTAGAGCTTGCGAGGTTATTGAACCTTCTCTTGAATTGGAGAGTAGCGCAAACTGAAATTGTTCGATTGCTTTGCACCAACAATAGAGGAAGCTAGTGACAAGGATCATGAAGCTTGGACGATCTTTGCTCTTGAGCGTCGCGGTCGACAAGGTCGCGTGCCCCTCTGAGTGGTACGACAACCTGTCTTAACTGTCTTGTTAGTAGAAGACGGTGAACCTCTGAACTATGAGGAAGCAATGATGAGCCGGACTCGAGAAATGGTGGAAGCCATGAAATCCAATTGGGATCCATGAGCGAAAACCAAGTATGGACTTTGGTGGACCCTCCTAGCGACCGAAAAGCCGTTGAGTGCAAATTGATCTTCAAGAAGAAAACAGACGCTGATGGTAATGTTACCGTCTATAAAGCACGGCTTGTCGCGAAAGGTTTTGACAAGTTCAAGGTGTTGACTACGATGAGACTTTCTCTCCGTGGCGATGTTTAAGTCCATTCGGATTTTATTAGCAATTCTGCATTTCATGATTATGAAATATGGCGGATGGATGTCAAGATCGTTCCTCAATGACAACATTGATGAAGAGTTGTATATGATGCAACCCGAAGGTTTGTCGATCCTAAGGATGCTAATAAAGTGTGCAAACTTCAGCGTTCCATTTATGGATCAAGCAAGCATCTCGGAGTTGGAACCTTCGTTTTGATCAAGTGATCAAGAGCTTTGGATTTGTTCCAAATTGCTCTGAAGCTTGCATCTACAAGAAAGTGAGTGGGAGCTCGGTGGCGTTTACGGTACTATATGTGGATGACATATTGATTATTGGAAATGACATCAACATGCTTAACAATGTGAAGAGTTATTTGAACAAGTGTTTTTCAATGAAAGACCTAGGTGAATGCTTATATATTGGGCATCAAAATCTATAGAGATAGACAAAGAGGCCTGATAGCTTTAAGCCGGTACATATCTAGACAAAGTTCGAAAAGGTTCGAATGGATAAGGCAAAGAAATGTTCAAGGCCTATGTTGTCGGGTAAGATATTGAGCAAGACTCGTGTCCATTCGGTGAAATGATAGGAAGCTATGAGCAAGGTGCCTTATGCCTCGGCCATAGGTTCCATCATGTATGCCATGTTGTGTACTAGACCGGATGTGTCCAATGCTCTTAGTTTGTGACGAGATATCAAAGTCATCCGAGTGGAACCTTTGGACGGTAGTGGAGAACATCCTAAAGTACCTAAATAGGACTAAAGAAATGTTCTTAGTCTATGGGGTGATGAACGACTTGTCGTAAAAGGTTACGTCGGCTAGTTTTGACAAACAAGGATGATTCTAAATCTCGAACGGGATACGTGTATATTTTGAATGGAGGAGCTGTGGAGAAAAGCAAGCAAAGCGTGATCGCGGGATCTACGATGAAGCGGAATACATGGCTGCTGCGAAGCGTCAAGTGAAGGAGTTTGGATCAGAACTTTATCATCGAGCTTGGCATGGTTCCAAGTGCATTGGACCTTGGAGATATTGTGTGACAACACCGGCGCCATAGCACTCGCTAAGGAACCAAGATATCATCCAAAGACCAAGCATATCAACCGCAAGTTTCATATCATCTGAGATTATATAGCAGATGGAGATCTGAAGATTAGCAAAGTACATACCGATCTGAATGTCGCAGATCCATTGACTAAACCTCTTCCACGTGTAAAACATGATCGGCACCTCGATTGCCATGGGTGTGAGATTGTTGCGGATGTAAACTAGATTATTGACTCTAGTGCAAGTGGGAGGCTTGGAATTATGCCCTAGAGGCAATAATAAAGATGTTATTATTATAATTCTTGTTCATGATAATGTTTATATTCCATGCTAGAATTGTATTAAGCGGAAACTTTAATACTTGTGTGATTTGTGAACAACACCGTGTCCCTAGTATGCCTCTATGGACTAGCTCATTGATCAATGATGGTTAAGGTTTCCTAACCATAGACATGAGTTGTCAATTGATAATGAGATCATATCATTGGAGAATGATATGATGGACAGACCCAAACTAAGCGAAGCAATTAGATCGTATCATCGTGTTCATCTTTGTGAAGCTTTTCCTATGTCAAATATTGTATTCCTTAGACCATGAGATAATACAACTCCCTGGTATCGGAAGAAAGCTTTGAGGTCATCAAACGTCATCCTATGAAAGGGTGATCATAAAGGTGTCTCTCAGGTGATCGGAAAGTATCTGTTGGGTTGTATGTATCGAGATGGAATTTGTCCCTCCCAAGTCGGAGAGATATACTTCGGGCCCACTCGGTAATCGATATCAACACCGCTTGCAAGCATGTGGTTAAGGAGTTAATCACAAAGTGATATCGGATTACGGAAAGAGTAAAGTACTTGCTGTGAACGAGATTGAACTAGGTATGGCGATGCAAGCGATCGAATCTCGGGCAAGTAAAATATCGCGAGACGAAGGAATATATATATATGGGATTGATTGAATCACGGCATCGTGGTTCATCCGATATGATCATCGATGAATGTGTGGGAATCAATATGGGTGCCCAGACCCTGTTGATTATTGATAGAAGATCATGTCCGCATATTCTCGAACCCGCTGGGTCACACACTTAACGTGTCTCGGCTAGGATAGATTGGATAATTGGTTTATGAGTTTTGTTCGGAGTCTCGGATGGGATCCGGGACATCACGAGAGGTTCGGAGTGGTCCGAGAATAAGATTCATATAAAGGGTCAGTTTTGGAGTTCGAATTGTTTGGGTTAATCGGTATTGTCTGGAAGCTTCTAGAACCTTCGAGAAGGGACCAACGTGGCCCCACCTTCGGGAGGGGCATGGGCCTATGAGGGAGTGTCCTGCGCATTGGGCCGGGCACAAGGACCCATAGGGCCCAGCCGATCCTAGAGTTTAAACTCGTTTAAACTAGAGATAGGGTTTCTAGAAGGGAGAGTCCTTGCCCACTCTCCTCCCTTGGCCACGCCCAAGGCTTGGAGGAGGGGCAGGACTGGCCGCCTCTATATATAGAGGCTGGTGCGCCTCCCTACACCTTGCCTCCAAACCCTAGTTGCCCTGCGCCTTCCTCTCCTCCCGATCGTTTGTGGCGAAGCCTGTGCAAATTCTCCACCATATACACCACGCGTCGTGTTGTAGATCCAATCTATCTCTCCACCATACTTGCTGGTCCGAGGAAGGAGGATACGTCGAGTCTTTGCGTGTGCATCTCACGGAGGCACCGCCACTTGTGGTGCTAGATCGGATCGGATCGCGAGGAGGAGAAGCGATGCGACTACATCACCCACGTTAAATGAGCGTTCATTGCTTGAATATTCAAGGGTATGAAGATCTAATCCAATCTCTCTCGTTGATTGCATTTCCTAGATTAGATCTTGGCTTTCCCTCTGTTCGCTTCCGTAGAAAATTTTGATTTACTATGCCGCGAAACCCTTCAAGAGCAACTTCAACAGAAATTGTATTTTAGTGCGCACACTAATTTTTTTTGGTCCGCCGAAAGCTGTATTTTGCCGCGCGGTAAAGTAGCGCTTCAATGACGCAGTATTTTACAACAAGACGCTAAATTTTTTGGTCCACCGGAAGTCATGTATTTTGTCATACGCAGCAAAGTAGCGCTCCATCGGACGACGCTACCGGCACAAACACAAAACACACATGTATTGAGAAGATTGAACAACCGCAAAGGTAATCGATCATAAATGCTACAATTTTATGATATTGATAAATTTATTGACAACTCAAAAGCAAGTTTAACACACAAACAAGTTCCACACAAATTCAAGTTCTCACAAACATCATCAACCATCAACATCAAGCACCAACATCATCAAGCATCACCACTTTCCATGTCAATGCCATCTTCATTGCTTGGCCTCGGGATGTTGTTTTCTTCTTGCCCAATGGAGACTTGGCCGGTGTTAACATTGCCCGTGGGATCTCCATAGGCATCACCACTAGATGGATCTACCATGGAGGCCATGAATCCACCTTGTGGTGCTCCCATGCCTCCATAGGTACTCATCCTAGGTGGTGCACTCATGCCGTCGTAGCATCCAAAGCCTCCCGTAGGTGCTCCCATGCCACCGACGCGGTCGCCGAACGCGAGGCAGTGAAGAGGCCGCGGGTGGCGCTCACATTCGCCGTGACGGAGCTAGGGTTTGGACCTGCGGCGGCGGCAGCTCCCACGGCGGCCGCTCTGGCGGCGACATCTTCGGGGACGACGTACTATGGGGTCGAGGGCGCGGAGCCATCGGCGTCCATGGCGAGCCGCGTCTTGCGCGTGGTGAAGGTGGAAGCAGCTGCGTGCGCGGGGGAAATTTCACCGGTTTGGACTCGCGCGTACGCTAGCTCTTTTGCCGCGCGCTAAAAGAGAAGCGCCAAATATGGTGCTCGTGATTGTGCAAAATGCAGCGTGCTGGAATTTTTTTTAGAGCGCGCGCTATTTTACAGCGTCTGCTAGAGCGCCGAACTGGCCCTCCCCCGCGCTAAATTGACGGTTTTCCAGCGCCGCGCTAAAATACAGCTTCTGTTGAAGATGCTCTAAGTGTCTAAATCCATCATAGATTTTGATAAATTTATGATATCTATTTTAAGACGGAGAAAGTAAATGTGTAGATTCAACTAAATTCTGAAAATCTGCGACAACTATATTGAGACGGAATGAGTACGCACTTTCTCTTGTTGCCAAAAGGTCAGAGTCGGAGCATGCTCATGCTCAGCATTACACACCATTATTGCGAGCTTAGCTCCTAAGATAGACGCAGTCGTAGGCTCGTGTATATCTCCGCGCTTGCCCGTCGCCACGCCGACAGACACAATCAAGCTCTACCGTGGGGACATGCTCGTGTAGTGTGGAGAACAGAAACTGCTTACATGTTGCGGGAATATCCATTTGAACGGGTCGAAGAAAAGGTAGTAGTAGCTGTAGAATAATAAGTTGTGGAAACCATGTTTAGCATTAGTCACAGGCGTGAGCTTTCTTTCGTTAGCAAGACTATATGCACGCTTTGGGACGGAAAGATGATGGCAAGTGTCAGAACTGGCCGCCCTCCCCCTAGATCATCAACATCGCGCAGGGACCCGGAGGCCGGAGGGAGGGAGGCCACCATCTGCATGATGAGCTGCCGTCTTTGGACTGTTGCCACTCCCTCCGGTACTCCCCTCCCCGCTGTCCCCCACACCACACGGCTACAGTCCCTTTTCTTTTCTTTTCTTCTCTCCCCCAGCCCCAAGGCGCGTGTGACAGTGTGAGGGAGGAGGAGAGATTATAATAACGGCACAGGTGACAGGCGCAAAAGCTCCAGCGAGCCGCTTGCTACGAGCCCCCACTGACTGACGCGCCTCCCAAGAACCTCGCCAAGGAATCCTAGAATCCAAGAAAGGCATCGACAAAAACCGGGGGAGGAGTCCGTCAGGGGGTGCTGCAGGGGAAGACCGGTGAAGACCACGCAAGGCACACCACACTTGTGCTGGTGCGTGTGTCCTCCCGCGTGGTCTTCTTCTTCCTCCGTCTCCCGCCGCCTGCCACCTTCCCCTCGGAGCAGCGGGGAGCGGCGGTGATGGCGGCAAGGTGGCCGGCTGCGGCCCTGCTTCTGGGCTTGGCCGTCGCGGCGGCGGCGGCGGAGGACGCGGTGACGTACGACCGGAAGGCGGTGGTCGTCAACGGGCAGCGCAGGATTCTCTTCTCCGGATCCATACATTACCCCCGGAGCACCCCCGAGGTACACCTGCATTCTTCCGAAAGCGTCTCCTTTTCTTCTCCTACTTACTTTTCGCCCATGGGAAGAGGGGTGGGGAGTTTCTTGGGTGGTTTAATGGCGGATTCTCCGCGGAGATGCCGCTGAAAAAGTGAAATGCTGCTTGCTTCCTTGCTTTGCTTGCCTGCTTGTGCGTTTCCCCTCTTTGCGTCCAGTGTTCCGATTTTGGTTGGGATAACAATGCAGTAGCTTGGATTGGATTTTCGCACCATATTCCGAATCTGCCGTCGATGTGCTACTACTGACTGATGTTTCTTGGTTATACTCCCCTGTCGGTCAGATGTGGGAAGGGCTGATTCAGAAGGCGAAAGACGGAGGCCTGGATGTGATCCAGACCTATGTCTTCTGGAACGGGCACGAACCAACTCCTGGAAATGTATTGCGCTCGCACTTACTACCTTTCCTTTATTTCCCACCCACTGGCCCAGTGTGAACTGTAGTGGTAGCTAGGAATTTCAATGGTGTTTTCCTCTCGCTTGCCGCAGTACAATTTCGAAGGGAGGTACGATTTGGTCAAGTTCATCAAGACCGCCCACAAGGCCGGCCTGTTCGTACATCTCCGCATCGGTCCCTACATTTGCGGGGAGTGGAATTTCGGGTATTTAACTCCTCACCACCACCTGCCTGCTAAAATCACCACACTATGCTAGATTTACTTGCATTGTACACTTCCAGTTTGGTGTATGCGTATGCTCTACTTCTGTCACTTGATTGACTTCTGTTGCCATGCAAATCTTTGCAGTGGCTTCCCGGTTTGGTTGAAGTATGTTCCGGGCATCAGCTTCAGGACGGACAACGAGCCTTTCAAGGTCAGTGGAAGCCTCCACCATTTCTGGATCTTGTCTCAGACCTGCAGATATATATTTTTATTTTTTTATATGTTTGTGGCAACGCCGTTTTGTTTTGCAGACGGCGATGCAGGGGTTTACTGAGAAAATCGTGGGGATGATGAAGAGTGAGGAGCTCTTTGCTTCCCAAGGCGGACCCATTATCCTTTCTCAGGCAAGTGTACACATTCTCTTCAAGGCTTAGTGCAAACAATTATATCGCACGACTGGGTTGTTTACCACATATGGAGGGAGTTAAGTGCCTTAAGTACAGCACGCTAAAATGCTTGATAAAATCTTTTATGACATGTAAAACAGCTCATTTGTGTAAAATTCTTTATTCTTGATACATGACACATCACTGAAACTAGTAGTAGTCCAGCATTTGGTGATGATAGAAATTTATTGTTCATCTTTAATCTGCATGTTTTTTCTGTTTGCCTTCATGGTGTTGGCTACATTTTCTTTGAACTTGATGCAAAACTTTTCTATGATTTGATCGCTTACTGCATATATTGTTAAGTGCCCTGTGCAGCAAGCTAAAACACTTGAAGAAAATTTTCTTTCATGACATGTAAAACTGTTCATTTACTTGTTGCAAATGCTCTGCTTATTTTCTTAATCTGCATGTGTTTTTTCTCTGTTTGCTCATGGTGTTGGCTACATTTTCTACCATCTTAATGCAAAAGTATTTTATGGTATTATTGCTGACTACATATAGTGTTAAGTACCCTGTACAGCAAGCTAAAATGCTTCAAGAAATTGTTCTTTCATGACATGTAAAACTGTTTAATTACTTGTAGCAAACTCCCTGCTTATTTTTGTTGTTTTGTTCTTGATACAAAGCTAAAATTTATAATTCAGCATTTTCTTTGTTACGGCATAATGCCAGAAGTTTGTCAACATGGTTGTCTTGATCTGCACGTTTTTCCTGGTTTCTCATGGTGTGGTTCCCATTTTCTGTTTGGAGTGCAGATTGAGAATGAGTATGGGCCAGAAGAAAAAGAGTTTGGGGCCGCTGGAAAGTCATATAGTAACTGGGCGGCAAAGATGGCCGTGGGATTGGACACCGGTGTGCCATGGGTGATGTGCAAGCAGGATGATGCTCCAGATCCAGTGGTATGCTAATCTTTTTCCACATCGAATTAAAAGTGTCATGGGCGCAATAGTGGCAAAATGATGTTTACTTCCTCCTAGATTCTTCAGACTTTTTTTTTGCCATGGAGTAGTAAATTTTCTTCTGAACATGTTCATGAATTAATTGTGCAACTTGTAACATCTAACAAGGATGCAAAACACTTGTTGATGCATATTTACACATATTTTAGAACCAAAATTAAATCAAATCAATGGTAATGGTACTTTGACTGTATGAAATACCCTGTGATAGAATACACTGCATCTTTTCTCTTCTACCTAACAAATTGTTGAAATTACATTCATCTTGTCCTTTTGTACAGATAAATGCATGCAATGGTTTCTATTGTGATGCATTTTCTCCGAATCAGCCCTACAAGCCTGCAATGTGGACTGAAGCTTGGACCGGATGGTAAGCTCTCATTTTTGTGTGGAAAAGATACAATATAATGTGAACATTATGCAGCTACAATTTTCATTGATGTGGTTCACGTCTCACCTGGATTCTGTTGTTTCCTCGTGATTTTCTGCAACACTTCATTAATATGAACAATAACGATAATTTAGGTTCACTGAATTTGGTGGGACCATCCGTAAACGTCCTGTTGAAGATCTTTCATTTGCTGTTGCTCGCTTCGTACAGAAGGGTGGTTCATTTATCAACTACTACATGGTATGGCAGAAATAAAAAGTTACAAATGTGCTTAATATATATTAGTAAGCTGTCTCAAAGCCTCTTGAAGGGGAGATATTCATGGTTGGTGGTTTATTGTTTTTCTGGACAAAGTATCACGGAGGAACAAATTTTGGACGCACCGCTGGAGGTCCCTTCATTACCACAAGCTATGATTATGATGCTCCACTTGATGAATATGGTATAGAGGGAGACTTTCACTATATTCATTACCTGTACCGTATTTTAGACGTAGTGCTGGATTTTCACAGATGGAACATGTGACGCTTTATTAAGCAGGGTAGATCATTATTTTCTCAAACTCTGTTTTGATACTATCCAGGACTTGCAAGAGAACCAAAGTATGGACATCTTAAAGAACTCCATAAAGCTATTAAATTATGTGAGCCGTTATTGGTTTCTGTTGATCCAGCTGTGACTTCCCTTGGAAGTATGCAAGAGGTCTGTCTTCATTACCTTTCCCGTCAGCGACCTATATATATTATGTATCCTATATGGATTGATGTATCACTTACATGTACAACCTACACTTCAGGCCCATGTCTACCGATCTGCAACTGGTTGTGCAGCTTTTCTCGCAAACTACAATTCTAACTCTCATGCCAAAGTTGCCTTCAACAATGAACATTACAGTCTTCCACCTTGGTCAATTAGCATCCTTCCGGATTGCAAAACAGTAGTCTTTAACACTGCAACAGTAAGTTCCACTTGTACTTAAGTATGATATTGGCATTCTCCTATCTTATTTTTTTTGATCCACCATATGATGTGTTCGCTTAACTGGTTCAAACTGTTATTATCTCCCCAGGTTGGTGTTCAGACATCTCAAATGCAAATGTGGGCAGATGGGGCCTCTACAATGATGTGGGAGAGGTATGATGAAGAGGTTGGTTCACTGGCAGCTGCTCCGGTCCTCACAGCAACTGGTCTGCTGGAACAGCTTAACGTAACGAGAGACATCAGTGACTATCTTTGGTACATCACCAGGTAATGCGACATGAATAAGTTGCAGGTCTCTAAATCTAACTTTGTTGGAAGTTCAAACTTTGCTTTGGTTTTCTGCTTATGGAAAAAAGGGACACTTTCGTTCATGCTAAAACTTAATATGCATAAAATGGTTGTTACAGTGTGGATGTAAACCCATCTGAGAAGTTCCTACAAGGTGGCAAGCCTCTGTCTCTCAGTGTGCAATCTGCTGGCCATGCGTTGCATATCTTTATCAATGGACAGCTACAAGGTTTTCCTCTTGAAGCTGATCTCTTGTTTATACAACACTAGCGCTGTGGGAACTGACAAATTAAATAATTTTACTTGTGTAGGTTCTGCTTCTGGAACCAGGGAAGATAAACGAATCTCATACAAGGGAAATGTTAACCTCCGTGCGGGTACTAACAAAATTGCACTGCTGAGTGTTGCTTGTGGGCTCCCGGTTCGTTCCCTCTTCGCTGCATAAATTTATATTTATATAGTTTGACAACTACCAATCTGCTCTATAACTCTGAATTATTCTTGTGCTGCTATGTAGAATATTGGGGTGCATTATGAGACATGGAATACTGGTGTCAATGGCCCTGTTGTGCTTCATGGGTTGGACGAAGGTTCGCGAGATCTGACCTGGCAGACTTGGTCCTATCAGGTACGAGCATCATCCAATAACTTCTTTGTCGGCTAATTTATATTTAAGTAAGAAAGAAGGTTAATATACCTTTATCCATCCTAGGTTGGCCTGAAAGGTGAACAGATGAATCTGAACTCCTTAGAAGGCGCAAGTTCAGTTGAATGGATGCAAGGATCATTGATAGCACAGAACCAAGTACCATTGACATGGTATAGGGTAAGAAAAAAATCAATGTTGCCAGAACCCTTGAGCTGTCCACTATTTTTAGTCCCATTCTTACAACTGCTTGTTTTAATAGGCATACTTCGATACTCCAAGTGGTGACGAACCACTGGCTCTGGATATGGGTAGCATGGGTAAGGGACAAATCTGGATAAATGGACAGAGCATTGGACGGTATTCAATGGCATATGCAACTGGGGACTGCAAAGATTGCAGTTACACTGGTTCATTCCGGGCAGTCAAATGTCAATCGGGTTGCAGTCAACCCACACAACGTTGGTAAGACCATTTACACAACATTTGAATGAGAGATGTCCACTTTCGTACCTTTTCTTAGTATTCAAAATCATACCACCTGATATCTGTGCTCTTGTTAGTGAAGTACTGTTGCTTACTGCGTTAACAAAATCGTTTAATCTGTTAAATGCAGGTATCATGTGCCAAAATCCTGGTTGCAACCAACTAGAAATCTATTGGTTGTTTTTGAGGAACTTGGTGGGGATTCTTCGAAGATTTCCCTTGCGAAGAGGTCGGTCTCAAGTGTCTGTGCAGATGTATCAGAGTATCATCCAAATATCAAAAACTGGCAGATTGCGAACGCAGGGGAGCCTGCCCCCGAGTTCCATAAGGCAAAGGTTCATTTAAGATGTGCAGCTGGGCAGTCTATTTCTGCCATCAAATTTGCAAGCTTCGGCACACCTCTTGGGACTTGTGGTACTTTCCAGCAAGGGGAGTGCCACTCAACAAAGTCACACACTGTTCTCGAGGTTAGTTTTTATTTCAGTACTTTCGGTCTGCTTGAATTTTGGTCTCCTACATTCTATGAAGAGAAGAGGTCCGCACCAAAACGTTACAAGTCTGCTGGATTTTTTCTTGTATTCATTTGAACAGAAATGCATTGGGAAACAAAGATGTGCCGTCACCATCTCCCCCGACAACTTCGGCGGAGATCCCTGCCCTAACACGATGAAAAGGGTGGCGGTCGAGGCGGTATGTTCTCCTGGTACATAGGGAGCTCCGTCGACCAGACTAATCTAAAATATGGCGTGTGATCAAGCAAGCATGCTGGGAAGTGGTGCAGTGAAGAGAGTTCAATTGTAAAGTATCGATTTCACCTAGGTGTGGCTGGAGGGATTAGGATATCATCGTCTCTAGCATTCCGATTTCAGATTAGGATTCGCGCTCTACTGTGTCTCCATGAATTGTTCAGAGCGACCGACTGGGTAATTGAAGGTTGGTCCTGGGATGGAGTGCGGGGAGAGCAAAGGCAAAAGATTTGATGCATTCTTTTGCTAGTGGTGTTGGTATGTGTTGTGGTCTTTCTTGAAGAAGAAAGATACAGATGAATTGTGCAATGTACCCTTGTTTTGAACTACCGGTGACTAGAGAAACCTTTTAGCTGTGCAGTGAGCATGAACATGCCGCTGATCACTTGGTCTTGAATTATGTTCTCTTCTGATAAATCATATGCAATTCGTGTTCTGAGAGCCTGAATTCTGAATGGAATGTATGCCATGTAGTGACCGTGCACTGTAAAAATGGCTTCAACTCTGATGATATAACATTGAAAGGAAGCCCGTCGATTACATGTAGATGCGGCTATAAAGTGTCTATTTAAAAATGTCGTGTTGGAGACCCGCAAAAAAAAAGATGCGTTGGAGGATTAGAATGTCGTTTTTAGCATTCCATATTCATATGAATTGTTGAGAGCAACTAACTGGGTAATCTTAAAGAAGAAAGATGTACTAGGTGAAATGTGTATGTATCCTTCCTTTTGAAATACTCCTGTTCCCCCGCAAAAAAAGAAAAGAAATACTCCTGTTGACCAGAGGAACCATCTAGTTTTGCAATGAGCATGATGAAAACATGGCGCTGATGAGTGGAAGTTAAGTTGTGTTTCTCTCCTGACAAAACATGCGATTATTGTTTGAAAGCCTGAATTCTCAAGGAAACTTGCTGTGTAGTGATTGGGCACCGTAGAATGGCTTCATTGGTGGAAAGCAGCACGCATGTGAAACATGGTGATCAACATGACAGCGCCGGGTCTCACGGATAGCATTGGATGCCTCTATTTGTAGTCGCCACCGACCTTGCAGAATTCGGTTCCAGACAGCCCTAGGACCAGCAAAACATTATCATGAACATCACAACGTGGACGCTGTTCTTGCTCCTAGCTACCGGGCCGAACATAATGATCAGGAAAATTATCAGCAAGGGAGACAGGCAAGGCAAAGCGTGTAGGCTTGCAGAAATAGTTCCAATTAACGCACGAACATTCGCAGGGCTTGTTTGATTTCAAATGATTAGTAAAAACGTAGGAATAGAATGACATGACATGACACTTAGAATCCTATATGATGAAAAATGCAGGAATCGGTAAGATAAGCTATTTGATTACACCGCAGAAAAAATACGGAGAAAATATAGAGTTTAGTTACACGTCATAGTTGTTATAGACAAATAGGGATTTTTTCAAGAGGTCTCGCCTCTTGTTAGAAATATTGTAGTGTAGGAAAGCAATGCATAGAAATTTTATAGAATTTATTCCTTTAAAACAAACATACTCTATAGAGAAAATTGCTATGGAATAAAATCCTATAGATTTTTTTGGAAATACTTTGAATCAAACAGGCCCTCGGGAACACATACGATATAGACGAAACAAGGGAGCGATTCTGGCGAAAGAACTTGCAGAAACATCAAGCAAGATTCATCGAGAGCGAAGAGGCAAAGTAGTAACTTGAAGCAGCATGGATGTGTCCTTCTGCGCTGCGAATCCGCAGCAGTGCCGGTGCAGGCGCAATAGTAAAAGGGGGACGAGACGAGACTTTGTTTGTTTGACGATGTGTCCCCCTCGCTTCATTTGGCCGGTCATCGCGGCTACCAAGGAGGAACGAGGGAGGGAACGGTTAGAACTTACACTAGTGTGCAATTGTTGCTCGCGGTCACACGGTCACCTCAGATAGTCCGCGTTCACATCTGCATATCATCAGAGACGAGCAAGTTGGGTATCTTGCCTCGGTGTTCATGTTCTGAAGTCTTTGGAGGACAATTGAGCATGTCCATCTTCATCATTGTACTCTCTACGATTCATATTAGTTGACTCAAATTTATCTAAATTTATATAAATCTAGACACTATTTAAGATATAGGTTCATCCAAATTTTGGTAAAACCAAATCAACTAATATGCGTCGGAGGGAGTACATTGTTCCTAGAATTATCATTTAAAACTCATGGTTTCCTTAATGATCGTAAGTTCTTTAAAACTTATGGTTTCCTTAATTGAAGTAATTGTAATAGGAAATTTTGGAGGACTGAAACCCTTAGAAATTTTAGAACCATTCAAATCAAAGAAGCATTAAGATTACAACAACGACTCACAATAAACTAGGAAATGCAAAATATTTCCATTAGTATATCTAGTTCATATTGATATACAAAAACTGAAGAGGATTCCAACATCATATTTACGTATCTCCACCCACGAATGTCCACTTCGAGATTAGTTATGTCTAGGACACATCTCGATCGAACAAGGCGTGTACATAAAAGAGCCAATGATTTCCTTATCACACGACAAGTCGGACGATATCATCATAATCTGTTGGAAATAAATTTCCTAGGACTTGAGCTTTTGAGGTATTTAAATAATAGGCCACTCTGATCGTCATCGATTGACTAAACAAAACTATCTCTTTGTATGGATGGAATCCAAGTATATAGATATATTGCGGGTACCCCACTTTGACCATCTCTTTCTCGTGAAAGACATCATCGTCACCATCAGAATTCCACTCATATTTCCCGTCAGGTGGTGGAGAGTTCCATTTAAACTTATTATGTCTAGTGAGTGATTCCTCATTGTCATATACATGATGATGGAGAAGACCAGAACGGTAGTTAACATCTTGTAGGATCAAGGGTCCATGGGCATGTCGATTATGGTCACGAAGGTTGTTGTCATGCCTTAGCACCCACTTCATGTGATCATACGATTCATCAAGAATCAAAACACGAAACCGCCAGTCAGAGAGTGATGCATATTACATCCCCTTTTGCCACCTTCCTAGATAAAGTTTTTCACATCTCTCCTCTTCAATACCTGCTGGTGGTGCAACTACTCTGGACTTACTTTCTGACAAGGATATCCTGCAAAATTTAGTCAAAATTGGTGAGATCATGTAATCCTATCATCACATGGATAAATCAGATGATACGAGAGGTACCTTATCGTCGCCTTGCATGTGTGCCTCCACGCCGCCTCGCAGCCTCGCCTTCGTGCCGTTAGAATTCCACTCAAATGTCTCGTCTGCTGGTGTAATATTCCACTTAAACTTCTGTCTATATAGTGATTTCTCATTTTCCTCTACAGGATAGCAGCACGAGAATGGTAGTTAATATCTTGTAAGATCCATGGTCCGTGAACATGTGGATTCATGGCATGACGGGTAGCACGGGCTCAAGGTTGTTGTCATGCTTTGGCATCCACTTCCTACGGCCACAAGATTCATCAAGGATCCAAACACGAAGCCACTGGTCAACAAGTGAAGCAAAGTATACCCCCTTTTCATATCTTCCTAGATAAAGTAGTGTACAATACCTCAGGCTCATATCTCCTCCAATACCGACTAGTGGTTCAATTACTTTGAATTTGTTGTTTGATGATGATATTCTGCAAAGTCAATCCAACGATCAATATTAATATCATGAGAGCATCTAGTAATCCTATAACCAGTGTAAATTGAACTAAACGACTTTTACCTTTATAACAAAGTCCTTTTTGCAATGTACGTAAAGTGATCCACGCTAGTAGACGACGAAGTGTTGGTCCTTGCAAAATCGAACTATAGTGGTGAGCATGGCTGGCTCCCCTTCTCAAAAAGAATATATATCCTCCCATCTTTGTGATACCGACGAGAAGACACATATAATGAGTGTATGGGGTGACCCAGCATACCACTGTATGTGTAGTACACTATAGTCGTTGACATGACATCCACAGAACACCGTTCTGTAAATATCACATCCCCCAGAGTGGTACAACAGAAACATTGCGGGTCCATATTACAAATATTCACATATTATTATTATTACAATACCAGAAGTTCAAGACTTCAAAAGGTTTCAACTTACAAACCAAAATATAAAGTGTTTCAGCGGAATTTAAAAGTAGCAACTCCGACTAGGAGTTGAGCTCAACAGCTTATTCTATAGAGTTCATGCTGCTGAGCTCTGTTGGTTACTACTAACTAGGATACTTAGTTGGACTCGTTATCATTAACACCATAGCGGATTTTGTAATCCACTCCTTCAACACCTCCTGACAGGCCAGGCTCCTCGTAGAACACATGTTCTTGACATTCGGCTGCATACATTGGCACTGTCTTCGGGATCCTCAGAGTCTAAGCAAGGGATCAAAGGAAAGGATGAGTAACAGCGTTATCCAACAAGTTTATTATATGCAAGGTGGGAAGTTTGATGCTCTAACTACCACCTCGGACTATAAGTCCTTGGCACTATGCAGTTTTTGTAAATATTTCTTCAAAGATTGATCTTATTGTAAAAATCTATGACCATCAGCCTTCACAGGTTGACCAGAACTTTCATGGAGTTCCTTTCCTACCGCGTTCGTAGCTCTTTCCCGGGACAGGGAGTAACAAGTTACAATTCTTACACTCTGCAGAGGTGCGTTACTTTACCCATGAGAGATCAACTCCTTGTTGCACAACCAGGCGTACTTTCCCGTCCACAATTCCATGATGTGGGGACCAGTAGTTGGTCCAAGCCAATCACTGCCCCCTTCGCGGCCTCACATGCCTCCTTGGTGTACACCATGCCCACATAATGAATCACGACAATGGTTTGTACAAACCGTTAGATGCCAGAACTATCGTGGGACGATGAGGGTTCCCACCCATATGCTGCATATCCTCTACTAATTACCAATTAATATGCACGCTACAAGGATAACAGCCACGACCTGCACATTCGACTTCATGCGAGAGGAAGAAGATACAGCTGACTTCTCCGTCCCATTCCAAATCTCATGGCTAACGCGTAATATACGACGCTAGAATCACTGATGTCAGGAGTTATTAAGTCCCAAATTTATCATCATTATTGCAATTAGAACCCTACGTTCTATTGCTCCATTATATCATCACTTAGGATTATATCTAAGATTTCTTTATTTGTGAAAATAATATTTTCTTTCTTTAGAGTATATATGATAACACACCATTTGCAAATACTTTGATAAAGACTCTTCAAAGGATATGAGCAAGTGATGAACTTGCCTTGTGATGGCAAGGTAGTGAAGTATGATTCTTGCACTAGACCTTGAGCTTCTATGTCTACAAAAACATCATTATTGCCCGGTAAGGACAATATTTAAAGAAGCAAAATGATTATGCAAAGTAATGTAATGCATCATTTAACTTGATATGCATTCTCCCCATTATTATAAAAAATATTTTTATTAATTAAGGATTTATAAATATTAATTTTTTAATATTCATAATAGAATATTGTATTCTTTTATTTTATTTCTCTTTTATTTGAATTTTATCGATTTAATAATTCCTTTAAGAATTATCATTTAAATATAAAAAATGTTATTAAATATTTGTTTAGTATTTTTATAAAATACTACAATATTAATATATAATGAAAGCGATTTTTATTTATTTTTATCATCTTTCAATAATTTTGTAAAATTCCATAAGGATTATATAATTTACAAAATTCTTAATAAAATTTATATGTCTAAAATTTTATCTCTTAATTTATTTGGGTAGTTTGGATTATTGTGAATCCAAAAATATTTTATTTATAATTTTTTGGACTTTTATCTTATTTTCTAGAATTTATTTAATTTCAGGGGCATTTTGGTCTTTTCCTATTTATTAAAAACAGGCTCTAAATGATTTGGGCTGGTTTATTTTTATTGGGCCCTAGTGGCTCAGTAGGGCAAGGTCAAAACAACACATGAAGGGTTTTCGGCCCACCCAGCCCAACACTCCCTATCTCTCACTCGAGCTCACCCCTCTCCTTCTCCTTCCCCGACCCCGTGGTCAGTGGTATCGCCGCCGACGATTCCCGCCGTCGTGGTCGTCCCTGGCTACAACCGTGGTGCAGGAAGAGGTTGTCGACCCCGCTCTTCCCTCCTGTCCAACTGGATTTGGACCTGGAGCTCTCCTGTGGCCGGATCGATGCCATCCCGAACCCTAGGGTTTAGGGTTGGCGTTGATCCTGGCGCCGCCGCTACTGTCGTGCACCATGGTGATGCTCCTCGCCCCCAAGCGTGGCTATGGTCGCCGTCGTGGCGCTGTATGGGTCGCAGCGCGCCCTTTGGGGTGCTCCCCGTGCCGCCATGGTCGTCGACCCCTTTGCTTCCTCTTCTATTCTCAAGCGAGGACCTTTGGTGAGTGCTTCCTCTCCTCTCGTGCTGCTCTATGCTAGGCCATCCTCTGCTAGATGTTGGTAGTGACCTTCTTGGTGATTGTCCGGTCCTGATTAGGGTTCTTGGTTCTGTTTAGGGTTCATACCCTGTTGTTGATTAAGTAATTGATGAATTGGATCATGTGTTAATGATCCCTGAACCTGTTAAGTGGTGACTAGCTGTGGCTTACTGTTGATGATTTCATGGTTAAATTTCATATGATTCAGATGATACAGTTGCTCTGAAAACAATACTTGGTAAAGCTAATGGTTTTGATAATTTACCACTGTCATTACTTGGTTAATGACAGTGAGTATGGTGTGATGAAGTCACTGTCTTAGTACTGTTGGCTTAAGAATTCATGTGTAGTTTGAGATCAAAATGGTCTCTTACAGTGAAGACATATATATATATATGAATATCCTGTTTATGATTCATGTGTTTAAGAATAGGAAAATGATTTATAATTGGTTGATTGTATCTGTGAATATTGGATGCTTAACCTGCTTATTTTAGAACTGTTCTTGTGACACCATCCTTGTGTGGCACACAATTCTAGATTGTTTTACTTGGTGTGGTTTTATTCAAGCTTAAGATTTGGCTTGGCATGATAGATAAGTGAAATCCTCTTTCCTTATATCCCTAGAACCAATGATGTTGGTCTGAGGTTTAGGGATTTAGACCTCTATCTTGTTGATTCACATGGATTAATTCTGGTAGTGATACCAACTACTATTTCTTGAATCAAAGTTTGGGAAAAATGCTTATAAGCTTGATAACTTATCTAGATCCATAATATTAAATTCTAAGGTGCTACTCTTGTCTTAGATATGTGCCTAGAAGTTTAAATCTTAGCTATGTTCATTCTTGAATTGAAATATAGCTTGATAACTAAATCAATGATGTTGTTCTGAGATTTAGTTGGATCCTTATACTTTTCTGTTTGCTTCTGAGAGTTTAAACCTCAATGATGGATTCACCCCACTCGGGTGTTTTCTGAGAGTTTGAATAAGAGTCAGATCATGTATGTGTATCTAATCTTAGACAGATAGATCATTTGATGGTCTATTTACTCACCACTGTCACTTGATGTTGTGGTTGCTAGTGGTTGATCTTGTGGTAGCTTGATCTGGTGCTCCCCTGATATTTCCAGCTCCTAGCTTGTCCTTGATCTAGCCCATCATCTCCTGATCCTGATGGTTTGATCTTGGTCTTGCTATCCACCTGATCTACCCCCTCCTTATGTTACCATCTTGGTGATGTGATCCTGGGCTTTGGTTGGTTTGATCTAGCTTAGCTTTGGCTTGGTTTAGCTGCTGGCTGTTGTGCTTGGTGTGTAAGAGCAATGGAATGGTGTGGGGATTGGTTTTCCCACGGATGTGTGGATAGTTTTGTTTGGTTGTGTTGCTGCTGTGGTGTTGACAGCACACACCATGCAGTTTGGTGTGTGTGCTGCTTGTGTGCCTGCTACTTAGTTGTGGATATGTTCTGAATTTTGAAAGTTACTTTTGAAAGGATACAGATGTCGCCTAGAGGGGGGGGGGGTGAATAGGCGATTAAAACTTTTCCTAGAGTGGCTCAACAAAGGTGGAATAAAACTAGTGTTTACTTTGTTAGGCACAACCTAGAACAACTAAGGTTCACCTATGTGCACCAACAACTTATGCTAAGCAATACAAGAAACAAAGTGATAACAAGATATATATTACTTCAAGCACGAAGGCTATCACAATGTAAAGTGCATAAGTAAAGAGCTTGGGTATAGAGATAACCGAGGCACGCGGGTACAACGATATTTTACCAAGTTACTCCCAACATGGAGTACGTCTCGTTTGGAGAGGGGGTGGTATCAAACCACCAACGCCACAAAAGGCCTCCCTTATTCTTCGGTGAATCTCACCCCAACGGGATCGATCCACACTTCCACTATCGGTGCACTTGTCAGTGACAAGCGGAACCTCTCACAAGGTTGGAGCACTTCTTGTCAACACCCGGATTTTTCAATCCTAGATGCCTGTTATGCCATACATCGCAATCCCAGGATTACCATTTTTGCGAGACATAACAGAATTGGATACCATAGTACTTCATCCATTACAAATGATACATAAGTTCTTACACAAATGGGGATCTCATGATCCAGTTCTTAGTACAACATCAGGCAGCGGAATACGTAATAATAACGGTAGCGCAGGCGAAGCTCCATCTTCGGGGTCACAGGCAATGCTGACGATGTGAGATGATCCTAGTTGTTGTAACCTTCCTGGGGTCCATCTTCTAGGTACTCCTCTTCATAGTCTGGCCATGGGAATAGCCAGGGACAAAGCCATGAGTACTCTTTAAGTACTTGCAAACTAATACTAACAGGTAAGGGGTTTTTGGATAATAGGACACTAGGCACTAGGGTTGTTTTGCAAAAAGCCAGGTTTATCTTTACTAATTTCCAAAGCTAGTCACAATTTTATAACTCCTAAGTGGGATCTTGTAATTCAGGTCACAACTCTGTTGTGTTCAATTCAAAGTCTCAATTCATTTCACCAATCATTTTGAAAAGTCTGACGGGGGAACAGTATGGCCACTCCAACTGTCCATAACCGCGGACGCGGCTATTCGAATAGTTTGACACTCTGCAGAGATTGTACACTTTCACCACAACATTTGATACATCCGCCAGGAACAAATCCTGAAGTTACCATACTAAGTATGCGGATAATCAATCCTAACCTTTCAATTACACGCCCTAGTATAAGCACCTCTCCTGTGAGTTTGGCCTCCCAACCATGACCACTGTCATCTTGGGCACTGCACAAGTGGACAATCTTCACAAGGTAGCCTCAGCTCAGACCTTGGCCGGGAGGGAACTAATACTAAGGTATATAAGTTTCCAGTCAAGCCCTACCCAATATTCGGGTATTGTGGTTGTACGATAAAATTGGAATGGTATCGCATCCAGACAACCATCAGTTTTATAAAGGGCTAAGGCTCATGCCTCAACATTTTTATCACCAGAATCATCACGTGTTTGGAAACACATGTCCAAAACATTTCAATAGAATGATCCATCATTCCAAGGTTTTCATACCATTTTTCCACTAAGTATTCCCATCTAAAAGTTGATCAAGTTTTATGCTTAGCACTAGCATCTACAGGTGGGGGTAGTAATAATGAGGGGTGGTAAACTGGTGGAGTTTCAACTAAGTACAACCTTATATCTTAGGTTGATATCAAGGTTTCTAGCTTAGGCCAAATTTTATGCTCTTTATGCAACCTTCAGCACAACTGTCTAGTATCTACCAAACTCTTAGGTAGACTCTAAGTAAGCTTTGATAAAGAAATAAAGTAAGAAGCTTGCAAGTAAAACTAGGATTGGTTTATCAAGTGGGTATGATCACATATGCTTAAGGCATATAGTAGTCATATCACAAGTATGGGTTTGTGGCATTAGTAGGGTATCTGGCAAGGGTTAGCTTGCACATTCACTAGTAGTATTAGGCTTGCATAGTAATTAGCTTGCATTGGTATAGTATCTTGCAAGTGTTAGCTTGCCTTGTGCAGAGCAGTGGTTGAAGTTCTCCTCGGCTTCCTCTTCGTAGTATCCTCCTTCCTCCTCGTAGTATCCTTGGTCGGTACTAGCGTCTATGAATAAATACGAGGTACAAAATCACCAAACAATACTTAACTACTTGCAATCATCACACACAAGGGTCCTATAGATGATCTAGCATCATCTCTAACATTACAAGGTTAAAGCTTGGTTTAAAACTTTTTATTTTTAGAAAAGTAATTTCTACTCATTGAAAAACTACTTAAGATTTAATATTCTCCAAACCAAATATGGGATCATGTTGACACATGTCATCACCACATATTGTAGTCCATGGGAAAGTGATTTAAAGTGGTGTCACAATTTAATAAGGTTTTACCCTTTTATTTTAATTAATTAAAGTGGCTAGAAATGCTTATGTAGCATTCTTTTATTACTTGAACATTATTTCTGCAAGTAAACCTATATATTTTTATATATTCTGAAAGGTATGGTTTAATGTGATTTTTGAGAGTTGGAATCAACTCAAAAGCTTTTATAGTTTAAATTTGAAAAATGTTTGAATGCAGAAAAGTTTCTGCCTTGTTATTTTTACTATGGGTGATCTATAGATCCAAATTACTTGAATCCAACGGGCTTGGATTAAGCATTCACAGACCTTTCCAACAAAATTGGTTTCATCCAAGTTGGTGTACTGAATCGATCTGGGTTGATTTTTGAAGTTGGGTGCTGAAGTGTGTTTGAATTTAAATAGAAAAGGATTTAATTTGAATTGTTGGGATGCGCGGGAAAAGTTACTGGGCCGGCCTGCTAAGCGCAGTGCTCCCGCGGGCTGCTTAAGTGGGTGTCCCCACTCGTCAGTGACACGGGCGGGCGGTAGGGCAACGTGGATCGCTCGATCTAGTTCTAATCCAATGGTCGGGGTCATCGTCGGCCGAGACAACTCCGACGAGAACGAAACCTAGCGCGGCCGGTGAGTCTGGGGCTCACCGGGCAGGCGAGGTTCGGCGAGCAAGCAACGAAGTCGACGACGCGAACCTCCTGCACCTGGTGGCTTCTCCTGGGCGGCTCAATCACTGCTCCTTTCTTCTCCGGCAGCATGCTCCAGTGAAATTCGGCGAGGTGGTGCTCGCCTTGCTCGAGAATGGTGTGCAACGATCGGTGAGGAGAGGGAATGAGATGGTGTGAAGAAATCGCGGGGTGGCCTCTATTTATAGTCGGCGAGGGACCGTCAGGCGCCGGTGAGCTCGTCGAAGCGACGTTCTGGCGGCTAATGGCATGGGCAAGGGTAGGGGACGGTCGTGTCTCTGGCGATGCTCAACGACATGGTCGCGAGGCATGGGGCGGTGTGGTTTGGTCTGAACGGCAGTGGTGCTCATGCGTAGGCGGCGTCTTCGACGGCGGGCGGTGGCTGTATGGCACGGGGCGGCAAACGGGGATGTCTGGCGGTCTCCTGGGTCGGTGGTGATCATGTGTGCACGCGGTGAGGGCGGCGCGCGGTCTGTGGATGCTGGTCGAGGGTGGCGCTCTGGCGCACGCTCGGCATGGTCTGGGTGTGGCTTGTGCGCGTGGTCCAGGGCTTGGCAACGCTTGAGGCTGGGACATGGAGTGGCGGTGGACGGTGGGCTGCCTCCCAGACAAGGTTGGCACGGCTAGTTCTTCCTCTAGCCTGCTGTCGACTATGGGGTGGCATTGAGGTGCTCGGCTGTTCACCATTAATGGCAATGGCAAGCTCACAGTGGTGCTAGTGTTGGGCTAAACTTCCTAGATGATCTACTGAGTTGTGTGTGAGCTAACTAGGGAACAAGTTAGGTAAGAATCACTGCACACTATAGTGTTTGATGTTTTGTTTGATTTGTGTCTGCAACCTGTTTGATGAAATGGCCGCATGAAATCAAGTTTTGAATTTTGAAATGATTTTTGGTGGGTTTGCTAGATTGGTGCTGGTGAGTCTGCAGATGCTTGGGTTTTAAAAGTTGAGCTTGTTTGAGTGGGTTTTGGAAAAGTGGGATATTCCCATATGAAGAAGATTAAATTTTGAATTGTCATTTAAACTATGCATTTGAAAGTTTCTGGATGATCACAAAGTGGGCCTTGATACCTTGTTATGAGTACATTCAAGGGTGCAAAGATCCAGAAAAGTTTCTGTTAGGTTTTGAAAGTTTGAGATAGCCAAAGTAGGCATGGGAGTTAAATTGGTCAAAATGACCATTCACTTGATATATTTGTTTTGATTTACTTGTCTTTAGGAAAAGTGTGGGAAATGTTTTAGATGATGTTTATTTCACCTAAGAAACATTTTACAAGCAATGGATCACACAAACAAGGTGGTTTTTAAAGAAATTAAAATTCCATGCATACACATATACATGCATTCATGAATTTATTTAGAAAAGTTTTTGTTAACCCTAATCTTGATGATTAGTGGTTGATGATCTAAGTTTGGTATTTTTGGGATGTTACACTTCTCCACAACTTAATTGGAGGCTCCCAACAAACGCCACCAAGGCCACAATGCCACCAAGGCCACAATGCCACCAAGGCCACAAAACCGTCTAGGGTTCCAAGAACCCAAGAGGGACAAGATCCAATGACTAACTCAAACCAAATCCTCCGAGGAGAACACAAACCGATGCACCAAATGCAAATGGCAAGAACACCACAAAGGTGTTCAAATCCTTCTCTCCCAAATTCCACAAAAGCTACAAAAGATTATGGGGGAATAAGATAGGAAGAACAATGGAGGAAATCTACAAAATACTCCAAGATCTAGATCCCAATATGTTCCCCTCACTTCGAGGAGAGATTGATTGGTGGGATTGTAGATCTAGATCTCCTCTTTCAAATCCCTTAAGAATATGCAAGAATCATCGGAGGGATTAAGAGAAAGCAAGCTCAAGAAGGTCAACAATGGAGGGGAAAACTTGCAAGAATGGTTAAGGAACCATTGGGGAAGAAGGCCCCTTATATAGGTCCCTCCAAAATCCAACCGTTGCAGCCTAAAAACGCGATTCCCGGTACTACCAGACTTTTTCCCGGTACTACCGGACTTTCCCAGCACTACCGGACATTCCCTGGGGTTCCTGAGGTGCCAAACGCATTTTTATCTGTGCTCCCCGGTACCAAAATTCGGTACTACCGGACCCCGGTACTACCGGATCCTGGTCCGGTACTACCGGTCATCACAGAACGAAAACAGCCATAACTTTTGCATCTGGACTCCGATTTTGATGATCTTGGGCTCGTTTCGAAGAGGACAACAACTTCTACAAGATCATGCAAAGAAACATCATAGTCCAGCAAGGGAGTATAGATCCAAATTACGAAGTAAAAAACCTTCTGCCACGCTAGGTACTAAAATGCGGGACTACCGCTTTTTGGTACCTAGCCCGGCAGTGGCTTTTGGAAACTTGTCAAAAACCTTCTGCCGTGCTAGGTACTAAAATGCGGTACCTAGGAGGGAAGTGGCATTTGGAAACTTTCCAAAACCTACTTCCGCGCTAGGTATTAAAATGCGGTACTACCGCATTTTGGTACCTAGGAAAATTCAAACCTCTATAACTTTTGATTGGTAACTCCGATCGATCCGATTCCAATTGCGTTGGAAAAAGGACGACATGAGCTACCCTATGAAAGGTGAAAATATTGGTTATCACCAAGTGAGAATGTATCATGTATAATAATGTGATATACCTCACTTGGTGAGAAACCGAAAAGCCGCCAAGATCAAAATCGCAACAAGATACAAACGTAAGATCCGATTTTGATGAACAAGAGCTTGTTATGGAGATTACCACAAGCTCTATATCCTCACATGGATAAGACCAAATAACAACCAAATATGATGATGCAAATATGCAAAGGTTTGATCTCTCTCCGAACGAAGTGAACGAGTTACTCATCCGAGAGCCTCTCTTGATAGTACGACTATCTATCCTAAACCCGGTCTCCTATTAACAATATGAGACCGGAAAAAGGGAAAACCTATCAAGATTATACCTTTGCCTTGAGCATTCCACTTGAGCTTGATGTATACGATCTTGACCTTCTCAAGATGTAACGCCTTTCTTAATTCGTCATCATCGATCCATGATCACCGGGAATGGCAAGCATCAAACATGAGATCTTCTATAGATGGTGCATTTTGAGCTTGCACAACACATCTTCTTCTCATTTCATCGACCTTGAAGCCAACACATGCTCCAAGCGATGCTAATGGACAAATCCTACAAGTATAACTTAATACACACAATAGTCCATAAAGATTGTCATTAATTACCAAAACCACACATGGGGGCCCACATGTTCTTTCAATCTCCCCCATTTTGGTAATTGATGACAATCCCTTTAAGAGGGTTTTTATAAGGAATCTTAATGAACAAAATGGTAACACCAATATCAAATACTACATAAGTATGTTATATTGGTACCACGACCATATATAGAGCAATCTCCCCCACAATCTATGCATGTGTGATGAATTTAAATTTCATTACATATATTGCCAATCATTATTATTGGTGGAGTTTCCTCTATATTTACCACATGCTAAGTAACGACAAAGATGCAAGAGCATGAAAGGAAAATGCTTAGAAACAAACTCAAAGCATAAACCATTTCCCTTAAACCCTCTAAAACTTCTCCCCCATTGGCATCGATTGCCGAAATGAGTGACAAGGTCTAGAAGGCAAATATAGTAATATTTCCTCCAAAGATGTGCATTCGCACATATCCAATGATGAATACTTGGGGGGGGGGAGTAGAACTATATCGAGGACCCAAAGATTGCCAAAGGAATAAAATAAAACGACGCATCACAAATGACGCAAGCAATCACAAGATACGACAAACCAATTTGAAAACAACAAATCAATCCAATTGGAGACCACAAGATATTATGATACGAGTAGATGAGTGTTTTAAATAACAGATTGAGAAGCTCCCCAAGATTTGTGCAAACTTTAAAATAGTTGCATTTCAATACAAATTGCAAAAATATGGAATCCTCGCTTCCCCATAAGCCTTTAAAATACATCAAATGAAAGATCAAATAAATGCTTAAATAAAATAGAGAAGTTCCCCAAGATTTATGCACACTTTAGAATCTTTGTATTTCAATACAAAAATGCACAAATATGGAATCCTCACTTCTCCATAAACATTTAAGGCACAATAAATGAGAAATAAGACAAATGAGCATTATTAAATGAATTAGATGAGCTCCCCAAAGATAATGCACCAATTATGATAATTGTATTTGGGAACAAGGTGCATAATCATGGAATCCTCACTCATCCAAGTTTATTTAACAATGCAAGGCATGAGAGAACAAATATGAGTGCCCAAATATGCAAACAAGAGGAACTAACACTCATATGAAATTAAATTTGGAAGCCACTGAAGAATCAAAAGGAATAGAAAGGTGGTCTCCAAGGATTAAAAATCAACTAAAATTATCTTCTCATATGTGTATATGACTATAAGTGGAAAACATCACAGAGACATATGCCAACAAACAAATATGCACACATAAAGAAGATATACAAGAAGGCATATGAAAGCAAAAATGAAGTCATAATATATAGCAATAAGATTTTTTTGCTTCAAAGCATGGCCAAAGGCTCAAATCTACCTTATTGTACATTAATGAACTTCAAACACCAACACACTACATATATTACAACTATCACCAAGAGAAAAAGGAGAAAGTTGGAATATATGGAGAAAGGCAACAAGTATCACTAAAACTAGCAAAATCTCACTATTGCACATCAGAGAAGTTGAGGAAAGGATGGGCAATAAAATGTAGGGTTCGCAGCATAGAAAACAAAAAATTTCTACGATGGGAACATCTAAGTACCAAGATCTATCTACTAGATACAAGAAACAGGTGGATATACATCCATAGAATACATACCCTCGAAGATCGAATAGCGTTAACGAGGTTGTACTCGTGGATGATGTAGACGAACGCTTGCCGATCTCAAGATCGTGATGAAGTCCATCTGGTCCAGCCGGTCCAGCACGATCAAGTCCAGCACCTCAAAGCAGTGGTGCATCCGTGATCGCACACACGTACGGGTACCCCGACAACCTCCGCGCCCTTGCTCCAGTGAAGCAGCGGAAGCAACAAATCCTTCCAGAAAAATCCATCCGGAACATGTATCTCGCTGATCCGAGACCATGGGGAAATTCTAAAGGGGGGAGAGATCCTTCGCGAGGAGGTGTGAGAGACAAGTGAGAGGAGGGGGGCAGACCAAGGGGGCATGCCCGCCGGCCAAGGTGGGTGCCCCCACCTCTCCCTCATTCATGTGGTGGAAGCTCCACTCACATAAAAACCTCTCCACTCACAATTCCACTCACATGCATTAATTTTCCACCAAAATTAATGCAAGCTCTCATTTAAATAAAACTCTTTTATTTATTTATTAAGAATTTTGTTAATTACTTTAATTAACAAACATTCACATAAAACCCCTTGCTAGTATTCCATTTCACATGCAGAACCAGTTTCAACAATTTCAACCGAAACAGTTCCGGTGTCTAGTGAAATAAATTCCTGTGCTTTCCTTTTCTTTTTCTGACATATCATTTGCTCCGAATGGTGTCGGTATCCCTTAAGTGTGTCATCCTACGGTTCGCGAATAATGTGGACATGATCGAGACCCTTCTCTGATCAATAATCAGTAGCGGGACCTGGAGATCCATACTGACTCCCACACATTTAACGGTGACTTCTGTGATCGTGTGAACCTTTTACGCTAGTATCTTAATCCCTTTGTTTCACGATATATTACATGTCAGAGATTCGATCATCGGTATCTCCATACCTAGTTTGATCTCGTTACCGACATGCACTCTTTTCTCGTTCCCGTGATATAACATTCTAGTGATCAAATCACTTGCTTGCAAGCTAATCAATGTGATATCACCGAGAGGGCCTAGAGCATATCTATCCGTCATCGGGATGAACAAATTCCACTCTCGATCCATGGGTCTCAACATAACACTTTAGTAGTTCTGAAGCCATCTTTATAATCACCCAGTTACGGTGTGACGTTTGATGTCAACAAGAAACTCTTCCGGTGTTAGTGATTGGCATGATCTCATGGTATAAGGATTATGATCACTTAAAAGTTGTTATAGCAATATAAACTCAATGACTTTGATCGTAATGCTATACTTCGGATGAATGTTCATCACATCATTACACTAATGTTGTGACCTCGTTATTAACAACATCCAATGTCCATGATCAGGAAACTTTGATCATCTTGTTAATCAACGAGCTAGTTTATAAGAGATGCATAAATAGGAACTACCTTTTGTTTATTAAACACACATGTATTAACGTTTCCGTATTAATACAATTATAGCATGCAAAATAAACATTTATCATAAATAAGGAATACGATAATAACCACTTTATTATTGCCTCTCGGGCATATTCCCTTCAGTCTCCCACTTGCACTAGAGACAATAATCTAGTTTGAAAACTTTGCGTATTGAACACATATGGCTTTCTGGTGTTCCATATACGCAACTGCAAGTGGTTAACATAATCTACGGATCTGACGCTTTCAGGTCCGTGTGTATTTGCATGTCTTTGCGTCTTCACGCATCACTCATTCTCCAATGAGATGGCATTGTATAAATTTGGCCTTTCGGTGAGACCTTTAGTTCCTTGGGGTTAAAACACGTCGATACTATTGTCATACAATATGTCTTTAGTGTTAGCCCGTTGCGAACCACACCTTAGTTTGATAACAAACTACTTGACACAAATTCCCTCTGTTGCTGCTACTATAGCAGTGATATACTTAGCCTTTTGTTGTAGTATTCGTCACAATGTCTTAACTTTGGAACTCTTCCAAATCCATCATGGAAACTTTCTTTCCATTTCATTGTGCCACCCATAGTTTAAATTGAGATAAACTTAATTTGTAACTTGTGACAAAACTAGTATCAATGTAACGCTTTACAATGAACTATTTGTAACTGTTTGTCACTTCTACACAAAAATATTCTTAATTCTTCCAAAAGATCATAAGAATATACTTACTATCGTCCAATGATCATTTTATGATTCATTCTGGTATTTGCTCATAACACTTAGAGCATAGGACATATCTGGATGTGTACATATCATGGTATGATTGATCAAAACATTCTCGTGATTTCACTCATCAAGTGTCAAAGCACTTGAATCTTGTTTCACTTATCAAGTGTCGATACACTTGAATCTTGATTCAATTCCTTTCCATGCAACAAGAACCGTTTCTTGTTGTTTCTATATTGAACTCCTTCAATATCTCATATATGTACGTTTGGCACAACCATATTGGCGTCACAGTCTATCCACTATAGGCATTCATGCTAAATATTCGGGTTTTGCCTAATTTTTTCATCGAAATGAAATTCTTAACCTTTGTCAATAAAAGATACATCATTTCTAATCAACAAGATGTCCTCCACATAATGTATTAGAAATATGTCTCAGCGCTCCCACTTAATTTCTTGCAAATGCAAGCATCTTCATCGTCTCCTGATGAAAAACTCATTTTTCATCATGGTGAAGATTCCAACTCCGCAATGCTTACTTCAACCATTGAAGTTTGCATGCCCTTTTAGCATCCTTTGAATTTAACAAAACCCTTTGGACCGTGTCATGCACACGTCCTAGGTAACCATTCTATTAGAAGAATTTTGTTTTGTTTATTCATCTACCATATACCAAATTATATGTAGTGGTTTCTACTTTAATCCATCCAGACTAAATATCGCTATGAAAGATCCAATCTTGTCATAGTCAACTCCTTTGAACATTGTCATAAAATACTTTACGACATGTCGACTATTTCATAGATGTGAAACATCCATGTCTGTTTCTTTATAGATCCAAATACGACCGATAGGTTTTTACACCTTTCCAAGGGTCTTCCAAGTTCAAAATTTGATTTCTCGTGTATGGAACTATCATGGATTTTATGGCTTCAAGCCATTTGACGGATTCAGGGCCCATCATCGCTTCTTTGTATGTAGTCGGTTCATCATTGTCAAACAATAATGATTTACTCTCAAATCTCAATCATTTGATTGTTTATCCGACATTCTTGGTTCAATAGGAACTTTAGACCTCCATGACCGCAACCTTTGAGGTACATAAGCTATGAGCATTATGGCAGCCTCCGGAACAATTTCCGGCGCTGCGCAACTCAGCACATTTTAGCTAAGGTTCGTTAACCTTATCAAAGTTCTATTGTCCTCCCACTTAACTTTTGTGAAAAATTCCTTTTCCAAGAAACTTCACATTTCAAGCGACAAACCCTTTTGTCATTGGTGTTATGGAGGGATACTCAATTGTTATTCGAAATAACCTACAAAGACATGCTTATCCGACTTCGGTTGTAAACATCTTACTTATGTTTAGCATACCAAAATTTAAGAAATGACAACTTGGGTTTTACCCCAAACCATAACTCATATGGTGTCATTTCAACGGATCAAGATGGATCTATTTTCAGTGTAAAAGCGTTAGTCTCTAAAGCTTTAATCTTTTTAAAACATAATGGCAGTTTTATAAATATCACCTTTGATACAACCATGTCAAACAAGGTTTCATTACAAATCTCAAACACTCCATATTCCTATGGTGTTTTGGGAGATGTAAATCTAGGTGTTTTGCTAAACTTGTAACTCAAATAAATCCCTTTTATGATAAAATCTTAATCCATTTATTTTTCTTGTTACACTTGTAACTCAAATAAATCCCTCTATGATAAAATCATAAACCATTTATTTTCTTGTCACAATGATTTTCCACTTCATCTTGAAAGTCTTTGAACATTTTCAAATATTTCATACTTCTTTCTCATTAAGTGAACATTCACTCAAAATTCCGGAGAAAGCATATGAAGTTGAAACCCATCGCTTACGACTACACATAATGGACTACATACATCGATATGTATAAATTCCAATATTTTAGTCGATCGTTCTTCTTTGGCCTTTGAACGAAGTTTTAATTATCTTGAGGAAAGTCTCACAAGCATCATTTGATCAAATCAAAGACTCCAAAAATCCACGAAAATGGAGTTTCTTCATGTTTTCTTTCCAATATAATTTAAACGACGATGTCACTTCGTAAGTGATCTTTCAATCATTTTTCTTGCAACATTTTAGCATTAGGTTTTATGGATGTGATTTCTCCAACTAGATTTGTAAATCATCCATCTTATATGGAATACGGTAATTATTTGAACAACCTTTGTTCTCATAATACCTGATTTAAATAACAATTATTAAAACAAATCTTGAAGTCAAGCTTTGATGTCAACGAGAAATACAAACAACGGTTTGATTGTTTTCGATGAACATCATCACATATTCTCTTGCTGGTTATTTAGGCCATTATGGTTTATGAATTGTGTCGTTCCGTATGAAATTTCATACCAACCAATTCGGTATCCAATACCTAAGAACCACATTGTTTAACAAGCAAAGAATATAACCATAACATGTATATCGATCATATATATACCTAAATTGGATATTTACAATCTTTTCTTTTCTGCCAAATATATTTTTATAGATTCTCTTTCAGCATTTCCTTTTACTTTTTAAAAGAATCTATCAACATCAAAATTGGTGCCATATACATGACACATAGTCCAAAGCGTGTATATTCAAATAATAATACCTTTTTGGACTTGCACTTTGAAGTAGATCACCATCATCAAAATGATCGGTATTCTTTCAAAATCCATTCTTTAGTAATCTTTTAGTGTAGTAAACACTTTACATACATCTTCTATTCATCCTTATCATGACGACTTTCATGATCAAGCTACTATATCTTATAAAGGTGAATCGTGAGTATAACATTACTTTCCAAAACCCTTTTGGATGATTAGGATGTCTAGCATCTCCAACCTTTGCAAATTCTCATACTATATGAGAACACATATTATACTCTATCATATTGCAACCAAAACACTGTTTCAGATATCGTTATATCTGCCACACATGATGGTTTCTGAAACAATTCTTTCAGCTCCTAAATAAACTTGATATTAAAATAATCAAGAATCATGGAGGCAAACATGATACTTAAGATACTAAAACTGGAATTGTTACTCTCAATTTAATACCAATTATTAAATTTCACGGAGTAAACAGAGTTTGCTAAAAGTTTGCAAGACTTTTAAACTTTAGATTGACACTCAACACAATACGATACCAGTTCGTAAAGTATATATCCAGAATTCTATAGTTATATTATCTCAATTACAACTATGCATAAGGTGGTGAACGAATGCCAATGACTACAAAAAATTATGCAAATTCACTTTGATTTAATTTATGATAAATTGAGTTCTACTAATCCAAATTAGAAATGAACTCCCACTCAAAAACGACATCCCTCGTGTCTTTTTGGTGATTACATGAACCAAATCCACTACACCAAGTCCGATCATCACGTGAGTCGGTGTAGCTTCAAAGGCGAGCATCAAATGGTCATCATATCAAAATATATGACTCATGCTTAACCTTTCGGTCCGTGTTCCGAGGCCATGCCTGTACATGCTAGGCTCGCCAAGTAAGAACCTTAGTATTTGCGTGTGTAACTGTCTTACACCCGAGATATGCTCGTGGATTCAAGTACACCCGATCATCACGTGATGTCTTGAAGCGACGAAAACATAATCGGTGCATACTAAAGTAAGAACACATTCTTATCTTGATATTTAAATGAGGGATCATCTTATTATGCTAATAAAATGCTAAAATAGCAATATAAGATGCAATCAAACATCTCATGTTAATAAGTGAAATGATATGGTTCCCGCATATGATCTCCATCATGTGCACCGTGGTATGATCTCTATCATACCTTTATGTGTAAGGCCAAGGTCTATGGAACTTACACGCTATGTGTGTTGTAAGAGTATCATCTCATACTTCTACTTACAACATCACCATATCATAACACTAGCCAAGAAACAATCTAAACTAGATGCCTCTAATTTATCCATTGCAAGTTTTACGTGGTTTAGGGCTTTCGAAGATATAACCGTTCTTACCTACGAACATGAACCACAATGAGGATAACCAAATTGTTGAGAACTCATTGAAAATTAGATATTGACTATAGTAGGAGAGACAGACACCCGCTAGCCACTTATGCAAAACTAGTTGCATGTCAAGCGTGGAACAGGTCTCATGTGCGAGGACATGTAAAGTTTTTCCGGGCCGCTTCATCCCACTATGCCACCAATATCAAAAGTACAACTAAGAAGCAATAAAATGATCATCATCGCCCACATACTCATATGTGTACTACCCGTGCAAAGTATCTACGCATAGATTCGGCTCTGATACCACTATAGGGTTCATGACATAGAAAACAAAAATTTCCTCGATGGGAACATCTAAGTACCAAGATCTATCTACTAGATATAAGAAAGCGGGTGGATATACATCCATAGAATACATACCCTCGAAGACCGAATAGCGTTAACGAGGTTGTACTCGTGGATGATGTGAATGACGCTTGCCGATCTCAAGATCGTGATGAAGTCCATCTGGTCCAGCCGGTCCAGCACGATCAAGTCCAGCACCTCAAAGTAGTGGTGCATCCGTGATCGCACACACGTACGGGTACCCGACAACCTCCGTGCCCTCGCTCCAGCAGCGAAGCAACAAATCCTTCGGAAAAGCCACCGGGAACATGTACCTCGCGGATCCGAGACAAGGGGGAAATTCTAAAGGAGGGAGAGAGATCCTTCGCGAGGAGGGGTGAGAGCCAAGTGAGAGGAGGGGGTCATTTTATAGGGGAGGGGGCAGCCCAAGGGGCATGTCGCCCGGCCAGGAGGGTGCCCCACCTCTCCCTCATTCATGTGGTGGAAGCTCCACTCACATAAAACCTCTCCACTCACAATTCACTCACATGCATTAATTTTCCACCAAAATTAATGCAAGCTCTCATTAAATAAAACTCTTTTATTTATTTATTCAGAATTTTTAATTACTTTAATTAACAAACATTCACATAAAACCCTTGCTAGTATTCCATTTCACATGCAACCGGTTTCAATTTTAACCAAAAGCAGTTCGATGTCTAGCGAAATAAATTCCTGCGCTTTCCTTTTCTTTCTTTGACATATCATTTGCTCCGAATGGTGTTGGTATCCCTTAAGTGTGTCACCCTACGGTTCACGAATAACGCGGACATGATCGAGACCCTTCTTTGATCAATAATCAGTAGAGGGACCTGGAGATCCATACTGACTCCCACACATTCAACGATGACTTCTGTGATCGTGTGAACCTTTTACGCTAGTATCTTAATCCCTTCGTTTCACGATATATTACATGTACGAGATTAGATCATCGGTATATCCATACCTAGTTTGATCTCGTTACCGAAATGCACTCTTTTCTCGTTCCCGTGATATAACATTCTAGTGATCAAATCACTTGCTTGCAAGCTAATCAATGTGATATCACCGAGAGGGCCTAGAGCATATCTATCCTTCATCGGGATGAACAAATTCCACTCTCGATCCATGGGTCTCAACATAACACTTTAGTAGTTCTGAAGCCATCTTTATAATCACCCAGTTACGGTGTGACGTTTGATGTCAACAAGAAACTCTTCCGGTGTTAGTGATTGGCATGATCTCATGGTCTAAGGATTATGATCACTTCGTAAGTTGTTATAGCAATATAAACTCAATGACTTTGATCGTAATTCTATACTTCTGATGAATGTTCATCACATCATTACACTAATGTTGTGACCTCGTTATTAACAACATCCAATGTCCATGATGAGGAAACTTTGATCATCTTGTTAATCAACGAGCTAGTTTATAAGAGAGGCATAACTAGGAACTTCCTTTTTGTTTATTAAACACACATGTATTAACGTTTCTGTATTAGTACAATTATAGCATGCAAAATAAACATTTATCATAAATAAGGAATACGATAATAACCACTTTATTATTGCCTCTCGGACATATTCCCTTCATAAAATTGATAGACTGACATATTTGGGATTGGTGGATCATATGCATGATTTTGTATAGTCCCAAATAAATGCACTCATCTCAACTTATACACATTTACAATAGAGAGTTCTCTGAAAACCAAGGCTAGAACCACACAAATACAACTACAACAATTCATGTCAAGATGCAACCTACAAAAGGTTGGAAGCAAGATAAATATGCATGAGAAAGAGATACTTGTTACCGAGATATAATTGGTAGGATGTAGAGGATATGAATTCGTTGATCATCCTATAGCTTGCCTCCAAATTTTCATTAACGCACCACTTCTTCAAGATTGAGAGACAAGCATCCAATATACCTCCAATGTACCTATAACATATTGAAGTACAAAAATGGTCCCCAAACTTATTGGGTCCAAAGTAGTTAGTGCAACTACAATACATAGGTGAGACTCCACATAATTATGTGCATATTGATATGAATTTTAATTTCATGCACAACTTAGCCGATCGGATTTGGTGGAGTTTCCCCTATATATTGGATCAAAGAAAGCAAGCATGCCATGATATAAACATATAGTAAATATGCATGCATAAAGCTTTCAAGAACCAAAAAGAAGATACAATTTGAACAAAAACACCAAGTAAAATCGAGATTGCACACACAAGAGTGTGACACGAAAAACGATGTCCAAATTATATCAAAGAACCAATTCAACACATGAAAGATCACAAATTCAACAAATGAACTAGGCATAAGCCAAAGAGCAAAAGATATATAAAAACACAAATACTCAAGGATTTATCTCATTCTAAAATTGGACAAAACATGACACAAGGAATGAGACAAAACCAACTCCCAAAAAGAGCAAGATTCCAACAAGAAACCAAACTCCCCAAATTTTTCATGATGGCAAAAAATACCAAAACTAAAAGATTGAGCATCCAAGCACATAAAACTCGATATGGATCAAACAAAGAAGCATAAATGATTGTTCTAGATAATATAGGAGAGCTCACCCATAAGTAGTACATTATATATAATTTTTTCTTTTGAATGCAAAATGCACACAAATGAGATCATCACTACTACGTATATTAAATAAAACACAAGAGGATACCAATAAAAATAAAAGGATCCAAAAGTAGCAAGGAATACATGGGAGCACACAAAACATTTACTTGGACAAAGATAGGACAATATTAAGCAAAAGCCAAAGTGAATATGATCAATAAAGTCTACCATAAATTTGGTATTAATTGTCCAAGGACAAGAAGAATTGAGAATAATCTTCCCTAGGTAGTTCATACGGATATCCAAGATCATATTCACACAAAGAAGCATGTAACAAAGTATAAAAAATAAGTTTGATGCTTCGAAAGAAATTCTTGGTAGCTTCCAATAGTCACACAATCATAGTGATTAGAGTGACTTGAAGCAAATGGTTTCCATGAGAATATGGAGATCTAAATATGAGGAAACACATACCAAGAAACACTCTCATATACAAGATCCAAAATATGATCTAAAACAACATTCAAGCAAATTGGAACTTGTATGAGGAAATGTGTCACATAGGTGCTAGATAATTATCAATATCAATTCTAAGTGACACAACCTTGAATATTCACATTTTCTAGGATTGTAATATGCACTAAGCATATGACTCCCCCATAATGTGATACTACCATAAAACCAACACGAGGCAAAATGATACAAATAGAGATAATTAATGGACATTATAAAATTAAATTTCTCATGAGAATTATACCACACAGAGACTAGACAATAATCCAATATAAATACTAGGTGGTATTCCTCATGTACACACAATTTTTAGGATTATGGAATGCCCAAGCATAACACTCCCCCAAAGTGGGATAATCCATTAATCTCTCAAAATAGCCAAATAAGATAACAAATATAACCAAGTAAGGCTCAAACACAAGAACCACACATACGTGGTGTGCCACCTAATCATACACAAATATGCTTGATACCTCAAGATAGTTAAGTGGAAAGCACAACATGTACAAAAGCATGGAAGATACAAAACCAACTCATGCACAAGGGGGAGAGTAACTTTCAATGTAAAGAGTTTAGCATATGTTACCGCAAGGAGGAACATTGGAAATATAATATAATCAAGATAATCCAAATGGCTTGGCTTGACAATAATAATTGATAAAGATCCCTCAATTCTTCATAATGTAGCCAAAACTCCAATGCCCTCCAACAACACCTATTGATCAAGTTTTGGCTTGTTGGTCCCCAACCAAGTTGGGTCCTAAGAGGTTAGTCACAATAGGCTTGGCAACCCAAATGGTTCTTTTCTGGAACCCACATTGAGCACCAACAAATTTGGCAAACACATTGCCAACCTCATCCTTACAAAGAGAATAAGCATCATCAATAATGATAGGGTTGGATGAGGAGATACCTATAGTGCATGAGGAAGAAATATGCCCCTTCTCACGGCATATGTAGCAAGTTCTACTCTTGCCATCTTTCTTCTTAGGTAAAGCTACAACTCGAGGAAGAGCTCGAGTAGTCCTCTTAGGAAGTGGCCCATTAATGACTTGAGGTGGATCTTGAGGCCGCTTCCCTTGTTGCTTCACACTATGAGGCTTTTTCTTCAATGGGCAAGATCTAACATGGTGCCCTTCTTCCTTGCACTTGAAGCAAACAATGTTGGCCAGATTCTTGACTTGATCTTGGCCATTCTTCTTGTTGTCCTTGTGCTTCAACTTGATAGTGGACTTGTTCTTGACATTGGAGTTGAATCCAAGCCCACTTTTGTCATTGGGGGATTTTTGCACACTCAAGATTTTGTTGAGTGCGGCATTCCCTTGATGACCATTTTTCAAGTCATTCTTCAAAGAAGTGACTTGAGCCTTGAGCCTTTTGATTTCCTCTACATGGTTAGTTTCAACAAAAACACTAGAGGAAGTATATGCTATATTGTTAGAGCAACAAGGCACAGAATGTAATTCATCACGATATATATCATGGTTGTGAGAGGATGAACTACAAGGACTAGCACATGGCAATATAACATTTGGAGTAGATATAGTGCTAAAGTCCACATGAGGCCCACTAGATGTTACCTTTGACATGATGGCCTCATGAGCCAACTTAGCCTACCATGGGAGACTAGGAGATCCTCATGCGAGCTTGAGAGCTTAACATGGCTTTCTTCTAATTTCCCATAGTTGCTAGTTAGCAAAGCAAGTTGAGCCTTTAGCTCAACATTCTCCTTTAAAATAGATGATTCAAAAGAAATAGAGTTAATAGCACAAGCATGATCATTATTAGCAAGAGGTGATGGAAACTTGGCAAGCTCTTTTGAATATGAGGCTTTAAGTTGCTCATGTGACTCAGTGAGTTTGATGAGCTCACCCTTTATGACCCTAGAGACATTTTTGAGGTGCTCAAAATCCTCAAGGAGTTTAGCATAAACAACTTGAGTCTCATCATTTTTACTTTTGAGATCACTTGCCACCTCAAGATCTCTATCATGAGATTCCTTTACTCTAGATATCTCTAAAGCAAAGGTCTCCTCAAGAGATTCCTTAGTGGTTTGTTCCTCTTCAAGAGCTTTATTTAGGTTTGAAATTATATTAGCATACTCACGCTCAAGACTACACATTTTATCAACGTTGTTATCATGCACCTCAATTTGTGTTTCTAACTTATCAATATGTTCTTTGCTCTTAATAGCAAAGTCCAAGACTTCAACAAAGTTAGAGCAAGCAATAGCCTTTTTGACAAGGGAACGATAAACAATCTCACCCTTTTCATATAAATCATCAATATCAAGCTCTTCTTCCACATTATCCACATCCTCCTCATCGCAAGAGGTAATGGGTTCCAAAGTAGGGGTTACCTTAGAATCCCTAGCCATAAGGCATAGGTGGGTACCGGAAGAAGGTGAAGATGAGATTGCATTTGTGGCTTCATTCAAAACCATGTCTTGGCCCATAGAATTTTTGGTTTCCTCTACATGGTTAGCAACACAAGCACTAGAGTAAATGGAAGCATTTTTATCATGGCAACAAGACAACACAAGCATATCATCATGAGATTTATCCAAGTCATTTCTACATGATATGAAAGGACTATTAACACAAGCATGTAATAAGTTTGTAGTGCTAGAAGTGTTAAAGTCAAAAGATAGATCATTGCAATTAAATAGAGATGAGGGATTACAAATAGTAAGCACACTATCCAAATTGCAATTTCTATCACCACTCACCATATCATTACCTAGTGAAAAGTCACATGTTGGTGAAGTGGTAGAGGATGAGTACTCATCTCGACCGGAAGTGGAAGCAACACAATCATCCTTAATAATGTTGGACATAAAATATTTATCTTGAATTTTTGTCCATAACTCATGAGCGCTCCAAAAAGGAATGATTGAAGAGATAACTACATAGCTCAAGGCATTAACAAGCACATTAGAAGCTTGAGCATCGAGATATAAGTTTTTCTCATCCTCACTAGATAGATTTTTGAAATCCATTGGAGGAGAAAAACCTATATCTACAATACGCTCCAAATTTGGGTCCATGTCACGAAAATGAATGAGCATGCGATTTTTCCATATATCATAATTTGTGCCATCGAATGTGAATATGTCATTGTGCACCAATCCTCTAGCCGACATCTTTACTCTCAAGGCGGTGAAGCCTAAAATGAGAGACCGGGCTCTGATACCAATTGAAAGGATACGGATGTCGCCTAGAGGGGAGGGGGTGAATAGGCGATTAAAACTTTTCCTAGAGTGGATCAACAAAGGCGGAATAAACCTAGTGTTTACTTTGTTAGGCACAACCTAGAAAAACTAAGGTTCACCTATGTGCACCAACAACTTATGCTAAGCAATACAAGCAACAAAGTGATAGCAAGATATATATTACTTCAAGCACGAAGGCTATCACAATGTAAAGTGCATAAGTAAAGAGCTCGGGTATAGAGATAACCGAGGCACATGGAGTACGTCTCGTTTGGAGAGGGGGTGGTATCAAACCACCAACGCCACAAAAGGCCTCCCTTATTCTTGATGAATCTCACCCCAACGGATCGATCCACACTTCCACTATCGGTGCACTTGTCGGTGGCAACCGGAACCTATCACAAGGTTGGGGCACTTCTCCACAACTTAATTGGAGGCTCCCAACAAACGCCACCAAGGCCACAACACCACCAAGGCCACAAAACCGTCTAGGGTTCCAAGAACCCAATAGGGACAAGCTCTAATGAGTAACTCAAACCAAATCCTCCGAGGAGAACACAAACCGATGCACCAAATGCAAATGGCAAGAACACCACAAAGGTGTTCAAATCATTCTCTCCCAAATTCCACCAAAGCTACAAAAGCTTATGGGGGAATAAGAGAGGAAGAACAATGGAGGAAATCCACAAAAGACTCCAAGTTCTAGATCCCAATATGTTCCCCTCACTTAGAGGAGAGATTGATTGGTGGGATTGTAGATCTAGATCTCCTCTTTCAAATCCCTCAAGAATATGCAAGAATCATCAGAGGGATTAAGAGAAAGCAAGCTCAAGAAGGTCAACAATGGAGGGGAAAACTTGCAAGAATGGTTAAGGAACCATTGGGGAAGAAGGCCCCTTATATAGGTCCCTCCAAAATCCAACCGTTGTAGCCTAAAAACGCGATTCCTGGTACTACTGGACTTTCCCGGCACTACCGGAGATTCCCTGGGGTTCCTGAGGCACCAAACGCATTTTTCTCTGTGCTCCCCGGTACCAAAATGCAGTACTACCGGACCCCGGTACTACCGGATCCTGGTCCGGTACTACGGGTCATCACAGAACGAAAATAGCCATAACCATCCGGAATCCGATTTCGATGATATTGGGCTCGTTTCGAAGAGGACAACAACCTCTACAAGATCATGCAAAGAAACATCATAGTCCAGCAAGGGAGTATAGATCCAAATGACGAAGTAAAAAACCTTCTGCCGCGCTAGGTACTAAAATGCGGTACTACCGCTTTTTGGTACCTAGCCAGGTAGTGGATTTTGGAACAGTGGCATTTGGCAAATTTCCAAAACCTACTGCCGCGCTAGGTACTAAAATGCGGTACTACCGCATTTTGGTACCTAGGAAAATTTAAACCTCTATAACTTTTGATTGGTAACTCCGATTGATCCGATTCCAATTGCGTTGGAAAAAGGACTACATGAGCTACCCTATGAAATGTGAAAATATTGGTTATCACCAAGTGATAATGTATCATGTATAATAATGTGAGATACCTCACTTGGTGAGAAACCGAAAAGCCGCCAAGATCAAAATCGCAACAAGATACAAACGTAAGATCCGATTTTGATGAACAAGAGCTTGTTATGGAGATTACCACAAGCTATATATCCTCACATGGATAAGACCAAATAACAACCAAATATGATGATGCAAATATGCAAAGGTTTGAGCTCTCTCCGAAAAAAGTGAATGAGTTACTCATTCGAGAGCCCCTCTTGATAGTACAACTATCTATCCTAAACCCGGTCTCCTATTAACAATATGAGACCGGCAAAAGGGAAAACCTATCAAGATTATACCTTTGCCTTGATCATTCCACTTGAGCTTGATGTATACGATCTTTCCCTTCTCAAGATGTAACACCTTTATTAATTCGTCATCATCGATCCATGATCACCGGGAATGGAAAGCATCAAACATGAGATCTTCTATAGATGGTGCATTTTTAGCTTGCACAACACATCTTCTTCTCATTTCATCCACCTTGAAGCCAACACATGCTCCAAGCAATGCTAATGGACAAATCCTACAAGTATAACTTAATACACACAATAGTCCATAAAGATTGTCATTAATTACCAAAACCACACATGGGGGCCCACATGTTCTTTCAACTTTCATCTGGTTACTTCTACTTGGCTGGTGAAACTTGCCCCTCCTTGCTGTGATTTGACTTTTGGCTTAAACTTATGAAAGATACATTCTTTCATATTGGTGAAACTTGCCCCTTATATACTCAATGATGAAAAAGTGAACAGTGCACTTCACTGTCAACTTGTGAGAGTAAAAATAATTCTAATCCTAACCTTCTTTTTCTTTTAAGTTTCTTTTTATTTTGCAGGTACCAAATTTGAAGATCAAGACCTTAGTTTAGGTTTTATTTTTGTTTATAAATTAGTCACTTGTAATAACTATCATATTCAATTGTAATCTTTAATTTATTCTTTTGTACTCTTTATTTTTATTCTTTTGTAATAAAGATTGTACTATTATCAATAAAGAAATAGTATTCTTTATTTATTTGCTTTTGTAAAGATTGTGGATGATTCTCATAAGTTACATTTTTGTAACTTATTTATTGAATAAAATTATGAAATGGATATTCATATTCTTAATTGCTCTCTTTATATAAAGTTTGAGTTATTATTGGTTAGCTCTTAATTAAATCAAATACTCAAACATTATTCAAAAATTCTTTTGAATTATAATTCAAACACTCAAGTTTAAAATTCAAATTTTATTTCCCAAAACACATAAGTCCACAACGATCATATCAAAGTCTATAACAATCATCCTTCAAGACTATACCTAATCTCAAAGTATGAAAGAAACCTTAATCACTTTGGGTTTTTATTTGGCGAAAAATTTACCCACATTTTCATAGATGAATGCATGCAACATCTTAAATTCCTAAATCTACCCTTCGTTAGTTCCTAAATGCTGGGATGTTATAGACTTCCCCCTTAAATTAAACTTCGTCCCGAAGTTTGCTGAAGTGTACCTGAATAATTCTTGATAGGCTTTTCTTAAATCCTCTTCTTTCTCCCAAGTGGCTTCCCTTTCAGGGTGATGTTCCCACTCTACTTTGCAGTACTTGATTGCTCTATTCATCAACCTTTTCTAGTTTTCTTCCAAAATTTTACACGGCTTTTCAACATAGGTCAAGTCTGCTTGTAGTTCTATCTCCTGATGTGTGATTGCATCATCTGGAACTTTCAAACATTTGCGAAGTTGTGACACATGGAAAACATTGTGCACTTGAGCCAATCTTGATGGTAACTCTAAAGCATAAGCTATAGATCTGTTCTGACTTAATATCTTGAATGGTCTGATGTATCTTGGACTCAATTTTCCTTTAACTCCGAACCTTTTCACCCCTTTCATTGGACTTACTTTCAAGTATACCATGTCTCCCACTTCTGGATGCCATGATCTTCGGCTTTGATCAGCATAACTTTTCTGACTACTTTGAGCTATTTTCAGTCTATCCCTGATCTTATCAATGATATTTTGTCTTTCCTTGATATAGTCTGGCGCAAATTATTTGCTGCTACCAGGCTCATACCAACATATTGGTGATCTACACTTCCTTACATACAGAACCTGATATGGAGCTGCCTTCAGACTACTCTAATAGCTATTATTATAGGAAAATTCTGCAATGATAGATGATCTTCCCATGTACCTCCAAAATCTAATGCACAAGCTGTTAACATGTCTTCTAGTATTTGATTTGTTCTTTCTGTTTGACCTCCTGTCTCAGGATGATAGGCTGTGCTGAAATCTAACTTTGAACCAAGTGCTTCATGCAATTGTTTCCAAAATCTTTGAAGTAAACACCGATCCCCTATCAGTTACGATCTTTTTGGGTACTCCATGCTTACTTACTATCTCTTTGACATAAACTTCTACTAACTTCTCGGCATTATCTTTCTGATTTACTGGAATAAAATGTGCACTTTTAGTGAGTATGTCCACAATTACCCATATCATATCCTTCCGTTTAGGTGTCATGGGAAATCCTGTGATAAAGTCCATACCTATTTCTTCCCACTTCCATTCGGGAATTTCCAAAGGTTATAATGGTCCTGCTGGACTTTGATGTTCAGCCTTCACCCTTTGGAAAGTATGGCATTCTGATACATATTTAGCAATGTCCCTTTTCGTGTTATTCCACCAGAATAGTTCTTTCAAATCCATATACATCTTAGTACTTCCTGGATGTATAGAGTACGGTGTTTCATGTGCTTCTCTGAGTATGACATCACAAATCTTAGTCACATCTGGAACACAAAGACGGTCTTGAAACCATAAGGACTCATAATCTCCAAGGCGAAAAACTGAATTTTGCCCTTGAGATATCCTCCGAATTTCCTCAGCAATAAAAGGATCTTCTGCTTGATGTCTGAAAATTTCGTGCTTAAGATCACTGTCCTGCTCTACAACTACCTGCATAGTATCTAATCCTCCAAGAACCTCTGTTCTAATGAATTGAAGCTCTAATCTTTCCAAGTCCATTTTTAACTCTTTTGGTAGCTCCCGATTGCTAGGCTAAATATCTGCACTCTTTCTGCTTAAAGCATCGACAACATTTGCTTTCCGGAGTATAGTTGATTGTTAAATCATAATCTTTGATTAGTTCCAACCAACGCTTCTCATATTCAATTCCTTTTGAGTGAAGAAATATTTGAGACTTTTATGGTCGATGTATAACTCACATCCGCTCCGTAAAGAAAATGCCTCCATCCTTTTAGCGCCAAAAACCATCTGCTAACTCTAAATCATGAGTTGGATAGTTGATTTCATGTGGTTTTAGTTGTCTTGAACCATAAGCAATGACTTTCCGATCTTGCATTAATACACAACCCAAACCTTCTTTAGATGCATCACAGTATACTGTGAAATCCTTTCCTGTTTCAGGAACTGCTAAGATTGGAGCTGTGGTTAACCTGGTCTGCAACTACTGAAAACTTGCTTCACACTTCTCATCCCAATTGAATGGTGTATTCTTTCTTAGCAATTTGGTCATTGGTCCAGCTATTTTGGAGAAACCTTCAATGAATCTCCGATAATAACCAGCCATTCCTAAGAAACCTCGAATTTGCTTCACATTAGTTGGTGTAGTCCATTCTAATACTGACTGAACTTTAGATTGATTTATAGCAATTCCATCTTTACTGATCACATGACCAAGGAATTCTACCTCATCTAGCCAAAATTCACACTTACTGAACTTAGCATAAAGTTTATGTTCCCTTAGTGTCTGCAATGCTATTCTTAAATGATCAGCATGCTCTTCCTTATCCTTGGAATATATCAGAATATCATCAATAAAAACTATGACAAACTTATCCAAATATGGCATGAAGATTTTGTTCATCAGATTCATGAATATTGCTGGTGCATTGGTTAAACCAAATGGTACTACCAGATACTCATGGTGTCCATATCTTGAGACAAATACTGTCTTTGGAACATGTTCTGGTTTGATTTTTATTTGATGGTATCCAGATCTTAAGTCGATCTTTGAGAATACTCTAGCTCCTTTCACTTGATCAAACAAATCTTGGATCCTCGGTAAAGGATACTTATTCTCGATAGTAACGTTGTTCAGATTTCTATAATCTCCACACATCCTTCTCCCACCATCTCTCTTATCCACAAATATTACTGGTGTTCCCCATGGAGATACACTTTCGTGAATAAATCCTTTTCTGGCTAACTCATCAATTTGCTCTTTGAGTTCTTTTAACTCTTTGGGTCCCATCTTATATGGTGCTTGAGCTATTGGTGCAGTACCAGGAATTAGGTCAATAGTGAACTCTATCTCGGTGCAGTGGCATTCGGTAGCTATGCTGGAAAAACATCTTGAAATTCATTTAATATAGGAATATCTTCCAATTTGACCTCTTTCATTGAGTTCAAATGCAGATCCACCATAATATGACTGTGTTTATCTGCTTGGTAAACTATCGTTGCTCCACTTGGACTTTTGATTGAGACAGTTTTCTCCTCACAATTTATCTGAGCCCCATGCTCCATCATCCAGTCCATACCCAACACTACTACAATTCCCTTCAAAGGAATCACATAAAGGTCTATGAAGTATGTACAACCATAGATCAAGATAACCTGATCTTGTTTAATGTGGCGTACAATCACATTTCCCCCTGTCGTAACTATGGTCATACTGCTTTATAATGTTGCCCTTCTAATCCCGAACTTATCACAGAATTCTTCAGAAATGAATGAAGTAGTTGCACCAGTATCAAATAGAACTTTGTCGGGATTGGTAAGGATATTGAGCGTACCTATCACTGCATGCTCTGAATTATCCACCTCCTCGAGGGTTGCACAGTTCAGTTTCCTGGTAGGTCTGTTCCTCTTGCCATTGTTATTCTTGCCATTATTTCCTCCTTTATTGGGCTGTCCATTTCCTCCACTGGCTTGTCCTCCTCCCTTGGTAGGCCAACCTCCTGGTGGTTTGCTCGGACAATCGGGCTTGATATGCCCCTTTTGACCACAACCATAACAGATCACTACAGGCCTTTTGCATTCCCTCTGGAAATGCCCTGGAATTCCACAATTGTTACAAATAACATTCCTTCTCGGATTGGATTGATTTCCACCACTGCCCTTGTTATTGTTATTGTTATTGTTGCCATATTTCTTGTTCCGAGGTTTGAACTCGGAGTTAGGTTTAGGTTTGCTTGCCTGAATTCTCTTGGTTTCCTTCTTGGCTCTCTTCCTCCTATCCTCTTGGACATTCTTATAATCATCTTCGAAAGTAATGGCTGCATCTATCAACTGCTGATAAGTTTGATTATGAGCTAACCTTAGCTGCATTTTCACAAATGGGTTTAATCCACACAGAAAACGCTTCTTACGCTTCTCTTCAGTGTTAACATCCTCCTCAGCATAGCGAGACAGTTGACTAAACTCCCGGATGTACTTCATGACACTAGTATATCCTTGCTGAAGCTCCTCAAATTCTCTCCGCTTCAACTCCATAACACTCTCCGGAACATGATATTCACAAAATCTCTGCTTGAACTCCTCCCAGGTGAACTCCCTTCCTGGTTGTTGCATAGCCAACTGATTCTCCCACCATGATGTTGCAGGTCCAGTCAGAAGATGAGTTGCATACCTCAATTTCTCCTCATCATTGCAACCTACAGTCTTCAGTTTTCTCTCTGTATCTGCTAGACAATCTTCTGCATCCATTGGTTCAGGAGCTGATGCAAAAGGTAATGGCCTTGCATTCTGGAAGTTAGATAGACTCACTCCTCCACCTTCAGGTCCCTCTGATTTGCTCGTCCCAACAGTTCTTCCATGAACTTGTTCTAGGTCTCTTGCATCATTTGCATACACTACATAAAATTCTGCTTCATCAACGGCCTCATTGGTGATGGTGGTGGCAATGATCCCTGATTTGGTGCATCTGCATCGGCCTTCTCCTTGGCCTCTTGTTCCATCCGCTACTGCTCAGTTTTGATTTCTACACCCGTATCCTTGACCCTCTAGTCCTGCAACATAAAGCGAATACTCATAATTACATCATGCACATGTGTTCTGAGCTCGACTTTACGCATAGAACTAGTCACACAATGAAGATCCAAAGAAAATCCAAATATGCATTTCACATATTATACATAATATCATAATAATACAAAGTCATTACAACATATACCATATATGTATAATCACAACACTACCTTATTTATCTAGCTATCTTATTTCTTGGAGTACAATACACGGTACTTGATACCTCTACATAGTTGCCTACTTCTAGTAGTAACTACGCTCATCATATATGCCTGATGTCCAACCGTGATGACGTGTTGTTCGTCGCACAGTTTGTGGAACAAATGGACTTCCAGAAGGAACATACTCAGCATCTGAAGTGTCAGGACTTGAGTTATTACTCAATCTAAGCGCATTGACTCCCTCCAGCTCAGCTGAAAAGTCTTCTGAAACATATTCAACATTATCTCCCGCTTGCATATCCTAAGCTTCATTCCTTGAGTTGTCAACAGGATACGCAGATCCTGCTGCTTCCCAGGTGCTCCTTTGGGCAAGATAGTCAAACACTAGATAATGTATATTCCCTGGGTTTTGAGAAGATGTTGATGATTTAAACACTCTCTCCTCAGGATCTTCTTCTTCATCCTGATTATCTATTGACATGGCATTTCTACTACTGTTACTAGGGTTCATTCTTGTACCCATCCAGCTAGATTGTGTAACATTTCTGTCAGAACCATCTATGGACATCTGATGTTCATGAGATCCTTCATATGATCCTCTTCCCCAACCATCAGAATTCTCAATAGGAAGTTCTGAATCAGAACCATCCTCTGAACCCTGTGGTACTACATACCTCGTATCCATAGTAGGATCATGTATAGGTTCAGGACTTAGTGAATAAGGATATGGTATAAAAGATTCAGGATCTATAGGTATATCCTTAAATATAGGTTTTGCACTACTACTTGCTTCCTTCTCCAACTGGAACGCTAACTGCTTCCTCCTTTCCAGATCAGTTAGATCCTCTAACATGTCATTTTTATCTTCGACAATCACTTGATGTGTCTTATAAAAAGATGCAACGAGTGTTCGGTATCTATCCATAAACTTGGAAGCTAACTTAGGATGTTTCTTAACCAATGTAAGATGATCCAGTATCGGATCCGAGTCTATAGAATCATGAGGTATCACAGAAAATGTGCTATCTTCTAACTCCTTGGCTTTATGCTCCCGGATATTAGCCATCGGCTCCACAACAACAACATGATATGCTGCTAAGTGACTCCTACCTTCACCTATAGGTAGATCGTGATATAATCCAAGCTCCTCAGGGATTTAGATACTCACACGATACTTGGATAACATCCGACCATCATAGTAGGTTATAGTGTTCACTAGAATTCTAGTTGGACAACTAAAGATCTTTAAAAGTTGACGAAGTTGGTCTGTGAATGATCCTTGATAATCATCAAGAGCCTCCTCTGTCCTTACCAAAGTCTGTTTTGGAAACTTTGGTGCCATAGCTCTGTATATCAGAAAAATAATTTTGATTAGTAACCAATAATACATTGCATCATAACAAAGAATTATCACACTAAAACATATAACGGAATATTCTCATTTGAATACCCATTATATTACTTTTAGAGAATTCTTTATCGTTGCTAAACTTTCCTACAGGTAATACCCTTTAATAGGTTTCCAACCTAAGGTCAAAGAAATTTGCTCTGATACCAACTGCGGTGACCCAGCATACCACTGCATGTGTAGTACACTATAGTCGTTGACATGACATCCACAGAACACCGTTCTATAAATATCACATCCCTAAGAGTGGTACAATAGAAACATTGCGGATCCATATTACAAATATTCACACATTATTATTACAATACCAGAAGTTCAAGTCTTCAAAAGGTTTCAACTTACAAACCAAAATATAAAGTGTTTCAGCGGAATTTAAAAATAGCAACTCCAACTAGGAGTTGAGCTCAGTAGCTTATTCTATAGAGTTCATCTTTGCTCGGCTCCGTTGGTTACTACTAACTAGGATACTTAGTTGGACTCGTTATCATCAACACCATAGAGGATTTCGTAATACACTCCTTCAACACCTCCTGACAGGTCAGGCTCCTCGTAGAACACATCTTCTTGACATTCGGCTGCATACATTGGCACGTCTTCAGGATCCTCAGAGTCTAAGCAAGGGACCAAAGGAAAGGATGAGTAACAGCGTTATCCAACAAGTTCATTATATGCAAGGTGGGAAGTTTGATGCTCTAACTACCACCTCGGACTATAAGTCCTTGGCACTATGCAGTTTTTGTAAATCTTTCTTCAAAGATTGATTTTATTGTAAAAATCTATGACCGTCAGCCTTCACAGATTGACCAAAACTTTCATGGAGTTCCTTTCCTGCCGCGTTCGTAGCTCCTTCCCGAAACAAGGAGTAACAAGTTACAATTCTTACACTCTGCAGAGGTGTGTTACTTTACCCATGAGAGATCAACTCCTTGTTGCACAACCGGGCGTACTTTCCCGTCCACAATTCCATGATGTGGGTACCAGTAGTTGGTCCAAGACAATCACTGCCCCCTTCGCGGGCTTGCATGCCTCCTTGGTGTACACCATGCCCACATAATGAATTATGGCAATGGTTTGTACAAACCGTTAGATGCGAGAACTATCATGGGACGATGAGGGTTCCCACCCATATGCTGCATATCCTCTATGAATTACCAATTAATATGCATGCTACGAGGATAACAGCCACGACCTGCACATCCGGATTCATGCGAGAGGAAGAAGATACAGCTGAATTCTCCGTCCCATTCCAAATCTCATGGCTAACGCGTAATATACGGCGCTAGAATCACTGAGGTCAGGGGTTATTAAGTCCCTAATTGAACATCATTATTGCAATTAGAACCCTAAGTTCTATTGCTCCATTATATCATCACTTAGGATGATATCTAAGATTTCTTTATTTGTGAAAATAATATTTTCTTTCTTTAGAGTATATATGATAACACACCATTTGCAAATACTTTGATAACTCTTCAAAGGATATGAGCAAGCGATGAACTTGCCTTGTGATGGCAAGGTAGTGAAGTCTGATGCTTGCACTGGATCTTGAGCTTCTATGTCTACAAAAACATCATTATTGCTTGGTAAGGACAATATTTAAAGAAGCAAAATGATTATGCAAAGTAATGTAATGCATCATTTAACTTGATATGCATTCTCCCCATTATTATAAAAATTATTTTTAATAATTAAGGATTTATAAATATTATTTTTTTAATATTTATAATAGAATATTGTATTCTTTTATTTCATTTCTCTTTTATTTGAATTTTATTGACTTAATAATTCCTTTAAGAATTATCACTTAAATATCAAAAATTGTTATTAAATATTTTTTTAGTATTTTTATAAAATACTACAATATTAATATATAATGAAAGTGATTTTTATTTATTTTTATCATCTTTCAATAATTTTGTAAAATTCCATAAGGATTATATAATTTACAAAATTCTAAATAAAATTTATATGTCTAAAATTTTGTCTCTTAATTTATTTGGGTAGTTTGGATTATTGTGAATCCAAAAATATTTTATTTATAATTTTTCGACTTTTATCTTATTTTCTATAATTTATTTAAGTTCAGGGACATTTTGGTCTTTTCCTATTTATTAAAAACAGGCTCTAAATGATTTGGGCTGGTTTATTTTTATTGGGCCCTAGTGTCCTAGTAGGTCAATGTCAAAACAACACCCCGAATGGTTTTTGGCCCACCCAGCCCAACACTCCCTGTCTCACACTCGAGCTTACCCCTCTCCTTCTCCTTCCCCAACCCCGTGGTCAGTGGTGTCGCCGCCGGCGATTCCCGCCGTCGTGGTCCGCCTTGGCTGCCGCCGTGGTGCAGGAAGAGGTTGTCGACCCCGCTCTTCCCTCATGTCCAACTGGATTTGGACCTGGAGCTCTCCTGTGGCCAGATCGATGCCGTCCCGAACCCTAGGGTTTGGGGTTGGCGTTGATCCTGGCGCCGCCCGCTGCTATCGTGCACCGTGGTGATGCTCCTCGCCCCCAAGCATGGTTATGGTCGTCATTGGCCAGATGGGTCGCCCCCTTTTGGGGTGCTCCCCGTGCCGCCATGGTCGTCGGCCCCTCTGCTTCCTCTTCTATTCTCTAGCGAGGACCTTTGGTGAGTGCTTCCTCTCCTCTCGTGCTGCTCTCTGCTAGGCCATCCTCTGCTAGGTGTTGGTAGTGATCTTCCTGGTGATTGTATGGTCCTAATTAGGGTTCTTGGTTCTGTTTAGGGTTCATACCCTGTTGTTGATTAAGTAATTGATGAATTGGATCATGTGTTAATGATCCCTGAACCTGTTAAGTGGTGACTAGCTGTGGCTTACTTCTGATGATTTCATGGTTAAATTTCATATGATTCAGATGATACAGTTGCTCTGAAAACAATACTTGGTAAAGCTAGTGGTTTTGATAATTTACCACTGTCATTACTTGGTTAATGAAAGTGAGTATGGTGTGATGAAGTCACTGTCTTAGTCTTGTTGGCTTAAGAATTCATGTAGTTTGAGATCAAAATGGTCTCTTCTTACGTGAAGACATATATATATATATATGAATATCCTGTTTATGATTCCTATGTTTAAGAAGGAAAATGATTTATAATTGGTTGATTGTATCTATGAAGATTGGATGCTTAACTGCTTAGTTTAGAACTGTTCTTGTGACACCATCCTTTTACTTGGTGTGGTTTTATTCAAGATTAAGATTTGGCTTGGCATGATGGATAAGTGAAATCATCTTTCCTTATATCCCTAGAACCAATGATGTTGGTCTACGGTTAGGTATTTAGACCTCTATCTTGTTGATTCACATGGATTAATTCGGTAGTGATACCAGCTCGTTTCTTGAATCAAAGTTTGGGAAAATGCTTGTTGCAAGCTTGATAACTTATCTAGATCCATAAGATTAAATTCTAAGGTGCTACACTTGTCTTAGATATGTGCCTAGAAGTTTAAATCTTAGCTATGTTCATTATTGAATTGAAATATAGCTTGATAACTAAATCAATGATGTTGTTCTGAGATTAAGTTGGATCCTTATACTTTTCTATTTGCCTTTTAGAGTTTAAACCTCAATGATGGATTCACCCCACTTGGGTGTTTTCTGAGAGTTTGAATAAGAGTCAGATCATGTATGTGTATCTAATTTTAGACAGATAGATCATTTGATGGTCTATTTACTCACCACTGTCACTTGATGTTGTGGTTTCTAGTGGTTGATCTTGTGGTAGCTTGATCTGGTGCTCCCCTGGTATTTATACGATGGGAACGTCTAAGTACCAAGATCTATCTACTAGTTACAAGAAACAGGTGGATATACATCCATAGAATACATACCCTCGAAGATCGAATAGCGTTAACGAGGTTGTACTCGTGGATGATGTAGACGAACGCTTGCCGATCTCAAGATCGTGATGAAGTCCATCTGGTCCAGCCGGTCCAACACGATCAAGTCCAGCACCTCAAAGCAGTGGTGCATCCGTGATCGCACACACGTACGGGTACCCCGACAACCTCCGCGCCCTTGCTCCAGTGAAGCAACAAATCCTTCGAAAAATCCATCCTAACATGTATCTCGCTGATCCGAGACCATGGGGAAATTCTAAAGGGGAGAGATCCTTCGAGGAGGTGTGAGACAAGTGAGAGGAGGGGGGCACCAAGGGGCATGCCACTTGCCAAGGTGGGTGCCCCACCTTCCCTCATTCATGTGGTGGAAGCTCCACCACATAAAAACCTCTCCACTCACAATTCCACTCACATGCATTAATTTTCCACCAAAATTAATGCAAGCTCTCATTTAAATAAACTTTTATTTATTTATTAAGAATTTTGTTAATTACTTTAATTAACAAACATTCACATAAAACCCTTGCTAGTATTCCATTTCACATGCAGAACCAGTTTCAACAATTTCAACCGAAACAGTTCCGGTGTCTAGTGAAATAAATTCCTGTGCTTTCCTTTTCTTTTTCTGACATATCATTTGCTCCGAATGGTGTCGGTATCCCTTAAGTGTGTCATCCTACGGTTCATGAATAATGTGGACATGATCGAGACCTTCTCTCGATCAATAATCGTGGCGGGACACGAGATCCATACTGACTCCCACACATTTAACGGTGACTTCTGTGATCGTGTGAACCTTTTACGCTAGTATCTTAATCCCTTTGTTTCACGATATATTACATGTCAGAGATTCGATCATCGGTATCTCCATACCTAGTTTGATCTCAAGCACACATGCACTCTTTTCTCGTTCCCGTGATATAACATTCTAGTGATCAAATCACTTGCTTGCAAGCTAATCAATGTGATATCACCGAGAGGGCCTAGAGCATATCTATCCGTCATCGGGATGAACAAATTCCACTCTCGATCCATGGGTCTCAACATAACACTTTAGTAGTTCTGAAGCCATCTTTATAATCACCCAGTTACGGTGTGACGTTTGATGTCAACAAGAAACTCTTCCGGTGTTAGTGATTGGCATGATCTCATGGTATAAGGATTATGATCACTTCGTAAGTTGTTATAGCAATATAAACTCAATGACTTTGATCGTAATGCTATACTTCTGATGAATGTTCATCACATCATTACACTAATGTTGTGACCTCGTTATTAACAACATCCAATGTCCATGATCAGGAAACTTTGATCATCTTGTTAATCAACGAGCTAGTTTATAAGAGATGCATAACTAGGAACTTCCTTTTTGTTTATTAAACACACATGTATTAACGTTTCCGTATTAATACAATTATAGCATGCAAAATAAACATTTATCATAAATAAGGAATACGATAATAACCACTTTATTATTGCCTCTCGGGCATATTCCTTGATCTCCCACTTGCACTAGAGACAATAATCTAGTTTGAAAACTTTGCGTATTGAACACATATGGCTTTCTCGTGTTCCATATACGCAATCGCAAGTGGTTAACATAATCTTGGATCCGACGCTTTCAGTCCGTGTGTATTTGCATGTCTTTGCGTCTTCACGCATCACTCATTCTCCAATGAGATGGCATTGTATAAATTTGGCCTTCGGTGAGACCTTTAGTTCCTTGGGGTTAAAACACGTCGATACTATTGTCATACAATATGTCTTTAGTGTTAGCCTGCTATAACCACACCTTAGTTTGATAACAAACTACTTGACACAAATTCTCCTCTGTCGCTACTATAGCGTTGATATACTTAGCCTTTTGTTGTAGTATTCGTCACAATGTCTTAACTTTGGAACTCTTCCAAATCCATCATGGAAACTTTCTTTCCATTTCATTGTGCCACCCATAGTTTAAATTGAGATAAACTTAATTTGTAACTTGTGACAAAACTAGTATCAATGTAACGCTTTACAATGAACTATTTGTAACTGTTTGTCACTTCTACACAAAAATATTCTTAATTCTTCCAAAAGATCATAAGAATATACTTACTATCGTCCAATGATCATTTTATGATTCATTCGGTATTTGCTCATAACACTTAGAGCATAGGACATATCCGGATGTGTACATATCATGGTATGATTGATCAAAACATTCTCGTGATTTCACTCATCAAGTGTCAAAGCACTTGAATCTTGTTTCACTTATCAAGTGTCGATACACTTGAATCTTGATTCAATTCCTTTCCATGCAACAAGAACCGTTTCTTGTTGTTTCTATATTGAACTCCTTCAATATCTCATATATGTACGTTTGGCACAACCATATTGGCGTCACAGTCTATCCACTATAGGCATTCATGCTAAATATTCGGGTTTTGCCTAATTTTTTCATCGAAATGAAATTCTTAACCTTTGTCAATAAAAGATACATCATTTCTAATCAACAAGATGTCCTCCACATAATGTATTAGAAATATGTCTCAAGCCCCACTTAATTTCTTGCAAATGCAAGCATCTTCATCGTCTCCTGATGAAAAACTCATTTTTCATCATGGTGAAGATTCCAACTCCGCAATGCTTACTTCAACCATTGAAGTTTGCATGCCCTTTTAGCATCCTTTGAATTTCACAAAACCCTTTGGACCGTGTCATGCACACGTCCTAGGTAACCATTCTATTAGAAGAATTTTGTTTTGTTTATTCATCTACCATATACCAAATTATATGTAGTGGTTTCTACTTTAATCCATCCAGACTAAATATCGCTATGAAAGATCCAATCTTGTCATAGTCAACTCCTTTGAACATTGTCATAAAATACTTTACGACATGTCGACTATTTCATAGATGTGAAACATCCATGTCTGTTTCTTTATAGATCCAAATACGACCGATAGGTTTTTACACCTTTCCGAAGGGTCTTCCAAGTTCAAAATTTGATTTCTCGTGTATGGAACTATCATGGATTTTATGGCTTCAAGCCATTTGACGGATTCAGGGCCCATCATCGCTTCTTTGTATGTAGTCGGTTCATCATTGTCAAACAATAATGATTTACTCTCAAATCTCAATCATTTGATTGTTTATCCGACATTCTTGGTTCAATAGGAACTTTAGACCTCCATGACCGCAACCTTTGAGGTACATAAGCTATGAGCATTATGGCAGCCTCCGGAAAAATTTCCGGCGCTGCGCAACTCAGCACATTTTAGCTAAGGTTCGTTAACCTTATCAAAGTTCTATTGTCCTCCCACTTAACTTTTGTGAAAAATTCCTTTTCCAAGAAACTTCACATTTCAAGCGACAAACCCTTTTGTCATTGGTGTTATGGAGGGATACTCAATTGTTATTCGAAATAACCTACAAAGACATGCTTATCCGACTTCGGTTGTAAACATCTTACTTATGTTTAGCATACCAAAATTTAAGAAATGACAACTTGGGTTTTACCCCAAACCATAACTCATATGGTGTCATTTCAACGGATCAAGATGGATCTATTTTCAGTGTAAAAGCGTTAGTCTCTAAAGCTTTAATCTTTTTAAAACATAATGGCAGTTTTATAAATATCACCTTTGATACAACCATGTCAAACAAGGTTTCATTACAAATCTCAAACACTCCATATTCCTATGGTGTTTTGGGAGATGTAAATCTAGGTGTTTTGCTAAACTTGTAACTCAAATAAATCCCTTTATGATAAAATCTTAATCCATTTATTTTTCTTGTTACACTTGTAACTCAAATAAATCCCTCTATGATAAAATCATAAACCATTTATTTTCTTGTCACAATGATTTTCCACTTCATCTTGAAAGTCTTTGAACATTTTCAAATATTTCATACTTCTTTCTCATTAAGTGAACATTCACTCAAAATTCCGGAGAAAGCATATGAAGTTGAAACCCATCGCTTACGACTACACATAATGGACTACATACATCGATATGTATAAATTCCAATATTTTAGTCGATCGTTCTTCTTTGGCCTTTGAACGAAGTTTTAATTATCTTGAGGAAAGTCTCACAAGCATCATTTGATCAAATCAAAGACTCCAAAAATCCACGAAAATGGAGTTTCTTCATGTTTTCTTTCCAATATAATTTAAACGATGTCACTTAAGTAAGTGATCTTTCAATCATTTTTCTTGCAACATTTTAGCATTAGGTTTTATGGATGTGATTTCTCCAACTAGATTTGTAAATCATCCATCTTATATGGAATACGGTAATTATTTGAACAACCTTTGTTCTCATAATACCTGATTTAAATAACAATTATTAAAACAAATCTTGAAGTCAAGCTTTGATGTCAACGAGAAATACAAACAACGGTTTGATTGTTTTCGATGAACATCATCACATATTCTCTTGCTGGTTATTTAGGCCATTATGGTTTATGAATTGTGTCGTTCCGTATGAAATTTCATACCAACCAATTCGGTATCCAATACCCAAGAACCACATTGTTTAACAAGCAAAGAATACAACCATAACATGTATATCGATCATATATATACCTAAATTGGATATTTACAATCTTTTCTTTTCTGCCAAATATATTTTTATAGATTCTCTTTCAGCATTTCCTTTTACTTTTTAAAAGAATCTATCAACATCAAAATTGGTGCCATATACATGACACATAGTCCAAAGCGTGTATATTCAAATAATAATACCTTTTTGGACTTGCACTTTGAAGTAGATCACCATCATCAAAATGATCGGTATTCTTTCAAAATCCATTCTTTAGTAATCTTTTAGTGTAGTAAACACTTTACATACATCTTCTATTCATCCTTATCATGACGACTTTCATGATCAAGCTACTATATCTTATAAAGGTGAATCGTGAGTATAACATTACTTTCCAAAACCCTTTTGGATGATTAGGATGTCTAGCATCTCCAACCTTTGCAAATTCTCATACTATATGAGAACACATATTATACTCTATCATATTGCAACCAAAACACTGTTTCAGATATCGTTATATCTGCCACACATGATGGTTTCTGAAACAATTCTTTCAGCTCCTAAATAAACTTGATATTAAAATAATCAAGAATCATGGAGGCAAACATGATACTTAAGATACTAAAACTGGAATTGTTACTCTCAATTTAATACCAATTATTAAATTTCACGGAGTAAACAGAGTTTGCTAAAAGTTTGCAAGACTTTTAAACTTTAGATTGACACTCAACACAATACGATACCAGTTCGTAAAGTATATATCCAGAATTCTATAGTTATATTATCTCAATTACAACTATGCATAAGGTGGTGAACGAATGCCAATGACTACAAAAAATTATGCAAATTCACTTTGATTTAATTTATGATAAATTGAGTTCTACTAATCCAAATTAGAAATGAACTCCCACTCAAAAACGACATCCCTCGTGTCTTTTTGGTGATTACATGAACCAAATCCACTACACCAAGTCCGATCATCACGTGAGTCGGTGTAGCTTCAAAGGCGAGCATCAAATGGTCATCATATCAAAATATATGACTCATGCTTAACCTTTCGGTCCGTGTTCCGAGGCCATGCCTGTACATGCTAGGCTCGCCAAGTAAGAACCTTAGTATTTGCGTGTGTAACTGTCTTACACCCGAGATATGCTCGTGGATTCAAGTACACCCGATCATCACGTGATGTCTTGAAGCGACGAAAACATAATCGGTGCATACTAAAGTAAGAACACATTCTTATCTTGATATTTAAATGAGGGATCATCTTATTATGCTAATAAAACGCTAAAATAGCAATATAAGATGCAATCAAACATCTCATGGTAATAAGTGAAATGATATGGTTCCCGCATATGATCTCCATCATGTGCACCGTGGTATGATCTCTATCATACCTTTATGTGTAAGGCCAAGGTCTATGGAACTTACACGCTATGTGTGTTGTAAGAGTATCATCTCATACTTCTACTTACAACATCACCATATCATAACACTAGCCAAGAAACAATCTAAACTAGATGCCTCTAATTTATCCATTGCAAGTTTTACGTGGTTTAGGGCTTTCGAAGATATAACCGTTCTTACCTAACATGAACCACAATGAGGATAACCAAATTGTTGAGAACTCATTGAAAATTAGATATTGACTATAGTAGGAGAGACAGACACCCGCTAGCCACTTATGCAAAACTAGTTGCATGTCAAGCGTGGAACAGGTCTCATGTGCGAGGACATGTAAAGTTTTTCCGGGCCGCTTCATCCCACTATGCCACCAATATCAAAAGTACAACTAAGAAGCAATAAAATGATCATCATCGCCCACATACTCATATGTGTACTACCCGTGCAAAGTATCTACGCATAGATTCGGCTCTGATACCACTATAGGGTTCGCAGCATAGAAAACAAAAAATTTCCTACGATGGGAACATCTAAGTACCAAGATCTATCTACTAGATATAAGAAACGGGTGGATATACATCCATAGAATACATACCCTCGAAGACCGAATAGCGTTAACGAGGTTGTACTCGTGGATGATGTGGACGAACGCTTGCCGATCTCAAGATCGTGATGAAGTCCATCTGGTCCAGCCGGTCCAGCACGATCAAGTCCAGCACCTCAAAGTAGTGGTGCATCCGTGATCGCACACACGTACGGGTACCCGACAACCTCCGTGCCCTCGCTCCAGCGAAGCAGCAGAAGCAACAAATCCTTCCAGAAAAAGCCACCGGGAACATGTATCTCGCTGATCCGAGACCATGGGGAAATTCTAAAGGAGGGAGAGAGATCCTTCGCGAGGAGGTGTGAGAGCCAAGTGAGAGGAGGGGGTCATTTTATAGGGGAGGGGGCAGCCCAAGGGGGCATGGCCGCCGGCCAAGGAGGGTGCCCCCACCTCTCCCTCATTCATGTGGTGGAAGCTCCACTCACATAAAAACCTCTCCACTCACAATTCCACTCACATGCATTAATTTTCCACCAAAATTAATGCAAGCTCTCATTTAAATAAAACTCTTTTATTTATTTATTAAGAATTTTGTTAATTACTTTAATTAACAAACATTCACATAAAACCCCTTGCTAGTATTCCATTTCACATGCAGAACCAGTTTCAACAATTTCAACCGAAACAGTTCCGGTGTCTAGTGAAATAAATTCCTGTGCTTTCCTTTTCTTTTTCTGACATATCATTTGCTCCGAATGGTGTCGGTATCCCTTAAGTGTGTCATCCTACGGTTCGCGAATAATGTGGACATGATCGAGACCCTTCTCTGATCAATAATCGATGGCGGACACGAGATCCATAATCGACTCCCACACATTTAACGGTGACTTCGTGATCGTGAACCTTTTACGCTAGTATCTTAATCCCTTTGTTTCACGATATATTACATGTCGAGATTCGATCATCGGTATCTCCATACCTAGTTTGATCTCGCATCGACATGCACTCTTTTCTCGTTCCTGATATAACATTCTAGTGATCAAATCACTTGCTTGCAAGCTAATCAATGTGATATCACCGAGAGGGCCTAGAGCATATCTATCCCATCGGGATGAACAAATTCCACTCTCGATCCATGGGTCTCAACATAACACTTTAGTAGTTCTGAAGCCATCTTTATAATCACCCAGTTACGGTGTGACGTTTGATGTCAACAAGAAACTCTTCCGGTGTTAGTGATTGGCATGATCTCATGGTATAAGGATTATGATCACTTCGTAAGTTGTTATAGCAATATAAACTCAATGACTTTGATCGTAATGCTATACTTCTGATGAATGTTCATCACATCATTACACTAATGTTGTGACCTCGTTATTAACAACATCCAATGTCCATGATCAGGAAACTTTGATCATCTTGTTAATCAACGAGCTAGTTTATAAGAGATGCATAACTAGGAACTTCCTTTTTGTTTATTAAACACACATGTATTAACGTTTCCGTATTAATACAATTATAGCATGCAAAATAAACATTTATCATAAATAAGGAATACGATAATAACCACTTTATTATTGCCTCTCGGGCATATTCCCTTCAGTCTCCCACTTGCACTAGAGACAATAATCTAGTTTGAAAACTTTGCGTATTGAACACATATGGCTTTCTGGTGTTCCATATACGCAACTGCAAGTGGTTAACATAATCTACGGATCTGACGCTTTCAGGTCCGTGTGTATTTGCATGTCTTTGCGTCTTCACGCATCACTCATTCTCCAATGAGATGGCATTGTATAAATTTGGTCTTTCGGTGAGACCTTTAGTTCCTTGGGGTTAAAACACGTCGATACTATTGTCATACAATATATCTTTAGTGTTAGCCCGTTGCGAACCACACCTTAGTTTGATAACAAACTACTTGACACAAATTCCCTCAAGCGCTACTATAGCGTTGATATACTTAGCCTTTTGTTGTAGTATTCACACAATGTCTTAACTTTGGAACTCTTCCAAATCCATCATGGAAACTTTCTTTCCATTTCATTGTGCCACCCATAGTTTAAATTGAGATAAACTTAATTTGTAACTTGTGACAAAACTAGTATCAATGTAACGCTTACAATGAACTATTTGTAACTGTTTGTCACTTCTACACAAAAATATTCTTAATTCTTCCAAAAGATCATAAGAATATACTTACTATCGTCCAATGATCATTTTATGATTCATTCGGTATTTGCTCATAACACTTAGAGCATAGGACATATCTGGATGTGTACATATCATGGTATGATTGATCAAAACATTCTCGTGATTTCACTCATCAAGTGTCAAAGCACTTGAATCTTGTTTCACTTATCAAGTGTCGATACACTTGAATCTTGATTCAATTCCTTTCCATGCAACAAGAACCGTTCTTGTTGTTTCTATATTGAACTCCTTCAATATCTCATATATGTACGCTTGGCACAACCATATTGGCGTCAGCCTATCCACTATAGGCATTCATGCTAAATATTCGGTTTTGCCTAATTTTTTCATCGAAATGAAATTCTTAACCTTTGTCAATAAAAGATACATCATTTCTAATCAACAAGATGTCCTCCACATAATGTATTAGAAATATGTCTCAGCGCTCCCACTTAATTTCTTGCAAATGCAAGCATCTTCATCGTCTCCTGATGAAAAACTCATTTTTCATCATGGTGAAGATTCCAACTCCGCAATGCTTACTTCAACCATTGAAGTTTGCATGCCCTTTTAGCATCCTTTGAATTTCACAAAACCCTTTGGACCGTGTCATGCACACGTCCTAGGTAACCATTCTATTAGAAGAATTTTGTTTTGTTTATTCATCTACCATATACCAAATTATATGTAGTGGTTTCTACTTTAATCCATCCAGACTAAATATCGCTATGAAAGATCCAATCTTGTCATAGTCAACTCCTTTGAACATTGTCATAAAATACTTTACGACATGTCGACTATTTCATAGATGTGAAACATCCATGTCTGTTTCTTTATAGATCCAAATACGACCGATAGGTTTTTACACCTTTCCGAAGGGTCTTCCAAGTTCAAAATTTGATTTCTCGTGTATGGAACTATCATGGATTTTATGGCTTCAAGCCATTTGACGGATTCAGGGCCCATCATCGCTTCTTTGTATGTAGTCGGTTCATCATTGTCAAACAATAATGATTTACTCTCAAATCTCAATCATTTGATTGTTTATCCGACATTCTTGGTTCAATAGGAACTTTAGACCTCCATGACCGCAACCTTTGAGGTACATAAGCTATGAGCATTATGGCAGCCTCCTAACAATTTCCTGCCAAGAACTCAAAGACATTTTAGCTAAGGTTCGTTAACCTTATCAAAGTTCTATTGTCCTCCCACTTAACTTTTGTGAAAATTCCTTTTCAAGAAACTTCACATTTCAAGCGACAAACCCTTTTGTCATTGGTGTTATGGAGGATACTCAATTGTTATTCAAATAACCTACAAAGACATGCTTATCCGACTTCGGTTGTAAACATCTTACTTATGTTTAGCATACCAAAATTTAAGAAATGACAACTTGGGTTTTACCCCAAACCATAACTCATATGGTGTCATTTCAACGGATCAAGATGGATCTATTTTCAGTGTAAAAGCGTTAGTCTCTAAAGCTTTAATCTTTTTAAAACATAATGGCAGTTTTATAAATATCACCTTTGATACAACCATGTCAAACAAGGTTTCATTACAAATCTCAAACACTCCATATTCCTATGGTGTTTTGGGAGATGTAAATCTAGGTGTTTTGCTAAACTTGTAACTCAAATAAATCCCTTTTATGATAAAATCTTAATCCATTTATTTTTCTTGTTACACTTGTAACTCAAATAAATCCCTCTATGATAAAATCATAAACCATTTATTTTCTTGTCACAATGATTTTCCACTTCATCTTGAAAGTCTTTGAACATTTTCAAATATTTCATACTTCTTTCTCATTAAGTGAACATTCACTCAAAATTCCGGAGAAAGCATATGAAGTTGAAACCCATCGCTTACGACTACACATAATGGACTACATACATCGATATGTATAAATTCCAATATTTTAGTCGATCGTTCTTCTTTGGCCTTTGAACGAAGTTTTAATTATCTTGAGGAAAGTCTCACAAGCATCATTTGATCAAATCAAAGACTCCAAAAATCCACGAAAATGGAGTTTCTTCATGTTTTCTTTCCAATATAATTTAAACGACGATGTCACTTCGTAAGTGATCTTTCAATCATTTTTCTTGCAACATTTTAGCATTAGGTTTTATGGATGTGATTTCTCCAACTAGATTTGTAAATCATCCATCTTATATGGAATACGGTAATTATTTGAACAACCTTTGTTCTCATAATACCTGATTTAAATAACAATTATTAAAACAAATCTTGAAGTCAAGCTTTGATGTCAACGAAATACAAACAACGGTTTGATTGTTTTCGATGAACATCATCACATATTCTCTTGCTGGTTATTTAGGCCATTATGGTTTATGAATTGTGTCGTTCCGTATGAAATTTCATACCAACCAATTCGGTATCCAATACCCAAGAACCACATTGTTTAACAAGCAAAGAATACAACCATAACATGTATATCGATCATATATATACCTAAATTGGATATTTACAATCTTTTCTTTTCGCCAAATATATTTTTATAGATTCTCTTCAGATTTCCTTTTACTTTTTAAAAGAATCTATCAACATCAAAATTGGTGCCATATACATGACACATAGTCCAAAGCGTGTATATTCAAATAATAATACCTTTTTGGACTTGCACTTTGAAGTAGATCACCATCATCAAAATGATCGGTATTCTTTCAAAATCCATTCTTTAGTAATCTTTTAGTGTAGTAAACACTTTACATACATCTTCTATTCATCCTTATCATGACGACTTTCATGATCAAGCTACTATATCTTATAAAGGTGAATCGTGAGTATAACATTACTTTCCAAAACCCTTTTGGATGATTAGGATGTCTAGCATCTCCAACCTTTGCAAATTCTCATACTATATGAGAACACATATTATACTCTATCATATTGCAACCAAAACACTGTTTCAGATATCGTTATATCTGCCACACATGATGGTTTCTGAAACAATTCTTTCAGCTCCTAAATAAACTTGATATTAAAATAATCAAGAATCATGGAGGCAAACATGATACTTAAGATACTAAAACTGGAATTGTTACTCTCAATTTAATACCAATTATTAAATTTCACGGAGTAAACAGAGTTTGCTAAAAGTTTGCAAGACTTTTAAACTTTAGATTGACACTCAACACAATACGATACCAGTTCGTAAAGTATATATCCAGAATTCTATAGTTATATTATCTCAATTACAACTATGCATAAGGTGGTGAACGAATGCCAATGACTACAAAAAATTATGCAAATTCACTTTGATTTAATTTATGATAAATTGAGTTCTACTAATCCAAATTAGAAATGAACTCCCACTCAAAAACGACATCCCTCGTGTCTTTTTGGTGATTACATGAACCAAATCCACTACACCAAGTCCGATCATCACGTGAGTCGGTGTAGCTTCAAAGGCGAGCATCAAATGGTCATCATATCAAAATATATGACTCATGCTTAACCTTTCGGTCCGTGTTCCGAGGCCATGCCATACATGCTAGGCTCGCCAAGTAAGAACCTTAGTATTTGCGTGTAATCTTTTACACCCGAGATATGCTCGTGGATTCAAGTACACCCGATCATCACGTGATGTCTTGAAGCGGCGAAAACATAATCGGTGCATACTAAAGTAAGAACACATTCTTATCTTGATATTTAAATGAGGGATCATCTTATTATGCTAATAAAACGCTAAAATAGCAATATAAGATGCAATCAAACATCTCATGGTAATAAGTGAAATGATATGGTTCCCGCATATGATCTCCATCATGTGCACCGTGGTATGATCTCTATCATACCTTTATGTGTAAGGCCAAGGTCTATGGAACTTACACGCTATGTGTGTTGTAAGAGTATCATCTCATACTTCTACTTACAACATCACCATATCATAACACTAGCCAAGAAACAATCTAAACTAGATGCCTCTAATTTATCCATTGCAAGTTTTACGTGGTTTAGGGCTTTCGAAGATATAACCGTTCTTACCTACGAACATGAACCACAATGAGGATAACCAAATTGTTGAGAACTCATTGAAAATTAGATATTGACTATAGTAGGAGAGACAGACACCCGCTAGCCACTTATGCAAAACTAGTTGCATGTCAAGCGTGGAACAGGTCTCATGTGCGAGGACATGTAAAGTTTTTCCGGGCCGCTTCATCCCACTATGCCACCAATATCAAAAGTACAACTAAGAAGCAATAAAATGATCATCATCGCCCACATACTCATATGTGTACTACCCGTGCAAAGTATCTACGCATAGATTCGGCTCTGATACCACTATAGGGTTCGCAGCATAGAAAACAAAAAATTTCCTACGATGGGAACATCTAAGTACCAAGATCTATCTACTAGATATAAGAAACGGGTGGATATACATCCATAGAATACATACCCTCGAAGACCGAATAGCGTTAACGAGGTTGTACTCGTGGATGATGTGGACGAACGCTTGCCGATCTCAAGATCGTGATGAAGTCCATCCGTCCAGCCGGTCCAAAGACGATCAAGTCCAAGACCTCAAAGTAGTGGTGCATCCGTGATCGCACACGCACGTGCACCCGACAACCTCCATGCCCTCGCCCAAATGCGAAGAAGCTAAACAAATCCTTCCGTAAAAGCCACCGGGAACATGTATCTCGCTGATCCGAGACCATGGGGAAATTCTAAAGGAGGGAGAGAGATCCTTCGCGAGGAGGTGTGAGAGCCAAGTGAGAGGAGGGGGTCATTTTATAGGGGAGGGGGCAGCCCAAGGGGGCATGTCCGCCGGCCAAGGAGGGTGCCCCCACCTCTCCCTCATTCATGTGGTGGAAGCTCCACTCACATAAAAACCTCTCCACTCACAATTCCACTCACATGCATTAATTTTCCACCAAAATTAATGCAAGCTCTCATTTAAATAAAACTCTTTTATTTATTTATTCAGAATTTTTTAATTACTTTAATTAACAAACATTCACATAAAACCCCTTGCTAGTATTCCATTTCACATGCAGAACCAGTTTCAGCAATTTTAACCGAAACAGTTCCGATGTCTAGTGAAATAAATTCCTGCGCTTTCCTTTTCTTTCTTTGACATATCATTTGCTCCGAATGGTGTTGGTATCCCTTAAGTGTGTCACCCTACGGTTCACGAATAACGCGGACATGATCGAGACCCTTCTTTGATCAATAATCAGTAGAGGGACCTGGAGATCCATACTGACTCCCACACATTCAACGATGACTTCTGTGATCGTGTGAACCTTTTACGCTAGTATCTTAATCCCTTCGTTTCACGATATATTACATGTACGAGATTAGATCATCGGTATATCCATACCTAGTTTGATCTCGTTACCGAAATGCACTCTTTTCTCGTTCCCGTGATATAACATTCTAGTGATCAAATCACTTGCTTGCAAGCTAATCAATGTGATATCACCGAGAGGGCCTAGAGCATATCTATCCTTCATCGGGATGAACAAATTCCACTCGATCCATGGGTCTCAACATAACACTTTAGTAGTTCTGAAGCCATCTTTATAATCACCCAGTTACGGTGTGACGTTTGATGTCAACAAGAAACTCTTCCGGTGTTAGTGATTGGCATGATCTCATGGTCTAAGGATTATGATCACTTCGTAAGTTGTTATAGCAATATAAACTCAATGACTTTGATCGTAATTCTATACTTCTGATGAATGTTCATCACATCATTACACTAATGTTGTGACCTCGTTATTAACAACATCCAATGTCCATGATGAGGAAACTTTGATCATCTTGTTAATCAACGAGCTAGTTTATAAGAGAGGCATAACTAGGAACTTCCTTTTTGTTTATTAAACACACATGTATTAACGTTTCTGTATTAATACAATTATAGCATGCAAAATAAACATTTATCATAAATAAGGAATACGATAATAACCACTTTATTATTGCCTCTCGGACATATTCCCTTCATAAAATTGATAGACTGACATATTTGGGATTGGTGGATCATATGCATGATTTTGTATAGTCCCAAATAAATGCACTCATCTCAACTTATACACATTTACAATAGAGAGTTCTCAAAAACCAAAGATAGAAACACACAAATACAACTACAACAATTCATGTCAAGATGCAACCTACAAAAGGTTGGAAGCAAGATAAATATGCATGAGAAAGAGATACTTGTTACCGAGATATAATTGGTAGGATGTAGAGGATATGAATTGCTGATCATCCTATAGCTTGCCTCCAAATTTTCATTAACGCACCACTTCTTCAAGATTGAGAGACAAGCATCCAATATACCTCAATGTACCTATAACATATTGAAGTACAAAATGGTCCCCAAACTTATTGGGTCTAAAGTAGTTAGTGCAACTACAATACATAGGTGAGACTCCACATAATTATGTGCATATTGATATGAATTTTAATTTCATGCACAACTTAGCCGATCGGATTTGGTGGAGTTTCCCCTATATATTGGATCAAAGAAAGCAAGCATGCCATGATATAAACATATAGTAAATATGCATGCATAAAGCTTTCAAGAACCAAAAAGAAGATACAATTTGAACAAAAACACCAAGTAAAATCGAGATTGCACACACAAGAGTGTGACACGAAAAACGATGTCCAAATTATATCAAAGAACCAATTCAACACATGAAAGATCACAAATTCAACAAATGAACTAGGCATAAGCCAAAGAGCAAAAGATATATAAAAACACAAATACTCAAGGATTTATCTCATTCTAAAATTGGACAAAACATGACACAAGGAATGAGACAAAACCAACTCCCAAAAAGAGCAAGATTCCAACAAGAAACCAAACTCCCCAAATTTTTCATGATGGCAAAAAATACCAAAACTAAAAGATTGAGCATCCAAGCACATAAAACTCGATATGGATCAAACAAAGAAGCATAAATGATTGTTCTAGATAATATAGGAGAGCTCACCCATAAGTAGTACATTATATATAATTTTTTCTTTTGAATGCAAAATGCACACAAATGAGATCATCACTACTACGTATATTAAATAAAACACAAGAGGATACCAATAAAAATAAAAGGATCCAAAAGTAGCAAGGAATACATGGGAGCACACAAAACATTTACTTGGACAAAGATAGGACAATATTAAGCAAAAGCCAAAGTGAATATGATCAATAAAGTCTACCATAAATTTGGTATTAATTGTCCAAGGACAAGAAGAATTGAGAATAATCTTCCCTAGGTAGTTCATACGGATATCCAAGATCATATTCACACAAAGAAGCATGTAACAAAGTATAAAAAATAAGTTTGATGCTTCGAAAGAAATTCTTGGTAGCTTCCAATAGTCACACAATCATAGTGATTAGAGTGACTTGAAGCAAATGGTTTCCATGAGAATATAGAGATCTAAATATGAGGAAACACATACCAAGAAACACTCTCATATACAAGATCCAAAATATGATCTAAAACAACATTCAAGCAAATTGGAACTTGTATGAGGAAATGTGTCACATAGGTGCTAGATAATTATCAATATCAATTCTAAGTGACACAACCTTGAATATTCACATTTTCTAGGATTGTAATATGCACTAAGCATATGACTCCCCCATAATGTGATACTACCATAAAACCAACACGAGGCAAAATGATACAAATAGAGATAATTAATGGACATTATAAAATTAAATTTCTCATGAGAATTATACCACACAGAGACTAGACAATAATCCAATATAAATACTAGGTGGTATTCCTCATGTACACACAATTTTTAGGATTATGGAATGCCCAAGCATAACACTCCCCCAAAGTGGGATAATCCATTAATCTCTCAAAATAGCCAAATAAGATAACAAATATAACCAAGTAAGGCTCAAACACAAGAACCACACATACATGGTGTGCCACCTAATCATACACAAATATGCTTGATACCTCAAGATAGTTAAGTGGAAAGCACAACATGTACAAAAGCATGGAAGATACAAAACCAACTCATGCACAAGGGGGAGAGTAACTTTCAATGTAAAGAGTTTAGCATATGTTACCGCAAGGAGGAACATTGGAAATATAATATAATCAAGATAATCCAAATGGCTTGGCTTGACAATAATAATTGATAAAGATCCCTCAATTCTTCATAATGTAGCCAAAACTCCAATGCCCTCCAACAACACCTATTGATCAAGTTTTGGCTTGTTGGTCCCCAACCAAGTTGGGTCCTAAGAGGTTAGTCACAATAGGCTTGGCAACCCAAATGGTTCTTTTCTGGAACCCACATTGAGCACCAACAAATTTGGCAAACACATTGCCAACCTCATCCTTACAAAGAGAATAAGCATCATCAATAATGATAGGGTTGGATGAGGAGATACCTATAGTGCATGAGGAAGAAATATGCCCCTTCTCACGGCATATGTAGCAAGTTCTACTCTTGCCATCTTTCTTCTTAGGTAAAGCTACAACTCGAGGAAGAGCTCGAGTAGTCCTCTTAGGAAGTGGCCCATTAATGACTTGAGGTGGATCTTGAGGCCGCTTCCCTTGTTGCTTCACACTATGAGGCTTTTTCTTCAATGGGCAAGATCTAACATGGTGCCCTTCTTCCTTGCACTTGAAGCAAACAATGTTGGCCAGATTCTTGACTTGATCTTGGCCATTCTTCTTGTTGTCCTTGTGCTTCAACTTGATAGTGGACTTGTTCTTGACATTGGAGTTGAATCCAAGCCCACTTTTGTCATTGGGGGATTTTTGCACACTCAAGATTTTGTTGAGTGCGGCATTCCCTTGATGACCATTTTTCAAGTCATTCTTCAAAGAAGTGACTTGAGCCTTGAGCCTTTTGATTTCCTCTACATGGTTAGTTTCAACAAAAACACTAGAGGAAGTATATGCTATATTGTTAGAGCAACAAGGCACAGAATGTAATTCATCACGATATATATCATGGTTGTGAGAGGATGAACTACAAGGACTAGCACATGGCAATATAACATTTGGAGTAGATATAGTGCTAAAGTCCACATGAGGCCCACTAGATGTTACCTTTGACATGATGGCCTCATGAGCCAACTTTAGCCTACCATGGGAGACTAGGAGATCCTCATGCGAGCTTGAGAGCTTAACATGGCTTTCTTCTAATTTCCCATAGTTGCTAGTTAGCAAAGCAAGTTGAGCCTTTAGCTCAACATTCTCCTTTAAAATAGATGATTCAAAAGAAATAGAGTTAATAGCACAAGCATGATCATTATTAGCAAGAGGTGATGGAAACTTGGCAAGCTCTTTTGAATATGAGGCTTTAAGTTGCTCATGTGACTCAGTGAGTTTGATGAGCTCACCCTTTATGACCCTAGAGACATTTTTGAGGTGCTCAAAATCCTCAAGGAGTTTAGCATAAACAACTTGAGTCTCATCATTTTTACTTTTGAGATCACTTGCCACCTCAAGATCTCTATCATGAGATTCCTTTACTCTAGATAGCTCTAAAGCAAAGGTCTCCTCAAGAGATTCCTTAGTGGTTTGTTCCTCTTCAAGAGCTTTATTTAGGTTTGAAATTATATTAGCATACTCACGCTCAAGACTACACATTTTATCAACGTTGTTATCATGCACCTCAATTTGTGTTTCTAACTTATCAATATGTTCTTTGCTCTTAATAGCAAAGTCCAAGACTTCAACAAAGTTAGAGCAAGCAATAGCCTTTTTGACAAGGGAACGATAAACAATCTCACCCTTTTCATATAAATCATCAATATCAAGCTCTTCTTCCACATTATCCACATCCTCCTCATCGCAAGAGGTAATGGGTTCCAAAGTAGGGGTTACCTTAGAATCCCTAGCCATAAGGCATAGGTGGGTACCGGAAGAAGGTGAAGATGAGATTGCATTTGTGGCTTCATTCAAAACCATGTCTTGGCCCATAGAATTTTTGGTTTCCTCTACATGGTTAGCAACACAAGCACTAGAGTAAATGGAAGCATTTTTATCATGGCAACAAGACAACACAAGCATATCATCATGATATTTATCGAAGTCATTTCTACATGATATGCAAGGACTATTAACACAAGCATGTAATAAGTTTGTAGTGCTAGAAGTGTTAAAGTCAAAAGATAGATCATTGCAATTAAATAGAGATGAGGGATTACAAATAGTAAGCACACTATCCAAATTGCAATTTCTATCACCACTCACCATATCATTACCTAGTGAAAAGTCACATGTTGGTGAAGTGGTAGAGGATGAGTACTCATCTCGACCGGAAGTGGAAGCAACACAATCATCCTTAATAATGTTGGACATAAAATATTTATCTTGAATTTGTGTCCATAACTCATGAGCTCCAAAAGGAATGATTGAAGAGATAACTACATAGCTCAAGGCATTAACAAGCACATTAGAAGCTTGAGCATCGAGATATAAGTTTTCTCATCCTCACTAGATAGATTTTGAAATCCATTGGAGGAGAAAAACCTATATCTACAATACGCTCCAAATTTGGGTCCATGTCACGAAAATGAATGAGCATGCGATTTTTCCATATATCATAATTTGTGCCATCGAATGTGAATATGTCATTGTGCACCAATCCTCTAGCCGACATCTTTACTCTCAAGGCGGTGAAGCCTAAAATGAGAGACCGGGCTCTGATACCAATTGAAAGGATACGGATGTCGCCTAGAGGGGAGGGGGTGAATAGGCGATTAAAACTTTTCCTAGAGTGGATCAACAAAGGCGGAATAAACCTAGTGTTTACTTTGTTAGGCACAACCTAGAAAAACTAAGGTTCACCTATGTGCACCAACAACTTATGCTAAGCAATACAAGCAACAAAGTGATAGCAAGATATATATTACTTCAAGCACGAAGGCTATCACAATGTAAAGTGCATAAGTAAAGAGCTCGGGTATAGAGATAACCGAGGCACATGGAGTACGTCTCGTTTGGAGAGGGGGTGGTATCAAACCACCAACGCCACAAAAGGCCTCCCTTATTCTTCAGTGAATCTCACCCCAACGGGATCGATCCACACTTCCACTATCGGTGCACTTGTCGGTGGCAACCGGAACCTATCACAAGGTTGGGGCACTTCTCCACAACTTAATTGGAGGCTCCCAACAAACGCCACCAAGGCCACAACACCACCAAGGCCACAAAACCGTCTAGGGTTCCAAGAACCCAATAGGGACAAGCTCTAATGAGTAACTCAAACCAAATCCTCCGAGGAGAACACAAACCGATGCACCAAATGCAAATGGCAAGAACACCACAAAGGTGTTCAAATCATTCTCTCCCAAATTCCACCAAAGCTACAAAAGCTTATGGGGGAATAAGAGAGGAAGAACAATGGAGGAAATCCACAAAAGACTCCAAGTTCTAGATCCCAATATGTTCCCCTCACTTAGAGGAGAGATTGATTGGTGGGATTGTAGATCTAGATCTCCTCTTTCAAATCCCTCAAGAATATGCAAGAATCATCAGAGGGATTAAGAGAAAGCAAGCTCAAGAAGGTCAACAATGGAGGGGAAAACTTGCAAGAATGGTTAAGGAACCATTGGGGAAGAAGGCCCCTTATATAGGTCCCTCCAAAATCCAACCGTTGTAGCCTAAAAACGCGATTCCTGGTACTACTGGACTTTCCCGGCACTACCGGAGATTCCCTGGGGTTCCTGAGGCACCAAACGCATTTTTCTCTGTGCTCCCCGGTACCAAAATGCAGTACTACCGGACCCCGGTACTACCGGATCCTGGTCCGGTACTACGGGTCATCACAGAACGAAAATAGCCATAACCATCCGGAATCCGATTTCGATATTGGGCCTGCTTCAAGAGGACAACAACCTCTACAAGATCATGCAAAGAAACATCATAGTCCAGCAAGGAGTATAGATCCAAATGACGAAGTAAAAACCTTCGCCGCTTAGGTACTAAAATGCGGTACTACCGCTTTTTGGTACCTAGCCAGGTAGTGGATTTTGGAACAGTGGCATTTGGCAAATTTCCAAAACCTACTGCCGCGCTGTACCTAGGAAAATTTAAACCTCTATAACTTTTGATTGGTAACTCCGATTGATCCGATTCCAATTGCGTTGGAAAAAGGACTACATGAGCTACCCTATGAAATGTGAAAATATTGGTTATCACCAAGTGATAATGTATCATGTATAATAATGTGAGATACCTCACTTGGTGAGAAACCGAAAAGCCGCCAAGATCAAAATCGCAACAAGATACAAACGTAAGATCCGATTTTGATGAACAAGAGCTTGTTATGGAGATTACCACAAGCTCTATATCCTCACATGGATAAGACCAAATAACAACCAAATATGATGATGCAAATATGCAAAGGTTTGAGCTCTCTCCGAAAAAAGTGAATGAGTTACTCATTCGAGAGCCCCTCTTGATAGTACAACTATCTATCCTAAACCCGGTCTCCTATTAACAATATGAGACCGGCAAAAGGGAAAACCTATCAAGATTATACCTTTGCCTTGATCATTCCACTTGAGCTTGATGTATACGATCTTTCCCTTCTCAAGATGTAACACCTTTATTAATTCGTCATCATCGATCCATGATCACCGGGAATGGAAAGCATCAAACATGAGATCTTCTATAGATGGTGCATTTTTAGCTTGCACAACACATCTTCTTCTCATTTCATCCACCTTGAAGCCAACACATGCTCCAAGCAATGCTAATGGACAAATCCTACAAGTATAACTTAATACACACAATAGTCCATAAAGATTGTCATTAATTACCAAAACCACACATGGGGGCCCACATGTTCTTTCAACTTTCATCCGTTACTTCTACTTGGCTGGTGAAACTTGCCCCTCCTTGCTGTGATTTGACTTTTGGCTTAAAATTATGAAAGATACATTCTTTCATATTGGTGAAACTTGCCCCTTATATACTCAATGATGAAAAAGTGAACAGTGCACTTCACTGTCAACTTGTGAGAGTAAAAATAATTCTAATCCTAACCTTCTTTTTCTTTTAAGTTTCTTTTTATTTTGCAGGTACCAAATTTGAAGATCAAGACCTTAGTTTAGGTTTTATTTTTGTTTATAAATTAGTCACTTGTAATAACTATCATATTCAATTGTAATCTTTAATTTATTCTTTTGTACTCTTTATTTTTATTCTTTTGTAATAAAGATTGTACTATTATCAATAAAGAAATAGTATTCTTTATTTATTTGCTTTTGTAAAGATTGTGGATGATTCTCATAAGTTACATTTTTGTAACTTATTTATTGAATAAAATTATGAAATGGATATTCATATTCTTAATTGCTCTCTTTATATAAAGTTTGAGTTATTATTGGTTAGCTCTTAATTAAATCAAATACTCAAACATTATTCAAAAATTCTTTTGAATTATAATTCAAACACTCAAGTTTAAAATTCAAATTTTATTTCCCAAAACACATAAGTCCACAACGATCATATCAAAGTCTATAACAATCATCCTTCAAGACTATACCTAATCTCAAAGTATGAAAGAAACCTTAATCACTTTGGGTTTTTATTTGGCGAAAAATTTACCCACATTTTCATAGATGAATGCATGCAACATCTTAAATTCCTAAATCTACCCTTCGTTAGTTCCTAAATGCTGGGATGTTATAGACTTCCCCCTTAAATTAAACTTCATTCCAAGTTTGTCAAGGTAATTTGAATAATTCTTGATAGGCTTTTCTTAAATCCTCTTCTTTCTCCCAAGTGGCTTCCCTTTCAGGGTGATGTTCCCACTCTACTTTGCAGTACTTGATTGCTCTATTCATCAACCTTTTCTAGTTTTCTTCCAAAATTTTACACGGCTTTTCAACATAGGTCAAGTCTGCTTGTAGTTCTATCTCCTGATGTGTGATTGCATCATCTGGAACTTTCAAACATTTGCGAAGTTGTGACACATGGAAAACATTGTGCACTTGAGCCAATCTTGATGGTAACTCTAAAGCATAAGCTATAGATCTGTTCTGACTTAATATCTTGAATGGTCTGATGTATCTTGGACTCAATTTTCCTTTAACTCCGAACCTTTTCACCCCTTTCATTGGACTTACTTTCAAGTATACCATGTCTCCCACTTCTGGATGCCATGATCTTCGGCTTTGATCAGCATAACTTTTCTGACTACTTTGAGCTATTTTCAGTCTATCCCTGATCTTATCAATGATATTTTGTCTTTCCTTGATATAGTCTGGCGCAAATTATTTGCTGCTACCAGGCTCATACCAACATATTGGTGATCTACACTTCCTTACATACAGAACCTGATATGGAGCTGCCTTCAGACTACTCTAATAGCTATTATTATAGGAAAATTCTGCAATGATAGATGATCTTCCCATGTACCTCCAAAATCTAATGCACAAGCTGTTAACATGTCTTCTAGTATTTGATTTGTTCTTTCTGTTTGACCTCCTGTCTCAGGATGATAGGCTGTGCTGAAATCTAACTTTGAACCAAGTGCTTCATGCAATTGTTTCCAAAATGCTGAAGTAAACACCGATCCCCTATCAGTTACGATCTTTTTGGGTACTCCATGCTTACTTACTATCTCTTTGACATAAACTTCTACTAACTTCTCGGCATTATCTTTCTGATTTACTGGAATAAAATGTGCACTTTTAGTGAGTATGTCCACAATTACCCATATCATATCCTTCCGTTTAGGTGTCATGGGAAATCCTGTGATAAAGTCCATACCTATTTCTTCCCACTTCCATTCGGGAATTTCCAAAGGTTATAATGGTCCTGCTGGACTTTGATGTTCAGCCTTCACCCTTTGGAAAGTATGGCATTCTGATACATATTTAGCAATGTCCCTTTTCGTGTTATTCCACCAGAATAGTTCTTTCAAATCCATATACATCTTAGTACTTCCTGGATGTATAGAGTACGGTGTTTCATGTGCTTCTCTGAGTATGACATCACAAATCTTAGTCACATCTGGAACACAAAGACGGTCTTGAAACCATAAGGACTCATAATCTCCAAGGCGAAAAACTGAATTTTGCCCTTGAGATATCCTCCGAATTTCCTCAGCAATAAAAGGATCTTCTGCTTGATGTCTGAAAATTTCGTGCTTAAGATCACTGTCCTTCTCTACAACTACCTGCATAGTATCTAATCCTCCAAGAACCTCTGTTCTAATGAATTGAAGCTCTAATCTTTCCAAGTCCATTTTTAACTCTTTTGGTAGCTCCCGATTGCTAGGCTAAATATCTGCACTCTTTCTGCTTAAAGCATCAGCTACAACATTTGCTTTCCCTGGAGTATAGTTGATTGTTAAATCATAATCTTTGATTAGTTCCAACCAACGCTTCTGTCTCATATTCAATTCCTTTTGAGTGAAGAAATATTTGAGACTTTTATGGTCAGTGTATAACTCACATCTGGCTCCGTAAAGAAAATGCCTCCATCCTTTTAGCGCAAAAACCACTGCTGCTAACTCTAAATCATGAGTTGGATAGTTGATTTCATGTGGTTTTAGTTGTCTTGAACCATAAGCAATGACTTTCCGATCTTGCATTAATACACAACCCAAACCTTCTTTAGATGCATCACAGTATACTGTGAAATCCTTTCCTGTTTCAGGAACTGCTAAGATTGGAGCTGTGGTTAACCTGGTCTGCAACTACTGAAAACTTGCTTCACACTTCTCATCCCAATTGAATGGTGTATTCTTTCTTAGCAATTTGGTCATTGGTCCAGCTATTTTGGAGAAACCTTCAATGAATCTCCGATAATAACCAGCCATTCCTAAGAAACCTCGAATTTGCTTCACATTAGTTGGTGTAGTCCATTCTAATACTGACTGAACTTTAGATTGATTTATAGCAATTCCATCTTTACTGATCACATGACCAAGGAATTCTACCTCATCTAGCCAAAATTCACACTTACTGAACTTAGCATAAAGTTTATGTTCCCTTAGTGTCTGCAATGCTATTCTTAAATGATCAGCATGCTCTTCCTTATCCTTGGAATATATCAGAATATCATCAATAAAAACTATGACAAACTTATCCAAATATGGCATGAAGATTTTGTTCATCAGATTCATGAATATTGCTGGTGCATTGGTTAAACCAAATGGTACTACCAGATACTCATGGTGTCCATATCTTGAGACAAATACTGTCTTTGGAACATGTTCTGGTTTGATTTTTATTTGATGGTATCCAGATCTTAAGTCGATCTTTGAGAATACTCTAGCTCCTTTCACTTGATCAAACAAATCTTGGATCCTCGGTAAAGGATACTTATTCTCGATAGTAACGTTGTTCAGATTTCTATAATCTCCACACATCCTTCTCCCACCATCTCTCTTATCCACAAATATTACTGGTGTTCCCCATGGAGATACACTTTCGTGAATAAATCCTTTTCTGGCTAACTCATCAATTTGCTCTTTGAGTTCTTTTAAATCTTTGGGTCCCATCTTATATGGTGCTTGAGCTATTGGTGCAGTACCAGGAATTAGGTCAATAGTGAACTCTATCTCCCGGTCTGGTGGCATTCCCGGTAGCTATGCTGGAAAAACATCTTGAAATTCATTTAATATAGGAATATCTTCCAATTTGACCTCTTTCATTGAGTTCAAATGCAGATCCACCATAATATGACTGTGTTTATCTGCTTGGTAAACTATCGTTGCTCCACTTGGACTTTTGATTGAGACAGTTTTCTCCTCACAATTTATCTGAGCCCCATGCTCCATCATCCAGTCCATACCCAACACTACTACAATTCCCTTCAAAGGAATCACATAAAGGTCTATGAAGTATGTACAACCATAGATCAAGATAACCTGATCTTGTTTAATGTGGCGTACAATCACATTTCCCCCTGTCGTAACTATGGTCATACTGCTTTATAATGTTGCCCTTCTAATCCCGAACTTATCACAGAATTCTTCAGAAATGAATGAAGTAGTTGCACCAGTATCAAATAGAACTTTGTCGGGATTGGTAAGGATATTGAGCGTATTTATCATCGCATGCTCAATTATCCACCTCCTCGAGGGTTGCAGTTCAGCTTCCGGTAGGTCTGTTCCTCTTGCCATTGTTATTCTTGCCATTATTTCCTCCTTTATTGGGCTGTCCATTTCCTCCACTGGCTTGTCCTCCTCCCTTGGTAGGCCAACCTCCTGGTGGTTTGCTCGGACAATCGGGCTTGATATGCCCCTTTTGACCACAACCATAACAGATCACTACAGGCCTTTTGCATTCCCTCTGGAAATGCCCTGGAATTCCACAATTGTTACAAATAACATTCCTTCTCGGATTGGATTGATTTCCACCACTGCCCTTGTTATTGTTATTGTTATTGTTGCCATATTTCTTGTTCCGAGGTTTGAACTCCAGATTGGGTTTAGGTTTGCTTGCCTGAATTCTCTTGGTTTCCTTCTTGGCTCTCTTCCTCCTATCCTCTTGGACATTCTTATAATCATCTTCGAAAGTAATGGCTGCATCTAGCAACTGCTGATAAGTTTGATTATGAGCTAACCTTAGCTGCATTTTCACAAATGGGTTTAATCCACACAGAAAACGCTTCTTACGCTTCTCTTCAGTGTTAACATCCTCCTCAGCATAGCGAGACAGTTGACTAAACTCCCGGATGTACTTCATGACACTAGTATATCCTTGCTGAAGCTCCTCAAATTCTCTCCGCTTCAACTCCATAACACTCTCCGGAACATGATATTCACAAAATCTCTGCTTGAACTCCTCCCAGGTGAACTCCCTTCCTGGTTGTTGCATAGCCAACTGATTCTCCCACCATGATGTTGCAGGTCCAGTCAGAAGATGAGTTGCATACCTCAATTTCTCCTCATCATTGCAACCTACAGTCTTCAGTTTTCTCTCTCAGACCGCTAGACAATCTTCTCGCATCCATTGGTTCAGAGCTGATGCAAAGGTAATGGCCTTGCATTCTGGAAGTTAGATAGACTCACCTCCACCTTCAGGTCCTCCGATTTGCTCGTCCCAACAGTTCTTCCATGAACTTGTTCTAGGTCTCTTGCATCATTTGCATACACTACATAAAATTTCGCTTCATCAACGGCCTCATTGGTGATGGTGGTGGCAATGATCCTGATTTGGTGCATCTGCATCGGCCTTCTCCTTGGCCTCTTGTTCCATCCGCCATCGCCGCTTTGATTTCTACACCCGTATCCTTGACCCTCTAGTCCTGCAACATAAAGCGAATACTCATAATTACATCATGCACATGTGTTCTGAGCTCGACTTTACGCATAGAACTAGTCACACAATGAAGATCCAAAGAAAATCCAAATATGCATTTCACATATTATACATAATATCATAATAATACAAAGTCATTACAACATATACCATATATGTATAATCACAACACTACCTTATTTATCTAGCTATCTTATTTCTTGGAGTACAATACACGGTACTTGATACCTCTACATAGTTGCCTACTTCTAGTAGTAACTACGCTCATCATATATGCCTGATGTCCAACCGTGATGACGTGTTGTTCGTCGCACAGTTTGTGGAACAAATGGACTTCCAGAAGGAACATACTCAGCATCTGAAGTGTCAGGACTTGAGTTATTACTCAATCTAAGCGCATTGACTCCCTCCAGCTCAGCTGAAAAGTCTTCTGAAACATATTCAACATTATCTCCCGCTTGCATATCCTAAGCTTCATTCCTTGAGTTGTCAACAGGATACGCAGATCCTGCTGCTTCCTAGGTGCTCCTTTGGGCAAGATAGTCAAACACTGGATAATGTATATTCCCTGGGTTTTGAGAAGATGTTGATGATTTAAACACTCTCTCCTCAGGATCTTCTTCTTCATCCTGATTATCTATTGACATGGCATTTCTACTACTGTTACTAGGGTTCATTCTTGTACCCATCCAGCTAGATTGTGTAACATTTCTGTCAGAACCATCTATGGACATCTGATGTTCATGAGATCCTTCATATGATCCTCTTCCCCAACCATCAGAATTCTCAATAGGAAGTTCTGAATCAGAACCATCCTCTGAACCCTGTGGTACTACATACCTCGTATCCATAGTAGGATCATGTATAGGTTCAGGACTTAGTGAATAAGGATATGGTATAAAAGATTCAGGATCTATAGGTATATCCTTAAATATAGGTTTTGCACTACTACTTGCTTCCTTCTCCAACTGGAACGCTAACTGCTTCCTCCTTTCCGGATCAGTTAGATCCTCTAACATGTCATTTTTATCTTCGACAATCACTTGATGTGTCTTATAAAAAGATGCAACGAGTGTTCGGTATCTATCCATAAACTTGGAAGCTAACTTAGGATGTTTCTTAACCAATGTAAGATGATCCAGTATCGGATCCGAGTCTATAGAATCATGAGGTATCATAGAAAATGTGCTATCTTCTAACTCCTTGGCTTTATGCTCCCGGATATTAGCCATCGGCTCCACAACAACAACATGATATGCTGCTAAGTGACTCCTACCTTCACCTATAGGTAGATCGTGATATAATCCAAGCTCCTCAGGGATTTAGATACTCACACGATACTTGGATAACATCCGACCATCATAGTAGGTTATAGTGTTCACTAGAATTCTAGTTGGACAACTAAAGATCTTTAAAAGTTGACGAAGTTGGTCTGTGAATGATCCTTGATAATCATCAAGAGCCTCCTCTGTCCTTACCAAAGTCTGCTTTTGGAAACTTTGGTGCCATAGCTCAGATATCGTAAAAATAATTTTGATTAGTAACCAATAATACATTGCATCATAACAAAGAATTATCACACTAAAACATATAACTAATATTCTCATTTGAATACCCATTATATTACTTTTAGAGAATTCTTTATCGCTGCTAAACTTTCCTGTGTAATACCCTTTAATAGGTTTCCAACCTAAGGTCAAAGAAATTTGCTCTGATACCAACTGCGGTGACCCAGCATACCACTGCATGTGTAGTACACTATAGTCGTTGACATGACATCCACAGAACACCGTTCTATAAATATCACATCCCTAAGAGTGGTACAATAGAAACATTGCGGATCCATATTACAAATATTCACACATTATTATTACAATACCAGAAGTTCAAGTCTTCAAAAGGTTTCAACTTACAAACCAAAATATAAAGTGTTTCAGCGGAATTTAAAAATAGCAACTCCAACTAGGAGTTGAGCTCAGTAGCTTATTCTATAGAGTTCATGCTACTCGGCTCCGTTGGTTACTACTAACTAGGATACTTAGTTGGACTCGTTATCATCAACACCATAGAGGATTTCGTAATACACTCCTTCAACACCTCCTGACAGGTCAGGCTCCTCGTAGAACACATCTTCTTGACATTCGGCTGCATACATTGGCACGTCTTCAGGATCCTCAGAGTCTAAGCAAGGGACCAAAGGAAAGGATGAGTAACAGCGTTATCCAACAAGTTCATTATATGCAAGGTGGGAAGTTTGATGCTCAAACTACCACCTCGGACTATAAGTCCTTGGCACTATGCAGTTTTTGTAAATCTTTCTTCAAAGATTGATTTTATTGTAAAAATCTATGACCGTCAGCCTTCACAGATTGACCAAAACTTTCATGGAGTTCCTTTCCTGCCGCGTTCGTAGCTCCTTCCCGAAACAAGGAGTAACAAGTTACAATTCTTACACTCTGCAGAGGTGTGTTACTTTACCCATGAGAGATCAACTCCTTGTTGCACAACCGGGCGTACTTTCCCGTCCACAATTCTATGATGTGGGGACCAGTAGTTGGTCCAAGACAATCACTGCCCCCTTCGCGAGCTTGCATGCCTCCTTGGTGTACACCATGCCCACATAATGAATTATGGCAATGGTTTGTACAAACCGTTAGATGCGAGAACTATCATGGGACGATGAGGGTTCCCACCCATATGCTGCATATACTCTATGAATTACCAATTAATATGCATGCTACGAGGATAACAGCCACGACCTGCACATCCGGATTCATGCGAGAGGAAGAAGATACAGCTGAATTCTCCGTCCCATTCCAAATCTCATGGCTAACGCGTAATATACGGCGCTAGAATCACTGAGGTCAGGGGTTATTAAGTCCCTAATTGAACATCATTATTGCAATTAGAACCCTAAGTTCTATTGCTCCATTATATCATCACTTAGGATGATATCTAAGATTTCTTTATTTGTGAAAATAATATTTTCTTTCTTTAGAGTATATATGATAACACACCATTTGCAAATACTTTGATAACTCTTCAAAGGATATGAGCAAGCGATGAACTTGCCTTGTGATGGCAAGGTAGTGAAGTCTGATGCTTGCACTGGATCTTGAGCTTCTATGTCTACAAAAACATCATTATTGCCTGGTAAGGACAATATTTAAAGAAGCAAAATGATTATGCAAAGTAATGTAATGCATCATTTAACTTGATATGCATTCTCCCCATTATTATAAAAATTATTTTTAATAATTAAGGATTTATAAATATTATTTTTTTAATATTTATAATAGAATATTGTATTCTTTTATTTCATTTCTCTTTTATTTGAATTTTATTGACTTAATAATTCCTTTAAGAATTATCACTTAAATATCAAAAATTGTTATTAAATATTTTTTTAGTATTTTTATAAAATACTACAATATTAATATATAATGAAAGTGATTTTTATTTATTTTTATCATCTTTCAATAATTTTGTAAAATTCCATAAGGATTATATAATTTACAAAATTCTAAATAAAATTTATATGTCTAAAATTTTGTCTCTTAATTTATTTGGGTAGTTTGGATTATTGTGAATCCAAAAATATTTTATTTATAATTTTTCGACTTTTATCTTATTTTCTATAATTTATTTAAATTCAGGGGCATTTTGGTCTTTTCCTATTTATTAAAAACAGGCTCTAAATGATTTGGGCTGGTTTATTTTTATTGGGCCCTAGTGGCCTAGTAGGTCAATGTCAAAACAACACCCCGAATGGTTTTTGGCCCACCCAGCCCAACACTCCCTGTCTCACACTCGAGCTTACCCCTCTCCTTCTCCTTCCCCAACCCCGTGGTCAGTGGTGTCGCCGCCGGCGATTCCCGCCGTCGTGGTCCGCCTTGGCTGCCGCCGTGGTGCAGGAAGAGGTTGTCGACCCCGCTCTTCCCTCATGTCCAACTGGATTTGGACCTGGAGCTCTCCTGTGGCCAGATCGATGCCGTCCCGAACCCTAGGGTTTGGGGTTGGCGTTGATCCTGGCGCCGCCCGCTGCTATCGTGCACCGTGGTGATGCTCCTCGCCCCCAAGCATGGTTATGGTCGTCGCCGTGGCGCTGTATGGGTCGCAGCGCCCCCTTTGGGGTGCTCCCCGTGCCGCCATGGTCGTCGGCCCCTCTGCTTCCTCTTCTATTCTCTAGCGAGGACCTTTGGTGAGTGCTTCCTCTCCTCTCGTGCTGCTCTCTGCTAGGCCATCCTCTGCTAGGTGTTGGTAGTGATCTTCCTGGTGATTGTATGGTCCTAATTAGGGTTCTTGGTTCTGTTTAGGGTTCATACCCTGTTGTTGATTAAGTAATTGATGAATTGGATCATGTGTTAATGATCCCTGAACCTGTTAAGTGGTGACTAGCTGTGGCTTACTTCTGATGATTTCATGGTTAAATTTCATATGATTCAGATGATACAGTTGCTCTGAAAACAATACTTGGTAAAGCTAGTGGTTTTGATAATTTACCACTGTCATTACTTGGTTAATGAAAGTGAGTATGGTGTGATGAAGTCACTGTCTTAGTACTGTTGGCTTAAGAATTCATGTGTAGTTTGAGATCAAAATGGTCTCTTACAGTGAAGACATATATATATATATGAATATCCTGTTTATGATTCCTATGTTTAAGAACAGGAAAATGATTTATAATTGGTTGATTGTATCTATGAAGATTGGATGCTTAACCTGCTTAGTTTAGAACTGTTCTTGTGACACCATCCTTTTACTTGGTGTGGTTTTATTCAAGATTAAGATTTGGCTTGGCATGATAGATAAGTGAAATCATCTTTCCTTATATCCCTAGAACCAATGATGTTGGTCTACGGTTTAGGTATTTAGACCTCTATCTTGTTGATTCACATGGATTAATTCTGGTAGTGATACCAGCTACTGTTTCTTGAATCAAAGTTTGGGAAAAATGCTTGTTGCAAGCTTGATAACTTATCTAGATCCATAAGATTAAATTCTAAGGTGCTACACTTGTCTTAGATATGTGCCTAGAAGTTTAAATCTTAGCTATGTTCATTATTGAATTGAAATATAGCTTGATAACTAAATCAATGATGTTGTTCTGAGATTAAGTTGGATCCTTATACTTTTCTATTTGCCTTTTAGAGTTTAAACCTCAATGATGGATTCACCCCACTTGGGTGTTTTCTGAGAGTTTGAATAAGAGTCAGATCATGTATGTGTATCTAATTTTAGACAGATAGATCATTTGATGGTCTATTTACTCACCACTGTCACTTGATGTTGTGGTTTCTAGTGGTTGATCTTGTGGTAGCTTGATCTGGTGCTCCCCTGGTATTTCCAGCTCCTGGCTTGTCCTTGATCTAGCCCATCATCTCCTAATCCTGATGGCTTGATCTTGATCTCGCTATCCACCAGATCTACCCCTCCTTATGTCACCTCTTGGTGATGTGATCCTGGGCTTTGGTTGGTTTGATCTAGCTTGGAATTGGCTTGGTTTAGCTGTTGGCTGCTGTGCTTGGTGTGTATGAGCAATGTAATGGTGTGGGGATTGGTTTTCCCACGGATGTGTGGATAGTTTTGTTTGGTTGTGTTGCTGCTATGGTGTTGACATCACACACCATGTAGTTTGGTGTGTGTGCTGCTTGTGTGCCTGCTACTCAGTTGTGGATATGTTCTGAATTTTGAAAGTTACTTTTATCTGGTTACTTCTACTTGGCTGGTGAAACTTGCCCCTCCTTGCTGTGATTTGAATTTTGGCTTAAAATTATGAAAGATACATTCTTTCATATTGGTGAAACTTTCCCCTTATATACTCAATGATGAAAAAGTGAACAGTGCACTTCACTGTCAACTTGTGAGAGTAAAAATAATTCTAATCCTAACCTTCTTTTTCTTTTAAGTTTCTTTTTATTTTGAAGGTACCAGATTTGAAGATCAAGACTTTAGTTTAGGTTTTATTTTTCTTTATAAATTAGTCACTTGTAATAACTATCATATTCAATTGTAATCTTTAATTTATTCTTTTGTACTCTTTATTTTTATTCCTTTGTAATAAAGATTGTACTATTATCAATAAAGAAATATTATTCTTTATTTATTTTCTTTTCTAAAGAATATGGATGATTCTCATAAGTTACATTTTTGTAACTTATTTATTGAATAAAATTATGAAATGGATATTCATATTCTTAATTGCTCTCTTTATATAAAGTTTGAGTTATAATTGGTTAGCTCTTAATTAAATCAAATACTCAAACATTATTCAAAAATTATTTTGAATTATAATTCAAACACTCAAGTTTTAAATTCAAATTTTATTTCCCAAAACACATAAGTCCACAAAGATCACATCAAAGTCTATAATAATCATCCTTCAAGACTATACCTAATCTCAAAGTATGAAAGAAACCTTGATCACTTTAGATTTTTATTTGGCGAAAAATTTACCCACATTTTCATAGATGAATGCATGCAACGTCTTAAATTCCTAAATCTACCCTTTGTTAGTTCCTAAATGTTGGGATGTTACAGTGTAGATGGTGGCCATTCTGATTTCTCTAATACTTCTGGCTTCAAGTTCCTTTCAAAAATATGGGGGGTCGAAAACACCTCATAGTTCGCCAACATAGTAGTATTTAACGAGGGTTCAACTCGTGAATGTCCATTGTTATGGATTTGGGTTTTGGAGAATATGGGGATGTCGGAAGTCACGAGACAGTTAACATGCAAGCAACACGGGGACACGAGGTTTACCCAGGTTCAGGCCCCCAGAGGTTACAGGGGTGCGCAGATGCGATCTGGCGTGAGGTGTGTGTATGAGTTGGATTATCCTCCTCTTCGTGCCCTCCTGGCCCTTATATAGATATGCCAAGTCTTGAGGGTAGGTCGAGTCGGTTAAAAGCTAGGGTTGAACCCTTTGAAATTCTATCTACCACTAGTCGTGTCCTTCAAGGAGTCAAACTTGTAGTAGGCTTGGGCAACCCGAAATCTTCTTGGATAGCAAGTCTTCACGTGGGCCTTCTCTGGGCTAGACCGGGTATACCAATGTGAGGCACCCGTAGGATATATCCATGTCATGATCAAACATGAGGTACTGGTTATAGTAGTCTCCCTTTTTCGCGGAACACGGGGGCGGACATGGGGGCAACGGTGCCACCCATATTTTTGCTGGCTTGGCCACGTATTTGTTGGACCTCCTGTAGGCTTCGAGCAAGATAAGTACATTGCAGTGGTCGATGGTCATGGCCCGGGCGTCCGTGGTGAGTAGGTGTTCGAATTCCCCGCCGATCGACGGGTATGTCGGTGCTAGAGCCAAGGGGCAGGAGAAGAACTCGGAGTAGACATGCCCCCTGAAGTTGATGATGACGCCGTACATCGATAGCGGGAGTAGATCGGCATGCTGGAGGTGGTGCGTGTCGATAAAGGCATGCCAGGCCTTGCATACACACCAGGATGCAGCGAGACAGCATGGCGGTAGACGACAGAGGAGTTCGGCTAGCACGTCGTCGGACAACAGCCTCGAAAATGGGAGTCATCGGCGGGCGACGCTTCCCTAGGGATCTCCGCAAATAAGCCCATGGTGTGTATGCTATTCTTCTTCCTCTGCTGCTCTACTCTTCTCTGTCTTCTCGCTCCGACGGGACGTGGCGGCGAGGGATGGGAGGACTGGAGCGGAGCAGTGGCTCTGAAGGGGGACGACAGGGTTCTTCTCCTCTGGTGCAAAGGTGCTGCTCCAATAGGTCGCTGATGAATCGCTGCATGGAGATCTCATGGTGGGAGACAACGCCCACGGTTCCTCTTGTAGGAACCCATCTGTAACACCCTCAGAATCGGACCTATGCAAATTTGGGCAAAATTCACCAAACCCGCATAGAAACGATTCAAAGGTGCCCACCAGGCACTTTCGTGCGGGTGGAAAACGAAGTAATAACATTACACAACAGTCCTCGATGGGACCCACGTAATGTATACATACAAGGACCCAAAGAGTCAAGAATACAAATATACGGTACAAAGATCCAAATCACCTTGAATTGATAGAGCGTCCATCACGGACAAGATGCAAATGGGGCTAAGAGCCCCAAGAATAACCAATGGCGCCCATAACCTGCCTGTGCCAAGCCGAAGGGTAACCTCGCTAACGACGCCGATCTCAAAACCTGCTTAAACAAAAAGGTGCCGACAAAGGGCAAAGGAAAAGAAGGAGCGTCAAGATCGAGGCCAAGACACGGCGAGGCTAGAATTGCGGTCCTCGCCACATAGGTATGGTGGATCAAGCGGCGTGAAAGATGCACTAAACAACCTATAGAGACTCGATACAACCGGCGACTATCGAGAGGGGTAAGAAAGACCTATTCAATCCAACCCCTGATCGCATCAAACAAACCCATCTGGCTTCCCCTCGAGACCAAACGAGGAAGTCAACCGAGGAACTCACAATTGGCGCTTTACTTAATCGCTATAGTTGTAACACTTTACTAGTCGTTTAGATATTCATCCCGATAAAGTAAGCAAGGGCACTTTTAGTTAATCATTCCGTTGTAGTTGCAACAATTACTAGTCAGATACAATTAGCATGAGATAACCCAAACCCAACAGTTGTTGGTACTTTTATTCAGCCATTCCGTTGGAGTTGCAATACTTACTAGTCAGATACAATTGTCGCAAGCGACAATCAAACAAGCAATTGTGGGCAGTATTAATTAGCCATTCCATTATAGTGAAGCTGATTACTAGTCATTATAAGTCAAATTTATAGCAAGAACTTTAGTTATGCTTGTCTATGATCAAGATATCGTGCTCCAAGTCGCCTATATCCGCGGACACGGCTTTCGTAAAGTTTTACCCGCCGGGTGCACCAATAGCAACACACTCGATCAACCTCGAAAACCAAATCAAAACCCAACGAGGCTTTCACGATGAACAATCACAGGATTCAGAAATATTTCAGGGGCCACCCCATTGAGTAGATCCCAACGGAGTAAGCAAGCTCAGACGGACTCAAGGTTTCATACAATGGTCAGAAGCGGTCGGGAACCCGAAAGTGTGGCTGGGCTTGTCGATACCGTAATCAATCCGCTTACCTAAATAAAGAAAGGTGCTCCTCGCACAATTTAAATAAAGCAGTAGCATGGCATAAGTACACAGATTGTAAATAAAACCTCAAACTAGTTTGTGGCCCCAAGAAATAAGACTGAATCAAGCTCTGGCTCAGGGGGGTCCCATATACCTCCCGGATGTGGATAGCGCGATAAAACAAGGAACAGGTATCAAGTACTCGGGGTCTTACGGGACACAAGTGGGCATTCGGAAACCAAATATTTTCTATCACCCATCGATGCCTCTGCTTATTTCAATTTTAGTTGTTAAACAGAAATTAAAGTGACGATAAGTAAAACTAGAATCATCTCCAACATCAACATGCGGCAAGACATCAAGAATCGTGGCATATGATTTACACACATCAGCACTTGAGCAAGCAACTACGACGCGCAAGTCCAACTATCTACCAAACAACAAGTAATAGGAGGTGTCCAAGGCAATATATGGCTGCAAGGGATATCACAGGTACGGAATCTAAAGCATCGCAACTCAGATAGCAATAGATCAACAGGAGGGAGTAAATACTATAAAAGTAAGATAGGTAGAAAGGGGGAGATGCTCGCCTGAAAACATTGTCGAAGGGTTCAACCGAAGATCGGGGCGAAGCTCACATCAACTCAACGGCCTTATCCGCGAAGAAGCAAAACACTAGAAGAACACCGGATGCAATATTTAATACAACGGCAGAAGATCGGCATGATGCATGTATGATGTATGGCATGGCAAGGATGCGATGCAATTAGGTCAGATTAGGCGGAACCGGGGTCCCGACAATTAATTAGGTGGTGCATGTTGTTTAGCTACCCCGCAATTTAAATGTTGTTTTAACAAGGCAAGAAAGATACCGGTTCGCTACACAAGTTTAAATGAGGCCGATATGAGACTAGATTTGCCCGCATATGGGCCCCATATTTAATTATTAGGTGAATCGGCATAAGGCCCCAAACCACAGATATGCATGCGAGTATGACAATTCAATATGCAACAAGTTGTTATATATGATAAAATAGGGTTTCGGGGAGGGGTTCACACATTAGGGGTCGCGACGGTCTTGGGGTTCCGGGGTTCGGTCTCAGGGTCCAGGGTTCGACGGGATCGTTATCGGACTTCGGGGGGGTAGATCTTGGCGTTCAGGGGAAGTTCTCGGTGTCCGTGAGGTAGACCTTGTCGTGCCTTAGCGTAGATCTTGGGGAGGTTCGGGGTTCCACGGGCTCGGCTCGACAACCGGACTCCGGGAACAGTTCTTGGTGAACTTGGTGTGTCGAGGTGGGGTCTTCGGGTTTACTTCAATCGGGTCCATGTCGGAGTACTTGTCGTCCCATGTGGAAGCCTTGTCGATATGTGGCGATGATCTCAGGTTCGGGTCTCCGGGGTTCAGGGGTGAAGTACTCGGCGTACTCGAGGGAGTACTTGTCGTATCCGCGGTGGCGTGCCTGTCGAGCCGGTGGCGATCTCGGCGGTCATCGGGTCCTTGGTCATCGGTAGATCTTGGCGGTTAACGGGTCCGGGAACGGCGAACTTGGCGTCCGTGACGTAGATCTCGGCGTCGACTTATCATCGATGGTCAACTTGTAGCCGCCTCGGAAGATCTTGGAGACGCAGCACTTGGTGGCTCCAGGTTTGTCAAACGCGGGCGCACTAGCGTTGCAGGGACCAACCCGAGATGGGCATGGCGAGCCTGCATGCGCTCGGCCGCAGCCAACAGAGGTGGAGGCGCCTGTCGCCGGAGGCGGACACGGTGATGGCGGGTTGAGGCCGGGCTACGCGGGCAGAGCGGTGGAGCACCGACGGCGAGGGCGGGGGCGCGCGGGAGTGGCGGCGCACGGGGCGAGGCGACGCGGCCAGGGGGAGGCTCGAGGAGAGGGCGGCCTGCGACGAAGCGGCGGGGAGGCACTGCGGTGGAGGCGACGACGCGCTGGCCGGAGGCGGCGGATGCAGCGAGGGCGGGCGGCGAGGTCCGGGCGGAGGCGGGCGGCTGCGGCGGGCGCAGGCGGGCGGCCGCGGGCGAGGAGGCTGCTGGGCGTGGAGCGGGCGGCGGGGTCGCTGGAGCGCTGGCTCGCGGACGCCGCGAGCTGGCTTGGGACGGCGGTCGTGGAGGTGCGGGCGCGGGGCGTAGGGCGGCGAGGTGGCGACGGGTCAAGACGCTGGGCGCTGGCGAGGAGCTCGCGGAGAGGGGCGAAGGGCAAGCGGCGGATGGAGGCGAAGCCGAGGCGGGCGCTGGGGCTGGGCGAGCCGACGCGGAGGCGCAAGCGGAGGAGGTGGGCGGGAGAGAGGGAGCAAGGACGGTGGTGAGGGAAGCCGAGGACGCGGGCGAGCGGGCGGACGGGAGCGACAGCGGAGGCGTGAGCGGGCAAGGCGGGGTTGCGCGGCGGCAGAGGTTGCAGAGAGGGGCGAGCCGGGCGGCCAGGGGCAGGCGGTACGGGTCAGCGCAGGCGAGAGGAGGCGCGGCCGGTGAGGCGAGGAGGGAGCGACGGGAGGAGGGCGCCATGCTGTGCCGGGAAGAAGAACAGGGAGGATGGAGGAGGCAAAGCTGGGGCGTGGGACCTGTGGATGGGCCCGTTGTCGTGAGGAGGTTGGGTGTGCGGTGGTGAGGGAGGGGTGAGCGGAGGGAGAGGCCAAGTGGCAGGTGGGGATTGGGTAGAGGGGAGAGGGGCGGGAGGCTGGCTGGGAGAGGGTGGCTGTGGGGTGGGTAGGATAGGATAGCCGGGTAGGTCTAGGATTTTGGTATGGGTTAGGTGGACTGCTTTAAAATAGGGTGGTCGTCGGGTCTATCGCCTCGATCACTAAACTAAATAAAATAATTTAATATTTTTATTTGTTTAAATAACACCGCTTTGCAAACCGATAGCGCAAACAAAATAATCCGTGACAAGGTTTCCGTGTTTGAATAAGATGGGCTTAGAAAACAAAGACGGGTTTTGCAAACATAGTTTTAGACAAACAACACATGATGATGACGATGCAATGCACAAATTAACGCGATTTTCTAGTAGTGGTTTTGGGATGCCAACCGACACCACTAACAATGGATCTCGCCGAGATCCGCCATGGTTCGAAGGTTCCCGGAAGGATCTTCGCTTCGCTTCGTAGATAGATCCTCTCGCGACACCACTAACAAGAGGAACACCGTGATCGCCGAGGAAAGGTCGGGACAAAAGGTAGAGGTATCAACAAATAAAGCCACCTCTAACTTCGTGGGAAGAGGGAATCGATGCATTCTCGCCCACTTCAATGTACAAAAGCGAATAGAAGGGGTAGTCGGCATGGGGCCAATCCATCACGCACCAAACTATTACTTTGCACATTCGGTGAAAAAAGCGCAACCATTCCGGAATCGGATCAGATCAAGAAGCGAGGTTCGGAAACAAAGGGGTGATGCAGACTCTGCATCGGATCCGGCGTAGATGATGTCGTCGCGTCGGAAAACACCGGAAGGCACAAACAGGGAACAAGGAATGGTAACACCGTAGACAGATTCATCAGGCAGCTTGAACACCGGATGGTAGAACACCGTTATCAAAGAAGGAAACGAAACCCTGAAGGTACGACAGAACCCAACCACGAGAATTCCTGGACTCGAAGAAAGGGACGAGAGCGGATTCAAAACACGTAGAGGTAAGAGGAGAACAGCAGAGGGGTAAGGAGTAAAATCAGACCTAATCAGAACTATCCAACCGATTTTGCAAAATAGTTTTGACACTCTCTACTTCGTTAGCTAGGTTATCCTACAGTCGGACTTGTGGGTATCGCAACCGCCGAGCTCGATACCACTCAGAACACCTCGAGATCGGACCTATGCAAATTTGGGCAAAATTCACCAAACCCGCATAGAAACGATTCAAAGGTGCCCACCAGGCACTTTCGTGCGGGTGGAAAACGAAGTAATAACATTACACAACAGTCCTCGATGGGACCCACAGAACAGATACATACAACAGCGACCCAAAGAGTCAAGAATACAAATATACGGTACAAAGATCCAAATCACCTTGAAATTGATAGAGCGTCCGACTACGGACAAGATGCAAATGGGGCTAAGAGCCCTGAAGAATAACCAATGGCGTCCATAACCCTGCCCAGGCCAAGCCGGAAGGGTAACCCTGCTAACGACGTCGATCTCAAAACCTGCTTAAACAAAAAGGGGTGCCGACAAAGGGCAAAGGAAAAAGAAGGAGCGCCAAGATCGAGGCCAAGACACGCGAGGCTAGAATTCGGCGGTCCTCGCCTACATAGGTATGGTGGATCAAGCGGCAAAGATGCACTAAACAACCTATAGAGACTCGATACAATCGGCGACTATCGAGAGGGGTAAGAAAGACCTATTCAATCCAACCGATACTAGCATCAAACAAACCCATCTGGCGTTTCTCGAGACCAAACGAGGAAGTCAACCGAGGAACTCACAGTTGGCGCTTTACTTAATCGCTTATAGTTGTAACACTTTACTAGTCGTTTAGATATTCATCCGAAAGTAAGCAAGGCACTTTTAGTTAATCATTCCGTTATAGTGGCAACACTTACTAGTCGATACAATTAGCATGAGATAACCCAAAACCCGGCAGCTTGTTGGTACTTTTATTCAGCCATTCCGTTGTAGTGGCAATAGTTACTAGTCAGATACAATTGTCGCAAGCGACAACCAAACAAGCACTTGTGGGCAGTATTAATTAGCCATTCCATTATAGTGAAGCTGATTACTAGTCATTATAAGTCAAATTTATAGCAGTAAACTTTAGTTATGCTTGTCTATGATCGAGATACCGTGCTCCAAGTCGTCCATATCCATGACACGGCTTTCGAAAGTTTTACCAGCGGGTGCACCAATAGCAACACACGCCGATCAACCTCGAAAACCAAATCAAAACCCAACGAGGCTTTCACGATCGAACAATCACAGATTCGAAATATTTCAGGCCACCCCATTGAGTAGATCCCGCAACGGAGTAAGCAAGCTCGAGACGGACTCAAGGTTTGCGACAATGGTCGCAAGCGATCGGGAACCCAAAGTGTGGCTGGCTTGTCGATACCGCGTAATCAATCCGCTTACCTAAATAAAGCAAAGCTCCTCGCACAATTTAAATACAGAAAGTAGCATGGCATAAGTACAGGATCGTAAATAAAACCTCAAACTAGTTTGTGGCCCCAAGAAATAAGACTGAATCAAGCTCTGGCTCAGGGGGTCCCATATACCTCCCGGATGTGGATAGCGCGATAAATCAAGGAACAGGTATCAAGTACTCGGGGTCTTACGGGACACAAGTGGGCATTCGGAAACCAAATATTTTCTATCACCCATCGATGCCTCTGCTTATTTCAATTTTAGTTGTTAAACAGAAATTAAAGTGACGATAAGTAAAACTAGAATCATCTCCAACATCAACATGCGGCAAGACATCAGCAACTGTGGCATATGACGACACACATCAGCACTTGAGCAAGCAACTACGACGCGCAAGTCCAACTATCTACCAAACAACAAGTAATAGGAGGTGTCCAAGGCAATATATGGCTGCAAGGGATATCACAGGTATGGAATCTAAAGCATCGCAACTAAGATAGCAATAGATCAACAGGAGGGAGTAAATACTATAAAAGTAAGATAGGTAGAAAGGGGGAGATGCTCGCCTGAAAACATTGTCGAAGGGTTCAACCGAAGATCGGGGCGAAGCTCACATCAACTCAACGGCCTTATCCGTGAAGAAGCAAAACACTAGAAGAACACCGGATGCAATATTTAATACAACGGCAGAAGATCGGCATGATGCATGTATGATGTATGGCATGGCAAGGATGCGATGCAATTAGGTCAGATTAGGCGGAACCGGGGTCCCGACAATTAATTAGGTGGTGCATGTTGTTTAGCTACCCCGCAATTTAAATGTTGTTTTAACAAGGCAAGAAAGATACCGGTTCGCTACACAAGTTTAAATGAGGCCGATATGAGACTAGATTTGCCCGCATATGGGCCCCATATTTAATTATTAGGTGAATCGGCATAAGGCCCCAAACCACAGATATGCATGCGAGTATGACAATTCAATATGCAACAAGTTGTTATATATGATAAAATAGGGTTTCGGGGAGGGGTTCACACATTAGGGGTCGCGACGGTCTTGGGGTTCCGGGGTTCGGTCTCAGAGTCCAGGGTTCGACGGGATCGTTATCGGACTTCGGGGGGGTAGATCTTGGCGTTCAGGGGAAGTTCTTGGTGTCCGTGAGGTATACCTTGTCGTGCCTTAGCGTAGATCTTGGGGAGGTTCGGGGTACCACGGGTTCGGCTCGACAACCGGACTCCGGGAACAGTTCTTGGTGAACTTGGTGTGTCGAGGTGGGGTCTTCGGGTTTACTTCAATCGGGTCCATGTCGGAGTACTTGTCGTCCCATGTGGAAGCCTTGTCGATATGTGGCGATGATCTCAGGTTCGGGTCTCCGGGGTTCAGGGGTGAAGTACTCGGCGTCCTCGAGGGAGTACTTGTCGTATCCGCGGTGGCGTGCCTGTCGAGCCGGTGGCGATCTCGGCGGTCATCGGGTCCTTGGTTATCGGTAGATCTTGGCGGTTAACGGGTCCGGGAACGGCGAACTTGGCGTCCGTGACGTAGATCTCGGCGTCGACTTATCATCGATGGTCAACTTGTAGCCGCCTCGGAAGATCTTGGAGACGCAGCACTTGGTGGCTCCAGGTTTGTCAAACGCGGGCGCACTAGCGTTGCAGGGACCAACCCGAGATGGGCATGGCGAGCCTGCATGCGCTCGGCCGCAGCCAACAGAGGTGGAGGCGCCTGTCGCCGGAGGCGGACACGGTGATGGCGGGTTGAGGCCGGGCTACGCGGGCAGAGCGGTGGAGCACCGACGGCGGCGCGCGGGAGTGGCGGTGCACGGGGCGAGGCGCCGCGGCCAGGGGGAGGCTCGAGGAGAGGGCGGCCTGCGACGAAGCGGCGGGGAGGCACTGCGGTGGAGGCGACGACGCGCTGGCCGGAGAGGCGGCGATGCGCGAGGGCGGGCGGCGAGGTCCGCGGAGGCGCCCGCTGCGCACGGCAGCAGGCGGCCGCTGCGGCGAGGCTGCTGGGAGCGGGCGGGGTCGTCGGAGCGCGGCGGCCGCGGGACGCTGGCGAGAGGCGCTGGCGAGCTGGCTCGGGACGGTGGTCGCTGTGGAGGTGCGGCGCTGGGGCGAGGCGGCGAGGTGGCGATGGGCAAGACGCTGTGCGGGCGCTGCCGAGTCATGGAGAGGGGGCAGAGGCGACGCGGCGGTTGGATTGAGGCGAGCGAGGCGGGCGCTGGGCGCTGGGCGGCGAGCACGCGAGGCGGGGCGGACGGAGGAGGTGGCTGGGCGGGAGAGAGAGGCGCCAAGGCGGTGGTGAGGGGAGCGCCGAGGCGTGAGCGGGCGGGAGCGACAGCAGCGCCGGAGCGGCGGAGCCAAGCGAAGGGTTGCGGGGCGGCGAGGTTGCAGAGAGGGGCGAGGGGGCCATGCTGGGCGGAGGCGGTGGGTCACAGGGCGAGAGAGAGGAGGGCGTCGGCCGGTGAGGCGGGAGGAGCGACGGGAGGGAGCCTTGCAAGCGCAGTGTGGAAGAAGAACAGGGAGGATGGAGGAGGCAGGCTGGGGCGTGGGACCCAGGGATGGGCCCGGTTGTCAGGGAGGAGTGGGTTGGGTGTGCGGTGGTGAGGGAGGGGTGAGCGGAGGGAGAGGCCAAGTGGCAGGTGGGGATTGGGTAGAGGGGAGAGGGGCGCTGAGGTGGCGGGAGGCTATTGGAGGGAGTGAGGTGGCCAGGGGGTGTGGGTAGGATAGCTGGGTAGGTCTAGGATTTTACAGGGCGGGTTAGGTGGACCGTTTTAAAAACAGGGGTGGTCGTTCGGGTCTACTCGGCCCGTTCGACTGCCCCACTAAAAATAATTTAATATTTTTATTTGTTTAAATAACACCGTTTGCAAACCGATAGCGGCAAAACAAAATAATCCGGTGACCCGGGTTTCCGGTGTTTGAATAAGATGGGCGTTTAGAAAACAAAGACGGGTTTTGCAAACATAGTTTTAGACAAACAACACATGATGATGACGATGCAATGCACAAATTCAACGCGATTTTCTAGTAGTGGTTTTGCGGGATGCCACACCATCATAAGCGCCTACGACAGCAACTCATCGGCATCGACGACAATCAAATCGACCTGGCTAGCCAAGGAGGCTAGGGGAGAGAAGGAGATCCAAGATGGTGCTTGCATTCATGCCGCTTTGCTGCCTCGTTGAGCATCCAACACAGTGGCCTTGATTACCACCGACATCCTTGAAAGAAAATTTCATAATCCCTAGTGTTTTGTGTGTTAGATAACAATATCAAATATTATTTAATGTGTGTTGAAGTGCTGCAGATCTTCACATTGAAAAAGGAAATCTGCTTTTGGGGGACGGATAATCCGCCCCTACCAGGGGCGGATAATCCAACCCTCCCCATACCCAGAAGGGCGCAACCCCCAAAGAAGCGGCAGAGAATCAGCTGGATTTTCCGGCAAGGGCGGATAATCCGCCCCCTCATATCCGCCCCTCGAGGATTTTCGCCAAGTCTGGACCTGCGTCTCTCACTGTATGGGGGCAGATTTTTCCCCGGACTTTCCGGCTCGGGGGAGGAGTTTTCCCCTAGTCCGGATAGTCCACCCCTTGAGGGGGGCGGATAATCCGCCCCTCGAGGAATTTCGCCAAGTTTGTACCTGCGTCGCTCTCTGTATGGGGGCGGCTTTCCCCCGGAGTTTTCGTCCTGGGGGCGGAGTTTTTCCCCAGGGCGGATAATCCGCCCCTAGTGGGGGGCGGATAATCCACCCCCAAACTACTTCAATGGCCAGATCTGGGCAGGGGGTATTTAAGCCTGCCTTGTCCCTCCTGACAGATCTCTTGGTTCATTCGAAAAATTCAAGATCTGATCTGCAACCTTCATCCAAGAGAGCTCCACCTAGATCCACCCAAAGGCCCCTTTGCTTGGGGAATCGAAGGAGGAGGACTCGATATTCAACAACTGCAATCAAGCGCTTCATCTCTTCTCCATTCGTTTAGAGAATCTCTGATCTAATATTTCTTACAAATATCTAGATCCTTGCTTTTTATTATATTGATAATCCTTGTTCTTGTGACATCTTGTCTTCATTATGGGAGCCCCCAATTCAGTTGTGGGCGTGTGCCCCGGTAGAGTTGTAAAGGCATCGGTTCCCGCCTCGAAGGGTACCAATAGTGGAGAAGGTGGATCAGGCCTTTCGTGGCGAGATCCATCAGAGAATAGGGTGAGGCCTATTGTGGCGTGGTGGTCTTAGAACCGCCCACCCCTCCAATGCAGGTACTTCCCTTAACAAGGAAGGAACTTCGGTAAAACAAATCCCCGTGTCTCCGCGTGCTCCACTACGGTTCCCTCGATCCTCTCTTTACGTGCTTAGTAGCTAGGGTTGTATAGGGAAATTCTCGTAGTTTCATATCTAGAGAATTTACTTTATGCCAAGCCTAAAATTGAGAAAGAACTAAAAATTGAGTAGCACCTATTCACCCCCCCTCTAGGTGCCCATACGGTCCATTTCAATTGGTGTCAGAGCCCCGACTCTTAATTCGGGCTTAACCGCCTAAGAGAAGTATGGGTTCCAAGGGAGATGGGAGTGATGCTCCGGAGGTAGTCACCATGAATGATCTCAAGACGTTGGAAACAACCTTGATGAGTTCAATGGAATCTAAGATGGAAGAGATGCGTCAATTGATAATGCATCTCTCCACATCCGCAGCATCACCTCCATCTAACTATGAGGCTACCACTCCGCAATCCAAGGAAATAGGTAAAACCGATTCCAAAGATAACGAAGTGGTTGGTGATGGCACTAGCAAGAGCTCCTCCTCAAAAAAGGATAGTGGTAAGGAAGGATACAATGAGGTTTCCCATGTGTATTCTCCTGATCCACCTATCCCACACCCACATATACATAATAGGGGTGATCCACCCAAACTTTCAGCATCTACTTTCATTCAATGGCAATTTTTGATGAAGTCTCATGTGTGCAGTTCCTCCATTGAGTTGTGGAAAATCATCGAGAATGGTATTCATGTTGGAGATCCCAACAATCTAACAAGAAGAGAGGTTGTTGATAGTCAACTCAATGCTACAGCTCTACACATGTTCCAGCTTGGTGTGGGTGACAAATACATGCCACACATTCAGCATCTTAGTACAACCAAGGAAGCTTGGGATGCTCTCACCGAGCTCTTCATCGGAAATGGAAGTATGAGAAGGAATAGATATGATGCTTTGAGCAATGAAACTGAAGGATTTTATATGTTGGATGGAGAAAACCACGAGGACATGTATAGGAGACTCAAGGCAATAGCCACCACTTTCAGGAATCATGGTACCTCTCATGTTGATGATGCATGGATCAAGCACAAGTATGTCAGTGCTCTTATGCCATTTGAGCCCACAGATTTGAAAAGTCTCCAAGGTAGGCATAACTACCACCTTATGACATCCAACGAGGTAATGCAAGAAATGGCCGCTTTCAAAGTGGCTGCCAAGAATGCCGAAGATGCTCGTGCACGAGCTATGGGGATGCAAAAGGGGGTCAACATGGCCTTGAAGACTAGTGTGATTGATCATGATGAAGATGTCATAGAAGGTATGGACTGTCCGAGGATGTAAAAAGGATCCATGGACAATACTTGGCCTTTTATGCTAGAAACTTTTGGAAAGACCCGGCCAAGGCTAAAGCTGAACTAGAACGCAAGAGTGGAGCTTATGGAAGAAAGGAAAATGGTCCCAAGCTAAGAACATGTTTCAACTGTGGAGACCGGCTGCACTATTTAGCTGAGTGCCGAAATCAAAGTAGGGAAGATAATGGAGGAAGACTTATTTTCAAGGAAAAGTCAAAGGCTCCACGCAAGAAACAGTTTGTAAAGAAGAAGAATGCTCCTTTCAAGAAGCAACCAAAGATTGTTCTAGTGGCTAAAGAAGAATATTCTTCGGGAAGTGAAGATGAGGACGAGGATGATAGCTCTTGAGAGGTGGCTGCTATAGTCACCACATCTACATCAACATCACTCTTCGACTCCCCGAACAAAAATGCCATCAACAATAATGCTACTTGTCTCATGGCAAGAAGTTCCAAGGTAACTACTTCTAACTCTTATTTTCCTAAGGCTATGATTAACATGGATGATCCTACTAGTCTTAAGGTTAAAGAAGAGATTATTGCTTTGGACTATTTCTTCACTAACTTGCAAGGTGAGCACAAAATACGTTTTGAGGCTCTTATGGACCAGCTGGCCCAAAATGAAGTTCTCCTCGAAGAAAAGGGCAGAATTGAAAGGGATGATGCAATGGAAATTGCATCCTTAAAAATGCTCTAGAAGAAGAAGAGGCTCGGGTTTCTCTTGAAGAGAGGCTTGAGTCCATTGAGGAGTCACATGAACAAATAGTGGCTAAGCTTGTTAAGGAACGTGACAATGCAGTCGCCAAGCAAAGAAGTTAAAGAGGGAAAAGATTGACTTTGGGGCTGCTCATGATAGACACTCCGAGGAATTGGAGAAACTTGACATCGCTCACAAGGCATTGAAAAGTGATTTCTCCATTCTCAATGAGTCACATGATCAGCTCCAAATTCGATTGGCCAAGTATGATGTTCCTAGCACATCTAAGTCAACATATATTCACAAGGAAAATGCTAGTGTGGAAGAAGGATTTGTCAAGGACATCACTCCCAAAGATAAGGGTGTTCTTAATGAGGTTCTTGGCAAGAAGAAGTCAAATCTTGGTAAAGAGGGACTTGGGTATGCCACCAAGTCCAAGAATAAGAAAAACAAGAAGAAGAAGACCAAGAATGTACAATCAAAGACAAGCACCGCTAAGAAGAATGTCACAAAATACAAAACTAACAATATTGGTTTTGTAGGGTCTCACAATCCAAATTATGAACTCTTTTGTGATTATTATGGCGATGTTTATGCTTATTATGTCGGTCCTTTTGATGAATATGTTGCTTGGTCTATTTGGGTTCCAAAGACCATTGTTACTAACATGAGAGGACCCATTGAAAAATGGGTACCTAAAACCAAGAAGTAATTCTCTTGCAGGGCTATGCTTCCAGTGGGTCGAAATGGGTGCTGGATAGTGGATGCACTAGTCATATGACCGGAAGCAAGGAGATCATCACAGAGATGCGTCCCAATCATGATAATATTATAGTCTCCTATGGTGATAAGTCTAAATCTCAGTTATTGGGTCTTGGCAAGGTTGTGGTTGCCCATGATATCACTCTCGTGGACGTCATGCTTGTTGAGACCCTCGGTTATAACCTTCTTTCTGTTCGTTCCCTTGGCAAGATGGGTTTTGTTGTTTTCATTGATGATGATTTGGTGGTACTCTTGTGGAGCAAGTCTCTAAAGGTCGCTTTCGTTGGATACGTCGAAAATGACCTATATGTGGTGGACTTTTCGGGGAAAACCACTTCGGGTCCGATGTGCCTATTCGGAAAGGCCGACGTGGGCTGGTTATGGCATCGCCGTTTAGCCCATGTCAACATGATAACTTTGCAAAGTCTCCACAAGGGTGGCCACATACTTGGACTAAAAGACAATGTCTCCTTTGCCAAAGATCGTGTTTGCAGGGCTTGTGTTGAAGGCAAAATGCATGACTCTCCCCACAAGAGGAAGACTATTGTGTCTGCAAAGAGAATCTTGGAATTACTTCATGTGGATTTATTTGGTCCTCCATCTCATGCCAGTCTTGGTGGGAAGAAATATTGCTTGGTCATTGTTGATGATTACTCAATATATACACGGGTCTATTTATTCAAGCTAAAGAGTGAGACTCAACAAACGGTCATTGATTTTGCCAATGAAGTTCAACGTCAACACAATGTTCCTATATTGGCAATAAGAAGTGACAACAGCTCCGAATTCAAGAACTACACTTTAAATGAGTTTCTAAGTGAAGAGGGGATAAGACATCAATATTCTGCTGTGTACACCCCTCAATAAAATGGTGTAGCCGAGAGGAAGAACCGCACTTTGATGGATATGGCAAGATCAATGTTGGCTGAAATCAAGTCTCCTTACAATTTTTGGACTGAAGCCATATCCATCGCTTTTCACTCATCTAACCGGCTCTACCTTGAAAAAATCTTGGACAAGACTCCGTATGAAATACTTACCGGTAACAAGCCCAACATCTCATACTTCAGGGTATTCGGGTGTAAGTGTTTATTTCTTATCAAAGGTGTCCGCTTGTCTAAATTTGAGTTCAAGGCTTTAGAAGGTATTTTTGTTGGTTACGGTGCCGAATCCCACACTTATAGAGTCTACACCAAGCTCACCGGGACTGTGTAGAATCTTGTAGTGTGGAGTTCGATGAAAATAATGGCTCCTAAGTGGGGCAAGTTGATGTTTGTGATGCAGATGTTGAAATACCACAAGATGCCATAATAAGAATGGGCGTGGGATTTTTCCGCCCCATTGAGGAACCCCTTGTGGCGGATCGGGAAGTAGAATGCTCCACTCAAGTGGAGCCCTCATCTACACAAGATCAACAAGCTCCAACTGCTGGAGAAAACTCTGCACCAAAACCACAACCTTTTGAAGTTCATCTGTCTCCTGGAAAAATGGTAGTTCTAGGCCGGACTATCCACCCCCCTCCAAGGGGCGGACAGTCCGCCCGTGGCACTCCAACTCGTCCCAGGGGATCAGAAGAAGAAGAGAACAACCAATAAGACTCCAGGCCAGATTCTTGTCGTGGTATTGCCGATGAGTACGCCATGGAGGGGTCCTCACAGTGTGTGTTTAGAGACGTGGGGTAAGGCGGACGGTTGACAGGTACGAGGTAACACAGCTTACCCAGGTTCAGATCCCACAACGGTGGCAGAATCCTACTCCTGCTATAAATCACTATAAGGGCAATACGCCGAGTTACAGGGATCGGTTCGCTGTGCGAGGTTGTGTGAAGTTGTCTATGAATGTATGAGATCGTGCCCTAAAGGCTCCCATAGGCCTGACTTATATAGTCGCCAGGTCCTAGGGTTACAGGGAAAATTCCTAGCCGGACAGGTTACAGAGTCCTACACCGTCTATTACTAGTCTTGTGTATCTTGCACTCCAAGGCTCCGGGTACGCTGGTGACTCCACCGTAGCCTTCCTTTATCCGGCATGGGCCTCCCTTATGGATCCACCTAACTGGGCCGCCCAGCAGGCCATAGGCCATGCTACCGACTATGGGCCACCCGGGTTAGCCGGATAAGAGACATGCTATAAGGATACCCATATAGCATATCCCCAACAGTAGCCCCCAGAGAACTCCGAGATCTTGCGCCGTCTTGCCTCTTCACGTGGAATGCTCCGTCTAGATGGATGTCGGCAGATCGTCAAGCAACATCTTGTAGTCCTCCCAAAGAACCCTGCAAGGTTTTCTCTGTCTTCGATTTGTAAGTCGGAGAAATGCTGAATCTTCCATCGTACTCTTCCGTAGTCGGATTAAATCCGTCCATGCAGGAATCTTCGATGTGACGGCTCATCTACCCGTGTCATCTAGGACGACGTAGGCTTAGGTCAGCGACGCCTCGTAACTCACGCATGTAGAGAATGCAATCATATCTTATTTTCCCGCGCGAGCGATACAAACCGTTGGCGGCGACAGTTGGAGACGTGGCGAAATTTCCGCGCACGTTCGCGAACACGTCGTCTACGCAGCAACCGTCCGATCAAGCTACACGAATCTTGACGCCGAGGATGATAAATAGTAACCGTGGGGCATTTTCCACTTTTTACCTCATTCTCCTCGCGTCATCGTCTTCTTCCTCCAGCCGCACCTCTCCTCGAGATCTCCGCGAGAAACCTCGAAAACCCTAGCTTCCATCTGTGTCAGTCGCATCCGTCCATCACTCCATGGCCAGCAGCAGCACCTCCCCGTCGATGGCGGCGTCGAGCGAAGCCGTGGCAAAGCCGGCGAGCTCCGTCGTTGTTCCCCCAGAGGGCTTGGTCATCCCCGCATCGGCGGTGATCGAGTCCATCGGCGGTGACCACAATTTGGCGGCGCTGGAACCACTGGAGGAGGTGCCAGACTCGCATAAGGGCGACTAGCGCGGCTCGGACATCATCGACCGTGACATCCAAGAGATGGTCGCCGAAGGCTACCTCCGCGCGACGGAGGAGCTCGCCTGGCGGGCGGCGCCGGCCGACAAGGTGACACCTTCTCCCCAAGCCAGAGAAAAGGTGTACCTCAAGGCTCAGCTGGTACGCGGCGTTTCCTTGCGCATCTCCCACTTCTTCCTCTCCGTCTTGAACCACTACAAGGTCCAGCCCCATAACCTCTCTCCCAATAGTATCCTAGTGCTCAGCAACTTCGCGGCACTTTGCGAAGGTTACCTAGGGATAAGGCCTAGGTTAGACTTGTTCGTGTACTTCTTCACCGTCAAACGTGAAGCAGGACATAGTAAGGAGGATCTTAGGAACTGCGGCACCATAAGCTTCAAGATTCGACCTGGCCGGCGGTTCCCTGACATCGTCGGCCACGAGTCCTGCAAGAACTGGCAGCAGACGTATTTTTACGGCCCCGACATTCCTTTGGCAGGCCGAGAAGTGACGTACCCAGACTTCGTGGATGGAGCCGCCGCTGAAGTTTCTACATGGAGATCCCATGCCTGCCTTCCCTCCGACCTCGACGCTTCTCGCGCAATAAGGCAGATCGAATGGTTCGTAGAGACGGGTTTGACCGGCTTGGACCTAGCCATGTGCTGGTTCATCAGGCGAATCCAACCTCTGCAGCACCGCGCGAAGTTCATGCACGAGTATACCAATGATCAAAGGGATACCCTCTGGATCTCCGTGGATAACTTCTCGAGCGACTCCGTCAAGCTCCTCCTTAAGGACATCGTCAAGGTGAAGGATAAGAAGCGTGGCTTCACCATCACCTATGACATGTTCGTAGACGGCAAGTGCCCAAAGGTAGGTATTTATTTTCCGTGTACGATATATGCTCCAGTTCTTCCGTCTTACGAATACCATCTTATCTAACACGGTGATTTCTCACTTAACAGCTCATCGATCTAGATGAGGGCAACCTGGTTGCCCAAATATACGATCCAAAGATGAAGGAAGTCACGGTCGTGTCTGACGACGATGTCCCGTTGGCGCAAAAGCGGAAGATCTCCACCTCTGCGCTGCCGACGGAGGCAAGAAGAAGAAGACGGAGGGTGGAGCCTCCAAAAAGACTACCGCCGCCCTGGAGGCGGAAAAGAGAAAAGCCACCGGGATTTTTGCCAAAGCGCCCCCCTAGTGTAAGCTTCTCATTCTCTGACATTGTCTATTTATCTGTCTTGTTCTTGTACTTATGCATTTGCATGTTTCAGAAAGAAAGCCACGACCAGCCTCAAGAAGACCTCCAAAACTTTGGGGGCTTCTAGAAATATCAAAGATATGATGCATCACAACGCCTCCCCCTCCATCGCCCCTGCTACTCCTGCCGTCAAGCCCTCATCCGCCCCGACAAGCTCACAAGCTAAGGAGGCACCAGGCCCTTCCGCCATGGAAGTGTACTCTGGCCCCTCTACCGAACTCGCTATTGTCGGCTAACAGGCGACGCAGGAGATCACCGCTCAACAAATGGCTGAAGCTCCGGCTAAGGATACCATCAGTGGCGGCAAGGCGATGGTGGAAGCTGGTACCTCTGCCGAAGGCGGCGCCCTTGCTCCCTAGAAACCCTTCGAGTTCTCGAAGATAGTTTACCCGGTGCTCACGCCGAGTAACACAACTCTGGTTCCTGGAGGAGTACCGTCATCTCCGACGTGCGGTCTTGAGGAGCTTCTCCGACAAGCGGATATCTTGCAAGGAAACATCATCTCCTTTGGCAAGCTGCTAGCCGAGAGCACTACAAACCTCAATATTATTGCACTTGTAAGTTTACTTTGCCTTTTGCATTTCATATGAATATCCCACTGTAGCCCCCGAGGATGTAGACGGAAAACCATAAGTTTTGCATATATATATGCTCTAAGAGTGACTAAGTTAGAAAAAACTCTCACTGTAGACCCCAAGCATTTAGATGGAACAAACTATTCCGACTAGATGCTTTAAGAGTAGCATACGCAGTGTTTATAAATTTCAATACTGTAGCCCCCAAGCCTCTTGTTGTAACTGAATTAGTTCCGACTAGATGCTTAAAGAAAAGCTAAGCATTTTCCGAGTTAAAAACTTTATACTGTAGACCCCAAGCTTCTAATCGAGAACTGAATTAGCTCCGACTAGATGCTTAAAGAAAATCTAAGCATATTGCTAAGTAAAAAACTTTCGCTGTAGCCCCCGAGCGTCTAGGTGGAAAGATTTCGACTAGATGCTCCAAGTAGACTAAACAGTGGTTTAACCTTTTCCCTTTTTTCCACAGAACAAGAATGCTCGGAGGGGCATGGCCAACGACAAGTACCAGAAGATGCACGCAGATCTTGAAGCCGAAAAGGGTAAAACTGCCATCTTGAAGGAACAAATCATAAAAAACAAGAGTCTGTTTTCTTTTTTGCGCATTCCGTCTTGGTTTTGTGCCTTCATTCTCCGAGTACTTACTGTGTACTTTGTTTTCTCCGACTTTGCAGAACATGTTGCCAAGACCAAGGATATTGTCGAGCAGTCCAAGCACATCCAGTATCTAGACAGCGAGAACAAGATCCTTAAAAAGGAGAGGGAAGAAATGCTGAAAATGCATGAGGATTCTACGAAGGCCTTGCAGGAGTCCGCCTCCGCAGAAATCAATCGCTTGAAGGAGGAGCTTGCGATCTTAAAAGATCAGAAGCAATCTGCTAATGAGCAAAACCATCGCCATAGCGAGGCGTATAAGCTCCTCCAGCAAGAGAAAGAATCCCTGGCGGACACCCTCTAACAGGCTAATGCCAACATCTTCAGTAAGTTTCTTCCGCCTTGTATTTCTGTAGTCTGGATACTTTGAATTGTTGAACTCATGCGATCCTTGTAGGAATTTGAAGCTCCTATGGGTTTAACCAGATCGCCTCCTCCAGCCAAGGAATGCATGGTTCTTGCTGGCAACTTCATCAACACCGCCATCACCCAAGCCAAAGAGATTGCCAAGCCCCTCCATATACACATCAAGGCCTCGGACTCCATGGCGAAGTACTCGGAGATTCTGCGCCGAGGCCCCGAGCGTATCACAAGCCGGAAAGCTTCATGTGTACGGGATGGTGCAAGGATGGCGCTGTCAATGGTGAAGGCACACTACGAAGGTGCCGACTTCAACACGGTGACCTCTGGTATCCCCGACGTTGACGATGACGGCAAAGAGATTGATCACGAAGCCATCTTGTCATCACTCGCGGGTTATGACACCAGAGTTGCCGAGTTGGTGGACATCGACGTCTTCGTGCCCATGAACACCATCGACATCGTCAACCAAGATTCCTCCAAGTCCCACCATAGTGCCGATGCTGAGGGTGATTCTCCGGCTGGTGACCGTGCTGCTTCCAAGTCTCCTACGCCAAAGGAATGAAAAACAACTTTGTAATATTTGTTTCATCTTTGGTGTATGCGCGGAAAAAACTTGATGATGTAAATTAAGGTGGAAAACAATGGTTGTTATTTCCTGCTACTTAAGAACTTAGTTTCCAGCATGTATATATTTTTTAAGCAAGTGCTGGCTTATCCATTACTTTGGTTCTTATGCTTAACTTTTCGTGAGTCGGAAGACTCGTTGTCGGAACCATGCGCTTAGGTGATGATGCCCAATGGCACCGTCAATAACCTGAGCACAAAATCGCCGACAATAAGTGCCGAAAGTCACTACTCCAGAATCCACATAAAAACAACAAAGAACGTGTAGACCAGAAAACTTAAGCTAACGCCCGTAGGCGTAATTTTCACAAGTGCAAACGCAAATCTTGTGCATAAAGATTTTACATGATCCAAAAATGAACACTAAAGGAGGTAAAAGACTCAGAAATATGAGTGAACCAAAGAGCTTTATTTCATTGATCATATAAAAAGTACACAATTAGATAAAAAATGCTAAGTGTAAAAAGGACGTAGCTATGCTATGTTCCATGGCCGATCAAGCTCCGGATAGTCATCATCCGGGTCACGTCGCTTACGCTTATGATCCTTGTTGGGTCTATCCTTTAGTTCACGATTGTCAACAAGGTAGTAAGACCCATTGAGCAGCGCCTTGCTTATGATGAACGGTCCTTCCCATGGCGGGGATAGTTTGTGTGACTTCTTCTGCTTAAGTCGGAGCAGCAAATCCCCCTCTTTAAACGAGCGATGCTGAACGCGGCGACTATGGTAGCTGCGTAGCTTTTGCTGGTAGATGGCGGATCTTTGGCATGCCAAAACACTCTCCTCCTCGAGAAGGTCCACATCCAGGCGTCTGGATTCTTCAGCGTCATCCTCATCGTAGGCGGCAACTCTTGGTGCATCGTGGAGGATGTCGGAAGGCAGGATGGATTCTGCTCCATATACCATGAAATAAGGGGTGTAGCCGGTGGATATGTTGGGTGTAGTTCGTAAACTCCACAACATAGATGGCAATTCTTCCTCCTAGGCTCCAGCTGCTCTATGTAGCGGTGCCTCAAGACGTGGCTTGATTCCCTGCAGAATTAACCCATTGGCTCGCTCAACCTGACCATTGGATTGTGGGTGTGCCATAGATGCAAGGTCAAGTCGGATGCCTTTCTCCCAGCAATAAGCCTCCACTTCTCCGAGTGACAAATTGCTTCCGTTGTCGGTGATAATGCTACGTGGGAGACCAAATCTCACCACTAAATCTCGGACGAACCTGAGGGCAGTTGCCCCATCAAGCTTTCTAATGGGTTTATCTTATATCCATTTAGTGAATTTGTTAACTGCTACAAGCAGATGCGTAAATCCACAAGGTGCCGTCTATAACGGTCCCACCATGTCCAGCCCCTAGACCGCAAACGGCCAAGTTATTGGTATTGTTCGTAGTTCTTCAGCAGGAACATGTGGTTGTCGGGCATAATACTGGCATCCCATGCATGTCTCAACCAGCTTGTCGGCGTCCGCCTTCGCGGTCAGCCAGTAGAATCCTTGCCGGAAGGCTTTCTCGACCAACGATCATGGAGCGGCATGATGCCCACAATCTCCGAGATGGATTTCGCGTAGGATTTCCATACCTTCTAGCTGGGAAACACACTTTAGGTATACACCAGTAGTGCTCCTTTTATAGAGTTACCCATTGATTATGGTATAACCCTTTGCTCATCGTACTATTTGTCGTCTTTCGACTTTGTCGTTGGGCAAAGTTCCGTGTTCGAGATATTCCATGAACGGTTTTGTCCAAGCCGGCGGGACCTTAGCACCATGTTGACGAAATAGTCAGCTCTATCAGGGTTGTCGATGTCGGCTCCCTTCACGGATGGTGTGCGCAGGTGCTCTAGGAAAACTCCTGGCGGAATTCGCTTGCGCCCTGATCCTAGCTTAGAGAGCAGATCAGCCGACTCGTTTTGTTCCCTAGGCACATACTTGACTTCGTAGCCCAAGAAGCTCTTGGCTATCTCGTCTACTTCGTCTCGATATGCCGCCATCATAGGGTTCCGCGCATTCCAGGTGCCAGCCACCTGCTGGGCAACCAAGTCGGAATCTCCACAGCAAACTATGCGCTTGATGCCAATATCCTTGGCTACACGTAGTCCGTGAATGAGTGCTTCATACTCCGCCATGTTGTTTGTAGCCTCGAAGTGGATCTGCAGAATGTAGTGTAGCTTGTCTCCTGTTGGTGACTGTAGCAATACACCAGCCCCTGAGCTGTTGAGCAGCTTTGTGCATCACCCAGTACTCTGGTTCTGGCAACAGAGTAGCGTCTGACATCTCCGTCCAATCTGCAACAAAATCCGCCAAGGATTGTGATTTGATAGCATCGCGTCTCTTGTAGGTGATCTCGAAGGCGGCAAGTTCAATGCCCCACTTCGTGACCCTTCCTGTAGCGTCGCTATTATTGATAATGTCGGACAGTGGAGTCTTGCTCACCACTGTGATGGGATGCTACTCAAAGTAATGCCTCAGCTTCCGATAAGCAAGGAATACTCCATGAGCTATCTCTTGGTAGTGCGGGTAACGTCGCTTGGACTCCGTCAAGACCTCTCTCACATAGTAAACTGGTCGTTGAACTCCGTGCTCATAGCCTGGTTCCTTCCGCTCTACCACGACAATGATGCTGATAACCCGGTTGGTTGCCGCCATGTAAATTAACAGGGGCTCACCAGGCTCGGGTGATACAAGGATGGGCGCTGAGGAAAGAATCTCCTTGAGCTGCTTCAATGCTGCATCTGCTTCGTCCGTCTACGTGAATTTGTCCGCCTTCTTCAGCAACTTGTACAGCGGCCGAGCCTTCTCTCCAAGTCGGCTGACGAACCGACTAACTGCTGCAACACAACCTGTTAGTCATTGAATGTCCTTTAGGCATGTCGGACGGTTTATGTTTAAGATGGCCTTGATTTTCTCCAGATTGACCTCGATTCCACGTTGGGAAACGATGAAGCCCAACAATTTGCCGGCTGGAACCCCGAAGACGCACTTCTTAGGGTTGAGCATCATGTTGTATTTCCGGAGATTATCAAAGGTTTATTTTAAGTCGGAGATTAAGTCGTTTGACTTTTTAGACATCACCGCAATATAGTCCACATAGGCGTGAACGTTCCGACCAATTTGGTCATGGAGGCAACGTTGCATTGTCCGCTGGTAAGTAGCACTTGCGTTTTTCAGCCCAAAGGGCATCGTGACATAGCAAAACGTGCCGTATGGGGTAGTGAACGAAGTGGCCAATTGGTCTTACTTCCTCATCTGGATCTGGTGGTATCCTGAGTATGCATCGAGAAAACACAAAAGCTCCGAGCCAGCCGTCGAGTCAATGACTTGGTCAATGCGAGGCAAAGCAAACGGATCTTTGGGACATGCTTTGTTCAAGCCGGTGTAATCAACGCACATTCTTAATTCAGTGGTTCCCTTTTTAGGGACAAGTACAGGATTGGCCACCCATTGGATGTGAAGGACTTCTCGGATAAATCTAGCCTTAAGTAACCTATCTATCTCTTTGCCAATGGTGCGTCTCTTCTCATCTCCAAAGCGTCGTAGAGGTTGTTTCACTGGTTTGCATTTTGGATCAATGTTTAAGCTGTGCTCGGCAAGTTCCCTAGGTATACCTTTCATGTCGGCAGGTTGCCAGACAAAGATGTCCCTGTTCTCACGGAGGAACTCAACGAGCGCGCTTTCCTATTTGGGATCCAGGTTCGTCCCAATGGCGGTGACCTTGGAGGCATCGCCTACCACAAGTTCCACCGGCTTGGTCTCGATGGCGGCCTTGAATGCAGGAGCGGAGTCGGAGATCTGCTTCTTTGACGCGAGCATCTCTGTGTCATCGACCTTGCTCTGGATCTCCTTGAATTCTTCGCTGTAGAGGACAGCTTCTGCAACGGCTGCCTCATTGATCTCGCAGTCCCTTGCCTTGGTAAGGCTTCCGGATACGGTGATGATGCCGTTTGGTCCGGGTATCTTGAGTTTGTTGTAGACGAAGCATGGCTTGTCCATGAACGTGTGGAATATGCCGTGGCCGAATATGACGTGGTACATGCTCTTGAAGGGGACCACCTCAAAGGTCATGCGCTCTTGGCGGTAATTATTAGCATCGCCAAAGGAAACCTGAATTGTAATGCACCCAAGGGACCGAGCCTCCCGACCAGGAACTACGCCGTGGAAGATATGGTGTTGGTCCGCCTTAGGTTTGCCTCTGTCAAGTTCATTTTCTGCAGTGTATCCAGGTACATGATGTTGATGCTGCTTCCACTATCCACCATACACTTGGTGAACTCCACGCCGTCAATCAAGGGGTTGATGACCATGGCGTACTGGTCCTCCGTGGGTATAAGGTCTGGGTGGTCTGTTCTGTCCCAAGTTATTAGAACTTCCGACCAGTGCAGGTACTGGGGAACTGGGGGGGAGAGTAGCCATCAGGATCCTCAGAGAGGTCTTCTGTTGTCGGACGGTGGGGGTGCCAAGGAAAGTGTGGTAGAGTAGGGCCTTCTTTGCGAAGGCGTTCTTGCCCTTGTCATCGCTCTTGGAGGCGTGCTTGGGGTCAATGTCCTCGTCCATGTCACTTGAATCCTTGGGGTCAATGTCCTTGCCCTTGTCATCGCTCTTGCAGTGTCGATTGGTATGGGTGGCCTTGCCGTTGGCGTCGAGGTGTCTGAGGCACGGCATATCATGGTACTCCTCTTAGGTGTGGGGAACACGGAGCGGCGCCGAGGTGGTTTCACTTCCTCGTTGCTGCCCACGGACAACTCCCCTTCCTCGGCCATGTTGTCCGCCTTCTCCTCGTCCTGCAAAAGTCATAACGACCATGTCGGTAGATTGCTTTTCTTCTGGAGCAGTTTTCCGCTTTGTACTGTTGTTCCTCCGAGCTTGAGTTGGAACGACAGTTGCCGGCAAGGAGCCACGAGCATCATCGTAGGCAGCTGCGAACTCACTATCCAGCTGAATCATCTGGTTCAAGTCAAGCTGGTGATTGTCTTGCAAGCGTTTCAGCTTATGTCGGAGCAACGTGCCTCTTTTCAACCCATCGATGAAGGCGGCCATGGCGGTCTGAGCGTGCACTCATGTGCAGGAATTCTTCATATCCAGCTAGCGGGAGAGGTAGGCGCGAGATGTCTCGTCTTTCTCTTGCACGCACCGCTGTAGATCGCCCATAGTGCACGGACGCTTGTATGTACCCTCAAAGTTCTTGGTGAATGCTTCTTGCATGTCCAGCTAGTTGTAGATAGATTTCTCCGGCAAGTCTTCGATCCATTGATTGGCCGTGCCTGCCAACATAAACGGGAGGTACTTGACGGCGACGTTGGGGTTGCCTCCGGCAATCTCCACCGCGTTGCCGTAGTCCTGCAACCATGTGGTTGGCTTGGCGGTGACATCATAGGGCTTCATAGTCTTGTCAATCCGGAAACCTTTGGGGTAAGTTGCGGACCGTATTGCAGGTCCAAAGAAACATGGTCCCACGTATGGTCCTTCCCGGGCCTCCTGGATCTTATCGATCCGCGAACGTGCATCGTACGGCTCCGGGTTCTTCTTATTTTTGTCAACAGGGGATGGGCTGCGTGAACGACGCGGGCCCCCTCCGCCATGGTGACTGCTTGGTGGTGACGGTGGCGGAGGTGGCGGTGGGTTAGCCTTCTTGATGTTACCCTCCTGTGACGCCGCATGCCTGTCAGGTTGCTTGTCGGACGCGGAGGGTCATGGCGCGACCTGCTCTTGTGTCCTTGGTTGCGCTCTCCATCATGACGGGTCTGCTCCATGTTGTCGCGGATGACAATGCCGCACTGCTTTGGTGGGGGCATATCCGTATGATGGTGAGCCTTGTAATCTTCGTGATGTCGGGGAGATCGGAGCAGTGGCGATGGGCGATGAGGTCGGGCCTTTTCTCCGTGATCGGAGGATATGGGGATGGCATCCTTCCTGTTGGGCGCATCCCTCCGTCTTCGTTCTGATGAACCCGTCTGGGACCCGACATCAAGAGGAGATCTGTCCCTTGGTGGCTTGTACTGGCTAGATTGGCAGAGCGCTGGGTTAGACTCAAGCCTCTAAGAGGTGGCCTTTTCCTGCTGCTTCACCGCCTTGGCCACTAGGTCATAGACATGTTCCATTGCCTCAGGCGATCTATCCTACTCCAGAAGGGTCTTGGCGACGACGAGGTTAAGGAGTGGGGTGGGCATCACCTTTTTGCCTTCACTGTCAATGTATGGCTTGGCCTGTGCTGGCTTCGAGGGAGCCCATCCTAGGTTGTGCCGTACACCAGGATCGTTGATGACGCGAGCAGGAGCTTTCTTAGCCTTCTGCTCCTGTAGCAGAGTCTTGTACTCGGCCTCCATTGCTCTAGCTTTTTCTATGGACTTCCGCGCGTTGACCAGATCTCGATCTAGTTTAGCGCCTTGCTTCGCGATGGCTTGCGCTTCCTCCAGCAGCTGCTGGCGCTTCTTGTCAAGCTGGGTCACGTTCCAGATATGAGCAACAGTTAGTGGCTCCACGAGGAGATTGCCATACATCACTCTATCAGCTGGAGTGACTTGGGCTGCTGCAGACGTAGATGATGGAGGTGGCAAGTTTGCGGTGTTGTTGTTGCTCGGGCCGGTGCCGAGTTCCTGCGGCTGCTGCACTGGGTTAGGCAGAGGAGGCATGACCTTTGCGCGATGATCGTCAGCAGCAATAAGTGGCCCTTCCCCTTTTACAGCGCCGTAGGCGGAGCTCGTCCGGGTTGGTCTTCATCCATTGCCGTCCCAATGGTGACGAACACCCCTCGGGACGTGACGACGTTGTTGGCTTGCTTGTCGCGTGAGTACTCCTCCTCCATCTCCTGCATAGCGGAGTCTAGCTCTTCTGGACTGAAGTCTATCTCCTCTGAATCTGCACTGAAATCAGCATAAAGCGCGTCAATGACAGAGTCGGAGAGTGCCAGGACTTCCTCGATGACGGGCGGTGGAGGTGCAACGGGCTCGACAATGACTAGAGGTGGTGGTGGTGCTGCGACGATGCCGACGGGCGGCGGTGGCGGCGGCTTCTGAATCGGAGGTTCTCCGTCTCTGAGCGCAAGCTCCATCTGGGCTGCCGCGTCAGCTGCCGCGTAGCTGTTGACGGTGCTCACCATCTCTTCGAGGGTAAGGCGTCCTGTTGCCTGCTGCCGTCTTAAAGAATGTCGGAGAAGCGTGTCGCGGTCCAGTCCTTCCACGAAGTGATACAAAGCGTTATCATCGGGGTAGTGGGCTAGATCGGCTCGTATACGGAGCCATCTGGCCAGGTAATCGTGGGGGTTTTCGCCCTCTCTCTGAACGCAACGCGCCAGATCGAAGATGGTAACCACACCGAAAAACTTGGATCTCTGGTGTCCAATCGCACGGACGAAGCCGGCGGATTTGCAGTGATCTTCCACCTTTATATCCTGCACAGGGGCGGTTTGGGTGGGTGTTGAATTTTTCCGATCTTTGCCGGCAAACTCCTAAGAGAGATCCGACATCGATCCTTCCGCGAACGTATCCTGCCCGTAGGCGGTCCGCGCGGGCCTTGGTGCTTTCCGATCTTTGCCGGCAAACTCCAAAGAGAGATCCGACATCGATCCTTCCGCGAATGTATCCTGCCCATAGGAGGTTCGTGCAGGTCTTGATGCTCCTCCGACTCCCAGGGAACTAGTGCCCGAGTCGGTTTCGCCGATGAAGAGGTGGATGTCTCCGATAGGAACGATCGAACACCGCGTAGGGTTCATCTTCGCCGAGATCCAGAACTCGTCAGGAGGGACGATCGGAACGTTGCCGAAGAAGAGAACGCGACCGATGGCTACGGTTTCGCCGATTCCCGCAAAGATCTTGATCCTCGCCCGCTGAAGAGCCTGAAGCGCCTCTTGCCCCACTGTGGGTGCCAACTGTCGTGGTATTGCCGACGAGTACGCCATGGAGGGGTCCTCATAGTGCGTGTTTAGAGATGTGGGGTAAGGCGGGACAGTTGACGGGTATGAGGTAACATAGCTTACCCAGGTTCAGATCCCACAATGGTGGCGGAATCCTACTCCTGCTATAAATCACTATAAGGGCAATACGCCGAGTTACAGGGATCGGTTCGCTGTGCGAGGTTGTGTGAAGTTGTCTATGAACGTATGAGATCGTTCCCTAAAGGCTCCCATAGGCCCGACTTATATAGTCGTCAGGTCCTAGGGTTACAGGGAAAAGTCCTAGCCGGACAGGTTATAGAGTCCTACACCGTCTATTACTAGTCTTGTGTATCTTGCACTCCAAGGCTCCGGGTACGCTGGTGACTCCACCGTAGCCCTCCTTTATCCAACATGGGCCTCCCTTCTGGATCCACCTAACTGGGCCGCCCAGCAGGACATAGGCCATGCTACCGACTATGGGCCACCCGGGTTAGCCGGATAAGAGACATTCTATAAGGATACCCATATAGCATATCCCCAACAATTCTCCGGCCCCCGAGGGCGGATTATCTGGCCCTGGATCTCCCAGCTCTGTCAGGCATTCTCAGGAAGAGGAAGTTGTAGACACATCTCCTAGGCCGGATAGTCCAGACCTACCAAGGGGCGGATTATTCGGCCCTGAAGAACATGTTCAGCAGCAAGCTCATGTTGTCAACTTAGATGAAGATCAAGGGCAAGGTAGTGGACAAGACAAGGATACAAATGTTGAATCAACTCCTTCTAGAAACAATAAGGACATTGAGGCTCATCGCAAGGCTCGTGCTGATCGGAACCTTGAGCTAAGGGGTCACACTCTTGACAATGTTGTCAGTGATCTACGAAGAAGGGTGTCTACTAGAAGAGAACTTGCAAGCTTCTGTGCTCATCAAGCTCACATTTCTATGGTTGAACCAAAGAAGGTCTTTCATGCTCTTGAAGATCCCGATTGGGTAGTTGAAATGCATGAAGAATTAAATAACTTCGAGCGCAACAAAGTTTGTAAGCTCGTTGAGAATCCCAAAGAATGCTGCAATGTTATCGGCACCAAGTGGATTTTCAAGAACAAACAAGATGAAAATGGCATTGTTGTGAGGAACAAAGCAAGACTCGTGGCTCAAGGATTCTCTCAAGTGGAATGAATTGATATTGGCGAGACTTATGCTCCTGTGGCACGTCTTGAGTCCATCCGTATCCTTCTTGCATATGTCGCTCATCATAATTTTAAATTACAGCAAATGGATGTTAAGAGTGCGTTTCTTAATGGTCCACTACATGAGTTGGTATACGTCAAGTAACCCCCAGGTTTTGAGGACCACAAATTTCTGAACCATGTCTACAAACTCGATAAGGCGCTCTATGGCCTTAAACAAGCCCCACGTGCGTGGTATGAGCACCTTAAAGAGCTTTTGTTAGACCGTGGATTCGAAGTTGGGCAAATCGATCCCACTCTTTTTTACTAAGAAGGTTAATGGGGATCTTTTTGTATGCCAACTATATGTAGACAACATTATTTTTGTCTCTACTAACCAAGCTTTTAACGATGAATTTTCAAAGCTTTTAACGACGAAGGGAATATATATATGGGATTGATTGAATCCTGGCATCGTGGTTCATCCGATATGATCATCGATGAATGTGTGGGAGTCAATATGGGTTTCCAGGCCCCGCTGTTGATTATTGATAGAAGATCATGTCTGCATATTCTCGAACCCGAAGGGTCACACACTTAACGTGTCTCGACGCTAGGATAGATTGGATAATTGGTTTATGAGTTTTTGTTCGGAATCTCGGATGAGATCCAGGACATCACGAGAGGTTCCGGAATGGTCTGGAGAATAAGATTCATATAAGGCAATGCAGTTTTTGGAGTTCGAAATTGTTTCGGGTTAATCGATATTGTACCGGAAGCTTCTAGAACCTTCCGGAGTGGGACCAACGTGGCCCCACTTGCCGGGAGGGGGCATGGGCCTATGAGGGAGTGCCCTGGCCGCATTGGGCCAGGGGCACAAGGCCCCATAGGGCCCAGCCGGCCAAACCCTAGGGGAGCTTCTAGAAGGGGAGGGGTGGGAAACTTGCCCCCCACTCCTCCCTCCTTTGGCCGCCGACCTAGGGCTTGGGGGAGGGGCAAGGGCCAGCCGCCCACCCCTCTATATAAAGAGGGTTGGGGGCGCACCCCTCCCGCACCTCCTCCTCAACCCTAGCCGCCCTGCTGCCCCTCCTCTTTCTCTCCCTCCCGACTGCGCGTAGGCAAAGCCCTGCCGCTGAAACTCTCCACCGCTTGCACCACGCCTTCGCGTTGTAGATCCAATCCATCTCTCCACCCTACTTGCTGGACCGAGGAAGGAGGAGACATCGAGGTGCCGCACGTGTGCATCTCTCGGAGGCATCGCAACTTGCGATGTTAGATCGGATCGGATCGCGAGGAAGAGAAGCGAGTATGACTACATCACCCACGTTCCGTCGAACGTTCCGCTGTGCGAATCTTCAAGGGTATGAAGATCTCATATATCCCCCCTCTTTGTTTGCATCTCCTAGATTCGATCTTGGCTTTCCCGTTTGCATCCGTAGAATTTTTTTGATTTACTATGCTACGAAACCCTTCAGTGGTATCAGAGCTAGATCTATGCGTAGATGTGTTTGACGAGTAGAACGCAACATGGTTGTTGCGGGCGTTGATGTTTTCTGTTGCAAGCCTCTTGTTTGTGTACTTCTTATGACGCGGGATAGTGAGATCGAAGCGGTCCAGGCCAACCTTACACGACCTCGTTCGCGAGACCGGCTCCGCACTTGACGTGTGGCTTGTTCCACACATGCGGCTGGTGGATGCCAGTTTCTCTCACTATAGTTGTCATGGGATTTAAACCGGAGTTTGGCAACCATAATATCACCGTTGTGGATTTCCGTAGGTAAGAATCGTTCTTAGCTTGCTACTCCCATAAGCTACGTAAAACATGCAACAACAAAGTAGAGGCGTCTAACTTGTTTTTGCAGGGAGTGTTTTCTGTGATATGGTATGGCCCAAGATGTGATGTGTATGTTGTATGCGATGATCATGTTTTGTAATGTTTCACGACTTGCATGTCGATGAGTACACAACCGGCAGGAGCCATATGGTTGTCTTTATAATTGTGTATGACCTGTGTGTCAACTTCTTATACGCCATGTAATAGCTTTACTTTATCGCTAAGTAGTTAGAAATAGTTGTAGTTGCTATTCGTGGTGGTGGCAATCATGGTGGAGTGATGGAGATCATGTCGGCACGCACAAGATGGAGATCATTGCGCGAAGATTGGCTATACCATGTCACATAAAGTTATATGCATGTGATGTTTATCCTTTTATGTATCTTATTATGCTTAGATCATGACGATAGCATTATAAGATGATTCCTCACTTAAAGATCAAGATAAAACTGTGTTCTCCCCATATATGCACCGTTGGGAAAGTTCGTCGTGTTCAAGCATCACGTGATGATCGGGTGCTATAAACTCTACGTTCACATACAACGGGTGCAAGCCAGTTTTGCACACGCGGAAATACTTGGGTTTGACTTGACGAGCCTAGCATGTACAGACATGGCCTCGGAACACATGAACCGAAAGGTTAAGCATGAGTCATATGAATGATATGATCGACACTTTGTTGTCCACCATTGAAACCACATCTCTTCTCGTGAAGATCGGATTAGGTGTGGTGAATTTGGATCATGTTCACTAAACAACTTGAGGGATGTTGAATTTAGTGGGAGTTCATCTAGTAATTTGATTAAGTTGAACTGGTTATCATGAACATAGTCTAAATTGTACTTGCTAATTTTGTAGATCAAATGGCTAAGTCCAACTTCAACTTCAACATTTTTGCTGAGAAAGAAAAGCTTAGAAACAATGGGTCTAACTTAACCAACTGGTTCCGCAATCTGAGAATCATTCTCGCTGGCGGACAAAAGGACTATGTCCTTGAGAATGCGCTAGGTGACGCCCCTGCTGTAGATGCGCCGGCTGATGAGAAAGCTGTTTATCAGTCGCGCAAAGATGATTATGGTGTGATTAAGAGCACCATGTTGTTTGCTATTGAATTGGACCTTCAAAATTGTTTTGAAGATTACCCCAGGCCCTTTGAGATTCTTGAGGAACTGAAAACTATGTTTCAGACTCAGGCCCGTTCTGAGAGATATGAGATCTCTGAGAAATTCTTTAACTGCAAGATGGAGGAAGGGAGTTCCATTAGTGAGCACGCCATAAAGATGTCGGGCTACACTCAACGCCTTGAGCAACTGGACTGCAAGATTCCAGAGGAGCTCAAGATTGACAGGGTTCTGCAATCACTCCCTCATAGCTACAAAAGTTTTGTAGTGACTCATAATCAGATTGGTTCCACTGATACGATCACCGAGCTCTTCACTAAGCTGAAAGCTGCGGAGGTGGACATCAAAAAGGATAATCATGTGTTGATGGTCAACAAGCCCCCCAGCTTTAAGAAAGGTAAGGGTGCAAAGAAGCCCTTCAAGAAAGGCAGCAGCGCTGCTTGCCCTGCTGAGAAGAAGCTCAAGTCTGGACCTAAGCCGGACACTGAGTGCTTCTATTGCAAGGACAAGAGTCACTGGAAGTGCAACTGTCCGAAGTACTTAGCAGACAAGAAGGCTGACACCATCAAAGGTATATTTGATATACATGTTATTGATGTTTTCCTTACTAGCCCTCGTTGTAGTGTCTGGGTATTTGATACTGGTTCAGTTGCTAATAGTTGTAACTCGAAACAGGAGCTACGGAATAGAAGGCGGCTAGCGAGGGATGAGGTGACGATGCGCGTTGGCAACGGATCAAGAGTTGATGTGATGGTCGTCGGCACGCTCTCCTTAGTTTTACCTTCGGGATTAGTTTTAAACCTCAATAAGTGTTATTATGTGCCTGCGTTGAGCATGACCATCATATCTGGATCGTGTTTATTGCAAGACGGTTATTCATTTAAATCTGAGAATAATGGTTGTTCTATTTATATGAGTAACATCTTTTATGGTCATGCACCTGCTGTGAATGGTTTATTTCTTCTGAATCTCGAAAGGGATGAAACACACATCCATTACATTGAGGCTAAGAGATGCAAGGTAGATAGTGATAATACTAATTATTTGTGGCACTGTCGTCTAGGTCATATTGGTGTAAAACGCATGAAGAAACCCCATTCTGATGGACTTTTGGAGTCTCTTGATTATGAATCATTTGACACATGCGAACCATGCCTCATGGGCAAGATGATCAAAACCCCGTTCTCCAGAATGATGGAGCGAGCAACAGACTTGTTGGAAATCATACATACCGATGTATGCGGACCTATGAGTGTTTCGACGCGCGGTGGATATCGCTATTTTCTCACTTTTATCGATGACTTAAGTATATATGGGTATATCTATTTAATGAAACATAAATCTGAAACATTTGAAAAGTTCAAAGAATTTCAGAATGAAGTGGAAAACCATCATAACAGAAAGATTAAGTTTCTACGATCCGATCGTGGAGGTGAATATTTGAGTTATGATTTTCTCACGCATCTTAAAGCAAGCGGAATCGTTTTGCAACTCACGTCACACGGAACACCACAGCGCAATGGTGTGTTTGAACGCCGGAATCAAACTTTATTAGATATGGTCCGATCAATGATGTCTCTTACTGATTTGCCATTATCATTTTGGGGTTATGCATTAGAAACCGCTGCATTCACTTTAAATAGGGCACCATCTAAATCCGTTGAGACGACACCGTATGAACTATGGTTTGGTGCCAAACCTTAGTTGTCGTTTCTTATAGTTTGGGGATGCGAAGCTTACGTCAATAAGTTGATGCCGGACAAGATCGAACCTAAAGCGGAGAAATGCGTCTTCATAGGATACCCTAAGGAAACTATTGGGTATACCTTCTATCATAGAACCGAAGGCAAAGTGTTTATCGCAAAGAACGGATCTTTTCTTGAGAAGGAGTTTCTCTCGAAAGAAGTGAGTGGGAGGAAAGTAGAGCTAGACGAGGTTGTTGAACCTTCTCTAGAATTGGAGAGTAGCACAACACCTGAAATTGTTCCAGTGCCGCCTGCACCAACAATAGAGGAAGCTAATGACAAGGATCATGAAGCTTCGGATGATGCTACTACTTAGCGTCGCAGGTCGACAAGGTCGCGTGCCCCTCCTGAGTGGTACGGCAACCCTGTCTTGACTGTCTTGTTAGTAGACGACATTGAACCTGCGAACTATGAGGAAGTGATGATGAGCCCAGACTGTGAGAAATGGCTAGAGGCCATGAAATCCGAATTGGGATCCATGAGCGAAAACCAAGTATGGACTTTGGTGGACCCTCCTAGCGACCGAAAGGCCGTTGAGTGCAAATGGATCTTCAAGAAGAAAACGGACGCGGATGGTAATGTTACCGTCTATAAATCACGACTTGTCGCGAAAGGTTTTCGACAAGTTCAAGGTGTTGACTACAATGAGACTTTCTCTCCCGTAGCGATGTTTAAGTCCATTCGGATTTATTAGCAATTGCTGCGTTTCATGATTATGAAATATGGCAGATGGATGTCAAGACTGCGTTCCTCAATGGCAACATTGATGAAGAGTTGCATATTGTGGCATCCCGCAAAACCACTAATAGAAAATCGCGTTGAATTTGTGCATTGCATCGTCATCATCATGCATTGTTCGCATAAAACTATTTTCGCAAAGCCCGTTTTGTTTTCTAAAACGCCCCATCTTTATTCAAACATCAAAACCGGGTCCCCGGATTATTTTGTCTTGTCATTGTCGGATTGCAAAAAACGCTGGTTGAAATAAATAATTTAATTATATTATTTTAGTGGGGCAGTCGAACGGGCCGAATGACCCGAACGACCACCCCAGAAATTAAATCGGTCTACCCCATATTCCTAAACCCACCCAACCTAGTCTACCCACCCCTTTTGGCCACCTCACCCCGGCCAACCCCGTCGCGCCACCTCACCAACCCTCACCCACTCATCCTATCACCATGCGCCACCTCACCCCTCCTCTCTCTCAATCCCACACCACACACACACTCACCCCAGCCGGTCCACACCCCCCAGGCCCACACCCACACACGCACTCTCGCAACACACGCGCACACACCCCGTTCCCCTGGCCACCCCTAGACCCACCGCCCACCAACCACCCCCCCTGCTTTGCACCTCCCCCCGAGAACCTCTCCCTCACCCGACGCTCCCCGACCCCGCGCTCGCCTCCCCACCCTCCTTCTTCCTCCTCCCGCCCTAGTCCCCTCCGGCCTTGCGCCACCACCCCTCCGCGCCTCCACCCTCCCTCTCCGCCCCGCCGCTTCTTCCCGCCTCCTCCCCATCGACTTGCCAGCCCTCCTCTGCCCATCCTTGCACGCCTCCCACCCTGACAAGGCTCCTCCGCTGCCAGCCGCCTTCCCCTCCCACCCGTGACCTTTCCCCAGGGCCACGCCTCCTCGACGCAGCAAGCTGGCCATGGATCCCCATCGCCTCGCCGCCCGCTGCCACCACTAACCGCCCGCTGACCTCCAGCTGGCCGTCAACCGCCGCCAGAGCCCGAACCGAGCTCGCCTCGCCGCTGGCCCTCCCGCTGGCCTTCGCCCGCTACTCCCGACCTCGCCCGAGCCTCCTCGCCGCCTGTTGCCCTGACCGAGCCGCCACCCGGCACCTCCTCCGCCGCTGCCTCAACCTCGCTGGCGACGCCTGTCGCTGACCCCCACCACCGCTGCGCCACAGGACTTCCGTCGGGCCTTGCTCTTCGCCGTCTGCCATTTAGCCTCGCTTGGTGCCGCCATCCCCGCCGCAACAACCGCCACGGACGAAGTTCCTCGATGCCGCTGTCCGTTCGTTGCTTCGCATGTTGCAGTACATAGAACAGAGCAAGATGGCATGTGTCCCTTAGGTTGTGTATGCTTGTCTGGGAGTCCTGACAAGATCTCCGACTTTTGGGTACACTGGAAGACTACCGATAAGGAGCCAACGATAAGTTCTACCTCATGAAAACAAGATCTTCGAGCCCGATGAACCACGTCAAGACCCCGACCTCAAGACCGATCCGTGTTTGAAGACCGAACCCCAAGATCTGCCTCACGGGACCGAGCCCCGGAAACCCCGATGCTTTCGACACGGATGCCATGATCTTCGTCACGGACGCCGAGACCCCCGGACCCGAAGACCACATGTGCGACAAGTACTCCTTCCCGGATGCGATGCTCGAGAACACGGACGGTAAGAACACCGACGCAGAACGCCAAGTGCTTCACCCCGGACGCCAAGTCTGACCCGACCCGCGAACCCGACAAGTTCTTCACGGCGACAAGAACGACATCGACCAGATAGAATCCGATGCGCCCCGACATCGACCCAAGTCCTGCTCCCGGATGCGACAAGATCGACCTCAGTTATCTGAGAACGATCCCGCCGAGGCCGTCGAACCCTGAACCCTGAGACCGGACCCCGAAACCCCGGAACCCCAAGATCTGCCGAATCCTAATGTGTGAATCTTTTCCCGAGCCTATTTTATAAATGCTATATATACAACTTGTTGCATATTAATTGCCATACTTGCATGCATATTTGTGTGGTTTGGGGGCCTTATGCCGATTCACCTCATCATTAAATATGGGGCCCATATGCGGGCAAAACTAGTCTCATATTGGCCTCATTTAAATTGTTGTAGCGAACCCGGTACTATCTTCTGCCATGTTATGACAACATTTAATTTGCGGGGTAGATAAATAACTTGAACCGTTTAATTAAATGTCGGGACCCCGGTTCTGCTTAACATGACCTAATCAAATCGCACTTTTGCCATGTCATGCATCATACATGCATCATGCCGATCTTCTGCCGTTGTATTAAATAATGCATCCGGTGTTCCTTCTAGTGATTTGTCTTCATGATAAGGCCGTTGAGTTGATGTGAGCTTCGCCCCGATCTTCGGTTGAACCTTCGGCAATGTTTCTCAGGCGAGCATCTCCCCCCTTTCTACCTATCTTACTTTTATAGTATTTATTCCCTCCTGTTGATCTTTGCTATCTGTGTTGCGATGCTCTAGTTTTCGTACCCGTGATATCCCTTGCAGCCATATATAGCCTTGGAAACATCCTATTACCTGTTGTTTGGTAGATAGTTGGACCCGCGCGTCGTAGTCGCTTGCTCAAGTGTTTTTGCGTGTCGGCAAGTACCACAGCTGTTGGTGTATTGCCGCATGTTGATGTTGGAGATGATCATGGCTTTACTTTTCGTTCACTTTAATTCCTGTTTAGCAACTAAAATTGAAGTAAATAAGCAGAGGCATCGGTGGGTGATAGATAATGTTGGTTTCCGACCGCCCACTTGTGTCCCGTAGGACCCCGAGTTCTTGACACCTGTTCCGAGATCGAGCGCGCTAACCACAGGTGGGGAGATATGGGCCCCCCATTGATTATTACCTGATTTCAAAGTATTGTACTGGGGGCCACAAACTAGTTTGAGGTTTTATTTACTGTCTTGTACTTATGCCATGCTTTACTGCTTTATTTACGATTGTGCGAGGAGCACACTGTACTGTTTAGGATCGGGACACGTTTTCGCGGTGTCGACAGTCCCAGTTTTGGGATTTGCTGTCGTTCACAACCGTCTATCCAAACCCTAAGTCCGTCTCGGAGACCGGCCGACTTCGTTGCGGGGAGACTTAGTGGGGTGGCCCCCCATGCTTGCTTTGGGTCTGGGAATGTCATGACTTAGGCCCCGCCGACATACCGATGGGTGTATGTTAACCGATCCGCAAAAGGGTCAAGTGCTTGTGGATACTTTGGTGCACCCTGCAGGTTAAATCTTTTCGAGAAGCCGTGTCCATGTTATGGACGACTTGGAGCACGGTTTGATCATAGACAACTATAACTAAAGTTTATTGTTATAAATTGACTTGTATCCGATATGACTAGTAATCAGCTTCACTACAACGGAATGGCTAAGTAAAAGTACCAACAACCGCTGGGTTTTGGGGTTATCTCATGCTAATGGTATCTCGACTAGTAAGTGTCGCAACTATCACGGAATGGTTAACTAAAAGTGCCCATCGCCACTTAATCGTGATGATTATCTAAACCGACTAGTAATTGCTGCAACGATAACCGAATAAATAAACTGCCAATGGCAGAGTTCCTCGGTTGACTTCCTCGTTTGGTCTCGAGGGGAATACCAGAAGGATTGTTTGGTGTTGGTATCACTGTTCGAATAGGTCTTTCTTACCCTCTCTCGATAGTCGCCATTGTATCGAGTCTCTATAGGTTGTTTAGTGCATGCTGCCGCCGCTTGATCCACCATACCTATGTAGGCGAGGACCGAATTCTAGTCTCGCTGTCTGGCCTCGATCGACGCTCCTTCTTTTTCCTTTGCCCTTTGTCGGCACCCTTTGTTTAAGCAGGTTTTGAGATCGACGTTAGCGGTGGTTACCCTTCCGCTTGGCTCGGGCAGGTTATGGACGCCATTGGTTATTCTTCGTGGCTCTTAGCCCCATTTGCATCTTGTCCGTAGTTGGACGCCTATCGCTTTCAAGGTGATTTGGATCTTTGTATATTATATACGTAATCTTGACTCATTGAGTCGATGTTATATATGTCTGCTCAGGTCCCATCGAGGACTGTTGTGTAATGTTATTACGCTTTTCCACCGCACGAAAGTGCCTGGCACCTTTGAATCGCTTCTGCGGGTTTGGCGGGTTTTCACTAAAACTTGCATAGGGCCGATTCGAGGGTGTTACAGAGTGGTATCGAGCTCAGCCATGATACCCCACAAGTCCAGCCTGTAGGATAACCTAGCTAATGGCCGAAGTAGAGTGTCAAAACTATTTTTGAAAAATCGGTTGGATAGATCTGATTAGGTCTGCTTTTACTCGTTACCCCTCTGCTATTCTCCTCTTACCTCTACGTGTTTTGAATCCGCTCTCCTCTTCCTCTTCGAGTCCAGGATTTCTCGTGGTTGGGTTCCGTCGTACCTTCAGGGTTTCGCTTCCTTCTTTGATAACGGTGTTCTACCATCCGGTGTTCATGCTGCCTGAGTGATCCTTCGTCTGCGGTACCATTCTTTGTTCCTTGTTTGTGCTATCCGGTGTTTCCCGACGCGACGCCATCATCTACGCCAGATCTGATGCAGAGCCTGCATCACTCCTTTGTTCCGAACCTCGTTTGTCGAGATCTTCAGTCTGATTCCAAGAGTTGGTTGCATAATCTGTCTATTCGTGTACATAGTAATGCTTTGAGTGCGGGATGGAGTCGCGACCATACCACTACTCTTATCATTTGCTTTGTATATTGGATGGGAGATAAATGCAACTCTACTCCTTCCATGGAAGTTAGAGGTGGCCTTACCTTTAACTTCGTCCGTTGTTTTCCGGAGTGTTCTCTTGATGAACAGGATCAACGACCTCTTGTTAGTGGTGTCGCGAAGATCTACACGAAGCGAGAAGATTCAGATCGCCGACCTTTCCTTCCGGTACCATGAGGCGGATCTCGAGGGCGAGATCCATTGTTAGTGGTGTCGAATTGTGGCATCCCGCAAAATCACTACTAGAAAATCGCGTTGAATTTGTGCATTGCATCGTCATCATCATGCATTGTTCGCATAAAACTATTTTCGCAAAGCCCGTTTTGTTTTCTAAAACGCCCCATCTTTATTCAAACATCAAAACCGGGTCCCCGGATTATTTTGTCTTGTCCGCTGTCGGATTGCAAAAAACGCTGGTTGAAATAAATAATTTAATTATATTATTTTAGTGGGGCAGTCGAACGGGCCGAATGACCCGAACGACCACCCCAGAAATTAAATCGGTCTACCCCATATTCCTAAACCCACCCAACCTAGTCTACCCACCCCTTTTGGCCACCTCACCCCGGCCAACCCCGTCGCGCCACCTCACCAACCCTCACCCACTCATCCTATCACCATGCGCCACCTCACCCCTCCTCTCTCTCAATCCCACACCACACACACACTCACCCCAGCCGGTCCGCACCCCCCAGGCCCACACACGCACTCACGCAACACACGCGCACACACCCCGTTCCCCTGGCCACCCCTGGACCCACCGCCCACCAACCACCCCCCTGCATCGCACCTCCCCCCGAGAACCTCTCCCTCACCCGACGCTCCCCGACCCCGCTCTCGCCTCCCCACCCTCCTTCTTCCTCCTCCCGCCCTAGTCCCCTCCGGCCAAGGCACCACCCCGGCCGTGCTCCACCTCCCTCTCTCGCCTCCCGCCTCCGCCTCCCACCCCATCGACGCCAGCCCTCCTCACGGCGTTTCGCTGCCACCCTCCCCGCCGCCGCCCCTGCTCACGCCCTGCCCATCCCAAGACGCCTCCCACCCCGACGGCTCCTCCGCTGCCAGCCGCCTCCTCCCACCGACCACCCTTTCCCCAGTGGCCGTCCTCGACGCAGAAAGCGCAGCCACCGCGGATCCCCATCGCCGCCCGCCACGCTGCCACTAACTGTCGCCGCTGACCTCCAGCTCGTCAACTGCCGCCCAGAGCTCAACTGAAGCCTTCGCCCCGCTGGCCAAGGCCTCCCCCGGCCCGCCCCGCTACCCCGACCAGACCTCGAGCCTCCCTCACGTCGCCTCCGTCTGACCGAGCCCGCCACCGCCCGGCACCTCCCGCCCATGGCCTCAACCTCGCCGCGACGCCTGTCATGCGACCCCACCACCGCGCCTGCGTGGACTCCCGTCGGGCCCTTGCTCTTCGCCTCAAGGCCTGCTAGCCTCGCTGGTTGCCGCCATCCCCGCCCGCAACAACCGCCTCCCGACGAAGTTCCTCGATGTCACCGTCCGGTTTTGCTGTTTCGCATGTTGCAGTACATAGAACAGAGCAAGATGGCATGTGTCCCTTAGGTTGTGTATGCTTGTCTGGGAGTCCTGACAAGATCTCCGACTTTTGGGTACACTGGAAGACTACCGATAAGGAGCCAACGACAAGTTCTACCTCATGAAAACAAGATCTTCGAGCCCGATGAACCACGTCAAGACCCTGACCCCGAAGACCGATCCCGGTGTTTGAAGACCGAACCCCAAGATCTGCCTCACGGGACCGAGCCCCGGAAACCCCGATGCTTTCGACACGGATGCCATGATCTTCGTCACGGACGCCGAGACCCCCGGACCCGAAGACCACACGTGCGACAAGTACTCCTTCCCGGATGCGATGCTCGAGAACACGGACGGTAAGAACACCGACGCAGAACGCCAAGTGCTTCACCCCGGACGCCAAGTCCGACCCGACCCGCGAACCCGACAAGTTCTTCACGACGACAAGAACGACATCGACCAGAGAGAATCCGATGCGCCCCGACACCGACCCAAGTCCTGCTCCCGGATGCGACAAGATCGACCTCAGTTATCCGAGAACGATCCCGCCGAGGCCGTCGAACCCTGAACCCTGAGACCGGACCCCGAAACCCCGGAACCCCAAGATCTGCCGAACCCTAATGTGTGAATCTTTTCCCGAGCCTATTTTATAAATGCTATATATACAACTTGTTGCATATTAATTGCCATACTTGCATGCATATTTGTGTGGTTTGGGGGCCTTATGCCGATTCACCTCATAATTAAATATGGGGCCCATATGCGGGCAAAACTAGTCTCATATTGGCCTCATTTAAATTGTTGTAGCGAACCAGACTATCTTCTCGCCATGTTATGACAACATTTAATTTATGGGTAGATAAATAACTTGAACCGTTTAATTAAATGTCGGGACCCCGGTTCCGCTTAACATGACCTAATCAAATCGCACTTTTGCCATGTCATGCATCATACATGCATCATGCCGATCTTCTGCCGTTGTATTAAATAATGCATCCGGTGTTCCTTCTAGTGATTTGCTTCTTCGCGAATAAGGCCGTTGAGTTGATGTGAGCTTCGCCCCGATCTTTGGTTGAACCTTCGGCAATGTTTCTCAGGCGAGCATCTCCACCCTTTCTACCTATCTTACCTTTATAGTATTTATTCCCTCATGTTGATCTTTGCTATCTGTGTTGCGATGCTCTAGTTTTCGTACCCGTGATATCCCTTGCAGCCATATATAGCCTTGGAAACATCCTATTACCTGTTGTTTGGTAGATAGTTGGACCCGCGCGTCGTGATACTTGCTCAAGTGTTTTTGCGTGTCGGCAAGTACCACAGCTGTTGGTGTATTGCCGCATGTTGATGTTGGAGATGATCATGGCTTTACTTTTCGTTCACTTTAATTCCTGTTTAGCAACTAAAATTGAAGTAAATAAGCAGAGGCATCGGTGGGTGATAGATAATGTTGGTTTCCGACCGCCCACTTGTGTCCGTGGGACCCGAGTTCTTGACACCTGTTGAGATCGGCGCGCTAACCACAGTGGGAGATATGGGCCCCATTGATTATTACCTGATTTCAAAGTATTGTCTTGGGGGCCACAAACTAGTTTGAGGTTTTATTTATCGTCTTGTACTTATGCCATGCTTCTTTGCTTTATTCGATTGTGCGAGGAGCTGCTTTGTCTGTTAGGATCGGGACACGTTTTGGTGTCGACGGTCGATTTGGGATTTCTTTGTCGTTCACAGCCGTCTACCCAAACCCTAAGTCCGTCTCGGAGACCGGCCGACTTCGTTGCGGGGAGACTTAGTGGGGTGGCCCCCCGTGCTTGCTTTGGGTCTGGGAACGTCATGACTTAGGCCCCGCCGACATACCGATGGGTGTATGTTAACTGATCTGGCAAAAAGGGTCGAAGTGCTTGTGGATACTTTGGTGCACCCTCGCAGGTTAAATCTTTTCGAGAAGCCGTGTCGCGGTTATGGACGACTTGGAGCATGTTGCAAAGTTGATCATAGACAACTATAACTAAAGTTTATTGTTATAAATTGACTTGTATCCGATATGACTAGTAATCAGCTTCACTACAACGGAATGGCTAAGTAAAAGTACCAACAACTGCTGGGTTTTGGGGTTATCTCATGCTAATGGTATCTGACTAGTAAGTGTCGCAACTATCACGGAATGATTAACTAAAAGTGCCCACTGCTTACTTAATCAGGATGATTATCTAAACCTGACTAGTAATTGCTGCAACGATAACCGAATAAATAAAACTGCCAACGGTGTGAGTTCCTCGGTTGACTTCCTCGTTTGGTCTCGAGGGGGAATACCAGGAAGGGATTGTTTGGTGTTAGTATCAGTCTGGTTCCGAATAGGTCTTTCTTACCCCTCGATAGTCGCCATTGTATCGAGTCTCTATAGGTTGTTTAGTGCATCTTGCGCTGCCGCTTGATCCACCATACCTATGTAGGCGGACCGGCGAATTCTAGTCTCGCTGTCTTGGCCTCGATCGACGCTCCTTCTTTTTCCTTCGATCTGCGTTAAGTGCTGCCGAGGGTCGCCGACCTCGAGCGAATCGGGAGGCAAAAGAAGAAGCAAGCTCGTGACAGGCGAGCTAAGGCCGCCATTGCGGCCGCGGAGGAAGACCGCAAGGTGTCGGAAGCCCTCATTGTTGGGCTTCAGGACGATCATACGTCGCTTCAGAGCTTCATCACGGGACTCGCCCGCCCGTTGCTTGGTGAGTCCGTCTTCCCTTCCTTTCAGTTGTATTGTTTGTGGTTTCCGTGGTGCTCATAACTGTCTCCTTCTCACAGGTCGTGTTATTGGTAGCCAAGAAGAAGCGGGCTCTCTTGACGCGAGGGAGTGCGTAAGAATGCTTGTCGACTCGGCGACGCTGTCGGCGACGTGCATCCGCGCCTACCTTCAAGAGATGTCGCCCACGGAGGTTATTCCCAGTGACCTTGTTGAGGTGTGGGAGTATTTGGAGGCGCCATGCGTAGAGTTCATGACGCGATCGGCGTTTCGGCGTGGAGCGTCGACAGCGCTGAGCCTTGGACTCGCCCACTTCCCCGAGGATTTCGACCTCGACGATGTGACGAGTGGGTATCCTTCGTCGACTGGCGCGGTGGATCTGTCCGAGGTTCTCAAGTTGCAGGAACGTGCCGCCACGTACTCGGAGCGCGTCTGGGCGATGGGCGACCTCCTTTCCTACCAGGAAACGGTCGTCGCGCCGAACGACCCCGAGCCGCCGCATCGTGACTTCAAGGTTGAGCAACCTTTCCGCTGGGCGATGGCGGGTGAGATGACGACGTATCCGTCAAATCCATACACCGCGTTCATCCGTAGGCGCCGGATTACGCGCGTCGTCAAGCTTCCGAATAGGATATTTTGCCTAGATGTGTTAGCAGCAGTTCTGCCATGCGGGCATAATTTGTAATATAAGACAATGCGATATGCGATTGAATGGAACGTTGTGTTCGTTTTGCTATTTGTTTGTGTGTTTTGGATTGATTTTGGATGAGTCCCCGAGCGCGTCCGCCCTTTTGTGGGGTTCACCTCGTATATAATGTTTGTTGTTATCATGTGTTTTGTTAGTTTAGTCGACTCGCCCGAGCTCGGAGAGCCAGTCGCAAGGCGACTCCCTTGAGTGCTCTGTACTTTACCGTTTTACGTCTGCGAACGGGGTGGTGTGAGTCCCCGGCGTGGTACTTGGTTCGAGGCGCGACTCGAGGGTGGTTGAGGACCCAGCGTTGGTGTGACGCCATCCTCGCCTGGCCCGGAGGGTCAGTCGCGTGGCGAGTCCTGGGTATGCTCTCTTACTTGGCGTTTTCCCTGACCGATCGCGACGAACTGGTATTCAGTCCCCGAGCGTGGTACTTAGCCGTTCGAGTCGCTATGCCGAGGATGCGGAGGACCGAGGTCGCCGTGAAGCGAGGCGCTTGTCTTGGTTCGTAAAACCAGTCGAGCTAGGCGACTCCAATGGGGCTCCGGTTTGGCGTTTTTCGTGGACGACGCAAGACCTGAGATGACTCAGTGCTCTTACATCGCACTACTTAGCCGTGCCGGTCGCTGTACCAAAGGTTGACTTCTGCGTTTTAGCATGACGCTGTTTATTACGAGTGCGAGTGGCACAAGGCATGGAGAGTAGACGCAATTTGCAGTAACCGTTTCTTTTATTTCATAGCGACTGGAGAGTACATGTGTGGGGTTCTAGGAGTAGAACTTCCGGAGGAGATTTACATTCCATGGTCGCTTGACGTCGAGTTCGCCGTCCCCGCGGACGTCGATGAGGTAGTAGGCGTCGTTGCCGAGTACGCGCCCGATAGCGAACGGGCCTTCCCACGGAGGGGAGAGCTTGTGCGTGCCCTTCTTGTCCTGGATGAGGCGTAACACCAGGTCGCCTTCCTGGAAGGTGCGGGTTTTCACCCGTCGGCTGTGGTAGCGGCGGAGCCCTTGCTGATAAATGGCGGTACGCGATCGGGCGAGGTCGCGTGCTTCGTCGAGTTGGTCGAGCCCATCTTGGCGGGCCAGCTCGTTTGCGGCCTCCGTATAGTGGACGACCCGCGGCGAGTCGTGTTCGAGGTCGGTGGGCATGACTGCTTCGGCGCCGTAGACCATGAAGAAGTGAATCCCGTCGACCTGTTGAGGTGCGGATTCCCGGATGACGGAGGGTAGCTCTTCGACCCAGCATCCGGTGCGCTCGAGTGGTACTTGGAGTCGCGCTTCAGCCGTGGAGGATGCTTTGGTTGGCTCGTTCCGCTGGCCGTTGGACTCGGGTGTGCGACGACGCGGTCGAGCGGATGTGGTGCTCTTCGCAATTCGGCCATTGCTCCCTTGGCGAAGTTTGTGCCGTTGTCCGTGATGATGCTGTTGGGGAACCCGTAGCGGTATATGAGCTCGCGTAGGAACTTAGTGGCGGTCTTCCCGTCGCATTTCCGGACTGGCTTGGCCTCCACCCACTTCGTGAATTTGTCGACTGCGACTAGCAAGTGGGTGTAGCCAGAGGGGGCCTTCTTGAAGGGGCCTACCATGTCCATGCCCCACACAGCGAATGGCCAGGTGATGGGGATTGTTTTGAGCGCCGAACTTGGTACGTGCGTCTGGTTGGCGTACTTCTGGCACCCGGCGCATCGCTGGACTATATCGACGGCGTCGGCGTGTGCGGTGGGCCAGTAGAAGCCGTGTCGCATAGCCTTGGCGACCAGGGAGCGAGCGGCGGCGTGGTGGCCGCAGTCGCCTGAGTGGATGTCGTGGAGGATTTTGCGTCCTTCAGTCGGTTGGGCAACGTTGGAAGACGCCGGTGACGCGCTTGTGTAGCTCGCCGTCGATGATGGTGTAGGACTTGCATCGGCGAGCAATCATTCGAGCGTTGTCTCGTCTCGGCAGGTGCGGTTTCTGTAGGCGATGTATGGCTTGGTCGATCGTCGCTCGGTGACGAGTGCGACCAAGGCTGCCTCTGGTTGAGTGGGACTCGATGTCGATCTCCCTCGGGGAGAGACGATGGTTTGAGATTGTGTCGAGGAACACGCCGGGTGGTGCGAGTCGACCCGATTCGAGAGAGGGCGTCGGCCTCCTCGTTTTTCCGCCTGTCGATCCACTCGACAGAGTAACCGGTGAAGTGGCCGCCCAGCTTATCCACCTCTTGGCGATACGCCGCCATGGTGGGGGAGCTGGCGTCGCAGGTGTCGGCGACTTGTCCCGAACGAGATCGGAGTCTCCGTAACATCAAGGCGATTGACGCCATCTCCTTTGCGGCTCGCATGCCGTGGAGTAGGGCCTCGTATTCAGCCATGTTGTTGGTGCGGGCGTGAATTGAGGCGGAGGATGTAGCGGAGCTTGTCGCCTTTGGTGAGGTCAGCACTATCCCGCTCTGCGCCGTCCGTGTTCTTGGACCCGTCAAGTGCAGGCTCCGTAATGGAGGTACGCGGCTTCTCGGCTCTGGGCCTCTTCGATCGGCGATGAAGTCGGTGCACGTGACTTAATCGCCCTTCGTGGCTCAGATTTAATGTTGTGGACGCCCGATCTCGGCCCACTTGGCGACTCCGCCCGGTCGCCTCGCGATTCGGATGATGTCTTGTAGTGGTCGAGGAGACCGTGATCGGGTGCTCCTCGAAGTAGTGTGGCAGCGCCACGAGCCCTCAAGACCGCGTATACCAGCTTTTGATCGTGGGTATCGGCTGGCGCGACTTCGGTGAGACCTCGCTGATGTAGTACACCGGATGCTGGACGGCGCTCCTTTCCTTCCTCTGGTCGCTCGACAACCATTACGGCATCGACGACGCTCGGGCCGCGACGTAAACCAGCATGGGCTCTTTGTCGGTGTGCGGCGAGTAGTGGTGGCGAGTAGCACCTTTTTAAGGTCGCGTCGTCCGCCTCCTTGTCCCACTGGAAGGTGGGGTTCTTGCATCAGCGGTATAGGGCATCGCCTTTCGCCAGCGGGGATGAAGCGGCGAGAGCCGCTACGCCCGCCAGCTTCGGGCGTCGCAGCACTCGGGTTTGCCGAGCCGGCGATCGTGTCGATCTTCGTTGGGTTTGCCTCGATCCCTCGCTTGGAGACGACGTACCCAAGAGTTGCCGGCGGGTACACGAAGGTGCACTTGCCTGGATTGAGCTTTATCTTGTACCTCCAGATTGGCGAAGGTCTCCGCTAGGTCGGCGAGTAGGTCGCCTTGGCGGATTTCACGACCACGTCGTCGATGTAGACGTGGATGTTGCGGCCAATTTGGCTCGCGAGGCATTCTTGCATGCACCGCTGGTAGGTTGCCCGCGTTCTTGAGGCCGAAGGTCATGGCGGTGTAGCGTAGGCTCGAATGGCGTGATGAACGCCGTCTTCTCCTCATCCTCGACAGCCATTTTGATCTGGTTGTACCGGAGTAGGCGTCGAGGAAACATAGCGACTCGAACCCGCGGTTGAATCGATTATCGATCGATCCGGGAGGACGAATCTCCTTTGGGCAAAAGGCTTCAGGTTTGTGTAGTCGATACACATTCTCCAGGTCCCGTTTTTCTTCTCGACTAGGACTGGGTTTGCCAGCCACTTGGAGTATATGATTGGCCGGATGAAGCCGGCAGCGAGCAGGCGCTGCACTTCCTCGGTGATTGCTCGACGGCGTTCTTCATTGAAGGGCCGTAGCGACTGCTTGACGGGTCGCACTTTGGGGTCGGCGTTTAGTTTGTGCTCAGCGAGCTCCCTAGGGACACCAGGCATGTCGGAGGGTTTCCATGCGAAGATGTCCCTATTCTCACGAAGGAACTCGATGAGCGCGCCTTCCTATGCTGGGCTCATGCTCGTCCCGACTCACCGTCGCTGGGGTCGCCGGGACCAGCTCGGCAGTGGTGTTCGTCGTGGCCTCAAAGGTTGAGGTGTTTGTGCCCTCGAGTTGGGCTTCTTGAGTATTATGGGGTCGTCATTGTTGACCCGCCGCGTATTTGCAAGCTCGTCGGCGTGATTAGCTTCGCCGCGATGACGGCGAAGCTCGGCCCCTATGGCCTCGCATTGGCGGCCATGTCGGTCGTTGATGGTGATGATGCCGCACGGCCGGGGAGCTTCATCGCGTTGCAGCGTGGTGGGGCGCCATGAATTTGGCGAACGCTGGCGCCCAGACGCAGCGTGGTAAGGGCTCAAAGGGCACCAGCTCGAAGACGATCCGCGGTGCGGAAGTTTGCCGATGTCTGAAGGTGACGGGTAGCGTGACTTTGCCGATCGGGTACGCCTTCCGACCGGGGACGATGCCGTGGAACGTGGTGTGGGTTGTCTCGATCATCGACTGCGGGAGCCGTAACCGCCTGAAGGTGTCGAGGTAGAGGATGTTGATGGAGCTGCCGCCGTCCATCAGTGTCTTGGGAAGCCAGTAGTCGCCGACCTTGGGCTTGACCACCAAGGCGACTCGTCCCGGTACTGGCGCGTGGCGAGTGGTCTTGGCTCCGGTGATGGGCTGTTCCGACCAGTTGAGGAACCGGGGACGTCTGTTTGGGCCACCGCGTTGACGGCGGCGGCGGCGATGACCTTCTTCTCGCTCGTGTTGAAGCCTGTGAAGGTGTGGGCGAGCCGCTACTTTGCGAATTTTCCGCCGTTTGGCGGGTCGTTGTCGGGGTCCTCCCGCGCGTGCCGTGCCTTCTCGATTTCCCTGAGGGTGTGGCAGTCGGCGGTGGTGTGCGTGGCGGGCTTTCCTTCCCTGCTGTGAAACGCACATGGTTGGTTAAGGAGGGCCGTGGGATCGAACCTTGGCTTGTTCTTGTAGTTGCCGCCATCGCGTCGTTGCCCTCCGTCGCGGTGGTAGCTCTTGGGCTCGCGTTGTCCGTGCCCAGCGTTGGCGACGAAGTCGACTCGCCCGTCGTTGCGGCGCTTGCCTGTGAGGCGGGTGCCGCTATAGCGAAGGTCGGTTCGGCGTCCGCCGTCGTTGCCACCCGTGCGGCGTTGCCCTCCTGACTCGTCGTCGATTTCTTGGTTGGGGTCCTCCTCGGCGTACCGTTTGGCGATCTCGAGGAGGTCGGGGATGTTGTCAAGTGTGCGGGCGTGTCGCTTGAGCTTGGCGACTAGAGGCTCGTAGCGACACGAGGTCTTGAAGCAATGGATCGCGGTGTCCGGGTGGATGCCGACCGCGTTGTACCAGAGCTCTTGCCACCGTTGGACCCGATTGAAGTCGACTCGCGAGGTCCCCTGGACGCATCGTTCCAGTCCTCGATGGTGGTGGCGGGTGTAGGAGCACTCAAGTGCCCGACGGCGTCTCGCATTTCCTCCCAGAGTCGACACTGTCACGGGGGCGTGTTGATCCATTGCCTGCACGCCCCTCCATCATCAATGGGAGGTAACGGGCGAGTAGGTCACAGACCCGCGATCCCCATTGCCATGAGGTATGTGTCGAGCCGCATCTGCGGGGTCGCGAGGAGTATTTTTCTATCTCCTTTGGCGCCTTGAAGTTTGGCGGTACTTTTCGCCTCGGATCATTGGTCCAAAGCACTTAGGCCCTAGTCGTCGATCGAGCGACCCCATAGGCTCGCCATCACGACGGTTAGTTAGGTGTGCCGCAGTCGTCGGGCTGGCGTCGCGCCAGTTTGGTTGTTGATGATGTGAGTGCGGCGTCGATGGGTTCTCCGTTAGCGGCGACGGTTGGTCGCCCGGGATCGTTGGTGGAAGTGCCGTGTTCACGGTCGTTGAGCTGCAGTGGCTCGTGGCGGGCAATTGAGGGTGTTTGCCGCGCTGGGCGCGCTGAGGCCGCCCGCTTCGAGGCGTGAGTATACTCGCCTGCGAGTCGGCGCCGCTGCTGCTCCACGGCCTTTGCGGCGTGGCCTTGACGTCTGGATTTGTGGCGCCGTCGCCGGTGGCGTGATGCTATCGGCCGCTCGGCTGCCACGAGGTTGTCCATCGGGTGGAGAATGGGAGGCCGCTCGCGTCGCCTCGTGAGGAGACGACTATCGCGGCTGGTCCTCAGGAGGGTGCGGTTGGGTGGTGGTGGGGCACCCATCGCCGCCGATCTGGCGGGGCCGGGCGCTTCCTCCGGTGGCGCGTTCTCGCAGATCGCGCTCGGCTATCTGGCCGGGTCGTTCGTCGTTGAAGTTCGGGCGCGCCTGAACGGTGGGTTCAGCGTGACGATCCGCTGGTGGTAGCGTGATGCCTCTGCTGTCACTTGCTCGAGGCGAAATTTTCGCTCGGCCTGCTCTTTGCGTCGCCTCGCCAATTTCAGCGGAGTTCTTCACCTCCGCTGCCGTGGCGTTAGGAGGATTGGGTGGAGAAAGGATCCTCCGGCGGATCGGCGCCGGTGGCCATGTAGGTCGCGGCATGGCGGCGGTTCCGTCGTGGAGGTCGGCGGAGTTTTCCGACCAGTCGAATTCAAGATCCCGAGGATGGAGGGTCCTCAAATCTCCGCGTTGGAGACCTGGCGATGGAGCCCGGACGAGCAGCGGTGATGGATCCGGCGAGTGACGCCGGGTCGCCGAGTCGGCGTCGTCGGTGAGGGCGCATCTTCGCGTCGCCGAGTTCCGCCACGTTGTGGGCGAGTTGTACTCGAGGCGGCGGTGGATCGTGCGGACCGGCTCTCGGAGAGCCGATCACGTGGTGGCGACTCGCGGATGCGAGCCGAGTCCTCCGAGGTGATGACGTCGGTGAGGCCGGAAGAGGATGATCGTGATTGGCGTGATTACATCGGCGTGACGGGTCGCGCCCGACGTAGCTGCTCGGCAAGATCTGGAGCATCTCGCCGATCGCTATCATACGGCCGGTGGCGACCGTCTCGTTGATGGGCAGATTGTGTCTCGCCGCAGAACACCGGCCAGGCCCCACGGTGGGCACCACTGCCGTGGGAATGGCCACGGCAGATGCCGGTCGGCAGTAGTAGAACGAGGGCAAGGGCGGCCAGCCATCTCGGTGCGAGATGGGCGAGACAGGTTTTACCTGTGTTCGGCCCCAGGGTAAAGACCTACTCGCTAGATTGTATTATAGATGTGTTTACAATGGGCGAACTCGGCGACTAGGCGAAAGTTGCTTGGGTGTCTGAGGGCGTGTCTCTACTCACCCCATAGGAGGTTTATATAGGCTCACCTCCCCTAGGGTTTACATATCTCAACCGATTCGATTCTGACTTCGGTAATCGTTTAACCTAGACCGACTAGGCCTATCTACTCGCCTGGGCCTTCAACTTCCAGTCGCCTGATACCTTGCTGGGCTTTGATCCACTCGCCGTTCTGCAGGCCCACTCGCCAGCCCTTGGGCCAGTCGGAAACGTCCCGCTGAGTATACCCCAGTAGGCGCATCCCCATCATTGTCGGCACCCCTTTTGTTTAAGCAGGTTTTGAGATCGACGTCGTTAGCAGGGTTACCCTTCCGGCTTGGCCTGGGCAGGGTTATGGACGCCATTGGTTATTCTTCAGGGCTCTTAGCCCCATTTGCATCTTGTCCATAGCTAGACGCTCTATCGTTTTCAAGGTGATTTGGATCTTTGTATATTATATCTGTATTCTTGACTCATTGAGTCGCTGTTATATATGTATGTTCTGTGGGTCCCATCGAGGACTGTTGTGTAATGTTATTACTTCGTTTTCCACCCGCACGAAAGTGCCTGGTGGGCACCTTTGAATCGTTTCTATGCGGGTTTGGCGGGTTTTCGCTAAAACTTGCATAGGGCCGATTCTGAGGGTGTTACACATATGATGCAACCCGAAGGTTTTGTCGATCCTAAAGATGCTGATAAAGTGTGAAAACTTCAGCGTTCCATTTATGGACTGAAGCAAGCATCTCGGAGTTGGAACCTTCGTTTTGATCAAGTGATCAAGAGCTTTGGATTTGTTCCAAATTGCTACGAAGCTTGTATCTACAAGAAAGTGAGTGGGAGCTCAGTGACATTTCTGGTACTATATGTGGATGACATATTGATTATTGGAAATGACATTGACATGCTTAACGATGTGAAGAGTTATTTGAACAAATGTTTTTCAATGAAAGACCTAGGGAAGTCGCTTATATATTGGGCATCAAAATCTATAGAGATAGACAAAGACGCTCGATAGCTTTAAGCCGGTACATACCTAGACAAAGTTCTGAAAAGGTTCAGAATGGATAAGGCAAAGAAAGGTTCAGTGCCTATGTTGTCAGGTAAGATATTGAGAAAGGCTCAGTGTCCAGCTACGGTAAATGATAGAGAAGCTATGAGCAAAGTGACTTATGCCTCGACCATAGGTTCTATCATGTATGCCATGCTGTGTACTAGACCGGATGTGTCCTATGCTCTTAGTTTGATGAGCAGGTACCAAAGTGATCCAGGAGTGGAACACTGTACAGCCGTGAAGAACATCCTAAAGTACTTGAATAGGACTAAAGAAACGTTCTTAGTCTATGGAGGTGATGAACAGCTTGTCGTAAAGGGTTACGTCGTCGCTAGTTTCGATACCGACAAGGATGATTCTAAATCTCAGACAGGATACGTTTATATTTTGAATGGAGGAGCTGTGAGCTGGAGAAGCTGCAAGCAAAGCGTGATCACGGGATCTACAGTAGAAGCGGAATACATGGCTGCTGCAGAAGCGTCAAGTGAAGGAGTTTGGATCAGGAACTTCATCACTGAGCTTGGCGTGGTTCCAAGTGCCTTGGACCCACTGGAGATATTGTGTGACAACACTGGCGCCATAGCACTAGCTAAGGAACCAAGATATCATCCAAAGACCAAGCATATCAACCGCAAGTTTCATATAATCCGAGATTATATAGCAGATGGAGATCTAAAGATTAGCAAAGTACATACAAATCTGAATGTCGCAGATCCATTGACTAAACCTCTTCCACATGCAAAACATGATCATCACCTTAGTGCCATGGGTGTTAGATTGTTGCCAGATGTAAACTAGATTATTGACTCTAGTGCAAGTGGGAGACTGTTGAATTATGCCCTAGAGGCAATAATAAACATGTTATTATTATAATTCTTGTTCATGATAAAGTTTATATTCCATGCTAGAATTGTATTAAGCGGAAACTTTAATACTTGTGTGGTTTGTGAACAATACCGTGTCCCTAGTATGCCTCTATGGACTAGCTCATTGATTAATGATGGTTAAGGTTTCCTAACCACAGACATGAGTTGTCAATTAATAATGAGATCGTATCATTGGGAGAATGATATGATGGACAGACCAAACTAAGCGGAGCAATTAGATCGTGTCATCGTGTTCATCTTTGCGAAGTTTTTTTTATGTCAAATATTGTATTCCTTAGACCATGAGATAATACAACTCCCTGGTATCGGAAGAAAGCTTTGAGGTCATCAAACGTCATCCTATGAGAGGGTGATCATAAAGGTGTCTCTCAGGTGATCAGAAAGTACCTGTTGGATTATATGTATCAAGATGGGATTTGTCCCTCCCAAGTCGGAAAGATATACTTCGGGCCCACTCGGTAATCAATATCAACACCGCTTGCAAGCATGTGGTTAAGGAGTTAATCAGAAAGTGATATCGGATTACGGAACGAGTAAAGTACTTGCTGTGAACGAGATTGAACTGGGTATGACGGTACCGACGATCAAATCTCGGGCAACTAAAATATCACGAGACGAAGGGAATATATATATGGGATTGATTGAATCCTAGCATCGTGGTTCATCCGATATGATCATCGATGAATGTGTGGGAGTCAATATGGGTTTCCAGGCCCTGCTGTTGATTATTGATAGAAGATCATGTCTGCATATTCTCGAACCCGAAGGGTCACACACTTAACGTGTCTCCACGCTAGGATAGATTGGATAATTGGTTTATGAGTTTTTGTTCGGAGTCTCGGATGAGATCTAGGACGTCATGAGAGGTTCCGGAATGGTCTGGAGAATAAGATTCATATAAGGCAATGCAGTTTTTGGAGTTCGGAATTGTTTCGGGTTAATCGGTATTGTACCGGAAGCTTCTAGAACCTTCCGGAGTGGGACCAACGTGGCCCCACTTGCCGGGAGGGGGCATGGGCCTATGAGGGAGTGCCCTGGCCGCATTGGGCCAGGGGAACAAGGCCCCATAGGGCCCAGCCGGCCAAACCCTAGGGAAACCCTAGGGGAGCTTCTAGAAGGGGGGAACTTGCCCCCCACTCCTCCCTCCTTTGGCCGCCGGCCTAGGGCTTGGGGGAGGGGCAAGGGCCAGCCGCCCACCCCTCTATATAAAGATGGCTGGGGGATCACCCCTCCCACACCTCCTCCTCGACCCTAGCCGCCCTGCTGCCCCTCCTCTCTCTCTCCCTCCCGACTGCGCGTAGGCGAAGCCCTGCCGCAGAAACTCTCCACCGCTTGCACCGCGCCGTCGTGTTGTAGATCCAATCCATCTCTCCACCCTACTTGCCGGACCGAGGAAGGAGGAGACGTCGAGGTGCCGCACGTGTGCATATCTCGGAGTCATCACCACTTGCGGTGTTAGATTGGATCGGAACGCGAGGAGGAGAAGCGAGTACGACTACATCACCCATGTTCCGTCGAACGTTCCGCTGTGCGAATCTTCAAGGGTATGAAGATCTCATCTATCCCCCCTCGTTGTTTGCATCTCCTAGATTAGATCTTGGCTTTCCCGTTCGCATCCGTAGAATTTTTTTGATTTACTATGTTGTGAAACCCTTCAGATATCGTGTTAAGTGTAGGAGTTTGTGCAAGGTACCAAGCCGCTCCTAAAGAAAGCCACTTAGTGGCGGTCAAACGAATCTTTAGATATTTGGTTCATTCCCCAAATTTTGGGTTATGGTATCCCAAAGGTTCAAGTTTCTCTCTATGTGGTTACACTGATTCAGACTGGGCTGGTGACAAAGATGATCGAAAATCAACTTCTGGTGCATGTCAATTCTTGGGAAGGTCTCTAGTGTGTTGGTCTTCAAAGAAACAGAATTGCATATCACTCTCAACCGCCGGAGCTGAATATGTTGCTGCTGGAAGTGCTTGTACACAATTATTATGGATGAGGTGAACTTTAAAGGAATATGGTGTTAATTGTGACAAAGTGCCTCTTTTATGTGACAATGATAGTGCTATCAAAATTGCTTACAATCCAGTGCAACATACAAGAACAAAACATATTGAGATTCACAATCATTTCATTCGGGATCATGTTGCTCGTGGCGATATTGCACTATCCTTTGTGAGCACGAAGAACCAACTTGCTGATATTTTCACGAAGCCTCTTGATGAAGCAAGATTTGTTTATTTGAGGAATGAGCTAAATATCATAGATTCAAGGAGCTTGGCTTGACTACCCTTGCACACTCACTTGCTCTTATTCATGTATTTGGTTTAGATGCGGGCATAGACATAGGGGGAGTGTGGTCCTAATTGATTGGGCTAACCCTCCCCCCATAATGCCAAAAGAAAAACAAAATCATTTCCCTTAATATTATTTTGTGATATGTGGGTTATTGATGAGCATTGGTTTTGAACTCAAGATACATCTTCGCGGTGTCATGCCATGCGCTCCAACATGGTGGCTTCGGCCACCTCTCTCTTCCTTAAGAAGAGTTGGTTTCTAATGGATCCCTTTGGATTTTCTTGCATATCTATTGTTCTTATGGAAAACACACCCAACTTTGGCTTTTGTTTGATTTGTTCTTGCAACTTTGGGTGTGTAGTACCATCTCAGTTTGTTGCTCTAAACCCAAGCCTTCTTTCCCTCCTTGAATCATCTATTCTTGCACACAAGTCCTCTATACACCATCAAGGGGTTTTGCAAGGATGCTCCGGCCTGAATCTGTCTTTACAGAAAATTCAGAGGGGGCGGACTATCTGCCCCAAGTGGGGGCGGATTATCCGCCCCGGGCGAATTCTGCCTCTTAAGGGCTGGGTTGGGGAGGCCAGGCTCAAACAGAGCAGCCAGCCCTCCCCCAACCCTAGCTCTGCCCCCAGCCGTCGCTGGAGCTTCCGCCCCTCCCCGGAGTCGATTTGACCACCGGATTCTCTGGGCCCTCCCCGGATCTTCTTCCCCTCGCCTCCGGGTATTCTCTCCTCCACAATTTTCCTCCAATGAGTGAGGGTAAATCCCTCATCTCTCTCCTTTTGTATGGGATTCATTATTTTTTGGTGGAAATATCGTTGTAGAAGATCCTATGTGTTCCCCTTACTTGTTAGAATCAGTAGTATTGCAACCCTAGTACCAGATATGTTTTGCCTTGGTAAATCTGGGACATTCTAGAATTTTTCTGCGGGGGGGGGGGGGGGGGGTTATCCGCCCCTGCCAGGGCCGGATAATCCGGCCTGGAGGTTAAAACCTGTTCTGGTTTGGTTCTGATTTCCGTAATGCACACCCTTGGCTCATGGATTGCTTTTCTGCTATTTCTAACATTTCTCCTAGACTTGTGTGTGTGGTTATCTCCGTGCTATCCCTCTCATGATTTTCACAGGTGGTTCCAAGGCTACTAAGACCTTCACTCGTTGTCCGCGTGCCCGTTATCTCAGGACCACTGCAGAAGGGACGTTCATTGACGAAACAGAAGTTCGCAGAGCAGCAAGAGAGGCTGAACGGATGGCAGAGGCAGCAAAGAAAACCAAGAGGACTGCATATCGCAAGGGCAAACAGTCGCGGCCCAACTACAAGGCTATGGACAGTATTCAGTATGCCTCCATTTGCCAAACTGATTACTATGATGAGGCTGACAGTGATGGTCCTCCAGAGGACTCGATGTTTTGGAATGCACACTTTCGGGCTATTCATGATGATGTGTACGCCACTCTCAAGCTTCGCCCCATGCACCCCATCAATATGACTGAGGACCAATCCAAGGCAAGACTCCTTGAAGCTTTGGATGTGACTAACAAGATGGAGCTTCACCGCCTTATGACTTTCTAATGCAACTATGATTCCTCCGTGGTGAGGCAATTTTTCTCGACACTTGTGATTTGCGGTGATGAGCGCCGCACAATGAAGTGGATGACCGGGACAACAATGATTCAGTCGGACTTCCGCATTTTTGAGCAGGTTCTTGGGCATGCTTTCCATGGCCGTGACACTCCTTCTGGCCACCGCATCATTTCTCCACTCAAGCCATCCAAGGACACTGTGCTTGCTCCATGTCTGACATCTGATGGTATTGCTAGCACTTTCGCTGGACTCTCTCCTTTGTATGCCTCCCTTGTTGGCCTTTTTAGGGAAAGCATATCTCCTAGTGGGGGCAACAATGACAAGATCCGCGGTCACCTGGTTCCTCTCCTTGCATTTTCTCATGAGTGTGCCACTAATTCTGGTTCAGCTACAGATTACAAACTAGATGTCATGGACTATATATATCATGAGATGACGGATGCTATGATCAACAGGCTCTCTATCCCGTATGCCCCTTTCATTATGATGCTCATCAAGCATATGTTTCCCCTTGAGGACTTTGGCACTAATTTTGATGGTGTTCACAGGCCCAAGAAAATCTAAAACAAAGCTTAGAAGACCCATCACCCATCCTCTGCTCCTGAGTCCTTCATGCATGATGCAAGGGCTAGTGGTCGTCGTTCCGCGGTGCCCCCAATGGCATGCGAGGTCAAGCAGCTCAATTGGTTCCAGCGGAACATCCTTTGCATGGGCATAGATACACATAAGGGCCAGTATGAGGAATACCGGAGGAGCCATGAGATGGCACACACTCAGCAACTCATTCTACATCACGTGCCCGGTGCCACTGGCCGTCCACCTCCTCCTACTGCTCCGGAACCATATGCTTAGTGGAACACTTCAGGGATCAACTATGCTGAGCTCGAGAGTTGCTTGTTTCCTCCACCTCCGAGGGAACCTACTCCTCCAGCTGATGACGATGATGATGAAGAGGAAGGGGACGGGGATGAATACGACGTTAGGGATGTCAAAAATATTCGGGCTCGTCAAACTGTTTGAGCTTGATTCGGTAACGCTTCGGCTCGTGCTCGGCTCGAAGCATAAACAAACCAAACTCAAGCCTAAACTACAGCTCGCGAGCTTTTTGTCTCGAGCTCGAGCAGTTTGATTGAGCTCGGTCGAAGTAAGCAGACCACGATTCACTTATCTCTATTTCTTGGGGGAAACGATTGAAATGTCCTACACGGTGAGTATCCCAGAGGGCCATATGCCTAACAAGTTGTGGCCCACTGTAATTTTCATCATAGTCCAAGATCTATCGTAACGTCAAAATAAAGGAACGAAGAAGCCTATCCTTTTTTAGAGATGAAGCCTACCTTTTTGTTGTGTCTACACTCATAGGGCCGAATTGTGCAGCTCGGGAAGGCCCATTTGTATCGCCAGTAGTGCCGAGTGCTGAGAAAACATAACATAGTACCACCTTGCTTAGCTGGAGAAGAGTGAGGCTCAGCGATGTCTATAAAAGATGCCCCCAGAGTCAAGTATTCCCTCAACAAAAATAAAGGCACCGCCTTACGTCAACACCTATTCAGAAAGAAAATTTGTTCGAGCCTCCTAGTCCCGAGCCTGCCGAGGCCTTGACGAATCGAGCTCGAGCCTTCTGCTAAGCTCGCGAATCAAGCTCGAGCTTAATATTATGCTCGAAGGGAAATTCAAACTCAAGCCGAGCCTATGTGTATTCGCTCGAGTTCGGCTCGTTGACACCCCTATACGACGTGGATGAGGAGGCGTGATCTCATGGGGCATTAGCATCGCTCTTCTTCCTTTTTGGTTTTTTGATGCCAAAGGGGGAGAGGTAGTTCTATTAAGTCTCGCGGATTTGCATGGGTCAGGCGCAAGCACTTTTCTCTTTTTCAGTCATTTATTTGCTTGCTTGTGCCCCTTTAGCGTGAACTTATTTGTTATTTGTGCTTGGTTTATGTAAGACTCTGTCGTGCTTTACTCTGTATGGACCTTTGGAATTCTGGATTTATATTGTGGATCTACTCTTATGGAATTATGGATTTATCTATGGAGCCGGGTAGTCTATTTTATGGCATATGGAATCTTGGGATCATCTAGTGTATGTATCAACATTGTGGGATGTACTTGGAGCCTGACAATCTCATTATTTTATTTGACTATATTCACATCCCGGTGGTATGACCTTGTTTCCTAACTCACCTTATTTTAATTGTCTTTGCTATGAAAGTTGCATACTCTCTAGTGTGTGCATTTGTATTCAAATGCAAATTATTAATATGCACACATCTAGGAGGAGCCTTTTTCATTTGGATTAAGGTGTCGTTAGTAGGTTTCTTTGCAAATCCTGGTATTGTCATCTAACACCAAAAAGGGGGAGATTGAAAGAACATTTCATAATACCTAGTGTTTTGTGTGTTAGATAACAATATCAAGGATTATTTAATGTGTGTTGAAGTGCTGCAGATCTTCACATTGAAAAAGAAAAAGGAAATCTGCTTTTGGGAGGCGGATAATCCGCCCCTACTATAACCCCCCAGAGAGGGGGCGGAGAATCAGCCGGATTTTTCGGCAATGGATAGTCTGCCTCCTGAGGGGGGCAGATAATCCGCCCCTCGAGGATTTTTGCCAAGTCTGGATCTGCGTCGCTCTCTGTATGGGGGGCAGATTTTCCCCCGGACTTTCCGGCTCGGGGGCGGAGTTTTACCCTAGGCCGGATAGTCCGCCCATTGAGGGGGCGGATAATCCCCCCCTCGAGGAATTTCGCCAAATCTGGACCTGCGTCGCTCTCTGTATGGGGGCAGAGTTTTTTCTCAGGGCGGATAATCCGCCCCTAGTGGGGGCGGATAATCCGCCCCCAAACTTTTTCAACGGCCAGATCTGGGCAGGGGTATTTAAGCCTGCCTTCCCCCTCCTGCCAGATCTCTTGGTTCATTCAAAAAAGTCAAGATCTGATCTGCAACCTTCATCCAAGAGAGCTCCACCTAGATCCACCCAAAGGCCCCGTCCCTTGGGGAATCGAAGGAGGAGGACTCGATCTTCAACAACTGCAATCAAGCGCTTCATCTCCTCTCCATTCGTTTGGAGAATCTCCGATCTAGTATTTCTTACAAATATCTTGATCCTTGCTTTTGATTATATTGATAATCCTTGTTCTTGTGACAGCTTGTCGTCATTACGGAAGCCCCCAATTCAGTTGTGGGTGTGTGCCCCGGTAGAGTTGTAAAGGCACCGGTTCCCGCCCCGAGGGGTACCAATAGTGGAGAAGGTGGATCATGCCTTTTGTGGCGAGATTCATCGGAGAATAGGATGAGGCCTATTGTGGCGTGGTGGTCTTAGAACCGCCTACCCCTCCAACACAGATGTACTTCTCTTAACAAGGAAGTAACTGCGGTAAAACAAATCCCTGTGTCTCCGCGTGCTCCACTACGGTTTCCTCGATCCTCTCTTTACGTGCTTAGTATCTAGGGTTGCATATAGGGAAATTCTCGTAGTTGCATATCTAGATAATTTACTTTATGCCAAGCCTAAAATTAAAAAATAACTAAAAATTGAGTAGCACCTATTCGCCCCCCCCCCCCTCTAGGTTCCCATACGGTCCATTACAATCCTTGCCCATGAAGGGCCTTATCCGTGCCTTGATGGCGTGTTCGCAACCTCCAGGATGGAGGCCTTTAGGGAGCTCTAGGCCAGGCTTCACCATCTTTTTCTTGCCAAGTGATTCGTCTCCGGCCGGATCGAGATGGCCGGCGGCAATAGCTCAGCGACGGTGGATGGGTCAAAGGACATGATGGTGTTTCTAGAAAAAAATCAGGGCCCTCCTTGCTTATTTGCATGTCCTTTCTACAATTAAATTCTTGCAAGGGGCTTGCTTGCATACTGTACCCACTGACAATTTATTAATGTCAGCTTCGGTGTCCTTCATGACCCCTCTTCTATGCAAAAAAAGAGACCTACCATAATGATATGCTTCAAAATTCAAATAATATAGCCTATGTGGATGGATGTAAGGGCTTCTTAACTTAGAGTCTCTTTGATTCAAATGAATGTCATAGGAATTTTGGAGGACAACAACCCTTTAGAGTTTCTCCAGAGTTATTTGTTCTATACATTTTTTTTATGAAAATTCCACCAATCTGTTAATAATCTATATCTATACCTAATAATAAAGGAATGAGTGTTTCTTGTAGTACCTACACTTTTCTGGACCATATTACCCTCACCAATTCGGATATGTTACCCATAAGTTGATTAACGGTCTGTTATTTTTCCCCTTCCATAATCTCCCCTAGCGCGTCCACAAGCCGCTGCAATTTTTGTATCCCGTAGCCCTATTTTCATTCGTGTCCATGGCCGGTCCACTTTCCTCCGCGTGCCACCGGATTTAATCTTGCCTCATCGTATGCACCATGTAGCTGTTGTGCATATGATGCATTAGTTGATTGATGGCTTGTCTCATGCGTGCCCCGGCCCATGTATTCCGAAAAAAGCGAGATCGCTCGAAGGTAGATTTGTTTGACGTGCACAGCCACATAGGCATAGGCTAGAGACTGGTAATAGCATGTGACCATATTTTCGATCCAAGGTGGACTTGTCCGATGTGCACAACCAGATAGCTTAGCGCTAGGTAAAGACACGTGACCTTTTTTTTTTCCTTTTTACTATGCTCTCTCTATTTTTTACCATACAACATACAATCTCTAGAACTATGTCGGCTTCAGCAAACATAGGATGAGAGGTCCGCGTCTATTACCATTAGAATGTGACAAAAAGATTAGTGGTACAAATTGCTATGTTCCTAATTCTATAGCATAGAAAATATGAATTATGTTTTTGAAAATGATTGACCCAGTTGGATGTAAAAGACGGAAGAGCTGCTTGAGATTGACGAAGACTGACACGGCTGCAAGTAGCTTGGTGAATAAGAGGGCCAGCCGGCTGTACTCCGCTTGATGCGGACGAGCGTGAGGGGCAGCGGACGAAGCGAGTGAGGGAGAGGAGATCACTCAAGGAAAATCTATGTGTGCTTGTTGTCCAAGCGGGCGACGAGGGAAGGAGTGAGGTGTGTGGGGGTGGGTCATGGATCAATAGTGTGGTGTGCGTCTGGTTTAGCTAGGGTTCATGATTTTTGACAACTATGGTTGGATTTGTTTATACCAACTAAATATTTATTAATTGAGTAACATTTGTAAATTTTATTATTCCGTCGCAAAAGATGCATCAATTTTTTTTGTTAAAAAGTTGTGTTTTCTCTTCCGGTGCAACGCACGGGCACGTTTCCTAGTCATCAACATAAGTACCCAGATGTCTAAAAGTAACAAAAAATATAGATAGGTCACTATAGGTATTATATTTCACGGTAAAAATGCCCATTCAAACCTCTTCCAAATAATCTTTCTTTTCGCGTGACATCGATATCATGCGCTTTTTAAATAGTATGAATCAAAGAAGCTCTTAAGATTAAAATCACACATCAGTTTGTAATGAAATAAAGGAAATGTAAATATTTCCATTAGGAACTTGTTTATATATATACACACACAAAACTGAAGAGGATCGACATGTGTATTCTCTCCAAAAAAAACATCATTCATATGCTATTTATTTCCATTCATGAACACATCTCGATCAAACATGGTGTGTATGGAAAAGAGGAAAGGATTTCCTGTTCGTCGGGCAAATCAACAAAATCACCATAATTCGTTGGAGATAATTTTCCCAGGACTTGGAACTTGGAGGTATTTAAATGATAGGCCAAACCGATCTTCATCGACTCACTAAAGAAAACAATCTCCTTGTAGGGATGAAATCCAAGTATGTCCAAATATCCTGGAGAATCTACTTTGATCATATCATTGTCTTCAAGGGAATCATCACCGTTAGGATTCCACTCAAATGTCTCGTCTGCTGGTGTAATGTTCCACTTGAACTTTTGTCTGGATAGTGATCCTTCATTGTGATCTTCAAGATGATGACCGATAGCAGCACGAGAATGGTAGTTAATATCTTGTAAGATCCACGGTCCTTGAACATGTTGATTCCTGGCACGACGGGGTAGCACGGGCTCAAGGTTGTTGTCATGCTTTGACACCCACTTGCTATGACCACAAGATTCATCAAGGATCCAAACGCGAAGCCATCGATCAACAAGTGATGCATAGTATACCCCCTTTTCAGATCTTCCAAGATAAAGTTGTGTACAATACCTCAGGCTCATATCTCCTCCAATACCGACCGGTGGTTCAATTACTTTGAATTTGTTGTTTGACGATGATATTCTGCAAAGTCAATCCAGTGATCAATATTAATAGCGTATAAGAGCGTCCTATAACGAGGGTAAATATAATTGCACGAATTGTACCTTATAACAAAGTCCTTTTCGCAATGTACGTAAAGTGACCCACGCCAGTAGGCAGCGAAGTGTCGGTCCTTGCAAAATTGAACAACGGCGGTGAGCCTGGCTGGCTCCCCTTCTCGAATAAAAGATCTCTCCTCCCATCTTTGTGACACCGACGAGAAGACACGTATGATGAGTGTGGACGGCGGCCATTCAGATTTCTCTAGTAGTTCTGGCATCAAGTTCCTTTCAAAAAGACGGGGGATCGAGAACACCTCATAGTTCGCCGACACGGTAGGATCAAACAGGAGGTACTTGTTATAGTAGTCTCCCTTTGTCGCGGAACACGGGGACGGGCATGCGGGCAAGGGCGCGGCCCATCCTTTTGCCGGGTTGGCCACGTATTCTTTGCACCTCCTCCTGTGGAATTCGAGTAAGATAAGTCCGTTGCAGTGGTCGGTGGTCCTGGCCCAGTCCTCCGTGGTGAGCAGGTGCTCGAACTTCCCGCCGATCGACGGGCGTGTCAGCGTCGGAGTCGAGGGGTGGAAGAAGAACTCCGAGTAGAGGTGCTTCCTGAAGTTGATGATGATGCCGTCCAGCGTTAGCGGGAGTAGATCGGTGCGCTGGAGGCGGTGCCCGTCGATGACGGCGTGCCAGGCTTTGCATACGCACCGGGACGCGGCGAGCCAGCGCGGCGCTAGACGGCGGAGGACGTCGGCTAGCACGTCGTCGGACAGCAGCCTCGACAGGTCATGGTCGTCCCGCTGCTGGCGATGGTTCGTCATGCCTGGCCTGGCCTGTGTGTGCTCGGCGTACGTGGGGCGCAACTGTTGAGTAACATATTGTACTACGTATAGGTCCCCGTGTTTTGTCAGGGTTGTACCCGTACTTGTACATGTGTCCGTCTATATATACATGAGCAGCCGGCCCAATTGGTGCTGTGCAATCTCCAATTATCTTCCACATGGTATCAGACACCGCTTGATCCTACCCTAGCCGTCGCCCCCCCTCCTCTACCCTAGGGCGCCGCCGGCCTCCTCCCACCAGCCGCCCCCTCTCCCTCGGGCCACTCCCCCTCTCCTCCTACCTCGGCGCCGCTCCTCCCTCCAGCCGCCGCCCCTAGCCACCGCCCACCATCTTCCGCCATGGCGGGTTCTCCTCCTCCGGCCCTCCGACGCCTTCAACTCCTCCGCTCCGGCAGCAACCCTTCGCGGGCCCTCCGTCCGTCATATCCGCGACATCCCCATCGCCGAAGCGTGCACGGTGAAGCTCTCCACCACCGCTGCCAACTTCTTCCCGTGGAAGACGTACTTCGGGCTGCTCTTCCGCGAGTACGATCTCCTCGACCACGTCGATGGCACCATCGACCTCCTCGCCGCCAGACGACCCCGAGTGGCTCGCGATCGACGCCACCATCATCCGCTGGTTTTACCAGACCGTCTCCAACGACATCTTCCGCACCGTCGTCCGGGACGGCGACACCGCGCACACGGTGTGGGAGAAAATCACCGGCCTCTTCACCGACAACAAGATCCAGCGGGTCACCTTCCTCCAGCAGGAGTTCTTCGGCACCCACCAGAACGACCACTCTCTCGACGAGTACGTTCTCAAGCTGAAGAGCCTCTCCGACGAGCTTCGCGACTTGGAGTTTCCGATCGACGACAAGATCATGCTCTCCACCCTGTCGGCAGGTCTCGGCGAGGATCTCAGCAACGCCGCCGCCAATCTCACGCTCCTCACCACGCCTCCTCGAAAGCAGGCCGCCGCCACTGCGCCTTGAGGAGCGCCTCAAGCATCTCCGAGCTCGGCGGCTCACACCGCCTGTCGCAGGCCTCTCCGGGCGCCCGGCACCGGCGCCGCCGCCGCCCGCGCCTCGATGGGGCCGCCTCCGGCTTTACGCCCCGCACGCCTCGCCTCCCGCCACGGGCATCGGGTAACGGCGGTGGCCGTCGTGGCGCCGTCGCCGTGGCGGCGGTGGTAACGGCGGCGCCATGGTGGCGCCCAGCGCCTCGTCCGCCCACTTTCGCCGCCTACTCCGCCATGGCTCGCGGGTCACAACCCGTGGACCGGGGTCGTCCACGCCTACTCCATGCCGCTGCCGCGCGCCCCCTACCCGGGCATCATGGGGCCGCGTCCGGCCACCCATCAGGCCTTCTACGCGGCGCCCCCACCGTCACGCCGAGCCACGACACTTCCAGGCTACGGTGCCACGGCCTACTCCGTCCCGGCCTACGCCGCCCCCCCCGAGCTCGGCCCAGTGGGACCCCGCGCTCCTGACCGCCCTCCAGAGCGCCCCCACCGCTGGGGCGTATGGTGGCGGCGGCGACTGGTTCATGGACACCGGCGCCTCCGCGCATATGGCTGCGCACCCCGGTACCCTCTCTTCTTCTACACCCTCCTCCACCTCCTCTCGCATCATCGTTGGCAACGGTCATGCGCTTTCCATTACTCACACCGGTTCCGTCTCTTTTCCCTCCAGTTCCACTCCTCTCTCTCTAAATAACGTTCCTGTTTCTCCTGCCTTGATTAAAAATCTGGTTTATGTTAAATCTTTCTGTCGTGATAATCCTGTGACTGTGGAATTTGACGCCTTTGGTTTTTCTGTCAAGGATGGTCGTACTCGGATGCTCCTCCACCGATGTGACAGCCTCGGCGATCTGTACCCTGTTGGTTCGGCCTCCACCACCGCCAGCAGCTCACTCGCCTCTCCACCGGTGTTGATCTCGCACGCCGCCTCGGCCATCCCAGCCACGCCGCTCTCCGTCAAATAATGCAAGGCTTTTCCTTTACTTGTAATAAACGGATGCCCACCTGTGACGCATGTCGTCTAGGCAAACATGTTCGCCTCCCGTTTAGTTCCTCCTCCACAGCGTCTTTTCCGTTTCAACTTATTCATAGTGATGTGGACCTCGCGGTTCCCGTAATTCTGGTTATACTTATTATCTTGTGATTACGGATGATTACTCTCACTTTGTATGGACGCTTTCCTCCGTCAGAACCGGCGTTGCCGCCACTCTCACCGCTTTTTTCGCTTTCGTTTCCACTCAGTTCGGTCGCCCCATTCACGCCTTACAAACTGACAACGGCAAAGAGTTCGACAACACCACTATTCGCTCCCTTCTCGCCGCTCATGGCGCTATCTTCCGCCTCACGTGTCCCTACACTTCCCCCCAGAATGGTCGTGCTGAACGGATGCTACGTACTCTCAACGACTGTGTTCGCACACTTCTGTTCCACTCCCACATGCCTCCACGTTTCTGGCCGGATGCTCTTGCCATGGCGACTCTCCTCGTCAACATCCGCCCGTGTCGCGTGCGTTGGTCTTACACGCCGCACCACCTTCTCTACGGTGCGCCGCCCACGTATGATGACCTCCGCGTCTTTGGCTGCAAGTGTTATCCCAACACTGCTGCCACCGCCGCGCACAAGCTTGCGCCTCGCTCTCTCCCTTGTGTGTTTTTAGGCTACCCCGCCAACACCAAGGGCTACCGATGCTACGACCCGGTCTCCCATCGCGTACTCACCTCCCGGCACGTGTACTTTGACGAGTTGTCTTTTCCGTTTCAGCAGGGACTTTTGGCGACACCTACGACGACGCCCCCGGCGCCACTGCCCTCCTGTGGCGGCCCACGCCGCCATTGCGCCCCAGCCCCACTGCCCGGCCGGGCGCCTGCGCCCGCCCATGGCGCGCCGCCGTCAGCGGCGCCGTCACCGCTGGGCGCTTCCGTCGCCAGCGGCTCCTGCCGCCTCCGTCGAGAGGCGCCTCGTCGCCAGCGCGCGTGTCGCCCGGCGCTGCGGCGCTTGCCGCTTATCGCCATCGCCGCCCGCGGCGTTCCTCCCTCTGCGCGCCCGGCGCCGACCAGCTCGAGCACCTCAGTTTCCGCCGCGCTCCTGCGCCCATGCTCACCCGAGCACGTGCGGGCGTGCGGCGCCCGTCTACGCGCTACCCCGCCGACCAGTGGGCCTTCTGGGCCAGCGGGAACAGTGTCCTGCCGCATGACGGCGGGGCGCCGTCGTCCCACGAGCGGGAGGCGTCCTCCTCGCGGCCGAGCGAGCCGTCCACCTCCGCCCCCTCGCCGGTGCCCACCTCGGCTCGCGCCGCTATGCGCGACCCGCACTGGCGCGCCGCCATGCAGGAGGAGTACGACGCGCTGCAGCGCAACCGGACCTGGGAGCTGGTGCCCCGACCCTCTCGCGCCAACGTCATCACCGGCAAGTGGGTCTTCAAGCACAAGCTCGGCTCCGATGGTACTCTCGAGCGCTATAAGGCGCGCTGGGTCGTCCATGCTTTCGCAACGCTGCGGCGTCGACTTTACGGATACGTTTGCCCCGGTCGTCAAACCGGGCACGATCCGCACGGTCCTGCATCTCGCCGCTTCTCGCGCATGGCCGGTGCATCAGATGGACGTCTCCAACGCCTTCCTCCATGGTCACCTGTCGGAACAGGTCTACTGTCAGCAGCCCATTGGCTTCGTTGACGCCGAGCGCCCGATGACGGTGCTTGCTCTCTCGGTCCTTGTATGGATCGAGCAGCGCCCGCGCTGGTACCAGCGCATCGCCGCGTTTACGCATCCGCTTCCACGCGCTCCGACGCATGTTCGTTTTTCTTCGGACAGCAACGACATGGCCTACTGCTGCTCAGACGTCGATGACATCATCCCGACGGCATCCACCGCCGGTCTTCGACTCACCGGCGGTCTTCGTGCTGAGTTCGCATTGAAGGACCTCGCCCGCTCCACTACTTCCTCGGCATCGAGGTTGTCCGGCCATGACGGGTTCTTTCTTCATCGCCAGGCGGTATGCACGTGAGCTTCTCGGCGTGCCGGGATGCTTAACTGCAATCCCGCGCCACTCCCCGCCGACACGGCCAAGCTTTCCGCCATCGATGGTTCGCTGGCTTCCGATGCCCCGTTCTACCGCTCCATCGTCCGCTTCTTCAAGATTTGACGTTGACACGTCCGAGCTCCAAAGACGCTGTGCAGCAGGTGTGCTTACACATGCATGCTCCTCGGGACGCCCATTGGGCTGCGGTGAAGCGGATTCTACGCTACATCCGTGGCACGATGGGCTACGGCCTGTCGCTGCATGCCTCGCCATCGACCTCCACTGACCTCGTCGCCTACTCGGACGCGGACTGGGCGGGCTGCCCGGACACGCGACGCTCCACCAGCGGCTACTGCGTCTACCTTGGCTCGTCGCTCGTCTCTTGGTCCTCCAAGCGGCAGCCCACCGTATCTCGCTCCAGTGCCGAGGCCGAGTACCGCGCCGTGGCCAATGCTGTGGCTGAGTGTACATGGCTTCGCCAGCTCCTCTCCGAGCTTTCTTGTCCTGTTGACAAGGCCACGGTGGTCTTCTGCGACAACGTGTCGGCTGTCTACCTCTCCGCCAACCCCGTTCATCATCGACGCACCAAGCATATTGAGTTGGACATCCACTTTGTTCGTGAGCAAGTTGCTCTCGGTCACGTTCGAGTTCTTCACGTACCGACGTCTCAGCAGTTTGCCGATATCATGACGAAGGGATTACCGTCCACGACTTTTCCTGAGTTTTTCCCGCCTATGTGTCGGTGCCGACCCTTCGACTGCGGGGGTGTTGAGTAACATATTGTCCACGATAGGTCCCGTGTTTTGTCAGGTTGTCATGCATCGTCTGCCTATATATACGAAAGCGGCCCAATTGGTGCTGTGCAATCTCCAATTATCTTCCACAGCAACGACCTGCTCGATCTGGCTTTTGGATTCCTCTTTATGTTTGTTTGATTGATTGAGATGTTGTTGTGAGCAGACGCGTATTCCTTTTTTTATCTGATCGGGACTCCTGTTTGTTGTTGCACGACACACGGTTCGTGAGAAGGAGACCTTAGAAAGAACGGTTCTTTTCTCCAATCCAAAGAAGTATTACGTACGGTACGTTCTACTTTTTCGAAACAAACGTTTCAATTATTGTCTACTCATCGCGGCGCGTCCGAGCTGGCTTTGCCTCCCCGCACACGCCATGTAGGAATCCTAGCTGGCGAAAAACGTCTGCGGCAGGCGCTAGATGCCGTTCAATTTAGATCATACGCTGAGAGATTGTTGCGTGTCACGATGTAGGGATGCAGTTCAGACAAAACATTCAAGGACTGGACTATGCCGCGGCGCCGCAAATTAACGATGCCGTGCGGCGGCTGATAGACGCGCGAATGCACAGTGTGAGGTCGTTGTCCATTGTGACTTGTCCGTGTTAAACGCGTTGTTAATATATATTAGTATCATGAAGATACCAATAAATCCGCTACACATAAACTTTCTTCTTCCTTGACATTACAATCACGCGTTTTAAAATCATGTGACTCAAAGGAGCCCTTAAGCGGGGTTGCATTTCTCAGCGTTCTCTCGACTATGGATTCCTTTGTATTGATCCAACAGCACTCGTTCATGTTCTTCACGGTCTGTTCTGGAGTTGCTGGGTGTTAGGTATGATGCTTGGTGGTGTCGTAGGCTTTGCACCTGTCCGGTTTCCTTTTTCTATTTATTTTTGTGCCGTTTCCTGTGTGAGTGTTGTGTGTTACATGTGGTAGCCGTTGTGTTTGTATCCGGTTTCAATGATTAATGAAAATGGTTCAGGCCGGCTTTTGCCCGCCGTAGTTGCCTCAAAAAAAAGGAGCCCTTAATATTAATATCACTCATCACTCGCAATAAAATAAAGGAAATATAAAATATTTTCATTAGTAACTTGTTCATATAGATACACAAAACTAAAGAAGATCAAAATCATGTGTATGCTCTTCAAAAAAACGCATAATTTGTATGCTCTTTATTTGTGTTCCTGAATACAAACTTTGAGATTACTTATTTCTAGGACACATCTCGATCAAACAAGGTGTGTATGGAAAAGAGGCAACAATTTCCATTTCGTCAGGCAAGTCGACAAAATGATTGTAATACGTTGGATGTATATTTCCCAAGACTTGGAACTTTGAGGTATTTAAATGGTAGGCCAAACCGATCTTCAATGACTCACTAAAGAAAATTATCTCCTTGTAGGGATGAAATCCAAGTATATCCAAAGCTCCCGGACAACCTACTTGGATCATATCTTTGTCTTCAAAGGCATCATCACCATCAGAATTCCACTCAAATGTCTCTTCTGGTGGTGCACTATTCCATTGTAACTTATGTATATACAATGATTCCTCACTGTCATCTACAAGATGATGGTCTATAGCAGCACTAGAACGGTAGTTAATATCTTGTAAGATCCATGGCCCGTGAACATGTTGATCCCTGGCACGACGGGGTAGCAAGGGCTCAAGGTTATTGTCATGCTTTGACACCCACTTGACATGACCACATGATTCGTCAAGGATCCAAACGCGAAGCCATCGGTCAACAAGTGATGCAAAGTATACTCCCTTTTCAGATCTTCCTAGATAAATTTGTGTACCATACCCCAGGCTCATATCTCCTCCAACACCGACCGGTGGTTCGATTACTTTGAATTTGTTGTTTGACAAAGATATTCTGCAAAGTCAATCCAGTGTTCAGTATTAATAGCAGAAGAGCATCCAATAATAATCTTAAAATGAGGGTAAATCGAACAAGGGTAAATCGAACTACACGACTTGTACCTTATAACAAAGTTCTTTTCGCAATATACGTAAAGTGATCCACTCCAATAGACGGCGAAGTGTCGGTCCTCGCAAAATCGAACAACGGTGGTGAGCATGGCTGGCTCCCCTTCTCGACTAAAATACCTATCTTCCCATCTCTGTGACACCGAGGAGAAGACATGTAGGACTAGCACAGACGGTGGCCATTCTGATTTCTCTAGTACTTCTGGGTTCAAGTTCCTTTCAAAAAGACGGGGAATGGAGAACACTTCATAGTGCTCCGACACAGCGGGATCAAACACGAGGTACTTGTTATAGTAGTCTCCCTTTGTCGCGAAGCACGGTGACGGGCATGGGGGCAAGGGCGCCGCCCACCCTGTGGCGGGGTTGGCCACGTACTCGCCGAAGCGATCGTAGAATTGCAGGAGGAGGAGTCCGTTGCAGTGGTCGGTGGTCTGGGCCCAGGCGTCGGTGGTGAGCAGGTGCTCGAAGTTGCCGCTGATGGAGGGGCCTGTCGTGGGTGTCGAGGGCCGGGAGAAGAACTCCGAGTAGACGTGACTGTTGAAGTGGATGATGATGCCGTCGAGCGAGAGCGGGAGCAGGTCAGCGAGGCGGTGCCCGTCGATGACGGCGTGCCAGGCCTTGCACACGCACCGGGACGCGGCGAGCCAGCGCGGCGCTAGACGGCGAAGGACGTCGGCTAGCACGTCGTCGGACAGCAGCCTCGACAGGTCGTGGTCGTCCCGCGGCTGGCGATGGTTCGCCATGCCTGGCCTGGCCTGTGTGTACTCGGCGGCGCGGGCGGAACGGCCTACTGTGTTTGAGATCGTGCCGTGAGCGCACGCGCATCCCTTTTATCTGCGCAGGACTCCTGGGTGAGTTTTTCTTCTCACCTGATTCCTAGTTGTGTCGGTGCAAGAGATTGCATGCGGTTGAAAGTGTTGTCTTGCCATGAGAATCCATGGTTTGCCTTCTTTCCGTTTGCCTTCTGTAATACTACTCGTATCAACAATTGCGTCTTTACCTCTTTTTTTTTCAATCGTAGAGCACTTCAACGTCTTTAGAGTCCTGCATCGTGTGGAGAACTGGATTGTTAAAAATTGTCATAGGATTGTCCAGATTCTGGTTTTTTGGAGGTTTAATTTTTCTTCCGATTGCTATTTTCTTTTATAGGATCGCCGAGGTTGTGCTTTCTTGGGGCTTGGAGAAATTCCCGTCGGCTTGTCCGGCAACGAGGCGGTGATGTTTGTGGACGTCGCAAGTCCTATTTAAAAGATGTTCGGAGCTCTTTCCCACTTCCTTTTCCGTACTGGAGGAAACCCTAGGACCAGCCCGGACAGCAACGTTGACATTGTCATTTGTCTAGGACCGTGGTAGGAATCTGCCCGGGCCTTCTTCGTTTTTGTTAATCTGCCGATGTTAGCTTTTCTTTCTCTTATCTTTCTCTCTTCTTTCATTTTGGGCTTGCTTGTTCTACCGGCCCAACATATTGGTTGTATCGAGTGGTTTTTTATATTAATATAGTGGGGCACAAGACTGTTTTGTGGAAAAAAATGTCATAAAATTTTAAGAGGACTAGAATTTTTTGGACAGAACCTCAAACAGAATCCTCAAAGGAAATTGAAAGCCATTATCATAGGAATTTTAGACGACTAGAATTGTCATAGGTTCTTAAAGCCATTTAAACCTCTGGCGTAGAATCATCGTTCTGCATGACGTTGCAATCCCACGTTTTGGAGTCATGCGAGTCAACAAAGAGGCCCTTAGTTCAGCATCACCGACAATATGGAAGTGTACAAATATTTCCATTAAGAATCGATACATAGAATTATAGATACACAAAACTAAAGAGGGCTCTAACAACGTTTGTAGGCTATTTATTTAGGTATTTCTAGGACACATCTCGATCAAACAAGGTGTGTACGGAAAAGAGAGAATGATTTCCCTTGAATTATAGCACATGAACTTACCATAGTCCGTTGGATACAAGTATCCCAAGTCTTCAATCCTTGAGCTATTTAGATGATAGGCAATTCCAACGCTCATCGATTGACTAAAGAAAATTATCTCTTTGTACGGATGAAATCCAAGCACATTCATATATCCCAGAGGACCCACTCTGGTCATATCTTCGCCGTCGAGGGAATCATCGCTGTCAGAGTTCCATTCAAACTTCTCGTCTAGTGACGACGTGGAGTGCCACTTAGCACGATGATCTTCAAAACCGGAAAGATAGTTAATATCTCGTAAGATCCAAGGCCCGTGAACATGTTCATTACTGGAAGGGCGGCCTAGCATGGGCCCAAGGTTGTTGTTATGCCTTAACACCCACTTCGTATGGCCACTCGACTCGTCGAGGATCCAAACACGAAGCCGCCAGTCACAAAGCGACGCAAAGTACACCCCATTCTCTGATTTTCCTAGACGAAGTTCCGGGCAACTCTGCTCTCGAACACCTGCTGGTGGTTCAATTACTTTGAACTCGGGTTTTAACGGCGATATTCTGCAGAATAAAGCCATTGGCTACAAGGTTAAGAACATCGAGTAGTCCTATGGAAAGCAGGGGTAAAACAGGTTATGTGATGAAGAAGAAGAAGAGGAAGAGGAAGAGGAAGAGGAAGAGGAAGAGGAAGAGGAAGCGCACCTCATGACGAAATCTGTCTCACAGTGTAGATAAAGTGATCCGCGCCAGTAGGCAGCAGTGAGTTGCTCATGGTCAGATCTACATCCGGCGGTGCTCCCGAAGGGCCCCCCTTGGCGACCGAAAGACCTCTCCTCCCATCTCTGTGACACAGACGAGAAGACACGCATGACGAGTGCGGACGGTGGCCATTCTGATTTCTCTAGTGCTTCGGGCTTCAAGTTTCTCTGAAAAAGACGAGGGACCGAGAACACTTGGTAGTGCGCCGACACGACGGGGTCAAACACGAGGTAGGTGTTATAGTAGTCTCCGTGTGTCGCGGTGCACGGGGGCGGGCATGGGGGCAAGGGCGCCACCCATGCGGTGGCGGGGTTGGCCACGAATTCGTCGTCATCGAGCAGGAGGAGCCCATTGCAGTGATCGGTGGTCTGAGACCAGGCCTCGGTGGCAAGGAGGCGCTCGAACTTGCCGCTGATGGAGTGGGCCGTCGACTTGGAGGGTCGGGAGAAGAATTCCGAGTAGACCTGGCCTCGGAAGTTGATGATGATGCCGTCTAGGGAGTGCGGGAGGAGGTGAGCGCGCAGGAGGCCGTGCGTGTCGATGACGGTGTGCCAGGCGTTGCAGACGCAGCGGGATGTGGCGAGGCAGCGTGGCGCGAGTCGGCGGAGGACATCGGCGAACACGTCGTCCGGCAGCAGCCGCGCCAGATCGCGCCCCTGCTGCTTGCAATGGCTCGTCGTCATGGCTGGTGCTCGGGGGCGGGCGCAACGACCTGCTTCAGGCGCTCTAGGACTCAGTTTTCTTTTCTTTTCTTGTTTGTTTGAGATCATTGCGGCCGTGAGGACATGTGCCCCTTTTATCTGCTCATCATGGTTCTTTTTCTTTCGGACGTGCTCGGGATTCCTAGTTTTGGTGTCGTTGTTGTAGGACATTGCACCGGATTCAAAGTTCTGAACTTAAACGTTGGAGATTTTTTCCCTTGGAATTGAGCAGAATATATAAGACAAAAGAACCAGTTGCAGTACAGGAAGTAGGCCGATGGCCTGAACCCGTCGGCATCTCTACTATCTAAAAAATACATTGGTGTTCCGTTTTCTGTCGCTACGTCATAGGTTTCGTCCAGCGTCCTTCCTCCCGCTCCGTCTCTTTGTTCGCGACCGCACTCCCCGCCCGCAAATCAAGCCAAGAACTGGGCACCCTCCTACTCCAACGACCAACCGAGCGATCCACGCAGCCACCCCCTTCCTTGTTTACTCTCCCCGCATCGGCCGCACTTTGACGAGAACGAGGGCACACCCGTCATGTCCACCACAGATCGACATTCCCCCATCATCCCAAGCCCGACGGGAGATCCCTAAGGGAGGAGCACCACTGTCGCGTCCTATCTTCCACCACCGCATCCCTCCCTCCCACTTCCCGCATCACATTGTCCGGATCTCGCGAACACCACTCCCACTGCTTTTGCCATGGCCAGATCTGAAGCCCCGCCATAACAATTGTTCTGCACCCCGCGATTTTGAGCAGGAGGCCAGGAGCACAACACGGGGCTCATGGTGGAGGGGGAGGTTGAGGATCTCGATCTGCACTCCGGGGAATGGGATTTAGAGTTCGGGGATGAGGAGGAGATTGATGATGAACAGATAATCAAGATCAAGCCTTCCGTGGTGGGCGTTGTGGTCGCCGACGCATCGGTTACAGGTTCGACCTCTCGCTCCAAAATGTAGTACAATTTTTACCCGTTCTGACTATTTTTACTTGCGCGTGCATCGCCGGAGTATTGAGTTTGGTCTCTCTCTCCAACCGGCTGGTCGTCTGGCATCCTGTTGCTATCCACATCAGTAGCCTAATTAAATTCTAGACGTTGTTTTTTTCCACATGTCACATGTATCTATGTGGTCTATTCTCGTTCCCCAGCAAACGCAGATGAAGGGAGGCGACCTAATGGCTATGCACTATATCCCATCTTCCTCCTATTCTTGATTTCATCCTGCAATTCCAATGAACAGCTCACACATCTAAAAAAATAAATGTTCTGATATTATATCTAAGGTCCGATGTTATAAATTTAAACCATGTTTGTTAGGAAGTTCAAGTTATAGTCTTTTAGTTGATTATTTTAGAATCCATACTAAATCATGAGCACTTTGCTTTAAATAAATTGGTTAGCTACCGTGTTAATTAAAAAAAATCTGATGTAGCCAAAGATGAATTTGGCTATTTTTTCAGAAATCTCTGCGTATTTCCTCCTTTCCGCAGGATACATGCATATCCAAGATGGCCAAGATCTTTCAGCAGGATACATGCATATCCAAGATGGCGAAGACCTTGTCGTGACCAGGCATCACATTAAGAAGTTTGAGGTCACCATCAAAGTCAGGTGCTCCTTCACGGCCAAGACCACTCCGGTTTCCTACAAGCATGATGTGAGTTATTACTGGCTTCTGAGATTTTCATCATTTATCATACTAACAACTTACTAATCAATACTCTGATGCGCTGGATTTGTTTTTTTACAATGTATCATCGTTGTTAGTAGAACTTCATATTAAAAATTCATGTGTATATATATAGTCTATCATGTTTCGCCCAATTTTGAGGATGAGATCTCCAATCCTATGTTTATCCATATAGAGGAAATAAGAAAGGTGAGGCAGAAATGATATATTTGTTTTCCTCAAAATCTTAATACATATTTTGTGTAGTATCTATCTTATTTCGTTACTTACTTTTGCATGGTTCTCCATCGGTACTGGTCATGGTGGAGGCTGGCTGGCTATATGTATTGCATGAGTCCGACTTACGGTAAATTGCATCTAACTTACACCTCTAATTTTTTATATCTCGTTTTGCTAATTGCGACGGAAGGCTCTAGGAGCATCGGATGTGATGCAACGATTCTAGATCGAGAAAATGAGTTAATATATAATAATCTTCTTATTATCTCATTTGTGTTTATTTCAAATGCAGCAACACTGTGAGCAGGATCGATCTTGACGGGAAGAAGTTTGACAAAGGTAATTTATTTTCTCTCTTTCACATGGTGAATTTAAGCTCTACTACACGGTATTTTACTCTGCCAAATGGCACTGTTCATGTATGTCTCTTGGAGTGCCGTTAGCAATGACTTGGTAACAATTTACGCTTAGCCATTTTACGCTGCACTATGCAAATGTTTAGATCCGTGGTAATGCACACATCATAGCTATATTTTCACAATCTTGTATCGGCAGATCTTTTCTGAACTAAACATTTTCCTCTCTATATTGTTGTGCAGTTAATCGAGGGTAAAAGCGAGCGATTTGATATGTACATGCAATTAGATATTGCTACGATATCTACCCAATGAGTACAGGTGACAAATTCGCATGGTTTTAGCTCCTAAGCTGAACTGGATGGAACTCGAGATATTGGCTATTATTTACAGGTATAAGTGACTTAATTTTTGTTGGCATATAGGTCATAAAATAAGTGGGCAACTGAATGATGCGACTGTGTCTCATAGTTGCAGTTCTTTGAATGTTGTTCTTGCTTCACATCGACTTGTGTTTATGGATGACAAATGTTTAGGGGCTGAAACTTTGTGCAAGTTTTAGATGATTTACTTGTGTTCAACTGATTATAAATTTTGTATTCATAAACTATTTTGTCAGATCAATTATCAGATGTGAAGTGGTAAAGATCAACTTATAATGAATTTTTTTGCATGACAAAATTATTATCAGTTCCATAATGACTTGGCGAGGAAATAATGAACATGTTCTAGCTCAGTGAAAAGCCAAAGTACGTTACAAATTGGTGTTCTTCAGTAACTAACATAGTTTCAGATTAGTGCTACTACTATCAAATTCCTAGCATTTCTGTTTGCAATTCTGTTCACAGAAAAGGAATGCCCTTATTTTTTATAATGTCACTCCCTCTATTAGCGCTTGGTCCTTTTCTTTTAAAAGAGACATCTTCCTTCTCTCTTACAGAATGAAAGAGGATTTGAAATCATATCTTGTAGCCTGGCTAGACGCTCTGTAACTATCTTTGGGCTGTGCCCTGGGCTAAGATCTCTTGTACATCCCCCTTCTTGTAAATATTCTTTTCACTTTAATATAAAAAAATTACTGTCGGGGCCTCCCCTACAGTTTTCAGATAAAAAAAAAATTGTTCATAGAACTACCATATACACCCATATATGAGATTTTAAATATTCTTTTGGTTGTTGTTTTGGTGATTCAGAAATTGTCAGATAACGCCTCTACATTAGCACCTTTTTTTCATGGTAGCTCCACATCCATTTTATCAGGAAATATTGTGGAGCTCACCACACATACGTAGTCATACATGTTGGTGCTGAACCGATGTGGGTTGAGGGGAGCTGCAATGGCCACTTTCTCGATGGGGGTGTTTGACAATGAGGTCGTGTCCTCGAAGCTCACCAACATTGCCCCAATCCTGCGTGTCACCACCGAGATCAAGCACGAGGGTATCCGCATTTCCCGTGGTCATTTTGGGCGATTTTGGTCATGTTTTGGGTATAGCAATGCAAGATTTGTTATGATTTTCCTCATTCATGAGGGATCTTCTCTCCTCTGCGCTAGCTGATTATCATCTTTTACTCTTGCAAAATCCAATAGAATAATATCCATAGTATCACGAATCAATTGAAGAAAAGTGATGCCCGCAAAATTGAGAGTTTCTATCCAAAATATGTTTGCGCCTTCGACAAAGGGGAACAAGCTGAAAGGTAATTCCCCATCGCTAGCATATACTGCAATCTATCTATAATCCTAATCCTCGCACTAACAAATCCAGTTTCATTCCAATGTCACCTACTCAACTGAAGGGCTAAACTTGAGAAGGCCTACCAGCCAGCCAGACTTTGTGGTGCTCTGTGCCATCAACAAGAAAGAGAAGGTTGAAGAAAATTCATAGGTTTCTGCTCACTCCTGTCTGTGCTCTAATGCTACAATTTACTCTAAATTTCTTCTACACAGAGTGTTCATTTGCACAAAGATGTACTACAAACAAAGAAAGACATCTATGCATCGTTCAACTTTTTGTCCCTGGATGCTGCCAATGTATCCAAGTCCATCAAGCAACTGGAGGAGGTATGTATGACCCAACAATTTAACTTGTTGTCTCAAAACAATCAACTGCATTAATAAAAGAAACTGACATGATCGTCGAATGCAACCTGATCATATCAAAGCATCAGTCAAAGCGCTACAAAGTACACGGGGCTTGACCTGACCTTGTGTATTCGAGACAAAAAGGTAGAAAGGGGTGTGAGCTAACAACAGCATGTCTTCCTTTATGCAGGGGGAGAGTGTTCAGAATCATTTAGTGTGTCTCTCTACTTTTGGTCTCTCCACTCTATAATATTATAGAAATGACTCTTATCCCTTTTGTTTGTGCCACTGCTTCATAGATTTTTCTCTCGGAGATAAAGCACATGTCATGTTTCAAGGTTCACTTGTTATCAAATGTACGGTTCCAGAAAAAAAAGCTAGACTTGGCGCTAAAAATTAAATAAGAAAAAAGCTGGACTTCTGGTTTGATCTTCTATCTTTCTGTTCATACTTCAGTAGTGTATTATACATTTGCTATATTCTCTTGCTTAATCAATGATTTTATATACTGAATGAAGCCAATTCAACTTATATCCTCCCAGTATATTCTTGGTGAAAGACCTCAATTTTCCATATACTAATTTTTACAAGTAGGCGGAATGGAGCCATTTCAACTCCTATCCTCCCAGTATATTCTTGGTGAAAGGCCTCAATTTTTCATACACTTATTTTTATCTGTAGGATGTATCAAAATTTATCAGTAAGATAACTCGATGTTACTAAAGTATCTGGCCATCAATCTGTAGTTTCATAGGTGACTCTTCCATATTGCATGATGCAGAGGCCTCCAACCCTACCACTATCTAGATGCAGTAGAAGTATCATGTGGACTGCAAGTAAACCACCAGAGTCTTGTTAATATTTGTATTTATTTATGTGAACTGCAAGTTAATATATTGAAAATCCATATTAGTGAGACCAAAGAGCGTCATATGTCCGGTACACGTGTTACACATGACATATGCTCGTGTTAAACATGCAGTAAGTTTTTTTGCCAAGGGTCTGCTTATTAGTACATGTTATCCTCAACATTGACTTATCCTTCTACACGAGTTCAAAGTAAATATTTAACTCTTTCCGACGCTCATTGCAACAACTATCAACTTTATATTTTTGAATTTGTATTCACAGGTTAGCAATGCTATTGTGTGTAATTTATAGTTGGACCTAGGAGGCAAAAGTAACTTCCCAGAATCCATTTTTAGACGCACATATTGTTAATGTCTTCTTGAGCATGTAAATTTCTTATAGAAAGAAGGGATAAGTGTGTCCATCAGAGATTTTGCACAGATAGGACAAAGAGAGAGAAAAATGGTTTCTCTCTCTCTCATGTATGATAGTTGGTTAGCATTAACATCTAAACGTAAGAGTTAATGTTTTGTTATTGATCTATGGTGGCTGTATGACTCTGTGTAATGCTTGCAATAATCTGTGGTTTCAGGGCATATTTCGTGCTAACCCCACAACTGTTATACATAATTTGTTTTTGAATTCATCACTGGTCTAAACTGCATAAAGAACCGGAATAAGTGGCTCTTCGGTAAGGATCAAGTCTCCTGGCTGTGCCTATAGGGGTGTCAAAAGAGGTCGAGGTTGGGCACCAGCGACCTTGTGCCTCTAGGAGTGATGTTTGGGAGCATGTAAACATGCATGATGTTTCACCTTCACCATGAGCGTCTCACTAGGAGGGATGTTGCGTATGTGTCCTGCATAAAGTTGAGTCATATGTGTTTTAGGTGTTCATTGTCCTGATGATAGTTAACTTCCCTTTGTGCAAAATTGTGTTAGCATGTGTGCCAGTTCGTGCATGGCAACTGTCTTTGGTTTTTGGGGACATAAGGGAGGTTGTGTTCGCTTCCCAATACTTATGTTGCCCTTGGCAGTTTTTCCTTTTATTTTCTTTGTTCCTTTGTAAGTAATATTTTGATATTCTTAATCAAATCGGGGTGCAAATCTGGTCTATAAAAACTGAAGTACTTATTATCTTATCTTGGGTGAGCTACATGTATTATCACATAATAATGCAACAGTTCATGAGAGGAGACGGATATTCCTGACTATAGTACAAAGTTGGTGGTAATTAAAAGTTTCATTTGAGTTTAATAACAAAGTGAACGACATGAATGGACCAAGCTATATGAATCTTTTGTCTTCTGGTAGGATTAAGATGACACACACTAAGACCCTTAGAAAAGAAAAAAGATGGTCACCATAGAAATGAAGGAAATTACATGGGTGCCTGCCCCAAAATATGTCATTTAAAAAATGGTTTTTGGAAAAGAGAGAAAATATTAGGAGCAAAAATGCTCTCCTCCAGTGCAGCTTCTCCCTCAAAATATTTTTGTGCTCCAAACTCTATCTCTCTGAGAATATATAAACATTAACCTCTATCTTTATTGGAGGTGCCGAGCTCAACTCCGTGTGTCGCCGTAGGCTACAACTGGTGTGGCGGCTGAGCTCGGGTACGACGATGTCCCCTACGGCCTCGCACAACCGACCGAGGCCTCGCATGGGTTTGCGGTGGACCACTCTTGTTGTTGGGATTGACTACGGGGATGAGGTCCTTTGGCTGGGCCTCAGTGAGGCTCGGTTGTGTCTTCGGGGGTGGTAGGAGAGGTGACGGAGGCGACGAAGCTCTTTGGGCCGCAACAGTTGGAAAGTCAACCTCTAGATGATGCTAACGGCAAGAAACGAGCAAGTGTAGCAATGCGAGGGGTGTCGACAGTCATATCTTCCATATATGTCCAGTAGTATTGGGAATATGTTTCTGAAGTCCTATTTGTTTGTGGATAGAGGAAATGAAATTTGGGACTAAAAATTTTTCTTTTAGAAAGAGTCCTCTTGGCACTCTGTTGCAATATTCTTTTTTCCTGTTTCCTAGATAATGCAACTGGTTTTTTGGTATTGGAAGCGAGTTTCGGAACTATGGAGGAGATGCTCTTATTTTCCTACATGTGTCCTAAAGATATAGTTATAACATTTCCTGTAATACAATTTAGATAAAATTGTTGATATATATTGTAAGAAAAAAAAGACCGTGGCAACGCACGGGCATTTAACTAGTAAACCAAAAAAGGCGTCAGCATTGTACCGTCGGTGTAGTACCGCGAAGGCGTAGAACAGAGCTGTCGGCATAGCATAGGCTGTGTCGACCGGCCGTGCTTTAGAGCATCTTCACTCATTTGGCGAACCCAAGCCGAAATTCAGACCAAACTCTGGTCACTCGTGTTTCCAGGCCGTATTCCCGGGACGTCCGTTTTCGCTCAAATTCGGCTCAAGTTCGTCTAGATTTTGGCATAGTTCGGCATACTATTAATACAAAACATTTTACGGCCATAGTTCGACGGAATTTTAAACATAGTTCGGCGTAAATGTAAACATAGTTTGCACTGTAGTAAAAATACAACATATTTAGTTCGAGCGCCTTAGTAGGCCCCATTTGGAACAATGCCTCTTCTATTTCACTGTCAGTATAAGGTTTACACATATCAGAATTCATTTCCGCCGTCACTTTGACAGGAATAAAATCTAGCACCGCATCAGTTGAAGCACACGGTTCAGATGTAAACAGATTTTCATAAAACTCAAGCACCATACCTTTAATCTCCCCTTGAGCTTCACATTTAGAGCCATCCTCACATACCAAAGGGTCAATTTTATTAGTACACTTGCGTGTAGATGCTCTTGCGTGAATTAACGACGTGTTGCGGTCTCCTTCTTTGAGCCACTCCACTCTCGAGCGCTGCCGAGTCATGATCTCCTCACATTCAAACAGCTCACATCAGATGAAGCTTGATCCCGCAAGTGGACCAACCGTCTCTCCAATAGCTGAATCTGCTTACGAACCGAGCCAAAGGTCATACGGATCGAGTCCTTCAGTGTGGCTTGAAGCCATCCGGCCCAGCTTAGACCACGTCGATTGCAGGGACGGAGATCCGACGCTCTCTGATACCTATGCGGACTCCAACATCTCCTTATAGTTAGGCGCACTCGCCAGATCGCCTCATACCTGAAACTCTGGGCCACAGGCTGATACACATCTCTTCTTTAATCATGAATCAACGAGATTGACAATGCATAGCGATCTGAAGAGGTAGTAATAAAACGTTGTCCACAGTACAATTCTCAAACATACGAGAAAACTCAGCATTGCCTCCAACCGTACCTTGACATGATGATCAGCGTCTTGTCGGTTTGACCAAGTGAACTTGGGCCCTGAAAATCCCAGATCAAGCAGTCCACGGTCCAACAAACAGTCCCGGAAAGCCACGATTTTTGCCTCGGTACGATCTCTGGTGCCTACGTGCTCATCTCCGTACGATTTTTTTTTGTTACGAGCATGAGCATATATAAGATAATCTTACATATTCATTGTTCATACGCGGAAAACCAAAGCCCTCGAGGATTGTCTTGATATTCGAAAGGCACACCATCTTTTATGCAGTTTATAAACCTCACTGAGCCGGCATTGCTTTAACTGATGATGACGCCAATAGTCAAAGGGGCTTTCTCGGTGACAAAGATCGTCAAAATGAAGTTGTGCAACAAAATTATGCGAGGGCTTCTTCATGACGTGAGAATGTGCTACGTCGAGCAATGAATATTTAGAAGTATTTATCTATAATTACAAAAGATTTTGTATAAAAAAGCTACAGCTTTGCCATTGGTCTACATGTCAATATAACTTCATTATTGGTATATTTTTAGGTTCAATACTTATATTTAAGTATGTATATAGCTCATGCTATATGACCCCCCTTCTCTACAGTCATACATATTTTTTACATCATGTAAATTTTTCTTTACCTTAGAAGTCGAGAAGAACATACAAAAATATAGACATGATATAATTTTTTTGTTTTGCATGAAATACAAAAAATACAAAGTAAAATTCACATTTTTTGTGTTTCTTACACTATAATGACTCATACAAAGAGTTTTAGGTCGCTTCTTTATTGTTGTTGTGCATCAGCATGAATGTAATTATCTATATATGAAACATAAATTTTCAAACATAGCAACATAAAATAAATTGTTGGATACAAAATAACTTTTCTACACCCTGGTGATAAATAGCGTTCTATATGTTTATGTTCCTTTTTTGCGGGTAGTCTATATTCCTGTTTAACTGTGTTAGAATTGTATATAGCAGTCTTATCATTCCGATTCTATTTTAATATTCGTTTCATTATTTAGGGTTTGTCCTATCTCAAATTATTTCCATGCTCCACCACTTGACATCATCATTTTAGAAAAGATAGTTAATTTTTATGGACTAAAGGGAGTAGAAGATACCCTAAGGTTGACCCGTCTGCATCTCTACCCCTATCCTTCCACCGTTTGTCTCTAAATGTTTCAGTACATGTATAACTATAGTTCCATCGCCCACGAGCAAGAGGTGCCTTCGCATCTGTGGCATCCCGCAATTACCACTACTAGAAAATCGCGTTGTTTTTGTGCATTGCATCATCATGACCGCATGCTCATGTCATCATGCCACATTGCATTTGAGCATCGTCATCATCTTGCATTTTCTTACACAAAACTATTTTCGGAAAAACCTATTTTTGTTTTCTAAACGCCCCGTCTTGTTTCAAAATTCAAAACCCGGGTCTCCGGAATATTTGCTTTGTCTACCCGCGGGTTTGCAAGAGCCCGGTTTTAATAAATACATTGTTTAATTATTTTTAGTGGGGCAGTCGAACGGGCCGATTCGACCCAGTCGACCACCCCCGTACAAAACCAATCGGTCCACCAAAATCCTAAAACTACCCAGTCCTATTCTACCCACCCCTCCTCCACCTCACCCCGGCCAATCCCCACCTGACACGTCACCTCTCCCCTCCCTCTACCCTATCCCACGCAGCCACCTGGCCTCTCTCCTCTCTCTCTCCCCCTCTCTCTCCCTGGGTCCCACCCTCCCCACAGCAACACACACACGCCACCGCACGCCCCACCCTGCTCACCCTGGCCCACCCCGACCCCGTCGTCCCCATCCTCCCACCCCACGCTCCCCGGCTTCTCTCCCTCCTCCCTCCTCTCCATCCTCCTTCCTCATGCCGAGCCCCGCCTGACCTGAAGGCCTTGCTGCCCATGCCCAGCCCTCCCTCCTCCTCCCCCAGAGCACCACCCCCCCCTTGTTTCTGAGCACACCGGCCACCGCCAGCTTCTCCCCGTCGCCCCGCCGCCCGACCACCTCCGCCTCCGCCCCCGACCTCTCCCGCATCGCCGCCGCTTCCTCCTCTGCCTCACCGCGCCGCCCACCTCGCTCGCCTTCCCTCCAGCCGACGGTCGTCTCCCCACCGCCAGCCTCGTGGCCCACTCAGCACTTCTCCACCCTCCGGCCGCTTTTCCTCGCCGCCGTCTGCCGCTGGCCCGCTGCTGCTCGCCTCAGCCGGGCGCGCCTCGAGTTTTCCTCCTCGCGCAGACGGCCTCACCCGCACAGTGGCCTCGCTTCTGCCCGCCCCGTCGGCCTCGCTCAACTGCCTCCGCCGCCAACCGCCGTCAGCGCTGCCTCGCTTAGCCTCCGCCCTCCTCGCCGTCCGCCCCGCCAGTTCTTCTCGGCGAGCCTCGCCGCCGCTGCCTCGCCGCCCGACCCAAGGCTGACCCTCCGACCGCTGCCCGGCTGCCGTCCGCCCCCGCCGCCTCGGCTCCTCCGCCTCGCTCGGCCTTCCTCCGCCTCGCCGCCTTGCCGCCGCCGGCCGCCACCTGCGAGCGCGGCCACCACCGGAACCTCCTCTGGCCGCCTCCATGCCGCTAGGTCGTCCGCGACCCTGTTAGCCTCCTCTTTTGTTGTCCAGGCTTTGTTGTGTTTTGCATCGTGTCGTCTTGTGGTTTGGTGCTGTGAAGATGGGTGAAGTAGTGTGAGGGCACTGCAAGTTAATTCCATATGGCGATCTATGTCGTGGAATGAAGTTTTGGTGTCCCCTAAGAACCAACCGATGAGGGAGCCACCCGATGATTGATGCGAGAAGCCGAACCCGAACGTCACTAGAAGGACCGTGTGACAAGATCTTCTCGGACCCGAGGATCACCAAGACTTCCGCTCGGCAACGCCAAGTACTCCTTCCTGGCTTTGAAGCCCGACCCCGTGGACCGACATGATCCCCTTCGCGGAACGACAAGATCGCCACAAGGACGCGATCCCCAAGACCCTGAGGCCCCGAACCGAAGACCGATCCGGAACGCCAAGTACTCCCCTCGGACGCCGAGACCCGAACCTGAAGGACGCCAAGATCTTCGCGCGAGACGACAAGACCGACAATATGGCCCGACCACCGCGGATGCGACAAGATCTACTCTGATGTCCGAGACCGATCCCGTCGAACCCTGAACCCCGAGACCAACCCCGAACCCCTTGGAGGCCAAGTTCGTCGAACCCCTAATGTGTGACCCCTTTTTCCCGAGCCCTATTTTTATAAATGTAATAACAAATGGATGCATATTAAATTGTCATACTCGCATGCATATTGGTGTGGTTTGGGGGCCTTATGCCGATTCACCTCATAATTAAACATGGGGCCCATATGCGGACAAATCTAGCCTCATATTGGCCTCATTTAAATTTGTGCATCGAACCGGTACCATATCTTGCCATGTTAAGACAACATTTAATTTGCGGGGTAGATAAATAACATGAGCCATTTAATTAATTGTCGGGACCCCGGTTCCGCTTAATCTCGACTAATCGCATCGCGCCTTTGCCATGTCATACATCATACATGCATCATGCCGATCTTCTGCCGTTGTATTAAATATTGCATCCGGTGTTTATTCTAGTGTTTTGGTTCTTCGCGGATAAGACCGTTGAGTTGATGTGAGCTTCGCCCCGATCTTCGGATGAACCTTCGACAAATGTTTTCAGGCGAGCATCTCCCCCTTTCTACCTATCTTACTTTTATAGTATTTATTCCCTCCTGTTGATCTATTGCTATATGTGTTGCGATGCTCTAGTTTTCGTACCCGAGATATCCCTTGCAGCCTTATATTGCCTTGGACACATCCTATTACCTGTTGATTGATAGATAGATGGACCTGCGTGTCGTAGTCGCTTGCTCAAGTGTTGTTGCGTGTCGTCAAGTGCCACAGTGTTGGAGTAATTGCCGCTTGTTTGATGTTGGAGATGATCATGGCTTTACTTTTCGTTCACTTTAATTACTGCTTAACAACTAAAATTGAAGTAAGTAAGCAGAGGCATCGGTGGGTGATAGATAATGTTGGTTTCCGACCGCCCACTTGTGTCCCGTAGGACCCCGAGTTCTTGACACCTGTTCCGAGATCGAGCGCGCTAACCACAGGTGGGGAGATATGGGCCCCCCATTGATTATTACCTGATTTCAAAGTATTGTACTGTGGGCCACAAACTAGTTTGAGGTTTTATTTACTATCCGGTACTTATGCTATGTTTTACTGCTTTATTTACGATTGTGCGAGGAGCACACTGTACTGTTTAGGAAGCGGAGTGTTTTCGCGGTATCGACAGTCCCAATTTTGGGATTTGTTGTGCCGTTATACCATCGCCGCAAACCCTAAGTCTGTCTCGAGACCGGCCGACTTCGTTGGTGTACTTAGTGGGTGCCCCTGTGCTTGCTTTGGGTCCGGGAACGTCATGACTTAGGCCCCACGACATACCGATGGGTGTATGTTAACCGATCCGCAAAAGGGTCAAAGTGCTTGTGGATACTTTGGTGCACCCCTGCAGGGTTAAATCTTTTTGAGAAGCCGTGTCCGCGGTTATGGACGACTTGGAGCACAGTGCTTGATCATAGACAACTATAACTAAAGTTTACTGTTATAAATTGACTTGTATCCGATATGACTAGTAATCAGCTTCACTACAAGGGAATGGCTAAGTAAAATTACCAACAACTGCTGGGTTTTGGGGTTATCTCATGCTATTTGTATCTGACTAGTAAGTGTTGCAACTACAATGGAATGGATAAATAAAGGTGCCCACTGCTTACTTTATCAGGATGATTATCTAAACCTGACTAGTAATTGCTGCAACGATAACTGAATAAATAAAACTGCCAAGTGTGTGAGTTCCTCGGTTGACTTCCTCGTGTGGTCTCGAGGGGGAAACACCAGGACGGGTTTGTTTGATGGTAGAATCAGGTTGGTTCCGAATAGGTCTATCTTACCCCTCTCTGATAGTCGCCAGTTGTACCGAGTCTCTATAGGTTGTTTAGTGCATGCTGCCGCTGCCGCTCATTCCACCATACCTATGTAGGCGAGGACCGCCAAATTCTAGCCTCGCTGTAATCGCCTCAAGATCTTGACGCCTCTTTTCCTTTGCCCTTTGTCGGCACCCATTTTGTTTAAGCAGGTTTGAGAGCCCCGTCGTTAGCAGGGTTACCCCTCCGGCTTGGCCTGGGCAGGGTTATGGACGCCATTGGTTATTCTTCAGGGCTCTTAGACCCATTTGCATCTTGTCCGTAGCTGGACGCTCTATCGTTTCAAGGTGATTTGGATCTTTGTATATAATATCTGTATTCTTGGCTCATTGAGTCGCTATTATATATATATATCTGTTCTGTGGGTCCCATCGAGGACTGTTGTGTAATGTTATTACTTTGTTTTTCACCCGCACGAAAGTGCCTGGTGGGCACCTTTGAATCGTTTCTATGCAGGTTTGGCGGGTTTCGCTGAAACTTGCATAGGGTCGATTCTGAGGGTGTTACAGCATCAGCCGATGATCGAAACCACTGGTACGTTCAAGCGACAATTATTGGCCACCAATGCATGCAGTGCGGGCCTCTATTGCCACCAATGCACGATCAAAACCACCAATGTTTTTTAGCCCTCCGGAAACAGTTTTGCCCCCGTGGTACGTTAAAGCGCGGCCGGTCGAGGTTCCGCCGTGCTTTTGGGCCCTTTCGTGCGTCTTGGGCAGTGCTATACACCGCCCGTAGCGACACTGCAGGAATCCTATTTATCGCTCTAAGCAATCGGTATCTGGGCATCGCCTCAAGAATCAGGGAGGTGACTGGGCCCATTCAAGCGCATCCTCTTTTTCTTTGTCTATTCTTTCCTTTATGTTTTTATATTCGATTTATGTTTTCCCCTTTTTCTTTTTTTCTTTTATTTTTGTATTTCACATATTAGTTTTCATTTAATTGTTTAGGTCTAAAATGTGTTAAGATTTGAAAATTGTTTGGATAAGAAAAATATATTAGATTTTTAAAATGTGCAAATATGAAAAATGCTTGAATTTAAAAAATGTTTAGATTTAGAAAATGTTCAGATTATGAAAATATTTTCAAAATATAACATATTTAAGAAATGTTCAGATTATGAAAATATTTTCAAAATATAATCATATTTAAGAAATGTTCAGTTTTTAAAACTTCCAGATTTTTGAAAATATTTTGTATTTTAAAAAGTTTAGCTTTCAAAATTTCTCACATTTAAAAAATATGTTTTTAAAATGTTCTTATAAAGAAAGTAGAAAACAAAGAGTAAAAAAGTAATCAAAAAGAAAAAGAAATTAAAATTAAAATTACAAACATAAAAATAAAAACTCACATGTCGATATGGGCCACAATTTAGAGGCGGGCGCAGACAACGGGAGCCTCCCGTGTCGCTTAAGGCGATCGATAGGAGCTTCCCGCGGTGTTTTGTGCGCGCCTCGCAGTCCACAACACACTGCTGGCTCTGTTGGCCCATGGCCTGTAAGGTAATCCTTTAGCTTTTTCGTTTTTCTTTCATCATGTTGTTTTTCTGTTTAATTGATGACCAATTTTTAAAACACACGTGAATATTTTTCTAAAACTACGTATAAGAAATTATAAAAGTGGAGAAAAATAAATATAGAAAGACAAAAATAGAAAATATAATAAAAAGGAAAATAGGAAACCAAAAAAACCAAACAGAAAGCCTATAAAAATAGATTAGAAAAAAGGTAAAAACTATACAGAAAACTGATAAAAATGAAACATGATCAAGCCGGAAAGAGTAATGCGCCAGGCCCAACTAACACACAAGGGTGCACGGCGCAGCAACATTACGCCATGTTGAGCCGTGTATAGATTTTTCCGTCCTATAAACCCAAATGTATGCAGTCGTAGTTTCACAACAAGGAGCCACTGACCGGGCCGAGTCGCATGGGCATGGGTCCACACTTGGCACTTTGGGCCGTATCCCCTGCCATATATCGTCCATCTAGGGATGGCACCCGTCGGGTTTAGGTTTGGAACCGGGTCAGGCCCCCATATCCATCCTGTTTAAATTATCGGATCTTATTTTTTAGCAGACCGCGAACTGGCCAAGTTCGGGGCCCCAACGAATACCTGCCAGCGCGTGAGATGGAAGCAATGCCTGCGCATGCGGGAAGAAAACAATAGGATATTGGAATGGTGTTGGTGAAAATGGACGCGTTCATGCGTGTGTTGTATGTAGGACTCCATATTCCATCGTGTGCTTGTGATGTGTGATATGGCCGCGTCAGACATCTGGTTAGAGCATCTCTAGCAGACACCGTAAAAGACGAACCAGAAAACGCGTTTTTAGGTTGCTTTTCGCAGGGTTTTTTCAGGTCGCGAACGGCGGGACGGAACAGAAACCAGAAACCCGAACCAGAAAAGGAAATATTCTCTTTTCCCAGTTTCACGCATGCGTGGTATGTTCCGCCACAACAAGGGTCAAACCCGTAAATTGAACTATTTTCTGTCAATTTCACCATATATCTCGCATTTTTAAACAAAAATATGATACCAACGTAAAGTAAAAGCCTGAAATTATTAATTGTACATTACAACAACAATCCAATTACAACAATTGTCCAAACAAATTGAATAAACAATAATACAATTACAATAAATGAAAAATCAAATTAATAGTTCTGAATACAAATAATGTTTCACACACATGAATGATAAAATATGGCAGCCTAGTTCCTCTCAAATAGATACTAGTGATGTTCAATGAGGTCATGATGCAGCTGGTCATGGGCCAGCCTAATTCCCCCCAAATAGCTGTTAGTGGTGCTCAATGAGGTCATGCTGCAGCTGGTCATGGGTGGTGATGTTCTCAATGTCTCAGTAGGTTTAAAGGAAGGCTTGGATGACATTTGGGTTTCTAGCTGGCTTCACACGACTGCCAACATTGTTGTAGAATATGTCCAAGTCTAGTCATGTTGTGAAGAATGACACAACATGTCATTATGTCATTAAGAGTTTTATTGTCCCAAAAACGAGTTGGACCTCGCACAACTGCAAATTGAGCTTGAAAAACACCAGAGTCTCTCTCAATGTACTTTCGGGCACTCTCTTGAGCCTTTGCAAATTCAATCTCTTTCCTAGTTTGAGGATTCGAGATGGTCTTGACAAATGAGTCCAACGAGGATAAATACCATCAGCTAGATAACACCCCTTGTCATAATTAGAACCATTGATGGTGTAGTTGCAAGCAGGTGCTTCACCACTAGCTAGTTTTGCAAATAGAGGAGATCTATGGAGCACATTGATTCCGTTGGTGGGAGGACGGTGGCGGATTTTACCTTTGACGGGCGGCGGGAGGAGGCGGCGGTGGAGTAATGACCCACAAGTGTAGGGGGTGTATTGTAGTACTTTCGATAAATAGGAGTGTCGATCCCAACGAGGAGCAGAAGGTGCCGAATAGTGGTATGGAGCAGGAAATCCCTGTGAATACTTAGCAAACGGATTTTTAGTGGTTTTCTGACAAGGCAACAAAACAAAGAGCAAGTAACAGAAGTAACTAACAAACGGAACAAGTGGCCCACTCCTTTCTTAGCAAAGGACAAGCCGGTGGAAATACTTATAAGGACCAAACGTTCTCGAGGACACATGGGAATTCTGTCAAGTGCTTTCGCTTCAAATATCTAAGTACTCTTCTCTGGTGTTTCTAAGTGTTGTGTGGGTGAACCTATGCTAACATATTGCCCTTCCTAGGACTAATACATACTTGTGATTAAACCCCCTGCAAACATCCGTAACTACAGGAAAGTAATTTAGATATAAATCTAACCACAACCTTAAACTCTGAGATCCTACACTCCCTTATACAAAGGTGTCCTAACGGGGGTTCAGGTTTCTGTCACTCCGACAACCCCACAATTAGTAGCCAAATACACAATGCATTCCCCTAGGCCCATAAATGGTGAAGTGTCATGTAGTCGACGTTCACATGACACCACTAGAAGAATAGCACCACAACTTAAATACTAAACCATTGAATAATAACTTAACACGGATTCACTACTAACAACATGACTTCTCTCATGTCCTCAAGAACTAAACGAACTACTCACAAGACATCATATGGATCAAGATAAAATATGATATGATAATGGATAACAATCTGAACATAAACAATAATCCAATGGTTCCACTCACAAGCATCAACTACAATAGTAATTAACACCGGAAAAGTTTCCCCTAATGAACTAAGCAATATCCAACACAATTGTTACAGCGGGACGGAGTGGTGATGATGGTGCTGGTGGAGATGATGCTGTGGATGATGATGATCCCGATGAAGCCTAGCTTGACGATGGTGTTGATGGCGACGGTCTCCCCTCTCCGGGAAGGAATTCCCCAAGCAGAAATCTGTCTGCCGGAGAGATCTTTCTCTCTCGGTGTTTTCCGCCCCCAGAGGCGGAGGAAGTCTATCTGTGGTCGCCCCCTGGTGTTAGGGTTCCGTAGGGAAGATATAGGCAAAGGGGCCTAGTCGGAGGCCGAACAGGTGGTCCAAACCCACCCTAGGCGAGGGGTCAGGTGGGCCCGCGCCTAGGGGGTGTGTGGCCCCCCTGAGGCCCCCCTTCGCTCCTCCTTCTGGCTTCCTTCGTCTTCCGGTAAAATAATATGTTTCCATATTTTTCTGGTATTTTTTTATCTTCACGAAATTGCACCGAAACGCCGTATTTTCCCATCAGAATCCAGACTACGGCAGTCCATCCTCCAGGAATCATCCAACATGCATAAACAGATGAAAAGCCATAAGTAATACCTCATAATAAGACAAATATCAATGAATATAGGTAAATTATGATATAGAATGGTGATGCAAATTGGGCGTATCAACTCCCCCAAGCTTAGACTTCGCTTGTCCCCAAGCGAATACTGAGCTCGGTGAACATGTCCAAAGGTTTATGGAGTGAAGTGTTGATAAAAGAATACGAACAAGAAGCATCACACTTACCATTGCACAACTCATAGAAGAAAGCAACTCATCATTATATAACTTAGCTTGCAACCAAGTACAACAGTCACAATAGAGATGCATAAAGATAAATCATAATTGGAATTGGCAAACTTGTTCTTGGTCAGAGAACACCTGGCAAACAATTCCACAAAAGCTTTTCTTTGTAGAAGTTTCAAAACAGGAGCACTCTTTGCTCAAAAAGGTTTTTCACAAGTGAAGGCTTTCAAAGTAATACTCAATAGATAAGAGTTGTGTGCAATCAAGGAAGATAAAGAACATGATTGAATAAATCACCATATGAATGCTTGAAACGCAACACCTCAAAAGCTTGCTGGAGATAGAGAGGAAGTAGGTTTACTGACTCAACTGATAACTGGTAGCAGGGATTACAAGTCATAAAGAGCTCTCAAAAGATTATGGTACTTACTAGCTTTGAGCCCTCATTGCCCCTATCATAAGAATCTTGAGATGATTAAGGTTAAAGTGAACAAAGATGGAGTATATGCTTGACGAAATATAAGTTGGAAATCTCGTGTCCCTTGAATATGAGGGCCACTCCTCATGCATACTCAACTTTGGGTCCAGGTAAGTTCTTGTCATTATAAGTATTTGCATATCATTGAGAACCGCCAATGGGGTACCCCTTGCACATGGTACAGGAGCTTTCCCATAACCAAAATGACAAGGCAAACAGACAATGAGCATCTCAGCAATCTCTTTATTTACTATGCATATAGCTTTTTATTGAGGATGCTTCATAGATGACTCACTATGGTGATGCTGCAAGTTTCCACCAAGATTAAGCATGGTTTAGGCTAGCGGCCTAGGCGTTTCTCTAACACAGAATACAAACTCCATGGACTTACAAGTCCCCTCTTTATTTCACACTGTTGACATCCATATACAAAAGAGCACGATATCAACCATGTACGACAAGGTACAAGTGCAATGTTGAAAATGTTCCCCGTGACATCACGGTTCTGCTAATCCCAACGTATAGATGCAAGCATATACAACTTCGATGTCCACAATGGTTCAAGTTTATTAGGGGCAAGTAAATAAAGTGTACCATCAAGTTCGTGAGAGCTTTACTAACTAGTTTTCACATAACCACATACTTTTTAATTTGAAAGGTAGATGGAACTTGAGAATTTGCTAGGAATAGCAATAGCTATTAGGTAGATATGGTGGACACCAGTGGCAAAAGTTTTTGGTTCAAAGGGTTTTGGAAACATGATAAGTATGCCTTCTCAAAATAGGTTTTTAGCTAGCAAGGCTGGGTAGCAAGCAAGAGAGTTGAAAGAAACAAGCAAACATACAAGTAATTAAGCCAAACATGCAATCTTTCCTTGAATACACAAAAGGATCTTAAATAAAGAATACTAAGCTTATGAGCCAACAAGAAAGAAAACAACTAATACAAAATACTATTAGCCTTTTTCTTTCTTTCTTTCTTTTTCTTTCAAACTAAAGCCACTGACCAAAACTCGGTTTGCCAAAACCAATTTAGATCCACTTGATGATCCCAAAGTGGTGCCAATACTGATCAACAAGATCCACCATATAATTGAGATTGCAAACTAAAAATAAGAAGTGCAAAAAGTAAAAGATGAGACTTCTCATTAATATTCAATAAAAGCACTCACACCAAGGGATACATAGATAATCAACTAAAGGAGAGATACTTCCGCATGCAAACCAAACTATAAGATAACCTCTCTACCTGATGACTCCTTGATGGCGCCAGAGAACTTGGTGCTTGATGTGGAGTCTTGTTGGGAACCCCAAGAGCAAGGTGTGAAGAGCATAACAGCAAGTCTTGCCTCAGTTGAGACCAAGGTTATCGAACCAGAAGGAGGATGGAAACGTCACACAGGTGTTGCAAGCAACGCGGAGACCTGCACAACACAAACTCAAGACTTTTCCCCAACGAATCAGTGAGGTTGTCAAGCTCACCGGTTTGCTGTAACAAAGGATTAACGCATGGTGTGGAAGGTAATGGTTTGCAGCAAGTAAACAGGTAATAGTGGAAGATGCATCAATGGTAAATATTGGACCGGGGTCCATAGTTCACTAGAGGTGATCTCCTTAGATAAACAACATGGCATGAAGGGTAAACAAATTACAGTGGGGCAATTGACAAGAACTGAGCAAGGCAAAACAATGCAATTTACTAGCCAGAAAGATCCTATGAGGTTGATTGGGCAATACAACAATATACATAGACCGTCATCCAATTGCATCTATGACTAGAAGTCCACCTTCAGGTTATCATCCGAACCCCCTCCAGTATTAAGTTGTAAGCAACAGACAACTGCTTTAAGCAAAGTGTGTAAGGTAAACAGTCCACATGTTCCATGAACAAGAGACCGTTGTTTTCTCCCTAGTGGCAACAACACATCTACAACCGAATAGATTATTGCCACTTCCCTTGGAAACTAGAGGCATGAACCCACTATCGAGCATAAATACTCCCTCTTGGAGTCACTAGCAACTACTTGGACAAGATAACCACTAGCAATGAAGAGCATGCAAGATCACAAACAACACACACATGATAGAATCATAAAGATAAAACCATTAATTAAACCAACATAATAATCTCAATATCCATTGGATCCCCGCAAACACAACATGCATGATTACAAATAGATTAGATCTTGATCATGAACGGAGCTCACAAGATCTATACATGAAAGCACAAAGGAGGAGATACAACCATCTAGCTACTACATGGACCCATAGTCCAAGGTGGAACTACTCACGAATCATACCGGAAAGAAGGCCTCCGGGATGATCTCCCCTCCGACAGGGTGTCGGGAAGAACTTTAGATCCCCCCCGATCTAGGGATGATGGTGGCGGCAGCTACAGACGGTTTCGTGGATTTCTTATCGGGTACTCAGGGTTTCTGTATCGGGGGCTTCTTATAGGCGAAGTGGCAAGACCGGGAGGCGGCCAGGGTGCCCAAAACCTAGCTAGGCGCGGGGCTAGGCCCACCCGCGCCTAGGGTCGGTCTGGCCACCCTGGCTGGCCTTCCGGGCTTCCCTCTGGACTTCTTGTTCCCCATGGAAAGTTATTGACTTTGTCCTTCGTCCCATCCAATTCCGAGAATATTTCTTTACTAACTTTTCTGAAACCAAAAATAGCAGAAAACAGGCATCTGGCACTGTTGCAACTTGTTAATAGGTTAGTACCAGAAAACATGTAAAAAGAACCTCAAAGTGTGGACAAGTAAAGCAAAGTAGATACTAAACAAGCATGGATCATCAAAAATTATAGATACGTTTCCAACGTATCACTACCACAGATATGAATCCACTAAAAAGGTAAAAGATAAAATATAATGGTGGTGATACCGCGACACTCCCCCAAGCTTGGAACAAGCCAAGGGGATGCCAAACCTGATGACGAATTACTCCCTTGGTGGTGGTGGCGTTCTCTTGATAAGCTCTTCAATCAACTTCCTTAGTTGCTCGAACTCGAAAGTAAGAGTACAGATTAGCTCTGAGTTTTGCTCTAATCTTGAGAAGATTTCCTGACAGAGACAGATCGAAACGAAAACACGACGAGAAAATGATGCACGAACCTCGGGGAACCCGGGGGGTTATATATTACGAAGTTTCAATGCATAAGGAAGGTTTTGACACAGAAACGAAGCGGAGACGGAGTTTGAGGGTGGCAAACCCCCTCCAGGCGCGGCCAGGCCTAGGGTGGGTTTGTGCACCCCGGGGTCCGTTTCTTCTTCAGTTCCATCTCGTAACTTTCCTTGTGTATTAAAAATATCAAAAATATAAAAAGATTGGAGTTTCACGAACCTTCTGTTTTTACCACTTTTACCTATTCAAAGACGAACTCTGCAGATTCTGGTGTTTGGTTCTTGATAAATTCTTCTGGAGTCACCATTTGAATGACATCCACTTCTTCATTGTAAGAATCTCTAGAAATATAATGTTTTAGTCTTTGACCATTAACCACCTGTGGTGTGTCATCCTTCAGAGAAGAGATTTTGATGGCACCTGAACGATACACTTCCTTGATAACAAAAGGTCCTTCCCATTTGGAGAGTAGTTTCCCTGCAAAAAATCTGAGACGAGACCTATACAAAAGAACTTTCTTACCAACATGGAACTCCCTTTTGAGAATTCTCATATCATGCCATCTTTTTACTTTTTCCTTAAAGAGCCTTGCATTTTCGTAAGCTTCCCCTCTCCACTCATTTAGATTAATTAAATCGAGCAGTCTTTTCTCACCAGCAAGTCTAAAATCTCTATTCAACTCTTTCACTGCCCAATAAGCTTTGTGTTCTAATTCTAAAGGCAAGTGACAAGCTTTCCCATAAAACATTTTGTAAGGAGACATCCCCATAGGATTTCTATAAGCAGTTCTATAAGCCCACAAAGCGTCATTCAACTTTTTAGCCCAATTTTTTCTAGACCTATTGACAGTCTTCTGCAAGATAGATTTAATTTCCCTATTGGAAAGTTATACTTGCCCACTAGTTTGGGGGTGATAAGCTGAAGCTATTATGTGGTTTACATCATACTTAGCGAGAGTTTTTCTAAAACCCCCATGAATAAAATGGGAGACTCCATCAGTCATGAGATATCTAGGTACACCAAACCTAGGAAAAATGACATCTTTGAGCATTTTCAAAGAGGTCTTACCATCAGCACTGCTCAGGTATGGCTTCTGTTGGAGATATGCCCTAGAGGCAATAATAAATGTTGTTATTATTATATCTTTGTGTTTATGATAAATGTTTACATTCATGCTATAATAGTATTAACAAGGAAACATTAATACTTGTGTGATTTGTAAATTTAATTTGAAGTCCCTAGTATAGCCTCTATACATCACTAGCTTGTTGGTTGATAAATGATTGTGGTTTCCCTATCATGAACATTGAGATGTTATCAACAACAAGATCATATCGTTAGGAGAATGATATGATGGACATACTCCTATAGATAAGCGTAGCATAAAGATCAAGTCATTTCAATAGTTCAATTGCAATATGCTTTCTGATACATAGTAACCTAATTCCTTCGACCATGAGATCATGTATATCACCTTTGCCGGATGGATGCTTTGATGACATCAAACACCACATCGTAACAGGGTGGCTATAAAGGTGGCATTGAGTGTTCGGAAAGTATTGGTTGAGACACATGGATCAAGAGTGGGATTTGTCCATCCATATGACGGATATATATACTCTGTGCCCTCTCGGTGGAATGTCATCCAATTAGCTTGCAAGCATGTGACTAGCTCACAAGGGATCACATATCACGGGAACGAGAAAAGAGTACTTATCAGTAACAAGGTTGAACTAGGTATGCAGAGATACCGACGATCATAACCTCGGATAAGTAAACTATCGTGAGACAAAGGGAAATTGGTATCGTATGTAAGTGGTTCATTCGATCGCAAAGTAATCGTAGAAATATGTGGGAGCCATATGAATTTCCAGATTCCTCTATTGGTTATTGTTCGGAGAAGTGTCTCGATCATGTCCGCATAATTCACGAACCGTAGGGAGACACACTTAAGGATTCGACGTTGTTTGAGTAGTTATGGTATTATGAGAAAGATACTGAATGTTGTTCGGAGTCTCGGATGGGATCCGGGATATCACGAGGTGATCCGGAATGGTCCGGAGAATAAGATTTGTATAAGGAAAGTCCCGTTTCAGAGTCGGGGAATGATTCCGGTGTTTTCATCGGGAATGTTCTAGAAGGTTCCGGAATGTCCGGCACTCCGGAGGGGAAGGGGTACATGAATGTGTCATTGCAAATTGGAATGATTGCATCATGTACTAAGTGTCATCGCTGTTCCAAATAAAGGATTAAATTGAATCCTAGTTTGAAAAGTCAAATAGCTAGTTTGAAAAGTCAAACGACTAAAATTGGAAAGAGGAAAAGAGGAGGAAGTGGGAAACCGAGTTGGGGAGGGAATCCCTCCTCCAACCGGCGGCGCCACCTCCAAGCTGAGTTGGGGAGGGACTCCCCTCCCCTTGGCCGCCGGCCCCTCCACCTATATAAGGAGGGGCAGGGCTCCCTCCTAGCACACAACAAGTCCCTCACCTCAAACCCAAGAAGATGCAGCCCTCCATAGCCGCCACCACCCCCTAGGGTTTTGCCCTAGCCGCCGACTTGGGGGTCCCCGGAACCCTAGCCGCCGGCTCTAGCATCCCCTCCTTGGTGTGTCTAAACCCTAGAACACCGAGGACTCTCTCATACTCCACCATACTCGCTCCGGCTTAAGGCGAAGCCCTGCGAGATCTCCCCTCTACTTCCGGTACCATGCCGTTGTGCTGCCGGAATCGCGAGGAGAGTGCTACAACCTCCGCTGCCTGCTGGAACAAGGGAGAGGAAGGTCTTCGTCGAGTACCGAACGTGTGACCGATCGTGGGAGCGCCGAACGCAGCGGAAGGATCGTCTACACGATCTTGAGATCGGGAAGAGTACGACTACATCACCCACGAGAATCCGCTCTCGTTAAACACTTTGGAATCTTCGAGGGTAAGTTATTCCATCGACTCGTTGCTACAATCTAGTAGATAGATCTTGGCTTGTTTGTTTGTATGCGATAGAAAATTTTTGTTTTCCATGCTTAAACCCTCAAAGGGTATCGAGCCGTGTCTATATGTAGATCTGTTGCACGATTAGAACACAATGGTCATTGTGGGCGTTGATGCTTTTATTGTCGATTGCTTCTTGTGTACTTTGCATCTTGCGGTATGTTGGGATGAAGCGGCCCGGGCTAACCTTACATGACATCGTTCATGAGACTTGATCCACGCTTGACATGCAACTTGTATTGCATAAGTGGCTTTGCGGGTGCCTGTCTCTCCTAGCATAGTTAAGATCCAATTTACAACGGGTGATTAACAATATTGGTATCAATGTTGTGGTTCATGTTCGTAAGTTAGAACGACACTTATTGAAAGCCCCAAACCACGTAAAACATGCAAAGAAAGTAGAGGCGTCTAACTTTGTTTTGGGTGTGCGTGATGTGATATGGCCATGATTGTGATTATATTTGATGTATGCAATGTTCCTTATTGTAAGTTGGCAACCGCGGCCATATGGTTGTCTTTAATTTATGTTAAGACCCGCGTGTCTATTCAAAGTAGTTGTAATAGTTGAAGCTGGTGGACGACAACCATGGAGAAGCGTCATTAACCTTGATGCAATGCCGGTGATGATGGAGATCATGTTCGTGCTTGAAGATGGAGATCGGAAGCACAAAGAAGAAAGGCCATATCATATCACATATTATGAATTGCATGTGATGTTAATCCTTTATGCATCTTGTATTGCTTAGTAGACGACGGTAGCATTATAAGATGATCCCTCATGCACATGAATTTCAAGTCATAAAGTGTTCACCCTTAGTTAGCACCGTTGCTAAAGCTTGTTGTTTCGAAGCACCACGTGATGATCGGGTGTGTTAGATTCTGCAAGTGTATACAACGTGAGTAAGCCAGATTTGCTCATGCGGAAACTAAGGTTTGATCTTGACGGGCCTAGCATGTACAGACATGGTCTCGGAACACGGATCACCGAAAGGTAAAGCATGAATCATATAGTAAATATGATGAACATGACGATTGTTCGCCATTGAAACTATATCAACTCTCGTGATGATCGGTGCTGATGTAGTGGATTTGGTTCGTGTGATCACTAAAACAATGTGAGGGATGTTGTTTTGAGTGGGAGTTCACCTAGATTAACTTTATTATTAATTTGAACTCAATTTGTCATAAACTTAGTCTAAACTATTGCAAATATGTTGTAGATCAATGGCAGCCCCTACCATCAATTTTAATGCGTTCCTAGAGAAAGAAAAGTTGAAAAACAATGGAAGCAACTTCGCGGATTGGTTCCGCAATTTCAGGATTGTCCTCACAGCTGGTAATTTGACCTATGTGCTGGATGCACATTGGTGACCACCTGCACCGATCTTGCCGATAAAGTAAAGAATGTTTACCTCGCCTAAGAATCAAGATCCATAGTTCAAGTGTGCTATCTTGTATGGTTTAGAATCGAGCTTGAAAAGGTTTGAGAATTCATACCCATATGATATTGTCGAGGATCTCAAATTGATTTTTGAGACTCATGCGGCAATTGAAAGCTATGAGGCTTCAAAAGTTCTTTAACCGCAAGATGGAAGAGGCAGCTCGCGGTGAGCATGTGATTAAGATGTCCGCACGCAAACAAACTTCAAAGCTTGGGTATAGTGATTCCTAATGCTTTGGGGATTTACCGTGTCCTCCAATCACTACCACCAAGTTACAAGAACTTTGTGATGAACTACAACATGCGTAACATGAACAAGCAGTTGTAACTGTTTGCTATGTTAAAGTCTGCAGTGGAGATCAAGAAAGAGCACCAAGTGTTGTTGGTTAATAAGACCACCAAATTCAAGAAAGGCAAGTCTAAGGTAGGACACTTCAAGAAGGGTGGTAAGAAAGTTACCACGGCGAAGAAGACCAAGGCTGGACCTAAGCTCGATAATCGAGTGCTTTTACCGCAAGGAGAAGGTCATCGAAGCGGAATTGCCCAAAGTACTTGGCGGATCTCAAGAACGGCAACATCAAGAAGAAAGGTATATCCGATATACATGTTATTGATGTGTATCTCACTAGTACTCGTAGTAGTGCCCGGTATTTGATATTGGTTCGTTGCTCATATTTGTAACTCAAACAAAGTCTTTGCGAATAAACGGAATCTAGCGAAGAACGAGGTGATGCGGCGTGGGAAACGGATCAAAGGTTGATGTGATCGCGGTCGGCACGCTACCCCTTCATCTACCATCGGGATTAGTTTTATACTTAAATAATTGTTATTTGGTGCCTGCGTTGAGCATGAACATTATATCGGGATCTTGTTTATTGCGAGACGGTTACTTGTTTAAGTCCGAGAATAATGGTTGTTCGATTTATATGGGTAATATGTTTTATGCACATGCACCTTTGTTAGATGGTCTATTCTTATTGAATCTCGATAGTGGAAATACACATATCAACAACATTGAGGCTAAACGTTTGAAATCAAACGATAATTCGACCTATATGTGGCAATCGCTGCCTTGGTCACATTGGAGTGAAACGTATGAAGAAACTCCATTCCGATGGACTTCTTGAATCACTTGATTTTGAATCACTTGAAAGATGCGAAGCATGTCTGATGGGTAAAATGACTAAGACTCCATTTTATGGTATGATGGAGCGAGCTACGGACTTATTGGAAATCATACATACCGATGTGTGTGGCCCAATGAGTGTAGCATCGCGCGGTGGTTATCGTTATGTTCTTACCTTCACGGATGACTTGAGTAGATATGGGTATATCTATTTCATGAAACATAAGTCCGAGACTTTCGAGAAGTTTAAGGAGTTTCAAAGTGAGGTAGAGAATCAACGTAACAAGAAGATTAAATTTCTACGTTCTGATCGTGGAGGTGAATATCTAAGTTACGAGTTTGGCGAGCATTTGAAGAAATGCGGAATACTTTCACAGTTGACACCGCCAGGAACACCACAGCGTAATGGTGTGTCTGAACGTCGTAATCAAACTCTCTTAGATATGGTTCGTTCTATGATGTCACTTACAGATTTACCGCTATCATTTTGGGGTTATGCATTAGAAACAGCCGCATTCACTTTAAATAGGGCACCGTCTAAATCCGTTGAAACGACACCGTATGAATTATGGTTTGGGAAGAAACCTAAATTTTCGTTCCTTAAAGTTTGGGGTTGCGAAGCCTATGTAAAGAAGTTACAGCCGGACAAGCTTGAACCCAAAGCGGAAAAATGCGTCTTCATAGGATACCCGAAGGAAACTATTGGGTATATGTGGCATCCCGCAAAACCACTACTAGAAAATCGCGTTGAATTTGTGCATTGCATCGTCAGCATCATGCATTGTTCGCATAAAACTATGTTTGCAAAGCCCGTGTTGTTTTCTAAACGCCCCTTTTTATTCAAACCTCAAAACCGGGTCCCCGGAATATTTTGTTTTGTTTAAATATGTTGTGCAACGGTCCGTTTAATTAAATAAAACATTTAGTTAATTTTTAGCGGCAGAATCCGTCAATTTGACGACACCCCCTAAAATAATAATCGGTCCAAACCTGCCGCCCCATCTAAATCCTATGTCTACCCAACTCTCTACCCAACCTATCCCTCCACATCACTCCCACCAATCCCCATGTGCCACCTCAACCTCTCCCTCTTCCCCCTCCAATCCTAGCCCTCCACCTCATCCCCTCTCTCTCTCCCTCCTCCCTGGTCAAAGCCCCGGCCCCACCCCAACACCAACTCCCGCCGCCACCTGGGCCAATCCCCCACGCCGCCGCCGTTTTCCCGCCCACGCGCGCGGGACGCGCCCCGACAGCCCCGCTCCCCCGGCCCCACCCCCGCATCTTTTTCCGCGACCGACCCCACTCCTCCCCACCGACCCGCTCCCTCCCTCTTCTTCCTCTCTCTCTCCCCGCGTCCCTCTCTCCCCTCATCCTCTCCGGCCACCACCTCGAGCCGCCCCGAGCGCCCGGCTTCGTCCGCAACCTCCGCCCGTCCACCTCCAAAGACGGCCTCGCAGACACCCTCACCGCCCGAGCGCCAAGGCCGCCACCTCCGCCGCCACCGCTTCACCGCTGCCCTGCCACGACCACGCCGCTTTACTCCGGCCAGCCGCCGCAGAACCTTCGCTGGCCGCCTCCCCCACTCTCGCCGCGCCGCCCGCCCCCGCCCACTGCCTCCACCTCCACGACCTCAAGAACCACCGCGAAGCGACGCCTCGGCCATCATAGCTCGCGCTACACGCCGCCAGCCCAGATCGCCCGCCACAGCACTCGCCACAGGTTTCTCCTCGCTGGCCACGCCCGAGCCTGCTGCCCACTGCGCCTGCCCGCCTGCTCCCGGCCGCGGCCGCTCGCCAAGCTCCTCCGCTCCGCCTCGCAGCAGCCGCCTCGCAGCGCGCCGCCCGCCGCCTCCTCGGGCTCACTCTGCCCGCTTGCTAGCCTCAGCGCGGCCATGTTACCATCTCCGCCGCCAGCGACGGTCCCGCGTCGCCGGCCGTCCCCATCGCCGCTGCCAGGTGGGCTACCTCCTGCCGCAGTTGCATGTGCTGCAGATGGGCCACCTCTGTGCTTTTAGTGGAAACGCGTCAAGAACTTCAGTACCACGCGAGTCACGGAAGAACCACCAGAGCCGAACCTGCGAGCAACCGAGTTCTTCAGGGACTACAAGATCTCCGACGTTTGGGTACACTGGAAGACGACCGATAAGAAACCAACGACAAGCGCTACCTCATGGAAACAAGATCTCCATCGCGGACTTCAAGTTCCCCTTCGGACGCCTAGACCGCACCAACGGTAACCCAAGTACTCCATCGACCTCAATGCCATCCCTGGAGCGGAACGTCGAACCCCGGAGTTCGAACCCCCGAAGGCCGAACCCACGGACGTCAAGTTCGCCGAGAACCTAGGTGCCAAGCTCTTCTTATCGACAGGCTCAACCCGACCCGGAACGCCAAGTACCACCCTCGGGCGCCAAAACCTGAACCAGGGAGACGCCAAGACCGCCACACGGAACTCGATCCGGAACGTCAAGTTCTCCACCTGGAACGCCATGACCGACAACATGACCGAAGACCCCGGATGCGCCAAGACCCTAACACCGAAATCCGAGAACGACCGTCGAACCCTGGACCCTGAGACCCCGAACCCCGGAACCCCAAGATCGTCGAACCCTAAATGTGTGACCCTTTTCCCTCGATACCCTATTCTATAAATGCATAATAACAACTTGTTTGCATATTAAATTGTCATTCCCGCATGCATAGCATTGGTTTGGGGGCCTTATGCCGATTCACCGAATAATTAAATATGGGGCCCATATGCGGGCAAATCTAGCCTTATAATGGCCTCATTTAAACTGGTGTAGCGAACCGGTATCTTATCTTGCCTTGTTATAACAACATTTAAATTGCGGGGGATCTAAACAACTTGAACCATTTAATTAATTGCCGGGACCCCGGTTCCGCTTAATATGACCTAATTGCATCGCGCCTTTGCCATGTCATACACCATACATGCATCATGCCCGATCTTCTGCCGATCTTAAATATTGCATCCGGTGTTTATTCTAGTGTTTTGCTTCTTCGCGGATAAGGCCGTTGAGTTGATGTGAGCTTCGCCCCGATCTTCGGGGAAAACCTTCGACAATGTTTTCAGGCGAGCACCTCCCCCCTTTCTACCTATCTTACTTTTATAGTCTTTATTCCCTCCTGTTGGTCTATTGCTATCTGTGATGCGATGCTTTAGTTACCGTACCCGTGATATACCGTGCAGCCCTATATTGCCTTGGACACACCCTATTACCTGTTGTTTGGTAGATAGCTGGACTTGCGCGTCGTAGATGCTTGCTCAAGTGCTGATGTGTGTCGTCATATGCCAGTTGCTGATGTATTGCCGCATGTTGATGATGGAGATGATTCTAGTTTTACTTGTCGTCACTTTAATTTCTGTTTAACAACTAAAATTGAAATAAGCAGAGGCATCGGTGGGTGATAGAAAATATTTGGTTTCCGAACGCCCACTTGTGTCCCGTAAGACCCCGAGTACTTGATACTGCTCCTTGTTTTATGCCGCTATCCACATCCGGAGGTATATGGGACCCCCGAGCGAGCTTGATTCATCTTATTTCTTGGGGCCACAACTAGTTTGAGGTTTTATTTACGATCCTGTACTTATGCCATGCTACTTTCAGATTTAAATTGTGCGAGGTAACGCACATCGCATCGCTTAGGATCGAATGTTTACGCGTATCGACAAGCCCAGCCACACTTTCGGTTCCCCGCCATGTACCATTGTCGCAACCTTGAGGCCGTCTCGAGCTTGCTTACTCCGCTATGGATCTACTCAAAGGGTGGCCCCTGAAATATTTCTCAATCCGTGATTGTTCACCGTGAAAGCCTCGTTGGGTTTTGATTTGGTTTTTCCGAGGTTGATCGAGCGTGTGTTGCTATTGGTGCACCCCGGCCGGGTAAAAACTTTCTGAAAGCCGTGTCCGCGGATATGGACGACTTGGAGCACAGTATCTCGATCATAGACAAGCATAACTAAAGTTTACTGCTATAAATTTGGCTTATAATGACTAGTAATCAGCTTCACTATAATGGAATGGCTAATTAATACTGCCCACAATTGCTTGTTTGGTTGTCGCTTGCGACAATTGTACCTGACTAGTAAGTATTGCAACTACAACGAAATGGCTGAATAAAAGTACCAACAACTGCTGGGTTTTGGGTTTATCTCATGCTATCCGTACCTGATTAGTAATTGTTGCAACTATCACGGAATGGTTAACTAAAACGACCCACTGCTTATTTTATCAGGATGATTATTTAAACCTGACTAGTAAATGCTGCAACGATAACTGAATAAATAAAACCGCCAACTGTGTGAGTTCCTCGGTTGACTTCCTCGTTTGGTCTCGAGGGGGAAACACCAGGATGGGTTTGTTTGATGATAGAATCAGGTTGGTTTCGAATAGGTACTTCTTACCCCCCCCCGGATAACCGCCAGTTGTATCAAGTCTCTATAGGTTGTTTAGTGCATGCTGCCGCTGCCGCTTCAGTCCACCATACCTATGTAGGCGAGGACCGCCGAATTCTAGCCTCGCTGCAATCGCCTCGATCGACGCCTCTTCTTTGTTTTCTGCTTGCCCTTGTCGGCACCCCTTTGTTAAGCGTGTTTTGAGATCGACGTTATAGGGTTACCCTTCCGCTTGGCTCGAAGGAAGGTTATGGACGCCATTGGTTATTCTTCGTGGCTCTTAGCCCCATTTGCATCTTGTCCGTAGGACGACGCCTATCGCTTTCAAGGTGATTTGGATCTTTGTATATTATATCGTATTCTTGACTCTTTGAGTCATATATATATATCTGCTCGTGGGTCCCATCGAGGACTGTTGTGTAATGTTATTACTTCGCTTTCCACCCGCATTTAAAGTGCTCGGTGGGCACCTTTGAATCGCTTTCTATGCGGGTTTGGAATTTTCCCAAACTTGCATAGGTCCGATTCGAGGGTGTTACAGAGTGGTATCGAGCTCAAAGCCATGATACCACAAGTCCAAATGTAGGATAACCTAGCTAACGGCCGAAGTAGAAGTGTCAAAAACTATTTTGAAAATCGGTTGGATAATTCTGATTAGGTCTGATTTTACTCCTTACCCCTCTGCTGATCCCCTCTTATCTCGACGTGTTGTGAATCTGCTCTCTTATCTTTTCTTCGAGTCCAGGATTTCTCGTGGTTGGGTTTCCGTCGTACCTTTAGGGTTTCGCTTCCTCCTTTGGTAACGGTGTTCTACCATCCGGTGTTCAAGCTGCCTGATGAATCCGTCTGCTGTGGTACCATTCTTTGTTCCTTGTTTGTGTTTCCGGTGTTTTCCGACGACATCCTCTATGCGGCTGCATCCGGCGTAGTCTCATCACCCCGTTGTTCCGAACCTCGCTTGTCGAGATCTTCAGTCTAATTCCGAGAGTTGGTTGCATAATCCGCCTATTCGTGTGCAGAGTAATGGTTTGGGTGCGCGATGGACTGATCACCATTCGACTACTCTTATCATTCGCTCTTGTACATCGAATCAGTGGATCCAGCAGTTTTACTTTCCACCGAAGTTAGAGGTGGCTTTATTTGTTGATACCTCTACCTTCGACCTTTGCCCCCAGAGAGTCCTCTCGACGATCACGGACAACGACCTCTTGTTAGTGGTGTCGCGAGGATCTACACGAAGCGCGAAGGATCAGACCGCCGACCTTCCTTCCGGTACCATGAGGCGGATCTCGAGGGCGAGATCCTTTGTTAGTGGTGTTGAATTGTGGCATCCCGCAAAACCACTACTATAAAATCGCGTTGAATTTGTGCATTGCATCGTCAGCATCATGCATTGTTCACATAAAACTATGTTTGCAAAGCCCGTGTTGTTTTCTAAACGCCCCTTTTTATTCAAACCTCAAAACCGGGTCCCCGGAATATTTTGTTTTGTTTAAATATGTTGTGCAACGGTCCGTTTAATTAAATAAAACATTTAGTTAATTTTTAGCAATGAACGGGCCGTCAATTTAACGACCACCCCTAAAATAATAATCGGTCCAAACCTGCCGCCCCATCTAAATCCTATGTCTACCCAACTCTCTACCCAACCTATCCCTCCACATCACTCCCACCAATCCCCATGTGCCACCTCAACCTCTCCCTCTTCCCCCTCCAATCCTAGCCCTCCACCTCATCCCCTCTCCCTCCTCCTGGTCAAAGCCCCGCCCACCCCAACACCAACTCCCGCCACACTGGGCCAATCCCCACGCCATTGCCTTTTCCACGCTGGTGACGCGCTGACAGCCCTGGCCTCCCCACCCCGCATCTTTTCCGCGACCGACCCCACCTCCCCACCACCCGCCCTCCTCTCTTCTTCCTCTCTCTCCCCTGCCTCTCTCTCCTCATCCTCTCCGCCACCACTCGCCTCGAGCGCCTGCGTCCGCAACCTCCGCCTGCCCACCTCAAGCACGGCCCGCAGACACCCTCACGCCCGAGCGCCAAGGTCCCACCTCCGCCACCGCTTCTCACCGCCTGCCACGACCAGACGCTGTCGCCCTACTCGCCGCCAGCCGCCTCGCTGCCTGGCCCCCACTCGCGCCACCTCGCCCGCCTCAGCCCACCGCCTCCTCCACGACCTCACAGAACCACCGCGAGCGACGCCTCCCCGGCCACCTGATAGCCATGGCTACACGCCGCTCGCCAGACGGGCCGCACGCGCACTCGCCACAGGTTGCTCCTCCGCTGCGCCGCCCGAGCCTGCCCACCACAGGCGCCGCTGCCGCTGGCCGCTGCCACGCGCTGCCCCGCTAAGCTCCCTCCGCTCCGCAGCGAGCCGCCTCCCTCATGAAGCGCCGCTCCGCCCTCTCCTGGGCCCCACTCGCCCGCTGCTAGTTCTGGCGTGTTGCGGCCACCATCTCCGCCGCCACGACGGTCCCGCGTCACGGCCGTCCCCATCGCCGCCGGTGGGCTACCTCTGCATAGCTTGCATGTGCCGCAGATGGGCCACTGTGCTTTTAGTGGAAACGCGTCAAGAACTTCAAGACACGCGAGTCACGGAAGAACCACCAGAGCCGAACTCGAAAGCAACCGAAGTTCTTCAGTGGACTACAAGATCTCCGACGCTTTGGGTACACCGAAGACGACCGATAAGAAACCAACGACAAGCGCCTCATGGAAACAAGATCTCCATCGCGACTTCAAGTTCCCTTCGACGCCTAGACCGCACTAACGGTAACCCAAGTACTCCATCGACCTCAATGCCATCCTCGAGGAACGTCGAACCGAGTTCGAACCCCGAAGGTCGAACCCACGGACGCCAAGTTCGCCGAGAACCTAGGTGCCAAGCTCTTCTTATCGACAGCTCAACCCGACCCAACGCCAAGTACCACCTCGCGCCAAAACTGAACTGTGGAGACGCCAAGACCGCCACACGGAACTCGATCCGAACGCCAAGTTCTCCACCGAACGCCATGACCGACAACATGACCGAAGACCCGGATGCGCCAAGACCCTAACACCGAACCGAGAACGACTCCGAACCTCGGACCTCGAGACCCCAACCCGGAACCCCAAGATCGTCGAACCCTAAATGTGTGACCCTTTTCCCTCGATACCCTATTCTATAAATGCATAATAACAACTTGTTTGCATATTAAATTGTCATTCCCGCATGCATAGCATTGGTTTGGGGGCCTTATGCCGATTCACCGAATAATTAAATATGGGGCCCATATGCGGGCAAATCTAGCCTTATAATGGCCTCATTTAAACTGGTGTAGCGAACCGGTATCTTATCTTGCCTTGTTATAACAACATTTAAATTGCGGGGGATCTAAACAACTTGAACCATTTAATTAATTGCCGGGACCCCGGTTCCGCTTAATATGACCTAATTGCATCGCGCCTTTGCCATGTCATACACCATACATGCATCATGCCCGATCTTCTGCCGATCTTAAATATTGCATCCGGTGTTTATTCTAGTGTTTTGCTTCTTCGCGGATAAGGCCGTTGAGTTGATGTGAGTCACCGATCTTCGGGGAAAACCTTCGACAATGTTTTCAGGCGAGCACCTCCCCCCTTTCTACCTATCTTACTTTTATAGTCTTTATTCCCTCCTGTTGGTCTATTGCTATCTGTGATGCGATGCTTTAGTTACCGTACCCGTGATATACCGTGCAGCCCTATATTGCCTTGGACACACCCTATTACCTGTTGTTTGGTAGATAGCTGGACTTGCGCGTCGTAGATGCTTGCTCAAGTGCTGATGTGTGTCGTCATATGCCAGTTGCTGATGTATTGCCGCATGTTGATGATGGAGATGATTCTAGTTTTACTTGTCGTCACTTTAATTTCTGTTTAACAACTAAAATTGAAATAAGCAGAGGCATCGGTGGGTGATAGAAAATATTTGGTTTCCGAACGCCCACTTGTGTCCCGTAAGACCCCGAGTACTTGATACCTGTTCCTTGTTTTTGCGCGCTATCCACATCCGGGAGGTATATGGGACCCCCGAGCGAGCTTGATTCATCTTATTTCTTGGGGCCACAACTAGTTTGAGGTTTTATTTACGATCCTACTTATGCCATGCTACTTTCAGATTTAAATTGTGCGAGGTACGCATAATCGCATCGCCTAGGATCGGAATGTTTACGCTGCATCGACAAGCCCAGCCACACTTTCGGGTTCCTACCGCTACACCATTGTCGCAACCTTGAGGCCGTCTCGAGCTTGCTTACTCCGCTATGGATCTACTCAAAGGTGGCCCCTCAAATATTTCTCAACTCGTGATTGTTCACGTGAAAGCCTCGTTGGGTTTTGATTTGGTTTTTCCGAGGTTGATCGAGCGTGTTGCTATTGGTGCACCCGCCGGGTAAAAACTTTCAAAGCCGTGTCCATGGATATGGACGACTTGGAGCAAGATCTCGATCATAGACAAGCATAACTAAAGTTTATCGCTATAAATTTGGCTTATAATGACTAGTAATCAGCTTCACTATAATGGAATGGCTAATTAATACTGCCCACAATTGCTTGTTTGGTTGTCGCCATACAATTGTACCGACTAGTAAGTATTGCAACTACAACGAAATGGCTGAATAAAAGTACCAACAACGCTGGGTTTTGGGTTTATCTCATGCTATCCGCACTGATTAGTAATTGTTGCAACTATCACGGAATGGTTAACTAAAACGACCCAACGCTTATTTTATCGTGATGATTATTTAAACCGACTAGTAAATGCCGCAACGATAATCGAATAAATAAAACCGCCAACTGTGAGTTCTCGGTTGACTTCCTCGCTTGGTCTCGAGGGGAAACGCCAGATGGGTTTGTTTGATGATAGAATCAGGTTGGTTTCAATAGGTACTTCTTACCCCCTCGATAACCGCCATTGTATCAAGTCTCTATAGGTTGTTTAGTGCATCTCTTGCCGCTTCATCCACCATACCTATGTAGGCGAGGACCCAATTCTAGCCTCGCTGCATCGCCTCAAGATCGACGCTCCTTCTTTGTTTTCTGCTTTGCCCTTGTCGGCACCCCTTTGTTAAGCAGGTTTTGAGATCGACGCGTTAGGTGGTTACCCTTCCGCTTGGCTCAGGGTTATGGACGCCATTGGTTATTCTTCGTGGCTCTTAGCCCCATTTGCATCTTGTCCGTAGCTGGACGCCTATCGCTTTCAAGGTGATTTGGATCTTTGTATATTATATCGTATTCTTGACTCTTTGAGTCGTTATATATATATCTGCTCATGGGTCCCATCGAGGACCTGTTGTGTAATGTTATTACTTCGCTTTCCACCCGCACGAAAGTGCTCGGTGGCACCTTTGAATCGCTTCTATGGGTTTGGCGATTTTGCCCAAACTTGCATAGGTCCGATTCGAGGGTGTTACAGATACCTTCTATCATAGATCCAAGGCAAAATCTTCAAGGTTAAGAATGGATCCTTTCTAGAGAAGGAATTTCTCGAAAGAAGTGACTGGAAGGAAAGTAGAACTCGACGAGGTTGTCGAACCTTCTCTCGAAATTGCGAGTAGCGTAGCACCGGAAGAAGTTCCTGTGGTGCCTGCACCAATTAGAGAGGAAGCTAATGATGATGATCATGAAACTTCGGTTGAAGTTTCTACAGAGCCTCGGAGGTCAACGAGAACTCGTACCACCTGCATTGGTATGATCCCGTTATGAGTGTCATGTTGGTGGACAACACCGATGACCCTGAGACATATGAGGAAGCAATGATGAGCCCAGATTCCAATAAATGGCAAGAAGCCATGAAATCCGAGATTGGATCCATGTAAGAAAACCAAGTGTGGACTTTGGTGGACTTACCTGGGATGGCCTGAAGGCATCGAGAACAAATGGATTTTCAAGAAGAAAACAAATGCCGATGGTAATGTTACATCTATAAAGCTCGACTTGTCGCAAAGGGTTTCGACAAATTCAAGGAGTTGACTACGATGAGACTTTCTCACCAATGGCGAAGCTAAAGTCTGAGGATTATGTTAGCAATCGCTGCATATTATGATTATGAGATATGGCGGATGGATGTCAAACAGCATTCCTCAATGGAGACATTGATGAAGAGTTGTATATGATGCAACCCAAAGGTTTTGTCGATCCGAAGATGCTAACAAGGTATGCAAACTTCAACGATCCATCTATGGATTGAAGCAAGCATCCGGTTGGAATCAACGTTTTGATAAGGTGATCAAAAGTTTTGGTTTTATACAAACTTATGGAGAAGCTTGTATTTACAAGAAAGTGAGTGGGAGCTCTTTAGCATTCTTAATACTATATGTGGATGACATATTATTGATTGGGAATGATGTAGACCTTCTTAATAGTGTCAAGGAATATTTGAATAATAGTTTTTCAATGAAGGATCTTGGCGAAGCAGCTTACATATTAGGCATAAAGATTTATAGAGATAGATCGAAACGCCAAATATCATTGTCACAGAGTACATATTTGGACAAAGTTCTAAAAAGATTTGGAATGGAAGATAGCAAGAAAGGGTTCTTGCCCATGTTTCCCAATACGACCTTGAGTAAAACTCAAAGTCCGACATCGCGTAAGATAGAGAGAGGATGAGTAAGACTCCTATGCCTCAGCCATAGGATCTCTAATGTATGCCATGCTATGTACTAGACCCGACATTGCATATCTTTGTTAGTTTAACTAGCAGATATCAAAGTGATCCGAGTGGATCATTGGACATGATCAAAAACATCGTTAAGTACTTGAGAAGAACTAAGGATATGGTTCTTTCTTATGGAGGTGATGAACAGCTCGTTGTTAATGGTTACACCGATGCTAGTTGGAACACCGATCCGGATGATTCTAAATCACAATCTGGATACGTATTTATTTTGAATGGTGCAGCGATTAGTGGAGGAGTGCAAAGCAAAGCGTTGTGGCGAGATCTTCAACTGAATCGGAATACATGGCTTCTTCGGAGGCTTCACAAGAAGCGATATGGATGAAAGAGTTCATTACAGAGCTGGGTGTGGTTCCTAGTGCGCTGGACCCAATGTCTATCTACTGTGATAACATGGGAGCCATAGCCAATGCGCAAGAACCAAGGTCACACAAGAAGCTGAAGCACATCAAGCTACGTTTTCACGCTATCCGAGAACATATCCAGGATGGGGATATAAAGATTTGCAAAGTACACACAGATCTGAATGTGGCGGATCCGTTGACTAAACCTCTCCCGAGGGCAAAACATGACCAACACCAAACTGCCATGGATGTTCGGTATATTACCATGTAATCTAGATTAGATGACTCTAGTGCAAGTGGGAGACTGTTGGAGATATGCCCTAGAGGCAATAATAAATATAGTTATTATTATATCTTTGTATTTATGATAAATGTTTATATTCATGCTATAATAGTATTAACAAGGAAACATTAATACTTGTGTGATTTGTAAATTTAATTTGAAGTCCCTAGTATAGCCTCTATACATCACTAGCTTGTTGGTTGATAAATGATTGTGGTTTCCCTATCATGAACATTGATATGTTATCAACAACAAGATCATATCGTTAGGAGAATGATATGATGGACATACTCCTATAGATAAGCGTAGCATAAAGATCAAGTCATTTCAATAGTTCAATTGCTATATGCTTTCTGATACATAGTAACCTAATTCCTTCGACCATGAGATCATGTATATCACCTTTGCCGGATGGATGCTTTGATGACATCAAACACCACACCGTAACAGGGTGGCTATAAAGTTGGCATTGAGTGTTCGGAAAGTATTGGTTGAGACACATGGATCAAGAGTGGGATTTGTCCATCCATATGACGGATAGATATACTATGGGCCCTCTCGGTGGAATGTCATCCAATTAGCTTGCAAGCATGTGACTATCTCACAAGGGATCACATATCACGGGAACTAGAAAAGAGTACTTATCAGTAACAAGGTTGAACTAGGTATGCAGAGATACTGATGATCATAACCTCGGATAAGTAAACTATCGTGAGGCAAAGGGAAATTGGTATCGTATGTAAGTGGTTCATTCGATCGCAAAGTAATCGTAGAAATATGTGGGATCCATATGAATTTCCAGATTCCTCTATTGGTTATTGTTCGGAGAAGTGTCTCGATCATGTCCGCATAATTCACGAACCGTAGGGAGACACACTTAAGGATTCGACGTTGTTTGAGTAGTTATGGTATTATGAGAAAGAGACTGAATGTTGTTCGGAGTCTCGTATGGGATCCGGGATATCACGAGGTGATCCTAATGGTCGGAGAATAAGATTCATATAAGGAAAGTCCGTTTGAGTTGGGGAATGATTAGGTGTTTTCATCGGGAATGTTCTAGAAGGTTCCAAATGTCCTAAGACTCAGGAGGAAGGTACATGAATGTGTCATTGCAAATTGTAATGATTGCATCATGTACTAAGTGTCATCGCTGTTCCAAATAAAGGATTAAATTGAATCCTAGTTTGAAAAGTCAAATAGCTAGTTTGAAAAGTCAAACGGCTAAAATTGGAAAGAGGAAAAGAGGAGGAAGTGGGAAACCGAGTTGGGGAGGGAATCCCTCCTCCAACCGGCGGCGCCACCTCCAAGCCGAGTTGGGGAGGGACTCCCCTCCCTCCCCTTGTCCGCCAGCCCCTCCACCTATATAAGGAGGGGCAAGGCTCCCTCCTAGCACACAACAAGTCCCTCACCTCAAACCCTAGAAGCTGCAGCCCTCCATAGCCGCCGCCACCCCCTAGGGTTTTGCCCTAGCCGCCGACTTGGGGCTCCCCGGAACCCTAGCCGCCGGCTCTAGCATCCCCTCCTTGGTGTGTCTAAACCCTAGAACACCGAGGACTCTCTCATACTCCACCATACTCGCTCCGGCTTAAGGCGAAGCCCTGCGAGATCTCCCCTCTACTTCCGGTACCACGTCGTTGTGCTGCCGGAATCGCGAGGAGAGTGCTACAACCTCCGCTTCCTGCTGTAACAAGGGAGAGGAAGGTCTTCAGTCAATCGAGCATGTGACCGATTGCGGGAGCCTTTAACGCAGCCGGAAGGATCGCTCACGCGATCTTGAGATCGGGAAGAGTACGACTACATCACCCACGAGAATCCGCTCTCGTTAAACACTTTGGAATCTTCGAGGGTAAGTTATTCCATCGACTCGTTGCTACAATCTAGTAGATAGATCTTGGCTTGTTTGTTTGTATGCGATAGAAATTTTTTGTTTTCCATGCTACGAAACCCTACAGCTTCTACCCACTTTGTAACATAATCAACAACAACAAGAATATGAGTATACCCTTTTGAAGGAGGAAAAGGCCCCATAAAGTAAAATCCCCAACAATCAATAACAAGAGAATAATTCATAGCCATTTCATTGCGTCTAGAGATGTTACCTACTTGTTGGCATTCATCACAGGATAAGATAAACTTCCTTGCATCTTTAAAAAGAGTAGTCCAATAAAATCCAGATTGTAAAACCTTGTGTGCAGTCCTATCCCCAGCATGATGTCCTCTATAAGCACTGCCATGACATTTTCTCAATATCTCTTGCTGTTCAAATTCTGGAACACATCTTCTCATAATGCCATCTACTCCTTCCTTATATAGGTGTGGGTCATCCCAAAAGTAATGCCTTAGATCACAAAATAATTTCCTTCTTTGCTGGGCTGTAAAGGTTGGAGGCAAATACTTGGAAACAATAAAGTTAGCATAATCAGCATAACAAGGGTTCTCATGTGGACTTACCCTTATTGCAGCTAACTGGTCATTTGGAAAATTATCATTAACAGGCAAAGGTCAAAAGAAATGTTTTCCAAACGAGATAAATTATCAGCAACAGGATTATCAGGACCTTTACTATCCATAATATGCAGATCAAACTCTTGAAAAGGCAACACCCACCTTATAAGCCTAGGCTTAGCATACTTCTTTGTCATAAGGTACTTAATAGCTGCATCGTCAGTATGAATAGTAACCTTAGAATCAACAATAGAAGGTCTAAACTTATCACAAGCAAAGATTATAGCTAAGAACTCTTTTTCAGTAGTAGCATAATTCTTTTGAGCAGCATCTAGAGTCTTGCTAGCATAATGAATAACATTCAGCTTCTTGTCAACACGTTGTCCAAGGACAGCACCCACAGCAAAATCACTAGCATCACACATGATTTCAAAAGGTAAACTCAAATCAGGTGGTTGGACTATTGGAGCAGTTGTTAAAGCTTTCTTCAAAGTTTCAAAAGCTTCCTTACAATCATCATAAAAAATGAAAGGTACATCTTTTTGAAGAAGATTAGTAAGGGGCTTTGAAATTTTGGAGAAATCTTTAATAAATCTCCTATAGTAACCAGCATGACCAAGGATACTACAAGTACCTTTGATATCCCTAGGACAAGGCATCTTCTCAATTGCTTCAATTTTGGCTCTGTCAATTTCAATACCTCTTTCAGAGATCTTTTGTCCAAGAACAATTCCTTCATTAACCATGAAATGACATTTCTCCCAGTTAAGAACAAGGTTGGTTTCATCACACCTCTGCAAAACTTTATCAAGGTTGTGCAAATAGTTATCAAAAGAAGTTCCATAGACGGAAAAATCGTCCATGAAAACCTCCACAATTTCTTCACAAAAACCATGAAAGATAGTAGACATATATCTCTGAAAAGTAGCAGGAGCATTACATAAACCAAAAGGCATACGCCTATAAGCATAAGTACCACAAGGACAAGTGAAAGTGGTTTTCTCATGGTCCTGTGCTTTCACAACAATTTGAGAAAACCTAGAATAACCATCAAGAAAGCAAAAGTGAGTCTTTTTGGACAGCCTGTCAAGCATTTGATCAATAAAGGGCAAAGGATAATGATCTTTCTTAGTAAATTTATTAATCTTTCTAAATCAATGCACATTCTATACCCAACCACTACTCTCTGAGGTATAAGCTCATTATCCTCATTAGGCACAACAGTAATTCCTCCTTTCTTGGGAACACAATGAACAGGGCTAACCCATTGACTATCAGCAATAGGATAAATAATACCACCATCAAGGAGTTTTAATACCTCATTTCTTACCTCTTCCTTCATTTTAGGATTTAGACGACGCTGGTGCTCAACAACTGGTTTTGCATCAGGCTCAATATTAACAGCATGCTGACATATAGTGGGAGAAATTCCTTTTAAATCATCAAGAGTATAACCCATAGCTCCTCGGTGCTTCTTCAATACCTCCAATAGCCTCTCTTCTTCCTTTCCTGAAAGTTTAGAACTAATAATAACAGGATATATCTTCTTATCATCAAGATAAACATATTTAAGATCATCAGGTAAAGGTTTTAATTCGAAAACACAATCCCCTTTGGGTGGTAGTGTGGTACCCAAATCTTCCACAGGTAAATTATGATTAAGTAACTCAGGCTGACGAAGGAAAACCTCATCAATCTCATCTCTTTCCTTCATAAAGGCATCACTTTCATGATCTTCCATTAACTGCTGCAAAGCATTGTTAGGAGCAAGAGAAATAGCAGATAGTTGTTCAACCTTGAAATCCTCATCAGGTAATTCATTTTTATAAGGGGTTTTGGAAAATTTGGAAAAATTAAACTCATAATATTCTCCATCAAACTTAGTCAAAACTTTTTCCTTCCGACAATCTATGATATCCCCACAAGTATTAAGGAAGGGTCTACCAAAGATGATAGGATAGGTTTTACTAGCTTATTTACCAAGTACTAGAAAATCAGTAGGATATTTAATCTTACCACAAAGGACCTCCACATATCTTACAATACCAATGGGGAAAACTTGCTCTCTATTGGAAAGCTTAATAACCACATCAATGTCTTCAAGCTCACAAGGACCAATCTCATGCATAATTTCCATGTAAAGCTCATAAGGAATAGCACTAGAACTAGCACCAATATCACATAAACCATAGTAGCACTGATCACCAATTTTAACAGAGAGCATAGGAACACTAGCCTTTCTAGCCTTACTAGGATGAGAGATAATATTAGAAGCGTATTCACAGAAGACAATATACTCATCCTCTATATTTCTAGTAACAAAATCTTTCACAATAGCTACTACAGGCTCGATATCAATTAGCTCATCGAAACCTACAGTTTTCTTTGCGCTTTTTCTAACCACATTAGCCAAAATAGAGTGCTCCCTTACCTTGGAGGGAAAAGGGATCTTCTCAACATAAGGTTCAGGCAAAATAGGATCAACAGTACAAACCTCTACACTAGCAGGAACGTGGGTAACAACGCCTTTATAAGGAGCATGGTACTTGTCCCACTCTTTCTTGGGAATCTCAATATAAGATTTAGTGCACTCATAATCATAGTTTATACCTGACTTTCTTCCTTTGTCATTCTCCCAAGCCTCGGTATTATCTTGAATATGGTCTAGGAGATCCCATTTAGATTCTTCCTTCATACTTGTGAATGATCCAGCACACGAAGCATCTTGTAAACCCTTATCCTGAAGAGAAAGCCTAGCATAAAAGTTATTGAGAATAATATTGTTAGGGAGTTCATGAATAGGACATTTAAGCATTAGCAGCTTCAATCTCCCCCAAGCTTGAGTTGTACTTTCTCCATCAAGAGGCAAAAAGTTATATATAAGGCTTCTATCCTTCTGGATTTCACTGGGATGATAAAATTTAGAGTAAAAGAGAGATGCCATCTCCTCCCATTCCATGGATTGTCCATTCTTTAGCAGCTTATATCATGCCTCAGCTCTCCCTTTCAAGGATATGGAGAGTAACTTCTTTTTCACCTGTTCAGTTGTGATACCTACACACTTAAACAACCCGCATAATTCATGGATATAAAGCAAGTGATCACCAGGATGAACAGTTCCATCCCCAAAATAATAATTATCCATGACACGATTAACAATACTCGCAGGTATCTTAAAAGGATCTATCTCAACAGGTGGTGGTTCATCTACTACCATAGAAGTGGTAGTAGTTTTCCCAAACAGAAAACCAAGTGGGTAATTCATATTGGAAACAAAGTAACAAGCAGTAACAAAAGCAATACTCACAATGAAAATTTCCCTTACCAGTTCCACTCTTCAATAGCACTTCACTCCCTGGCAACGGCGCCAGAAAATAGTCTTGATGACCCACAAGTATAGGGGGTGTATCGTAGTACTTTCGATAAATAGGAGTGTCGATCCCAATGAGGAGCAGAAGGTGCTGAACAATGGTATGGAGCAGGAAATCCCTGTGAATACTTAGCAAACGGATTTTTAGTGGTTTTCTGACAAGGCAACAAAACAAAGAGCAAGTAACAGAAGTAACTAACAAACGGAACAAGTGGCCCAATCCTTTCTTAGCAAATGACAAGCCGGTGTAAATACTTATAAGGACCAAATGTTCTCGAGGACACATGGGAATTCTTTCAAGTGCTTTTGCTTCAAATAACTAAGTACTCTTCTTTGGTGTTTGTAAGTGTTGTGTGGGTGAACCTGTTCTAACATACTGCCCTTCCTAGGACTAATACATACTTGTGATTAAACCCCGTGCAAACATCCGTAACTACAGGAAAGTAATTAAGATATAAATCTAACAACAGCCTTAACTCTGAGATCCTACACTCCCTTATACAAAGGTGTCCTAACGGGGGTTCAGGTTTCTGAAAACTCCGGCAACCCCACAATTAGTAGCCAAATACACAATGCATTCCCCTAGGCCCATAAATGGTGAAGTGTCATGTAGTCGACGTTCACATGACACCACTAGAAGAATAGCACCACAACTTAAATACTAAACCATTGAATAATAACTCAACACAGATTCACTACTAACAACATGACTTCTCCCATGTCCTCAAGAACTAAACGAACTACTCACAAGACATCATATGGATCAAGATCAAATATGATATGATAATGGATAACAATCTAAACATAAACAATAATCCAATGGTTCCACTCACAAGCATCAACTACAATAGTAATTAACACCGGGAAAGTTTCCCCTAATGAACTAAGCAATATCCAACACAATTGTTACAGCAGGACAGAGTGGTGATGATGGTGCTGGTGGAGATGATGGTGTGGATGATGATGATGATGATCCTGATGAAGCCTAGCTTGATGATGGTGTTGATGGCGATGGTCTCCCCTCTCCGGGAAGGAATTTCCCCGGCAGAAATCTGTCTGTCGGAGATATCTTTCTCTCTCGGTGTTTTCCGCCCCCTAGAGGCGATGGAAGTCTATCTATGGTCGCCCCTGGTGTTAGGGTTCCGTAAGGAAGATATAGGCGAAGGGGCGGAGTCGGAGGCCGAACAGGTGGGCCAAACCCACCCTAGGCGCGGGGTCAGGTGGGCCCGTGCCTAGGGGTGTGTGGGCCCCCTGAGGCCCCCCTTCGCTCCTCCTTCTGGCTTCCTTCGTCTTCCGGTAAACTAATATGTTTCCATATTTTTCTAGTATTTTTCTGATCTTCGCGAAATTGCACAGAAACACCGTCTTTTCCCATCAGAATCCAGACTTCGGCAGTCCATCCTCCAGGAATCATCCAACATGCATAAACAGATGAAAAGCCATAAGTAATACCTCATAATAAGACAAATATCAATGAATAGAGATAAATTATGATATAGAATGGTGATGCAAATTGGGCGTATCATGGAGCGCGACCGGATCTGCGTCAGGAGGAGTCCGACCCACAGCGGCTGGGGAATGGGGTTGGCGGGCTCCGGTGACCTTCTTCGCGCGAGGAATCGAGCGGGAGCGACCTAAATCTATGGCGGCTGTGCAAGCGGAAGGGAGGGAAATGAGCTGAAACTTCCCTCCCACCAACGGAAATGGAGAATATGGTTCGCGTCCAGGTCAGGCTTGAAACCTGGGGTTTTCTGGTTCCGCGGAGGTGTTTTCTCGGGGGGCCCTAATTTTTTTTGGTTCGGTCGATTTTGGGATGGCTGCTTTGGCCACTTTTATCACGCGAAACCGAAAAATAACGATTATTTTTATGGTTTTGCCCTTTTACGGCGTCTGCTAGATGCTCTTAGGTATAGAACTATTAGGGATAGGATTAAAACTTAGAACGGGTTTGCGGGTACGGGTTTGCCACCTTAGACCGTCCCTTCAGACTTGGCGAGTCTAACTATTTACCAAACCCTCCATATTTAAAGCAGGTGCCCATCGAATTTACGGGTTTCGAAGCCTCATTGTCATTCCTAAGTCTCGTCTATGAAAAATGGATGCACATATGTATGCTCGAGTTTCCATGCCATGCTGCCGGCCGTGTACCGCGCGTCCGCGCCAACTCGGCGCGTTCAACACCACAGGACTATCTCCACACATGGACGGTCCCTGCATACGGGGACGGAGCTCCCAGCAGGGCAGCCGCCCTATTTTTAAATATGATTTTTGATAAAAAAAAGTTTTAGATGCACATGCTTTTATGAATAATTTGAGTGGTCATACCCGTAGGAAAATTTTATACTTGTTTAGTAAACACTGCGCAAAACCGGTTGTGAACTGAAAAATGACTAGACGAATTTATCATGGGGAATTTTTTTGTTATGAGCATGAACATATATAACATAATCTTGACCTATTCACTGTTCATACGCGGAAAACCAAATCCCACGAAGATTGTCTTGATATTCTAAAGGCACATCATCTTCTATGCAATTTATCAGCTCATTGAAGCTGGCATTGCTTTTATCGATGATGACGCCAATAGCCAAAAGGGCTTTCTCGCCTCTCGGCAACAAAGATCTTCAAGATAAAGTTGTGCAACAAGATGTATGCGATGGCTTCTTTATGACTTGAGAATGTGCTACGTTGAGCAATGAATATTTTAAAAAAAATATCTATAATTACAAAAGATTTTGTATAAAAAAAGCTACAGCTTTGCCATTGGTCTATAGGTCATTATAACTTCATTATTGGTATATTTTTAGGTTCTACTTATATTTAAGTATGTATATAGCTCACGCTATATGACCCCCGGGGTGTAGAATAGTCATTCTATACTCACCCTATCTCTCTGCAATCATACATAATTTTTACGTCATGTAATTTTTTTCCTTATCTTAGAAGTTGAGAAGAACATACAAAAATATAGACATGATATACATTTTTTTGTTTTGCATGACATACAAAAAATGCGAAGTAAAATCCACACTTTTGTGTTTCTTACACTATAATGACTCGCTCATACAAAGGGTTTTTAGGTCGCTTTTTTGTTGTTGTGCATCAGCATGAACGTAATTATTTGCATATGAAACATAAATTTTCAAACATAACAACATAAATAAATTGTTGGATACAAAATAACTTTTCTTCACCCTGGGTGAAAAATAGCGGTTCTATATGTCTATGTTCTTTTTTTTGCGGGTAGTCTATATTCCTATTTAACTGTGTTAGAGCATCTCTAGTGGCTGGTGTATGTGGTAGTCTGAAGCAAATATAGACCACCAAGGGTCAAAAAACGGCTCCAGTGGCTAGTGTATGCCGTGGTCTAAATTTTAGACATCGTCCAAGACAGCTACCCGTCCTCCACATTTGGACCACCGAGCAACGACGTCCAAACGAAGCTGTCGTCTCCCGAGCTCGCTCCCGCGCCAATTCGGAGCCGCTGGAGGCGAGGAGGACGCTCGCGCCTCTGCCCCGAGCTCGCTGTCGCGGTGAGGTATGCCCTTTTTCCCCGATTCGTGGATCGAGCGACAAGAAAAATAAGGCAAGATATAGATCTAGTTGCCGATTTTTGAGTCGCTCTTGGCCGCCCTTGTGCTGATTTTCGTAGGGGAGATGGGGGCGGTGGCTGTCGAGATTGTTTGGCTGGTGGGGCACCACCGTGTGTGGATGCCGACACTCCAGCCGCCGCGCTCGCGTGCGGCCACCGAGCCAAGGGAGGCGGGCTGGAGAAGAAAGGCGACGGGGTGGAAGGGCCTGGTGGGGTGGGCGGTGATGTGGATTGGGAATAGGTACGACGGGGTGGTTCGTGGGCGGCGGTCTGGAGTTGGATTGGGTACAAGAGCGATGAGGTGTAGAGCGACCAGGAGCATGGGGTTGTTTTTCTTCAGAATTCCAGTGCTCTCTCGATTTGATTAATTTGCTGACTGAGTTTTGCTTCTATACGGTACATACTGCTATATGTATATGTTGAATTTTGCTAGTGAATTGATGATTGTACTGAATTGACAACATCTGTGATCTATTTGTGTACACTGATATATTTTTGTATACTGAATGGACTATATGTATATACTGATTTGTCTGTGTGCAGATGGACAACATATGTGAGAACAACTCACAGATGAATAACTCTTCATTTCTTGACATGATGAATGTGGGATCGAGTGGTGTAAATTGGGTTGGAACACCAGATTCCAGCCCACTCGGGGGACAATCGATGATGCCATCTCTGAATGTTTCAGCATCGTCCAAGAAGACAAAAGGAGCCTCCACAAAAGGAAAAAAATTGGTCAAGTGCTGAGGACAAGGTGTTGATCCAAGCATGGGCAAACACCAGGTTGGATGCGGTGGTGGTGACCGGGACGAATCAGAATTCAAGTTCTTATTGGGGAAGGATTTTAGATTACTACAACACGCACAGAGAACCATCATGGCCGGAGCGTAATTCTAATGGACTCTCTTGCCGTTATATTGTCATTTCAGCTCTCACGAGCAAGTTCTGTGCACGCGTTCAACAAATAATAAATAGAAATGAGAGTGGTATGACTCTCGCTGACAAGGCATGCATCTATCTTCTAGTTCGCTTCTAATATTCCATATGTGTTGTATGCAAGTGTTTTAACTTTCCATTATTTCAGGAAAAAGATGCACACCTCCTGTACATTGAATTGGATCCTAAAAGGAAGCCATTTACACTAATACATTGCTATATAGAGTTTGAGAAGTATACGAAATGACAGACACGTCCGCTTCCACAGAAGAAACAAAACAAGACCTCAGATGCAAGTCCAGGTACAACCTACAAAGATGAGGACGGGGCTGTTTGCACTGATGCTGTTTGCACGGATGCTCTAGAAGAAGAGAAAAGACCTCATGGTGCGAAGAACGATAAGAAAGAACGCTTGCGGAAAGGTAAAGCTTCTATATCCGATGCTAATGGTTGCAAGTTATCATTAGAAAGTGTGTGGGCACAAAAGATCGAGAAGGATGATATCAAAGAGGCCACAAAAATTGCTTGGTACGCTCGAGCTTTTGAATTGCAAGAAAAGCAAATTGCATTGAAAGAGAGAGAGAGGATGCACGTAAGGAGAGGGAGGATGCACGTAAACAGTTTGAATTAGATGAGAAAATCATGCTCATGGACACATCTGGTATGAATGCTGCACAGAAGCAATTCTACATGGATAGACAAGATGAGATCATCACTCGCCGCCACAACACATCTGGTTGACCTTCATCTACTTTTGGTGTTGTGAACTATTTGCTATTGTTAGCTACTTTTGGCTTTGAATTATTTTTTACTTGAACTATTTGGCACAGTGAACTATTGATAATATTGAAATATCCCATATTACATGATATGATCCTACTACATTATTATTTAAACATGGTACTGAACTAGATCATCTTGAAGCTGAACTAGATCACTCGTGTACAAACTTTTGCCAGAGGTGCTGAACTAGATCATCTTGCAGCTGAGAATGATCATCTTTGTTTCTAATCTGTTGATGCATCTGAATAAATGCACTTAGCTCTTCCGCATGAGTACGTGATACTCTGACTCTTTCTCCCATTGCCTCATAAGTGTAGTTTTGTCGGTCGGTGTGTCGCTTCTCTCAACTATCATATTGTGCATTATGACATAAGCTTTCATGACATCACCGAGTTCTTTACGCTTCCATCCTTTCGCAGGTCCTCGAACAATTGCAAAACGAGATTGTAGTATTCCAAAGGCTCGTTCCACATCCTTTCTAGCTGCTTCTTGTTTTTGGGCAAAATGTTTCTTCTCTCTTGTTTGTGGAGATGGTATGGTTTTCACAAATGTTGCCCATCGTGGATATATACCATCTGCAAGGTAATACCCCATTGTGTACTGATGACCCCTGATGGTATAATTCACTTCTGGAGCTTCACCTTCAGCTAGCTTTGTAAACACAGGAGAACGTTCGAGAACTTTCAGATCATTGTTAGACCCTGGTAAACCAAAAAAAAGCATGCCAAATCCAAAGATCTTGTGAAGCAACTGCTTCCAAGATCATTGTGGGCTCTTTCACATGACCTTTAAACATGCCATGCCATTTTTTCGGGCAATTTTTCCAAGCCCAGTGCATACAATCTATACTCCCTAACATCCCAGGGAATCCTCTTTCCTCCCCTATTGCAAGTAATCTAGCGGCATCTTCTTCATTTGGAGACCTTAGGTACTGATCCCCAAAGAATTCACAAAATTTGATCACAAACTTCTTGCAAGCCTCTAGATTAGTAGCTTCTGCGGACCGGATGTACTCATCGGCACCATCCGCATAAGTTAGCATCCGCATTGCCACGGTCAGCTTTTGCAACGGATGAAACCCCAAGTAGTCCACAAGCACTTCTTTTTTGTGTAAAATAACCATCGTAATCATGTTGAAGTATAGTTTCAACTATACGATTGAACAAATTACGGGACATCCTAAACATGTGCCCAAAATCTTAAATGAGATATAGAGGTGAAAAACATTCAAACATCAAGTAATGTATTGGTTACGAACCTTCGCCGAAACAAGTTTTCGGGATAGCGAGGATTTTCTCTGAAGTAGTCATTTCAGAGTAAAACAAACCCTGCATCTCTTGCTCGATTGATTGTCTGGCGTCCATGCATGGAACCACCATGGCGTCGACCATTTCCCTGCTCTTCCTCGTCACGCTCCGCGAAGGCTACAAGAATGAGTTCATCGTCGTCTTGACGACGAAGAATCCATGAGCATATGATCCAAAGAGGAAATGTTCCCACTCATCATTCTATGGTCAGAGAGGATAGAGGAAATCAGGGGAGAAACGAGAGAAGAAGCAACCAGGAATGTTGGATGAAAGGTGGAATAGGTGATATATATAGAATTGGAATATAGTCGTTGGAAATGTAGCCGTTGGAAATATAGCGTTGGAAATGTAGCCGTTGGAAATGTAACCATCGAAAATATAGACTACCAAATTTAGACTAGCCACTGAAAAAGTGGGGTTGTCTAAAAGAGAATCTGTTTACACCATTGTCTATATGGAGATATAGACTACCTGTTACAATTGCGACAAGAAGATAACGAAGAACGAAAACGAAAAACACAGCAAGGGGACACAGATTTAACGTGGAAAACCTCTCCAACAAAGAGAGGAAAAAACCACGGGCGCCAAATAAACTTCACTATATCGAGGAGTGTTTACAAACGCCGGGGATTTCACAGATGCAACTCATCCCAACCGGCGGCTTACAAGGGGTTTATATATCGGTGGAAACCTAGGTCTTCGACGATCCGTACCGTACCGCGGGGGGCTGAAGTTGGCCTATACTTTGTAGAATTTGGATCAACATATAACACTACCAAATTTACACCTTCCACTAGAGATGCTCTTAGAATTGTATAGAGCAGTCTTATCATTCTGATTCTATTTTAATATTCGCTTCATTTTTTAGGGTTTGTCCTGCCTCAAATTCTTTCCATCCTCCACCACTTGACATCATCATTTTAGAAAAGATAGTTCATTTTTACGGACTAAAGGGAGTAGAAGATACCCTAAGGTTGACCCATTTGCATCTCTACCCCTATCCTTCCACTAGTGGCGGACCCACAGGGTATTGCCGGGTATGCCCTGCGGTCGAGCGGTGCTAGGTACGTGTACCACTAGGACAGAAAATAGCCTAAAACCTGATCGATCGTGGACGCAAATTGGTTAGCTTTAATCCGCACTCCAGCCGCCGGAGGTATCGGCCAGTTGAGAAACTACAGATCCATCGTGGATGCAAAACTGCATGCTGAGCTTTGATCTGCACTCCAGCCGCCGTATGTATCGGCCAACAGAAAACCTACCGATCAAAGACACACACGCCTAGCGCAAGGCTGCATGCGACCGACTAACACCGCCACTGCGCGTCGGCGCCATCGCCTCGCTATCGAGATTGCAATCAGGCTTCAGGCTAGCTACAATGTTGAAGCCCAGCTCACCTTCGCCAGCGGTGAGGAGGCGAGGAGCCCACGCCGGTCGCCGGTGCCGCCTGACCACGCGACCAGGGTGATCGGCGCCGGCACGCCGGATCAACACCGCACGGTAATTTTGCAAGTAGCTCTGCTTCTCTATCTTTAGTTCTAGAATTACATATTACTTGGGATGAATAGTTAGATACAAATCAATTGTGTATATATTTTGTATCATTGGCCGTAATTAACTTTTAAAGAGATTCTATCGTCAAGCACTAAACTACATCATCGCGTACATACTATAAATTGTCATAGTTATATTTTCTTTCGTTCAACTCCCTTATGAAGAAAGGTGGGGATATTGCATCCCTTTTTCAAAAACAGGAAGCATATAAGGCTGGTTCTTCAAATCCTTCTCTAGTTAAAATTGTGGAAGAAGATCACACTCAAGAGAAAGATAACATAATTCAGATCTGCTGGTGGTGCTACTTGTGCTATAGTACCAGCCTAGCAGCTACATTACAATGAGCATGCGTTAATTTTTAGGCTACAATTATGAAAATCCTTAGTAACTAGCACCCCTAAGGCTCTATTAGCACCAGTCTTAGGCTGTTTTTGGCTCCGCCCCTGACATAATTGAAGTTCTGAATCATATGCCCCCGCCACCACCATGGCTTGTGATATCAACCGTCTTCCACACAATTAATCCATGTGAAAGAGAGCCCACTCAAATTTGTCTTGTAATGATAAAGATACAATTTGAAGAATTGTTGCCTTAAAAGAAATATTGCAACAAGAGATCACCAATACAAACTTTACAATTTTTTATTGAATAGTCAAATATATCTTATCAAAAGACGTATCCATTTTTTAGCATGGCATACCCATCGGTTAAAATTCTAGGTCCGCCATTCCACTGTTTGTCTCTAAATGTTTCAGTACGTGTATGAGTATAGTTCCATCGCCCAAGAGCAAGAGGTGCCTTCGCATCAGCCGACGATGGAAACCACCGGTACCTACGAGCAACAATTATTGGCCAGCAATGCATGCAGTGCGGGCCTCTGTTGTTCATGCCCGCGCTCTTTTACAAGCACGTACGGCTAGGTTCTGCCAAGTTGGGTACGTCGTGCCTGCGCTTGTACTGGCTATCCAGTTCGTGCCATGTTCCCGGCCGGCCCGGCCTTCCCCTGTGCAGAACTAATAATTCGGAGTTAAAGGGCAGAAGTTACAAGATGCCTGGACCTGGTCACGCAGACCAACAGCGTCCACAAAGGACGTACGTACAGTTCAGATAAAGCTTGCGGGGCGTGAACTGGACATGCATGCATCTCAAGTGAAAGCGTGTCGAGCTGAAACGGCCGGCCTCCCGGCGCGCGCGGTTCGGCTAGCTAAAACGCTATAGCCCCTGTCGACGTCGGCCACCGCGCTCGACCGAAAGCGTTTGCGTGCCGACGCTTGGCGTGGAAGAAAAAGTAGGGCGAGATCGATCTGGATAGAAAAGCGAGGAGGAAAAAGGAGGAGCCCGATCAAGTGTTAAAGTACACTGTTGGTCTGGGACCTACTGGGTTTGTCTCCTTCTATCCGGCCCCCTCAACGTTTAATCTTAGAGTTAGAGAGAGCAGAAGCCACGATAAATTCTTCTGCAAGCTCTACGTACGTGTGACCGTGTGCAGCACTCTGGCATGGAGCCATCACTCCAGATCGTGTGTGCATGCTCACAGGTGCCCTTCTCGCATCCAGCTGATTGAAATTGGCATGTTTGGTTGCACGCGGGTCGGGCTAGCTAGACATGGCATGAGCCTTAGAAGGCAAAAAATTAGCCCAACAGAAACGCCTGAATCGAACGTATCCGCACGCCATAAACCCCCACCTTCCCACCACCACCACTCACTCTCTCCTCTCACTCGTCTCTTCACAACCGCTCTCTCGTCTCTCTCCTCTCACCATCGACGGTTCTTCTACCTCCGGCAAATCGAAGAGCGCCGCTTGGACGGGAGACGACGGAAGATCGACGAGTACCGCTTCACACCATCTCTCATCAAGGCTTCCTCCACTGCGGCACCGACACCTTCTGCCGCGCCACAACCTCTGCTCTCGACCTCCATCAATGCCAGTAAGCCCTCAATCCACTCTATATCTGTTGTAGTGTCGTAGATCCGTAGGTAGGAGTGTAGTTATGTACGACCTCATGACATGCGCGACAGATTTTGAGTGTTATGGTTTACTTTCGGTCGATTTGATACATTCACGTCGATGTTGTTCTTCTGCATTGTCCGGTGCCTTGGTAATTAGCAGATCTACCTATGCACTGATTCGATTTAGGGTTTCAATTAGCCCGATTTAGCCAGATGCACTATTTAGGGTTTCGTCGTGGAAATATTTGGGGATTTTTGCACTGTTCATGGTACTAATCTGCTACCTCTGCCCGATGATTAATCTGTAGCACAGCGTAATGCAAGGGATGATATATAATCAACCATTGATCATGCCCCTTGGTTTAGTAGGATCGTCTCTTTCCTCTATATGTGATGTTGTTATATGGGGTACCCTTTTGTGTTTGGACCTTAGTTGTTGCATGTGCTCATGATTTAAATCTGTAGCACCATGTGTTTGAGGGAGTCATTTTGTAGTACCAGGTGGTGTTCACAAAACACATCGTTGTGCATTGTCCTTGGTAGTACAGAGTCATCTCCCTGATCTGTGTGTGCACTAAGTATGAGGCTCCCATGTATGGTATTTGTGTATTTCCTTTTTTGCATCGGCCAATGATTTAGACCTGTAGCACCATATATTATGCGGATGATCTTGTAATACCCAGTGTCATGTTCTAATTTATTGCTAGTGCATGATTATTGGTCTTGCAAGACCATCTCTTCATTTTTTTGTGTTTGATAAATATGAGGCTCCCATTATGAGTTGTTTGTGTTGTTATCTTGCATTGGTTGATGATTGAAAATGTGACATAGTCAGCTGAAGAAATGCTTTTTCTACATGACCTTGTCATATGTGCAAGCACATTGTTTATGTATTTGGCTTGATCTTGTGGATAATCCCTTTGATTTTTTTTGTGTTTATATGAGGAAATATATGTTTATCGTAATGCTTTTGTTAACACAATGCTTCTTATATAACACATTTTTTGTAGTGCTCCAAGACGATGATGGGTACTCTTGACCCCAACCTTGGCGAGGGTTGCTCCAAGGTTGCTAGACAAGGTTCTTCCAAGAGGCCGAGGGGTAGGCCGGTGAAGGTTGGCCACTTCCATGACGATGTTGATCAACCCCATTTTGCTAAGGTCATCATGGCACCTGGGTTGGATCTGTTACCAATTCCTGATGGATTTCGTCCCTACATCGGCATCATCCCAAGGACTATAATTCTGAAGACCAACACTAGATGCAGCTGGATGGTGAGGCTGAAGGACGTGAACAACATGGTTTGCCTTGAACAAGAATTGCTATTGCTTACCAGATCAAGATCGGCTACTTACTTACCTTCAAGTTCATCAGGAGTCATGTGTTCAAGGTCACTGTCATAGACTACTCTATGACTGAGATGGTCACGATGTGCCCCGAGCATTATCCAACCCATCAATGAGTGAATGGTTATATTGATCTGGTAATGCTGCATATCTATGCGATCTACTAAGTATGGGTTCTCTATAATAACGATGTTGTAAACTTGTTGGTACTAGCTTATTTGGTGTGAATTTGTTACAATGTTCTATGGTGGTGCCTATATTGCAGTCTGGTTTAATATCGTTGTAGGCTTATTTTGATGTTTACTTGTGCATATATGGTAATCTCACACTCGAGAAAGAGGTTATCACACCACATGTTTTGCGCACAACCAAACAAAGTGTTCTATTTCTACGAAGCGTAAAATAGTTCACTAAGCAACATGCATTAATTTCTAACAACCTACAGAAAAGTGCTCTGTGAGCAACCGAACAGGGTGAAAAAATTGATCAATGGCCTGAATGCGTGTATGCAGTTTATGCGCATGCAACTTGCACATGTGGCGAAAAACCCATACAGGACAAAGCGAGGAATCATATACAAAATGGGTCAACACAACATTTCACTTAGAGGGGGGTCATGTGAGTTTATTTGGATAAAACCTAGGGGGATTTAGCAAAATTTCCATCATTTGGGGGGAGGGGGGCAATTGCCCTTGCTTGTACCCCACTTTCTCCGTCCCTATATCCATACGAGCAACCAATCACGTACGTAGCTGCCGAGTTGCTGCATGGTGGAGAACATCGATATTCGAGCCAGAGTCGAGCTAATATTGTCGTTTATGGTTGTTGGTGTTGAGTGGAGACATTCAGAGTTAGATATGTGTGTTTGTGCTCGTTTAATCAAAAACGTTGCCCGTCAAGGACGTATTTAGTATTCAGTTCAGTCGGGGTTCCGTTTTATGCGGAAACTGATGGATGATCGACAATGATGATACAACATCCGAAACGGGCTTTGGTCCCATCATCATCCTCCGACGACCCAAACCGCAAATTTACCTGAAACGAGTTGGACAAAAACGACAATGAGGAAAATGCACACAACATGCTCGTAGGTTAGGGAATCTCCAGCGGGGAGATCCATTCGACCACGTGTTGTCCATTTCGGTACAATTGGACAAAAACTCAACCCAGCGGGAAATCCATCCGACTAATTGTTTTTAATTTTGGCCGGACAGACCCATTTCTTGACCAAATGTGCGCTCATTTTAAATTGTCTCGGACATCACGCGTGACCAGCCTATCCTCCCTTATGTTTTCCTAGCCCCACTAGTTAGTGGCCCACTTCTTTTATTCATCTCTTTTTTTTTTGAGAAATACAGTACAATCGTTGACGCTCACAACACGTACATGCACCCACCCCTATGAACGCACACACGCACACCCTACCCCTATGAGCACCTCCGAGAGACCGAGTCGGCGGATCGGGTCTTGAGATTGACAAAGTCACCACGGGCGTCTCGCTATTGACGGGAACGTCGCCTCCCGCTGAAAGAATATTCCGCCTTTTATGCAACACACAGTGTCAAATCTGGGGTTTGAACTCTGGTGGGCTGGGGGTACAACCACCCTCCTAGCCACCCAACCATCTTGCTTACAAGGCGGTTGTCGCCTGGGGCTCGGCCGGTCTACGCCACTCGTCGGTGGTGAGCCAGCGCCTCCATACCAACGCGGGCAAAGGAGTAGACATGGTGTGGGTGTGGGGAGGTTGGGGCTACTGCGGACTCGCAGGCGGGCAGGAGGCCGACGTGATCGGCCACCAATGCCAATTGCTAGGGTCTGGGGAGGTAGGCTCGGCGGAGGCCACCAGCGCCAATTGCTGGGGTCTGGGAAGGTAGGCTTGTCGGCCTGGCGATAGGGACAGGATGACGGCACAACGCCACTGCCAGGAGGGTAGGCTAGGGGCGTAGGAAAGGCATGGGGTTACCGAGGGAGCTTGGCTCCATGGGCACGAGCACAACCATGGTGTAAGCAGGCTAGGCGAGCAGCTAGCCAGCGAGGGCATCGAGGAGACGAGCGGGGAAGAAGAGATAAAAATTGCAAAAGAAAAAGTAGATTGTATGTCCGACCAAAACAGGTCTCCCTGGTGGGAGCACCCCGACTACATTGGTTCGGGGCAGAAAAGTGTCTAAACTTTTTGCTCGGAAACGATCAATGGACATATTAGGACACATTTTGTGTCCAAAATGGGTCTTTCCACTGGAGACATTCTTAGTTTAGGTAATGGCCGGCCTAGCTCAGTCATCAGCACCTACTCCCTCCATCCTATAATATGGTTGTGGTTGCTTATAATTTTACGTGCAAGTCAAACATTATAAAGTTTGACCAAGAATATACAGAATAATATGAATATGTACGATACGAGATGCATATAATATGAAAAAATATTTTAAGCCAATTCTAACAATGTTAATTTGGCATTGTATAGATTTATATTTATATGGACCTACTTGATCAAACATTGTAAAAATTGACTTTGATAAAATCTTATACGTATGCAAAAATAAATTGGGCGGAAGGTAGTAAGCATGGCCGCGCGTTTCACGTGGCCTGCAGAAAATTCCAGTCTATCCATCCCGTACGTGGATGGTTCGGCAGAGTCCCATCTCCGAACGCAACGGAACAAAGCACGCATTTTCTACGGCCGCCGCCACCACGATCATCAGAATCACAGTTTTCTCTCCTCTTGTCCTTGTAAAGATCAACACGAAGTCCGATCCAGCGCTGGGCTGCTGCTATAGGACCAATTGTTAATCCACTCCCCAGAGTCCGCCACCACCACGCTAGGATAATGCACCTAGTATGTGTCCTACACCCCACCACCTAGGGGCTAGGTCCTAGCAATATTCGGAGGGGAGAAGCCTGACGACGATGCCACTTGTACATTCGTGTTCATCGCCGGATATACTACATCTCCCTCTCCATGCTTCTTTCTCATCCTAGCTTTCCCTCGGACGTTGACAGCTTCACCCTTGGCGCGCGCGCATGATTGGTCACACTCACTCAAAACGCCCCTGTCAACGCCCTCTACAGCCTCGCCCCTTCTACGCACTGATCATCACCAGTCCACGCAATTGCCGCGCGCGAGTTTATTCCCTGTTATCTCCTCGAATCATTGGAACCTCCTCCTCCTCCTACACTGCTAACCTCACCCCACGCCGTCCTCGACAAGACGTCGGCGAATCGCGCGACGACACCGATCCACCGACGTACGCGCCTAACTCTCGATCCGGTGGGATCGGGCTCACCTAGATGGCCAGATTAAGATAAGCAAAGGGCGGGACAATCACAAGACACCTGCTACGTAGTTAACTAGCCATTATTAAGGCCTCGAAACAAATTTGGTGAGGTTTCAGAGGCGAGACAGACAGACACGTACCCACTACTAGGTCTCCTCTGAAGCTTCTTCATTCCCCGGTTCAAGGGCCGACATGTCTGTTAGCCACCACCACCACCCTGCATCAAGCGATCGTGTGACGGGATCGACGATCGTCGTCCATAACTAATCGGTAATCGCGACGTGACCTGCGTTTCTTCGGAACCAAGGATTGTGAGCTTCACATTTTCGATCGGTCTAAGATATATAGAGCTAGAGCAATGCGTCCTCGCACCAAACAATTCAGCATGATGAGTGCTGCTGTTAGGAATGATTGACTTGACTCTAAATGTTTCTTCAGAAATAAGGATTGTGAGCTTCACATTTTGTATCTTCTTCTATATTGCGGTTTGGCGCGCGCCTCCATGTAAAAAACAAAGTACACCAATATATACCTTACATCTCCGCAAGACTAAAAATGTTTGGTATGCTTGATCTGCACTGAACACCGATGCCATGCAAGATCGGCCTGCAGCTGGGACAAAATATCACAATCTTCGGACAAATCACTGGCAACAGCTCACTAAAACCTATGAACGAAGATCGCTGTCATCCCATTTGAATAACGTCGCGATGCATTGAAGACTCTTTAGGCTCATACTCCCGTCCATACCGACTACAACTTCTGGGTTTTCGCTCGCAATGTTTTTTATTTCCGAGGGAAATAAATTAAATGGGATGTGACCTATGTTTCCTCTTAACAATAAAAGCGTGATGGCGACATTCAACTTTTTTTTCCTGTACTTGCATGAAATAAATCAAACTGCATGAACGAGCAATTGGAACTAGGAGCAAAATTATTTCGAGTCTCCCACACATACATACATATGTATTCCCCAAAACTACGGATAATTACAATCTTGAGACGTGTACACCATATCTACCGGTTTGATCTGATGAGGAACAGAGCTTGTAGTATACACATTCATTACCAACTGTTCATCGGATTTTCGCCGAATCCAGCGTCTTTCGGCACCGGCCCACCCGTCGGCGAGACAACCCACAAAGCGAACAGCAAGGGGGGTTGAGGGGTCAAAGTCATGATTGGAGGGGGGACCAGGCAAACACTCGTCCTTGCACATCACTACCACATGTCCAATTTCAAAAGCAAGTGCTGCCACCAAACGGAAATAATAAAGTTATTGTTATGCATTAGTTTAGTTATCTCATTATCTGGTAGTGTTAGGGGGGGGGGGGGGCTCACTTTTAACCAGAGGAGAAAGAAAGATTTGGCCATGCAAGAAGATGTAGGTGCATATGTATTGTAGGGCAGCCTGCACTTGGTTCTGTGAGATGTCAGCGTCGTTCGTTCCCCATGCACTTGCTCGGGAGCATCTGATGATGACGATGATCAGTTGGGAGATCGATACGGAAGGTCGCGGAGGGGAAAGAGGGTTTTAGGTCTACCAACTGGTGGTTAGGGGACTAATACGTCTTAACAGATCGATGCCGTCGTCACCTACTGAAAGTTCTCCGAGCGAATCGATCGATTGGTGTACTTGCAATCAAGGCTCCTCAGGCCTCAGGGACAGAATCACCTACAAACGGCAAGTTGGGAGCCTTTTCAGCTAGAAACACACCAAGCGAGTGAGGAAGGTATTGGACCTGCTTTTCTGTGCACTGAGTGGACTAACTGAACTGCCTCCTCCCCAGCAAAGTAGTATGCTGCAAGGTCACTCAAAACTGGCAAGAATCTAATGTATTTCTGAAAAAGTATAGTAGTAGTATCAAATTGGGAGGTTTCTTTTCTTGCTATTGGACAATGGCTCTTGAATTCGTTGACCAATTTGAAATTTTGAATTAACTAACTACTATTCAGTACTACCAAAAAAAAAAAAACAGCGGCATGTGGAAGCATATTCTGTCTGCAGAGGCAGTAGGATATGTGCAGCTACCACATGATCTCGGTTATATCATCACGTGAATCATGAACCAAAGTTGATGTATGTTCAGCTATCAACACATGGACGGCCGGGATCAAGCGTCGGTCGCTCACCAGGAACTGCAACTTGTGCACTCGCTCAATCTCGGCCGTCCCCGGAGCTCCAGCAGCCATCCTGAAGAACATGGTGCACGCGCTAAGACCTTACCTGCGTGAGAAAACGAGTGAGATAAAGAGGAGATAGGGAGGAATAATCTAGAGGAAACAAACAAAAATGGTGGTGGGGTTTTCTTTAGGATTTTCAGGGAGATAGTGTTAGGCAGGCCCTTATTGGTGGGAGTATATTATTGCTCAAGGAAAGGAAGGAGGTAAGGTAGGAGCTATAACAACCAAAAGAGAAGAATACCAAAAGCAACGCTATACAATCCAGTTCCTCTTATTTTAAGCCCCCTCTCTTGTTTGCTAATCCCTCTTTAGAATCCTTGGGATCAGCTCTGTCCCCGGCTGGTTTCTGTCAGAGCAACACAGCACCAAGAACAACCCTCTTGCTCCTGCAGCTGCTCTTTGCTTGGCTCAAAGCCAGTTTTCTGCACAGGTATGTGTAGTAGCCTTATCTTATCCAGCTTGCCTTCATCTTTGCATCCATCGATTTGCAGATGATTCTGTGAGCATAAGGTTTCTCTTAGCTGTTTTGATTTCTGCATAGAGATTTCTTGGTTTTGGTTGTTGCCTGTTGAGCTTGCAGCAGGTTTCTCTTAGCTGTTTTTTTTGCTTGTTGAGCTTCTTGTTCCTGGTTTGCTCCTTGTGGTTGGTGGCTGCAGCTGCACCAACTGGATAGATTGCTTCTCCTCTTTTGAGCTGATTCTTGTCAAGTCTGGTTTCTGAATTTCTCAAATACGTAGTAGTGATTGTTCCTCTAGCTGATATACTTCTCTGAAGTCAAAGAGATTCCAGCTGGTACTTCTACGTTGCTATTAACTTCTCTGAAGTCAAGTCTGCTTAGACCTTTTTTCCCCTTTGATAGGTACTGATTTGGACTGGCGTTTTGCTCCAACTAAGATGCTGAGTAGTTCATCGAGTGACTGAAAGGATTCGGTTTCTCTCTGTATGCAGGTTCCGCGGAAGCCTTGGGGATTGTGTTTCAGAAAGTGCAGTGATCTGAACTTTATTCTACCAGGTAGATATATAGACGCTTTGAATTCTGTTGGATTCATTCTGTCCTTTCCTTTTTTCTCCTTTAAGAACTGGATTTACTTCGGCTGTAGTAATCTTACTTGCCATGTAGGGTAATTCTGGATTCTTTCACTCTGCTTGTAACTTTCTGGATGAATTTGCAGTTATTCTTGCATACTTGAATCCTATCAAATTTCTGCCTAATTCAGTGCAATTTTAATCAAGGAGCAAGCTGAAATCATATTCTGAATTTCTGATTTGCTAATACTTTTCAGTTCTCTGCTTCTTCCTGGGAATACCGAAGACAAGAGCTTGAACCTTCCTAAGCGTCGACAGTACCCTTCTGATGACAGAGTGCATCATTTGCTTTTGAAGAGGATGGCCACGTTCTTCTCTACCTCCACCGATCAGAGGGGCCTCGCCGGCGGCGGTGGAGGCGGTGCCGACATGTCATTCCATCACCACTACCCCATGTCCAATCAATACCCGGACGCTTCAACCGGCGGCCTGATCCCCCTCCCGGCGACCATCGCGCACGGTGGCGGCGGAGGCGACGGCAGAGACGATCCGGCGTCGTTCATGAACTCGAGGGATGGCACCGAACTCGGCGGCCTGCAGACGCAGCTGTTCATGGGAGACGGCGGTGCGTCGGCGGGGCAGCCTAGTCATCATCAGGGCGGCCAGCTGTCGCTCAGCCTAAGCACGCAGGTGCCGGTGTCGCTCTACCAGTACGGCCGCCCGGGCGGCATGTCTCCCTCCTTGATGAGCCCGAACCAGCCGGCAGCGATGGCGATGGCGGCGAGCAGGAACGCGCCGGGAAACATGTACGTGCAGAACTCGAGGTTCCTGAGGGCGGCGCGTGAGCTGCTGGACGAGGTGGTCAGTGTCCGCGACGCGATCAAGAAGAAGGGGGACAGGAAGGACGAGTCTGCGGGCAACGGCGAGTGCGGCAAGGCCGACGGCGACAAGGGCGAGGAGAACGAGGGGAGCTCCTCCGCCGCCGAGCTGTCGGCGGCGGAGAGGCAGGATCTCCAGAACAAAGTGACGGCGCTGATGGCGATGCTGGACCAGGTGGATCGGAGGTACAGGCACTACCACCAGCAGATGCAGATGGTGGTGTCGTCGTTCGACTCAGTGGCCGGCTCCGGCGCGGCGAGGCCTTACACGGCGCTGGCCCTGCAGACGATCTCCCGGCACTTCCGGTCGCTGCGCGACGCGATCGGCTCGCAGGTGCAGTCGGTGAGGCGCAGCCTCGGCGAGAAGCTGGACGGCTCAGGGGCGGGGGGCCTGTCCCGGCTGCGGTACATCGACCAGCACCTCCGGCAGCAGCGCGCCATGCAGCAGTTCGGCATGATGCAGCAGCCGCAGCACGCGTGGCGGCCCCAACGCGGCCTCCCGGAGTCCGCCGTCTCGGTCCTCCGCGCCTGGCTTTTCGAGCACTTCCTCCACCCGTAAGCTTTCCACCCCGCCACCGCCCATGCATTCGGTTCGATCACTTCGTGCTCACTGATCCGCCATGAATGCAGGTACCCGAAGGACTCGGAGAAGGTGATGCTGGCGAGGCAGGCCGGCTTGTCCAGGGGGCAGGTGTCCAACTGGTTCATCAACGCGCGCGTTCGGCTGTGGAAGCCGATGGTCGAAGAGATGTACAAGGAGGAGTTCGGTGCCGAGATGGACTCCACCAACTCGTCGTCGGAGAACGCCGGCAACGGTAAGCACGGCAAGGTCGACGAGGCGGCGATATATTCAGAGGACCAGGACCGGGATGAGTTCCAGAGCCCGTCGAGCGCCGCCGCTAGGCACGTCGGCGGGAACCAGCTGCTTAACGCATACAAGTCGGAGCCGGTGACCGGCATGGACGGCGTCACACTGTCCAGCCTCGGCGGTGGCGGCGACATGGGCGCGTACGCGCAAGGCCTCACCCTGACCCACCACGGGCCGGGCGGCGGCAGCCTCCTGCAGGATGCGTTCGCGCAGCACGGTGGCGACGACGCCAGGTTCGTGGCGTACGGCGGCGACATGGCGGACCTCGGCGGCAGCGTGTCGCTGACGCTGGGCCTGCAGCACTGCAACAACAACGCCGGCCATGTGCCAGCCGAGCAGCAGGGCCTGCTGTACGGCGGCAACCCCGGCGACTTCGACTTCCTCAACGGCGCCGACGACCGGCAGCGGTTCTCCTCGTCATCGTCGCAGCTGCTGCATGATTTCGTCACATGAGCAGCCGCCGGAACATGCGGCACAGCGCCTTACGGAACAAAGCAGGCAGTCGACGGCGTGTCAGAAGCCTGGGCAGGCCGGCCGGCGCCGCCGTGAACACACATGCAGTAACATGGGACACGGTTAATCTGAAGCAAGTATATATATACACATACAAGTATACAATTGGTTTGGTAAGTGACCTAGGTTTTGTATATGACATGGGGGGTGTAGCTACTGTAAACGTAGTAGATTGGTATTTTTGCATATTTTTGCTAGACTGCACAGATTTCATTGATGAAATGATTATTTCATGAAACGATGATCTGTTGATCCGGTCAGTTTGCTGATCTGTATTTGTTGAAATGTATCGAACCACTCTTCAGAACTTTTGAAGATCTGTTCTGAACTTCTGAGGAAGTGCTGCAATTTGCAGTTTGGAAACACCAGGTTTTCTGAACCTGAGAAGGAAACAGTGTTGCCAAATGTAGACATGAAATGTTCAGATTTTGCCCCTGTACGTCTGATGCCATGGACACGCATAGAATCATCATGTTCAGGCAGCCGAAACATAGATAATGGCTGTCACATTTAAAAATAACAATTCTTAGACAGTTAAAACACTTATTCGTCTAACGGAGAAGGTTCCCCACGACATGACGACTGACCGTACGAATAGACTCAAATTTGGCAGTGGAAGTGCTTGCACTACTAGACACTAGTACTGTCTTGCTACATATTTGTTCATACTAACAAACTTCAGATGATCACCAAAACACTGCAAAGAAGCACATGAAGTTTGCTCAAGTTCCCGGTTTCTTCCCCACTGGTCGGCGCTCGCGCCCTGTATTCACCTGCAAACAAAATGGATTATGGCATTTCCATTGATGTGTTCACCCTCTTAAAGGAAAAAACGAAACATTTAATCAGATTCATGTTCATCGTTGAGATATACAGACCTCTTGTATAGAGATTTGATACCTCGTCCCAGTGCAGAGCTCTCTAGAAACATGTCCCCGCTCTCCAAAACATCCACAGAGGAAAGCTCAAAGTCATCATTTCCGCTAAATTCGTTCGATTCAAACCACATCTTGGACACCCGTTCTTTCAGGAAGGCTGTCTTGTGATCCTCCTCCTCCGGTGAATCGGCAGCAACAAGACGGTAGCAATACACCATTTTGGACTGCCCTGGTCTGAATGCACGTCCGATCGCCTGCCGCATCACAGAAGGATTTTCATGGACTTCCAGAATGACGACGCGTGATGCGCCAACAAGGGAAATGCCCTCGCCGCATGCCTTGATGGAGCCAAATAAAACTTTAGCTTGTGGTGAGTCGTTGAATCTCTTGACCGCCTCGTTTCGCTGGTCTGGAGTTGATTTACCATTTATCTTGAAAATGTGCTCCCCTGGTTTCCATCCTGTCTCTCTTATGACGAGCATTTCCAAGAAATGCAGAGAACGAACATACTGGCTGAACACAAGTACCTTCTCTCCTGCAACTTCTGAAAGAGACAACAATTCACATATGAACTTTGCCTTTGCCCCAATGTTGATATTAGTTTCACGGACGATTGAACCAATATCCTCGGCAGTATTTCCATTTTTCTCATTATCATTCTGTGCATCCTTTAAGCACGGATGAAGAGAAACAGCATTGCATTTTGAACGTCTGCTAAATTGTTTAAGTCCCACCAAACTTCTAATGATCTTTTCCTGCTCAGTACCCATGTTCAGAAAAACGGTGAAGTCCACAAGTCCGGGTAGCTCCTCTGAAAGCCCACCCTGATAATAGTGAAGCACATTTGCAGTTAGCTCACGCAGATTCTGGATGAGCATCACTCTCACTTTATCATTTGCTTCTTTTTTAAGATTTTCTTCAACCACATCACAGAAGTACTTATCCGAACTGTTCATTGACCGTGCACTTTTCCCCAGCATGTCAACCTTGCTTAGTATGCGCTTCACTATTGCACGAGATCTCTCCATCTTCAAGAATTTTGGCCGGACGAGGTTCAAAATGTTGAAAACCTCATTTACATGATTCTGAAACAAGGTCCCTGAGAGCACCACTTTTCTAGGAGTTCGTATAGTTTCAAGTGCACTGAGTAAAGCAGTGTTCTCATTTCTCGGAGTGTGGCCTTCATCAAGAATGACAAGGCTTGGGACATTCAGCAACTTGTCTTTGCACATGATGGTTTCTGCATCATAAGTCTGATCAGAAATTATGTGTGCGAAGTGCTCATACCCTAGCAGCAATATGCTTCTGTTTTCTTCCCACAGCTTCAAAACTGTGAGTTGCTTAGACCGGTTACCAGCTTTGAAGGAGTAGAAGTCATACAAGGGAATTTCCTCAATTCGCCATCGGAGAAATTCTGTTTTCCATGTTTCCAGAATACCCTTCGGAAGCATAATCAATGGCCTTCCTTCAGGATATCTCGCCAGGAAGCTTTGAACAAAGCTAATCACCATAAAAGTCTTTCCAGAACCTGGCGCATGTGCTAGAATACAGCCTCCAGGGTTGTTCTCATCTGCCAAGTTCTTGATCAAGAAATTAAACCCTTCAACTTGGTGAGATTTCATCTGTTCTGAATGCTGAGGGTGGATTGATAGAGAATCAGGGACCACTTGAAAAATATTTTCTGAAGGATTGATAGTTGTCTCCAAATCAGTAGAATTTCTGGGTTCTGGATGGTATGTTCTGTAAGATTGCTTGCGCTGCATGCTAGAGAAAATGAGAGATGTGGCTCCGCCAATATGGAAAATAAAAGAAATTTCTTTTCTCTAATCCACATGTTTTAGAGAGGAGGATTGGGATAAGATTTATACTTAGTCTAAATTGGAAAACAAATATCTCAGTAAAATCCTAATTCAAACAAAAAGTAGAAGTTAAAATAAAAACTACTGCATTAGTTAAAAACACATGTAGAGACGATCTGAACGAGTGTTCATATAATAAATATTGTTTCACCTAACAGTATTAATGAAAAATAACTGATTTAGTTTTTTTTTTCGATGATACTCCTCTGTTCCTAAATATAAGATGTTTTGGTAAGGCGAATTGACCTGCCAAAACACCTAATATTTAGGAACAGAGGAAGTAGCATTCAGCACTAATCATCAATGAGTTGATTGGCAGGTTATGCTATAACTAGTTGATATTGTGATGCCAGATGAAATTGTCTCCGCTATGTAGTCATTACAAGAAATTCGTAATAGGGATACTCTTAGTAATCATCAATAGAGTACTCAACAAAGTAAATTAGACTAATTTGGTTGAGAAACTCCATACCTTTTTCCACTGGACCTCAATAATATTCTCAATGTGTTGCTGGATCAGACCACAAACACGGCAAACAATACCCAAATCATCTTTCATAATGAAGTCATGATGACAATCATCTACTACTTCACCAGTATCCTTTTCCGACGGAACAATACTTTGCTCACTTTCATTGGTCTGCTCAGATAAACTGTATTGGTGAGTCTCTCATCATGACGTGAGTAAAGGCAGACAATAAAAACAAAGTATGCAAGTAAATTAACATTAAAAAACAGTAGTATAATGACGTCAAAGCATCAAAATGTGCAAAACTTGATGCTTCAAGAGAACCTGTCAGATCATGTGCTCCAACTTTAGACCTCTGAGTAATAATAAAATGCAAAATAGGGGCACATAACTGACCTCCAATATTATGCTGAAGACAGCAATCATTTTTTATAATATATATACCACGTAAAAAGAGCAATGGTGCTCTACTATAGGCATGTAATAAAAATATTATACAGGATGTACTTGCTGAGAACCATTTAATTAATGCAGGTATGAAAATTATTATCAATATATCATCACATACTTGTGAAAGAAAATTAACGTATCATGGAATGCTTATGACACAAAATAAGGAAGCTAGGCACTGAGGTAGCCCATCCTAAAAATAGTGTAAATACCTTCGAACATGCCAATGCAACCGACATGTCCCTCCAAAGGTCTTCTAGCTCATCAACTAGGTCATCATTGTTATCATAGTAACAGTTTATTGTTGACTCACTTCGTATAACCTGACAAGATACAACAGGTGTGTCTCCTTTACTTTGGAAACCTTCAATTTCGCCTTCCCTTGTTTCTTTCTCCTCGTCGTGCCTCTGCTGAAATACAAGATGATGAATATTAGTGGGAAAAACAATTCCATTAATCAATCCAACATTTTAGTCAATAAAAGAAATTATCTCTCATATAGTCATATGTAACTAAAATCATTCATTTGTTTGCCTTGAGTAGGCATGTTATCAGGAAAGAATAATGAACTTAAAACCCAATTTCTTTGTGACTTACTAAAGCTAAAACAAGATATTTAACCAACTTAAAACATATTCCTATAAGAAACAAAATGGAAATTTACTTCAGAGACATCATTGAGTTGCTTCAAGCGGAATATGCCAATATCTTACTAATGCACACACTCTTTGGTCAAGGATTTTTGGTGCTACTGAGATATGATAATGACGAAAATGCTCAGTGATTGCCAGCAGTTTTCTAACCGATGGTATCGAACAAAAATATGATTCAACAATATTGATTAACATTTTCAGAGCTAATAGTGAAGCATACCCCATTGTAAATGTTTATCTCATCATGTCCTTGCTTCATCATTTGCTGTGGTGGCTCTGAAATACTCTGGCCATCAAGTAGAGCAATTTCCTTGGGCTTGAAACACAGTTGGAAGCTAGTCAATAATAAGTAGTTTCAAAACAGTGCAATACATCATAATAGCATAAGGTTAGAGAAACTAGATACTGTTTGGCAGTAGCAGAGCTTCACTAAATAATGAGGGGCAATCATGCCTTATGTATTGTTCTTTCTAAGAAAGATGACTTTGTTTTAAGAAACACATAATCAATAAATATCTATATGTTATAAAAAGAATCTCAAATCGGAAGGTGTGTGCATGGGATGGGTTGGGGGTGGCCCCCCTGGCCACTAGTCCGGCACTGCAGTTAAGGATCACATAAGCTGTTTGTTGCAATCATGGGAATGAATAATGTCTGTTGCCTCCTCTCTAGTTAATGCAGTAAAAAAAGGATAATAATGCAGTATATTCGATGCATTTCAAAAACAAGAATTTTCATGACAAGTTGAATACCTCATTGTCAATGCCCATGTCGTCCATTCCTTGCTTAACTACAAGTTGGACTTCAGAACTGCAGTAATCATAATCCAGCATGATGGTGTCCTGGTACTGACCAGACTGCTCAGGCAGCAAGCATTCTTGGATAAAATTGGCATTTTGATTACCAGATGAATTTCCATATCCAAAGGACATAACCATGTCAACGTCATCAGAATCAACTACACAAGTTGTTTCCTCAGCTCTAATATTGTCCATGTTACCATGGACATGATCACCACCATTGTCTGGATCCAAGTCAATAATATTATCAGAATTAATATTGTTCTCACTTTGTGAAGCACCATGTAATCTTGAACCCGATGACTTGGGCGCTGGACTGGCATAGGGAAGCTTGATAGGTACTACTTGCAACTTCTTAAGGGTGTTAATAATTTCATGCCTCTTGTTATTGATTGCCTTGTAATCTTCAGTGACACTCCCATGCTTCAAGTCACTGAATTGTGCGAGAAAGTTAAGACAGACAGATCTGCTCTGACTAGTGATGCTTGACGGGGACTGGGTGCCTGTGGAGCTATCATTCCCAGTTTCATGTTTCTGCCTCTTGCAGCTGGCAGGATCCATACTGCAGAAGAGAACCAAAAACACTCAGTGCATTGGGGCATGCACTGCAACCAAGGTGAAAATGTGTCAAAGAAAAGTTCAAAAATTGAGCGAAAATGGAACTAAGGATAGAAAGGATAGCAGCAAGATAAAAGGAACATCACCATATTATCATGCATGAAGTACAGGTTACTAGGGACATTTCCATCAATACCATGAATAAACTTAGGCGTTCTGTTGATCACTCTATACAATGCCTCATGTAAATGAAAAACCAAGTCTCCTTTTTACCACAGGATGAAAAATAATCTGATATTTCTAGCTCCAACAAATATTGTTTTCCTCTTCCCCTTTTTGATCCCAGAGCTTTTACTGATACGCCTTTCCCTTGTTTGGTCAAAAACTGCGGTGACTTATATCAAATGATGAATGCAGCGATTGCACTCTATCTCTAAACAAGATCATTTTTTAGTAATCGCATTTTCGTTCTCTTGTCAGACGTAGAAATCTTCAGTCTGAGACTTAACACAGAGGAAATCACAGAAAATCTCGAACCAGGCTTTCGCCCCGCTTTATAAATAAAGCAACAAAATCACAGAAAATAGAGTAATTCAATAACAGAAATCAGGATAGTCTGCTAGTGGCAAGTTAAAAATAAATTTAGATTGTGATAGGTACCATCCACTCATTTTACTACGATGTACCATCCACTAATTCCACTCCTTAGTTTCAGCTTATGCACTTCCACTGAACTACCTATACAGGTTATACTCTGTTTTTTGAGCAATGAAACATGGCCCATCGAACTACCTTGCTGCCTTGATGAAGCAGAGTATCACAGCTCAATACTAAAACGACAAAGCCGAGCAAGTTTGTTGTTTATTCCAGAGCAGCACTGCCATTCATATCAAAAGGGGCAAAAAATACCATACAAAACTTTGGTGAAGTAGAGTATCATCACAGACAGGTTTAATAGAAGATAGCGTAGTTAGTAGGTAACCAAAATGTCCTAATTAATCTTCCTCACTGTACTTGGTTTATACTTCGACGGGCATATATGGGTACTTCGCACTTTTAGCTACTAATAATGAAAATAGCCGAAATTATTTATGTGAACTGTAGTACTCACGAAGTCACGATCCAACGAATCGGGAAAGAGTTCTATCTCAAGCACCTGATTCGTTAAATCACCGTGGAATGATAGATGCGAGGTGTGAGGCTGCAACTTTGATGCGACCAACTAGCGGCACCAAACCTAGCTACTGCCCGGACCCCAATTTTGATGGGAAAATCTCACTCCCGACCTCGAGAAACCACTCGATTTGGACCTAAAATCTTGGAATCCGCCAGTACGATAGACAAATTCAGCCAGATGATACTGCCCGAGCAAGAGATGCATTGATCGGTCCCCAATGGCGCCCGTCAAAAAACCCCAAACCCCAAGAAACTGTACAGAGCGAAAGGGGGGAATGCAGCAGACGATAATAGACGAGACGGGAGAGAGCGGCGGAACTACCTCGGGGAGAAACAGAGGAGCCGGATGAGGCAGGTAGGAGGAGAAGGGATTTCACGAGGTGCTTGGGGCTAGGGAGTGTGAGACCCCTCCGGTTCTTGCAGCGAGAGAGGCGCTGGTGTTTCTTCGCTGTTCTGAAGTACTAGTAGTGGAGACGTTGGGTGTTGAGGGCGCCCGTTCACATGACTACTAGCAGTGGAGAGTGGAAACGTTGGGTGTTGAGGGCGCCCATTCACGTGACGTTTGGGGAGAAACTAAATTTTGATTACTTTGTATTATCTCAGCGACACTTATTATGGATTAAAAGGAGTAATTGTAATGAAACGGGTTGAACTTTTATCATATATACGAAGTCCCTGAGCCATTGATAAAGATCTCCGAGGTTCGTTATTTGGTTTGAGGAAATATCTTCAAGGATTACAAATACAGGTTAAATAACATTTCAGTAAAAAGACTAATTCACCTTTGATGCCATGAATTTTTCATGGTAACTTCAGCCAGCGATATTGTAGAGAAGATGAAATAGTGGAGTTACATAATATAGATCCGTATTCCATCTTTTCCTAAATTCTTCTCAATTACAGAGAAATTTCATTTATATAAACAATTGTTATGTTAGGCAACCCCCCCCCCCCCCCCCTTCCTTCCTTCCTCTGTGACTCCCGTGTCGCCACAACTAGAGCGACCTGGGAGAGCCCCAATGACATGAAGCCCGCCTCGAGCTAGTTCCCCTCAATGGCAGCTCTCTGCTCGGCTATCCCTTCTTGCCAGATGCTTCATGTGTGCTTTGGATTAAGCAGTCGAGGGCACGGTTCCTAGGCCGTACTAACCGACGTCTCTCTGGCCGGTGGCTAGACGATTAAGCGCGTCTGGTGGCCCACATAAAATATGAGATGGTCCCCTGACCTCCTCGGCTACGTGGCGATGTCAAAGACGAGGACCGGAGCATGGGGGGCTCGCCGCACGTCGGGTGGAGAGCCGCACCCGGCTGGCTCGGTTGGACACCGTCCAAAAATTGTGAAACGGGTTACTGGGGCCATGAGGTTCGTCGGTTCACAGAGTTGTATTGTTTGTATTTCCCGTTACACAATGGGATACGATATGTGTGATACATATAGTAGTGCATAGCGAGTCACGTTCAAACGGCACACTGGTGGTCAGTGGACACACATGGCATGGGACACACATGAAAGTGAGAAGTGCCTGAGATAGAGGGACATGCTTGGCTTTTCTACAACATAGGACCCACTTTTAACGCCTTTTGCAATGCACATCGCAATTATTTATGCCTCTGTTTCTCGAGCGCGACATTAAGAAACGCCGCTCTTGCATGCCACCAACCACAATGCTAATATGTATCGGCATGGACTCGGTCATGGCACATAATTATCCGCCCTCCTTGCTAGGGATCGAGAAAGCTCATCCGTCAAATAAAAAAAATTCAGATATGATGCGTGTTGACGCCCCGTTGGGAAACCCCAAGAGAAAGGTATGATGCAGCATAGCAGCAAGTTTTCCCTCAGTAAGAAACTGAGGTTATCGAACCAGTAGGGGGAAGGAAACGCCTCAAAGGTGTTGCAAGCAACATGGAAACCTGCACAACACAAACTCAAGACTTTGCCCCAACTAACAGTGAGGTTGTCAATCTCACCGTTGCTGTAACAAAAGATTAACTGTATGGTGTGGAAGGTGATGATGGTTTGCATCAAGTAAACAGTAACAGTAAAAGATGTATCAATGGTAAAGATTGGACCGGGATCCATAGTTCACTAGAGGTGTTCTCCTTAGATAAATAAACATGGCATGCTGGGTAAACAAATTACAGCAGGGCAATTGACAGGACTGAGCAAGGCATAACAATGCAATACTAGACAAAAATATCCTATGAGATTCGATTGGACAATACAACAATATACATAGACCGTCATCCAACTGCATCTATGACTAGAAATCCACCTTTTGGTTATCATCTGAACCCCCTCCAGTATTAAGTTGCAAGCAACAGACAACTGCTTTAAGCAAAGTGTGTAAGGTAAATAATCCACTTGTTCCATGAACAAGAGACCGTTTGAAAGGATACAGATGTCACCTAGAGGAGGGTGAATAGGCGATTAAAACTTTTCCAAGAGTGGCTCGACAAAGGCGGAATTAAACTAGCATTTACTTTGTCAAGCACAACCTAGGACAACTAGGGTTCACCTATGTGCACCAACAACTTATGCTAAGCAATACAAGCAACAATGTGATAGCAAGATATGGATTACTTCAAGCACGAAGTCTATCACAATGTAAAGTGCATAAGTAAAGAGCTCGGGTATAGAGATAACCGAGGCACGCGGGGACGACGATATTTTACCGAGTTCCTCCCAACATGTAGTACGTCTCGTTTGGAGAGGGGGTGGTATCTAACCACCTACGCCACAAAAGGCCTCCCTTATTCTTCGGTGAATCTCATCCCAATGGGATCGATCCACGCTTCCACTATCGGTGCACTTGCCGGTGGCAAACCGGAACCTTTCACAAGGTTGGGGCACTTCTCCACAACTTAATTGGAGGCTCCAACAAACGCCACCAAGGCCACAAAACCGTCTAGGGTTCCAAGAACCCAAGAGTAAAAAGCTTCTCAACTTTCACTCACCAAATCCTCACCGAGAACTCAAACTGATGCACCAAATGCAATGGCAAGGACACAAGAAGTGCTCAAATCCTTCTCTCCCAAATTCCACCAAAGCTACAAAAGCTTATGGGGAATAAGAGAGGAAGAACAATGGAGGAAATCCACAAAAGACTCCAAGATCTAGATCCCAATATGTTCCCCTCACTTAGAGGAGAGATTGATTGGTGGGATTGTAGATCTAGATCTCCTCTTTCAAATCCCTCAAGAATATGCAAGAATCATAGGGGGGATTGAGAGGAAGCAAGCTCAAGAAGGTAAAAAATGGAGGGGAAAACTTGCAAGATTAGTTGAGGAACCATTGGGGAAGAAGGCCCCTTAAATAGGTCCCTCCAAAATCCAACCGTTGCAGCCAAAAAACGCGATTCCCGGTACTATCGGACTTTTCCGGCACTACCAGACATTCTCTGGGGTTCCTGGGGCGCCAAACGCATTTTTCTCTGTGCTTCCAGGTACCAAAATGTGGTACTACCGGACCCCGGTACTACCGTATCCTGGTCCGGTACAACTGGTCATCACAGAACGAAAACAGCCATAACTTTTGCATCCGGGCTCCAATTTCAATGATCTTGGGCTCGTTTCTAAGAGGACAACAACCTCTACAAGATCATGCAAAGAAACATCATAGTCCAGCAAAATGACGAAAGGTTTAACCTCTCTCAAAAATACAAACCGATAAAACCTCCAACATCGAAAACGTAATAGAAAATGCATATGAAATCCGTTTTCGATGAACTAGAGCTTGTCATGGAGATTAACACAAGCTCTAAATCCTCACATGAGTAAGAACCAAATAATGGAAGGTTTTACCAATATCTAAAATACAAACCGGTAAAACCTCCAAGATCAAAACCTTCTGCCGCGCTAGGTACTAAAATGCGGTACTACCGCTTTTTGGTACCTAGCCCGACAGTGGCTTTTGGCAACTTGTCAAAAACATTCTGCCGCGCTAGGTACTAAAATGTGGTACTACCGCTTTTTGGTACCTAGCCCGGTAGTGTCTTTTTGCAACTTGCCAAAACCTTCTGCCGCGCTAGGTACCAAAATGCGGTACTACCTAGGAAATAAGACCAGCAGATATTCAAACAGCTATAACTTTTGATTGGTAACTCCGATTGACCTGATTCCAATTGCGTTGGAAAGAGGACGACATCAGCTTCCCTATAAAAGGTGAAAATATTGGTTATCACCAAGTGGGAAAATGTATCAAGTATAATAATGTGAGATACCTCACTTGGTGAGAAACCAAAAAACCGCATAGATCAAAATCGCAATAAGATATAAAAGAGGGATCCGATTTTGATGAATAAGAGCTTGTTATGGAGATTACCACAAGCCCTATATCCTCACATGGATAAGACCAAATAACAACCAAATATGATGATGCAAGTATGCAAAGGTTTGAGCTCTCTCCGAACGATGTGATCGAGTTACTCATTTGAGAGCCCCTCTTGATAGTACAGTTATCTATCCTAAACCCGGTCTACCACTAACAATATGAGACCGGCAAAAGGGAAAACCTATCAAGATTATACCTTTGCCTTGAGCATTCCACTTGAGCTTGATGTAGACGATCTTTCCCTACTCAAGATGGAACGCCTTTCTTGATTCCTCATCATCGATCCCTGATCACCGAGGATGGCAAGCATCAAACATGAGATCTTCTATAGATGGCGCATTTTGAGCTTGCACAACATATCTTCTCATTTCATCGACCTTGAAGCCGACACAAGCTCCAAGCGATGCCAATGGACAATTCCTATAAGTATAACTTAATACACACATTAGTCCCGTGGCGCCCCGCAAAACCACTACTAGAAAATCGCTTGGTATTTTGTGTTGTGCATCATCATGACATCATCATGCATCTGTTTGATAAAAACTATTTTTACAAAGGTCTATTTTGTTTTTGCAAACACCCCCCCGTCTTAATTCAAATCAAACTTCGGTTGTCCAGATATTTTGTTTTGACTAAATGATTTACAAAGGTTCTTTAAAATAAATGTGTAAAGAAAACCCGAACCAAATATCTAGTCCTAAATCCTTTTCCTACCTAACCCTAACCTACCCAGTCCCCAGCCACATCACCCCGGCCAACCCCGTCTCGCCACCTCACCAACCCTCACCCCTAACCCTATCACCACGCGCTGCCTCCACCATCCCACACCACCCGCCTGTGGCATCCCGCAAAACCACTACTAGAAAATCGCGTTGTTTTTGTGCATTGCATCATCATGACCGCATGCTCATGTCATCATGCCACATTGCATTTGAGCATCGTCATCATCTTGCATTTGTTTGTATAAAACTATTTGCGGAAAAACCTGTTTGTGTTTTCTAAACGGCCCGTCTTTATTCAAACGCCAAACCCGGGTCTCCGGATTATTTTGTTTCGGCTGCTATCGGTTTGCAAACGGCCCGTTTAAAACAAATAAAATGTTTAATTATTTTTAGTGGGGGCAGTCGAACGGTCCGACCCGACCCGAACGACCACCCCCAGGAATTATAATCGGTCCAACCTAAATCCTAAGGCTACCAGATAATCTACCCACACCCCTTTGGCCACCTCACCCCGGCCAACCCCGTCGCGCCACCTCACCTCTCCTCTCCCCCACCCAATCAGATGCTGCCACTTGGCCCAGCCACTCCCTCTCTCTCTCTCCTCTCTCCCCTGTGGCCCCACCTAACCTCACCCACCCCCAGCACACGACGCACACACGCACACAGGGCCACACAACACCACACACGCGACACTGGATCCCACACCGGATCCCACCCCGGATCCCACCTCTCCTTCAGGCGTGCCGCCCTTCCTCCCCTCCGCCACAGCTGCTCCTCTCCCACTCGCCCGGGCCTTGCTCTCTCCAGGCCTGCGGTCCCGCCATCGTCTGCAGCGTGGCCGAGCCTCCCACCTCCCGCTGCCGCTGGCGCATCTCAGCCTCCCTCGCCCGCCGCCGCCTCCTCCTCCTTCTCCGCTCGCCGCCTGTCCTCCTCCCCGGACCACCTCCGTCGAGCCCCGCCTCTCGGTGCCCCTCCACCGTCGCCTCCGCGGAAGACCCCGAGCGGTGAGGCCCCCTCCGGCGTCCTCGCCGTCCTGCGCCCTCCGTCGCCGTCGAGCCGCGTCGCCAGCCCGCCCGTGTCCCCGAGGCCGCGCCGCCGAGCTCAGTCGCCGCCCGCTGCGGGTCGTCCCGCCGCCTCCGTCGACCGCGTCGCCGTTCGCCTCGCCGCGCCCGACCCTCGCTCGCCGGGGCCGCTCCTGCCGTCCCGAGCCAGCCGCCCGCCTCCGTCGGCGTGGTGCTCGCTAGCCCAGCGCCATGGCTGTAGGTTGTGTCCCCTCTAGCGCTGACACCGTGTGGTGGTGCTGGCCGCCAGAGAAGTTGCCGTCGACATGCTTGTGTGCTCCTGCGTGTATGTGTTGGTGCTTGAGCGATGTACCAAGACAACGTCCGAACCATGGTTACAGTACCTGTACTCTGTCTCAAACCCGTCAACGCCATCTACACCGAGAGCCCGCGGTACCAGGAGGACAACAAGGAACCCGACAAGATCTCCATCACGGACTTCAAGTACCCCCTTGGATGCGACAGGATTCCCTCCTCGGACCCCAAGAACTCCTTCCCGGCTCCGCTAGCCGAAACCTCGAAGGCCGCGATGATGTTGAATCAAGATCGCCATCATCAATGTAACCGGAACACCCAGACCTTCGTACAGGGATGCTCAACGTCAAGACTGGCTCAATGCCGATGGGCTCGAGGGGTGTACATGGTGCCACTAGATAACCGCCAAGATCGTCATCGGAACCACAAGGCCGCTGCAGTGAACTCGACAAGATCTACCACATGAAGACCGTACCGAACCGGTGACCCTCGACGAACCTCCGGCAAGAACTTCGACATGGCCAAGATCTACCGCAACCGAGTCCGGCACCGACAAGTGAAGTCAGGACCACCAAGCCCTTCCTCGCGGAACGCCAAGACCTACCTCTGTTATCCGAGAACGTTTCCGTCGAACCCTGGACCCTGAGACCGACCCCGAACCATCGGACCAAGTTCGTCGAACCCTAATGTGTGAACCCCTTCCCGCAAACCCTATTTTTATAGTATATACAACTTATCGCATATTAAATGTTCATGCATGCATATTGTTGTGTGGTTTGGGGGCCTTATGCCGATTCACCTCATAAGTAAATATGGGGCCCATATGCGGGCAAAACTAGTCTCATATTGGCCTCATTTAAATTGGTGTAGCGAACCCGGTACTATCTTCTGCCATGTTATGACAACATTTAATTTGCGGGGTAGTTAAATAACTTAAACCGTTTAATTAATTGTCGGAACCCCGGTTCCGCTTAATATGACCTAATTGCATCGCACCGTTGCCATGTCATACATCATGTACGCATCATGCCCGATCTTCTGCTGTTGTGTTAAAAAGTGCATTCGGTGTTTCTTCTAGTGTTTTGCTTCTTCGCGGATAAGGCCGTTGAGTTGATGTGAGCTTCGACCCGATCTTCGGATGAACCTTCGACAATGTTTTCAGGCGAGCATCTCCCCCTTTCTACCTATCTTACTTTTATAGTATTTATTCCCTCCTGTTGATCTATTGCTATCTGTGTTGCGATGCTCTAGTTTTCGTACCCGTGATATCCCGTGCAGCCCTATATCGCCTTGGACACATCCTATTACCTGTTGTTTGGTAGATAGTTGGACTTGCGCGTCGTAGTCGCTTTCCCAAGTGTTGTTGCGTGTTGTCAAGTGCCACAGTTGTTGATGTATTGCCGCATGTTGATGTTGGAGATGATCATGGTTTTACTTATCGTTCACTTTAATTCCTGTTTAACAACTAAAGTTGAAGTAAGCAGAGGCATCGGTGGGTGATAGATAATATTTGGTTTCCGAACGCCCACTTGTGTCCCGTAGGACCCCGAGTACTTGATACATGTTCCTTGATTTATCGCGCTATCCACATCCGGGAGGTATATGGGACCCCGAGCTGAGCTTGATTCATCTTATTTCTTGGGGCCACAAACTAGTTTGAGGTTTTATTTACTATCCTGTACTTATGCCATGCTATACAGATTTAAGATTGTGCGAGAGCACACTGCATTTAGGATCGTGGCACGATTCCGCTGTGTCGACAAGCCCAGCCACACTTTCGGGTTCCCGATCGTTCACAGTCCCCACAACCTTAAGTCCGCCCGAGTCTCCGGCCCGGCCGTTGCGGGTCTACTTTAAGGGGTGGCCCCCTGAAATATTTCTGAATCCTATGATTGCTTTGTCGTGAAGGCCTCGTTGGGTTTTGATTTGGTTTTTCCGAGGTTGATCGAGCGTGTGTTGCTATTGGTGCACCCCGGCCGGGTAAAACTTTCTGAAAGCCGTGTCCGCGGATATGGACGACTTGGAGCACATTATCTCGATCATAGACAAGCATAACTAAAGTTTATTGCTATAAATTTGACTTTATAATGACTAGTAATCAGCTTCACTATAATGGAATGGCTAACTAATACTGCCCACAATTGCTTGCTTTGGGTGTCGCTTGCGACCATTGTACCTGACTCGTAAGTATTGCAACTACAACGGAATGGCTAAATAAAAGTACCAACAACTGCTGGGTTTTGGGTTTATCTCATGCTATCTGTATCTGATTAGTAATTGCCGCAACTACAACGGAATGAATAACTAAAAGGGCCCACTGCTTCTTTTATCAGGACAATTATCCATACCTGACTAGTAATTGCTGCAACAATAACTGAATAAATAAAACTGCCAACTGTGTGAGTTCCTCGGTTGACTTCCTCGTTTGGTCTCGAGGGGGAAACACCAGGATGGGTTTGTTTGGTGTTAGTTTCAGGTTACATCCGGATAGGTCATTCTTATCCCTCTCTGATAACCGCCAGCTGTATCGAGTCTCTATAGGTTGTTTAGTGCATGCTGCCGCTGCCGCTTCAGTCCACCATACATGTGTAGGCGAGGACCGCCGAATTCTAGCCTCGTCGTGTACTGGCCTCAGTACTGACGCTCCTCTTTTTCCTTTGACCTTTGTCGGCACCCCTTTTGTTTAAGCAGGTTTGAGATCGACGTCGTTAGCAGGGTTACCCTTCCGGCTTGGCCTGGGCAGGGTTATGGACGCCATTGGTTATTCTTCAGGGCTCTTAGACCCATTTGCATCTTGTCCGTAGTCGGACGCTGTGTCATTCTCAAGGTGATTTGGATCTTTGTATATTATATCTGTATTCTGGACTCATTGAGTCGTTATATATATATATATATCGTGGGTCCCATCAAGGACTGTTGTGTAATGTTATTACTTCGTTTTCCACCCGCACGAAAGTGCCTGGTGGGCACCTTTGAATCGTTTCTATGCAGGTTTGGCGGGTTTTGCTAAAACTTGCATAGGGTCGATTCTGAGGGTGTTACACCGCCTGTCCCCACCCCTCCTGCTTCGCATGCCCCCTCTCTTTCCTGGCCCAGAGCCCCACCGACCCCGCTCGCTAGAGCCACCCTAGCCCCACCCGATGACCACTCCCCAACCCTCTCACTTCCACTTCGGCCCCACCTCCCTCATCCCCGACCCCGCTCCTCTTCCGTTTCCCCTCCCTCGCTGGCCTCGACGCTCCCACCGACGCCTGCCCACCCGCCAACCACGCGGTCCACGCCGAGCCGCCTCCCTCCCCGCTTCGCTCATCTCTCTCGAACCACCCCCAACCTCGCCTCCCTCTCGTCCTGATCCCCGCCGCCAGCGAGCCCTCCGCTGCGCCCCGTCTGGCTCAAGCCGCTGCCCCTCCTCTCCGGCGCGTGGCAGCACCCCGCGCGACGCGCCCCTCGGCCTCGCGTCTCCTTCCCCAACCCGTGACGCCGCCGCTGGCATGTGGCCCAGCCGCCGGCCGCGCGGCTCCTCTCCTCGCTGGCCCCCTTGTCCGCTTCCGGCCGCGCTCTCCTCCTCCAGCGTCGAGTGCCGTGCCATGCTCGCTCGCGCCCCAGAGGTGGCGCCCGAGGCCAAGACCCCTGCCTCACCTCCGCCTCGAGCCGCTGCCATGGCTTCGCCACCGCCCGCTTGCCCCCTCCACCTTGCGGCCGCCTCGCCCGGCCTCCTCGGCCTCGACCTCCTCCGATCTGACAGCCTCGGCCGCCTCCTCTCCCTCACGCGGCTCCGCCCGGCGCTGACCCCCTCTGCGCCTCCAGGGCACTGCCCTCCCCACTGCTCCGCCTCCTCAAGCCCGCGTCGAGGCCGGCCCCTGTTCTGCCACATGCAGGCCGTCGACCTCGCCGTCCCTGCACGCATCGAGCGCCGCCGCAGACGCCCTCGGCCCCACTGCCCCGTGTTCCTGCGCGTTCCTGGCCACGTCGGTCGATCTCGGCCTTCCCCTGGCCCGCCCTGCTGCCGTGCGTGTGCAGCAACAAGCCACACGGGCACCCTCCTGGTGATGCCAACAGGGGTCCTGCGGTGGTGTTGATGGTACTGCAAGATGGTAACATTGCATATAATCCTTCCGGTGAACAAGAGCTGCAAGCCGGACAAGTACCCCGATAAGCCACCCGAACATTCGGTGCTAAGTCCAAGTTCGCCATCGACAATCGAAGCCTCGAAACCCCAAGCTCTCCTTCGCGGTACCCGAAGACCGATCTTGGGACGCCATGAACTCCTTCACGGACGTCAAGGCCTCCTACCCGGAACCCGAAGACACCGAGACCCCAAGGTCGTCGACATGGAACTGACAAGGTCTACTACATGGATTCGAAGACCGAACCCGACACGCCAAGTTCTTCCTCCCAGATCCGAAGAAGCCGAGACCTGGGACACCAAGATCTCCACCGTGAAACGACAAGACCGACGACACGACCCGACGACCGCGGATGCGACAAGATCGTCTCTGGGACGCCAAGTTCTTCTTCCCGCATGCCAAGACCGATCTCATCGAACCGAACCTTGCCTTCCCGTCGAACCCTGAGACCCGACCCCGTGTATAACCCCTATCCGAGACCCCTATTTTATAAATGATATATCATTGTTGCATATTAAATTGTTCATCTCGCATGCATATTGGTGTGGTTTGGGGGCATTATGCCAATTCATCTCATAATTTAATATGGAGTCTATATGCGGGATATCTTCGTCTTATTCCGGACTCCTTTTAAATTGGTGTAGCGAACCGGTGCTATCTTTTGCCATGTTAAGACAACATTTAAAATGCAGGGTAGCTAAACAACATGAAACACCTAAATATTTGTCGGGACCCCGGTTCCGCTTAATATGACCTAATTGCATCGCATCTTTGCCATGTCATACATCATACATGCATCATGCCCGATCTTATGACATAGAATTAAATAGTGCATCCGGTGTTTATGCTAGTGTTTTGCTTCTCCACGGGTTAGGCCGATGAGTTGATGCAAGTATCGACCCGATCTTCGGATGAACCTTCGGCAATGTTTTCAGGCGAGCACCCCTCCCCCTTTCTACCTATCTTACTTTTATAGTATTTATTCCCTCCTGTTGATCTATTGCTATCTGTGTTGCGTTGCTCTAGTTTTCGTACCCGTGATATCCCTTGCAGCCTTATATTGCCTTGGACACATCCTATTACCTGTTGTTTGGTAGATAGTTGGCCTTGCGCGTCGTAGTCGCTTGCTCAAGTGCTGTTGCGTGTCGTCCAGTACCACAGTTGTTGGAGTATTGCCGCATGTTCAATGTTGGAGATGATCATAACTTTAATTATTGTTTAATAACTAAAATTGAAGTAGGTAAATGCAGAGGCACAGGTGGGCAATAGATGTTATTTGGTTTTTAACCATCCACTTGTGTCCCGTGGGACCCCGAGTACTTGATTCCTGTTCCTTGAATATTCGCGCTATCCACATCCGGGAGGCTTATGGGACCCCCCTGAGCCAGAGCTTGATTCATTCTTATTTCTTGGGGCCACAAACTAGTTTGAGGTTTTATTTACTATCCTGTACTTATGCCATGCTTTACTGCTTTATTTAAAATTGTGCGAGGTACTGCACCTGTACTGTTTAGGTCAGCGGAGTGTTTTCGCGGTATCGACAAGCCCAGTCACATTTTCGGGTTCCCAGTCGTTTACAGCCACTGGCGCAAACCTTGAGTCCGTCTCGGAGTCGGCTAACTTCGTTGCGGGTGTACTCAATGGGGTGGCCCCCTGAAATATTTCTGAATCCTGTGATTGCTTTGTCGTGAAGGCCTCGTTGGGTTTTGATTTGGTTTTTCCGAGGTTGATCGAGTGTGTGTTGCTATTTGTGCACCCCTGCAGGGTAAAACTTTCTGAAAGCCGTGTCCGCGGTTATGGACGACTTGGAGCATGATCTCGATCATAGACAACTATAACTAAAGTAGTGCTATAAATTTGACTTTATAATGACTAGTAATCAGCTTCACTATAATGGAATGGCTAAATAAAACTGCCAACAATTGCATGTTTGGGTTGTCGCTTGCTACCATTGTATCTGACTAGTAAGTATTGCAACTATAACGGAATGGCTAAATAAAAGTACCAACAACTGCTGGGTTTTGGGATATCTCATGCTAATTGTATCTGACTAGTAAGTGTCGCAACTACAACGGAATGGTTAACTAAAACTGCCCACTTCTTATTTTACCAGGATGACTATCTATATTTGACTAGTAATTGCCGCAACTACAACTGAATAAATAAAACTGCCAACGGTGTGAGTTCCTCGGTTGACTTCCTCGTTTGGTCTCGAGGGGGAAATACCAGGATGGGTATGTTTGGTGGTAGTACTAGGTTGGTTCCGAATAGGTCTTTCTTATCCCTATCTGATAGCCGACAGTTATATCGAGTCTCTATAGGGTGTTTAGTGCATGCTGTCACTGCCGCTTCAGTCCACCATACCTATGTAGGCGAGGACCGCCGAATTCTAGCCTCGCCGTGTACTGGCCTCAGTACTGACCGCTCTCTCTTTTTCCTTTGCCCTTTGTCGGCACCCCTTTTGTTTAAGCAGGTTTGAGATCGACGTCGTTAGCAAGGTTACCCTTCCGGCTTGGCCTGGGCAGGGTTATGGACGCCATTGGTTATTCTTCAGGGCTCTTATCCCCATTTGCATCTTGTCCGTAGCTGGACGCTCTATCGTTTTCAAGGTGATTTGGATCTTTCTTCTGTATATCTGTATTCTTGACTCATGGAGTCGTGTTGTATATATATCTGTTCTGTGGGTCCCATCGAGGACTGTTGTGTAATGTTATTACTTCGTTTTCCACCCGCACGCAAGTGCCTGGTGGGCACCTTTGAATCGTTTCTATGCGGGTTTGGTGGGAAGCGCTGAAACTTGCATAGGGCCGATTCTGAGGGTGTTACAGGGCCCACGTGTTCTTTCACCGTTGTTTTCTCCCTAGTGGCAACAGCACAGCTACAACCGTAGAGATTTCTATCACTTCCCTTGATTAAGTAGAGGCATGAACCCACTATCGAGCATAAATACCCCCACTTGGAGTCACTAGCAACTACTTGGCCAAGATAGCTACTAACAACGGAGAGCATGTAAGATCACAAACAACACAGACATGATAGAATCAATAAGACAAAACCATTAATCAATCTGACATAGTAATCTCAATATCCATCGGATCCCCGCAAACACAACATGCATGATTACAAATAGATTAGATCTTGATCATGAACGAAGCTCACAAGATCTAGACATGAAAGCACAAGGAGGAGATACAACCATCTAGCTACTACATGGACCCGTAGTCCAAGGTGGAACTACTCACGCTTCATACCGGAGGCTGGCATGATGAAGAAGAAGGCCTTCGGGATGATCTCCCCTCCGACAGGGTGCCGAGAAGAGCTTCAGGTCCCCCCGATCTAGGGACGATGGTGGCCGCGGATACAAACGGTTTCGTGGAATATTGATCGGGTACTTAGGGTTTAGGCATCAGGGGCTTCTTATAGGCGAAGAGGCGAGGAAGGGGGGCCACCAGGGCGGCTGCACCCCCTGTAGGGTTCGCAACATAGAAAACAAAAAAAATCATATGATGGGAACAACTATGTACCAAGATCTATCTACTAGATACAAACAACGGGCGGATGTATATCCGTAGAGAACATACCCTTGAAGACCAACAAAGCTTAACGAGTCCAAACTCATGGTTGATGTAGACCATATCTTGTCGATCGCAAGATCGAGAGGAAGTCCTTAGCACCGCAAATCAGCGGCGCATCCGTTCTCGCACACACGTCCGAGGCACCGAGCAACCTCCACCTCCTCGCTCCAGCGATGCAGCGAAAGCACAACTCTTTCTTGCCAAATAGCCACCGGGAACATGTATCTCGCTAGTCCGAGACCATGGGGGATAAATACTAGAGGGGGAGAGAGATCCTTCATGAGGATGTGTGAGTGAGAGAGAGGGAGGGGGCTCCTTTTATAGGGAGAAGGGGGCACCCAAGGGGCCATGCGCCCAGCCATGGGGCTGCCACCTCCCCTCATTTCATTCATGTGGGTGGACACTCCACTCGCACAAATGCCTTTCAATTTCCTCCACTCAAAAACCCACTCAAATTCCCACCAAATTTAATGCAAACTCGCATTAAATAAAACTCCTTTTATTTATTCAGAAATTTGTCAATTACTTTAATGACAAACATTCTCATATAACCCCTTGCTAGTATTTCATTTCACATGAAAAAACACTTTCTGCAATTTCACCCGAAAACCCGTTTCGGTATCTAGGGAAATAAATTCCTGCGCTTGTTATTCTTTCCGGCATGAAACTTTTGCTCCAAATGGATGTCGGTGTCTCTTAAGTGTGTCACCCTACAGTTCGCGAATAATGCGGACATGATCGAGACCCCTCTCGGATCAATAATCAGAAGCGGGATCTGGAGACCCATATTGACTCCCACACATTCAACAATGACTTTCTTGTGATCGCGAGAACCCTTTATGCTAGTATCTTAATCCCTTTGTTTTACGATATATTACATGTCCGAGATTCTATCATCGGTATCTCCATACCTAGTTTGATCTCGTTACTGACATGCACTCTTTTTTCGTTCCCGTGATATAACATTCTAGTGATCAAATCACTTGCTTGCAAGCTAATCAATGTGATATCACCGAGAAGGCCCAGAGCATATCTATCCGTCATCGGGATGAACAAATTCCACTCTCGATCCATGGGCCTCAACATAACACTTTAGTAGTTTTGAACCCATCTTTATAATCACCCTGTTACAGTGTGACGTTTGATGTTATCAAGAAACTCTTCCGGTGTTAGTGATTGACATGATCTCATGGTCTAAGGATTAGGATCACTTCGTAAGTTGTTATAGCAATATAAACTCAATGAATTTAATCGTAATGCTATACTTCGAATGAATGTTCATCACACCATTCCAATAATGTTGTGACCTCGTTATTAACAACATCCAATGTCCATGATCAAGAAACCTTTGATCATCTTGTTAATCAACGAGCTAGTTTATAAGAGAGGCATAACTAGGAACTTCCTTTTTGTTTATTAAACACACATGTATTAACGTTTCCGTATTAATACAATTATAGCATGCAAAATAAACATTTATCATAAATAAGGAATACGATAATAACCACTTTATTATTGCCTCTCGGGCATATTCCCTTCAGTCTCCCACTTGCACTAGAGACAATAATCTAGTTTAAAAACTTTGCATATTGAACACCTATGGCTTTCTGGTGTTCCATATACGCAACTACAAGTGGTTAACATAATCTACGGATCTGATACTTTTAGGTCCGTGTGTATTTGCATGTCTTTGCGTCTTCACGCATCACTCATTCTCCAATGAGATGACATTGTATAAATTTGGTCTTTTGGTGAGACCTTTAGTTCCTTGGGGTTAAATCATTTCGATACTATTGTCATACAATATATCTTTAGTGTTAGACCGTTGCGAACCACACCTTAGTTTGATAACAAACTACTTGACACAAATGCCCTCCTTTGCTGCTGCTATAGCAGTCATATACTTAGCCTTTTGTTGTAGTATCCGTCACAATGTCTTAACTTTGAAATTCATCCAAATCCATCATGGAAACTTTCTTTCCATTTCATTGTGCCACCCATAGTTTAAATTGAGATAAACTTAATTTGTATCGTGTGACAAAACTAGTATCAATGTAACGCTTTACAATGAACTATTTGTATTTTTTGTCACCTCTACAAAAATATATTTTTAGTTCTTCAAAAAGATCATAAGAATATCCTTACTATCATCCAATGATCATTTTATGATTCATTCTGGTATATGCTCATAACACTTAGAGCATAGGACATATCTGGATGTGTACATATCATGGTATGATTGACTAAAACACCATTGTGATTTCACTCATCAAGTGTCAAAACACTTGAATCTTGCTTCACTTATCAAGTGTCAAAACACTTGAATCTTGATTCAGTTCCTTTCCATGCGAAAAGAACCGTTTCTTATCGTTTCTATATTGAACTCCTTCAATATCTCATATATGTATGTTTGGCATAACCATATTAGCATCACAGTCTATCCACTATAGACATTCCACATAATGTATTAGAAATATGTCTCAGCGCTCCCACTTAATTTCTTGCAAATGCAAGAATATTCATCGTCTCCTGATGAAAACTCCTTTTCATCACGGTGAAGATTCCAACTTCGTGATGCTTACTTCAATCATTGAAGTTTGCATGCCTTTTAGCATCCTTTGAATTAATAAAACCCTTTGGACCGTGTCATGCACACGTCTTAGGTAACCATTCTATTAGAAGAACTTTATTTTGTTTATTCATCTACCATATACCAAATTATATGCAGTGGTTGCTACATTAATCCGTCCAGACTAAATATCGCTATGAAAGATCCAATCTTGTCATAGTCAACTCCTTGAACATTGTCATAAAATACTTTACGACATGTAGACTATTTCATAGATGTGAAACATCTATGCCTGTTTCTTTATAGATCCAAATACGACCGATAGGTTTTTACACCTTTCCGAAGGGTCTTCCAAGTTCAAAACTTGATTTCTCATATATGGAACTATCACGGATTTTATGGCTTCAAGCCATTTGATGGAGTCAGGGCCCATCATTGCTTCTTTGCATGTAGTCGGTTCATTATCAAACAGTAATGATTTAATCTCAAATCTTAGCATTTGATTGTTTATCTGACCTACTTGGCTCAATAGGAACTTAGACCTCCGTGACCACAACCTTTGAGGCACGTAAGCCATGAGCATTCTGGCTGCCTTCGAAACATTTTCCGGTGTTGTGCAACTCAACACATATAGCTAAGGTTCCTTAACCTTATCAAAGTTCTATTGTCCTCCCACTTAACATTTGCGAAAGATTATTTTTTCAAGAAACTTCACATTTCAAGCGACAAACCCTTTTGTCCTCGGTGTTATGGAGGAATACCCAATGGTTATTCGAAATAACCTACAAAGACATGCTCATCCAACTTTGGTTGTAACCATCTTACTTATGCTTAGCATACCAAAATTTAAGAAAGGACAACTTAGGTTGTATACCAAACCATAACTTACATGGTGTCATTTCAACGGATCAAGATGGAGCTCTTTTCAGTGTAAAAGAGGTAGTCTCTAAAGCTTTTAATCTTTTAAAACATAATGGCAGTTTTATAAATAACACCTTTGATCCAACCATGTCAAACAAGGTTCCATTACAAATCTCAAACACTCCATATTCCTATGGTGTTTCGGGAGATGCAAATCTAGGTGTTTTTGCTAAACTTGTAACTCAAATAAATCCTTTTATGATAAAATCATAAATCATTTATTTTCTTGTTACACTTGCAACTCAAATAAATCCCTTATGATAAAATCATAAACCATTTATTTTCTTGTTACAATGATTTTCCACTTCATCTTGAAAGTCTTTAAACGTTTTCAAATATTTCATACTTCTTGATATTCACTCAAATTTCCGGAGAAAGCATATGAAGTTGAAATCCATCACTTACGACTACACATAATGGAATACATACATCGATATGTATGAATTCCAATAATTTAGTCGATTGTTCTTCTTTGGACTTTTGAACGAAGTTCTAATTATCCCGAGGAAAGTCTCGGCCTCCCCCTTCGCCTATAAGAATCTCCTGATGCAGAAACCCTGAGCATCTGATCAAATATCCACGAAACCGTCTGTAGCCGCCACCACCATCGTCCCTAGGTCAGGGGAACCTGAAGTTCTTCCTGACACCCTGCCGGAGGGGCGATCATCCCGGAGGCCTTCTCTCTAGTATGATGCGTGAGTAGTTCCACCTTGTACTATTGGTCCATGTAGTAGCTAGATGGTTGTATCTCCTCCTTTGTGCTTTCATGTATAGATCTTGTGAGCTCCATTCATGATCAAGATCTAATCTATTTGTAATCATGCATGTTGTGTTTGCGGGGATCTGATGGATATTCAGATTATTATGTTGGTTTGATTAATGGTTTTGTCTTTATGATTCTATCATGTCTGTGTTGTTTGTGATATTGCATGCTCTCCGTTGTTAGTAACTATCTTGGCCAAGTAGTTGCTAGTGACTCCAAGAGGGGGTATTTATGCTCGATAGTGGGTTCATCCTCTAGTTTCCAAGGGAAGTGACAATAATCTCTTCGGTTATAGATGTGTTATTGCTACTAGGTAGAAAACAACGGTCTCTTGTTCATGGAACATGTGGACTGTTTACCTTACACACTTTGTTTAAAGCAGTTGTCAGTTGCTTGCAACTTAATACTGGAGGGGGTTCGGATGATAACCTGAAGGTGGACTTCTAGTCATAGATGCAGTTGGATGGTGGTCTATGTATATTGTTGTATTGCCCAATCGAATCTCGTAGGATCTTTCTGACTAGTAATTGCATTGTTATGCCTTGCTCAGTTCCTGTCAATTGCCCTGTTGTAATTTGTTTACCCTTCATGCCATGTTGTTTATCTAAGGAGAGCACCTCTAGTGAACTATGGACCCCGGTCCAATCTTTACCATTGATACATCTTCCACGGCTACTTGTTTACTTGCTGCAAAACATTGCCTTCCACACCATACGTTTAATCCTTTGTTACAGCAAACCGGTGAGCTTGACAACCTCATTGATTCGTTGGGGCAAAGTCTTGAGTTTGTGTTGTGCAGGTCTCCGTGTTGCTTGCAACACATGTGTGACATTTCCTTCCTCCTACTGGTTCGATAACCTCGGTTTCTTACTGAGGGAAAACTTGTTGCTGTGCTGCTTCACACCTTGCTCATGGGGTTTCCCGACGAAGCGCTCCCACTTGGACTAGCGCTGCATCAAGCTTTTCTGGCGCTGTTGCTGGGGAGGCTAAGGACGTCTTCACTCGGGGAGTCCTTCACTTCCTTTCTCTTTACTTTGTTTTTAGTTTGCTTTGTTTCTTTTGCTTGGTTTTGTTTGCCTCTTTTCAAAAAACCCCAAATTTTTTGTCTAGTTTGGTTTGCTTGCTTTATTCAAAAACACAAAAAATTAGTTCCTACTCTAGTTGCTGCCATGTCTGGTTTTGGACCAACCTTTATTTCCCCTATGGTAGAAATCTCCACTTTTAAGCAAAAAAGTGAAGAAATTTTTAAGGAAGCTTGGTCTAGAATCTCTGCTTTCCAGAGGGAAATCTAGCCTGAGGTAAGCCTCAGCTTGGTTATTGATAGTTTCTACTGCGGTATTGCTCTTCGTTATAGATATGCTTTGGATGCTGTGGCTGAGAAATATTTTTTGCTATGTACTGAGGATGAAGCTTTTGATGCCATAAGGAAATTAATCAGGATCTATGGTACACCTGGCAAGTCTGATTCCTCTTTCGCAAATATTTTTGCTAGGTTGAACACTCTTGAGACCGGTATTGCTGCTATGAATAGTTGCTGTCACACTCTTAGGACTTACCATGATTATGTTCCCATGAATTCTGAGCCTTCAAAGTGGTTTCCCATAATCAAAGTCTCAATAAACAGTACACTTTTTGATGCTCGCTGTGATATCATGTCTGAATTTTGTCCCATGCCTAAAGATATTTTTGATTCCTTGAGTCTTTGGGGGCTTATTGAAGGAGGAGAGGAAATCTCTCTTACCAACAATGCCGCTATATTACCCATTGGAATAGCTGAAGTTGTGTTTACAAAAACCTCAGGGAAAATAGTGACTACTGATTATCTTGTTATTGAATGTGTAGGCAAGGGACAGATAACACTTGGAAGATCCCTACTAAAGCACCTTCGAGTTGTAATAGATGTGGGAAAAGGCATTATGCACTTTGCTCCTCCGATAAGCAATCATATCTTCCCTAAAGAGAAAAAAGAAAGATAAGAAAGGAAGGAACAAGAGGGGCAATTCTTCATTTGAAAATACTTGATTCTTCTTGCTTCTTGTGCCTAACTTAAAGGCGTTAAAGAAAAGTACTTGTTGGGAGATAACCGAAGAGTTTCCTTGAGTCTTGGAAGTTATTACTTCAGTAATGACCTCTCCTTATCCTTTTTGTTTTCTTTTGTGCCAAGAATGACCTCTAATGAGAGGGAAGTAAGATTTGGAGAGTTAATGTCCCGAAACAGATTTCTGTCCTCCACCAAAAAAAATCGTGAGGAGGCTCTGTAACTCGAATGGAGCTCAAAATTTACGAATAAATCCCCCAGTGTGTTAGATAACTTTCGTTAGTTGAACACTTTTTTATTTGAGCAATAGAAGATGTTCGAAAAAATAGGTTTCTACCTGCTGGTCTGTTTTGACAGATTTTTGCCATTATTTGCATTTGTTTCTTATTGATTCCTTTTTGAGTTCTCTTTAGGTGAATTAAGATTTTTGAAGGAGTTACTACAGTAGATTGTGTTTTTAGTGAAAAGCCTTGCTGTTCCAAAGCTTTGCCAGGGTTCTAATATCTTTTGAATACACTAATGTTGCTAATGGAGATCGTGTGAAGTTTTGTGTGAAGGAAAAATTTCAGGTGTAGAGAGAGAATGATGCAATGAGATGAAGAATGGACAAAATCTCAAGCTTGGGGATGCCATATTGGTGTCACCCCAAGAAATATCCAAGAGGTACAAGCGTCAAAGCTTGGGGATGCCCAAGGCATCCCCTTCTTCATCAATAAAAAGCTCAGGTCTATCTTGACACTTTGTTTTTATTGTTTCATGCATAGTTGTGTTGTTTTTGGAGCGTCTTAGTTTTCATTTGCTTTGTTTAGGTTGCTTAGTTTGCTTAAGTACGACCCCCATTCTCGCTGTGTTGTTTTGCAAATAAGTTTGCTTGGTGTTTGGAAAGGAGTAGTAAGTTCTTGCTTGAAGTGCAAGAGGAGCTTGCATTGACTGTGACTTAGACTTTAGAATGACATGCTAGGTGTTGTTTTGGCATTATTCTTAGTGATTATTGTTGTAGCATGTCTTGTTTCAAACAATTGGGATTGCTTACTCTGCCTTGAAGAAATTATGCGTTGTTTTAGCATGCAAAAGCATAGTATTGTGGTATTCTCCTTTGATGTTTTGCTTGGGTTGACTTGGCACATGCTCACACCATGTTATAACTATGACAAGTCACCATTAACCTCTATGATCATTTATTCCTTGACTTGTAGTACCACTCTTTGCTTTGATTAGTATGCTTTGTTGCATTGCATGATTATGGCCATTATTGCTCTCTTAGTTGGTTGCTCCCAGTCTTTTGCTAGCCTCCACTTGTATGAGTAAGTTCTACTCATGCCTCCAACTCCCAAGAAACTAAGTTATTCCAAAGTGTCCACTATAAACTCCTATGCATGGTGTGTTACACCATTCCAAGTATATTCTTGTTTTCAACTATCTTCCAATTAAAAACTATTTTGTTATGTGAAAACTTAGTGATTAAAGCCCTCACGAACTTGATGGCACACTTTATTATTTTCCCCTAATAAACTTGTACCATTGTGACAACTTTGTTGTATATGCTTGCACTTGTAAGTTGGAATTACCAGAACCGTGCTGTCATGGGGAACATTTTCAATATTGCACTTGTACCTTATTGTACTCAGTTGATATCATGTTCTTTTGTCTATGGATATCACCGGTGTGAAATAAAGAGGCAACTTGTAAATCCATGGAGTTTGTATCCTATGTTAGAGAAACGCCTGGGCCGCTAGCCTAATCCATGCCTAATCATGGTGGAAACTTGCAGCATCACCATAATGAGCCATCTATGAAGCATCCTCAATAAAAAGCTATGCATATGGTAAATAAAAAGATTGCTGAGATGCTCATTGTCTGCCTGCCTTGTCATTTTGGTTATGGGAAATCTCATGTACCATGTGCAAGGGGTACCCCGTTGGCGGTTCTCAATGATATGCAAATACTTACAGTGACAAGAACTTACCTGGACCCAAAGTTGAGTATGAATGAGATGTGGTCCTCGTATTCAAGGGACTTGAGATTTCCAACTTATACTTCATCAAGCATATACTCCAGCTTTTCCACTTTAACCTTAACCACTTCAAGATGCTTATGATAGGGGCAATGAGGGCTGAAAGCTAACAAGTACCATAATTTTTAGAAGCTCTATTTGAAAATTGTAATCCCTGCTTCCTTTATAAAAAGGCCTGTCTTCCACCATTATTGAGTCTCCACCTTCTACCTTTAGGCACCATTAAGAGAGCATAGTTGTCATTCTGTCTGCAGTGTTCCAAAGCTTATTAATTGATGCATATTGTGTTATTACTTGTTCTTGTGCTATTTGTTTCTAGTCACCCTTGTGAACTTTGCAGGTGTACTATGCATCTATTTGCTGCTCTATGAGGGACAAGCTGATTGCCACTATGCTATGTTTTATGCATGTGAAACAAACAAATGTTTTTCAATGCATGTTATTCATGATCTTTGTTTGTAGCCTTTCATGTTGCATGCATAGTTACTATGTCCTATTGTTAAAACTCCATATTTCATGCACATGTTTAGAGTTCTTTGATCCCAGCTTTCAATGCTTGCAAATGGTTGGATCTTTATTGTGAGGGTGCGTGTCACCTAAAAACTTATTCTGTTTATCACTTACCTAATCGAGGACGAGCAGGAGTTAAGCTTGGGGATGCTGATACGTTGGAAACGTATCTATAATTTTTGATGCTCCATGCTTATTTAGTATCTACTTTGCTTTACTTGTCTACACTTTGAGGTCCTTTTTACATGTTTTCTGGTACTAACCTACTAACAAGTTGCAACAGTGCAAGATGCCTGTTTTCTGCTGTTTTTGGTTTCAGAAAAGTTAGTAAAGAAATATTCTCGGAATTAGACGGGACAAACGTCAAAGTCAATTACTTTCCGTGGGGAACAAGAAGTCCAGAGGGGAGCCGTAAGGGCCAGCCAGGGGGGCCAGACCCACCCCAAGCGGGGGTGGGCCCAGCCCCGCGCCTGGCTAGGGTTTGGTGACCCTGGCCGCCTCCTCGGCCTCCCCCTTCGCCTATAAGAAGCCCCTGATGTAGAAACCCTGAGAACACGATCAAATATCCACGAAACCTTCTGTAGCCGCCGCCACCGTCGTCCCTAGATCGGGGGGATCTGAAGTTCTTCTCGGCACCCTGCCGGAGCGGAGATCATCCCGGAGGCCTTCTCTCCGGTATGATGCGTGAGTAGTTCCACCTTAGACTATGTGTCCATGTAGTAGCTAGATGGTTGTATCTCCTCCTTTGTGCTTTCATGTATAGATCTTATGAGCTCCGTTCATGATCAAGATCTAATCTATTTGTAATCATGCATGTTGTGTTTGCAGGGATCCGATGGATATTGAGATTATTATGTTGGTTTGATTAATGGTCTTTTCTGTATGATTCTATCATGTCTATGTTGTTTGTGATCTTGCATGCTCTCCGTTGTTAGTAGCTATCTTGGCCAAGTAGTTGCTAGTGACTCCAAGAGGGGGTATTTATGCTCGATAGTGGGTTCATGCCTCTAGTTTCCAAGGGAAGTGACAATAATCTCTTCGATTGTAGATGTGTTGTTGCCACTAGGGAGAAAACAACGGTCTCTTGTTCATGGAACATGTTGACTGTTTACCTTACACACTTTGCTTAAAGCAGTTGTCTGTTGCTTGCAACTTAATACCGGAGGGGGTTCGGATGATAACCTGAAGGTGGACTTCTAGTCATAGATGCAGTTGGATGGCGGTCTATGTATGTTGTTGTATTTCCGAATCGAATCTCATAGCATATTTCTGACTAGTAATTGCATTGTTATGCCTTTCTCAGTTCCTGTCAATTGCCCTGCTGTAATTTGTTTACCCTTCATGCCATGTTGTTTATCTAAGGAGAGCACCTCTAGTGAACTATGGACCCCGGTCCAATATTTACCATTGATACATCTTCCACTGCTACTTGTTTACTTGCTGCAAACCATTGCCTTCCACACCATACGTTTAATCCTTTGTTACAGCAAACCGGTGAGCTTGACAACTTCACCGATTCGCTGGGGCAAAGTCTTGAGTTTGTGTTGTGCAGGTCTCCGCGTTGCTTGCAACACCTGTGTGATGTTTCCTTCCTCCTACTGGTTCGATAACCTCGATTTCTTACTAAGGGAAAACTTGATGCTGTGCTGCTTCACACCTTGCTCTTGGGGTTTCCCGACGAAGCGCTCCCACTTGGACTATCGCTGCATCACTAATCCAAATTAGAAATGAACTCCCACTCAAAAACGACATCCCTCATGCCTTTTTGGTGATTACATGAACCAAATCCACCACACCAAGTCCGATCATCATGTGAGTCGGTGTAGCTTCTAAGGCGAGCATCAAATGGGCATCATATCTTCCATATGAATCATGCTTAACCTTTCGGTCCGTGTTCCGAGTCCATGTTTGTACATGCTAGGCTCACCAAGTAAAAACCTTAGTATTCGCGTGTGTAACTGTCTTCCACCCGAAATATGACCGTGGATCCAAGAACACCCGATCATCACGTGATGTCTTGGAGCGACGAAACATAATCGATGCATAGTTAAGGGAGAACACATTTTTATCTTGATATCTAAATGAGGGATCATCTTATTATGCTAATAAAACGCCAAACAAGCAATAAAACATCACATGTTAATAAGTGAAATGATATGGTTCTTACACTTGATCTCAATCATGTGCATCATGGTATGATCGCCATCATACCTCTATGTGTAAGGCCAAGGTCTATGGAACTTACACGTTATGTGTGTTGTAAGAGTATCGACTTATACTTCTACTTACAACATCATCATATCATGACACTAGCCCAGCAACAATCTAAAATAGACGCCTCTAATTTATCCATTGCAAGTTTTTACGTGGCTTAGGGCTTTCGAAGATAGAACCGTTCTTACCTACGAACATGAACCACAACGAGGATAACCAAATTGTTGACAACTCGTTGCAAATTAGATATTGACTATAGTAGGAGAGATAAACACCCGCTAGCCACTTATGCAAAACTAGTTGCATGTCAAGCGTGGAACAAGTCTCATGTGCGAGGACTTGTAAAGTTTGTTCGGGCCGCTTCATCCCACTAAGCCACCAATATCCAAAGTACAACTAAGAAGCAATAAAATTATCATCATCGCCCACATACTCTTATGTGTACTACCCGTGCAAAGCATCTACGCATAGATCCGGCTCTGATACCACTATAGGGTTCGTAGCATAGAAAACAAAAAAATTCCCACGATGGGAACAACTATGTACCAAGATCTATTTACTAGATACAAACAACGGGCGAATGTATATCCATAGAGAGCATACCCTTGAAGACCGACAAAGATTAATGAGTCCAAAATCGTGGTTGATGTAGACAGTCTCTTGCTGACCTCAAGATCAAGAGGAAGTCCTTAGCACCGCAAATCAGCGGTGCATCCGTGCTCGCACACACGTCCAAGGCACCGAGCAACCTCCACCTCCTCGCTCCAGTGATGCAGCGGAAGCACAACTCTTTCTTACCGAGTAGCCACCAGGAACATGTATCTCGCTAATCCGAGACCATGGGGGATAAATACTAGAGGGGGAGAGAGATCCTTCACGAGGAGGTGTGAGTGAGAGAGAGGGAGTGATGGCGCCCACCACTTGTCGTGGGACGCTCGTTGGAAACCCCAAGAGCAAGGTATGAAGCAGCACAACAGTAAGTTTCCCTCAGTAAGAAACCGAGGTTATCGAACCAGTAGGAGGAAGGAAACGTCACACAGGTGTTGCTAGCAACATGAAGACCTGCACAACACAAACTAAAGACTTTGCCCCAACGAATCATTGAGGTTGTCAAGCTCACCGGTTTGCTGTATCAAAGGATTAAATGTATGGTGTGGAAGGTAATGGTTTGCAGAAAGTAAACAAGTAACAGTGGAATATGTTGCAATGGTAAAGATTGGACTAGGGTCCATAGTCCACTAAATGTGCTCTCCTTAGATAAACAACATGGCATGAGGGGTAAACAAATTACAGCAGGGCAATTGACAGGAACTGAGCAAGGCATAACAATGCAATTACTAGTCAGAAAGATCCTTTGAGATTCGATTGGGCAATAAAATAAGATACATAGACCGCCATCCAACTCCATCTATAACTAGAAGTCCACCTTAAGGTTATCGTCCGAATCCCCTCCAGTATTAAGTTGCAAGCAACATACAACTGCTTTAAGAAAAGTGTGTAAGGTAAACAGTCCACATGTTCCATGAACAAGATCTTGGAGTCACTAGCAACTACTTGGCCAAGATAGCTACTAACAACGGAGAGCATGCAAGATCACAAACAACACAGACATGATAGAATCATAAAGACAAAACCATTAATCAAACCAACATAATAATCTCAATATCCATCGAATCCCCGCAAACACAACATGCATGATTACAAATAGATTAGATCTTGATCATGAACGGATCTCACAATATCTATACATGAAATCACAAAGGATGAGATAAAACCATCTAGCTACTACATGTACCCATAGTCCAAGGTGGAACTATTCTTGCATCATACCGGAGAGAAGGCCCTGGGATGATCTCCCCTCCGGCAGGGTGCCGGGAAGAACTTCAGATCCCCCTGATCTAGGGACGATCGTGGCGGCGGCTACAGACGGTTTCGTGGAGATTTGATCGGGTGCTTAGGGTTTCTACATCGGGGGCTTCTTATAGGCGAAGGGGGAGGCCGAGGCGGCGGCTAGGGGCCCCACACCCCTCCTAGGCGCGGGGCAGGGCCCACCCGTGCCTAGGGGGTTTGGGCGCCCTGGCCCGCCTCTCCGTATCCCCTTTGGACTTCTTGTTTCCCACGGAAAGTAATTGACTTTGGCGTTTGTCCCGTCCAATTCCGAGAATATTTCTTTACTACTTCCTCCTTCACGGTTTGCAGGGCGCTCTACAAAAATCTCACGGACCTAGGCGTGTACGTATTGGCTAAAATTAGTCCTATTAGTGAGCGGTTAAGGCGCATGCATTGGTGGAAGACTGTTGCATGCATAAAAAGTTGGGAGAAAAGGTGTCACATTAATTAACAATTAATTCTTCTGCGCCTAGGAACGTTGCAGTTTTGGAAAAACTCAAATTTGATTAGGCGCCCTGCAAACCGTGAAGGAGGTAGTAACTTTTCTGAAACCAAAAATAGCAGAAAACAGGCATCTGGCACTGTGGCAACTTGTTAATAGGTTAGTACCAGAAAACATGTAAAAAGCACCTCGAAGTGTAGACAAAGCAAAGAAAAGTAGATACTAACAAGCATGGGGCATCAAACATTATATATACGATTCCGACGTATCAGGGAGGGGGCTCCTTTTATAGGGATAAGGGGGCACCCAAGGGGCCATGCGCCCAGCCAAGGGGCTTCCCCCTCCCCTCCTTTCATTCATGTGGGTGGACACTCCACTCACACAAATTCCTTTCAATTTCCTCCACTCAAAAACCCACTCAAATTCCCATTAAATTTCCACCAAATTTAATGCAAACTCTCATTAAATAAAACTCCTTTTATTTATTCAGAATTTTGTCAATTACTTTAATGACAAACATTCTCATATAACCCCTTGCTAGTATTAAATAAAATCCATTTCGTATCTAGTGAAATAAATTCCCGCGCTTGTTATTCTTTCCGGCATGAAACCTTTGCTACAAATGGATGTCGGTGTATCTTAAGTTTGTCACCCTACGGTTCGCGAATAATGCGGACATGATCGAGACCCCTCTCGGATCAATAATCAGAAGCGGGATCTGGAGACCCATACTAACTCCCACACATTCAGCGATGACTTTCTTGTGATAGCGAGAACCTTTTACGCTAGTATCTTAATACCTTTGTTTCGCGATATATTACATGTCCGAGATTCGATCATCGGTATCTCCATACCTAGTTTGATCTCGTTACTGACATGCACTCTTTTCTCGTTCTCGTGATATAACATTCTAGTGATCAAATCACTTGCTTGCAAGCTAATCAATGTGATATCACCGAGAGGGCCCAGAGCATATCTATCTGTCATCGGGATAAACAAATTCCAATCTCGATCCATGGGCCTCAACATAACACTTTAGTAGTTATGAACCCATCTTTATAATCACCCTGTTACAGTGTGACGTTTGATGATATCAAGAAACTCTTTCGGTGTTAGTGATTGACATGATCTCATGGTCTACGGATTAGGATCACTTCGTAAGTTGTTATAGCAACATAAAATCAATGACTTTGATCGTAATGCTATACTTTGGATAAATGTTCATCACACCATTCCAATAATGTTGTGACCTCGTTATTAACAACATCCAATGTCCATGATCAGGAAACCTTTAATCATCTTGTTAGTCAACGAGCTAGTTTATAAGAGAGGCATAACTAGGAGCTTCCTTTTTTATTAAACACACATGTATTAACGTTTCCGTATTAATACAATTATAGCATGCAAAATAAATATTTATTATAAATAAGGAATACGATAATAACCACTTTATATTGCCTCTCGGGCATATTCCCTTCACCCCCCAGGCGCGGGGTGGTCCCACCCGCGCGGCCAAGGGGTGTGGCCCCCTGGTGGGTCTCCTCCGGCTTCGTGTTCCCCACGGCAAAATATTGACTTTGACTTTTGTCCCGTCCAATTCCGAGAATATTGATTTTCTGCCTTTCTAGAACCAAAAACAGAAGAAAAAAGGCAACTGGCACTGTGGCATCTTGTTAATAGGTTAGTACCAGAAAACATATAAAAACACCTCAAAGTGTGGACAAAGCAAAGGAAAGTAGATACTAAACAAGCATGGAACATAAAAAATTATAGATACGTTTCCAACGTATCAAGCATCCCCAACCTTTACTCCTGTGTGTCATCGAGTAGGTAAGTGATAAAAGAATAATTTTTGAGGTGACATGCACCATCAAAACCAAGATCAAACCATTTGCAAGCTTTGAAAGCTGGGATCAAAGAACTCTAAACATGTGCATGAAAGATGGAGTTATAACAATAATACAAAGTAACTACGCATGCAACATGAAATTCTACAAACAAAGATCATAAATAACATGCATTGAAAAACGTTTGTTTATTTCACATACAGAAAACATAGCATAGTGGCATTCAGCTTTTCCCTCATAGAGTAGAAAATAGATGCATAGGACACCTTCAAAGTTTCATAAGAGTGACTAGATACAAATAGTTTAAGAGCAAGCAATATCAACAATATGCATCAATCAATAAGTTTTGGGACACTGCACATAGAACTAAGAATGGCAACTATGCTCTCTTAACTGGTGCCTAAAGATAGAAGGTGGAGACTCAATATAATAGTGGAAGAAAGGCCCTTCACCAAAGGGAAGCAGGGATTTCAAGTTTCAAAAAGAGCTTCCAAAAATTATGGTACTTGTTAGCTTTCAGTCCTCATTGCCCCTATCATAAGCACATTGAAGTGATTAAGTTTAAAGTGAACAAACTATGGAGTATATGCTTGACAAAGTATAAGTTGGCAATCTCATGTCCCTTGAATACGGGTGCCACACCTCATGCTACTCAACTTTGGTCACCTGTAAGTTCTTGTCATAGTAAGTACATGTGTATCATAGAGAATCGCCAACGGGGTACCCCTTGTACATGGTACAGGAGCTATCCCATAACCAAAATGACAAGGCAAGCAGACAATGAGCATCTCAGCGATCTTTTTATTTACTATTTGCATAGGTTTTATTGAGGATGCATCACAGATTGCTCATTATGATGATGCTGCAATTTCTACCATGATTAGGCATGGCTTAGGCTAGCGGCTCAGGCGTTTCTCTAACACAAAATACATAACTCCATGGACTTACAAGCTCCCTCTTTATTTCACACCGGTGACATCCATAGACAAAAAAGCATGATATCAACTGTGTACAAAGTACAAGTGCAATATTGAAAAAGTTCCCCATGACAACATGGTTCTGCTAATTCCAATGTATAAGTGCAAGCATATACAACATAGATGACTCAATGGTTCAAGTTTATTAGGGGAAAGGAATATAAAGTGTGCCATCAAGTTCGTGAGAGCTTTAATCACTAAGTTTTCACATAACGAAATATTTTTTAATTGGAAGATAGCTGAAAACAAGAATATACTTGGAATGGTGTAACACACCATGCATAGGATTTTATAGTGGTCACTTTGGAATAACTTGGTTTTTTGGGAGTTGGAAGCATGAGTAGAACTTACTCATACAAGTGGAGGCTAGCAAAAGACTGGGAGCAACCAACTAAGAGAGCAATAATGGTCATAATCATGCAGAGCGACAAAACATTACTAATCAATGCATAGAGTGGTACTACAAGTCAAGGACTAAATGATCATAGAGGCTATGGTTACTTGTTCATAGTCATACACATGGTGTGAACATGTGCCAAGTCAACCCAAACAAAGCATCAAAGGAGAATACCACAATATTATGCTTTTGTAAGCTAAAATAACACATGATTCCTTCAAGGCACACTAAGCAATCCCAGTTGTTTGGAACAAGTCATGCTACAACAATAATCACTAAGAATAAGGTCAAAACAACACCTAGCATGTCATTCTAAAGTCTAAGTCATAGTCAATGCAGGCTCCTCTTGCACTTTCAAGCAAGAACTTTCTACCCCTTTCCAAAACCAATTGACTTATTTGAAACAACACAGCGAGAACGGGGGTCCAAACTACTTTATTCAAGAAAACTAAACAAACTAAACAAAGCAAATGAAAACTAAGACGCTCCAAGAAGAACACAACAGTGCATGAAACAATAAAAACGAAGTGTCTAGAAAGACCTGAGCTTTTTATTGATGAAGAAGGGGATGCCTTGGGCATCCCCAAGCTTTGACGCTTGTACCTCTTGGATATTTCTCGGGTGACACCGTGGTGGAATCCCCAAGCTTGATCTTTTGTCCATTCTTCATCTCATTACATCATTCTCTCTCTACACCTGAAAATTTTCCTTCATACAAAACTTCACACAATCTTCATTAGCAACATTAGTGTGTTCAAAAGATAACAGACCTTTGGGTTTAGCTTCAGAACAACAAAACTTTCACTAAAAACACAAGATACTGTAGCAACTCCTTCAAAAAGCTCAATTTCCCAAAAAGAACCCAAAAAGGAATCAATAAGAAGCAAATGCAAATAATGGTAGAAATCTGTCAAAATAGACCAGCAGGTAGAAACCGATTTTTTCGAAGACCTTCTGTTGCTCAAATCAAAAAGTGTTGAACTAACGGAAGTTAGCTAACATACTGGGGGGATTTATTCGTAAATTTTCAGCTCAATCCGACTTATAGAGACTCCTCACAAATTTTTATGGTGGAGGACAGGAATCTGTTTCGGGACAACAACTCCCCAAATCTTACTTCCCTCTCATTAGAGGTCATTCTTGGCACAAAAAGCAAACAAAAAGGATAAGGAGAGGTCAAACTTAAGTAATAACTTCCAAGACTCAAGAAAACTCTTGGGTTATCTCCCAACAAGTACTTTTCTTTAACGCCTTTAAGTTAGGCACAAGAAGCAAGAAATCAAGTATTTTCAAATGAAGAAGCATTAACATCAATACTTGCAAAGTCTTCAACTATGAAAGGTATCCCATCCAAATGAGTTTTAGAGGATCCATTCTCATCTCTCTTTGGTTCACTACTTTCATCAAAAGGATTTTCAGGAATAATCCAGTCAAAATTCTTTTCAAAGGTCTCATGCATCCCAACAAGCTTAAAAGGGTATGGGTATCTTAAATTCCTCTTTAGGTTTGGTTTTTTCTGAAGTACCCACAACATATACACATGAGCCTAGCATATTAAAACGCTCAAATACCTTTTTGGCTTCCTTAGCAACATCATGGAACTCTTTGAGTAAAGTTTCAAGGATAAATTCTCTCTTTTCAGTATTATTTTCTTCTTTTAGTTTTAGAAACAAAATTTGCATCATGGGGTTAATGCTAACAAACCTAGCCTCCAACATATGAACTAAAGAAGCTACGTCAATTTCATAATTAGGAGCAAGCTTTGCTATAGATTTATCCTCAATATCCTCATGCTTGCTAACATGATTAAAAAATTCTTCAATATTATCTTTCCCAATTATAGAGCCACTCCCTCTCGAGAGGTCCTTCAGGGAAAACTTGGGGAACAACATGGTGAGCTAGAGCAAGGTGGCAACTAGAGTAGGAACTAATTTTTTTGTGTTTTTTATAAGAGAAAGCAAACCAAACTAAACTAATTTTTTGGATTTTTTGATAAAAAGAGGCAAACAAAACCAAGCAAAATAAACTAAGCAAACTAAAAATAAAGTAAAGAGAAAGGTTGAGGAGGACTCCCCTTGTGAAGACGTCCTTAGCCTCACCGGCAACGGCGCCAGAAAGTCTTGATGTGTGTTGACGCCCCGTTGGGAAACCCCAAGAGCAAGGTATGATGTAGCACAACATCAAGTTTTCCCTCAGTAAGAAACTGTAACATCCCAGTATTTAGGACCTAAAGAAGGATAGATTTAAGAATATGAATTGTTGCATGCATTTATTTATGAAAATGTGGGTAAAATTTTCGCCAAATAAAAACTTAAGTGATCAGTGTTTCTTTCTTACTTTGCGTATAGGTTTAGTCTTAAAGAAGGATTGCTATAAAACTTTGATATGAACTTAAAGTAGTTATGTGTGTTTTGAAATGAGTTTGGATTCTAAAACTTAAGTGTTTTATAATTTAAATGATTTGGATATAAGATTTTAATCCTAAATTAATTAAGAGAAAATTATTATAACTTAAACCTTATCTAAAAACAATATTGTATATGAAATTCATTTTACATACTTAAACAAGTCACAAAGAATAACTTACAGAAGTTATTCCAAACTTCACAATTCACACAAGAGTAAAGAATAAAATATTCTTTATTAATAAATATATAATCTTTATTACAAATGAACCAAATAAAGATTACATAAATTATAAAAGAAAAATTACAAAAGAATAAGAAAACTACATTTGTATATCCACAAACTATCCTATACCTAAAAGTACACTAAATCTTCGTCTTTATCTTTTGTACCTGCAAAACAAAGATTAAATAGAAAACAAGATAGGATCAGTATTAGAATATTTCTCTCAGATACGTCAGTGAGGTGCACTTGACAATCTCATCATTGAGAAATGTTATAAAGGGGCAAGTTTCACCAATATGAAAGATTCCATCTTTCATAAATTCAAATCCAGAATGCAAATGACAGCTAAGAGGGACCAAATCACCAGCCAAGGTAAAGGTAGATTGGTAATAATAAGTTCAAACTTTCTGAGCTTATCCTCATGTGCATAGCATCCACACAAGCTGCACACACACAAGCATGCAAAGAGGTGTGCTGTCGACCTCACAAGCATAGCCATTATCACAAAACCACAGTCCAGCCGTGGAGGGGCACCTCAGTGCATCTCTCCACTACACAATACACCAGCACAGCTAGGATGAACAACAGTTAAACCAAGAACAGCAACCAAACCAACCACTCAGAGCAACCCAAACATCACCAGGATGGTGACATATGGAGGGAAATAGATCTGGTGGACAGCAAGGTCAAGCCCAGGAGCTAGGAGGAGCAGGCAAGCTCAAGAGCAAGCTCAGGAACCAGCAAAAGCAGATCAATATCAAGACCAAGATCAAGATCAGGATCATCATCAAATATACTACACCAACATCAAATCTTGTGGTGAGTCTCATAAAACCATCACATGCGTTCATCAGAATATCTAAACAAAAGCATGTGTTGCTTTATGCAATCATCTCTCAATAAGCACCCAAGAGGGGTGAATCTATCCTAGAGATTTCAAGTACAAGGATAAGAAATCTAGCTCAACCACAAACACTAAACCCTCAGACCAGTATCACTGGGTTCAGTGTTATTTTTTTACAACTTAGATCATTTTCATTTGATCTTAACAGATCAGGGTACATCTCTCAGAGATAGTAGCACCTCTAAATCTATAAGTTCAAACAAATTATTGTCCAAACTAACTAGGAATCACACCCTAGAGCCTCAGACCAACAACATAGGCAGAAAGGATAATAAAAAGTTTCCATATCATCTTATCAATGTTAATCCCAAGCATTATCAAGCTAAGCCCAGAAATAGAACTCAAACACTTGTGTGCCAAATCATATTGGTATCACTAGGACAGGTTGTTTCTGAACTAAAACCAATCCTTGTTCAGAATCCACACATAAAAGGGATAACCAATATATATCATTTTGCTAAAGCTAAGTGCCAGGAATCAACATTAAATGAATCTACATCATCAGAAAATCATTACACATAATGATTTGATTCAGAATGTATCATCTCAAACAAGCCCACCTTATAGTTGCAATAAGCAACTACTGAGAGAAATCCACTATTAGCACAAGTATTCTGACAATAGGAAAACTTCTCAGATTAACAACATAATCCAATTAAGGATTTCCTTAAGACACTAGCATAGATCATGGTGGATTTCCACTAGACTAAATCTGACAGGCAACTAGTATCATCAAAGCTACTATCAATCCTTAACCACAGCAGGCAATCATTTCCCATGATCAAATATGATCAACAGGGGGTTATGAACCCCAATCCAGAGATGAACCCAATCGGCACATAGTCACTCAACATGAGAAGCCACTAGATACACACTAAAAAGAATCATGGCGGTAGCATGGGCGAACACCACAGAGACCACTTACCCGAGGTCCTCGCCGATGAATCGAAGAGGAAGCAGAGGAGCCGATGAACCACGGCGGCACAGGGAGCACCCAGACGGGCGCTGCAACCTGCACCTGCCACGGCGGCGGCCGCAGCAAGCACGAGACGAGCACACCACCGCAAGCGGGATCGCGGAGGCGACGACAACTACTTTTCCAAACCCTAGGTTTCGGAAATAGGGTGGAACTGACCATGGGAAAGCCCCGGAGTCAAATCCAAGCAGATAGAACGAAAGAGGGTCGTCGACAACCCCAACTCGCACCACGACGGCGGACAGAGCAGCCGACAATGGCGAGAATCTACGGTGGCGGCATCGCCGGCCACGGGGGCGAGTCAGAGGAGGAGGAGATAAGGTCGAGGGAGAAAGAGGAGGCAGACTGGGCTGGGTGGGCCAAAACCCTTCGGGGTAGCCATTTGACCCTGCCCTATTGGGCCACTTTGGCCCAATAAGCCCAAGGGGCCATCCCAGATTATTTAATAAATTTTTAATCAAATGGAAAAGACCAACATACCCCTGACCCCAATAAAATTATAGAAAATAAATTAATAGTCCAAAAGGGTTATAAATAAATATTTTTGGATTCACAAGAATACACTCTATCCAAATAAAATAAGATATCAAATTTTAGACATTCAAATTTTTATAAGAATTTTGTAATTTAAATATTCCTTATGGAATTTTACAAAATTATTGAAAGGTGATAAAAATAAATAAAAATCACTTTCATTATTTATTAATATTATAGTGTTTTTGAAAAATACTAAATAAATATTTCATAAGGATACATGTTTACAATATAACTAAAATACTTAAAAATCTTGGAAAATAAGAATTATAGTTTCAAATATAATCATATTATTTCACTTAATTAAATATTTATTATTTATTAAATAATTAAAAAAATAAGCATTAGAAAAATCATATTTTATTATGTATAAATAACAAAAATACATGTAATATATGAAAATGATCACAAAAATAAAATTACATATTAAAAATCTATATTTTACTTTTGAAATAAACCAAAAATTGAAATATTTTTACAACTCAAATATAAACTTATTTACTTCATTACAAATTCATCAAAGAATAAATAACATTTATTAATATCCTTGAAATGAGTAAAATAAGTTTAATTTATAGTACAAATCTTAAATATTAATGAAATAAAACTCTAATGGTTTAAAAACATTATAAATATCTTCATATCAAACTATCTTCAACTCTAAGTGAAGATTATATCCTCAAAGGATTCCAAACCATGATAGAAACCTTAAAGAACATCTTGTAAATGAATCAAATCCCTTCCATTTACTTTAAATTATCAAATATCGACAATTACCACAACACTATAAATTTTTTAAGGATAGTTAAATAAAATTATATCTGGAATTATAAACTCTACTCACTTATCTATAAAAGGTAAATGATACTACTCTACTAGAGAATTAAGAAACCATTATCCCAAGTAAAAGAATAACCATCCTTAAATAACTTAAAGAACACTTTTCAGATATACAAGATACTAATGTATAAGTATCATACTTTCAAAAACTATCTATATTTTAAAGTTAACTTTAGTCTCCAAGAGTCCATATATAATACCATGCACATGACTACATGTTTTATAGTTAACTTTGGTCTGAAGTAGTTAATCTATAAAGCAGCATCAACTCAAGCCATTTGATTAAAACAAATAACATCAACCATCACTAACTAACCACAAGGTTATTTAGACCTTATAAGAGAAACCTTTTCTTCGAAGGTTATCCTTTTTGACACTTTAAATAATAAATCTTGTATAAAGATTCCTAACTAGTATGTCATAAGAATGTATATTTTACTCCTATAAAGGTGTACACTACAACCACTCCTACACTCTAATAAAAGTACAACTATGAAACTTATTTAAAAAGACTACACATTCCAAAGTAACCACTTTCGAAATCCAAACCTTGGAACAACATTATTTCCGGAATTTACACTTAAAACGTGCATCACACTACTTATGCATAAAAAACATATTGCTTCTTTAAACATTAGTCCTTACCGGACCAATGATGCTGATTTCAGATTTTTGGATCTTATATTGACTCGAAGACCGTGAGTGCATAATCTTGCAACCACAAATGGCAAGTTCACACTTGCTCATGTCCTTTGTTTATTTTCTGTAAAGTATTTTACAAATCCAGTGTTGTCTTCACCTGCATTTGAAAAAGGTCAGAAAACACTATTTTCCAATGATAATGAGAACTATTGATTATTGATCCAGGGTGATCAATTAATCTATTAAATCTGACAGTTGGAATACAACGTTCAGAACTATATCACCTAGGATTTAACAACCAATGTCACCAGTAATTCTTGCGCCGTATATTACGCGTTGACCATGAGATTTGGAATGGGACGAAGAAGTTAGTTGTATCTTTTTCCTCTCGCATGAAGCCGGATGTGCAGGTCGTGGCTGTTATCCTCGTAGCGTGCATTTTAATTGGTAATTCGTAGAGGATATGCAGCATATGGGTGGGAACCCTCAACGTCCCACGATAGTTCTGACATCTAACGGTTTGTACAAACCATTGCCGTAATTCTTTATATGGGCATGGTGTACACCAAGGAGGCAGACGGGGTCGCGAAGGGGGCAGTGATTGTCTTGGATCATCTTCTAGGCCCCACATCATGGAATTGTGGACGGGAATAAGCTGCCCGGTTGTGCAACAAAGAGTTGATCTCTCATGGGTAAAATAACGCACCTCTGCAGAGTGTAAGAACTGTAACTTGTTACTCCCTGTTCCGGGAAGGAGATGCGAACGCGGCGGGAAAGGAACCCCGTGAAGGTTCTGGTAAACCCGTGAAGGCTGACGGACATAGCTTTTCAGAATAAAAGCAACCTTTGAAGAAATGTTTATGAAAACTTGCATTGCCTACGACCTACGGTCTGTGGTTGTAGATATAGTGCATCAAACACTCCTTTTCTAGTGAATTTGCTGAGTACGCTCGTACTCAAAGTATCTTCTTAACCCTTGCTAGATTGTGAAGCCTTAAAACGAAGACTACATCAAGATATGCTCCAGGACTTATCAAAAACAGCTAAAGCTCTTCAATGAAGACAAGAAAGCCAACATATACCTCAACTCAAGTGAAGACAAGGTTACTGATAGAAATACAATCTGTAACCAAAGAACCTATCTCTGTAATGCGTTGCAATAGCAGCAAATTGCCAAATTCCTTAGTTAAATACTAGTTTAAATAGTATAATAGTTTTGTGTTATTTATCTTTGATTCTTCTTCGTAATAAGTTCTTTCTCTCTCTTATACCTAGATTGTTCTCTGGATCTTATGTAAATAGTGAGTTGTAACCTTTAAGCCATGTATTGGAACCGTTGTGTTTCTGTTGTGCCATTCTGAGGGATGTAATACTCGTGAACGGTGTTTCATTGGTGTTATGTCAACGACTATAGTATACTACATCATGCGGTGGTATGCTGGGTCACCGCAGTTGGTATCAGAGCATATGCTTTGACCTTAGGTTGGAAACCTAATAAATGGGTAGAACCTGTAGGACATATCCTAGCAATAATGAAGAGTTCTCTAGTGATACGAGGGATATTCACTTGAGAATAATCCTGTTGTGTTATTAGTGCGTTAACTCTTTTATATGATTGCAATTTCCAATCATTACCCAAGAGTTTTAACTCTATGAGACTAATGATAATTTCTTATCCACAGTTCTACATGGCACCTCGATATCCACCCCGGAATGTTCAAGTGATGAACATGACGTTGGATGACTACAGAGGGGATTGGACAGACAATCTCCGACAACTTCTATGGAGTTTGGAATGTGAATCCAGACTTTTGGTCAAGATTTACACTTTCTATGATGGGCAGGTATTAGCTAAATACAGTGTCATGATCATGTTACCCAAGAAGTTAGGACTAAAGGGAGAAATGCCAGCAGGAGAGGCAAGGTGCATGGCATCTGCATATCACATTGCCGTAGCAGCAGCCATAACCATGATCCGAGAACATAAATCCCAAGCTCTAGAAGGTAGTACTCACACCATTATACCACATGAAACCTCAAACTCAGAGCATGAGTTGGACCACTCTACCTTAGTTCAAACTGAACCTACTCTAGCTGCAGAGTATATGGATCGTTATCGGTCTTTACTAAACACTTATCACAATACCCATCAAGTTTAAGTCCAAGAACTGGATACGTTCATTGAGGATTTCACTGATCCTGATAAAGCAATGTCTTGTAGGAAGAAGTTGGATAAAGAAGTTAGGCATCCCAAATACATACCTTCAGGAGAAGTGTTTGAGGAAACTGAGTTCGATGACCCAAACTCATAAAATTATGCTTATTACCAGTACGACCTCAAGCCATCTGAAGACCTATGGACCAAGTACAATTCCGAACAACAGGAATGGAATAAAGCGATTCCAAATAAACCTAAGCTAACAAGTATGGATGGGACGTAGAATCTCAAGGTAAAACCATAGGGAATCCTATACCTTGTGATGTAGGTATTGAGTAGGAGATCAACTATAACCATAGAGCCTTATGGACCATATGGGGGAGATACTAATCCAATCAACTTAGAAGAGTATCCCAATAACTACTACACCAATCTGTATGACTGGATCCAAGAAAAAATTAAGGAACCAACTTACTATGAGGAAGCGGTGCCCAAAAACCTGAAATATTCGGTGGAAGATTACGCCAACTCTAGTCATTTTTCAATGACTAATCTCAGTCTCGGTACTTCTACTCAAGATTACGCACCTCCTGGATGCTCCTATGCTCCGTATATGTGGGACTTCACGTCATCATGGACGGAACTCCAGGAAGCACTAGAGGAAGATGAAAGCGAGAGAGAAATAACATCCCAAGGGATGCGGGCTTGAATAATAATGTACATAGAGGGTAATGCGTATTGTAGTTTGGAGAGTTTGCGGAAATAAGTGAGGATATATCCACAAGAACAAGAAGTTCTTGTAAGATAGTTGTGTAAATAGGTATGGAGCAAACAGTTGGAACATTTAGTACATTTGTAAATTAGTTAAAACCTATGTGTAATACAAGGTATATGTTTTGTTGTTTATTGACATTTGGATCTTATTGAATTTTCTTGATTGACTAGATCTGTACATGAAGTTTAATTAGGTGTGCAAATGCATGATGTAACACCCAGTTATTACTTGATGATATAGACCTAGATAGAAATGGGAATTCGTGTAAGAGAGCGACGACTTCAAAAGAAGACTTACGGGAAGGAAGAACCAAGATATAAGGAGTGTTAACACCACTTAGAAAATAGATAGAACATAGAGTATTCCTAGTCGAACACAAGAAAAAGTTGGGTATAGAAGTAGGTAATACTACTCAGAAGTAATGTAGAAATTGTACTAAATTCATGGGAGTATCATGGATAGGTACAAATAGTTAGCTTTGGAAACCAAAATTATATTCAAACTCTGACAATTCCGAGGGAATGTGAAAGGTATGTGAGAAACCATAGGGTAATTAACACACCCTAGGACGGTTCGCAGCTGGTAATAATCCGCAATTGGTATTTGATCCATAGCTAGTAACTAGTCCACAGTGGGTATTTTGTCCGCAGCTGGTAGTTGGTTGAAATAGTTAACCAAATCTTATTAAAGGTTGCATAAAGAGCATTAAATTTGACTTAAGTTAAGTAAGACATAAGAAAGTTTAACAGATCTAAAGGCGGTAGCTTGGCAAGATGCTTTGCAAAATCCAGTTATTTTAGCATGAATGTTCATTAGCAAGTACGACATTTAGTGCTGAAAGAATTGCTTCGAAAATCCACAACTATGTGGATGCACCGTATAATCTTTTATTGGACTTTAAAGCAGTAAAATATAAACTGAACAGGAACCAACATTTTAGTTCAAGAATCAATAGCCTCTATGTATGGAGTTTCAAAACTATTAGTAAAGCTTAAATGAGGAAGAGTAAACATTAGGAATGATAGTTGAAGAAAATACTTTGGGGAATAAAGAAAAGTTAATTAAAAATCTTAAGAAGGTACAAATTTGAGGGTGATGAAGGATACATTTAAACAATCAAATTTAAAGAGACACAACTTTTAAAGTAATCCTTAAGAAGTAATATAGAACCCTAATTCAACAAGTGTCATGAATAAAACAATGCCAATGGGTATGGACAAATTGAGTTGAAATTCAATCTTGGAAGGAATACCAATATCAACTATATAATGACAGGAATAGTAAGATAGTCTGTTGACCATTAAGATGCATATATAGAAATATAAAAACTCATGATAATGAGAACTTCCAAATTGTAATTAATATAGTCACGAAGAGGTTAATTCAAGAAAAAGAATTGAATGAGGATATCTAATCAGTTTATGGAGTATTCCAATTAAATCCATTGAAGATCGTCATGGAGTGGGGAGTATAGCAACCATTATAAACCTTAGAAATTCCTGACTAGAAATGAGAGGAAATAGGTATGGACTCCATCACAGGATCACATATAACACTAAAAAGGAAAGATATGATATGGGTAATTGTGGACAGACTCACTCAGAGTGCACATTTTATTCCAGTAAATCGAAAAGGACAATGCCGAGAAGTTAGTTGAAGTATAGACAAGACATCATTGATAAGATCAGGGAAAGATGGAAAATAGCCCAAAGCAGGTAGCAAAGTTATGCGGATCAAAGCCAAAGATCATAGCATTCAGAAGTAGGAGATGTGGTCTATTTTAAAGTAAAGTCCAATAAAAGGAATAAAAAGACTGGGAGTTAAAGGGAAATTGAGTCCAAGATATATCGGACCATTTAAGATACTAAGTCAAAATAGAACTATCGCTTATGCTTCGGAGTTACCATTAAGATTGGCTTAGGTGCATAATGCTTTTTATATGCCACAATTTCGCAAATGTTAGAATATTCCAGAGGAGGCAATAGAAAATCAAGAGTTATAACTACAAGCAGACCTAATTTATATTTGAAAGCCCTGTAAGAGTCAGGAAGAAAATTAGAAAAGATTGAGGAACAGAGCAATTAAATATTGCAATATACAGTGGGAACATCACCCTGGTAGAAAAGCCACATGAGAGAAGAAAGAGGATTTAAGAAAGGTTTATCCAGAATTATTCTGGTACATCTCCACAAACTTCGGGATGAAGTTTAATTTAAGGGAGGGAGTCTGTAACATCCCAGTATTTAGGACCTAACGAATGGTAGATTTAGGAATATGAATTGTTGCATTTATTTGTTTGTGAAAATGTGGGTAAAATTTTTGCCAAATAAAAACTTAAGTGATCAATGTTTCTTTCTTACTTTGCGTATAGGTTTAGTCTTAAAGAAGAATTGTTATAAAACTTTGATATGAACTTAAAGTAGTTATGTGTGTTTTGAAATGAGTTTGGATTCTAAAACTTAAGTGTTTTATAATTTAAATGATTTGGATATAAGATTTGAATCCTAAATTAATTAAGAGAAAATTATTATAACTTAAACCTTATCTAAAAACAATAATGTATCTGAAATTCATTTTACATACTTAAAAAAGTCACAAAGAGTAACTTGCAGAAGTTATTCCAAACTTCACAATTCACACAAGAGTAAAGAATAAAATATTATTTATTAATAAATATATAATCTTTATTACAAATGAACCAAATAAAGATTACATAAATTATAAAAGAAAAGTACAAAAGAATAAGAAAACTACATTTGTATATCCACTAACTATCCTATACATAAAAGTACACTAAATCTTCATCTTTATCTTTTGTACCTGGAAAACAAAGATTAAATAGAAAACAAGATAGGATCAGTATTAGAATATTTCTCTCAGATACATCAGTGAGGTCACTTAACAATCTCATCATTGAGAAATGTTATAAAGGGGCAAGTTTCACCAATATGAAAGATTCCATCTTTCATAAATTCAAAGCCAGAATGCAAATGACAGCTAAGAGGGACCAAATCACCAGCCAAGGTAAAGGTAGATTGGTAATAATAAGTTCAAACTTTCTGTGCTTATCCTCATTTGCATAGCAGGCACACAAGCTGCACACACACAAGCATGCAAAGAGGTGTGCTGTCGACCTCACAAGCATAGCCATTATCACAAAACCACAGTCCAGTCATGGAGGGGCACCTCAGTGCATCTCTCCACCACACAATACACCAGCACAGCCAGGATGAACAACAGTTAAACCAAGAATAACAACCAAACCAACCACTCAGAGCAACCCAAACATCACCAGGATGGTGACATAAGGAGGGGAATAGATCTGGTGGACAGCAAGGTCAAGCCCAGGAGCTAGGAGGAGCAGGCAAGCTCAAGAGCAAGCTCAGGAACCAGCAAACGCAAATCAAGATCAAGACCAAGAGCAAGATCAGGATCATCATCAAATATACTACACCAACATCAAATCTTGTGGTGAGTCTCATAAAACCATCACATGACTTCATCAGAATATCTAAACAAAAGCATGTGTTGCTTTATGCAATCATCTCTCAATAAGCACCCAAGAGGGGTGAATCTATCCTAGAGATTTCAAGTACAAGGATAAGAAATCTAGCTCAACCACAAACACTAAACCCTCATACCAGTATCACTGGGTTCAGTGTTATTTTTTTACAACCTAGATCATTTTCATTTGATCTTAACAGATCAGGGTACATCTCTCAGAGAGAGAGAGTAGCACCTCTAAATATATAAGTTCAAATAAATTATTGTCCAAACTAACTAGGAATCACACCCTAGAGCCTCAGACCAACATCATAGGCAGAAAGGATAATAAAAAGTTTCCATATCATCTTATCAGTGTTAATCCCAAGCATTATCAGGCTAAGCCCAGAAATAAAACTCAAACACTTGTGTGCCAAATCATATTGGTATCACTAGGACAGGTTGTTTCTGAACTAAAACCAATCCTTGTTCAGAATCCACACATAAAAGGGAAACCAATATATATCATTTTCCTAAAGCTAAGTGCTAGGAATCAACATTAAAATGAAACTACATCATCAGAAAAATCATTACACATAATGATTTGATTCAGAATGTATCATCTCAAACAAGCCCCCCTTATAGTTGCAATAAGAAACTACTGAGAGAAATCCACTGTTAGCACAAGTATTCTCACAATAGGAAAACTTCTCAGATTAACAACATAATCCAATTAAGGATTTCCTTAAGACACTAGCATAGATCATGGTGTATTTCCACTAGACTAAATCTGACAGGCAACTAGTATCATCAAAGCTACTATCAATCCTTAACCACAGCAGGCAATCATTTCCCATGATCAAATATGATCAACAGGGGGTTATGAACCCTAATCCAGAGATGAACCCAATCGGCACATAGTCACTCAACATGAGAAGCCACTAGATACACACTAAAAAGAATCATGGCGGTAGCATGGACGAACACCACAGAGACCACTTACACGAGGTCCTCGCTGATGAATCGAAGAGGAAGCAGAGGAGCCGAAACATGCAAGACAGGAGCACCAGAGGCGCAACGCACACCTGCCATGGCGGCGGCCGCAGCAAGCACGAGACCAGCACACCACCGCATGCGGGATCGCGGCAGCGATGAAAAATCCAAGCGGATAGAATGAAAGAGCGTCGTCGACAACCCCAACTCGCACCACGGCAGCGGCCAGAGCAGCCGACAACGGCGAGAATATATGGTTGCGGCATCGCCGGCCACGGGGGCGAGTCAGAGGAGGAGGACATAAGGTCGAGGGAGAAAGAGGAGGCAGAGTGGGCTGGGTGGGCCAAAACCCTTCGGGATAGCCATTTGACCCTGCCCTATTGGTCCACTTTGGCCCAATAAGCCCAAGGGGCCAGCCCAAGTTATTTAATAAATCTTTTAATCAAATGGAAAAGACCAACATACCCCTGACCCCAATAAAATTATAGAAAATAAATTAATAGTCCAAAAGGGTTATAAATAAGGATTCACAATAATACACTCTATCCAAATAAAATAAGATATCAAATTTTAGACATTCAATTTTTTATAAGAATTTTGTAATTTAAATATTCCTTATGGAATTTTACAAAATTATTGAAAGGTGATAAAAATAAATAAAAATCACTTTCATTATTTATTAATATTATAGTATTTTTGAAAAATACTAAATAAATATTTCATAAGGATACATGTTTATAATATAAGTAAAATACTTAAAAATCTTGGAAAATAAGAATTATAATTTCAAATATAATCATATTATTTCACTTAATTAAATATTTATTATTTATTAAATAATTAAAAAATAAGCATTATAAAAATCATATTTTATTATGTATAAATCCCAAAAATACTTGTAATATACTAAAATGATCACAAAAATAAAATTACATATTAAAAAACTAATATTTTACTTTTGAAATTAACCAAAAATTCAAATATATTTACAACTCAAATATAAACTTATTTACTTCATTACCAATTCATAAAAGAATAAATAACATTTATTAATATCCTTGAAATGAGTAAAATAAGTTTAATTTATAGTACAAATCTTAAATATTAATGAAATAAAACTCTAATGGTTTTAAAACATTATAAATATCTTCATATCAAACTATCTTCAACTCCAAGTGAAGATTATATCCTCAAAGGATTCCAAACCATGATAGAAACCTTAAAGAACATCTTGTAAATGAATCAAATCCCTTCCATTTACTTTAAATTATCAAATATCAACAATTACCATAATACTATAATATTTTTAAGGATAGTTAAATAAAATTATATATGGAATTATAAACTCTACTCACTTATCTATAAAAGGTAAATGATACTACTCTACTAGAGAATTAAGAAACCATTATCCCAAGTAAAAGAATAACCATCCTTAAATAACTTAAAGAACACTTTTCAGATATACAAGATACTAATGTATAAGTATCATACTTTCAAAAACTATCTATATTTTAAAGTTAACTTTAGTCTCCAAGAGTCCAAATATAATACCATGCACATGACTACATGTTTTATAGTTAACTTTGGTCTGAAGTAGTTAATATATAAAGCAGCATCAACTCAAGCCATTTGATTAAAACAAATAACATCAACCATCACTAACTAACCACAAGGTTATTTAGACCTTAGAAGAGAAACCTTTTCTTCGAAGGATATCCTTTTTGCCACTTTAAATAAGAAATCTTGTATAAAGAGTCCTAACTAGTATGTCATAATAATGTATATTTTACTCCTACAAAGGTGTTCACTACAACCACTCCTACACTCTAATAAAAGTACAACTATGAAACTTATTTAAAAAGACCACACATTCTAAAGTAACCAGTTTCGAAATCCAAACCTTGGAACAATATTATTTCCGGAATTTACACTTAAAACGTGCATCACACTACTTATGCATAAAAAACATATTGCTTCTTTAAACATTAGTCCTTACCGGACCAATGATGCTGATTTCAGATTTTTGGATCTTATATTGACTCGAAGACCGTGAGTGCATAATCTTGCAACCACAAAAGGCAAGTTCACACTTGCTCATGTCCTTTGTTTATTTTCTGTAAAGTATTTTACAAATCCAGTGTTGTCTTCACCTGCATTTGAAAAAGGTCAGAAAACACTATTTTCCAATGATAATGAGAACTATTGATTATTGATCTAGGGTGATCAATTAATCTATTAAATCTGACAGTTGGAATACCATTGTTCAGAACTATATCACCTAGGACTTAACAACCAATGTCGCCAGTAATTCTTGCGCCGTATATTACGCGTTGACCATGAGATTTGGAATGGGACGAAGAAGTCAGTTGTATCTTCTTCCTCTCGCATGAAGTCGGATGTGCAGGTCGTGGCTGTTATCCTCGTAGCGTGCATTTTAATTGGTAATTCGTAGAGGATATGCAGCATATGGGTGGGAACCCTCAACGTCCCACGATAGTTCTAACATCTAATGGTTTGTACAAACCATTGCCGTAATTCTTTATGTGGGCATGGTGTACACCAAGGAGGCATGCGGGGTCGCGAAGGGGGCAGTGATTGGGTTGGATCATCTTCTAGGCCCCACATCATGGAATTGTGGACGGGAATAAGCTGCCCGGTTGTGCAACAAAGAGTTGATCTCTCATGGGTGAAGTAACGCACCTCTGCAGAGTGTAAGAACTGTAACTTGTTACTCCCTGTTCCGGGAAGGAGCTGCGAACGCGGCGGGAAAGGAACCCCATGAAGGTTCTGGTAAACCCGTGAAGGCTGACGGACATAGCTTTTCAGAATAAAAGCAACCTTTGAAGAAATATTTATGAAAACTTGCATTTCCTACGACCTACGGTCTGTGGCTGTAGATATAGTGCATCAAACACTCCTTTTCTAGTGAATTTGCTGAGTACGCTCATACTCAAAGTATCTTAACCCTTGCTATATCTGAAGCCTTAAAACGAAGACTACATCAAGATATGCTCCAAGACTTATCAAAAACAGCTAAAGCTCTTCAATGAAGACACGAAAGCCAACATATACCTCAACTCAAGTGAAGACAAGGTTACTGATTAGATAGAAATACAATCTCTAACCAAAGAACCTATCTCTGTAGTGCGTTGCAATAGCAGCAAATTGCCAAATTCCTTAGTTAAATACTAGTTTAAATAGTATAATAGTTTTGCGTTATTTATCTTTGATTCTTCTTCGTAAGAAGTTCTTTCTCTCTCTTATACCTAGACTGTTCTCTGGATCTTATGTAAATAGTGAGTTGTAACCTTTAAGCCATGTATTGGAACCGCTGTGTTTCTGTTGTGCCATTCTGAGGGATGTAATACTCGTGAACGGTGTTTCATTGGTGTTATGTCAACGACTATAGTATACTACATCATGCAGTGGTATGCTGGGTCACCACATAAACCGAGGTTATCGAACCAGTAGGAGGAAGGAAACGCCTCAAAGTTGTTGCAAGCAATGTGGAAACCTGCACAACACAAACTCAAGACTTTTCCCCAACTAACAGTGAGGTTGTCAATCTCACCAGTTGCTATAACAAAGGATTAACTGTATGGTGTGGAAGGTGATGATGGTTTGCAACAAGTAAATAGTAATAGTGGAAGATGTATCAATGGTAAAGATTAGACCGGGGTCCATAGTTCACTAGATGTGTTCTCTTTAGATAAACAAACATGACATGCTGGGTAAAAAAATTACAGCAGGGTAATTGCCAGGACTGAGCAAGGCATAATAATGCAAGACTAGACAAAAAGATCCTATGAGATTCGATTGGGCAATACAACAATATACATAGACAGCCATCCGACTACATCTATGACTAGAAGTCCACCTTTGAGTTATCATCCGACCCCCCTCTAGTATTAAGTTGCAAGCAACAGACAACTGCTTTAAGCAAAGTGTGTAAGGTAAACAATCCACTTGTTCCATGAACAAGAGATCGTTGTTTTGTTGCAACAGCACATCTACAAACGTATAGATTTTTGTCACTTCCCTTGGTTAAGTAGAGGCATGAACCCACTATCGAGCATAAATACCCCCTCTTGGAGTCACTAGGAACTACTTGGCCAAGATAGCTACTAACAACGGAGAGCATGCAAGATCACAAATAACACAGACATGATAGAATCAATAAGACAAAACAATTAATCAATCTGACATAGTAATCTCAATATCCATCGGATCCCCGTAAACACAACATGCATGATTACAAATAGATTAGAGCTTGATCACGAATGGAGCTCACAAGATCTAGACATGAAAGCACAAGGAGGAGATACAACCATCTAGCTACTACATGGACCAGTAGTCCAAGGTGGAACTACTCACGCTTCATACCGGAGGCTGGCATGATGAAGAAGAAGGCCTCCGGGATGATCTCCCCTCCGGCAGGGTGCCGGGAAGAGCTTTAGATCCCCCTATCTAGGGACGATGGTGGTGGCGGCTACAGACGGTTTCGTGGAATATTGATCGGATACTCAGGGTTTAGGCGTCGGGGGCTTCTTATAGGCGAAGAGGCGAGGCAGGGGGCCACCAGGGCGGCTGCACCCCCCAGGCGCGGGGTGTGTAGCACCCTGGGTAAAACCACTACTAGAAAATCGCCTATTATTCCTACTTGGTGCATCATCATAACATCATATTGCATCATCATCATGTCTCATTGCACGAATCATCATAACATCATAAAATCGGAACGCAGCGCCGGAAGGATCGTCTACGCGATCTTGAGATCGGCAAGAGTACGACTACATCACCCACGAGAATCTGCTCTCATTAACCGCTTTGGAATCTTCGAGGGTGAGTTCCTCTATCGACTCGTTGCTACAATCTAGTAGATAGATCTTGGCTTGTTTGTTTGCATACGATAGAATTTTTTTGTTTTCCATGCTACGAACCCCTAAAGTGGCATCAGATCCGTGTCTATATGTGGATCTATTGCACGAGTAGAACACAATGGTCATTGTGGGCGGTAGTGCTTTTATTATCATTGATGGGATGAAGCGGCCCGGGCTACCATTACATGACATCGTTCATGAGACTTTCTCCACGCTCAACATGAAACTTGTATTGCATAAGTGGCTTTGCGGGTGCCTGTCTCTCCCATCATAGTATAGATCTAATTTACAACGGGCACTTGATAGTTCAAGCATCAACGTTGTGGTTCTTGTTCGTAAGTTAGAACGACACTTATTGAAAGCCCCAAACCACGTAAAATATGCAAAGAAAATTAGAGGCGTCTAACTTTGTTTTGCAGGGGTGTGCTGTGATGTGATATGGCCATGATTGTGATTATATTTGATGTATGCAATGTTCCTTATTGTAAGTTGGCAACCGGCAGGAGCCATATGGTTGTCTTAAAATTCCGTTAAGGCATGTGTGTCTATTCAAAGTAGTTGTAATAGTTGAAGCTGGTGGACGACAACCATGAAATGGCGCAATTGACCTTGACGCCATACCGGTGACGATGAAGCTCATGATTGTGCTTGAAGATGGAGATCGGAAGCACAAGAAGAAAGGCCATAGCATATCACATATTATGAATTGCATGTGATGTTAATCCTTTTATGCATCTTGTATTGCTTAGTTCACGACGGTAGCATTATAAGATGATCCCTCAAGCACACAAATTTCAAGTTTTAAAGTGTTCATCCTTAGTAAGCACTTTTGCTAAAGCTTGTTGTTTCGAAGCACCACGTGATGATCGGGTGTGTTAGATTCTGCAAGTGTATACAATGTGAGCAAGCTAGATTTGCTCATGCGGAAGCTAGGGTTTGATCTTGACGAGCCTAGCATGTACAGACATGGTCTCGGAACACGGATCACCGAAAGGTAAAGCATGAGTCATATAGTAGATATGATGAACATGTTGATTGTTCGCCATTGAAGTTACATCAACTCTCGTGATGATCGATTTTGATGTGGTGGATTTGGTTCGTGTGATCACTAAAACAATGTGAGGGATATTATTTTGAGTGGGAGTTCACCTATATTAATTTAACTATTAACTAGAACTCAATTTGTCATAAACTTAGTCTAAACTATTGAAAATATGTTGTAGATCAATGGCGGCCCCTACCATCAATTTTAATGCGTTCCTAGAGAAAGAAAAGTTGAAAAACAATGGAAGCAACTTCGCGGATTGGTTCCGCAATTTGAGGATTGTCCTCAATGCTGGTAATTTGACCTATGTGCTGGATGCACCACTGGGTGACCCGCCTGCAGCTACTGCTACCGATGAAGTAAAGAATGTTTACCTCACTCGGAAGAATTAGTACTCCACAGTTCAGTGTGCTATCTTGTATGGTTTGGAATCAGAGCTTCAGAAAAGGTTTGAGAACCATGACCCACATGATATTGTCCATGAACTCAAAATGGTATTTGAGGCTCACGCGGCAGTTGAGAGTTATGAGGCTTCTGAAAAGTTCTTTAACTGCAAGATGGAAGAGGTCAGCTCCGTCAGTGAGCATGTGCTTAAGATGTCTGGGCACACAAACAAGCTCCAAAGTTTGGGTATAGTGATTCCTAATTCTTTGGGGATTCACCGTGTCCTCCAATCACTACCACCAAGTTACAAGAACTTTGTGATGAACTACAATATGTAAAACATGGACAAGACGTTTCCAGAACTCTTTTCTATGTTGAAATCTAGAGAAGTGGAGATCAAGAAAGAGCACCAAGTGTTGTTGGTCAATAAGACCACCAAATTCAAGAAGCAAGGCAAGTCTAACAAAAAGGGAAACTTCAAGAAGGGCGGTAATAAAAAGTTACCGCGTCGGCGAAGAACACCAAGGCTGGGCCTAAGCTTGATACTGAGTGCTTTTACTGCAAGGGAGAGGGTCACTGGAAGCGGAATTGCCCAAAGTACTTGGAGGATTTGAAGAACGGCAACATCAAGAAGAAAGGTATATCCGATATACATGTTATTGATGTGTATCTCACTAGTACTTGTAGTAGTGCCCGGTATTTGATAATCGGGTTCTGTTGCTCATATTTGTAACTCAAACAAAAGCTGAGAATAAACGGAAGCTAGCGAAGAACGAGGTGACAATGCGCGTTGGAAATGGATCAAAGGTTGATGTGATCGCGGTCGGCACGCTACCTCTTCATCTACCATTGGGATTAGTTTTATACTTAAATAATTATTATTTGGTGCCTGCGTTGAGCATGAACATTATATCTGGATCATGTTTATTGTAGAGCATTTGTTTAAGTCCGAGAATAATGGTTGTTCGATTTATATGAGTAATATGTTTTATGCACATGCACCTTTGGTAGATGGTCTATTCATATTGAATCTCAATTGTGGAAATACACATATTAATAACATTGAAGCTAAACGTTTGAAATTGAGCGATAACTCGATCTACATGTGGCACTGTCGTCTTGGTCACAATGGAGTGAAGCGTATGAAGAAACTCCATTCCGATGGACTTCTTGAATCACTTGATTTTGAATCACTTGAAAGATGCGAAGCATGTCTGATGGGTAAAATGACTAAGACTCCATTTTCTGCAATGATGGAGCCAGCTACGGACTTATTGGAAATCATACATACCGATGTGTGTGGCCCAATGAGTGTAGCATCGCGCGGTGGTTATCGTTATGTTCTTACCTTCACGGATGACTTGAGTAGATATGGGTATATCTATTTGTTGGAGATATGCCCTAGAGGCAATAATAAATATAGTTATTATTATATCTTTGTGTTTATGATAAATGTTTACATTCATGCTATAATAGTATTAACAAGGAAACATTAATACTTGTGTGATTTGTAAACTTAATTTGAAGTCCCTAGTATAGCCTCTATACTTCACTAGCTTGTTGGTTGATTAATGATTGTGGTTTACCTATCATGAACATTGAGATGTTATCAACAACAAGATCATATCGTTAGGAGAATGATATGGTGGACATACTCCTATAGATAAGCGTAGCATAAAGATCAAGTCATTTCAATAGTTCAATTGCTATATGCTTTCTGATACATAGTAACCTAATTCCTTCGACCATGAGATCATGCATATCACCTTTACCGGATGGATGCTTTGATGACATCAAACACCACACCGTAACTGGGTGGCTATAAAGGTGGCATTGAGTGTTTGGAAAGTATTGGTTGAAACACATGGATCAAGAGTGGGATTTGTCCATCCATATGACGGATAGATATACTCTGGGCCCTCTCGATGGAATTTCATCCAATTAGCTTGCAAGCATGTGACTGTCTCACAAGGGATCACATATCACGGGAACGAGAAAAGAGTACTTATCGGTAACGAGGTTGAACTAGGTATGCAGAGATACCGACGATCATAACCTCGGATAAGTAAACTATCATGAGACAAAGGGAAATTGGTATCGTATGTAAGTGGTTCATTCGATCGCAAAGTAATCATAGAAATATGTGGGAGCCATAGGAATTTCCAGATTCCTCTATTGGTTATTGTTCGGAGAAGTGTCTCGATCATGTCCGCATAATTCACAAACCGTAGGGAGACACACTTAAGGATTCGACATTGTTTGAGTAGTTATGGTATTATGAGAAAGAGACTGAATGTTGTTCGGAGTCTCGGATGGGATCCGGGATATCACGAGGTGATCCGGAATGGTCCGGAGAATAAGATTCATATAAGGAAAGTCCCATTTCGGAGTTCGGGAATGATTCTGGTGTTTTCATCGGGAATGTTCTAGAAGGTTCCGGATTGTCCGGCACTCCGGGATGGAAGGGTACATGAATGTGTCATTACATATTGAATGATTGCATCATGTACTAAGTGTTCTTGCTGTTCCAAAACTGAAAAGTCAAACTGCCAGTTTGAAAGTCAAACGGCTAAAACAGGAAACTGTGGAAAACAGGAAACTGTGGGAAACAAGCAAGAGGTGGTTGGAACCGACTTTGGGGAGGAGTCCCTCCAAGCCGGCGCGCCAACCAAGGCCGACTTGGGGAGGGACTCCCCTCCCCTTGTGTAGCATCCCAGTTGTCTAACACCTGTAATGCTACTTGATCTAGTAATAAAAGGGCCACTTCCTACAAATAATTGTTGCATCATCATCATGTCATGTTCATGTCATCATGCCACCTTGCATTTGATCATCATACAAAAACCCTTTTGTTTTGGTTCTTATCTCATATGCATTAATATTTGTTTTTGTCTCTTGATATTGTATTTGGTTCTTGATATATTGTTAAGTGCCCAAGTTGAGTTGGGGGCATATCTCTTATTGACTCCACCACCTTGTCTTCACCACCTTATAATTCCACCATCCAATTAATATGAGCTGGCATTTAATTGAGTTTACCTAGCTCATGTGGGTTGGGTGGATCCAATGCTTGTTCCTTTTGCTTGGCCTTATTACACCTTTTGGAAATGCATGGAATAGTGCCATATGATTTTATGTTGTTTTCACAATATGAATACATGGCATTTATTAATTGCATGGGCCATGCAAAAACCACCACATCTAGGTCATCTGGATTTTATTTGAAGTTCTTGGAGTGGGTCATACTCTCTCTCTCTCCTTCTTTGCTTGATCTAGCTAGAGCCATGCAAGTACCACCTTTTACTTGACATTTGAATTTTATTTGTTTTGCTTGCATGGATCACCTCTTTTCTGCTTTCTCTTTTGGCCTTCTTGTTGAGCTTGTGTGGATCATGCTTGATCTAATCAAGACACCAAACCCTCTATCTCTCTCCCTCTCTCTTACCCTCTAGCTAAACCCTACCCCCCTAATCACCATACCCCATCAAACCCTAAACCCTACCCCCTCTTTAAACCATCCCCATCCTTGCATGATTTGTGTACATGCACAAGCCCTAAACCCACCCTCTCTCTCGGCCCTCCTCTCTCTACCATGCCTGCCCCACCTGGCCACCCTCTCCCTGGCCCCATCCCCAGCTCTATCTCTCTCTCTCTCTTCCTACCAAACCCTAAGACCAACCCTAGCCGAGCCCCTCCTAACCTAGCACCAAACCACACCCGAGCCTACCCCTCTCCTCTCTCTTGCTCTCTCTCTCTGCCTGGCCTGCCCCACCCCGAGCTCCCTCTTACCGGACCCACCTGGCAGCCTCCTTCCTCCCCTCACTCGCTGACCCATGCACGTGAGGAGGAGGAGGAGAGAAAGGTGGCACCGAGGCCACCTTTTCCATCTACCCCACCCCCACGGCACCCTCTTTCCCCGTCCTTATCTACCCCCCTCTCTCCACCTCCCCTGCATCCCCAGATCCGCCCCAGAGGCCCTGTCTCGCCTCCCTTCTCCCGCTCCACCACCATCTACCCGACGTATGCCACCGTCGGCTCCGGCGCTCACCTGCTGTACGAGGAGGCGGGCGTGGAGTTGGGGCGCCGAGAAGCATCGAGACCCCGCCGCTCGGTGAACCGCAGCGAGGAGGAGAAAGGCCAGAACGCGGGACACCGACGCGCCGCCGACGAAACCCTAGCTCCGCCGGTGCGCCAGCCTCGCCGACGATCGCGACCGCCCCGAGCCCGTCGACCACGCCTACGTCCTCTCGGTGAGCCTACCTTCCTCCCTGACAACCTCCGCCACGCTGCTGCCGTCAGAGCCGCCGCTTGTTCCGCCGAGCACGCTGCAAGGCGTCGGCCACATCTCGCCTCCAAGCGCCGCAGGCTTACCTAGGCCCCACCCCTTACGGTCACCAACCTCACACCACCGCAGCGTAGCCGCTAGCTCCGCCCGAGGTCGCGGGCTCGAACCCTCGTGGCTGCTGGCCGCGCGTGCTAACGCTGTCGTCTGCTGCCGTGGAAGATCCACAGTGCACGCGTTGGCACTTTGCACTTAACCCCCTGCCCTTTTTGCCGCTCAACCCGCGATCCCCCTGACCCCACTGTCTGTGTCTCTGGGTTTTTGCAAAAAGGCTCTCGACTTTAGTTGCAATCAACCCAGCCCTCCCTTTGTCTGCGGCGCGTGTTGGGTCCAGCACTGCCCCACCCGTCACAAAGTGGCTAGGTCTGCCTGGGTACCAAAAGACTTTCTGTTTCCCTATTTAATTCAAATCTTTTCAAATTAAATTAAATTCAAATTTCAATTCTGGTTTCAAATAACTTTAAAATTATAGATCCAAATTTAACATATAATATATGTTTTTGAATTAGAAAAATGTGAGGATTTCAAATATGCTATTCAAATTACCTTTTGCACATTTAAAATTCCAAGTTGAGTAAATTACAACAAAATGCCACTGGAACTTAATAAATTAATAACTTTTGATATATAACTCCGAATTTAACAAATGATATGTCTAAAATGATCAGCTCGACGAGACCTTTCTGTTTATGCTATCCATGACTTCAATTGCAGCATGCATCATCTAAAAATATAGTGTACAGCAACTATCATGACAATAAAATGTGATCAAAGCCCAATAGAGATGTTATTTCTTGTATTCCACACCTCACCCATGCCATGCTACATTATTGCCATGCAACTTGTGCATCATTCATCATGGCATGATTGTTTGATTGACGCATTTATTCATATGCTTGCGCTCTTTATTTATGTTGGCCCTTGTTTGTTTGGTTCTTCTTTCGAATAGACGCTGAGCAGGGGATATATCAAGAGAACCAGGAGCACTACCCAGATCCGTCTCTCGCTTCAACTGAGTTGCCAGGCAAGCACTACCACATGCTTGCATACATACAGTACCTATTGCCTCTATCTTATTCTTGCATCATTGAGTCGCGATTGCATTAAAATTGAATCCCAAGTATTGCATAGCCTTTACTTTTAAACCCCACCAAGCTTGTTCCTCCATCCCATGAGCCATTACTACAGGAGTTGTTTGGGCCATGCGAGTCGAGAACAAAGATGTAGGGTATGTGAGTGTCTGATGGATAATGAGGTACCTAAACAACTTAATCTGAGTAGTAATGGGATAACTAATGAAAGTGGCACCGGTGGGCAACATCTGCTATTTGGTTTTTCCTGCTCACTTGTGTCCCGTAAGACCCCGAGTACTTGATTCCTGTTCCAAGAATATTCGCGCTATCCACATCCGGGAGGCTTATGGGACCCCCCTGAGCCAGAGCTTGATTCAGTCTTATTTCTTGGGGCCACAAACTAGTTTGAGGTTTTATTTACTATCCTGTACTTATGCCATGCTACTGTTTATTTACGACAGCGAGGAGCACACTGCATCATTAGGTAAGCGGAATGTTTTCGCCATCGACAATCCCAGCTTTTGGGTTCCCAAGCATTTCGACCATTGTCGCAAACCTTGAGTCCGTCTCGAGTCACCGGCTTCGCTATGGTCTACTCAATGGGGTGGCCCTCAAATAATTCTCAATCTGTGATTGCTTTGTCGTGAAGGCCTCGTTGGGTTTTGATTTGGTTTTTCCGAGGTTGATCGAGTGTGTGTTGCTATTTGTGCACCCCTGCAGGGTAAAACTTTCTGAAAGCCGTGTCCGCGGTTATGGACGACTTGGAGCACAGTTTCTCGATCATAGACAAGCATAACTAAAGTACCGCTTTAATCTGACTAGTAAATAGTGCAACACTCATGGAATGGTTAATAAAATTGCCAACGGGTGGGGGTTGTTCGTCCGCTTCCTCGTTGGTAAGCGAGGAGGAGGATGGATCTGATGAAATTACTGTTATAACTGTTGCCATTAATTCATGGACATTCGTCTATCATTGGTTAGGCGGATGGTTAGCGTTTATCTATAGAACTGTTAGGGTTTATCTTTCTCTGCAATTGCGTCACCCCAAGTTGTGTCCCCTTTAGAGTCATAAAGACTTGCTGAGTACCCTTAGGGCCTCACACGATAAATTATTGGTTCAGATGAACAGGTACACTCGCAGGACGGATACTGGGTGGAAGAGGCTGATGACGTGGGCAACGATCATTCGGTGTAGAGATTCCGGGAACGGGGATCCGTGAGATCTGTGGGCGGGATGTGCTTATTTCTATGGCATCTTATGCCGATTTGCTTATTATCCGTACTCGGACTTTGTTTTGCCGCTTCCGCTTGATACTCTGATGTGTGATGTATGAGGAATTATCCTAAAATATTATATCTATCTAGGTCATTTGAATCTTGTCGTATGGCGTTGCTATATTTCCTTTCTTTCTAGATGGAATGGCTCTGATGTACTTTTGTATGGTGGCTTGCATACATACTCATTTGTGTATGTAGTTGATCCCTTCGCCTGCCAATTACGCCCAGACAGTGTCCCGATGAATTGGAAGTGGTTGGGACGGCCGAAAGGTCTACCCGTGAGTGGCTTTTGGGGCCCCACCGTACTATTTCAACCACTACCGTTCATCCAGGCTTGTATCTAGGAGCGTAATTCACCGAGGTAGTTACACCTTGGCCGCCCCTCCCACCTATAAAAGGAGGGGCAGGGCCTCCTCCTCTAGACACACAAGTTCCTATCTTCTAATCTCCGGTTTAGAGCCGTTTTGGTTTAGAGCTTCTAATTGCTCTAGCCTGCGGTTTAGAGCCTTCTAATTGGTGTGTCTAATCCCTAGACCACTAATAGATCTCTATCATACTCCACCATACTCGCTCCGGCTTAAGCCCTCGGGATCCCTCTACTTCGGTACCACGCAGTCTGCGTAATCATGAGGAGAGTGCTACAACCTCCGCTGCCGGAACAAGGAAGAGGAAGGTCTTCGCCGAGTACCGAACGCAGGACCGATCATGGAAGCGCTTTAACGTTAGCGCCGGAAGGATCGTCTACACGATCTTGAGATTGGAAAGAGTACGACTACATCACCCACGAGAATCCGCTCTCGTTAAACACTTTGGAATCTTCGAGGGTAAGTTATTCCATCGACTCGTTGCTACAATCTAGTAGATAGATCTTGGCTTGTTTGTTTGTATGCGATAGAAATTTTTTGTTTTCCATGCTACGAACCCCTACACTATTTCATGAAACATAAGTCCAAAACTTTCAAGAAGTTTAAGGAATTTCAAAGTGAGGTAGAGAATCAACGTAACAAGAAGATTAAACTTCTACGTTCTGATCGCGGAGGTGAATATCTAAGTTACGAGTTTGGAGAGCATTTGAAGAAATGCGGAATACTTTCACAATTGACACCGCCAGGAACACCACAGCGTAATTGTGTGTCCGAACGTCGTAATCGAACTCTCTTAGATATGGTTCGTTCTATGATGTCACTTATAGATTTAACACTATCGTTTTGGGGTTATGAATTAGAAACATCCGCATTCACTTTAAATAGGGCACCATCTAAATCCGTTGAAATGACACCGTATGAATTATGATTTGGGAAGAAATCTAAATTGTCGTTCCTTAAAGTTTGGGGTTGAGAAGCCTATGCAAAGAAGTTACAGCCGGACAAGCTAGAACCCAAAGCGGAAAAATGCGTCTTCATAGGACACCCAAAGGAAACTATTGGGTATACCTTCTATCATATATCCGAAGGCAAGATCTTCGTTGCTAAGAATGGATACTTTCTAGAGAAGGTATTTCTCTCGAAAGAAAGTAGAACTCGATGAGGTTGTTGAACCTTCTCTCGAACTTGCGAGTAGCGTAACACCGGAAGTAGTTCCTGTGGCGCCTACACCAATAAGAGAGGAAGATAATGATGTTGATCATGAATCTTCGGTTGAAGTTACTACGGAACCTCGCAGGTCAACGAGAAATCGTACCACTCCTGATTGGTATGATCCCGTTATGAGTGTCATGTTGGTGGACAACACCGATGACCCTGCGACATATGAGGAAGCGATGATGAGCCCAGATTCCAATAAATGGCAAGAAGCCATGAAATCCGAGATTGGGTCCATGTATGAAAACCAAGTATGGACTTTGGTGGACTTACCGGATGGCCGGAAGGCTATCGAGAACAAATGGATTTTCAAGAAGAAAATAGATGATGATGGTAATGTTACTGTCTATAAAGCTCGACTTGTCGCAAAAGGGTTTCGACAAATTCAAGGAGTTGACTACGATGAGACTTTCTCACCAGTAGCGAAGCTAAAGTCTGTGAGGATTATATTAGCAATCGCTTCATATTATGATTATGAGATATGGCAGATGGATGTCAAAATAGCGTTCCTCAATGGAGACATTCATGAAGAGTTGTATATGATGCAACCCAAAGGTTTTGTCGATCCTAAAGATGCTAACAAGGAATGCAAACTTCAAAGGTCCATATATGGATTGAAGCAAGCATCCTGAAGTTGGAATCAACGTTTTGATAAGGTAATCAAAAGTTTTGGTTTTATACAAACTTATGGAGAAGATTGTATTTACAAGAAAGTGAGTGGGAGCTCTGTAGCATTCTTAATACTATATGTATATGACATATTGTTGATTGGGAATGATGTAGACCTTCTTAATAGTGTCAAGGATTATTTGAATAATAGTTTTTCAATGAAAGATCTTGGCGAAGCAGCTTACATATTAGGCATAAAGATTTATAGAGATAGATCGAGACGCCTGATATCATTGTCACAAAGTACATATTTGGACAAAGTTCTAAAGAGGTTTGGAGTGGAAGATAGCAAGAAAGGGTTCTTGCCCATGTTGCCCAATACGACCTTGAGTAAAACTCAAAGTCCTGCAATGGCAGAAGATAGAGAAAGGATGAGTAAAACTCCCTATGCCTCAGCCATAGGATATCTTATGTATGCCATGCTATGTACTAGACCCGACATTGCGTATGCTGTTAGTTTGACTAGCAGATATCAAAGTGATCCAGGAGTGGATCATTGGACAGCGGTAAAAAACATCCTTAAGTACTTGAGAAGAACTAAGGATATGGTACTTTCTTATGGAGGTGATGAACAACTCGTTGTTAATGGTTACACCGACGCTAGTTGGAACACCGATCCGGATGATTCTAAATCTCAATCTGGATACGTATTTACTTTGAATGGTGCAGCAGTTAGCTGGAGGAGTGCAAAGCAAAGCGTTATGGCGAGATCTTCAACTGAATCGGAATACATAGCTGCTTCGGAGGCTTCACAAGAAGCGATATGGATGAAGGAGTTCATTACAGAGCTTGGTGTGGTTCCAAGTGCGTTGGACCCAATGTCTATCTACTGTGATAACATGGGCGCCATAGCCAATGCGCAAGAACCAAGGTCACACAAGAAGCTGAAGCACATCAAGCTACGTTTTCACGCTATTCGAGAGCATGTACAAGATGGTGACATAAAGATTTGCAAAGTACACACACATCTGAATGTGGCGGATCCGTTGACTAAACCTCTCCCGAGGGCAAAACATGACCAGCACCAAACCGCCATGGGTGTTCGGTATATTACCATGTAATCTAGATTAGTTGACTCTAGTGCAAGTGGGAGACTGTTGGAGATATGCCCTAGAGGCAATAATAAATGTAGTTATTATTATATCGTTGTGTTTATGATAAATGTTTACATTCATGCTATAATAGTATTAACCGGAAACATTAATACTTGTGTCATTTGTAAACTAAAATAGATTCCCTAGTAAAGCCTCTTTATAATACTAGCTTGTTGGTTAATAGATGATCGTGGTTTCCCGATCATGAACATTGAGATGTTGTTAACAACAATATCATGTCATTAGGAGAATGGTATGATGGACATACTCCTATAGATAAGCGTAGCATAAAGATCGAGTCATTTTAATAGTTCAATTGCTATAAGCTTTCTGATGCATAGTAACCTAATTCCCTCGACCATGAGATCATGCTAATCACCATCACCGGAAGGATGCTTTGATGACATCAAACACCACACCGTAACTGGGTGGTTATAAAGGTGGCATTGACTGTTCGGAAAGTATGGGTTGAGGCACATGGATCAAGAGTGGAATTTGTCCATCCATATGACAGATAGATATACTCTGGGCCCTCTCGGTGGAATGTCATCCGATTAGCTTGCAAGCATGTGACTGGCTCACAAGGGATCACGTACCACGGGAACGAGAAAAGAGTACTTATCAGTAACGAGGTTGAACTAGGTATGCAGAGATATCGACGATCAAAACCTCGGATAAGTAAACTATCGTAAGACAAAGGGAAATTGGTATCATATGTAAGTGGTTCATTCGATCGCAAAGTAATCGTAGAAATATGTGCGATCCATATGAATTTCCAGATTCCTCTATTGGTTATTGATCGGAGAAGTGTCTCGGTCATGTCCGCATAATTCACGAACCGTAGGGAGACACACTTAAGGATTCGATGTTGTTGTGTAGTTATGGAATGATGAGTAAGATACCGAATGTTGTTCGGAGTCTCGGATGGGATCCGAGATATCACGAGGAGATCCGGAATGGTCCAGAGAATAAGATTCATATAAGGAAAGTCCTGTTTCGGAGTTGGAGAATGATTTCGGTGTTTTCATCGGGAATGTTCTAGAAGGGTCCGGAAGGTCCGGCACTCCGGAGGGGAAATGGTTGCATCATGTACTAGGTCACTTGGCTGGGCAAAATAAAGAGAGAAATCAAATCAAAGTTTGAAAGTCAAACGCCAATTTGAAAAAGTCAAATCTCAAGTTTGCTTGGTGGAGGGAGAGTAGGAAACTTACTTGGGGAGGAAGTCCCCTCCCTCCACACGCCGGCCAAGGAGGAGGAGTTGGAGGAGGACTCCCTCCTCCCAACCGGCCACCCTCCACCTATATAGGAGGGTAGGGCTGCCCCTATCCTCACACCTCAAACCCTAGCTCAGGCGCATCCACCTCCAAGTGCAGCCGCCGCCTAGGGTTTCCCCTCCAACTCAACGACTTGGGGCTTCCCCAAGACCTAGCCGCCGGCCACACCCTTCCCTTGGTGCCCTCTAAACCCTAGATCACCAAGGCCTCTCTCATACTCCACCATACTCGCTCTAGCTTAAGGCGAAGCCCTGCGAGATCTCCCCTCTACTTCCGACACCACGTCGTCGTGCTGCCGGAATCGCGAGGAGAGTGCTACAACCTTCGCTGCCTGCTGGAACAAGGGAGAGGAAGGTCTTCATCGAGTATCGAACGTGTGACCGACTGCGGAAGCGCTGCCAGAACGCAGCGCCGGAAGGATCGTCTACGCGATCTTGAGATCGGCAAGAGTACGACTACATCACCCACGAGAATCTGCTCTCATTAACCGCTTTGGAATCTTCGAGGGTGAGTTCCTCTATCGACTCGTTGCTACAATCTAGTAGATAAATCTTGGCTTGTTTGTCTGCATGCGGTAGAATTTTTTTGTTTTCCATGCTACGAACCCCTACACTTTTTGCTTCCAAAATTTGTGCAAACCTTACTTAAATAAAATCTTATAATCTGTAACTCCAATCAAAATATTTTAAATATGAAACTTATTCAAAAATTGATTGAATAATTTGAATATGAACTTTGTCTACTGTTTTGAATAATTCAAATTGTGCCAACTAATTAAATGCTCTCGTAGCCAATTAAGCTCCATAAATCATATCTGTTAAGCCGTAAGTTGGAATAAAAGAATTATATGTAAAAATTAATTAGAAAAAGATAAGGAATCTCATCATGGCATACATACATCTGGTTTAATCATGCATCAGTTAATTTCATGATACTTTTGCACTATCACCTATGGTACGTGGGATGTCTTATAATCAAAGTGATAACCCACTTCCATTAAAATTCGAGTAGATCATTTAAGCCATGTGATACCAAGTTAACAACATTTAACTCTAGTGGTTAGAGTAATAACTCGAACCATCTTTTAAATTGTCGGAATTTTGATTCTGCTTAATATTGTTGCATCGCATCTTTGACATGTCATACATCATACATGCATCATGTCCGATCTTTCTGTCATAGTATTAAATAGTGTATCCGGTGTTTCTTTTAGTGCTTTGCTTCTTCACGGATTAGGTCGATGAGTTTATGCGAGTGTCGACCCGATCTCTGTCGAAACTTCGGCAATATTTTCAGGCGAGCATTCTCCCTCTTTCTACCTATTTTACATTTCTAGTATTTATTTCCTCGTGTTGATCTATTACTATCCGTGTTACGATGCTATAGATTCTGTACCCCTTTATACTTTCCTGCAGCCTCCATATTGCAATGGACACCTCCTATTACATGTTGTTTGGTAGATAGTCGGCCTTGCAAGTCGTAGATGCTTGCTTAAGTGCTGCTTCATGTCGTCAATGTTCCACTGTTGTTGGGTGGTTGACATATGCTTATTGGTGGAGATGATCATGAATTTAATTACGTTTTAATAACTAAAATTAAAAGTAGGAATAATGCAGAGGCACTGGTGGGTAATAGACAATATTTGGTTTTTAACCGCTCACTGGTGTCCCATAGGACCCCGAGTTCTTGACACCTGTTTCAAGATCGAGCGCGCTAACCACAGGTGGGGTGTGTGGGCACCCCCATCGATTTAGTACCTGATTTCAAATTACTGTAATGGGGGCCACAGAGTAGTTTGGGGCTTTATTATTATCATATACTTATGCCATGCTTTACTGCTTTATTTATGATTGCGCGTGGAGCGCCTGTACTGTTTAGGAACAAATATGGAATGTTTTTGCAGTATCGACAAGCCCAGTCACACTTTCGGGTTCCCAGTCGTTTACAGCCATTGACACAAACCCTGGGTCCGTCTCGGAGACCGGCCGACTTTATTGCGGGTAGCTTAGTAGGGTGGCCCCCTGTGCTTGCTTTGGGTCTGGGAAACGTCGTGTCTGAAACCCCATCGACATGCCGTTGGGTGTATGTTTTGTGATCTTGTACCTACCTGATCTGACAACAAGGGTGTAGGCGCGTGTGGAAACTTTGGTGCACCCCTGCGGGGTTAAATCTTTTTGAGAAGCCGTGTCCGTGGTTATGGACAACTTGGAGCACAGTTCTCGATCATAGACAACTATAACTAAAGTTTATTGTTATAATATGACTTGTACCTGATATGACTAGTAAGTTGGATAACCACCATGTAAAGAATGAATAAAACTTCCAACTATGTGAGTTTCCTCGGATTGACTTCCTCGTTTGGTCTTGAGGGGGAAATACCAGGATGGGTATGTTTGGTGGTAGTATTAGGTTGGTTCCGAATAGGTATTTCTTACCCCTCTCTGATAGCCGACAGTTGTATCGAGTCTATATAGGTTGTTTAGTACATGTTGTGCTGCCTCTTTAGGCCACCATACCTATGTAGGCGAGGACCGTCGAATTCTAGTCTCTTCGTGTACTGGCCTCAGTACTGACTGCTCTCTTTTTCTTTGCCCTTTATCGGCACCCCTTTTGTTTTAGCAGGTTTTGAGATCGACGTCATTAGCAGGGTTACCCTTCCGGCTTGGACTGGGCAGGGTTATGGACGTCATTGGTTATTCTTCAGGGCTCTTAGCTCAATTTGCATCTTGTTCGTACTCGGACGCTGTATCGTTTTCAAGGTGATTTGGATCTTTCTACTGTATATCTGTATTCTTGACGCAGGGAGTCGTTGTTGTATATATATATATATATATTCTGTGGGTTCCATCGTGGACTATTGTGTAATAATATTACTTTGTTTGCCACCCGCACGCAAGTGCCTGGTGGGCACCTTTGAATCGTTTCTATGCGGGTTTGGCGGGAATCGCTAAAACTTGCATAGAGCCGATCCGAGGGTGTTACAGGGTGGGCCCACCCGCGCGGCCAGGGGTGTGGCCCCCTGGTGGTCTCTGCCGTCTCGTACTCCGGCTTTGTGTTCCCCATGGCAAAATATTGACTTTGGCTTTTGTCCCGTCCAATTTCGAGAATATTGATTTTCTACCTTTCTAGAACCAAAAAACAGAAGAAAACAGGCAACTGGCACTGTGCTATCTTTTAATAGGTTAGTATCATAAAACATATAAAAACACCTTAAAGTATGGACAAAGCAAAGCAAAGTAGATAATAAACAAGCATAAAACATCAAAATTATAGATACATTTCTGATGTATCAAGATACTTTTCTCTTATGTCGTCCAGAAACAACTCTCCAAAGGAGATCACGGTTCCACACATAGAGAAAAAGGACAAAAAACTCAACTCAAGTCTATTTGTAGTTCTAATCTAGATCTAAGCCCCCCAGGACGATAGTTAGGGCGTGTACAATGATAAAGAAGTCATGTCTTACCTTATCTCTCCATATTATCTAGAGAAAACAATGTATATATATATCGAAAATATGTTTGTACCCCCTAGGGGCTATACCACTCCACGTATTTACCATTTAATCAATTGTTGAGATCGGTGCTGGCTATTTTCTAATCACATCATTTTCTTTAAATAACATGATAATATATATATAGAACATGACTATTCTATAATCCCCTTAAGATATTGTAGAATATCCCAAATAAATACCTTCCGTGTGTCACGTTTGCCCCACCTATCCCCACCTTCTCCGTCCCACCTCCCCCACCGCCCCGCCTCACCTCTAGCGACGCGCCGCCCCGCCCCACCTCCCGCGTCGCCCCACCTCACCTCCCGCGCTGCCACGTGCCGCCCCGCCCCACCTCCCACGCTCCACCCCACTCCCCACGCGCCGCCCCGCCCCGCCCCACCTCCCACGACCCTACCTCCGGCGCCGCCAAAGACCTCCTCCCGAGCGCCGGCCCTGCCGCACCTCCCGCTTGCCCCACCTCCGTGCCGACCCCACCCCACATCCCTTGCCGGCCCCGCCACAGACCTCCTCATATTCATTGTGGAAGTTTATAAAAGCCTCCCACCCCCAACTCTCCCACTCTCTTCCCATGTGAATCAGGTGCTCCGACAGGAAGTTCACTTGCTATATACAGAGAAGTTCACATCTTTCACCGTGGAAGCTCAGAAAGCCCGCCCGCCCAACCACCCCCATCCCCCTCTCTTCCCACGTGAATCTAGTGCTCCGACATGAAGTTCACTTGCTACTACAGAGAAGTTCACTTCTTTCACCGCGGAAGTTCAGAAAGCCCCCCACCCTCTCCCTCTTCCCACGTGAATCTGGCGCTCCGATAGGAAGTTCACTTGCTACCTACCTAGAAGTTCACATCTCCCCCCGCAGAAGTTCAGAAAGACCCCCCAAACCCCCACCCTCCCTCCAACTCTTCCCACGTGAATCTGATGCTCCGACAGGAAGTTCACTTTCTACTACAGAGAAGTTCACATCTTCCACCGTGGAAGTTCATAAATACCCCCCCAAACCCATCTCTCTTCCCACGTGAATCTGATAGTCCGTCAGGAAGTAAGTTCACTGTCTAGTCGCGTGAAGTTCAGATAGGGTTACGCGGAAGTTCAGAAAGGGTTGTAGAATAGTTATTCTATAAGGGGTTGTAGAATAGTTATTCTATAAGGGGTTGTAGAATATCGGACTATATATCAACGTGGATTTCGTAACATGGATGATACCGATGCAAGCGTTGACATTGGATACAAAGAGTATGTGTACTAGCTGCCAAGATGAAAGAGAGCCAAAAACTTGCATGCTTTTGACGGTGTCATTGCCGTTTGTAGTATAGCATGGCTAGTTGTTTTTGTAGCATAGCAAACAACACGTATTGTTGCAGAAATTTCTACCAACTCAAACGGGATGCATGCTATGATAGTTGTACTTGCTGCACTTGCTGGACTAGACTTGTTGTACTTAGTTGTACCTTGGTGAGATGTGTGCATGCTAAGCATCAAATCGAACAAGGAAACATGCATGAATTTTGACAATAAAACCAGCCATGAGAGTAGACCAAGATGGCAAGCAGGTTATCAGGCGTCCCGAGGTGCACGAATTTCGGCCAAAATCTTCGCGTGTGGCTCTCGTTTAGTGCGGGAGTGTTTCCCGCGTCCGTTTTCTCTAGATATTTTTCAGTACTAAACACAAAACTTGTTCATGTATATATATGGTGGAGTGTCTCACATACTGCAGATCATTCTCTAAACTGCTCCTTTAGTTGATAAACAGTACTGTGTTCTATCTGAATAGCCGTGGGCCCGAGAATAAGGTTAGCTAATAATATGTTGCATGTGCTTGCGAAATTATTTGGTTGGGTTGCTCAAATATTGGCGGGTTCAATGGTCCACATGTAGTGCTAGCTTGCATGCTTAAATATTGGTTTGTTCAATGGTCTACATGTAGTGCTTGAATGCATGCTAAAATTTTGGCCGGTTCAATGGTCTAAATGTATTGCTAGCTTGCATGCTTAAATTTTGGTTGTTTTAACGGTCTACAACATGTGATAGGTGAGTTATTGCTAGTTTGCATGCGTATTCTAGCTTGCATGTGGTACTTGCATGTACTAGCAGCATGGCCAAATATTATGCTTTTGATGTAACAGAGGTGGTGTTTTCCGTTAGAGATTTTATGCTCCGTCTGCTCAAATTCATGCTCTCTGTAGAATATCCAATGGTTGGATTAATATGCACCGGTAGCACCCTAGGTAGCCCGCTATTTTTGAAATATATATATGGGTGGCGCTATTTAAGACCCAGGGTATAAAATAGTTATTCTTCACTCACCCTTTATCTTTAAAACCGTATATTCTTTCTATGTCATGTAAATTTTGTCTTACTTCGTAAGTCAAGAAGAACATAATCTTTTTTAGAAAATGACATTTTTTTGTTTAATGACTCATAAACTGCATTTTTATGTCGATTTTTGTTGTTATAATAAATATATGAATATAATTATTTTTATACAAAACATAAATTTCTGAATATGACAACATAAAGTTACGTGGAGTGCAAAATAACTATTCTGCATCCTAGGTGTCGAATAAGGTTTATATTAATTAATATACATATATAAGTTGTAAAATGTATTATCTCTTATTTTTATCTCTAGCAATCAACGAGAATTAATTATTTTTAGTAAAAATTGGTTTGGTAAGGAAAGATATAGGGTACAATGGAGAAAATAGTTTTCTCTTATTTCTAGGATCATCCTCTAGTAAAAATAGTTTTCTCTTCCTTATTTCTCTTCTTCAAATAAGCAAAAATCCAACTGACAACCATAAGCAAAGATTTACGTCATCCCATTATACATGTCCTTATAGTCTAGTGGCAAAAGGGCAGATGAGTGGATAAGATACAAGGGTACATGACACAGGCAGTACATGGTACACGGTTAATTTGAAGCAAGTACACATACAATGGTTTGGTAACTGAAGTAGGTTTAGGCCGGATGCATCAACGGATGCAGAGGCCAGGGCGACCCCTTTCCCAAAAAAGAAGTGAATTAGGTTTTGTAAAATAGTAAATTGGTATATTTGCTAGACTGCACAGAATCCTACAGTGATTGACGAATTTATTGTTTCACGATACGATGATCTGTCAATCCGGTCTGAATCTTGATCTGTAATGGTTGAAATGTATCCAACCACTATCTAGGACTTCTGGAGATCTATTCTTAAATTGTGAACGTGTGCTGCCATTTGCAGCTTGTAACAAGAACAAATAAACATCAGATTTTCTGAACCTTAGAAGCAGGAACAGTCATAGAATTATCATATTCAGACAGCCGTAACATAGACAACGGCTTGTAACAGTAAAAATAAAAATTCTTAGATAGTTAAGACTTGTTTATGTGACAGAGAACATCACACTCAATCGGTTCCACATGACAACAAGGACTAATACCAACATAACTTAAACTCGAATAGACTGATAAAGTTTTAAATTTGGGACTACAAGTGGAAGTTTGCTTCAGTTATTTCATGGGTTCTTCCACACTGGTCAGTGCTCGCTATTGATGTTTCACCTGCAAACAAAACAAAGTATTAATTGGTGCGTTCAACCTCTTAGAAGAAAAACAAAAGGCTTAATTAGATTTGTATTCATCATTAAAATATACATATATAACCTCTTGTATAGATATCTGATATCCTGTCGCAATGCAGGGCATTCGAAAAAACTGTCTCCGCTATCTGCAACATCCACAGCAGCAAGCTCAAAATCATCATTGCCGCTAAATTCATTCGATTCGAACCACATCTTGGACACCCATTCCTTTCGGAAGGCCGTGTTGTGGTCCTCCTCTTCTGGAGAGTCAGCGGCAACAAGGCGGTAGCAATACACCATTCTGGACTGCCCTGGTCTGAATGCACGACCGAGTGCCTGTCGCATCACAGAAGGATTTTCATGGACATCTAGAATGACGACGCGTGATGCACCGACAAGGGAGATGCCCTCGCCGCATGCCTTGATGGAACCGAAGAAAATTTTAGCATGTTGTGAGTTGTTGAATCTCTCGACCGTCTTGTTTCGCTGTTCCGGGGTAGATTTACCAGTTATTTTGAACATGTGCACCTCTGGTTCCAATCCTTTCTCTCTGAACAGCATTTCCAAGAAAACCAGGGAACGCAAATACTGGCTGAACACGAGTATCTTCTCTCCTGCAGCTTCTGAAAGACACAACAGATTGTATATAAATTTTGCCTTTGCCCCAACGTTGATATCAATTCCACTTATGATGGAACCAATCTTCTTAGCGACAATATCTTGATTCTCTTTATCGTTCTGGACATCCTTTAAGCACGGATGGAGAGAAATAGCGTTGCATTTTATCCTCTTGCTGAATTTAGGCAGTCCTACCAAACCCCTGACAATCTCTTCCTGCTCGGCACTCATATTAAGGAAAATGGTGAAGTCCACAAGTCCGGGCAACTCCTCGGAAAGCTCGCCTGGATAATAGTGGAGCACATTTGCAGTTAGCTCACGCAGATTCTGGATGATCATCGCTCTTATTTTATCATTTGCATCCTTTTGAAGGTTTTCTTCAACCAATTCACAGAAGCACTTTGAAATGTTCTTTGACCTTGCACTCTTCCCCAACATATCCACCTTACCTAGTATGCGCTTCACTATTGCACGAGATCGCTCCATCTTCAGGAATCTTGGCCGTACAAGGTTCAAAATGTTGAAAACCTCCTTAACCTTATTCTGGAACAAGGTCCCCGAGAGCACCACCTTTCTAGGAGTTTGTATATATCCAAGTGAATTGAGTAAGTCGGTCTCCTCAGTTCTCGGAGTGTGGCCTTCATCTAGAATGACAAGGCTTGGGACCTTCAGCAACTTCTCTTGGACAACTTTTGATTTAGAAGTTTGATCAGAAATTATGTGTGAGAATTGCTCATATCCTACCAGCAATATGCTTTTGTTTTCTTCCCACATGTTCAAGACTTTGAGTTGTTCAGACCGGGTACCAGCTTTGGAGGAGTAGAAATCATACAGGGGAATTTTCTCAATCTGCCAATGGAGAAATTCTGCTCTCCATGTTGCCAGAATGCCCTTTGGAAGAATAATCAGTGGCCTACCTGCAGGGTATCTCGCGAGGAAGCTTTGAACAAAGGTAATCACCATAAAGGTCTTTCCAGAACCTGGTGCATGTGCTAGAATACAGCCTCCAGGGTTGTTCTCATCTGCCAAGTTCTTGATCAAGAAATTAAAACCTTCAACTTGGTGAGGTTTCATCTGTTCTGAATGCTGAGGGTGGATTGACAGAGCATCAGGAGCAACTTGAAGAATATTTCCTGAAGGATTGGTAGTTTCCTCCAGATCACGAGAGTTTCTGGGTTCTGTTGGGTATGTTCTGTATGATTGCTTCGGCTGCATGCATGTAAGAGAATATCAGAGATGTGGCCACGAGTACAGAAAATACAAGGAAGCTCTTTTCTAAATCCACATGTTTTAACGAGGGGGATTGGTTTAGAAATTACTTGGTTTCAGTGTGAACTAAATCCAATTTAAATTCTCAATTAAAAAATAATATCAACTAGGAAATCCTACACTGATTTCCAATCTTGGATTGCTAGCATTTAAGCCGAATCCTGTATTTTTTCCTCTTGTACGTATGTAACAAAAAACCAAAAATATAAATACACGCAGTAGAATGTTTCTATTTCCCGTAACCATAAAACAGAATCAACTGCATTAATTAAAACTTAAACACAGGTAGAGAAGTTCTGAATGGGTGTTCATATGGGAAAACTTTTTTTATTTATCAGTATTAATGAAAAATAACTGATAAAAAATTACGAATCATACAATTCAACACTAATCGTCAATGAGTTGATTGGCAGGCTATGCTATAACTAGTTGATATTGTGTCCAGATGAAGTTTTCTCCTTCTATGTAGTCATTACGAGAAATTCATAATATGAATACATTTAGATTTAGCAATTATCACTAGAGTACTCAAGAATGTAAGTTGGACTAATTTGGACCAGAAACTCCATACCTTTTTCCACTGGAATTCTAACATATTCTCAATTCGTTGCTGGATCAGACCACAAAGACGGCATACCATTCCCAGATCATCTTTCACCAGGAATTCATGATAACAATCAACTACTTCACAAGTATCCTTTCCCGACGGAACAATACTGTGCTCACTTCCATTGGTCTGGTTAGATAAACTGTATTGGTGAGTCTCTCATCAAGAAGCAGGTAATGCCAGACAATAAACAAAGCAAACGAGTAAACTAATATTGTTAGAAAAACAGTAGTATAATGTTGTTAAAGCATCGAAATATGTGTCAGAGGACGAAAGGTTGGAGGCAAATGCAAAAACAATGTTGTTTCAAGAGAACCAGTTAGATCATGTGAACCAACTTTAGACCTGTAGGTAATAGAATGCAAAATGGGGGCACATAGCTGGCCTGGGATATCATGTCGGAGAAAAAGAACTAAATATACACCAAGTAAGCAGAGAAATGGAGCTTGACTATAGGCATGCAATACAGATATTATATTCTATGGGCCGTATTTTCTGAGAATCATTTCATTAGTGCAGGCATGAAAATCTTTATCGATGTATCATGAAATTCTTATGAAAGAAAATAAGGCAGCTAGGCACTGAGGTATTCCGTTAAAATATTGAGATCTAACTTGATGTAAGAAACAAGTAAAGATAAGATATCACGATAAAATTGCAATGAGTTCAATGGTTGCTTATATAAATACCTTCAAGCATACCAATGCAACATCCATCTCCCTAAAAAGATCTTCCAGCCCATCTGGATTGTCACTGTTATCATAGTGACCATTTTCTGTTGAGTCACTTACTATGACCTCACAAGATAATCTGTAAGGATCTACAACAGATGTATTATTATTATCTATATGTCCTTTATTTTGGATATCTTCAGCTTCTCTTTCCCTTACTTCTTTCTCCTCATCATGCCTCTGTTGAAATGCAAGATAGTGAATATTACTGGGTAAAAACTCCATTAATCAATCCAAATAATTTGATTAATAAACAATATTATCTCGCATATGGTTATATGTAAACTAAATCATTCATTTTTTCCTTTTCTAATTGAGTAAGCATATTACCTGTAAAAAATGATGAAACTAAAACCAAAATTATTTGTACTCGCATGGAAAATGCAGTATATTTAAAAAATACGTATTATTATAAAATGAACAAACTGAACTTTAATTCAAAGGCATAATTGAGTTGCTTCAAGTGCAGTACAGCAATATCTTACTAATGCATGCCTTCAGTGGTTAAGAACTTTTGATGCTAATTGTGATATGATATTGATTAGGCATCTAGACATTAATCTGATAATGCTTAGTGATTATCAGTAGTTCTCTTATTGAATGATATAAAACAAAAATATGGTTAAAAAATACTGAATAGAACCAGACCTCAATGTAAATGTGTGTGCCATCATGTCCTTGATTGATCAGTTGTTGTGGTGGGTCTGAAGTACTATGGCCATCAAATAGAGAAATTTCATTGGGCTTGAAACACAGTTGACAGCTAGTCAGCAATAAGTAGTTTCAAAACAGTGCATTGTATCATAGTAGCATAAGATTAGTGAAACTCGATAATGTTGGGCAATGGCGACAAAATAATGATGGGCAATCATGCATTATGTATTATTCTTTGCAAGGAAGATGACTTTCGTTTAAAAAAGTTGACCCCGGGGGAATGATCTCTCACGGGCTATACGTTGTTAGGTAGATGATACCTCTCCAGCAGCGAATTATACACGCTCGGATAACAACCCGTTTAATTCGGTCCCCGTGGGGACTCGAACCCGGGTGGGCTGGCTGCGCACTCGCTAACCTTGCCACCAAGCCAGTATTTGGTTAAGAAACATATAATCAATGAATATCTATGTGTTACAAAATAAGACATCAAATTCGAAAGTGTGTGCAAGGGGAGTGGATTGGGGGGTGGCCCTCCATGGCCACTAGTTTGGCACTGCAGTTAATGATCACAGAAGCTGTTTGTTGAGATCACTGGGCTGAAATAATGTATATTGCCTCCTCTCTAATTAATGCAGTAAAAAAGCATAATAGTGCAGTATATTAGATGCATTCAAAAACACATGATCCAAAAAAACAGAAATTTTTCATGATAAATTGATAACCTCATTGTCAACGCCCATGTCGTCTATTCCTTGCTTAACTACAAGTTGGACTTCAGAACTGCAATTATCATCATCCAGCATGATGGTGTCCTGGTACTGGCCAGACTGCTCAGCCAGCAAGCGTTCTTGGATAAAATTGGTATTTTGATCACCAGATGAATTTCCACCTCCAAAGGATTTAACCATATCCTCGTCATCAGAATCAACTACACAAGTTGTTTCCTCAGCTCCAATATTTTCCATGTTACCATGGACATGATCACCAACATTGTGTGGATCCAAGTCGATAATATTATCAGAACTAATATTGTTCTCACTCTGTGCAGGGTCATGTAATCTTGCATCTGATGACTTGAGCGCTGAACTGGCATAGGGTAGCTTGATAGGTACTAACTGCAACAGCTTAAGGGTGTTGATAAGTTCATGCCTTTTGTTATTGATTGCCTTGTAATCTTCAGTTACACTCCCATGCTTCAAGTCACTGAATTGTGTGAGAAAGTTAAGACGGACAGATCTGTTCTGACTAATGATGCTTGATGGGGACTGGGTGCCTGGCGAGTTATCATTCCCAAATTCTTGTTTCTGCCTCTTGCAGCTAGGAGGATCCATACTGCAGAAGAGAACCAAAAACACTCAATGTATTGGACATGTAATGCAACTGTGCTGAAAATATGTCAAATAAAGATCAAAAAATGAGCGAAAGCCATGGACATGTTATAACTGGCATCTAGAAATGGGAAAATGGAACTAAGGGTTGAAAAATCTTATAGGATAGAAAATGATAGCAGTAAGATAAAAGGAACATCACCATATTATCATGCATAAATTACAGGTGATTAGGTGTTCTATTAATCTCCCTATACAGTGCTATATGTAAATGATAAACTACTTCTCTTTTTTACCTCGGCATGAAAATTTTATATTTCTAGCTTCAACACATATTGATTCCTCCTCCAATTTTTTGATTTAAAAGAAGTACAAAAGCTTATGCCTTTCACTTGTTCGGTCAAAAATTGCAGTGAGTTATATTACCATGATGAATGCAGCTATTGTACTCTATCTCTAAACAAGATCATTTCGTAGTAATCCCATTTTAGTTTTCTTGACAGACATCGGAATCACTTAATCAGAAATCTTCAGTCCAAGACTTAACACAGAACGAGACCAAAATAGAGTAATTCAATAACAGAAATCTGGATACTCTGCTTGCAGCAAGTTAAATGAAGTTCAACATATTGTCATGCATGAAGTACAAGTCAAACATAGCAACATTAGAAAACAAACAACTATGATAGATACCAGCCATTAATTTCTATCCCGAGTTTCAGCTTATGCACTTCCACTAAACTATTTAGGGTGTGTTTGGCAGTCCAGTATTTCTAAAGTTTTCTCATAATACTTTGGTTTCTATAAATACTACAGTCTAGAATACTTTGATGTGTTTGGCTCTAACAAGTATATTAGTTTTAAAAACCAAAGTATCTCTAAAACTGTGGGTTTTTTTAAGTATTGGAGAAAGAGGTATGGCCTTCTTTTTTCTAAAACTGAGAAAGGAGAAAAACTGTGGTATTTGTTAGCCAGGAGTTGGAATACTTTCGTTTTGAGATACTTCAGTTTAGAAAATACAAGTTTGTTATTTATTCCAGAGCTGCACTACCATTCATGTCAAAAGGGGGCAAAAAATACCATGCAATACTTGATGAAGCAGAGCATCATCGCACACAGGTTCGAATATAAGATAATGTAGTTAATATGTAACGAAAATGGCCTAATTAACCTTCCCCACTGTACTTAGTCTATGCTTCGACGGACATAGAAGAGTACCTTGTTCTTTTAACTACTATAATGAAAATGGACGAATCTATTTATGTGAACTGCACTACTCACGGTCCAACAAATCGGACAGGAGTTCCATGTCGAGCACAAAAACTGATTCGTCAACTCACCTCGAAGTGGTCGGACGCAACAATGCAAGGTGTGTGGCTGCAAGAGAGAGTCAGCGAGAAAAGTCTGTCACAAATTTTTGCTGCTCGCAAGTCGCAAACCTCAGCGACCAACTAGCACGCCAAACCTAGCTACTGCCTGGACCCCATTTCTGACACGATTTTCTCACTGCCGACCTCGAGAAACCACTCGATTTGGACCCAAAATCTTCGAATCCGTAAGTACGACAGACAAGTTTAATCAGATGATCCTACCCAAACAAGAGAGGCGTTGATCGGTCCCCAATGGCGCCCGTCCAAGAACCCCAAACCCCAAGAACTGCACAAGAGCGAAAGGGGGGAATGCAGGAGACAAGGATAGACGAGATGGGACTGGAGAGGGCGGAGGAACTACCTTGGGGAGAAACAGCGGAGACTGGAGGGCTCGCAGGAGAACAGATTTCTCGAGCTATTTTGCACGATAAGTAGTGTGATCCCTCCCGTTCTTGCAGCGAGAGGCGTTGTGTTTCTTCCCTGTTCTTCTGAACTAGTACTAGAGTACCGGTAGTAGTGGAAACGTTGGGTATTGAGCAGGCTTGGTATTGAGGGCGCCCGTTCCCATTTCTTTTGAGGAGGAATTTGTAATGAAATCGGTGGTACTTCGATCATATCTATGCAAAGTTCTCGAGCTTTTGATGAAATATCAAAAGTTGGTTGTTTGGTTTGAGGAAATATCTTCAAGGATTACAAATACAGATTAGATAACTTTTTTAATAAAAAGACTAATTCGCCCTTGATGCCATGGATCCTACCTAGATACCTTATCCAGCAAAAATATTATAGAGAAAATGAAATGATTGAGTTACTCACTAATGATTCATATTCCATATTTAAGCCTAAATTCCTCTCAATTTCAGAGATCTATATAAACCTTAGGTTAGGGTGGGCATAGGAGGAGAAAAGAACAGGGGGAACACAAACTTTTGATTACGGAATGAGTCCTCCGCTCTCCCCGTAGCAGGGGCGGACCCAAAGCAAAATCTACCCGGGGTCACTCTATAAGTCACACATACATTTTAGCTAGATTTGGGGGTGTCATACACTACAAATGACTAAAAAATAGCAAAGAAATAGAATTTTACCGGGTGTCCTGTGACACCTGCTACCATAAGGTAGGTACGCCCCTGCCCCGTAGGGCGACGGGCGGGTGTCGCCGGCTTCCTCCCCAAACTTCCCCTCCCCCCTCCTCTTCTGGGCTGCCGGGAGTTCCCGCGTGGTGCTGGCAGCGGCGGGCTGGCCTCTACCCGTCCACGCAGAGGGAGGTGGAGCTCCTGATGGCGGCGGAGCTTTTCGTCCGGCGGTGGTCCAGCAATGGTGGCGTGGTTTCCATGTGCTGGGTGGGATATGGCGTGTTGGCGACGGGGCAGCGTGGGATGAAGTGGCGGCCGATGGTGCCCTGCTCAACCTAGATCTGGGCCCATTTGGGCCCCATATGGGTTGGGAAGGGCCTGCTTCGACGCGACCCTCTGCGGCTCCCTGGATATGGAGGAGGGGCGATGGAGGGTCTAGGTGGGTGGAGGCATTCGCGGCCGCCCTTGCTGCAACATGGCGACAGGGGCTTTGCGGGGGCTAGCCCTGGTGTGCCCTTGTCGCGTATGGTCAGATACCACCACGGCAATGGAGGTAGTTGTCTCCCGCGCGGCTGATGTCCACGATGAGATGACGACGAAGATGGCACATTTTTTGTGGTGGCGCATGTTGGTTGGCGGTGGGTTTGGTGGAGCATTCTGGACCGTTCGGGGTGGTGGTTCTTTTGGGCGTGGGAGAAATCCCTGTCGGCCCCGTTTGGCACTAACGCGGTGATGCCTGCGGGTGTCGCCATCCTTTTTGAAGGGCGTCGAGGACCTCCTACCTACCCTTCCTCCATTACCGGGGAAACCCTAGGGTTAGTCCCAGGCGGCAGCGGCGTCATCGTCGCATTCCTTGCTGAAGGTGCTGCTTGGTACACGACGGTTCAGAATGCCAGAAGCACGTGTTCATCTTCGGCGTACCGTGTGGTTGCTATATTAATATAGCGGGGCGAAAGCCTGATACGAGGGAAGATGAGAGGGGAGGTGCGCGTGGTCATGCGTGCTACTGCTAGACGTGGGCCATTAGATGGGTCACATTGGATAGTATTATATACTAGAATCATGCATATAATATTAGTGTATGATATTATCTTTATAATGCATTGTATCATATATTAGTATTATCATCTTATTATATTTATTGTTTGTAGAATCTCAATATAAAATTATGCACAAGATTTTTTGACACTAAAATTTCTTGTTTATATGCTATGATATTGTATCTACACATTTACTACTATCATATTTCTCATCATTAATTATAGTGACCCATCACTACCTATGATACCCGTTCTGGCTAGTCTGAGAAGGATGCATGACGTGACGCATTGCGGACGGGAGAGGGGAACGAGACAAGCAGGAGGGAGACGGGCAAAAGAGTCAGATTTGAGGTCTGTAAGTTACTTTCGAGGAACTGAGGTTGACCATATTTAGGTGTTGCAACCCCATGGAGCTCCATTTGTGGTTGCGTCCTACGGGAACTCTCTCTGTGGATCCTTCTCACTATCAACATCTTGTGGGTAGTCTTGTCTACCTCACTGACCAGACTTGACATTGCTCAAGTTGTTCACATTTTGAGCCATTTCTCAATGCTCATCTACATCATTTTACTATAGCCACTTATTTCACGTCCTTCGGTACCTAAGGGGGACAACATCATGTTGCTTGCACTATTCTCGCTTACTCTAGATCTACTTCGGCTTCATGCTTATCCGACTCTACTTGGCCGAGTGATCCCGTTGATCATCGCTCTATCACTAAGTACTATCTTTTTCTTGGAACTTCCTCATTATATGGAAGTCTAAGAAACAAACTGCAATGTCTAGTTCTAGTGTTGCGGCGGAGCTTCAACCCCTTGCCACTACCACATCAGATATCGTATGGCTCCGATGGCACTTCCCTGATCTTGGTGTGTCATGTGATGCACCCACCTCACTTTTTTGTGATATGTGGGTGTCTCATTCATGCGCTCGCACTGCAAATAGTCAATTATTCATCTGTAATATGTTCCATGAAGCTTCAAATAGCAGATTTCTTCACGAAGGCTCAGACTAAATAACATCATAGACTTCATGTTCTCAAACTCAATGTTATCCACATTGAGTTATAGCATTGAGTTTGAAGGGGGGCACTAGTAGGAAAACGCCCATATACACAAGCCTACTAGTAGCGCGCCTAAAAAGAGGACCGCTATTAGTGGCGTTCGATAAATACACATGCTACCAGTACCTCTTACTAGTATCATTCGGTCTAATCTAAAGGTGCACACTACTAGTAAGTGGGGACCACGTGCTTGCACGGCCGCCACTTACTGGTAGTGTGCATTAGCGGCCGAAAGCTACTGGTGAAGAGGGTTCGACTCGTCAATATCCATTGTTATGGACTTGGGTTTTGAAGAAGATGGGGATGCTTGTGGCATCCCGCAAAACCACTACTAGAAAATCGCGTTGAATTTGTGCATTGCATCGTCATCATCATGCATTGTTTGCCAAAACTATTTGCGCAACACCCGATTTGTTTTCCCAACGCCCCATCTTAATTCAACTGCAAGCCCGATCTCCGGAATATTTTGTTTTAATTAAAAATATTGTGCAATCGGTCTGTTAAAAATAAATAAAATATTTAATTTATTTTAGCGGGGCAGTCGAACGGGCCGAAGCGACCCGAACGACCGCCCCAGATTTTACAAACGGTCCACCTACCTGCCCCTCTAAATCCTAAGTCTACCCGGAAACCTACCCAGTCCAACCCTCCACCTCACCCCCACCTATCCTACGCTGCCACCTCACCTAACCCTCCCCCCCTAACCAATCTAGACCTGCCACCTCACCCCTCTCCTCTCTCTCCCTCTCTCTCCTCTCTCTCACTCAGCCTACACGCCGCACCCACCATCGCACGCACGCACTCCACGCCAGCCAAGCCACCCCACCCGCACGCCTGCACGTGGGACCCGCCCGGCCCCACCAGACCCTCCCTGGCCTCTCTCCTCCCACCGACACGCCCCACCGCCTCGCATCTTCCTCCTCCCCACTTCCCCGCCGCCACTGGCTGGCCACTGGCCGCGCCTTCTCCGCCTCCCCGCCGGCCCCAGCGCGCTGGCCGCCTGTCACCGACGCAGCCTCCTCCACGCGACGTCCTCTCTCCTCACCCGCCGCAGATGCCCCCACAAGCTCTCCGCCGACAACCGCCTCCCACAGGCGCGTTGCCTCGCTAACGCCGGCGACTCACAGCGTACAGCCTCCGCCCTCCGCCACCGCGCCTGCCCCGACCGCTCCACTCGCCCGGACCACGCGGCGTCCCGTCCTTCTCCGTTCGACCCGCTCCGGCAGTCGTCGCCCGCCAAGGCCATGACCCGCCTCGAGCCCGCATCTCGCCGCTGCGCCCGCCCGCCCACTCGCCGCCCGGCGTGCTCCTCCGACCGTCGCCGCCTCCGTCGCCCGCAGCCGGCCCGCTCGCTTCCGCGCCCGCCACGAGCACGGACCTCACCACCTGCGACCACCGCCTCTCAAGGGCCCCACCCTCGGCAGCGGCTCGAGCCCATGCTCAACGTCGTCCGGCCGGCCCCACGTTCGGCTCCGACGACCGCGAGGCCATCCTCCATCCTCCACGAGTTGCCGAACCTTCGCGCCGACGGGATCTGCAGAGTGCCAAGTCCGACCCCTCGCGAGACGCCAAGCTTCCTTCGTGGACCCTGAGGCCGAGCCCTCGATCGACAAGATCTGCCTCGGACGCCGAGAACCCCAACCCAAAACGCAAGACCGTCCTTCCGAACCCGAGGGTCCCTCGACAAGACCGTCTCATCACAAGAACCCCGAGCCGGAGGTGTCCGGATAATCCTCGACGAGAACTCCATCCCGGAACGTCTAGCACACCGACAGGGAACCCTGGAGACCCCGACGCCAAGATCTCCCTCTCGGACCCGAAGCCGTCAAGACCACAGAGACCCGACATCGAACGACAGGATCATCGGCACGGAACCGAAAACACATGTACGACAAGTGCTTCTCGAGGACGCCATGACCCGACGCCCCCGGATGTCAAGACCGCCTCGATGGCGTGGGACCCGACAAGACCTTCGCGATGACGAGAACGACACCGAACCGAGTTCTGCTTCCCGGACAACGAGGTCCCGAAGACTGACGCCCGGCGACCGAAGCCGAGAACCCCGACATGGACACACCAAGTTCTTCATCGAGGAAGCCAAGGCCGTCGACGTGGAACCATAGAACGCCGAGCGCTTCACCCGGACACCGAGAACATTCCCCCCGGAACGCCAAGACCATCTCGACCCCGTGGAACCCGACAAGATCTGCACGACAACAAGAACGGCACCGATCCGGAAGATCCGATGAACCCCGACACCGAACCAAGTCCGGCTTCTCGGAACGCCAAGACCTACCCCCGATATCCGAGAACGCTTCCGCCGAACCCCGAACCTCAGATCCGTCGAACCCTGGACCCCGAGACCGACCCCGAACCCCGGAACCCCAAGATCGTCGACCACCCCTAATGTGTGAACCCTCTCCCGCAAACCCTATTTTATAATTGAGATACAACTTGTCGCATATTGAATTGTCATTCATCATGCATACATCTTATCATGTGGTTTGGGGGCCTTATGCCGATTCACCTAATAATTAAGTATGGGGCCCATATGCGGGCAAATCTAGCCTTATATTGTCCTCATTTAAACTGGTGTAGCGAACCCGTATTACTTTCTGCTTTGTTAAACGACAATTACAAATTTGCGGGGGTTCTAAACAACTTGAACCATTTAACTAATTGTCGGGACCCCGGTTCCGCTTAATTTGACCTGATTGCATCGCACCTTTGCCATGTCATCCATCATACATGCATCATGCCGATTTTCTGCCGTTGTATTAAATAGCGCATCCGGTGTTTCTTTTAGTGTTTTGCTTCTTCGCGGATAAGGCCGTTGAGTTGATGTGAGCGTCGCCCCGATCTTCGGTCGAACCCTTCGACAATGTTTTCAGGCGAGCATCTCCCCTTTCTACCTATCTTACTTTATAGTCTTTATTCCCTCCTGTTGATCTATTGCTATCTCGTATTGCGATGCTTTAGTTTCGCATTCGTGATATGTTCCTGCAGCCTCATATTGCCTTGGACACACCCTATTACCGATGTTTGGTAGATAGTTGGACTTGCGTCGCAGCTTGCTTGCTCAAGTGCTGATGTATGTCGCCATATGCCACGATTTTGATGTATTGCCGCATGTTGATGTTGGAGATGATTCTAGTTTTACTTATCGTCACTTTACTGCTTAACAACTAAAATTGAATAAGCAGAGGCATCGGTGGGTGATAGATAATATTTGGTTTCCGAACGCCCACTTGTGTCCCGTAAGACCCAGAGCACTTGATACCTGATCCTTGTTTTTGCGCTATCCACATCCGGGAGGTATATGGGACCCCGAGCGAGCTTGATTCACTTATTTCTTGGGGCCACAAACTAGTTTGAGGTTTTATTACGATCCTGTACTTATGCCATGCTTTACCGCTTTATTTACGATTGTGCGAGGTGCACCCTGTACTGTTTAGGATATAATGGCACGATTCCGCGGTGTCGACAAGCCCAGCCACACTTTCGGGTTCCCGATGCTCACACCGTCCCCATAACCTTGAGGCCGTCTCGAGCTTGCTTACTGCTATGGATTCTACTCTAAGGGTGGCCCTGAAATATTTCAATCCTGTGATTGTTCGTGAAAGCCTCGTTGGGTTTTGATTTGGTTTTCGAGGTTGATCGGCGTGTGTTGCTATTGGTGCACCGGCGGTTAAAACTTTCTCAAAGCCGTGTCCGGATATGGACGACTTGGAGCAGATTCTCGATCATAGACAAGCATAACTAAAGTTCTTGTTATAAATTTGACTTATAATGACTAGTAATCAGCTTCACTATAACGGAATGGCTAATAATACTGCCCACAATTGCTTGTTTGGTTGTCGCTTGCGACAATTGTATCCGACTAGTAAGTATTGCAACTACAACGAATTGGCTGAATTAAAAGTACCAACAACTGCTGGGTTTTCGGGTTTATCTCATGCTATCTGTATCTGATTAGTAATTGTTGCAACTATCACGGAATGATTAACTAAAAGTGCCCACTGTTTACTTTATCAGGACGATTATCTAAACCTGACTAGTAAAGTGCCGCAACTATAACTGAATAAGTAAAACTGCCAACCGTGTGAGTTCCTCGGTTGACTTCCTCGTTTGGTCTCGAGGAAATATCGGGATGGGTTTGTTTGGTGTTAGCTTCGTTGGATCCGGTTAGGTCATTCTTATCCTCTCTCGATATCCGCCATTGTATCGAGTCTCTATAGGTTGTTAGTGCTGCACTGCCGCCACTGATCCACCATACCTATGTAGGCGAGGACCGCCAATTCTAGCCTCGCCTGCATCTTGGCCTCGATCGACGCTCCTTCTTTGTTTCGCTTTGCCCTTTGTGGCACCCCTTTGTTAAGCAGGTTTTGAGATCGACGTTAGCGGTGGTTACCCTTCCGGCTTTGGGCAGGGTTATGGACGCCATTGGTTATTCTTCAGGCCCTTAGCCCCATTTGCTTCTTGTCCGTAGTCGGACGCTCTACCATTTTCAAGGTGATTTGGATCTTGTATCTTATATCGTATTCTTGACTCTCGAGTCATTATATATATATCTGTTCTGTGGGTCCCATCGAGGACTGTTGTGTAATGTTATTACTTCGTTTTCCACCCGCACGAAAGTGCCTGGTGGGCACCTTTGAATCGTTTCTATGCGGGTTTGGTGAATTTTGCCTAAACTTGCATAGGTCCGATTCTGAGGGTGTTACAATGCTGGAAGTAGCGACACGGTTAATAGGCAAGCAACACGGGGACACAAAGTTTACCCAGGTTCAGGCCTCCGGAGGGAAAACCCTACTCCTGCGTGTATGTTCTTGATTGATGGTGAGGCCGAAAGTTACAGGGGTGCGCAGATGCAATCTGGCGTGGAGGTGTGTATATGAGGTGTTGAGCTCCTTCTCGTTGTACCCTCCTGGCCTTTATATAGATAGGCCAGGTCCCGGAATAGGTCGAGTCGGTTACAGATTAGGATTGATACCCTTTGAAATTCTATCTAATCTAGACTTGTCCTCCAAGGAGTCGAATTCACCATGGGCTTGGGCCACCCGAAATCTTTCTGGGCTGCAAGTCTTCACGTGGGCCTTCCTTGGACTGGACCGGGTATACCAATGTTATGCACACGTAGGGTATATCCATGTCAACTGGTATTCTTATATCGGTTGGCCATGTAACATTACTTGGTTTACTTAGTGACCGCGTTGATCCCGCGCTAGCCCATCCCCTTTGCCTCACTCGCATCACATTGCGTGTCGTTCCTCCTCCACTCTTCAACCATGTGTCGCTATGCGCCCCTGTATCGCCACAACCACTGCCTCCATCTGCCCATTGTCGCTGCAACGACCCTCCTCTCCCCTTCTCCAACCCAAGTCACCCAACGCCACCGCCTCCGCCCTTCTCCTCTCCCCTTCTCCAACTTGAGCCGACTGTCGCCGCCCGCCGCCGCCTCATCGACACGAGCCACCCACAAAAATAATTGTAGCATGCTACTAGTAGCATGACGTACTGGTAGTGTTCCACTCCCACCGCTACCAATGTCATGAAACTGGTAGTGTGACACCCACATGCTACCAGAAAAAATTAACAGTGACGCGTTATCGATAGCGTTCGGTCGACACACTACTAGTAGTAGAAAAGGCGCACACAGTCACCAATAGACATTTCCTACTAGTTTTTTTGGTTGAGAATTGCATGTTCTTACTAGTGTGGTGTTAAGATTAGTAGGTTTTTGTGAGACCCTAGCACATGGCTTAATATGATTGATAGTATACCTATACCAACAAGTTGAAACTTCTTTTCTGAAAGCTCATATGAAAAGAACTCTAAGGTTAAGCATGCTTGGCCTAAAGAAATTTGAAGATGGATGGCCGACCAGGAAATGGGTATCGGGTGTGCATGAGTGAGGACAAAGTGCGCAGAAAAGACTAGTTTTGGTCTGTGGAGTTAGTCTAGAGATCCTATTAAACTTCTAGGAGTGACAATCGCTGGTCCAGAGAGTTCGGGGTATTACAAATTGGTATCAGAGCCGACCCTCGCGGTTACACGGGCGTGTGCGGGTCAGTGGCGTACATGTGTAGCATGACGCGTGTGGTCCGAAGTGGACACAACATGGCACATGTGCCGGCACTGGACACACAGACGTATGCTTAGAGGGGACGTTCCTAGCTTGTGGTTGATCGACGAGGGCGTCGATCTTCTAAGGGTGGGTGTATATAAGACTCTGGCGCATGGTTTAATAGGATTGATAGTATACCCATACCAACAAGTTGCAACTTATTTTTCGGAAGCTCATCTAAAAAGAACTCTAAGGTTAAGCGTGTTTGGCCTAGAGAAATTTGAAGATGGGTGGCCGACCGAGAAGTGGGTACCGGGTGTGCACGAGTGAGAACAAAGTGCGTAGAAAAGACTAGTGTTGGTCTGTGGGATTAGTCTAAAGATCCTATTAAGCTGCCAGGAGTGATAGCCGCTGGTCCAAAGAGGCCGGGGTGTTATAGTTTTTTTTAGACAATCACGACAGATCAATAATAATGTTAATAGGAATATTGAGTGAATAAGGCATGCCCAGCCACATATGGAGACCATCATCTAGAGTTAAAACATGTCTGGCTAGATTGTGTGCTTTAAAATTAGAAGCCCTTCCTTTTAAAGAAAATTTTCACTCAGCAAAATGTGTTTGCAGTCGGATACCACATGTTTGCAGTCGGAGGCGATAGAGTCCTAGACTTCCCTCCTGAATACTTTTATCTCAGTCACAACTGATCCATAGAGTCCTAGACTTCCCTCCTGAATATCGGATACCACATGTTTGCAGTCGAGGCGATGAAAATATGAGAAAGGCCAAGGTCCAGAGCAAGAGTCATTGCTTCCCGACATGCTAGAGCTTTCAGAACAGCTGAATTGGTGATTCCTTTGAAGACAACGGTAGACGAACCCATATATACTCCATTATGATCTTGGCAGAAAGCAGCCGCTGCCTAGTATTGCTTGTCTTTGCAACAGCTGCATCAACATTAATTTTGAAAAAAGACTGAGGAGGTGGTATCCATCTGGCATGAGCTTGACCAACCGGTGTTCGCACCACATTACTATTACCATAATTCCCCCAACACCTTTTAGCTCTTCTAGGAATGAGTTCACAAAGCTACGAGTAGACAAGGGAGACTGGAAGACGTCCTCATGGATGGCTTTCCTCCTGGCCGTCCAAATCGCCTACAGTGTCACAGCAATTCTAGTGAACTGATCATGTGGCAATGTCTCCATTAGATGAAAGAGCCATTGCTTTGCATTTGGTTCCCCCCATGCGATCATACGCTCTTCATCCGATAATATCCATACACTGTTCGCCATATTACACTCCACCAAGGAATGTCTCCAAGAATCTCTAGCACCACAGAGTGTACAAGTATCATTTATGGACATGTTCCTATGCTCCAAAAGATCAGCCGTGGGCAGCAATTGCCTAGTGAGTCTCCAAAGAAAGACTTTCAGTTTTGAAGGGACGGTCATTTTCCACAGTGAGCACCAACCCTTCTTCTCTTGTTCAACATTTGATGAGCACGCATTAGCATCAAAGTAATCTGTCCTGACTATTTTTATGTTGATCGTCATTCTATATGTAGAACGGACCGAGAAAATCCCCTGGTTATCAAAATTCCGGGCCCAAAAATCATCATGTCTTCTCGTGCATAAAGGAATTCCAAGGATAACTTCCGCAATCCATGGGTAAAACATTGGCATACCAGTGGTTCCTTCCAGGTAGAGGATGTCTCATCTATCAATTCCGAGACCATCTGAGGTGGATCATCCATGATGGATGCGATTGGTTTCAAGCAATTATCGCGAGGGAGCCAGTTATCCACCCAGATCCGAGTAGAGTGTCCATCCCCAATGCACTTAATTAGTCCCTAGATCAGGATATCCCTGCCATCCAAAATAGACTGCCATATTTGAGAAGGATGAGGACCAAGACCTGCATCTAGTAGAATTGTTAGGAAAATAGATTGCTTTTAGTAACCGAGCACTTAAAGATCCCGGCTCTTGCATCATTATCTAGGATTGGCGTGCGAGTAAGCATAGATTGAACAGCTCCAAATATCTAAAACCAAGCCCTACCAGGTGCTTAGGCGTTGTCAAAACATCCCAAGACGCCCAACAAGGCCTTTTCTTCCCATTTTTACTCCCCCACCAGAATTTATTGATCAACATGTTGATATGTTCACAAAGGCCTCGGGGTAGTTTAAAGCACGCCATTGTATATACTAGAATAGCCTGGGCCACTGACTTGATCAACACCTCCTTCCCACCAACTGAAAGTAACTTCTCAAGCCATCCTTTCACCTTGCTCCAAACCCTATCTTTCAGAAATTTGAAAGTCCCACATCTTGATGATCCCACATCTGTAGGCATACCGAGATATCTTTCATTCAAAGATTCATTGTTAACCTCAAGAATCCCTTTGATAATATTTCGTCTAGGTTGTTGGCATCCTTGCGTGAAGAAAATTGATGATTTATCCTTAATATCCGTTGACCTAAAGCTTGACAATATCTCTCCAAAAGGGTTGACAACTCTTCCACTCACTCTCTAGTACCCTTAAAAAACAGCAGGCTATCATCCGCAAACAAAAGGTGATTGACTAGTGGCGCCGATGGTGCCACCTTAATACCTCCAAGCTGCAGTGACTCGTCATGAACTTTTAAAAGGCATGAAAGGCCCTCTGCTGCTAGTAAGAATAAATAGGGCGAGATAGGATCACCTTCCCTAATTCCCCTCGATGGTTTGAATTTGTCAAGCTTGTTCCCATTGAATAGAACTGAGAAAGAGACTGATCTGACCATTCCCATCACAACATTTATCCATTGATGTGCAAAGCCTAGTTTGGTCATAATGGCCTCCAAGTAATTCCATTCCACACGATCATATGCCTTCATCATATCCAATTTTAGAGCATAATAGTTGTTTCTTTTCAACCTATTTCTCTTCAAGAAGTGCAAACATTCATATGTTTATATGATGTTATCTGTAATCAATCTCCCAGATACAAAATCAGATTGCTCCTCAGAGATGATGTTAGGTAGAATTACCTTTAACCAATTGGCAATAACCTTAGACGATATCTTGCATAATACATTGCACAGACTAATAGGGCAAAACTGTGACAGAAGAGTAGGGTTCTTGACCTTCGAAACCAAGACCAAGATCGTCTCATTAATGCTCTCTACAGATTCATTGCATTGTACTATACTTGCTACAACTCTAGTAACATCTTCACCACACACATCCCAGTGTCGCTGGAAGAAATGAGCCGGAAAACCATATGGCCTAGGCACCTTTGTGGGAAACATTTGGAAGAGGGATTTCTTTACCTCGACACTAGAATACGGTGCAGTGAGCAACTCGTTCATAGCTGTTGTAACTTTGACTGGTACATGGTCGAGCACCCTCTCCATTTCATGCACCCCTTCTGATGTATAGAGATTTCGGTAGAAGTCTGACGCTAGACCTTGCATCTCAGCTTTATCCTCTGTGATTACCCGTCAGGACGTTGTAGTGCCTTGATTAAGTTCTTTCTCTTCCTCCTCGTTGATGAAAAAAATGGAGTTTTTATCACCTTGGTTTAGCCAGTCAACACGGGAACGCTGCCGCCACATTATTTCCTCACGGTGATATAGTTCAACCAGGCGTTGGCCGATTTTCAACTCGTGATGGCTAGGGCCTATTCTTGCCGGTAGAGCCCTCAAGAGTTCTAGCTTATTCGCGGGAGGCATACCCGAGCTTATTCGCCATTTGTTCCGACCCAGCGCTTCGCGTATCCAACGCGGCACACGAAGGTACATGGAACATCTCGTTTCGTCGTACCCTCGGCCCGGAGGAAACAGAAGCATGGAGGGAACTCAGGGCGGAGCTCCCGGCCTCCTTGGCTGACGGACCCGATAGTGTATCTTGGACCCTCACCCCGTCCGGATCCTTCTCGGTCGGCTCGGCCTATCAGGCCCTCTTTGGCCAGGCGGTCCTCCCCTGGACCAAGCACCTCTGGAAGGCACCCCTCCCGCTGAAGACAAAAAAAATTGTATGGCAATTGTTACGCGATAGGCTTCCGTCGGGGGTTGAGGTGGCCAAGCGACATGGACCGGGGGATGGGTTATGTCCATTATGTGGGATCCCCGAAACGGGCACCCACATAATGTTCACCTGTCCCATGTAGCATCCCAGTTGTCTAACACCTGTAATGCTACTTGTTCTAGTAATAAAAGGGCCACTTCCTACATATAATTGTTGCATCATCATCATATCATGCTCACGTCATCATGCCACCTTGCATTTGAGCATCATACAAAAACCCTTTTGTTTTGGTTCTTATCTCATATGCATTAATATTTGTATTTGCCTCTTGATATTGTATTTGGTTCTTGATATATTGTTAAATGCCCAAGTTGATTTGGGGGCATATCTCTTATTAACTCCACCACCTTTTCTTCACCACCTTATAATTCCACCATCCAATTAATATGAGCTTGGCATTTTAATTGAGTTTTACCCCTAGCTCATGTGGGTTGGGATGGATCAAATTCTAGCTCCACATGCTCCCATGTGAGCACCATGTTGTTTTCACAATATTGGTATATGAGAGCCACATGGCCACCTTTGCATGCCTTGTGAGTGGAACCTTTTCTTAGTCTCCATATGGGTTGTTTTGGGGTTATTACCATGTTGGGATATTTTGGGACTATAAAATATCTAGTGGCACCTACACACTAGCATGTTCCATTTTTATCCAAATATGGTTCCCCTCATTCACTCCACATGGAACCTTTCCTTCTTTCTTTTGCTTGGACCTTACTCCATCTTGTGGGGATGCAAATACATAATGCCATGTTTATTATTTTGTTTTCACAAGGATGGTACATGGCATTTAATGTTTTGCATGGCCCATGCAAGTACCACCTTTGCTTGTCTTTTGGTTTATTTTGATGTTTGCTTGGACCATCTATCTCTCCCCATCTCTCCCTTCCTTTTGGGCTTGATCTAGTTGATCTTGTTTACATCATACCACATCCCTCTCTCTCCCTCTTTTCCTCTTGATCTTGCTTGATCTATGTTTGGAGCATGCATGCTTCTAAAACCCTAGCTCTCACCCTCTCTCTCTAATCCTCTATCTAAGTTCCCTCTATCACCTACTCCATCATCACCATACCCCCCCCCCATACCCCATCCTAGTTAAACCCTAAACTACACCTAATCTAAACCAAACCCTAAGTACCCCCCCCAAAACCCTAGATCTCTTCTAACCGAGCCTTCCCCCTCCCCATCTCTGCCAGCAGGCCCCCGAGCTACCCCTCTCTCTCGACCTTCCTCTCCCTCCTAGCTGGTCCCACCGTACCCCCCTAGCTCTCTCCTCCTCTCTCGGCCACAAGGTCCTACCAGCCCGAGCCACCTCCTGCTCGACCTGGTCCCCTCCTTCCCCTCTGGCTCGACCATACCAGGTGGGGTGCACTGTTTCTCCTCCTCCCCACCCTCTCTCACGTGCTTGATCGCCCCACCTCCTGCCGCCCGTGTCCACCTCCCTCTCTGCTTTTTGCAAAGCAAACAACCATCTCGGTGCTTCATCCTCCTCCTTATCTACAACCACAAGCTGAGCATCTTCTATACGCCACCATCCCCCACCATCTCGATCCAGATCAGAACCGATGCTTGCCTTCCCCTTTCCTCCTTCCATGCCCACCATGGCCTTCTCCATGGCCCCATCTGCACCCTAGCACATCCAAGTCCTGAGGCGTCGTGGAGTTGTACCAGGGGAAAGATAGGCGACCAGGAGGTGTCTCTGCTGCATCCACGTTGCCAAGAGCTGCCGGGCGCCGTTAGACCTCGCCGGAGCAAGGACGCCGCCTCTGTGAACCGGGACACCAGGAGCGGTTGGGCGAGCGCCGACGGCCTCCTTCTCTTCGCCTCCAAGTGCCACTTTACACGCTCGTGAGCTAACCCTTCCCTGACATGGCCCGCCGCCTTGCTCCTTGCCTCATTGCCGGGCGTGATGCCTTGTGCACGCCCAAACATAAAACTTGTAGCCCTGTATCCCTCTTCAACTTTGGTTTTGTGTCTTGTACAAAATCTCCGAGATTCTCGCCATCTTCATTCAAAGTTCGGGCCAGCTAGGCTTTCCATGAGTAAATCTTCGCCTGGCCTAACCGACCTCTGGACTCTTTTCTAATTAGGTCCTGCACTTTTGCCTTCCTCAACCGCAGCCCCTCACAGCCGGCATTTTTATAAAAAGGCACCTCGCTTTTCTGGAAACAAACCCGCGGTCCCCAACCCTAGCAGTCCTTTGACAAGTCAGCGCGCGCGGCCCACCTGTCATCCACCTTGGGTAGGGTCCTGCGAGTAGCAAAAGTCCAAAGACCATTCTGCTTTCAAATTCAACTTTTTCAAATCTTAAATACAAATCAACTCATAACTTTCAAATGATTAGGATTTTGAACTTAAACTTTTTATGAAATATGTTTTGTTTTTGAAAGTTAATTCAAATCTTTAATCAAATAATTTCAGAATTAATTTAATTAGTCAACCTTTGACTTTGACCCTAATTATTAATTTTGACTATAAAATAAATTTAAATTCATAATTCCAAATAATACAAATAATATATGTTTTTGAATCAGAAAAATGTGAGGATTTCAAATATGCTATTCAAATTACCTTTTGCACATTTAAAATTCCAAGTTGAGTAAATTACAACAAATGCCACTGGAACTTAATAAATTAATAACTTTTGATTTATAACTCCGAATTTAACAAATGATATGTCTAAAATGATCAGCTCGACGAGACCTTTCTGTTTATGCTATCCATGACTTCAATTGCAGCATGCATCATATAAATATAAAGTATACAGCAACTATTATGACAATAAAACGTGACCAAAACTCAATAAAATGATTTATTCTTGTATTCCACACCTCACCCATGCCATGCTACTTTATTGCCATGCAAATTGTGCATCATTCATCATGGCATGATTGTTTGCTTGTCGCATTTTATTCATATGCTTGCGCTCTTTATTTATGTTGGCCCTTGTTTGTTTGGTTCTTCTTCGAATAGACACTGAGCAGGGGATATATCAAGAGAACCAGGAGCACTACCTGATCCGCTCTCGCTTCAACTGAGTTGCTGCAAGCACTACCACATGCTTGCATACATACGACTCTTGCCTCTATCTTATTCTTGCACCATTGAGGCGCGATTGCATTAAATTGAATCCCAAGTATTGCATAGCCTTTATTTTTAAACCCCACCAAGCTTGTTCCTCCATCCCATGAGCCATTACTACAGGAGTTGTTTGAGCCATGCGAGTCGTAGAACAGCATGTGTAGGGTATGTGAGAGTCTGACGGATAACGAGGTACCTAAACAACTTAACCTGAGTAGTAATGGGATAACTAATGAAAGTGGCACCGGTGAGCAACATCTGCTATTTGGTTTTTCCTGCTCACTTGTGCCCCGTAAGACCCCGAGTACTTGATTCCTTTTCCAAGATTATTCGCGCTATCCACATCCGGGAGGCTTATGTGTAACACCCTCAGAATCGGACCTATGCAAGTTTGAGCAAAATTCGCCAAACCCGCATAGAAACGATTCAAAGGTGCCCACCAGGCACTTTCGTGCGGGTGGAAAACGAAGTAATAACATTACACAACAGTCCTCGATGGGACCCACAAAACAGATATATATAACGGCGACTCCAGGAGTCAAGAATACAAACATAATGTACAAAGATCCAAATCACCTTGAAAATGATCGAGCGTCCGACTACGGACAAGATGCAAAAGGGGCTAAGAGCCCTGAAGAATAACCAATGGCGCCCATAACCCCCTGTGCCAAGCCGGAAGGGTAACCCGCTAACGGCGTCGATCTCAAAACCTGCTTAAACAAAAGGGTGCCGACCAAGGGCAAAGCGTAAAAACAAAGAAGGAGCGTCGATCGAGGCCAAGACACGGCGAGGATAGAATTCGCGTCCTCGCCTACATAGGTATGGTGGATCACGGCGGCAAAGATGCGCTAAACAACCTATAGAGACTCGATACATCCGGCGGTTATCGAGAGGGTAAGAATGACCTATCCGGATCCAACTCGGCTAACACCAAACAAACCCATCCTGGCGTTTCCTCGAGACCAAACGAGGAAGTCAACCGAGGAACTCACACGGTTGGCGCTTTACTTATTTAGTTATCGTTGCAGCAATTACTAGTCGGGTTTAGATAATGGTTACGATAAAGTAAGCGAGGCACTTTTAGTTAACCATTCGCTAGAAGTTGCAAAGAATTTACTAATCGTCTGATAGCATGATATAAACCCAAATCCCAAAGCTTGTTGGTACTTTTATTCAGCCATTTCGCTTGTAGTTGCAATACTTACTAGTCGATACAATTGTCGCAAGACAACCAAACAAGCAATGGTGGGCGTATTGATTAGCCATTCCATTATAGTGAAGCTGATTACTAGTCATTATAAGTCAAATTTATAGCAATAAACTTTAGTTATGCTTGTCTATGATCGAGATATGCTCCAAGTCGTCCATATCCGCGACACGGCTTTCAAAGTTTTACCGCCGGGTGCACCAATAGCAACACACGCCGATCAACCTCGAAAACCAAATCAAAACCCAACGAGGCTTTCACGACCGAACAATCACAGGATTCAAATATTTCAGGGCCACCCTTGAGTACACCAACGGAGTAAGCAAGCTCGAGACGGACTCAAGGTTTGCGTCGATGGTCAGAACGATGAGATCCCCAATCGGGGACTGTCGATACCGCGAAAACATCCCGCTTACCTAAACAGTACAGCGTGCTCCTCGCACAAACGTAAATAAGCAGTAGCATGGCATAAGTACAGGATAGTAAATAAAACCTCAAACTAGTTTGTGGCCCCAAGAAATACGATCAATCAAGCTCGCTCGGGGGTCCCATATACCTCCCGGATGTGGATAGCGCGATAAATCAAGGAACAGTATCAAGTACTCGGGGTCTTACGGACACAAGTGGGCGTCGAAACCAAATATTTTCTATCACCCACCGATGCCTCTGCTTATTCAATTTTAGTTGTTAAACAGAAATTAAAGTGACGATAAGTAACTAGAATCATCTCCAACATCAACATGCGGCAATACATCATCAACTGTGGCATATGACGACACACATCAGCACTTGAGCGAGCAACTACGACGCGCAAGTCCAACTATCTACCAAACAACATGTAATAGGATGTGTCCAAGGCAATATAAGGCTGCAAGGGATATCACGGGTACGAAAACTAGAGCAACGCGACACAGATAGCAATAGATCAACAGGAGGGAATAAAGACTATAAAAGTCAGATAGGTAGAAAGGGGGAGATGCTCGCCTGAAAACATTGTCGAAGGTTCAACCGAAGATCGGGGCGATGCTCACATCAACTCAACGGCCTTATCCGCGAAGAAGCAAAACACTAGAAGAAACACCGGATGCAATATTTAATACAACGGCAGAAGATCGGGCATGATGCATGTATGATGTATGGCATGGCAAAGGTGCAATGCAATTAGGTCAAGATTAAGCGGAACCAGGGGTCCCGACAATTAATTAATAGGCTCATGTTGTTTAGATCCCCCGCAATTTAAATGTTGTTTAACATGGCCAAAATATGTCACCGGTTCGCTATATCAATTTAAATGAGGCCAATATAAGGCTAGATTTGCCCGCATATGGGCCCCATATTTAATTATTAGGTGATTCGGCATAAGGCCCCCGACCCACATGACAATATGCATGCATGAGCAATTTTATATGCAACAGTTATATAGGTGACATTTATAAATTAGGGTTCTCGGATAAGGGTTCACATTAGGGGTCTCGACGATCTTGGGGTTCCGGTTCGGTCGGTCTCGGTCCGGATCCGGTTGCGACGGGTCGTTTCCGGACTCGGTAGGTCTTGGCGCATCCGGTCTCGGGCATGTTGTCATGGCGTTCGGGACGAAGCACTTGTCGCGTCGGGGTCTCGGTGTCGGGGCGCATCGGTTCCTTCTGGGTCGACGCCGTTCTTGCTGTCGCGAGGGTCTTGTCAGGCCCGCGTAACGGGTCGGTCTTGGCGTTTCACGACGGAGATCTTGGTGTTCCGGTACTCGGCGTCTTTGGATCCGAGAGGAAGGTCTTGGCGTTCCGGACATCGGATCCTCGAGACCGGGGTCTTCGCCTCCGGGAAGATCTTGTGGAACCGGGCAGTTCGGGTTCGCCTTGGGTCCGCATCGATTCGGCTTGAGCAGGATCTCAAGGGTAGATCTGGTCGAGGTTGGCGTGAGCTGGGGCTTGTAACAACATCGCGGCATGGCCATGTCGCCATGTACTCGAACCGTAGCAAGAACCGACCACCAACGGTCATGGGGACGCCCGAGAACAGGGGATGTGCACGGCGACGCTGCTGCAGAGAGGCACGACGCGCTGCCTACCGACAGCGAGGCGGACCGGCTCTCAACGGCGGGAGGCGGGTCCGTCTCGGGCGGCAACACGGCGCGCAGAGAGGTGGAGGCAGCTCGGTCGTCGGCGACGTACGCGCGCAGAGAAGGTCACGGCGGTTCGGAGGGCGGGGTGATGCGCCTTCGGGGTAGCAGAGGCGGCGGGGCCCGCGGTGAGGCGGAGCGCGACTGCCGGGACGAGCTCAAGCGGGCAGGAGAGGGATGTGGGCGACGGCGGCCGGGGAGGCGACGCGCTGGGCTCGGTCACGATGCGGTCCGGAGAGACGGCGAGCGGCGCTGGAGGAGGTCTCGGGCGGGAGACGGAGGGGACGCGTCTGGCTCGGATGCGGGCCGGGCGCAGCGGTAGGCGGCGGGGTCGCGCGAGGGAGGCGGGCGAGGTCGGGAGAGGCGGCGAGGCGCAGGTGAGGTGGGGTCAAGCCAGTGGTCGGGGAGAGGCGGAGGCGGTGAGGTGCGAGGTGGGCCGCCGGGCGGGCCGGGCGGCGCTGGGGTCGCAGAGGCCTGGGGGCGCAAGAGCGGAGGGAGCGGAGGAGCGAGGCAAGGCTGCAAGCGGGCGGCGGCGGGCGGTGAGCCTGGGGCGGGCGAGGAGCTTCAGGGGGAGCGGCGACGAGCCTGGGAGAAGAGGGTCGACGGGCCGGCCAGGCAAGGGGCTCATGGAGGAGGCGCGAGGAGGCCGGAGGAGGCCGAGGCGCCGTGGCCTGGAGGCGGAGTCGGCGCGCGAGAGGAGCACCCAGGGAGGACGAAGGGAGGTTGCGGGGCACCGCGTGGGGGGCGCGGCTGGGCACCGCGTGGGACGCGTGTGTGGGGGGGCCCAGGGAGGTGGGGCCAGGACAGGGGCTGGGCGCGTGCGGTGTAGTGTGCTGGGTGCGTTTGGTGGGTTGAGAGGGTCCAGGGAGAGAGAGGGAGGGACAAGTGTGTAACACCCTCAGAATCGGACCTATGCAAGTTTGAGCAAAATTCGCCAAACCCGCATAGAAACGATTCAAAGGTGCCCACCAGGCACTTTCGTGCGGGTGGAAAACGAAGTAATAACATTACACAACAGTCCTCGATGGGACCCACGGAACAGATATATAACAGCGTCTCAAAGAGTCAAGAACACAGATATAATATACAAAGATCCAAATCACCTTGAAAACGTTAGAGCGTCCAGCTACGGACAAGATGCAAATGGGGCTAAGAGCCCTGAAGAGTAACCAATGGCGTCCATAACCCTGCCCAGGCCAAGCCGGAAGGGTAACCCTGCTAACGACGGCGATCTCAAACCTGCTTAAACAAAAGGGGTGCCGACAAAGGGCAAAGGAAAAAGAAGGAGCCAAGATCGAGGCCAAGACACGGCGAGGCTAGAATTCGGTCCTCGCCACATAGGTATGGTGGATCGAGGCAAGAAGATGCACTAAACAACCTATAGAGACTCGATACAACCGGCGGTTATCGGAGGGGGTAAGAAAGACCTATTCGGCTCCAACTCGATACTAGCATCAAACAAACCCATCTCGGTGTTTCTCGAGACCAAACGAGGAAGTCAACCGAGGAACTCACACGCTTGGCGCTTTATTTATTCGCTTATAGTTATGCACTTTACTAGTCAGGTTTAGATAATCGTTCTGATAAAATAAGCAGTGGGCACTTTTAGTTAACCATTCCGTGATAGTTGCAACAATTACTAATCAGGTACAGATAGCATGAGATAAGCCCAAAACCCAGCAGTTGTTGGTACTTTTATTCAGCCATTCCGCTAGAAGGCAATACTTACTAGTCATATACAATTGTCGCAAGCGACAACCAAACAAGCAATTGTGGGCAGTATTAATTAGCCATTCCATTATAGTGAAGCTGATTACTAGTCATTATAAGTCAAATTTATAGCAGTAAACTTTAGTTATGCTTGTCTATGATCGAGATATCGTGCTCCAAGTCGTCCATAACCGCGACACGGCTTTCGAAAGTTTTAACCCGGCGGGTGCACAAATAGCAACACACACACGATCAACCTCGAAAACCAAATAAAACCCAACGAGGTCTTCACGAGAGCAATCAAGATTCGTAAATATTTCGGGGCCACCCTTTGAGTAGAACCCGCAACGGAGTAGGCAAGCTCCGAGACGGCCTCAAGGTCTGCGTCAATGGCTGTGAGCGACTGGGAACCCCAAACGGGGCTTGTCGACACCGCGTAATCACTCCGCTTACCTAAACAGTACAGTGTGCAGTACCTCGCACAATCGTAAATAAAGCAGTAAAGCATGGCATAAGTACATGATAGTAATAAAACCTCAAACTAGTTTGTGGCCCCAAGAAATAAGACGGAATCAAGCTCTGGCTAGGGGGGCCCATAACTCCCCATATGTGGATAGCGCGATAAATCAAGGAACAGGTATCAAGTACTCGGGGTCTTACGGGACACAAGTGGGCGTTCGGAAACCAAATATTATCTATCACCCACCGATGCCTCTGCTTATTCAATTTTAGTTGTTAAACAGGAATTAAAGTGACGATAAGTAAAACTAGGATCATCTCCAACAACAACATGCGGCAATACATCAGCAACTGTGGAATTTGACAACACGCAGCATTACTTGAGCAAGCGACTACGACGCGCAAGTCCAACTATCTACCAAACAACAGGTAATAGGATGTGTCCAAGGCAATATGAGGCTGCAGGGAATATCACGGGTACGGAAAACTAGAGCATCGCAACCCAGATAGCAATAGATCAACAGGAGGGAAGTAAATACTATAAAAGTAAGATAGGTAGAAAGGGGGAGATGCTCGCCTGAAAACATTGTCGAAGGGTTCATCCGAAGATTCGGGGCGAAGCTCACGTCAACTCAACGGCCATATCCGCGAAGAAGCAAAACACTAGAAGACACCGGATGCAAGATTTAATACAACGGCAGATGATCGGCATGATGCATGTATGATGTATGGCATGGCAAAGGTGCGATGCATTTAGGTCATATTAAGCGGAACCGGGGTCCCGACAATTGATTATATGGTTCAAGTTATTTAATTACCCCGCAAATTAAATGTTGTTATAACAAGGCAAGATAAGATACCGGTTCGCTACACAAGTTTAAATGAGGCCGATATGAGACTAGATTTGGCCGCATATGGCCCCATATTTAATTATTAGGTGAATCGACATAAGGCCCCCAAACCACATGACAAGATGCATGCATGAACAATTTAATGTGCAACAAATTGATATGTTATAAAATAGGGGTTCGGGAAGAGGTTCACACATTAGGGTCTCGACGGTCTTGGGTTCCGGGGTTCGGGGTTGGTCTCAGGGTCCAGGGTTTGACGGTTCCGTTCTCGGGTATCGGGGTAGGTCTTGGCGCATCCGGGTGCGGGACTTGGGATCATGTCGACGGTCATGGCGTTCAGGGGGGGATGTTCTCGGTGTCCGGGTGAAGCACTCGGCGTTCTACGGTTCCATCGCCGACGGCCTCGGTTTCTCGATGGAGAACTTGGTGTCCGTCGGGGTTCTCGCCGCCGCCGGTCTTCGAATCCGTGAGGAAGAGCTTAGTTCCGTGATCTTTGGCCTCGATCATCGGAATCCGTGAAGGAGGCCTTGGCGTCCGGGGTTCGAGAGGCGGACTTGGCGTGCGGGTCGCGGCAACCTCGGTTCCGTGATGGAGTTCTTGTCGGGTTTTGCATCGGGAACCTTGCAACCGGGGTACTCCTGTTTCTGGCGCTCGAACGCGGGTCCACAGGCGGCGGAGGTTGCCGCAGGACGGCGAGGGGGGGTTGGCGAGGTCGGCCTGGCGGTCTTGTGCCGGGCAGACGGTGGTCTTGGCGAGGTGGGCCCGACGGAGAGGGCCCGCTGGGTCCGGCGCCCCGCGGCTGCTGCAGAAGGGCGGAGGCGAGCAGGCGACGGAGGACGGTTCCTGGGGTTGGTGCTCCGGCGAGGCGGTCGCGGAGGAGCCCGGAGGGCGGTGGAGGCGGGAGCTGGCCGCAGGCGGCGGCGGCAGTGCTCTGGTCGACGGGCCGGGCCGGGAGAGGTTCGGCGGGAGACGGCGCGGGCGCTCTGGCGGCTTGCAGGCGGGCGGATGCGTCTTGGCTGGTCCGGCGGTGGCTGCCGGGCGGCAAGACGCTGCGAGGGAGGCGGGCGCGGGGTCGGCGAGGACGGGCGAGGAGCAAGGCTGGCGGGCGAGGCTGCTCGAGATGCAGCGAGGGGAAGGGAGCCACGGCGGAAGCGGAGCGAGGGCGGCGCCGGCAGGAGGGCGAGCCGGAGCGGAGGGGCCAGGGGAGGTGGACGGAGGAAGCTTGCAGGGGTGGCCACTTGCGGGGGGGGAGAACGGGGTCGGGGGTTGGAGGTGGTCGCGTGGTCTGGGGGAGACGCGGGGGAGAGAGACGGCGCGGGGAGAGAGAGGAGAGAGGAGGCGAGTCGGTGGGGGTGGGACCGAGCGGTCAGGTGGGGTCCAGGGGGGGTGGGCGGTTCCAGCGGGGTGGGTGAGTGTACGGTGGAAGTTGGAGCGGCAAGGCAAGGCCAAGGCGGCGGCTGGGAGTGGAGGGAGTGGGGTGAGGGCTAGGGTTAGGTTTTGGTAGGGTTGGGATGGGATGGTAGGCTCCTGGCTGCTGGGCTTGGGCCTGGCGGCTGGGGCCTCTCCTAAAAAAAATAGTTTTTCTTTTATATTTGTTTAGTTTTATTTTAAACCTTTTGTAAAATGATTTTTGGACAAAATAAAATATTCGGAAAAGACCGAGATTTCAATTTGAATTAAAGAAGGGGATAATTAGAAAACAATATAGGCTTTAGGATATTGTTTTTGGCAAAATAATATGCATGATGATGTCATGATGACGCACAAAGTATCATTTAGCACGCGATTTTCTAGTAGTGGTTTTATGGATGCCAATTCGACACCACTAACAATGGATCTCGCCTCGAGATCCGCCTCATGGTACCGGAAGGAAGGTCGGCGAATCAAGCTTCTCGCTTCGTAGATCCTCGCGACACCACTAACAAGAGGTCGTTGTTCCTGTTCGTCAAGAGAGCACTCGATAAACAACGGACGGGTTAAAGGTAAGGCCACCTCTAACTTCAGCGAAGGAGTAAAATTACATCGATCCACCATTCAATGTACATAAGCGAATGATAAGAGTAGTGGTATGGTCGCGACTCCACCCCGCACTCAAAGCATTACTGCATACACGAATAGACGGATTATGCAACCAACCCTGATTCAGATCAAGGTCTCGGCAAGCGAGGTTCGAAACAAAGGAGTGATGCGCATCAGATCGGATCCGCGAGAGGATGTCGTCAAGGCCGTAAACACCGGAAGGCATGAACAAAGAACAAAGAGAAATCCACCCAACGAAGGATTCCTCGGATAGCAGGAAGATCGGATGTAGCAACACCGTTAACAAAGGAGGAAGTGAAACCCTGAAGGTACGACGGAACCCAACCACGAGAAATCCTGGACTCGCAGAAAAGATAAGAGGTGGATTCAAAACACGCTGAGGTGAGAGGAGAGCAGCAGAGGGGTAAGGAGTAAAATCAGACCTAATCAGAACTATCCAACCGTTTTTGCAAAAATAGTTTTGACACTCTACTTCGGCCGTTAGCTAGGTTATCCCACAGTCGGACTTGTGGGGTATCGCAACCGCTGAGCTCGATACCACTCAGAACACCCTCGAATCGGACCTATGCAAGTTTGAGCAAAATTCGCCAAACCCGCATAGAAACGATTCAAAGGTGCCACCAGCACTTTCGTGCGGGTGGAAAACGAAGTAATAACATTACACAACAGTCCTCGATGGGACCCACGGAACAGATATATAACAGCGTCTCAAAGAGTCAAGAACACAGATATAATATACAAAGATCCAAATCACCTTGAAAACGTTAGAGCGTCCAGCACGGACAAGATGCAAATGGGGCTAAGAGCCCGAAGAGTAACCAATGGCGCCCATAACTCGCCTGTGCCAAGCCGGAAGGGTAACCGCTAACGACGCGATCTCAAACCTGCTTAAACAAAAGGGTGCCGACAAAGGGCAAAGGAAAAGAAGGAGCGCCAAGATCGAGGCCAAGACACGGCGAGGCTAGAATTCGCGGTCCTCGCCACATAGGTATGGTGGATCGAGCGGCAAAGATGCACTAAACAACCTATAGAGACTCGATACAACCGGCGGTTATCGAGGGGGGTAAGAAAGACCTATTCGGCTCCAACTCGATACTAGCATCAAACAAACCCATCCCGTGTTTCTCGAGACCAAACGAGGAAGTCAACCGAGGAACTCACACTGGCGCTTTATTTATTCATTATAGTTGCGGCACTTTACTAGTCGAGGTTTAGATAATCGCTCGATAAAATAAGCGAGGGCACTTTTAGTTAACCATTCCGTGATAGTTGCAACAATTACTAATCGTGCATGATAGCATGAGATAAGCCCAAAACCCAGCAGCTTGTTGGTACTTTTATTCAGCCATTCCGCTAGAAGTTGCAATACTTACTAGTCATATACAATTGTCGCGACAACCAAACAAGCAATTGTGGGCGATTAATTAGCCATTCCATTATAGTGAAGCTGATTACTAGTCATTATAAGTCAAATTTATAGCAAGAACTTTAGTTATGCTTGTCTATGATCGAGATATCGTGCTCCAAGTCGTCCATAACCGCGACACGGCTTTGAAAGTTTTAACCCGCCGGGTGCACAAATAGCAACACACACACGATCAACCTCGGAAAAACCAAATAAAAACCCAACGAGGTCTTCACGACAGAGCAATCGCAAGATTCGGAAATATTTCAGGGGGCCACCCCTTTGAGTAGAACCCGCAACGTAGTAGGCAAGCTCCGAGACGGCCTCAAGGTTCAAGTCAATGGTCAGGAGATCGGGAACCCCAAACGGGCTTGTCGACACCGCGTAATCACTCCGCTTTAAATAAAGACAAAGGCAAGACTCGCACAATCGTAAATAAAGCAGTAAAGCATGGCATAAGTACAGGATAGTAATAAAACCTCAAACTAGTTTGTGGCCCCAAGAAATAAGACGGAATCAAGCTCTGGCTAGGGGGGGCCCATAACTCCCCATATGTGGATAGCGCGATAAATCAAGGAAAAGGTATCAAGTACTCGGGGTCTTACGGGACACAAGTGGGCGTTCGGAAACCAAATATTATCTATCACCCACCGATGCCTCTGCTTATTCAATTTTAGTTGTTAAACAGGAATTAAAGTGACGATAAGTAAAACTAGGATCATCTCCAACAACAACATGCGGCAATACATCAGCAACTGTGGCATTTGACAACACGCAGCATTACTTGAGCAAGCGACTACGACGCGCAAGTCCAACTATCTACCAAACAACAGGTAATAGGATGTGTCCAAGGCAATATGAGGTCATAGGAATATCACGCACGGAAAACTAGAGCATCGCAACCCGATAGCAATAGATCAACAGAGGGAAGTAAATACTATAAAAGTAAGATAGGTAGAAAGGGGAGATGCTCAGAAAACATTGTCGAAGGGTTCATCCAAGATTCGGGCGAAGCTCACGCCAACTCAACGGCCATATCCGCGAAGAAGCAAAACACTAGAAGACACCGGATGCAAGATTTAATACAACGGCAGATGATCGGCATGATGCATGTATGATGTATGGCATGGCAAAGGTGCGATGCATTTAGGTCATATTAAGCGGAACCGGGGTCCCGACAATTGATTATATGGTTCAAGTTATTTAATTACCCCGCAAATTAAATGTTGTTATAACAAGGCAAGATAAGATACCGGTTCGCTACACAAGTTTAAATGAGGCCGATATGAGACTAGATTTGGCCGCATATGGCCCCATATTTAATTATTAGGTGAATCGACATAAGGCCCCCAAACCACATGACAAGATGCATGCATGAACAATTTAATGTGCAACAAATTGATATGTTATAAAATAGGGGTTCGGGAAGAGGTTCACACATTAGGGTCTCGACGGTCTTGGGTTCCGGGGTTCGGGGTTGGTCTCGGGGTCCAGGGTTTGACGGTTCCGTTCTCGGGTATCGGGGTAGGTCTTGGCGCATCCGGGTGCGGGACTTGGGATCATGTCGACGGTCATGGCGTTCAGGGGGGGATGTTCTCGGTGTCCGGGTGAAGCACTCGGCGTTCTACGGTTCCACGTCGACGGCCTCGGTTTCCTCGATGGAGAACTTGGTGTGTCCGTGTCGGGGTTCTCGGCTTCGGTCGCCGGGCGTCGGTCTTCGGAATCCGTGAGGAAGAGCTTGTAGTTCCAGGATCTTTGGCCTCGATCATCGGAATCCGTGAAGGAGGCCTTGGCGTCCGGGGTTCGAGAGGCGGACTTGGCGTGCGGGTCGCGGCAACCTCGGTTCCGTGATGGAGTTCTTGTCGGGTTTTGCATCGGGAACCTTGCAACCGGGGTACTCCTGTTTCTGGCGCTCGAACGCGGGTCCACAGGCGGCGGAGGTTGCCGCAGGACGGCGAGGGGGGGTTGGCGAGGTCGGCCTGTTGGCGGTCTTGTGCCAGGGGGCGGCACGGGGTGGTGCTGGCGAGGTGGGCCCCGACGGAGAGGGCCCGCGCGGGGTCCGGCGCGGCGGCGTCCTGCGGGCTGCTGCAGAAGGGCGGAGGCGAGCAGGCGACGGAGGACGGTTCCTGGGGTTGGTGCTCCGGCGAGGCGGTCGCGGAGGAGCCCGGAGGCGGCGGTGGAGGCGGGAGCTTAGCCTGGCCGCAGGGCGGCGGCGGCAGTGCTCGGTCGACGGGGTCGCGAGGGAGAGGTTCGGGGAGACGGCGCTGGGCGCCTGGGCGCTTGCGGAAGGGCGGCGGATGCGGAAGGCTGGCCGGGCGTGGCCGGTGGGCGGCAGGCAAGACGCGCACGTAAGTGAGGAGGAGCGGGAAGCGCATGGGTCGGCGAGGAGCGGCGTCGCGGTGTGCGGGCGAGGCTGCTCGGAGATGCTCGCGAGGCGGGGGAAGGGAGCTTCGGCGGCGGAGGAAGGGCAGAGGGCGAGCCGAGCGAGGGGCTGTGGGAGGTGGACGGAGGAAGCTTGCGGGTGGGCTGCTATGTGGGAGAACGGGTCGGGGTTGGAGGTGGTCGCGTGGTCTGGGGGACGCGAGAGGAGACTACAGGAGAGAGGAGAGAGGAGGCGAGTCGGTGGGGGTGGGACCGAGCGGTCAGGTGGGGTCCAGGGGGGGTGGGCGGTTCCAGCGGGGTGGGTGAGTGTACGGTGGAAGTTGGCGGAGTGGGCCAAGGCCAAGGGCAAGGGCGGGAGGGAGTGGGGTGAGGGCTAGGGTTAGGTTTTGGTAGGGTTGGGATGGGATGGTAGGCTCCTGGCTGCTGGGCTTGGGCCTGGCGGCTGGGGCCTCTCCTAAAAAAATAGTTTTTCTTTTATATTTGTTTAGTTTTATTTTAAACCTTTTGTAAAATGATTTTTGGACAAAATAAAATATTCGGAAAAGACCGAGATTTCAATTTGAATTAAAGAAGGGGATAATTAGAAAACAATATAGGCTTTAGGATATTGTTTTTGGCAAAATAATATGCATGATGATGTCATGATGATGCACAAAGTATCATTTAGCACGCGATTTTCTAGTAGTGGTTTTGCGGGATGCCACAAAGTGGCAGAGATTGATTGGGTGAGGGAGAGGGGGAGCTGAGGTGGCGTGTTCTGATTGGGTAGGGTGAGGTGGAGAGGGTGGCTGGGTAGATAGGTTGGTGAGTTTAGGATTTAGGGGCCGGTCTATTTGGACCGATCTGAAATATGGGGGTGGTCGTTCGGGTCGAATCGGCCCGTTCGACTGCCCCCGCTAAAATAAATATAATTTTTATTTGTTTTAAATGGACCGTTTGCAATCCGGTAGCAACAAAGCAAAAATAATCCGGAGACCCGGGCTTTGCATTTGAATTAAGATGGGGCGTTTGGAAAACAAAACCGGGCTTTGCGAAATAGTTTTATACAAACAATGCCTGATGATGACGATGCAATGCACAAATTCAACGCGATTTTCTAGTAGTGGTTTTGCGGGATGCCACAATTCGACACCACTAACAAGGGATCTCGCCCTCGAGATCCACCTCTTGGTACCGGAAAGAAGGCCGGCGGTCTTATCCTTCGCGCTTCGTGTAGATCCTCGCGACACCACTAACAAGAGGTCGTTGTCCGTGATCGTCGAGAGAACACTCCGGGGACAAAAGGTCGAAGGTAGATATATCCACAAATAAAGCCACCTCTAGCTTCCGATGGACGGAGTAGAATCGCTGGATCCGCTGATTCGATGTACGAGAGCGAATGATAAGAGTAGTCGGATGGTGATCAGTCCATCGCGCACCCAAACCATTACTCTGCACACGAATAGGCGGATTATGCAACCAACTCTCAGAATTAGACTGAAGATCTCGACAAGCGAGGTTCGGAAACAACGGAGTGATGCAGACTACGCCGGATCTGGCGTAGATGATGTCGTCGTCGGGAACACGGATAGCACAAACAAGGAACAAAGAATGGTAACACCGTGAGCGGATTCCATAGCAAGACGAACACCGGATGGTAGAACACCGTTATCGAAGAAGGAAGCGAAACCACAAGGTACACGGAAACCCAACCACGAGAATTCACGGACTCAAGAGAAAGAAGAGAGCGATTCAAAACGTAGAGATAAGAGGAGAATAGCGGAGGGTTAAGGAGTAAAATCAGACCTAATCAGATCTATCCAACCGATTTTAAGAAATAGTTTTGACACTCTACTTGCCGTTAGCTAGGTTATCCTGAAATTTGGACTTGTGGGGTATCATAGCCGAGCTCGATACCACTGTACCCTTAGAATCGGACCTATGCAAGTTTGAGCAAAATTCGCCAAACCCGCATAGAAACGATTCAAAGGTGCCCACCAGGCACTTTCGTGCGGGTGGAAAACGAAGTAATAACATTACACAACAGTCCTCGATGGGACCCACAAAACAGATATATATAACGGCGACTCCAGGAGTCAAGAATACAAACATAATGTACAAAGATCCAAATCACCTTGAAAATGATCGAGCGTCCGACTACGGACAAGATGCAAAAGGGACTAAGAGCCCTGAAGAATAACCAATGGCGTCCATAACCCTGCCCAGGCCAAGCCGGAAGGGTAACCCTGCTAACGGCGTCGATCTCAAAACCTGCTTAAACAAAAGGGGTGCCGACCAAGGGCAAAGCAGAAAAACAAAGAAGGAGCGTCGATCGAGGCCAAGACAGCGAGGCTAGAATTGCGGTCCTCGCCACATAGGTATGGTGGATCAAGCGGCGGCAAAGATGCGCTAAACAACCTATAGAGACTCGATACATCGGCGGTTATCGAGAGGGTAAGAATGACCTATCCGGATCCAACTCAAGCTAACACCAAACAAACCCATCTGGCGCTTCCCCTCGAGACCAAACGAGGAAGTCAACCGAGGAACTCACGGTTGGCGCTTTACTTGTTTAGTTATCGTTGCAGCAATTACTAGTCAGGTTTAGATAATGGTTCTGATAAAGTAAGCAGTGGGCACTTTTAGTTAACCATTCCGTTGTAGTTGCAGCAATTTACTAATCGAATCTGAGATAGCATGATATAAACCCAAATCCCAAAGCTTGTTGGTACTTTTATTCGCCATTTCGTTGTAGTTGCAATACTTACTAGTCGATACAATTGTATGGCGACAACCAAACAAGCAATGGTGGGCAGTATTGATTAGCCATTCCATTATAGTGAAGCTGATTACTAGTCATTATAAGTCAAATTTATAGCAATAAACTTTAGTTATGCTTGTCTATGATCGAGATCGTGCTCCAAGTCGTCCATATCCGCGACACGGCTTTGAAAGTTTTACCCGGGGGTGCACCAATAGCAACACACGCCGATCAACCTCGGAAAAACCAAATCAAAACCCAACGAGGCTTTCACGATGAACAATCAGGATTCAGAAATATTTCAGGGGCCACCCTTGAGTACACCATAGCGGAGTAAGCAAGCTCCGAGACGGACTCAAGGTTTGCGTCGATGGCTGTAAACGACAGCAGATCCCCAATCGGGGACTGTCGATACCGCGAAAACATCCCGCTTACCTAAACAGTACAGTGTGCTCCTCGCACAAACATAAATAAACAGTAGCATGGCATAAGTACAGGATAGTAAATAAAACCTCAAACTAGTTTGTGGCCCCAAGAAATACGACTGAATCAAGCTCTGGCTCAGGGGGGTCCCATATACCTCCCGGATGTGGATAGCGCGATAAATCAAGGAACAGGTATCAAGTACTCGGGGTCTTACGGGACACAAGTGGGCGTTCGGAAACCAAATATTTTCTATCACCCACCGATGCCTCTGCTTATTCAATTTTAGTTGTTAAACAGAAATTAAAGTGACGATAAGTAACTAGAATCATCTCCAACATCAACATGCGGCAATACATCATCAACTGTGGCATATGACGACACACATCAGCACTTGAGCGAGCAACTACGACGCGCAAGTCCAACTATCTACCAAACAACAGGTAATAGGATGTGTCCAAGGCAATATAAGGCTGCAAGGGATATCACGGGTACGAAAACTAGAGCAACGCGACACAGATAGCAATAGATCAACAGGAGGGAATAAAGACTATAAAAGTAAGATAGGTAGAAAGGGGGAGATGCTCGCCTGAAAACATTGTCGAAGGTTCAACCGAAGATCGGGGCGATGCTCACATCAACTCAACGGCCTTATCCGCGAAGAAGCAAAACACTAGAAGAAACACCGGATGCAATATTTAATACAACGGCAGAAGATCGGGCATGATGCATGTATGATGTATGGCATGGCAAAGGTGCAATGCAATTAGGTCAAGATTAAGCGGAACCAGGGGTCCCGACAATTAATTAATAGGCTCATGTTGTTTAGATCCCCCGCAATTTAAATGTTGTTTAACATGGCCAAAATATGTCACCGGTTCGCTATATCAATTTAAATGAGGCCAATATAAGGCTAGATTTGCCCGCATATGGGCCCCATATTTAATTATTAGGTGATTCGGCATAAGGCCCCCGACCCACATGACAATATGCATGCATGAGCAATTTTATATGCAACAGTTATATAGGTGACATTTATAAATTAGGGTTCTCGGATAAGGGGTTCACACATTAGGGGTCTCGACGATCTTGGGGTTCGGGGTCGGTCTCAGGGTCCGGATCTGGGTTGCGACGGGGTCGTTCTCGGACTCAGGGGTAGGTCTTGGCGCATCCGGGGTCTCGGGGCATGTTGTCGGTCATGGCGTTCGGGACGAAGCACTTGTCGCGTCGGGGTCTCGGTGTCGGGGCGCATCGGTTCCTTCCGGGTCGACGCCGTTCTTGCTGTCGCGAGGGTCTTGTCGGGCCCGCGTAACGGGTCGGTCTTGGCGTTTCACGACGGAGATCTTGGTGTTCCAGACTGCGCCTTCGGATCCGAGAGGAAGGTCTTGGCGTTCGGACATCGGATCCTCGAGACCGGGTCTTCGCCGTGGGGAAGATCTTGTGGAACCGCGAGTTCGGGTTCGCCTTCGTGGTCCGCGTCGATCTTCGGGTACAGCAGGATCTCGAAGGGTAGATCTGGTCGAGGTTGGCGTGAGCTGGGGCTTGCAACAACACTGCACAGGCGGCGTGGCCATGTCGTCATGTACTCGAACCGGTAGCAGCAACCGGACCACCAACGGTCATGGGGACGCCCGAGAACAGGGACGGATGTGCACGGCGACGTACGCGCGCAGAGAGGGCACGACGGCGCTGCCTACCCGACAGAGGCGGACCGGCGGCTCTCAACGGCGGGGAGGTGCGGGGTCCGGTCTCGGGGCGGCAACACGGCGGCGCGCAGAGAGGTGGAGGGGCAGCCTCGGTCGTCGGCGACGTACGCGCGCAGAGAAGGCCACGGCGGTTCGGAGGGCGGGGTGATGCGCCTTCGGGGTAGCAGAGGCGGCGGGACCCGCGGTGAGGCGGAGCGCGACTGCCGGGGACGAGCTCGGGCGGGGCAGCGGAGGAGGGATGTGGGCGACGGCGGCGCGCCGGGGAGGGGGCGACGCCGCGGGGCTCGGTCACGGATGCGGTCGCCGGAGAGACGGCGAGGGCGGCGCTCACGGAGGGAGGTCCTCGGGGCGGGGAGACGGAGCAGGGGACGCGGCTCGGGCCTGGCGGATGCGGACGGGCGCAGCGGTAGGCAGCGGGGGTCGCGCGAGGGAGGCGGGCCGGCGAGGTGGGGAGAGGCGGCGAGGCGTGAGGTGCGAGGTGGGTCGCCGAGGTCGGGAGAGGCGGCGGAGGCGGGAGGTGCGAGGTGGGGGTCGCCAGGTCGGGCGGGCGCTGGGGTCGCAGAGGCGGGCTCTGGGGCGCAAGGCGAGCCGGAGGAGCGGAGGAGGGCGGCGCAGCAAAGGGACAGAGGCGCCGTGGTGAGCCTCTGGGCGAGGAGCCAGGGGAGCGGCGACGAGCCTGGGAGAAGAGGGGGTCGACGGGGCCGGCGCTGGGCAAGGGGCTCGCGGAGGGAGGCGCGAGGGAGGCTGGAGGAGGCCGGAGGTGGCGTCGTGGCCGGCGGAGGCGGGAGCCGGCGCGCGAGAGGAGCACCCAGGGAGGACGAAGGGAGGTTGCGGGGCACCGCGTGGGGGGCGCGGCTGGGCACCGCGTGGGACGCGTGTGTGGGGGGCCATGGGAGGTGGGGCCAGATGTGGCTGGGCGGTGTAGTGTGCTGGGTGCGTTTGGTGGGTTGAGAGGGTCCAGGGAGAGAGAGGGAGGGACAAGTGGCAGAGATTGATTGGGTGAGGGAGAGGGGGAGCTGAGGTGGCGTGTTCTGATTGGGTGGGGTGAGGTGGAGAGGGTGGCTGGGTAGATAGGTTGGTGAGTTTAGGATTTAGGGGCCGGTCTATTTGGACCGATCTGAAATATGGGGGTGGTCGTTCGGGTCGAATCGGCCCGTTCAACTGCCCCCGCTAAAATAAATATAATTTTTATTTGTTTTAAATGGACCGTTTGCAATCCGGTAGCAACAAAGCAAAAATAATCCGGAGACCCGGGCTTTGCATTTGAATTAAGATGGGGCGTTTGGAAACAAAACCGGGCTTTGCGAAATAGTTTTATACAAACAATGCCTGATGATGACGATGCAATGCACAAATTCAACGCGATTTTCTAGTAGTGGTTTTGCGGGATGCCACATTATGGGACCCCCCTGAGCCAGAGCTTGATTCAGTCTTATTTCTTGGGGCCACAAACTAGTTTGAGGTTTTATTTACTATCCTGTACTTATGCCATGCTACTGTTTTTTTTACGATTGTGCGAGGAGCACACTGTACTGTTTAGGTAAGCGGAGTGTTTTCGCGGTATCGACAAGCCCAGTCACACTTTCGGGTTCCCAAATACTGACCATTGACGCAAACCTTAAGTCCGCCTCGAGTCACTAACTTCGCTATGGTCTACTCAATGGGGTGGCCCACAAATAATTCTGAATCCTGTGATTGCTTTGTCGTGAAGGCCTCGGTTGGTTTTGATTTGGTTTTTCCGAGGTTGAACGAGTGTGTGTTATTTGTGCACCCTCAGGTAAAACTTTCCAAAGCCGTGTCCGTGGTCATGGACGACTTGGAGCACAGTTTCTCGATCATAGACAAGCATAACTAAAGTACCACTTTTAACTTGACTAAGTAATTGACTAGTAAATAGTGCAACACTCATGGAATGGTTAATAAAATTGCCAACGGATGGGGGGTTGTTCGTCCGCTTCCTCGTTGGTAAGCGAGGAGGAGGATGGATCTGATGGAATTACTGTTATAACTGTTGTCCTTAATTCACGGACATCCGTCTATCATTGGTTAGGCGGATGGTTAGCGCTTATCTATAGAACTGCTAGGGTTTATCTTTTGCTGCAATTGCGTCACCCCAGGTTGTGTCCCCTTTAGAGGCATTAAGACTTGCTGAGTACCCTTAGGGTCTCACACGATAAATTATTGGTTCAGATGAACAGGTACACTCGCAGGACGGATACTGGGTGGAAGAGGCTGATGATGTGGGCAACGATCGTTCGGTGTAGAGATTCCGGGAACGGGGATCCGTGAGATCTGTGGGCGGGATGTGCTTACTTCTGTGGCATCTTATGCCGATTTGCTTCTTATCCGTACTCGGACTTGTTTTGCCGCTTCCGCTTGATACTCTGATGTGTGATGTATGAGGAATTATCCTAAAATATTATATCTATCTAGGTCATTTGAATCTTGCCGTATGGCGTTGCTATATTTCCTTTCTTTCTAGATAGAATGGCTCTGATGTACTTTTGTATGGTGGCTTGCATACATACTCATTTGTGTATGTAGTTGATCCCTTCGCCTGCCGATTACGCCGCCCGTACAGGTCCCGATGAATTGGAAGTGGTTGGAACGGCCGAAAGGTCTACCCGTGAGTGGCTTTTGGGGCCCCACCGTACTATTTCAACCACTACCGATCATCCAGACTTGTATCTAGGAGCGTAATTCACCGAGGTAGTTACATCCCGCGACCCGGTTTCTATGGAATTTCACCAGAGAGGCTTTGGGCCCGGAATGGCTGGCCCATGACCTCGGTGACTTCCTAGAAACCCAAGCAAACCGTGCTGGAAAGGGCCACCGCCTCTTCTGGCTAGTGTTTGCGGCATATGTCGTGGTCCCTCTGGAACATTCGGAATAAGATGATTATCGAGAAGATTCTCCCTAGGCGTGCGTCTGACTCGGTTTTTTACTTTCTGGCCTCTCTGCAGTTATGGTACCCATTGTGTAGACAGCGGGACAAGGCGAGGCTGGACGCGACTCTTCGCCGGCTCCCCCCATAGTCCGTCATAGTCGCTACGGCGTCCTCTCTCCTGGCGAGGCGTAGTTCCTCTCTTCCTTTTGAGTTTCATCCGAGTTGGGTCGTTTTGTGTTGTGGCCCTAGCATGTGGTGTGTGGTTTTCTTTTTACTGTAATACTTGTGTTGGACGGTTCCTTTATTTATAAAGCGGAGCGAGAGCCTATTTCGAGAGTTCTAGCTCTTTTTTCAGCTTGCGAATCTCCTTGCGCACACTCCCAAAGGTCAGCCAGGCTAGTCCGCACACTGCCAACAGCCAAGGTCGAGGCACCACCGTTCCATCCCGCCACCACAATAGGCTTCAATTCCTCATGACGTTCCCACATAGTCTCGTACCGAAATTGAGCTTTGATGCCGGGATATGAAAGCTCAGCATCACTCAGGTTAAGAAGAAGCGCACAATGATCAGATGTCACTGTATCCACATGCATCACCATTGCCAAAGGGAACTACGCACTCCACTCCGTCGAACTAAGGGCACGATCAAGCCAAACCCTTGTATATGTACCTCCAGCAAGTTTTTTCTCCTCCCAGGTCCAGAAGTGCCCTTTATATCCGATGTCTATGAGGTTGCACACATCAACTGCCTCTCGAAACCCTTGGATTTGCATGTGAGTTCGGGTTCCCATGCCTTCATTCTCATCAACACGAAGTACCTTGTTGAAATCCCCAATATAGAGCCAAGGTAAAGTGCTCGTACTGCAGATATCCTTCATTGTTTCCTAAGTCTTGTACCGATCAATAGTCTGTGCTGCTCCATATACACATGTGAGTCTCCACGGGCTATCTCCAAGACCCTCAACCGAGGTGTCAATGTGATACATCGAGTAGCCCAAAACTTTAATTTTTATATTATTATTCTAGAAAATACAAAGACCTCCTTTTCTGCCAATACTACCAACACCAAAGGCTCTATCAAAACCTATAGTACTAGCTAGAGCCTCGACTCTACTTTTGCTAATTTGAATTTCTAGGATACAAAAGATAGCAGGAGCAAACTTTCCAACAAAATCACGTAGCTCCCGAATTGTCGAGGCATTGCCTGCTCCTAGACAATTCATGCTATAGATACTCATGGGGCGGGAGTTCCGCCAATGCGCCATTTTTTGTATTGTTACCTTCAGCTTCCATCTCAATTGATCGTAGTCTCTTGGTATCCCTAACAGGAATAATAGGGTTTACCGGTGTCGTTGTTTCAAACCGAGAGATGATTGTTTCAACACTGCCGGACTTTCCCACTAGAACCAGAGCACGCTTCAGCCCCGAGTCAGAGTCTTGCATCTTCATGTTGTCTGCACCTCTTTTCCTATCGGCCTCTGTAGCATCATTAGCCGCAGACATAGCTACGCCTCCCTCCCTCCCTTGTGAGTCAGGGATAGTGCCAAAACGACCTCGGCCTCTCCCCTGGGATGATCTTCCTCCACCACGAGCATTGTTAGCACAGTCCCTGCCGTCGAGTAGATTCCGACGACAACGATGAGGAAATTCCGACGAGACGACACACACGTATCCGATAACTTTCGTCGAGATGCACGTGCTGCTAGTTGATCGATTCTTTTGATCTAACTAGTACACTCACGCACGCACACGCAAAACAACTTTGATTGCCAAAGGCTCTTGTCGAGCCTTGCTTTCTCTCTTGTATTGCTCAACTCACGGTGTGTTTACAAGCCCACGTTACATGCATATATATATGCTAGAACTCTAGTCTGCCGACTCAAACCACAACACGACCCGGCAACCTAATCCTAGTGCTACTCGATGCAGCTGAACCAACCTTGAACAAACACATCCGTGTACCGCTAGGAAACAGAAACCTGTACGTATACGGACTCATATACGCGACACCGTCCCGGACCCAGAGTGCTTATTTCTAACAATCATCCCCTAAGCACGACATGCGCTTCGTTTCGACCTGGATCCCAAATGCGTCAGCTGCTCCTCGCGGGCGTCATCCTCGGCATCGATTTCGCCGCTCCAGGTGTTATCCTCCATGTCACCGACTTTATCTTCGTCGGCTTCTCCATGACTTCACATCGACCCTTCTCGTCTGCGTCCTCCTTGTCGATATCGTCCATGGCCATGCCTTCGGTCTTCACCGGTTCCATGACGAATACGGATTGATTTTCGTACTTCATCTTCACCAGATAATTTACCGTCCAAAATTCTTTTTTCGGATAGTAGTCCAACACGTCTTGCATGCGTGCTCGTGTCGGTCGTAATTGCCTTGTCTCCAGTTCTATCGGAGTCGGCATGACATACTCTTCTACGTCCGACAACACGCTTGATTCTAAACCTTGTGTGCCTCCACGTAGAGCTCCAGAACCAACGGCTCTACATGCAGCGTATCCTGCATGCCTATTTCTGAGCCAATTTCTTGACTCGCCACCACATCACATGGCCCTTGCACTTCTGGACACTCCTTTGCCCCAAGCTCTTCACGTGGATCATCACCTTCTAGCTCTGTTTTTTCTGACCACGGATTAGCCTTTTCTCCGGACACTTTTCCTTCTAGGAGTATCCCTAGTGCTTCTGGCCTGGTGTCCACGCCTGGAGCACCCCCTAGGCCTTCAATCTCTTCTGGGTCTGAATTTGCTGACAAAGATAAGCTTGATTGATCCATATTTTCTTCATACTCAAGATCCCACATGATGTGAAAAGATGAATATTCCGATTCCTTGGATCCCCAGTTCCATGATTTCTCTTCCTCAAAGACTACGTCGTTCGTGAAAACCACCTTATTGGTATAAGGATTGCACAAACGGTATTTCTTTGAGCCTTCATATCCTGTCATGATCATTGGAGTACTCCGCTGGCCGGTCTTGTCATGCGCCACACACCCAAAAGTATGAAGATGATCAACCGAGGGCTTCCGTCCACACCATGCTTCATACGGAGTCATACCAACTCCACTCTCAGTTGGCTCCATGTTCAGCAAATACACAGCCGTATTGACTGCCTCACCCCAGAAGTTTCCTGGCAAACCTTTACTCTTCATCATCCTCCGTGCCATGGTCAACACGGTTTGATGCAGCTCGCCTTCCTGATCAATGCGTAGAGCTCTTATCTTCGCCTCCACCTTAAACTCTTCGGCTTCCTTGATCTTCTCGAATGCTTGTTGTGCTTGATACTTACTTTTCAGCAACACAATCCACATGTATTTACTATGATCATCCACCGCAAGCATGAAGAACTTATTGCCGGACGGAGTTGCAGGCGAAATTTCAACGCATAGACCGTCATGATCAGATTCTGAAGCTTCAGTTGCCTCAAACGTGGCTTCACGCAGAAACGGGGCACTCCGTTGCTCGTGATCCACACACGGTAGATCGTGATCCACTTGCGCCACAATATCCGTACCCGGTGATGGAGGATCCTCCTCATCCTTCAGCTCAGTTACTTCGAGCATTAGCATCATCGGTCCATCATCATCTCCTTCCTGGTCGATGAGAGCCCTCTCCTTCGACGATTTCTTGCAATCCTTCTTGAAGTGACCGAGCTCGCCGCACTTATGACATCTTACTTTCTTGATGTCAAACTTCCTCCGCGGCGGAGGCTCGTCCTCGTCCTCCCCTGCGATATGCTTTTTCGCTGGGCGAGAATCTTCTCTATCACTCCTGCTGCCGGATGCTTTATCGCCCTTCTTCTCCTTGGCGAACAACGCTCGAGCCATAAGCATAAGATGCTCATCCACTTTCGCGTCGCCATAGGTGATCTTCATCCGCTCATCGTGTGCCTTGAACTGTCCAACTAGATCATCCATCGTGAGAGTCTTGAGATCAACGCATTGCTCGATCGCCGAGACAACGGGTGAGTAACGCGACGGCGCCACGTGGAGGAAACGCCTCACAATAGAGATCTCATCCAGCTTCTCGCCAAGTCCGTGAATCCCATTGACCAGTGTAGCGACCCTTGAAGCAAAGGCGTCTAGCGTCTCATCTTCTCCCATCTCCAGATTCTCGTACTTCTTCTGCAAGGTTTGCAGGGTCGCCTCACGGACGCGCTCGTGCCCAAGATTTAGCGTCTTGAGCGTATCCCACACCTCCTTTGCAGATTTCTTCTAGATCAGGTGTTGCATCAGATCCGTCGGCACCACCGAGCATATGGCCGTGAGTGCTAGTCGGTCTAGGTGGTACTTCGACGCGCCCTTCTTGAACTCGTCGCCGCCTGGATCGACAGCCTCCCAGAGTCCGACGCCTTCTAACGCCCACTCCATCTGGACCGCCCAGACCGTGTAGTTTTCGCGGCTATACCGCGGATACTGCATCGACACTGGCACCCGCAGCCGCACCAGAATACTCGCCCACCTCCTTCGTCATGACCTCCCGTTGCTAGGAGATCCTCCACGAGGCTCTAATACCAATTGTTAGCACAACCCCTGCCGCCGAGTAGATTTCGATGACAACGACGAGGAAATTCTGACGAGACGACACACACGTATCCGATAACTTCCGCCGAGATGCACGTGCTGCTAGCTGATCGATTCTTTTGATCTAACTAGTACACTCACGCACGCACACGCAAAACAACTTTGGTTGTCAAAGGCTCTTGTCGAGCCTTGCTTTCTCTCTTGTATTGCTCAACTCACGGTGTGTTTACAAGCCCACGTTACATGCATATATATATGCTAGAACTCTAGTCTGCCGACTCAAACCACAACATGACCCGGCAACCTAATCCTAGTGCTACTCGATGCAGCTGAACCAACCTTGAACAAACACATCCGTGTACTGCTAGGAAACAAAAACCTGTACGTATACGGACTCATATACGCGACACCGTCCTGGACCCAGAGTGCTTATTCCTAACAAGCACCACCTCTTCTTCCGTGACCCAGGCTAGCACCCGTCCTCATGATCCAATCTGCTCGGAGGTTCTTGAAAACTAGAGCTTGGGGAGGATGAACCCCATCCCCGTGATCCTTGCATTCATGCCCAAGAAAACCACAAACCTTGCACCAATTCGGTAGTCTCTCATATTTGATAAGAAAGAACTCCCGCTTGCTTGCATGAACCATCAATACGAAGCTCTTGAGAGGCTTTCTCACATCTAGTTTAATCCCGACACGGTAAAAATTGCCTTCAAAATCATACGAGATCCCCTCTGATGTAATGAACTCTCCCACCTTAGAAGCCAGAGATTTGAGCATTGAGGCATAACCAATTGGGAGTTCATGTATCTGGATCCAGATGTCAAATTTGAACAGCTCAATCGTCGATGGTTTAGAGAACCTATCGCACTCCTCGATTAGAACCGGGTTCCCCGAAAGCTCCACGGACCACCTTGCATCACTCGTTCCCAATCTCCTAAGTAGGAAAACTGGAATGAGTGCAAATTACTCTCCAGCGCCTTCGTCTTGACGTTTTGGGCCAAGTCCCATGCCTCATGTTTTTGTAGAACCAAAAGCTGGAGTAATCCTCCTCGGTAAAAACCCTAGCAATGGCCAACCAGCGCGTCACCTCCTCCGGTGGTGGCCCCTCCTCCTCAAAGACAACATCGTACAGATCCTCCTCAGAGATTCCCATCCGCTGCAGCATCGCAGTGATTCCATCCTCCTCGACGTTCAACGGGTTCGCCTGAACCCCTTCCATGGAATATGACCCCTAGATCTCCCCTCCATAGCGAGACGTCAAGGGCAATAGGGGAAAAAAGTTTGACTCAATGCCGGCAACACAGCCGCCGCGAGGAAGAAACCCTAACTAGAGGTAAAAAAGCACGCAATCTTTAAAGATTAGTAGTTATAAATTAGTTTTATATCTTGTGTGTGTAGAGTGAAAGCCCATTAGGCCCATGTAGTTGTGTATATCATGTCTTCATGCAATACAGAAAATCGATTTGGCCATTCCACTAATTCTCATTAGTCATGACATATATCAACTGGTAAAAAGGGATATCATCGTCAAAAGAGCCCCATATTTTATCTAATCGATCATGTGTAATCTCCTTAATATCATTATGATGCATATATTGAGAACCATATGCACACACCGTAACAATCATGCCTTACTTGTTCATGAAAGTACTAGAATGAGGATATTTGTCTTTCATTATTTTGTAGGTAGTCTACATGTCTTAGGTCGTTTGTTTCTTCTCCGATGGGAACAGAATTAATATACGCATACCGGAAAAAAATTCCTCACTTTTTACATTGTTGTTTTTTGAATAGGGGTAGGTCTGGAAGGGTCTAGTGCTGCGTTACATTCATCATCAGTGGAGTACATTATACAAGCAGGACCTCGAAAGTACATGGAGTTACATCTCGGTCCTAGAAATTAGTAGGAAGGACCCTAAAAGATAAAATAGAAAAGCAATCAAGTCCTTCATCTCCACCACCGCAACATGCACCCACTGTCGGCCGTTCCTCGTCTCACCAGGGACGAAACCACTTAGGAGAAGAAGTCTGATGCGTGTCGCCGGGAAACCATCGAGGGTCTCTATCTTAGAGGTTGATTGAGCACCATCAAAGGCATCTGAAGCGGTTGCCATCGTAACCAGCGAGGCCAAGAGTGGGACGGCGAGTCCCATTCCCTCAAGGGCAGACTGCAGGTCGGGGAAGACGCCAACCCCGACGACTGTGGCGAGGTATGACCCTGCCCTCTCTTTGGCGAGGCGCAATAAGGGACATGTCCCCATGGCTGCCCTAGGGTCGCTTGCGTTCGGCGGCTCCAGCACTGTCGTTGCGCCTCAATATCATTGTCGAGCACCTCCGTGGCACCCCCAAGCTTGTTGTTGAGCGCCTCCATCGAGCCCCCATGGCTGCCCCTGGCCTCCCCGTCACACCCCTTTCCCTCTCCACGGTCGTGTCCTTTGTCAAGCGAAGGACCGCCGATCGATATGGTGGAGAGGGGGTGGTGGGAGAGCTACCGGCAACATGCTGGTGGATCTAGGGCAACGGGATTGATCCACTAAGACAACGGTGGAGGATCACAACCGAGAGATGGTGGGGACTCGAGTTTTGAGTGAGGTGGGGCCGGTGTAGATCTAGTCGTCGTTCGGTGTGGGAGGAGGAAGAAGAGGGACAAGGAATAAAGATGGGTATATGGCAGGTTGGACCCACGTCCACCTCACCAAACAGCCCACTTTGTGCTAGTAAGGGTGTGATTGGTAGCCTATGTCACTTCGAATTCACTCTCTCATTTGAGATATCTGACCTCATACAAACTGTCCTGAGAACTTGTGGTGTGTTTGTTAGCCTGTGTTGAGAGGAGCTGCAACTGATACTTTGTTTGGTAGACCGTATGGGTTGAGATTGACCCAAAACTAAGAAACCAAATATTGGTCCAAACTTTCTCACAAGGCCCCCTAAACAAAACAAAGAAAAAGCAATCAGGTCCTAAGGCGCCGGCGGTGGTTGCTGAGGGTCGTGGCGAGCCATGGGGCACCGACGATGGTTGCTGAGGGACATGGCGATCCATGGGGCGCTGGCGGCGATGGTTCTCAGAGGCGGTGGCGGGCCGTAGGGAAGGCCAACCGTCGGGAGAGGAGGAAGGCGGGAGGAGGGCCTAAGCAAGAGAAGGGCTGGCGCGAGAGCCTCTCGTCGGTAGCGCCGGGTCCGGCGTCTCTTGATCTTGCTCAGCCATTGGGAGAGGAGGACGGGGGCGCGAGAGGAGAGAGGAAGACGGGAGGAGAGTGGCCGAACGCGGGAGAGAAATCACATGATGGGGTCGAGGACGCGGGTATAGGGTCATGGTGGGACCATGAACAGTGTTTCATGGGACGAGCTTAGCTCGGTCGACTTCCGAAGCTCAATTTGAGCTTCGCAATACGGCATGGCCGAGGCTCCTTTTTCGTATGAGACTGACAATGCTGAGTTGGTCCGACTAGAGCTAACAAATAACAAATAGTACGTTGAGATAGGAATATCTGGGTTGGACTGGGCTACCAAACACGCCCTTAAATCACCCCGTCGATGGGACCGGTGGAAATCAAAACAATTCGTTATCAATCCGTGTTTCATGCCTTTTGCAACAAATTCGAAAAAAATCCTATGGTTATTTGTCCGCTTAACATAAAGTGGTTCCAAAGTAGAAATTTAACTCAAAAAAAATACTCCTCCGACCCATATTAATTGACTTGGATTTATAAAATTTGAATGAATCTGGACACCATTTAGTATATAGGTTTATCCAAAATTTGACAAATCCAAATTAATTAATATGGGTCAGAGGAAGTAGTAGGTTTATGCTAACCACTTGTTAAAAAACCACTGCGTAGGCTAACCAATGAGTCCTCGCCGTCATCGCCACACGCCGCCGTAGGCAGAGATATGGGGTGTGGGAGCTGAAGCGTGTGGCACCGATGCAGAAGAGGAGAGTCGGAAGCACATGTCTGGTAGAGAGGCCGACCATCTTGCCACCACTGGCTATAGGTAGCTTGGTGATCTATTGAAACGTGAGGTCCTCTATCCTATATCTAGCTTGCTTGACGATCTCTCGTCCTCGCGTTGACTTTTGTATACAATTGAAAAAGCCATATACTACCTCCGTTCTTTAGAATAAACTAGCAAAATGCCTGTGCAATTGTTACGGGACAACAAAATTTGACAGTCATTGATCTAAACAATATTGTAATTCACAACCTCATCATCGCCTCCCCCTATAATTCTGGATGTAAATCTGGTAACAGTTTATCTGATGTAGGTTCAGTAAAGCCCTGTTAAACATAGATTGAGATTATGAAAAAATTTAGTAGTAACACAATTCTAAGACAAAACATATAGTGTATTCCAGAGTTAATCCCTTTGTTACATAAATATGACTTTAAGAGTTATGAATAATGAATTTTCGGGATATGCGAAGGAAAAGATGGTGAAATGTAACTTTCAGGGTATGTCCCAGTTTCACAAAAACATTGATAAATAAAAAAATCATATATGGTAATTTCTAAGAGAATATAACCATTAAATGACACACAATTTGCAACTTTCCATAAGAAAGGAACCAAATCTATTACTCCGTCCGACCCATATTAGTTGACTTGGATTTGTCTAAATTCGTATGTATCTAGACATGTTTTAGTGCTAGATACATCTGAATCTAGACAAATTTGAGTCAGCTAATATGGGTCAGAGGGAGTAGATTTTGTCAATTGGGAAATATTCACTTTGGCATAACAGTAATGTAGTCTACCCAAACCGGTTATCCTCCCAATACCTACAGGGTATAGAGAAGTGCTCGAGCAGCACCTACAGTTAACCAGGTATAGAAAAGTGCTTGAGCTGCATGTCAGCCGCTGTCGTTTGTATCAAGTCAACGCACGTGTAGTAAAACCTACATAGATTTACAACAATTCTACGGTAGCTAACTCTCTGTACCCAGTCTTGCAAAAACCATAATGTATCCAACAACAGTTTACACCACGCACTTAGTGAATTTTCAAGGAACAATGTAAAATATATCACAAATAAGTCGTGAATGTAAAAAATCCATCACCTTGAGTTGATAAATAAACTTACCAAAGTGCAGCGGCACTGCACGAAGCAGTTCATGAACGTACTCGTTGGACTGGTAGGTTATTCTGGAGACTACTTCCTCACGCTCAGAATTGAGGTAGCAAAGCAGTAATCTAAAAAAAATGGCAAAGCAGAGCAAGACACGACCCTGCGGCCACAGCCGGACCAGTGGCTGCCCCAGGAGTTGTCCCGGTGCCCTGACTTGCTGGTTAGAGGAGGAGCGTCAGGGCCAAAGGGCGCCGCCCCCCTGGTCCGGCTTGCCGGTGAGACCCTAGAGGCGGGTGGTGTCCTATGGTGAGACCGCGAGATGGTGTCCTGTGGTGAGACCCCACCCGCTCGCGGACACCCCCACCGCACCTTCCTCCCGAGTCCCGCAATCCCGGCCGCCAGGCATCCCGCGCCCGTGATTCCTTCTTTTCCTGCTCAACGCCGCCTCCAAACCTGCCTCTCGACGGCGCTCCTTCCCTGTCGCCTGCCTGCGACCCCCCTGCATCACCTCTCTCTCGCCGCCTCCCTCTGCAGGCGCTGCCTCGCGCCTACCCGCGCCTTCCGCCGCCCAGCTCGGCACCGCGAGCTCCGCCCGCGGCCTCGTCGGCCTCCCTCGTTGTCGTATGTTCCGCTCACCCCTGCGTCACCCCGCCGCCATGGCGCCGTCCCATCTCGCTGCATCCCCGACCACCGGCCACCGCCACCGTGGTCGATTCCGCCCCTGGGAGCCCTGCGCGCGCGCCCAACTTCGCCAAGTTTCAGATCGAAATCGAGGGGAAGGCAGGAAACCAGTTATGAGGCAGGGGTCAGATGGATTATCCCCGCTAGGTACAATGGGTGAATAGTTTTTTAATTTACTTACCGGTGGTTTGGTAGTAATATAAGATTTGGTGGGAGGATAAATCTGTTCAACAAGAAACGCTCCTTCTTTTATTATTAGGTATAGATATAGATAAGCTCTATAAATTTAGTCAAATAGTGTAAAGTTTGACCAAGTTTATAGAAAAAACTATCAATAACTATGATAATAGATAGATATAGTATGAAAATATATTTTATAATGTATCTAATAAGATTGATTTGACACTGTAGAGGTTTATAGTTTTTTTTAAAAGTTTGGTCAAACTTTACAATATGTGACATGTAACTTATTCTGCGAAATGGAGGGAGTAATATCTCTCCAAATGGAGGGAGTAGTATATCTGCATCTACGACTCTTTAGCAAAAGCACTATGTATGGTAACACAAGCTTCCTCACCTACGTCATGGAGCCTGAATAAAATAAGCATTTTTCATATGGTTCTTGAGAGATGCACAAAGGTGGATGGTCACGTCACGTATTCACTTTCGCATATACTCTCTCCGTATTAAAATATAAGATGTTTTAGTTTTGTAAAGCAAATATATCTAGACTTCTTTTAGTAAAAGCAAATGTATCTAGACTTTTTTAGTACGCATTTGCTTTACAAAGCTAAAATATTTTATATTTTGAAACGGAGGGAGTACTAGGCTGTGAAAATTAGCATCTGGTTTGATCTCATCTCAAATTAGCTCTGCATCTGCCAACTATTGTGCCAACGTGGTGGATTACAAAGGTCAGTGGTTATGGTAATAATTAGGATTTAGTTTTGATCACTGCAGTTGCCAACCATCTTAGTACCATCATGTGTGCAGGCTGTAATTTGTTTTGTAAAAGACCAATCTCAGTTGAGAAACATATCTTCTATGGCACAAATAACGAGTTCTTGAGTACAGATCCAAATAATACTCCCTCCGTTTTAAAATATAAGATGTTTTAGCCTTGTGAAGCAAATATATTTAGACTATTTTTAGTATACAGGTTCACTCAGGTTTGGAGTGAATCTACATATTACTAAAACAAGTTTAGATATGTTTTTTCTTTACAAACCTAAAACATCTTATATTTTAAAACAGAAGGATTAATAGTTTACATATTTGAATTTATCACTAGTGCAAAATGGCTTTAGTAGTGGTGGGCCAGGAATCCACCGATCAGCCCGGTGGCGAGTGGGCACGCCAAGGCGACTGGCTTGTGGCTTCTGCCCTTCATGTCCAGGGCACACTAGGACCGCGAGTTGGATGCCTGGGTTGGGATCGAGCATCGCCAAGACACAGACACTTTGCTCATGTTACTTGCCGGCTACCGTTGAGTGCCATAGCCGGCCTGGAGGCTTTGCGAGGAGAAGTTGGCGTTCATGAAGGCCCCGTTCAGCTCCATGCGTCGCAACCTCGTCCACACGGGACGAGGAAGGTTCTGCCTCGTCGAGGTCGCGCAGCTCGAGGGGGTTTAAGGCTCGCCGCTGCTTGGAAGTCGACCAAGATCACCGTCTCCTTCAAGTGACAACGTTCCGTGCCAGCTATGGCAAGAACGGCGAGCTCATGGCCGCGCCGCTCCGACACGGTCGATTGTATCCAATCTCCAGTTATGATCCTCTTACTATCAATCAGCCTCCGGCATTCTGGATGTGAGCAGGGATGGCACACCAATAAGAACACTCCGTGTTAACTTACTCGAGAGTGATTTGTTAGGGTGGGGGAGCTTCGGTGCAAACATTGCTGGGTGTATATATATGCGGTTCTTTTTTACTTTGAGCGTTCTACTCTGGTGCTAATTCTTGCTGTTGATAGTAAGTGGGGTGGGGGGTCTTGGAATTTGTCCTGACAATACCTCATTTTTTGTTGTTAGGAGATTTCTTGAAAGTACACTGTGTCATGAGAGATTGAGAATGAACCTAGAATGTTCGGCTAAAAACTGTATCCCTCAACAAAGTTCTACGAAGTTCCTGATCTAAGTTCTGAATCTCTGCAACGTCCATAATAATTATCTACAGAAGTTCGTGATCTAAGTTTTGAATCTCTGCAAGGTCCGTAATTATCTACAGAAGTTCGCGATCTAAGTTCTAAATCTCTGCAAGGTCCATTATAATTATCTACAGAAGTTCGTGATCTAAGTTTCTGAATATAGGTGATAAAATTAAAATGTGTTCAACGCAAAACGGTTTGGATCAAAACAAAACAGGCCATCAGATTTTTTTTTTTTTTTTTTTTTTTTTTGCGATCAGGCCATCAGATTTTCGGAAGGACCTAAGAAGCAAACACAGGTGATCACCATTCGGCTGGGCCAGGATGCTTACATGTTCTTGCTTCAGATACACAGGCACAACTGACAGAACCCTGCTGCAATATGAATGACACTACTGATTAAGCTGAAAATAAAAAATCATACAGAAAACATGTCAGGAACACTACAACCTGAATGTTTTACATCGTCGAACAACAGTTTTGAGATGAACTAACTGTACCATTTACGTCCATTGCTAAGTATCCCTCTATTTCCCATTTCCCCCACTCAACAAAGTCATGCTTACACGTTTATGAGCTACTACTTAATTCCGGTTTCACTTGCACCGTGGCATCGTCATCCTGGTACTGCTGCTGCTGCTGCTGAGCACTCATCAACTGCTGCTGCCGGTGCTCCTGAATCATCATCATCCGTTGTTGTTGTTGAAACTGTTGTTGCCGCCGCTGCTGCTGCATCATCTGAATCTGCTGCGGTTGCTGCCACTGAATCTCTTGTGGTTGTTGCCCCTGCTTCATCTGAATCAGTTGTTGCTGTTGCTCCTGATTCATCTGAATTTGGTTTTGCTGTTGCTGGTGCATCTGAATCTGTTGTTGCTGCTGATTCTGACTCATCATCGTCTTCAGTTTCTCCATGTGGTTTCTCCGTCGCCAATCCTGGCATAGGGACATGTTCCGGTGCATCTCCACGAACCTGGTCCGCAGCTTCTCGCGGTTGTCCTGGAGGGCATCCTTCCCGATCTCTGTCGCCCGATGAAGGAAGAAATACTCGATGTCTTCCCAGAAGAATTCACCGTCGCCGACGCAGCTGGCGATCAGCTCGTCTTCGTGGGCGTCGGCACTGTCGCCCTCTTCCTCCTCCTCCTTTACATTCAGCGCAGCCTTGTACCCGGCCATGAGGAACTTGGCGTAGATCTTCTCGTACGTGCCGTCTTCGAGGGCGCCGCAGAGGTCGCCCTCCCACCGGTGCAGGAACGCGGTCTCGACGCGGTAGAACGCCGGCTCGAAGTTGAGGGGCGCGCGGCCGCCGCCGCCGATGCCGCGGCCGGCGCACGCGATGGCCACGCGGTCCTGCGCGAGCGCGGCCAGGTGCATCTCGCCGAAAGGGCCCATCTCGCGGGCGACGCGCCGCTTCGGGTCCACCACGCGCGCCATCCACCCCTTGCTCGGGTCGTGGCGCACCCCGAATACGCGTACCTGTACCTGCGACGGCGGTGGCCGGGAAGGCGTGGCGGGTGCGCCCTGGGCGTGCTTAGGCGGCACGGGCGCACGGACGACGGCCGCGGGGTTGGTGGGCAGAGGCACGCCGCCCGGAGCTGCTCCCTGCGGCCGTGGCATCATCATCGCTTGACGCTTGGCCTGCTGAACGGGCGCCGGGTCCATCGTCGTCGTCGGCAGTGCTCGTTTGGCCAGGGAAGGCGCGGCTCTCTGCGTCGGCTGCAGCAACGGCATGTTCGGCCTCGCGGACGGGACGGCGGCGCCGACCCCGCGCGTGTTCGGCGGAATGCCCGGTGCCCTTGGCGGCGCCTGCTGCATACGCGGCGTCGGTGCGGCGGCTGCGAATCCTGGTGCCATCGGCCGCGGCGCGCCGGGGATCGGGGCTCCCTGCGCGTGTGGCGCCAACGGCATGTGAGGCCTCGCGATCGGCATCCTTGCCGTGGGCGGCGGCGCCTGCGCGCGTGGGGCTACCCTCACGGGAGTGCCGAGATTACCGTAGGATCCCATCAGCGGCCGTGGCGCGCGGGCGAGAATCGGCGCGCGCGGCGTTGCTGCTGGAGGCTTGGCGGCGGCGCCGGGAGCAGAGAAAGGCGTCATGCTGCCTTGATCAGCAAGCCGGAATCGGGCGCGTGGCAGCGGGACACTACTAGCAGTCGTGGCAGGAAAGGCAAGGCAAGACCTACTTGCTGTGTAAATCTGAGTCGAGCGGTGAACGAGTTGGCAAATCTGCGCCGCGCCGTCGGCTGCTTATAAAGACCATGGCTCGGTTCACCCAGGCCGAGTCGGTTGGAACATGATGCCTCTGCGCACGCCTCATGGCCTCTTTGAGTCGAGGTCGGAGTCGGATTCAGATACAGGTAACCGGGATGACGACCGCGTCAAGCGGTGGCTCGGGGTTGCCGGACGGGCAACGCGTTTGATACCGAAGGTGTATTCTCGTTGGAGAAATAAAGGAGAGAAATACCACACATGAAGATTAAAAGTGTCACTAGTTAAAACCCACGGACTTGTTTTCAAACATTCAAGAACTTTTTATGTCTTGGTCACCTCTCTCACCGTTGAATTTATCTCGCGATCCGTACATTGTGAGAGTTACACATATGTTGTAGTAACTAGGTTGTAAATAATCAATGCATTCCATTTAGCACCATTTGTGCATCATTGCATCAACATTTGAGAACATTTCAATACAACCTATTCAAAAAACCAATGAGCAACATTTTAGCAGCATTATGACAGCGGTTGAGCAACAATTCAACATCATGTTGACTATATTTACAACAATAAATTGACAATATTTTGATATTTGTTCAGCAACATTTCAGCAGCATTATGACAACGGTTCAGCAACAATTCTGCAACATGTTAACTATATTTACAACAACAATTTGACAACATTTTGATATTTCTTTAGCAGCATTTCAACACAAATATGCATACAAAGAATTAGATGTTCAACAACAATACATGATTGTTTTATGTGATAACCATGGTCAAATATCCCCATGCTTGGACACGTCGATGGAGGCAGGTCTACAACACCGAAGGGTGTGGTCTTCGTCTTCCTCTAGCACCATCACAATGGGTGCGGGGGACGGAGGGGAGGGGGAGTTGCGTTGCATGGAGAGGCGAGTAGGAGGAATGAATGCGATTGCGGGGGCAGCGAGCACGAGGAGGATGTGAAGCAGATGGGAATAAGCAGTGATGACGCCATCGGGTGTGGGGGAGAGTAGGGATGACAATGTGTACCCATTACCCATGAACCTGGTGGGGATAAAAAGTTGCCCATGGGTATATAAATAAGAATGTACCATACTCATCGGGTAGAGCGGAGACGGGTATGGGATCGTAGAACCCATGCCCATGTACCCGTCAAAAAATTGACAAGCGGGTCTCTATAATACTCTAATATACTTAATTTTCCCCTAATCATGCATTAATGGGCGCTAACTAGACTGAACCTCACGCTCGCCAGTGAAAATTTAATAAATGTTGCGTTATGGTCTTCGTTTTGCTACTATTTGATTGTCTGAGTTTATTTTTGGTCAAACTCGTTATGTTGTTGAAACTTAATTTATTGTAATGCATATTTTATGGCCTTAAGCATGATGAAATTGTGTCTATTACTTTCTTGTGAATTCGTGAAGTTAAAATGTATGACTATGTCTTGCTATTTATGATTATGTGTTATTGTTCATCTTTTATGATGAGTTGTAGTTTATGAGCAAGTGCCGTTGTTTACAATATGATGTTGTTTGTAAGTATGTTTTTTTTTCATAATGTGTTGTTGTCTATAAATTATGTTATATATTGTTGTTTACTGTTTTTCTACTCAATTGGATGTGTCGTAAACGCAAGTATTTTTACCTATAGGTACCCATTTTCCCTCTCAGGTGACGGGTACGCGAATGGGCGCCGCCGATGGCGGGTTGGGGGGAGGGGCTAGAGGCATTAGGGAGTGGGACGTCAACACCGCCATGTTTCCTCAATGTTTTTCTCTTTTTTTTTTCTCTTTTCCATAGATGAAAGCAAGGGTAATTTTGGTTAGTCACATAAACCTCACAGCTTGACTAACGGTGTACCTTTGACATTAGACGGAGTGCTATTTTCGTCTAAAAGAACCCAACATGTCTGTTATTTTAGGTTTTTGGTTTTAGCTAGTACTCCCTCTGTTTCATAATATAAGATGTTTTAGTTTTATGAAGATAATGTATATCTAGATATCTAGATACATCACTTTTACAAACATAGGACATCTTATATTTTAAAATGGAGGGAGTAAGTGATATTGGCACTTTAGGTTTTGATGTGTGCTATTTTAGCTATTTCTCTCCAAAGAAAGTAGCCGGGTTCCTTTTTTTTTTTTGTTTTATTTACGTAACCCTTCATTGAAAACGGGTCATTGCTGCTCCAGCTTGACAGAGTCGCTGCAGAACACTCGAATCGGCTACTGCTCGCCGTCGGCGATGGCGATTCCGCGCCGCCTATCACACTTTCCAGCCGCCGCCGTAACCACCAGACGCTCTATCGCAAACCTCGCCGTCGCGCATGGTGGAATCGGGGCGAGGCCCTCGACAGCCGTCCTGGCTGCCGCCGCAACGGCGGCCGCCGCAGCCGGCCGCGCCTCCGAGTGCCAGTCCCTCCTCCTCCGCATGTCGCGGCGCCGCGGCGCCTCCCGCCACGACATCGTCTCCTCGCTCCTCGCATCCTCCCCGACCCAGCATCCCCAGGTGTTCGACCTCCTCATCCGCACCTACACCCAGTCCCGCAAGCCCCGGGAGGCATTCGAGGCCTTCCGCCTCCTCCTCGACCACCGCGTCCCCGTCCCCGCCGCCGCCTCCAACGCGCTCCTGGCCGCCCTCTCCCGCGCCGGGTGGCCCCACCTCACCGCGGACGCCTACCGCCTCGTCCTCTCCTCCGGCTCCGAGGTAAACAGCTACACGCTCAACATCATGGTCCACAGCTACTGCAAATCCCTACAGTTCGATAAGGCTGAAACTGTCATCTCAGAGATGGAGAAGATGTGCGTGTTTCCGGATGTGGTCACCCACAATGTGATGGTTGATGCCAGATTTCGCGCCGGGGATGTCGAGGCGGCGATGGCAGTGGTCGATTCGATGGTCAGCAAGGGGATCAAGCCAGGGATTCTGACGTATAACGCGGTGTTGAAGGGGCTGTGTAGGAATGGGAAGTGGGATAAAGCGAGGGAGGTGTTCAGGGCAATGGACGGGTGCGGGGTGGCGCCAGATGTTCGGAGCTTTAACATGCTGATTGGTGGGTTTTGTAAAGTTGGAGAGGTCGAGGAAGCGATGAAGTTCTACAAGGAGATGCGGCGTCGTGGAGTTACACCAGATGTGGTGAGCTTTAGTTGCCTGATCGGGTTGTTTGCAAGGAGGGGGAAGATGGACCGTGCTGTTGTGTATTTGAGGGAGATGAGAGAGTTCGGATTGATGCCTGATGGTGTGATTTACACAATGGTCATTGGTGGATTTTGTAGGGCTGGGTCAGTGTTGGAGGCTCTGAGAGTTAGGGATGAGATGGTTGGCTGTGGATGTTTGCCAGATGCTGTAACTTACAATACCTTGCTGAATGGGCTTTGCAAAGAGCGTAGGTTGTCTGATGCGGAGGAGCTTTTAACTGAGATGGGGGAGAGAGGGGTTCCACCAGATTTATGCACCTTCACGACTTTAATCCACGGATATTGTAGAGAGGGTAACATAGAGAAGGCGCTGCAACTGTTTGACACGATGCTGCAGCAGCGTTTGATGCCAGACATTGTGACATACAACACTTTGATTGATGGAATGTGCAGACAAGGTGATCTGGGCAAAGCTAATGAGCTATGGGATGATATGCATTCTCGAGAAATCTTCCCCAACCACATTACCTACAGCATCCTGATAGACAGCCACTGTCAGAAGGGACAGGTGGATGATGCATTCGGTTTTCTGGATGAAATGGTAAATAAGGGGATTGTGCCAAACATCAGGACCTATAATTCCATCATTAAAGGTTACTGCCGGTCAGGAAATGTATTAAAGGGACAACAGTTTTTGCAGACGATGAGGCATGCCAAGGTGTTGCCTGATTTAATTACTTACAACACGCTAATCCATGGTTATGTTAAAGAAGAAAAGATGCATGAAGCTTTTAATTTGCTCAACATAATGGAGAATGAAAAGGTTCAACCAGACAATGTCACATATAATATGATCATAAATGGGTATTGCGTAAATGGTAATATGCAAGAAGCTGAGTGGGTTTACAAGAAAATGGGTGCTAGAGGAATTGAACCGGATAGATATACATACATGTCCATGATAAACGGTCATGTTGTAGCTGGCAACTCGAAGGAGTCATTTCAGCTTCATGACGAGATGCTTCAAAAAGGGTTTGCTCCAGATGACAAATTCTGAGGGTATTATAGTCTCCCATATCGGATTCTAATTTTGATGCCATGGTTAATTCAAGAATGAGAGCATTGTGCAGTTTGTACTGTCCTGATTTTTGCTCCAACAAGTATTTGTGGACTTGAAGGTGAGTATGAGAAATTTTACAGTTCAGCACTGAAACACCATTTAGGTTATGCAGACTATCCTTCTGTCTATTAACATAGTGGAATCACCAATGCTTCATACTTTACTAGTTTGAGCATGACTTTGTAAGATTTTCTTCTGTTCGTGTATCTCCTCCTAATATAATGTTGCTGCTCCGACATTCTTTTGGTACTAGTTCAAAAAAGACATTCTTTTGGTACTTGTGCATTTTATCACTCTTGGTGATTTCCAATTTGGTACCATCACATTGGGTGTTGTAATTTTCTGTAGGCATCTGGTTAAGTTCAGGAGTAAATTTTCTGGAAGTTTTCATTGTTGGGTGGTCCAAGGGTAGCATTTCTACAGAATGGACCTTTCTGGGTATGCTTTATTCACCAATGTCCAGGAATATTTTGTTAGAACTCAGGAGATGTGTTATTGTTTTCTGGGCATCGGAGGAATCTAGTTCTCAGGTATTTTTGTTTCTTCCCCAGATTTCCTTCTTTTTTGTTTAATGTGCTAATATCTGATACACAGCTTCATTCTACAAATCCATAATGCTGTTAAGAAACATATTGCCAGGTTTTTCCCTGTTTCATGTTGCTTAGTTGACTATACACCTTGGTAGCCCTGCTTTAGCAGTTCAATATAAGGATGTTTATTTTAGGGCACACTGATAGCAATACAGGCAATACTGCATTATTGGAAATTTTGACATATGCTCCTAAAATATCACATATACTTTCTATCAGATGCTGAACTGAGTGACGTGGCGCAAGTTAACTGTCTTCTCTTTTTCAGAGTGACTGCAAATCAGTTTTAACATGAACTATTAACATTACACAGAATTGATCAGAAAGGGAGTATTGAGGTACACAAAAAGGTATCACTCTCAAGAGAATGTCGTGTGCACGAGAAACTTACGCTCTCACTTTACTTCAGGACTATCAAAGCTGTTGTACGAAGGACGAAATAAAACTGTCTAGAGAACAGCAAGGAAACAGATGTATATTGCTTGCGTCAATGTTCCAAACCTCTCATCGTGGACAAGCCAGTCCTCGACGAAGTTAAGGGCACCGATAACAATTGAACAAAAGTTATCGCGGCTCGGCAGATCCACAAAGACCTGAGCTTCTTTGTCGTGTGGCACCTGGCAAGTTTGTATATGTAAAGTTGAAACGAGATTTTGCATGTTTAATGCAGCAGCAGACTTCATGCTGTTACCAAGGTTTTGTGAATGGATCTTATGACTTGTTGCAAATGCATCACGAAAAGCGTAGCAAATTGTATGTGGAATGTAATGTATGCCCGAAAAACACGCATGCTCTTTTTTGAAGGCGGAGTCTCTTCTTTTAGAGACAACAATTTCTCATGTTGATTGTATTTGTATAGCCGTGAGCTGTGTCTCACAGAAACCACGCTCAAATTACTAATTGTAAACAGAAGTATAAAAGTCGAAAATGTCTTTGGCTTCCGAAGTTCAGTGCTTTCTTCATTTAAAACAAATAAAAAAAATCATATTTAAATGTTTCAAAAAAAATCTGTACATAGTCAATTTATACCCACAAGCATGCAAAATTGCAATGTGATTTTTTTTTTGTATTGTGATCTACACAAAGATGACAAAATCTGTATTGTGAGCTACATAAAAATGACAAAATCTACTCCCTCCAACCCATATTAGTTGACTTCAATTTAAATGTATCTATATTTGAAAACATGGATGCACAGATCAACACTTTTGTCATTTTTCTGTAGTCTAGAATACAAAGTATTTGAACTTAATCTTTTACAAGTTTGTGGGATATATATGTCATGCAGATATTTTTCTAAATTAGAAATTCGCAAATATAATTTCATTTTTTAAAATAATACTCCCTTAGTGTCAAAATAACTGACTTAGATTTGTCTAGATTCGTATGCATCTAGACATGTTTTAGTCTATAGATATATACGAATTTGGACAAATCAAAGTTACTTATTTTGGAACGGAGTGAGTAGTTCACTAAAGCTCGCGAGCCAAAAATCTCCATGCATATATTTTTGAGGTAATTGTACCAGGCATACAAATAGTTGTCCATAGGGTGCACTTTCATACAAATTCTTGCAAAACATTGTCAACTCATACACCAACTTGTCTACTATGTGCATCGAACATACAAAACGACGTGAAAACGGGCTGATTTGGACTCCACGCCGGCTGACACGCTAGATGTATTTTTGCAAATTAGCCCCTGAAAAACCTGGATGGTTACGCAGTCGCCTCTTAACGGAAACCACCCCGGAAATAACGCCCCCGTCTCCCCCCGTCGGATCCTAAAATAACGCCCCCAGTCGCCTCTTTCCTTCCTTCTGTGATAGCAGTTGGCGACGGCGCGATGGCTCGTACAGGGACGAAGAGCTCTGCCGCCGACATGGCCGACGAACCACACTTGCGCATATGGGCCGAAGAGGCTCCTGACTACGGTACGATTCTTCTTTGTTTCTTCCTCCTCGGAGCTCAATTTCTTCCGCCTCGGAGCTCAATTTCATGGCCGACGTGGGCAGGCTCATACGCGTACGATCGTGGATGATCTAGACGATTTAGATGATGGATTTGTTAGTGTGAGTACCGTAGGGATGGTTTCCCCCTTTGCAGGTGTCTTGATCGTTGATTTCATCATTGTCCTGGTGAAAGGGACTCACTACCAACTACAGCAAATGCAAGACTCACCGTAGCATAGATCAAGGGAAGAGCAACAATAACTTCAGTAGCAAGAGGAAGATCAACACCATCTGCACAAGCAAGGGGAAGAGGAACAGCTGATAGAGCTAGAGGCAGAGCATCTGGAAAAAATAAAGGAGCCAAAAGAAAGCATTATAAAGGAGCATCCACCTCTGTACCTTCAGCTAGAGGAACCAGAAGCAGGAGAACAAGAGGAAGAAGGCAACCATACAACAAGCCCAGGTTCTGCTCATTACCTTCTGTTTGTGATGAGACAGGAACAAGGACAATCCCAGACCTAAATAAAGCTCTGCAGCCTGAAGATTTTCCAGATGAGCTGCAACTCACTCAGAGTGCACCTGCTGAGTGATTTTTTTTCATATTTGAACATTTAGAGGCTTTAATTTATTTTCCCGCATACACTATATAATAAGTTCGATTATTAAGCAGAGCATGAACTACATACATAAACTAGCTACTACATTATTTGTTCTCCATTATTACAACGGTACATGTCTTCTTTAGAGGTCTAGCAAGTACAAATTAAACTAAGCACAATAACAATACATGTATTTTGCATTAATACAACTAGGCAGAGATACATGAACTAAGCAGAGCATGAACTAGGCAGAGATACATCAGTGGTTCCCATATTTCTTCTCCTTTCCCTTTGTAATTTTACTGAAGAAAAACTGGATTCCTTCATTTTGCACAAAGCAGATGCAGCTTTGAGCTCTGGAACCACTCTTTCAGGCACCATACTAGGAATCACATATTCATGGTTGTTTCAGTCCTTCAGCAGCCTCCAGCCTCATCTGCCTGTCCTTCCTCTCTTCTTTTGACATCCTTGTATACACCTGCAACTCCTTCTTCTCTTTCCTGGAAACAATAGATCTCATATGATAGAATTGGGTTTCCTTTCTTTACATGGATGAAATGTTGTGAGACCTGGAGACAATGCTAGGGAAAGATGGGAAATGAAAGGGCATGTATGCCCCATGTGTGGTTTTGGTAATTAATGACAATCTCCATGGACTAATGTGTAAATTGAGTTTCACTTGTAGGTTTGTTCATGGCATCGCTTGGGCCATGTGTTGATCTCAAGGTTGGAAGATGAATAAATGTTCAAGGGCTTTGTGCCCATTGGAATCATGAAGAAAGAAGGAGCTTGAAGGTTGATCAAGACATGTGCAAATAGTTGCATCAAGGTGGATCAACCTCAAGAAGGGATGAAGAAGGGCGAGCTCAAGATGCGCCATCTCTAGAAGATCTCATGCTTGAAGCTTGCCATCCTCGTGCTCATGGAATGATGAAGACAAGTTCAAAGAAGAGGTTTCCCCATGGAGTATGGGGGAGCAATTTGCAAGTCTTCATCTTCATCAAGCAAGAGCATCCAAGAAAGGTGTTCCCACTATAGAAGAACAAGACGGTCTACATCAAGGTCAAGTGGGATGCTCAAGGCAAAGGTATGTTCTTGACAGGGCTTTTCTTTTGCTGGTCTCGTGTTGTTAGTTGTGAGACCGGGTTTAGGATAGATAGCCGTTCTATCAAGAGGGGCTCTCAAGCAGGTGTCTCGTTTGCATCGTTCGGAGAGAGCTCAAACCTTTGCATTCATAGCATCATTTTTCTTGGTTGTTATTTGGTTCTTGTTTATGAGAGGATCTAGAGCTTGTGGTCATCATCATAACAAGCTCTAGTTCATCAAATAAGGATTTCACTTGCATATCTTATTGCGGTTTTTGATCTTGCGAGTTTTCCGGCTCCACACCTCGGGGGATACTTCACATATATATATATTCATGTTGGATTCTATTCGTCGTTATATTTCCAATAAAATTGGTTTCATCCCGTTTGGAGTTCGGATGCAAAAGTTATTGCCTTTTGGTTTTCTGGTTTCTGGAATTTCCCTGATCGGAAGTTCCGGCTTCCCATCGGAAGTTCCGCTAGGGCATTTTTGCCGACGGAAGTTTCGGTGGAAGTTCCGGTTCTTCTTCCGCTCACGATCAGTATTCTCTCTGTTTGGTTGTTGTATTTGACGGAACTTTATTCGGAATTTCCACTGGTAGTTCCGCTCCCACCGGAAGTTCCGGCCAGGGACCGGAAGTTCCGCTTGGGCCTAGTTTCCGCCGAAAGTACCGATTGAAATTCCGGCTCTTGTTCCGCTCACGTTCAGTAACCTTCTGTTTTGGTTGTGTCTATTTGACGGAACTTCCATCGGAAGTTCCGCTCCCACCGGAAGTTCCGGTGGACCCGAAGTTCACCAGACTCGTGTTTTTGATTCTCGCCTTGATTTTTATTGGATGTGCCACCGGAACTTCCAAGCCTCCCACCGGAAGTTCCGGCCAGGGGTCGCGAATGCCCATAACGGGCAGATCTGGGATCCCTTTAAAAGGGGCTCCTCCTCCCCTTCGTGGGTACTAGATTTTCTTCTTGGTTCTTGGCTTTCTCTCTCTCCTCCATTATTGACCTTGAAGAAGCTTTTCCTCTCCCTTTCTCTTCCTATGATTCTTGCATCTTTTCGAGGGATTTAAGAGAGGAGATCTAGATCTACAATCCCTCCAAGCCAAATCCCTTCTTTGTGAAGGAATCATTGGGATCTATATTTTGGAGAGTTTTGTATTCTCCTCTTGTGTTCTTCCTCCCTTATTCCCCAATAGCGTTTGTAGCTTTGGTGGAATTTGAGAGAGAAGGACTTGCCTCTTACATTTGTTGCATATGTTTGAGTTCTCCTCGGAGATTCGGCGAGTACAAGCTTGTGGGCTTGTTACTCTTGGGTTCCTTGGGCGAGTACAACCGCGAGGAGCCTCTCGTCGCCACACTCGGGAAATGTCTCGTTCAAGGAACTCTCGATTAGGGCAAACACAATGCCTCGGTTTAGTCAAGGGCTAATTCGCAAAATTACATCTAGCGTGGCACATCCAGGTTTGCCAGGGGCTAATTTGCAAAAGTACATCTAGCGTGTCAGCCGATGTGGAGTCCAAATCAGCCTGTTTTCACGTTTTGTATGGCCGGTGCACATAGTAGACAAATTAGTGTATGGTTTTGCAAGAATTTGTATGAAAATGCACCCTTCGGACAACTATTTGTATGACCAGTGCAATTACCTCTACTCCCTCCGGCCCATATTAATTGACTCAAATTTGTCAAGATTTGAATGAATCTAGACACTATTTAGTACTCCCTCCGACCAATATTAATTGACTTGGATTTGTCAAAAATTAGATGAATCTAAACACTATTTAATATATAGGTTCATCCAAAATTTGACAAATCCAAGTCAATTAATATAGGCCAGAGAGAGTATATAGATTTATCCAAATTTTAACAGATCAAAGTCAATTAATATGGATCGTAGGAAGTATATTTTTGAGGGTTAAATCTCACTCATATTTGTTTTTTGAACGCCAAATCTCCACTCATATAAAAGCCAATAATATTAACATAGGCCCTGAGCCCCTGAATTTTACAGCCCAGCCCGCTAGCGGTGCCCCTCCCCTCCGAGCCAAAATTTTCGAACATCATTCCCGGAAGGCCGAATCCTCCCGCTCTTTCCCCGTTTCCCCGCCCAACCGAACGGCTGAGCTCCTCCCCCTCTCGCGATGCCTCCCGGCGGCGGCGCGATCCGTGTGCTGAACGTCGCGGAGAAGCCTTCGGTGGCCAAGGCCGTGGCGGAGATCCTGTCCCGCGGAGGGATGCAGTCGCGGGCGGGCCGGTCCCGGTACAACCGCGTCTTCGAGTTCAACTACGCCATCGGCAACCAGAACTGCCACATGCTCGTCACCTCCGTCACGGGCCACCTCATGGAGCTTGACTTCGACGACCGCTACCGCAAGTGGTACTCATGCGACCCCGTCGTGCTCTTCAGCGCCCCCGTCCGCAAGGTCGTCCCCCAGGTACCAGCCCCTCATTCCCGCATTTCGCCAAACAGTTTGTGCGCGCGGCACCGCGGTCTATCAACTGTGGTTTATCACGTTGATTTTGATTGGTTCAGGCATTTTGTTGGGGTGTTTTGATAGTATCTTAGTCCTTGCGCCAGTGGATTTGTGGTGTATTCTACCTAGTGGGAATTTCGTCAAACAGTTGATGTGCAGGGAGTTGTGGTGTATTCTACCTTGATCCCCTTAAGAATTTTGTGGGCATGCTGCTACTGAGTACTGAGGGTGCCTGATTGTGATTGGTAGTGTCAATGGATGCTCCATGACAGGAGCAGCTTTTTTTTTTTGGATTTGCATGGCTGTGACTTGCCATTGAAGCTCATCTGAAGAACTTAAAAGAACTGCAAATCTGAAGCTCATGCAGCAAAAAGCCACGCGAAGTACTGAAAAAACTGACTAGAAACTAGCCTAGCTAGGCAAGGTTAGGCATTTGGTATGGACAAGAAAATATAGCTTTTGATGGCAAATTAGCCTCCAACTGCTGCCAAATCCTTGCTCACGGAGGAGAGCCGATTTGGCTCGCCTGCATCAGCAAACGAACAATGCAAAAACTCATTGCTGGCCTCCTAGTGCACCTGCAACATAACTTCCTCGTTCGGAGTCATGGTCCACGATGCACCGTTTCCATGCTTGTTTTTTTACAAGAAGCTCTCAGTCATGTTACAGGTCACAACCAAACAATCAGCTTTACTCCTATGGGCTCTAGCCCAATTCGGCTAGCTGAACCTATCTTGGCCAGGCAATGGTAGATAATGAACCAAACATGCCCATGAATATCAATGATTCACACTCCTTAGTTCACACCAGTCATCTGGGTGTCCTCTCCTCCAGCTTGTTCTTCATTCTTCCACTCCATCACCAGACAATTTTATACTGCCTCCTAGTTTCTGGGAACAGCCATAACAATGCTTAGACCTGCTGGCTGATATTGTTTGACACTGCTTCATATCCAAAAAGGGAATGCTTGTTATGTCTAGTGAAACTTGGATGCCGAGGGCCTGAAAGCATGTCTTCTTTGGTGCTCTTCGTTCATCAGATGCATTATTTATTTTACTTTTGGTTCACTCTGGGTCTTGGAACATTCTTCTCTAAATTAATCGAGGAACACAAAATCATAGGTTGGCTTCACTGTCAGTGCTCAGTTTATATTTTCCCAACATGTTGTGAACATAGTGAGATTACCTTGTGTTTTTGTTCAAATGTATGATTGTTGTGCCATGATCATGATGTTAGTATAAACTCAGATTTTCTGGAGTTGAGATCTATTCATGAATTTTGTTTATCGAAGTGCAGGATAAACAGGACATAAAAAGAACATTGGAAGAGGAAGCTAGGAAGTGTCAGTGGCTTGTGTTATGGCTTGATTGTGATAGAGAGGGTGAGAATATTGCATATGAAGTGGTTGAGATTTGTGCAGGCGCTAACCGTCATCTCAACATTTATAGAGCTCGTTTCTCAGCTTTGATTCCCAGGTACTGACTGCTCCAGATTACTGGACTATCTGTTTGCCTGTTTTGGAAAGATCACATATTCATCTCTGTTCATATTCTTGCAAAATGTACCGTAGGGAAATACATGATGCTGTGCAACATCTTGCCAGGCCCAACAAGCTCTTTGCTGATGCGGTTGATGCAAGACAGGTTATTTAGTTTGCACTCTGATGGTACTATAAATGCATAATATTCTTATGTTGCACTATTAACTCAAAACAGATCCGCCAGTAAACTGAGCGCCATGAAAATATTCTGCTATATGTTTCAACTAACGATGTGGCTTTGTACTAATATTTGAGTAACCTAAAATACATGATTCTAGTACAAATCGTCCTGCTAATATTTTCCTTTTTCCAAATAATAACATCAAATGATTAAACATTTTTTTGCGCCTTATTGCAGTACTGAAAAGCACAGGTAAATAATAAGAAATTTTGTACAGGAAATCGACCTTCGCATAGGTGCCTCCTTCACTAGGTTTCAGACAATGTTGCTAAAAGATGCATTTGTCCTTGATGCCACTGGGGAAGAAAGGAATATGGTTCTGAGCTATGGTCCTTGCCAGGTACCTCACTACACAATATAAACATGACAAAGTAAATGCGTACCCATTATTATTCTCAGTCTAAGATTTTCATTTCACTCCAGTTTCCAACCCTAGGATTTATCGTTGAGCGTTTCTGGGAGATACAAGCGCACGAACCTGAAGAGTTCTGGACAATAAATTGCTCTCACACTTCAGACGAAGGCACTGCATCCTTTGGTTGGATGTAAGTTTCACTTCAGTGTTTGTCATGAACTTCAACTGCAGAAGTTGTGTGACATTTTCTTGTTTGGCAGACGTGGCCATTTGTTTGATTACTCATCCGCTGTTGTGATCTATGAGATGTGTGTTGAAGAACCAATGGCAACAGTGAGTCCTCACATCTTTTATTTCACCAGTGGTTACAAATTTAATGATGATGGACATCTTTAATGACAGATCAAAGGTACCTGATTTTAGTTGTTTCATTTTTTTTCACGCAGGTACATAATGTCAGGAATCAGGAGAAACTAAAATACCCTCCATATCCACTAAGTACTGTGGAGCTTCAGAAACGTGCTTCTAGGTGTTGTAGAATGAGTTCAGAGCACACAATGAAGGTATATAAAAAACCTAACGTCTTTTTGGTGTCTTATTTTTCCTGAACAGTTTTGCTAGCTAATAATTGCATGGCCCTGTTCCTGATTGTTCTGTTTGCTGGAATCTTGTGTATTCATACCAGGTGGCTGAAGAACTTTATCAATCTGGATTCATCAGTTATCCCAGGACAGAGACTGATAGTTTCTCTCCAAACACTGACCTACATGTCAGTTTTGAAATTTACTATCGCATCTCGGCATCCATTTTCTTATTGATTGTCTTGATGATTTTGTTTACACATTTTTTAGATTTTATCTATAGCGTCACACTTTTAGCACGGTTTACATGATTAAGGAATCCAAAATTTAAGGAACATGCTATAATCCTCATAAAAAATGTTATAAAACAGTTGGTCTCTTGTCGATCTAAGTTTGAAAAATGGTACCATGGTTTCGTATGCATATTTCTCTTTTTCATTTGACTTGACGTGGTTATATGTTACCACCTGGTGATCTTCATTGCTGAAAATCCACAAGAAAAATGTAAAATGCATCACAAACCGATTTAGACTTGAAATGAAAAAACCATTTACTTACTCTTACATCATTGTTATTTTCATTTGGCCATGATCCCAATGTTTGCGCTGACATGGTTTGCTCCCTTTAACTTAGGCAATTGTACATGAACAAGTGAATCATCCTGTTTGGGGAACATATGCTCAACGTCTTTTGAATCCTGAAGAAAGGCTCTGGAGAAATCCCAGCAATGGTGGTCATGATGATAAGGCACATCCTCCTATTCATCCAACAAAATTTAGTACTGGTGAAACCAACTGGTCTGAAGACCACCGTGTATGTAACAGTCTTAAATAACACAGAAATATTTATCAGGCTCATATCAGTTTTATAACATAGTTTGTCAAATCTGTTGTTTTTTATGATTCACAAATCTAATATTGTTCTCCATATCTGTTTTCTGGTGTACAGAAAGTGTATGAGCTTGTTGTTCGCCACTTCCTTGCTTGTTGTTCCCAACCTGCCGTTGGAGCTGAAACAACTGTGGAAATTGACATTGCTGGTGAACAGTTCAATGCATCGGGACGTGTCGTGCTTGCTGTGAGCATCGTCAAATGTTGCTCTCATCTTTTGTTGTTGCTTACATATAATAATCTACCATCTGTACTTCAACATGGAACTTATCATGTCTCCTTATTCTCAATAATATATTATCAGTAATGAAGAAACTTTACCCAATGTACACAGAAATTTATCTGTCATATCTCATTCTTTAGTCCTGAAAATTAGTTCCACCAATATAGCTGAGAAACAAGAGTAGAATAATGTATATTATCCATTATTACCCAATATGCAGATGTGATGTAGCATTAGTTTATTGGCTGATTTACTACGTGTTGACATGATAATAAAATGTTGTGGTTGTTGTTTCTAATATATGAGCTAGTAGCTGGCAACAGTTGTAAAAATTAACTATTAGCAATTTGATATGATATAATATTTACTGAAAAAACGAATAGAAAGGAAAATCATATTAGTCAAAATGAATCCGATAAACATGCAGTTTAATAATAAACGTGTGCCAAATAATTGCTTCTCCCTGACACTCATTGGTACTTAGGTAGCTTATTAGTAAACCAGTCTTATAGTAGTACAGAAAAAGGCTCTGCCCAGCAAAATTTTCTTTATATAAATCATTAATAGATCTATCATACCATTACCAAGTTTTTTGGTTCAATAAAATCATACATTCTCTTATACATCTGGGATGTTTAAATGTTCCATTTTTACGAAAACATTTATACTTTTTCTGTAGAAAAATTATTTGGATGTTTATCGCTATGACTCATGGGGTGGTTCATTACTTCCAACATACACCATTGGACAGCAGGTTTGCTGCATTCGTACTCCACTTCTATTCTTTAAAACTTTCCTGTTTGTATTTTTGTGCCTCCTATGCAAGTTGAGTTACAAAAAGTTCCCAGTATGGAAAGATCTTCCGAAGGTCATATTTTGAGTTGAAATCTCGGCCCTTCTAATTTGTTGTAAATATCAATGAAGCATACGAAGGTTGCATTATACTCCCTCTGTTCCAAAATATAAGATGTTTTAGCCTTTTTCTGAAACATATGTATCTAGACGCCTTTTAGTGTGTAGGTTCACTCATTTTGCTTCGGAGCTACACACTAAAAGGCGTCTACATACATATGTTTCAGAAAAAGGCTAAAACATCTTATAATTTATAACTGAGGGAGTATATTACAACATCAGACAATAAGATGTGTATGGATTAATTGCCTGATATTTGGCAACTGTATGTAGGGATCAATTGCTCATCAATTTCTTCGAAAATGGTTACATCCTTGAACATTTTGCATCCTTTTAAATATAGTGCAACAATAATCTGAACACCAATACAAAACCTTGCAGTTTGTTCCGACGACTTTAACGCTTGATTCAGGAGTGACTCGGCCACCGCCTCTTCTTGCTGAAGCTGACCTCCTTAGCTGCATGGATAAAGTACATGGATTCTTCTTGTCATCTATGTTTACTCTTTTCGGTGGAAATAGCTTAGCATCTAAAATTGCTGAGTTGGGAAAATATCTGACTCTTTCATGCTGTTTTTAGGCAGGAATCGGCACCGACGCAACCATGCATGAACACATAAAGAAGCTACTGGACCGTTGTTATGCGACCAAAGATGCAAATTCACGTTTCTCGCCAACAAATCTTGTGTGTTTCATGCCATATGAAAGCTCCATCATTCGATTGCACGCATCATATTATGTTGTTTACATGAGTGTTATGGCTATAGTTATGTTTGTTTTAGTGTGTTTAAGACATAACACCTCTTAGCTTGTTTAGCAACCAAAAGTAAGCTTAAGAAGTCTATGCCTGCACTTTGTGAGGTGCCTCCTTAGGCACACTGCTGCAATGCAACTTTTTTTTTGATACATTCTAAACTCAGAAGAGTCACACAATTCTCATCTTGACTAGGACCCTCATAGCATGCCCATCAAGATGCGTGCTTTTCTATGGAAACTCCATTGCCCCTGTACAGAAACCACTCTTATCATGTAGTGTTCTATCTAATACGATGATGTCTGAAAGTAAGGCAATTCCTGAACAAAAAGCTGGAAGTGCCAATCCAGTTCATGCTACTGCAAATGGCACGTCTTCAGTTTTATTTCCCTTTCATTTGGATCCTGAGATTGGTACTCATCAAGTTTTGACAAGTCATAAAATGATATATTTTTATTTAGATCATTTTAATTGAGTGCTCGATGGCCTTTCTCCAGTGTGCAGAAAGTTCAGTTCTTCCACTGATATATTTTCATCATTTCTGTTTGTGTGTGGAAATGCAGGGGGAGGCGTTGGTAATGGGTTATGATGAAATGGGGTGAGCTAATTCTTATATCTCTCTCTACTATTTTTATTTATATTGGATGAAATATACCTAGTTTATGAATGGAACTCAACATTTTAGGTATGAGCTTTGGAAACCTTATTTAAGATCAATGATGGAAGCTGACATGAAAGCAGTTAGTATCGGTACAAAGAGTAAAGCGGAAGTACTTGAAGGTTGTTTGCAGCAGATGGAGGCTTGTTTTCGTGATGTAAGTTGTAGTTCCTTGAAGCATTGCATGGTTCTTGTCATGAATTGCATTAGCTACAGTCGCACTCATTTTCTCTGATCATTGGTGCAATGTAGGCAAGGGCAAACAAAGTGAAGCTCCTTGATGCAATGGGAACATTCTTTGCTAGGTTTGGTGGATCCCTTTGATTTTCTTCTTTTCTTCTACACGTTTGTAGGTTCACTTTGACTACTTTATCTAGGTCGAATAGACCTATCAATGAGACACATCCTGTTGAAGTCGTAAGGCCCTGTGGTGCATGCAACGACTCTGAAATGTTGCTGAAGCGAAAGCCGGTAAAATGTCTCCCAGTACCTTCGTTCATTTCTTTAGAGAATTGGGATGTGTCACATTATGCTTATGCTTGAGCTTTGCTTTCCTTCTTTCAGACTGGTGGTTTTATGGTTGGCTGTCGGGGCTATCCCCAGTGTAGAAATGTAGTATGGCTGCCTGGTTCCCTTGCAGAAGCTGCTGTGACACAGCAAATTTGTCCTACCTGTGTTCCAGGTGATCATTTAGTTCCACATTCGTTGATATCGTGCTAGCTACCAGTCTGGCCTATGGTTGTATAGCCTGAATGTTCTGTTGTTCCCCTCAATGAAATGATAATCCACGGCATTTACAGGTCCTGTTTATAAGATTCAGTTTAAGTTCAACCGAAGGGATATCCCAGCAAGTTTTGATGCTGATCACCTAGGTATATTATCTAAATTTTTAATTGTAGTTTTATACCCATTATATTTAACGTGATATAACTTATCAGAGCTTAAGGTCATATTATGAGATATCTATCTTTTACTCTGATAGGTTGCATTGGTGGATGTGACGATGTACTCAAAGAACTTACAGAGCTAAGTAGATTTGGAAGTCGTACAACACCAGGTATGGATGCTTGTCCTTGTTGTTTGTTTCCTACATGGGCCAGCTGTCGTGCTCATCTTTTACAGTTCTAGATAAAACTATAGTGCGTGGGGTTTAATTCAGGTTTATGCTTACTTTCTTAATAGTGGCTTCTGGGTTTCCCTCATAAAGATATCATGCTAAGCATGCTTGTTTTGTTGGTCCTTGCTTCTTTTGTCTCCACGGTTTACTTTTCTGTCAACATGGCTGTAACGGCCACTCCATAGATGTGACAAACTAAATCACTTCACAGCAAGAAGCCAAAGCCAGACTCAGACTCAGACAACAAACGGTGTAAGGCAGGGGCCTCCAAGGCAGGATTTACATAATGGTTTGCGTTCAACTGGGCAATTTACTAACGAGCACACACCTGTTATGAACCCCCAAGGTTTCTGTTCAACTCAAGTTTCTCCATGTTTTGTTTTTTCCAGACACATGACTGTAACATTTATTTCATAGAGGCTTATTCTATGATCACATGACTTTGCAGCAAGAGGACAAAGCCACACTCCGAGCGGTGTGAGGCAGGCGGCTCCAAGGCAGGATTTACATACTGGTTTCCGTACAGGAAGCCAATTTGCTAATGAGCAGACACCCGGTGTGAATCCCCAAGGATTCCGTTCGACGCATACCCAGAACCCAAGAAATGCATCAGGTATGTATATCTGAACTGCTAGTTCTCTATTCATATCCAAAGCCGGTGCCTTAATCTTGAGGTTTTTTTGCAGATGCAGGTCAAGTACTGTGCACTACATGTGGAGAAGCCTCTGTAGCTCGAACTGCTAATACAGAAGCTAATAGGGGGAGGAGGTTCTACAAGTGTAACGCGGGATGCAACTTCTTCGCGTATGCCATTTTAACCCCCTTTTTTGTACAGTAATATTTTTGCCATGGCATGCATAAGTACCTGGTACAAACTAGTAGTCATAGTAAAACTACCTGCTCTATCTACTTGAAACTGTGGATGCACGTAGCGTATCACTGCTTATGCAACTAGCCTAGTATGTGTAATTACTACTTACTTACCCTTGAGTTTCTTTGCATATACGATGCTGAGCAGATAGGTTGTTGATGTTGCACAAGAGAGGCAAGCAGTCAAAAACCTGATACTTGCTGTAACTGAGACCTGAGGATTCAAACATCTTGCCTTGTTTTTTTTTTCTGCTAGCTTGTTGTTAGTTTTTGCTTGATGTTTTGTGTTTTGGTTGGCTGTACCCTGCATCATTTCAAGTTTCAAACGCCTTTTTCCTTTAATGCAGATGGGAAGATGAGCTGGAGAACGTGGTGCCGCCTAGGGGCCGTGGACGCGGCGGGCGCGGTAGCAGCAGCAGCAGCAGGCAAGCATCTGCATCAGCGTCTGCAGGCCGGAGAGGCGGTGGGCGAGGTAGGAGGAGCCGGGGCCGGGGCCGGGACGACGACGCTGATGGCATGACGTTCGTTTCAGCGACCGGCGACACCGTGCACGGCTGCTGCTTCACATGCGGCGACCCTTCCCACTTCGCCAATGTCTGCCCAAACCGGGGTAGGTAGTACAGATTGGCAGCGGCACAGTTTCACGCGCAAATGTACGTAGATTCAGTAGTGCTAGTTTATCCCAACGCGTGCTGGTGATGCAAAATGTGGGGTATTAGACTGGTTCTAATTCAGAACGAACATGATAGTGCGCGCTGCTCGTGAACTGTCAGGTAGTACGTGAAGATGCGTGAGCCCGTGTCAACTCAAAACATCCACGGGCGGTGGATCACATAATGTGGAGGGAAAGGCACTTGCCCAAACTTGACGCTTACAAATGTCACAGAGAAGCCGATGCTTCCAAGAGACATGACGAAATGATGGTACCTTCCAGGCGTACCCGTGGTGAGCTGCAGTGCACGTATTATGCGATCCGATCCATGTAAAGTCCTACTACCCCCAACGGTTCCAATCCGAAAGCCTCTACTAGTCAAAAGCGAAGCGGAAAAAATGGATCATGCCACCGCCTTTTCCCTTGCCCCTTTTGCCATCACGAACCACTATTTCCGTCGGGTTGCTTTCTTTGATGTGTGACCATTGCATTCGCCGCCCGGATATTGCTAAACCTTTTGGTTTGGTTCGGCAGGGGGCTGAAACATCACCCGCTAACACATTGAATAAAAGGCGTCGGGGTTTGCGGTTGATCGGATCGCTCGATTGCAGCTCGGAACTTTTCTGCTTAGGGGAAATGCAGCGAAGGATGGGTCAAGCTGTTAGGTGTGACCGGCCGTTTGTTTCCCCTCTTGTGACTTGTCAATCATTTCGATGTTGTAAGTCTCACCAGCTTGAAGACTTTGAATGCGCGTGCTATTTCCATTAGAAACTAGTTGTGGCCGTGTGACAATCATTGCCCATTTTTTAGGAATCTTGTCATGTTTTACCCCCTAAATTGTGACCTTGTGACAGATTTTACTGTAACGTATTGTTTTCCACAAACTGGGCGGACCCATGTGTAAGCTCATTAGGCAAACAACTCATAGTATATCCTTATTCTCTAGGGAGTGCTCTTTGATTGAATTTGATGTAACTCAAGGGAATTTGGCATGATTTGACAATGTCTGTAAGGAGCACGTGTCCGAGTTTTATATCGTGTCATATGCCTTGTCATTCTAACAAGTTGACGTAGCTTTTCGATTTGCAGAAAATAATAAAGGAGAATTACACTCGCCGATCGCTGGATATGTCGTCTCCCATCGTGTCTTGCGGCTGTGTGGCCCGTGTGCCAGGCGCCGGGGTCATGTGAAGGTAGGCATATGAGTGTTCAATAATAAAATAGAGAAAAAACCATCACAATGTCATATCAAGGGAGTAAAAATAGCAACATTTTCAGCAATTCCTTCTTTAGTAGAGTATAACAGCTATCGATGTCACAATAAGGTGTAAAAAGTAGAATTTGCTCTAAAATAAGATAGTGCTAGTTTTGCCCCGGCCAGTTAAGTGGAATTGTCTACTTTTTTTTCACTTTACTCTAGTAGCGACGTGACCAGAATATAAACTACCAGCTAGGTTCCACACAACACCTAACGCTGTCGGCGATACAGCTTTTCAAGGATGATGCTTCGGTTGCTAGTTGCCACACACGGATGATGCTTGCTTATACGTAGGTACTGGGAAATCTAGGAAGCGATCTTTCCATGATCGGAAAGATTCGTAACGAGGACGACACGAATAACCGATCGGCGAACCTGCAGCCTAGCGAGCTTTTGTTGTGCCCATCATTACCCACGCCCAGTTCTGCCCACGCCCACCCGTTAGCTAGCTAGCTGCTAGCAGCAGCATATATGCTGCATGTGTTGGTCCTGTACGTACATTCCCCTGCATGTGTTGCTACTACCACAAGCTGCTGCTATGATTACGTATTTGTGGGTGTATACTAAAGGAGGCTTTACGTTGCTTATTATGCCCTAATCTCTCTCTCTCTCTCTCTCTCTCTCTCTCTCACTATCTATCTCTCTCTCTCTCTCTCTGACACACAAATATTTAGAGAAACAGGCTTCAGCTTGAAGATTTTAAGACAGTCCTTGGCAGAACAAAAGAAGACAGTAATGTGCTAAGAAAAGATGTACAGTAGTACTATATAATTAAAGAGAATATTGGAAACTTGGTGAAATGTTAAACAAGCAAGAGAACACCAAGAAAGAAGGCAGCTGATCAGGTGTTCATCAACTAGCTAGCTGAGTGCAAGGCAAGGAAGCCTGTTACCAGCAGCGCAGAACCATGGAAGATCGAACCCATTATTGGCACAAAGTCGACGATCGATGAACTCCACCTTGATCGGCCGATGTATGCTTATTAGTTAATGGCACGGCAGGAGGTAAGGTAGAACGATTACCTGAAAGAAAACACGGTGGTTATAGCTGCTCCCTCGACCAAATAGTACCACAAGAGCTTCAAGATGCAGAGATCGCAAGCGCCGCCGTCGTCGCCTCCGGTGGAAGAACACAGTTGAGTTGGGGGGAATGAAGCCTGGTCCGAAACCACGCACGATCGATCGGTCGATCGATCCAGCCGTTGTTCGTGCTAGGTCTCCAACCAGACAACATTCCCCTCAACTGCCGTACACGAGAGAGAGAGAGAGAGAGAGAGAGAGAGAGAGAGAGAGAGAGAGAGAAATCTAGAGGGAGAGAGTTCATATATACTTATGGCCTTATATGCACGCGGCTAGCCATGAAGGCAGCATCCTTGTTAGCCCGGCCGGGGCAGATATGACATGACGCCGGTGGGCTAGCTTTTCCAAGCCTTATGGCACACGAGTGGCCACATGCGTCTTTGATTCGCCGTCAGCTGCTTTCACACACACTAAACCCACATCTTGAATGATGACCAAATTAACCTACTATTTATAGGCCATACCGAACTTGATCGGTATAAACTACAGATAGTACTAATAATGTTCTGACGAGACCCCGTTTACCAATTCAAGTCAATAGCTATCATGAATTCATGAGTGCGTACTAGCTATTACTATATACTAATTACAGTGTCAAGATCAGTAGTCCAAGTCAATAGCTACATGAATACGTACTATTACTATATATAGCTAATGGCCTACTAATTACAGTATCAAGATCAGTAATCCAAGTCAATAGCTATCATGGATTCATGAGTACTAATTACAGTACTCCTCCCATCCATAATAAGTCTTGCTCATTTTGTAATAAATTAGTACAAACTTTGTACTAAGTGGATGACACTTATTATGGATAGAAGGGGTATCAGGTTTAGATTACTGATGTTCTGACACCCGCCACTAAGGGATTAGCAGTCTGACATTGCAGCTAGCAGCTAGTACTTTGCCGTCGCATCGCATGCATCCGTGGGCATGCATAGATGGTTTTGTTCCCAAGCAAAGGATTGGATCTCTTCTGCTTTTGCAGGCCGACGCACACGTACAGCTAGCGCCTCGCGCTACCAAGCCGCTAGCTGATGTTCTGATTGATCCCAGGCTTAGCGCTTAAGAAACCGGCCATGCGGCAGCGAGCGTGCACCTCTGCAAGACTGCAGCGGCAGCTGCAGAGCCGGGGCTCCTTTCCGTGTGGGAGGTGGAATGGGCGCGCGGTGAAGAATCAAAACAAGTGACATGACCGGTGGGTTTTGGTTGCGAGCTGTAAACTGCACTAATCTTTCCCTTTCAGCTTCCTGCATGCGGGCTACCAATTTTTCTTTCTTTTTTTGGGGGTGTGTTCATCTTTATTGCTTTCACTTTGGCGGAGCAGACGGTCGTGTGAACAAAGGAATAGTAGTGTGCTAGGATTTTTTAACCTTTTCTTTTTGACAGGGAGAATGTGTTCTGGATTACACCTCGTAGAAAATAGGGATAACTATTTATGTGCCTCACTAGAGCATGTACTACTCAGTTTTGCCTAGCACTTGAAACTCTCCTCGGTTGAACCCAAACTCACAAATGACCAAACGGAGCGTTTCTGCCAGTCCACGCCCTTTGACCGTCACCTTTTTTTTCTTCCAAAAAGGAGATGAAAACCCCCGGCCTCTGCATCGAGCAATGCACACAACCTGCTTTATTAATTATTCACTAAACCTTATAAGGAGAAATACAAGGATCAAACCGAAATCCACCAATCCTAGCGATCATCGCTACACCTAAACATATGAGAGGGATGCCCATGAACAGGGCCATTTCCCCTGACATCACACCGACGCGCCTCATCTAAGAAACCGATAGCTCAACTTGCCGCCCATTGACGCACAAGGAACTCAAACCGGTCTGGCAGACCCACAGTAGTCGCCGCCGCCATCTTTCGCAATCCCATCTTCAGGAGAGATCAATGCATAGCCCAAGCTAGGCCAACCATCAATGCCACCTCGACGTCAGACAGCTCCACGACCTGCGCGAGTCCAACAGGCCATATCCATCACCGAGACTCTGCGACACCTTGCCGCCGAGACTTGCCGTCTTCAATGCCACCGATGAAAGACCGTTCTACCTTATTCCTTCCGCATCCAGCACTTGCTCCAAGAACGATGCCCTCAAGAGGGAGACGACGCTGAACGCACCGCCATCGTCTGACCCGGGAAGGCCCAGATCTAGGGTTTCCCCCGGAGCAGCTCGAGCGACGAAGAGACGAAGGTTGCAAGTTCGATGCCTCCAACAAGGTTACGGCGCAACAACGCCGCCATCGCCCGCCACAACGGTGAGAGCCGATTTCGCCATCGGATCCCCGCCTCGACACCCACACCGGCCGGATCTCCGCCGATTCGTGCAGATCGGCTCGCACTAGCCTCCCAATCACGCAGAATCGCCGAGGCCAGAAGCACCGGATCTAGATGTGAATCGAGATCCACGACCAGCCTCCTCCGCCCGAGAGGACGAGCCAAGGACGGCAATGGCCGCCGCCTGGTCCAGACCGTCGTCCGACCACCACGCCCGAGCACATCCGCTAGTGCCGCCCCAGCAGCCCGTCGAAGTCCTCGTCACTCCCTCCCCTAGCGCCTTCGACACCAGGGGCCGCCGCCACCGCGGCCACGCCGGCGGAAGCGACGGAAGGGAGACAAGAGATGGAGGGAGAACTTGGGCGGCGGGCCACAGCGCCTGGGCACGCCATGGAGGAGGGAGGAAGGGGATCCCTTTGACCGTCACCCGTGGAGCCTGCACTTACATGTGGGATCCGTGCTTACATGTGGGACCATGTGGGACCCATGCTTACATGCGAGATCCATGTGGGACGCACACTTACATGTGGGACGCACGCTAACATGTGGGACCCATGTGGCACCCGCACTTACATGTGGGACCCACACTTATAGGTAGCTAGGACCGATAACCTGGTCGGTGGATTGGAATTGGAATCGCCGTTAAGAGGGGCAGTTTCCTATGATTGAAGAGCACTAGGAATTTTTTAGTCGCTCTCCCTTCCTCCCTCGAAAATGGCACATATCGGCAAATCTCAGACTAGCAGCCAGTTGCCGGTCTCCCCAAGCACGTGTTGTCGCCGGTCTCATCAGAAACAGTCGTGTACTCACTCTATACGATGGACGAGTACCACAAGGAGGAGCGGGAGGATGAGGAGGATGAGGAGGATGGAAACAAGGAGGATGAGGATGAGGAGGAGAAGGGTGAGGAGCAGGAGCAGGAGGAACCGTACGGGTGGTGGAACGATGAAGCCTTCTACGATGCAGAGTGGAAGAAGGATCTTTGATACGTTCATTTTGTATCATAATTTACTATTATTCATTGATATATTTTATATTTAGAGATGATATTTATGTTATTTCATCTATTTTGCATGTTTGATGATTTTTGGAGAATTAACTGCCGGAGTCAGGATTCTGCTAGAAAAAGCGCTGTCCAAATGCAATATTTCCGAAGTTCAGAAAATTCTAGAAAATATATGGAAATTCCTATTTTTCCAGAAGACGAAGGTAGCCAAAAGAGGGAGTGGATATGGGCCATAGGGGGCCCATACCACCCCTAGACGCGCCCCCCGGGCCGCGCAGCCAGGTGGCGTGGTCACCCTGGCCCACCTCTGGCGTCACCCTTCCGCGTATATCTTCCTCCCGAAAACCTAAGACGGGAAGAGCCATCAGATAAATATTCCACCGCCTCTGCGGGACATAAACTACAGAGAGAGAAAGAGCTCTCCGGCAGGCAGAAATCTGCTGGGGAAATTCCTTCCCGGAGAGGGGAGATCATCACCATCGACACCGTCATCGATCTAGGCTTCATCGGGATCATCATCATCATCATCATACTCATCATCATCATCACCAACACCATCACCACCACGCCATACAACTGTAACAATTGGGTTGAATCTTGTGTTCATAGGGGAAACTTTCCCGGTGTTGATTACTTGTTGTGATTGATGTTATTGAGTGAAACCATTAGATTATTGTTCATGTTTAGATTGTTACTTATCATTATTTCATCTCTGATCTTGATCCATATAATGTCTTGTGAGTAGTTCGTTTAGTTCTTGAGGACATGGGAGAAGTCATGTTGTTAGTAGTGTAATTATGTTGAGTAATATTTAATGGTTTGATATTTATGTTGTGGTGCTATTCTTCTAGTGGTGTGATGTGAACGTCGACTACATGATACTTCATATTTACGAGCCTAGGATAATGCATTGTGTACTTGGTTACTAATTGTGGGATTGCTGGCGTGACAGAAACCTAAACCCCCGTTAGAAAACCATTGCATAATCAAGTGTAGGATCTCAGAGTTTAATGATGTGGTTAGATTTTTATCTTAATTACTTTATTGTAGTTGCGGATGCTTGCAAGGGGTATAATCACAAGTATGTATTAGTTCAAGTTGGGGTAGTACATTAGCATAGGTTCACCCCCATAACACTTATCCAACCAATGAAGATTAATCGACCATATGAAGCGAAAGCACTTGATAATATTCCCATGTGTCCTCGAGAACGTTTTGTCATCATAAGTAATACAACCGGCTTGTCCTTTGCTAACTCACTGCAATTATTATTGTCTTTTATTTTCTCGCACTTTATTTATATGTATTACCAAAAGCCCCTAAAAATCCATTTGCTAGTATTTATAGTGAATCCTTGATCCAAACTGCTTGTCAACACCTTCTGCTCCTCGTTGTGTTCGACACTCTTATTTATCGGAAGTACTACAATACACCCCTTATACTTGTGGGTCATCAATCTTCCGCCGTAGAGCCCTGTCTATGAGTATGGAGGATCAGATTCCTCGACGGAACTTGAAACAGAGGTCATTGACGGTGACGAGAATGGCTATGACTCCCTGGTGATGATGAAGAAGAAGAATACATAGTCCTAGTTGTAGTTAATGTAAGTTAGGGGGGCTCAAGGCCCGAACGAGCCTAGGTGGTGTTGCCATTAGTGGGCACCGTTCCACCCAGGACCGTTTGGCCCACGAGCGTCGCGTCTTCTCCTCCTTTCGCGTACCCCTTATACACCCTAAAAATTGACCTGGACAGAGGCACAGAACTTTTCAGCGCCACCATCATCATGATCTTCGTTTTTGGGGTCAGATTGATCCCGATCTCCACGTCGGAGAGGGGGATTTTGACGCCTTCTTCACCAACGTCATCTCCATCAACCATGTGCTCACTCTACATCTCATGAGTGAGTAGTTCTATGTAGGAATTTGAGCTGGATGGAGATCGGATGTGATTGATCATGTAATCATGCATATATGTCGAGATTTGAGGTGTTGATCTTGAGGACATTCTTGTATGCATGTTGATGCAATTTTGCTATGTTTAATGCTTGTTACTAGGGCCCGAGTGACATGATTTTAGTACTAGACTTTTATTGTCCCATCATATATATGAGTTTGGTATTTATCTGCAAAGTACATTACATATTGTTATGTTGAACCTACGATTCCTAAAGTGATAGTTAGGGAAAACAAGGGGATATGTGATAGTAGTTTGATGATTATGTGTGTTCATGAAATGTTAATGCATTGTTACGGGCTATTTAAAAAGGTAGACCTTAATTACCTGTAATTCCAAGTTGGCCCTAGTGAAATGGGTAGGTAAGACAATAGATGTTGTGTAAATTCTCTTGATTAGTACGCATAACTATATTTAGAACACATACCTACACACAAGAGAGTTAAATATAAGCACCATATTATTTGTATTTATATTATATGATGAATCTTATTCACACAACACCTCTCTATCACCTCATGCCTACACTTTTAGCCACCGAAAGTTGCAAGTTCACTACTTCCAGTGAAAACTGGAAATCTGTTGTTATTGTTAACAGTTTTATTTCAATTGATGGAATCACCACTCGTTTCTTGAGAATATTGATACACACGTGTGGTTGAGAGTGACGTCCTAATTGCTAAAGTCTTATTGGTATTCTTATGCTTCCTTGTGTTGAACTATAAATTTGGGTAATACTTCTCGTCGAAGATTTCAACGGTCCCCTATATTTGTGGGCATGAGATTGTCATTAATTAAACCACACATTACTGATTTGCATACCAGGAGTTCAAAACAGAAAACCGACACCGTTCAAAAACAATACTCCATACCTAGTTTACCTATTATAAGGTCTTGTAGGAATGGGGGAACACCTACTCTTTCAATATGTGCATGGCAAACCCAGCTTTCCTCTGTCAAGGGCCTTTCTTGGTTTTGTCGAAAAAGATAAGAAGTCTCTCCCGTGAGAGCTTTGAATGTTAAATTCCTATCATGATCAAAAGTAGATGAAAAGTAACTAGGAGTTTTGTTGCATGCTCTTTTATTTATATACTTAGAATGTAAAGTTGTAGATTTTTTATATGGGCATATTCCTGGATGCTCAATTTTTTTTGTGTCCACACTATTTTACCTATATTTAGAATGTTCTATTTTGCTTCCATGCTCAAAATTCTAAATGTTCAATTTTTAGAAGTTTAAAATTATGTAACTTAAAATGTTTCTAGAACTTTAGAAAATATAAAGTTTGAAACTTCTTAAGTTTGAGCGAAGTTTTTTCCGAAATCTCGATGGTGTATTTTTAAAAAAGGTAAGTTACCAAATATTAGAAATTACCAAAAAAGGAATTTTTCACACTATGGAAATTCCTTGGCTAGCTGGTGACCACGACTTAGGCTAGACCGATGTGTGGTAACAAAATGAGTTGCAATATACCCTCCCCCCCCCCCCAAAAGAAAAATAAGTAAATACAGGGGACACAACCTGCGCTTGTCTTACTGTTGGAACGGGATAACCAAATTATCAGAACACATTAAGCAAAATTTATTTAGTTATATATAAGCAACACAACTAATAATTGTACTAGTTTGAGCGCACATGGAGTCCAATTGCGTCCACGTAATGTCCGGCGCGCACATATATGCCCACAACCTCGTCGGTGTCCTTTGCGGGTGCACTAAAAGCGGTACCAATTACTTGTCCAAAAGGTCCATATGTCCGTACATCAGTGATAATAGAAAGTGATGTCACGATAGTAGTTACTTCTTCAAACATGTTTTTTTTTTTTTGAACGGGACTTCTTCAAACATGTTGAATGTTCCCTCGATTTTCTTCACGGTCTCCGTGGGAGCAAACTGGATCTGCAAGGAAGAAAATAGTCAAAAGCAATTACTGATTGTAGTATCCTCTCGAACCTCTACTTATTAATCCCAAGAACACCTAAATCCTAAATATACCCTCGTATGCCAATATATTTCAGATTTAGAATGAGGGTATTTATATATGGATGGACAGTGCCTCGATTGTTTTTCGGAAATGGGACAGTGCCTCAAATAACTTCACTTCACTAATTATCCACGGTTAGAAATGCTTTTGATACATCGAATTGACAAAATGTGTAGAAGTAGTAGGGAGTAAGTATATACGGAGTAGTACCAATGAAGAAGGAACTTACTGTGTTTGAATTCGCACCATCGAGTCCCCATGGACCCGCGCTTTTCAGATGACCATCCTCATCGATGTAGGAAAACGCAATTGAAGTAAGGACATCATCGTTTTGGATTGTTACACTCACTAGGCGTTCTGGTACCGTTGGGGTGTCGTGATTAAACCCTCCCGGTCCGCCAAACATCCCCAGCTTGATCTGCATCAGATTGTTTGGAACTTCGATACATGGTAAGATAATAATAGATGAAATTAACACATGGAAAAAATTATACTACTACTATATCTCACCTTTTTAGGGAAGTTAAGAGTGACACAATGGATGCGAAGCTCCCTGATGTTGCCCCCCTCCGGTTTTTCCCAGGTGGCAACGCCCTGAGCAAAGCCAAACTCCCCGGTTCCACCCACGACTGCCCATTCACCTATGTGTGTATGGTGATATCCAACCACAGTAAGGGTGGATCCCATAAACCTAATAATGCAAATTAATTTCGTATGGAGTAGTGATCAAACAAATCTCCCAAGAATCAACAATCACGCAGTACTACACCGGATCTTAAATTCCATAGGATCCAAGGAAGTAGAATCGATCGTCAAACCTCTCATCGACGAACTCTATGTTGACAGTAACCAAGGATGGCTGAGCTTGGTTCATACCACACTGGGATTGCAAGCCTCGGGCACGCGCGACAAGGTTTGCGTCGGAGCCATGCCCATCGTACAGCATGACTGAGTAATCAGCTTCTTCTGCTCCTTCGGCTTCGGCCTGCTGGCGCATGTACAGATGGAAGTTGAGCTCCCTCGACTCTACATGTTTTCTGAGAGGGCGACTGCGGAAATAGTTAAGGTCGGCCATGGCTGCGGAAGAAGCTTGCTAGGTGGTACTTTATTTCGTACTGCTACTGCTTGGACTCGTGAGCGTGGGTGAAGGGGACAAGCTTATATGTAGACCTCCGCATGGATGTGCCATTAAATATCAGATCAGATGAGTACTCCTATTGTATTGATTATTTTCTTTTATCTATACGCCGCGTTCTAGGTGAAGTAGCTACATCGTGTGGCTCTCACAATTACACGTCGGCAACAAAATCTTAATTCATTGGATGGATGACTGTATTGTGTGGTTGGTGTCCATTCAAATCGTCCAGGCTGTTCCCACACTAAATTGCCTTTAATTCTGTTTCATCCCCATAGCTTTAGTATTTTACATGTCACGGCATCCCCTGCTCAATGTCAAAGCAGTCTGCCAGCGAAAATAGTTACTGAGATGCAATCCGAGTCATCAAATGAAAACGAACGCATCAAGAAACCTAGCCATGTTAGTAGTAGTAGTAACTTAATGTGCACGGCATATGTGTGTGTACGGACCCCGACCGCCTCCTAACCGTGACCCCCAACTGTTCGAGCGTCACCAGGGGTCCTCCCTTCCACCACTGCCGCCGGCCCCTGGTTGTGGCCGCGGTGCCCCCCTCACCCCCACACCCAAAGGGGAGAGGGGGACTCCGGTCATTCATGGCGGAGGCTAGACCAAGGGCGGCGTCCCTGGAGGCGAGGATCTGGCGACTTTGTTGGTCGTGAGGGCGGCGGAGTAGGGCTCGACGGCTTGCCTGCTACGGCCGACGGTCCGCTTGGCATATGTGCGGCGGTGTGGGTGCCCAAGGGCCTGGTTCGAATAATGGTGTGGTTCTTTCCCTAGTATACTCTACCACCGATATGGGATCGATCTGATTTGGTCTCAATTGCAAGATCACGGGGCTCCATCGACATGCCTTGACAAGGAGGCATACGTCGTGCTGCTATTGCCTGCATCTGGGTGTGGCAGCCTATGTTCGGTCCCTGATGGAGCGTCATGCACTACACCGCTGATACCTCCAATTTGCATCATCATTCTATATCATAATTTATCTCTATTCTTTGATATATTTCATATTAAGATGTGTTACTTATGTTATTCCATCTGTTTTTGCATGTTGGATGATTCTTGGAGGATGAACTGCTCGAGTCATAATTTTGATGGAAAAAGCGGTGTTTTGATGTAATTTTGCGAAGATCAGAAAAATACCAGAAAAACTATAAAAAATTATTATTTTCCAAAAGACGAAGGATGCCAGAAGGGGAGGCGGAGTTGGGCCACAGGGGCCCACACCTCTAGGAGCGGGCCACCCTATGCCTCGCCTACAGGGGGTGTGGCAACCCTGGCCCATCTCTGGCTCCGCCCTCTCGCCTATATCTTCTCCTCAAAACCCTAAAGTCGGAGGGAGGGACCACAGAAATATTTCGCCGTTTCTGCGGGGCCGAAAACACCGAGAGAGAAAGAGCTCTTCGGCAGACAGATTTTTGCTGGGGAAATTCCTTCCCGGAGAGGGGAGATCTTCTCCATCAGCACCGTCATTAAGCTAGACTTCATCGGTATCATCATCATCATCATCCACACCATCATCTCCACCAGCACCATCATCTCCACTCCATCCCGCTGTAACAATTGTGTTGAATCTTGCATAGTTCTTAGGGGAAACTTTCCCGGTGTTGATTATTATTGTAGTTGATGCTTGCGAGTGGAACCATTGAATTATTGTTTATATTCAGATTGTTATCCATCATCATATCATCTGTGATCTTGATCCATATGATGTCTCATGAGTAGTTCGTTTAGTTCTTGAGGACATGGGAGTAGTCATGTTGCTAGTAGTGGAATTGTTTTGAGGTATTATTCAATGGTTTAATATTTAAGTTGTGGTGCTATTGTTCTAGTGGTGTCGTGTGAACGTCGACTACATGATACTTCACCATTTATGGGCCTAGGGGAATGCATTTTGTATTTGGCTACTAATTGTGGGGTTGCCGGAGTGACAGAAACCTGAACCCCCGTTAGGAAACCTTTGCACAAGGGAGTGTAGGATCTCAGAGTTTAAGACTGTGGTTAGGTTTTTATCTTAATTGGTTTCTTGTAGTTGCGGATACCTGCAAGGGGTTTAATTACAAGTATGTATTAGTCCAAGTAAGGTCGGTACATTAGCACAGATTCACCCACACAATACTTATAAAACCAAAGAAGATTAATCAGCTATATGAAACGAAAGAACTTGACGGTATTCCCATGTGTCCTCGAGAATGTTTGGTCCTCATTAGTATTTCCACCGACTTGTCCTTTGCTAAGAAAGGATTGAGCCACTTGCTGCAATTATTTGTTGTCTTTATTTACTTGCACTTTATTTCCTTGCTTTATCAGAAAACCCCTAAAAATCTGTTTGCTAAGTATTTATAGAGATTTCCTGCTCCATACCACTAGTCAACACCTTCTGCTCCTCGTTGGGATCGACACTTCTATTTATCAAAAGTACTACGATACACCCCCTATACTTGTGGGTCATCAAGACTATTTTCTGGCGCCGTTGCCGGAGAGTGAAGCGCTATTGAAGAGTAGAACTGGTAAACGAAACTTCTACTGTGAGTATTGTTTTTTTATTTCTGTTTGTTACTTTGTTTCCAATATGGATAACCCACTTGGTTTTCTGTTTTGGAAAACTACTACCACTGTTAGGATAGTAGATGAATCACCACCTGTTGAGATAGATCCTTTTAAGATACCTACAAGTATTGTTGATCATGTTATGTATAATTATTATTTTGGGGATGGAACTGTACATCCTGGTGATCACTTGCTTTTTATCCATGAATTATGCAGGTTGTTTAATTGTGCAGGTATCACAACTAAACAGGTGAAGAATAAGTTACTCTCTATATCATTGAAAGGAAGAGATGAAGAATGGTATAAGCTGCTGAAGAATGGACAATCCATGGAATGGGAGGAAATAGTACCTCTCTTTTATTATAAATTCTATCCTTCCAGTGAGATTCATAAGGATAGGAATCAAATATATAAGTTTTGGCCTCGTGATGGAGAGAGTACAGCCCAAGCTTGGGGGGTATTGAAGTTACTAATGCTTAAATGTCCTATTCATGAACTCCCTAACAATATTATTATTAATAACTTTTATGCAAGACTTTCTCTTCATGATAAAGATTTACTAGATGCTTCTTGTGCTGGATCATTCACACGTATGAAGGAAGAAGCTAAATGGGATCTTCTATACCGTATTCAAGAGAACACTGAAGCATGGGAGAATGACAAAGAAAGAAAGTCAGATATAAATTATGATTATGAATGCATTAAATCTTTTATGGGGACTGATGACTTCCGTGATATTAGTACTGAGTATGGTCTTGATTCTCAAAGTATTGCCAATTGTTTTAAGGCTTTTGCCTCTTATATTGAAATTCCTAAAAATAAGTGGGATAAATACTATGTGTCTTATAAAGATGTTGTTAATCATGTTCCTGTTAGAAGCACTGAAGTTTGTACTATTGATCCTATTTTTCCTGAAACTTATATTGAGAAACTCCCTTTTCCTGCTAAGGTAAAGGAACATTCTATCATAGCTAATGTGGTTAGCAAAAGTATAAATAAAACAATGGAACCTGATGAGCAAATAAATGTTGAACCTGTGGTAGCTATTGCGAAAGATCTTGTCACTAAAAATATAGAGGATAAGCACATTGTCTTCTGTGAAGACACTTCTAATATTGTATCTCATCCTAGAAAAGCTAGGAAAACTAGTGTCCCTGTGCTTTCTGTTAGAATTGGTGATCATTGCTATGATGGTTTATGTGATATTGGTGCTAGTTCTAGTGATATTCCTTATGAGCTTTACAGGGAAATTATGCATGAAATTGGTCCTTATGAACTTGAGGACATTGATGTGGTTGTTCACCTTGCTAATAGAGAGACAGTCTGTCCAATTGGCATTGTACGAGATGTGGAGGTTCTTTGTGGTAAGATTAAATATCCTGCTGATTTCCTAGTACTTGGTTCAGAAGCTAGTAAAACTTGTCCTATTATCTTTGGTATACCTTTTTTGAATACCCGTGGGGCTATTATAGATTGTAAGAAGGAGAAAGTTTTAACCAAGTTTGATAGAGATTCTTATGAGTTAAACTTTTCCAAATTTGCTAAATCTCCTTATGAAAATAATTTGCCTAATAAGGATTTTAGGGATGAACAACTTGCTTCTATTTATCCAGTTTATAACCTTACACCTCTTTTTGATGATTGTAAGTATGCTCATTCTGATAAAGTTGTTTATTGTGATAGTTATATTGTCAACTTTATTCAAAGTGCTACGGAAAGTTATTATGAGAGAGGGAAACATGTTTTATGCATCTCAATAATATTAAGTTTCCTCGCTTTATGTTGAAAGCTTTGAAGTTGCATTTGTTTTGTCTCCCTATGCTAGTGGCCTTTTGTTTCAATAATTTGTTTTCTCATGTGACCCCCTTGCATAGGAATTGGGTTAGACTCAAATGTGTTGGATATTTGCTCCTTGATGCTCTTTTTTCACTTCAAATCCATATCTCCTATGTGAGCATCTTTGAAATTATCAAGCCTAACTTAAAGGCATTAAAGAAAAGTACTTATTGGGAGATAACCCAATAGTTTTATTGAGTCTTGGAATTTATTACTTGTAATAACCTCTCCTTATCCTTTTTGTTTTGGTTTTTGAGTCAAGATCAACCTCTTTTGAGAAGTAGAGGAGTTATGAAAAGTGGTTGTCCTGGGACAGATTTTTTTGTGCTGCATTGTAAAAATTCGTGAAGGATCTCAGTACATCGGATGGAGATGTAATTTTCTGTGCTTACTCTCCAAGTTGTTATCCAACTTTCATTAGTTTTGCACTTTTTGATTTGAGCAAGAGAAGTTTTTCGAAAAAATCAATCTTTACCTGCTGGTCCGTTTTGACAGATTTTTGCCATCATTTGCATTTGCCTCTTATATTGATTCCCTTTCAGATTCTTTTTGGGCTTTTGGAAAGGAGTTGCTATAGTATCTTTTGTTTTGATGGATTTCAGTTGAAGTTTGAACCTAAAGGTTTATTGTTTTTGCATACACTAATGTTGTCAATGAGGTTTGTGTGAGGCCTAGCATGAAAGGAATTTTCAGGTGATGGAGAGAAGGAATCTGAAGAGTCTGTCTTTGAATAGGTAAAAAATGCTGCAAATAGAAGGTTCGTGAAAACCTTATCTTTTTATATTTTTTATGTTTTTATTACATATGGAAGGTTACGAGACGAAATAGAGGAGGACACGGAGCCCAGGTGGGCCACACCCACTAGTGGCGCGGGCCCCAGCTGGCCGCGCCACCAGGGGTGTGAGCCCCTGGAGTCCGTATCTGCCTCGTTTTTGCACAGTACCTTCCTTATATCGTAAAACTTCGTAATATATAACCCCTTCCGCCTCGCTCTCCTCCGGCCTCCCGCCACGGAGCTCCCGATCCCGCCCCAGCATCCCTCGTCTGCCGCCTCACCTCCCTCGCTCCGCTCGCGGCGTCCCCTCCCGACGATGACGCGGCCCCGCGCGCCGCCGTCGGCCCCTCCTCGTCCGCCTCTACATCGGCCCGCCTGGGAAGCTACCGGACTTTTCCCCACCTCCGCGAGCTTGGCTTCTGCAACGTCGTCATGGAGCAGGGGAACATCGACGCCATCGTTGCCAGGTGCCCCGTCCTGGAGGTCCTGAGCATCCAGGGAGGCAGCAAGGGGCTGCGTCTCCGCATCGTCAGCCAGAGCCTACGGTGCGCGCGAATCTGCAGTTCCCTTGTGGAGGACATCGCCGTGGCCAAGGCCCCATGCCTCGAGCGGCTCATCCTGCATGGCTGCCGGGACATGGCTGGTGGCGTCTGTACCAAGGTCAGGATTCTCGATGCCCCCAAGCTGCGCACGCCGGATTACAGCAAATCATGTCCTTAAGATCGGAGACACCGTCATACGGGCCAGCATGAAGGAGAGCACAACCGTAGTTCTAACAACCGTGAAGATCCTCAGCGTAAATGTGCGTTTTGGAATCAGGAGTGAGGCAGAGATGGTACCTAGCCACTCTTTTTTGGCTCAAGTGCCGCAAGATGGTGGTGTTATGAGGAAAACCGAGACCTTCCTTCTCAATCTGTCGTCGTAGTCCAAGCTCTCCTCGGAATCCGAAGACCCCGTTCCTAGACCCGAAGACCCCAAGGTCTTCTTCCCGGATCCGATCCCGAAGACCGATCCCGGCGCCCGAAGCCGAGAACCCCGACAAGAACCACGACACGGATACACCGAGTTCTCCATCGAGGACACCAAGGCCGTCAACATGGAACCGAAGGACGTCAAGCACTTCACCCCGGACGTCAAGTCCGAACCGACCCGCGAACCCGACAAGGTCTTCACAACGACAAGAACGACACCGACCAGGGCGAGTCCGATGCGCCCCCGACGCCACACCAAGTACTTCCTCCCGGAACGCCAAGATCTCCGCGTGAGACGCCATGACCGTCGACATGACCCGAAGACCACGGATGCGACAAGACCTACCTCCGTTATCCGAGACCGAGGTCGGCGAACCCTGAACCCTGAGACCGAACCCCGAACCCCAGAACCCCAAGTTCGTCGAGACCCCCTAATGTGTGAACCCCTTCCCGAAAACCCTATTTTGATAATATAATGTAACCTGTCGCATATTAAATTGTTCATGCATGCATGCATATTTGTGTGGTTTGGGGGCCTTATGCCGATTCACCATATAATTAAATATGGGGCCCATATGCGGCAAATCTAGTCTAATATTGACCCCATTTAAATTTGTGTAGTGAACCAGTGATATAATTTTGCCTTGTTAAGACAACATTTAATTTGCGGGGTATCTAAACAACATGAACCTATTAATTAATTGTCGGGACCCCCGGTTCCGCTTAATATTGCCCAATTGCATCGCATCTTTGCCATGTCATACATCATACATGCATCATGCCTGATTTTCTACCGTAGTATTAAATAGTGCATCCGGTGTTTGTGCTAGTGTTTTGCTTCTTCACGGACTAGGCCGATGAGTTGATGCGAGTGTCGACCCGATCTTCGGATGAACCTTCGACAATGTTTTCAGGCGAGCACCTCCCCCTTTCTACCTATCTTACTTTTATAGTATTTATTCCCTCCTGTTGATCTATTGCTATCTGTGTTGCGATGCTCTAGTTTTCGTACCCGTGATATCCCTTGCAGCCTTATATTTGCCTTGGACACACCCTATTACCTGTTGTTTGATAGATAGTTGGACTTACGCGTCGTAGTCGCTTGCTCAAGTGTTGTTGCGTGCCGTCAAGTACCACAGTTGTTGGAGCCTTGCCGCATGTTGATGTTGGAGATGATCATGGCTTTAATTATCGTTCACTTTAATTACTGTTTAACAACTAAAATTGAAGTAAGTAAGCAGAGGCATCGGTGGGTGATAGATAACATTTGGTTTCCGACCGCCCACTTGTGTCCCGTAGGACCCCGAGTACTTGATACTTGTTCCTTGATTTATCGCGCTATCCACATCCGGGAGGATTATGGGACCCCCCTAAGCCAGAGCTTGATTCATTCTTATTTCTTGGGGCCACAAACTAGTTTGAGGTTTTATTTACTATCCTGTACTTATGCCATGCTACTGCTTTATTTACGATTGTGCGAGGAGCACACCTGCTTGTTAGGACCGGGACACGTTTTGCGGTGTCGACAAGCCCGATTTTGGGTTCCCTCGTTCACACCGTCCACCCAAACCTCGGGTCCGTCTCGAGTCATTAACTTCCGTTGGGTGTACTCAAGGGTGGCCCCTGAAATAATTTTGAATCCTGTGATTGCTTTGTCGTGAAGGCCTCGGGTTTTGATTTGGTTTTTCCGAGGTTGATCGAGTGTGTGTTGCTATTTGTGCACCCTGCAGGTAAAACTTTCTCAAAGCCGTGTCATGTTATGGACGACTTGGAGCACAGTATCTCGATCATAGACAACTATAACTAAAGTAGTGCTATAAATTTGACTTTATAATGACTAGTAATCAGTTCACTATAATGGAATGGCTACATAATACTGCCCACAATTGCTTGTTTGGATTGTCGCTTGCGACCATTGTACCTGACTAGTAAGTATTGTAACTACAACGGAATGGCTAAATAAAAGTACCAACAACTGCTGGGTTTTGGGTTATCTCATGCTATCTGTATCTGATTAGTAAGTGTGGTAACTATAACGGAATGGTTAACTAAAAGTGCCCACTGCTTACTTTATCAGGATGATTATCTAAACCTGACTAGTAATTGCTGCAACGATAACTGAATAAGTAAAACTGCCAACGGTGTGAGTTCCTCGGTTGACTTCCTCGTTTGGTCTCGAGGGAGAAACGCCAGGATGGGTTTGTTTGATGGTAGTATCAGGTTGGATCCGAATAGGTCTTTCTTACCCCTCTCTGATAGCCGCCAGTTGTATCGAGTCTCTATAGGTTGTTTAGTGCATGCTGCCGCTGCCGCTCAGTCCACCATACCTATGTAGGCGAGGACCGCCGAATTCTAGTCTCGCCGTGTACTGGCCTTAGTACTGACGCTCCTTCTTTTTCCGTTGCCCTTTGTCGGCACCCTTTTGTTTAAGAAGGTTTTGAGATCGACGTCGTTAGCAGGGTTACCCTTCCGGCTTGGCCTGGGCAGGGTTATGGATGCCATTGGTTATTCCTCAGGGCTCTTAGCCCCATTTGCATCTTGTCCATAGTCGGACGTTGTATCATTTTCAAGGTGATTCGGCTCTTTGTATATTATATCTGTATCTTGACTCTCTGAGTCGCTGTTGTATATATATCTGTTCTGTGGGTCCCATCGAGGACTGTTGTGTAATATTATTACTTCGTTTTCCACCCGCACGCAAGTGCCTGGTGGGCACCTTTGAATCGTTTCTATGCGGGTTTGGCGGGTTTCGCTATAACTTGCATAGGTCCGATTCTGAGGGTGTTACAGTTCTCTATGGATATACATCCGCCCGTTGTTTGTATCTAGTAGATAGATCTTGGTACATAGTTGTTCCCATCGTAGGAAATTTTTTGTTTTCTATGCTGCGAACCCTACACTAGTTTGACTTTTCAAACCTGCCTTTTGAGTTTCAATTTAGAGCTTTATTTCTCTCTCGCCAATGCCCAACCAAGTGACCTAGGACATGATCCAATCATTTCACTTACCCATACACATTCATGAACCATTCCCCTTCTGGCCCGGTGAACCTTTTAGACCCTTCTAGAACCTTTGATGAAAACATCAAAATCATTCCCGAACTTCGGAATCGGACTTTCCTTATATGAATCTTATTCTCCGGAGCATTCCGGATCTCCTCGTGATATCCCGGATCCCATCTAAGACTCCGAACAACATTAGGTCTCCCTACTTTCATTTCATATCTACTAAACAACATCGAATCCTTAAGTGTGTCTCCCTACGGTTCGTGAATTATGCAGACATGACCGAGACTCTTCTATGATCAATAACCAATAGAGGAATATATAAATTCATATGGCTCCCACGTATTTCTACGATTACTTTGTGATTGAATGAAACACTTACATACGATACCAATTTCCCTTTGTCTCGTGATAGTTTACTTATCCGAGGTTTGATCGTCGGTATCTCTGCATACCTAGTTCAACCTCGTTACCGATAAGTACTCTTTTCTCGTTCCCGTGATATGAGCCAGTCACATGCTTGAAAGCTAATTGGATGACATTCCACCGAGAGGGCCTAGAGAATATCTATCCGTCATATGGATGGACAAATCCCACTCTTGATCCATGTGCCTCAACACATACTTTCCGAACACTCAATGCCACCTTTATATCCACCCAGTTACGGTGTGGTGTTTGATGTCATCAAAGCATCCTTCCGGTGATGGTAATTAGCATGATCTCATGGTCGAAGGAATTAAGTTACAATGTATCAGAAAGGTTATAGCAAATGAACTATTGAAATGACTTGATCTTTATGCTACACTTATCTATAGGAGTATGTCCATCACATCATTCTCCTAATGATATGATCTTGTTGTTAATAACATCACAATGTTCATGATCAGGAAACCATGATCATATATTAACCAACAATCTAGTTTAACAAGAGGCTTTACTAGGGACTCTTTTATGTTTACAAATCACACAAGTATTAATGTTTTCGGTTAATACAATTATAGCATGGTATGTAAACATTTATCATAAGCATGAATATATGATAATAACCTCTTTATTATTGCCTCTTGGACATATCTCCAACAATTTTCTTGCCCCTAATAAACTTGAACCATTGTGTCATCAAAGTTGTATATGCTTGCACCTATACGTTGGAATTAGCAGAACCGTGCTTTCACGGGGAATGCTTTCAACATTGCACCTGTACACTGTACATAGTTGATACCATGCTCTTTTGTTTGCGGATGTCGTCAGTGTGAAATAAAAGGGGAGCTTGTAAGTCCATGAAGTTATGTATGTGTGTTAGAGAAACGCCTGGGCCACTAGCCTAAGCCATGCCTAATCATGATGGAAACTTGTAGCATAACCATAGTGAGCTATCTGTGAAGCATCCTCAATAAAAACCTATGCAAATAGCAAATAAAAAGATCGCTGAGATGCTCACTGTCTACTTGTCTTGTCATTTTGATATGGGAAAGCTCCTGTACCATATGCGAGGGGTACCCTGTTGGTGGTTCTCTATGATACGCATGTACTTACTATGACAAGAACTTACCGGTAACTAAAGTTGAGTAGCATGAGGAGCGGCCCTCATACTCAAGGGACATGAGATTGCCAACTTATATTTTGTCAAGCATATATTCCATCTTTGTTCACTTTAACCTTAATCACCTCAAGATGCTTATGATAGGGGCAATAAGAGCTCAAAGCTAGTAAGTACCATAATCTTTTGGAACCTCTTTATGAACTTGAAATACCTGCTTACCTCTATGAAGGGCCTTTATTCTACTTCTAAATTGAGTCGGTAAACCTATTCCTCTCTATCTCCAGTAAGCATTTGAGTTGTTGTGTTTCAAGCATTCATATGATGATTTATTCAATCATGTTCCTTATCTTTCTTGTTTGCACAAGACTCTTATCTAAATGAGTATTACTTTGAAAGCCATCATTGTGAAAAGCCTTTTATGTTTGAGCAAAGGGGACTCCTGTTATAAACTTCTTTACAAAAGCTTTGCTTGAAAACTGTTTACCAACTGTTCTCTAACCAAGAACAAAGTTTGCCAATCCCAATTATGATTTATCTTTATGCATCTTTATTGTGACTCCCATACTTGTTGCAAGCTAAGTTATATAATGGTGAGTTGCTTTCTTCTATGAGTTGTGTATTGGTAAGTGTGATGCTTCTTGTCCGTATTCTTTTTATCGACACTTCACTCCATAAACATGTGGACATGTTTACTGAGCTCAGTTTTCGCTTGGGGACAAGCGAGGTCTAAGCTTGGGGGGAGTTGATACGTCCAATTTGTATCACCATTCTGTATTATAATTTACCTCTATTCCTTGATATATTTCATATTAAGAGGTGTTACTTATGTTATTCCATCGTTTTTGCATGTTGGATGATTCTTGGAGGGTGAACTGCCGGAGTCAGGATTCAGATGGAAGAAGCGGTGTTTTGATGCAATTTCGCAAAGATCGGAAAAATACCAGAAAAACTACAGAAAATTATATTTTCCCAAAAGACGAAGGATGCCAGAAGGGGAGGCGGAGTTGGGCCACAAGGGGCCCATACCCCCCAGGCGCGGGCCACCCTGGGCCGTGCCTATAGGGGGTGTGGCCACCCTGGCCCACCTATGGCTCCGTCCTATCACATATATCTTCTCCTCGAAACCCTAAAGTCGTAGGGAGGGACCACAGAAATATTCCACCGCCTCTACGGGGCGGAAAACACCGAGAGAGAAAGAGCTCTTCGACAGACAGATATCTATCAGGGAAATTCCTTCCTGGAGAGGGGAGGTCGTCGCCATCAACACCATCATCAATCTAGACATCATCAAGATCATCATCATCATCCACACCATCATCTCCACCAGCACCATCATCTCCACTCCATCCCGCTGTAACAATTGTGTTGAATCTTGCATAGTTCTTAGGGAAACTTTCCCGGTGTTGATTACTATTGTAGTTGATGCTTGTGAGTGGAACCATTAAATTATTGTTTATGTTCAGATTGTTATCCATCATCATATCATCTTTGATCTTGATCCATATGTTGTCTCGTGAGTAGTTCGTTTAGTTCTTGAGGACATGGGAGAAGTCATGTTGCTAGTAGTGGAATTGTGTTGAGATATTATTCAATGGTTTAATATTTAAGTTGTGGTGATATTCGTCTAGTGGTGTCATGTGAACGTCGAGTACATGATACTTCACCATTTATGGGCCTAGGGGAATGCATTGTGTATTTGGCTACTAATTGTGGGGTTGCTGCAGTGACAGAAACCTGACCCCCCCGTTAGAAAATCTTTGCACAAGGGAGTGTAGGATCTCAGAGTTTAAGGCTGTGGTTAGGTTTTTATCTTAATTGCTTTCTTGTAGTTGATGATGCTTGCAAGGGGTTTAATCACAAGTATGTATTAGTCCAATTAAGGTCGGTACATTAGCACAGGTTCACTCACACAACACTTATATAACCAAAGAAGATTAATTAGCTATATGAAACGAAAGCACTTGACGGTATTCCCATGTGTCCTCGAGAATGTTTGATCCTTATTTCCACTGGCTTGTCCTTTGCTAAGAAAGGATTGGGCCACTTGCTGCAATTATTTGCTGTCTTTATTTACTTACACTTTATTTCCTTGCTTTATTAGAAAACCCCTAAAAATCCGTTTGCTAAGTATGTATAGAGATTTCCTGCTCCATACCACTAGTCAACACCTTCTGCTCCTCGTTGGGATCGACACTCCTATTTATCGAAAGTACTACGATACACCCCATATACTTGTGGGTCATCAACCGCCATCCCGAAGATTGTGGGACTGCCGAGTGCGTGCTATGGGATCTCCCTCCTTATTGGCATCGCTAGGGCGACGTGGATGGGCTGACTCGCATTGATGCACATGGCATCTTGATAGTTCATTGGCCACCCCAATCACCTCAGTCCGTCTTGATTTGTTGCATTCACCAAGGTTTTGATGGGAGGATCGGGGCATCTATGTATGCAGAAGAACCGTTTGATTCGGGAGGCTCCATCTCACTTACTCAAATCGATTTGATATTTCATGAAGTTTTTTGAGTTTACTTGTAGCTGTTTGGAAGAAGGATGTGTCTAGATGATTCTACAACAATGTTCATGATGAGTGGGGACGCTCACACTGGCAAATTTCATTCTTAGTGGTCTCTATTTTTCCAGGATGAAAACTCTTAGGCTAACCTTCGTGGTTGTACTGGCAATGAAGATTTTCGAGTCGTTTCCTTGTTGAATGCATGGTTTGGAGAGGGACCTTCTTCATGGTGAAAATTATGCATCTGACTAATTGGTTGGATCAGACGACGATGGTGTTTGTATATTATTTCCTTCCTAGTGGCATCATTTTGGAGAACCTTTTAGGAGTCTAGGTGTTGTCACCACTGGTGGTTCTTGTACTGCTATGAACCTCTGTTCAATACAACATGTACGTCGGGCCTAGCGCTTATAGATGCTGAAGCAAATGCCTAATCACCGCTCTCGTGCTGACGTAGCAAAAAAAAGCCGCCAGGGATAATTGCGTTGGAAAAAGTGCACATGCCCTGCTTTTTTGGCTCAGCAAATGTCATCCGCTGAGCTAGCACTTCTACGACAACAAGGCATTAACATCGCGACCCATTGTAGGCCGGCACTGCCTAGGTTTCGTGGATGTTGTGCATGGCTTGCACAATTTGGTGTCATACTATATACCTATGGACAACGCAGATTTTAGTGCCCGCAATGATCTTTTTCGGTGCAACCCATTTTAGCCTGTAGTTTCTATATTTAGGGTTAGCTTAATTACCATAAATGACAGATAATTATAATAAGTATCACACATGATGTTTCAAATATCATCACAAGTTCATAACACGTACCAATATGACATAGATAGCTATCAGTTCTACAATACTACATGAACCTAAACAGAATAGAACACCTTGGTTATCCATGACTTAACAAACGTCATTCTTTGAAGAGATCCCAAATTCTTCCTATAAAAAAGTAGTACGTTCACGCTTGTAAGGGTTGTACTTGCCACATGATAACTTTTATAGGTGCCCTCGAAGTCCTTGGTGAATGCTAACTACATGTTAAACAACACTGGATGGATTTTTCCAGCAAATCATTGATCCACTGCCTGGTCATACCCGGGAGCATAAGCGGGAGGTACCGCACATCGATATTCGGGGTTCTTCTAGCTAGCTCAATCACATAGAAGTAGTCTTGCAGATAGGTATTAGGTCGTGCTTCACCGTTATAAGGTTTGATGTTCCTTTCTATCTTGAAGCCGGAAGGAATCACCTCTTCATGAATGTGTGGGCCGAAACACTTCGGGCCAAGGTAAAAAGGCGTGGTCCATGGCCCTTGATGAGGACATCCCTATACTTACACCTACCCCAATTACTACTGAAGATATTCCAGTTGCTGCTAAGAAGGATCAGTTCAATAATATTAGAATTGGACCCATTACACGAGCTCGTGCAAAGCTACTTGAACAACAGGTGAATTCACTCCTAAATGAATCTGATGTTTATGATAATGAGAACTTTATACTGCATAAATCTATGCACTTGTGTATGATCAGGTTCGTTGAGGAAGCAAGCATGACACGAGGAGGAGAAGGGATGCAAGAGGAGACCATCATGATGATTGCCAAGGATGTGCGAGGGAGGAGCAGGAGGAAGGCGCAAGAGAAAATCATCAAGAAGGAAGGTTCAATTCGGACAGACAGAAGCTCTGAAATTGAAACGGGCGTGGATTCTTCATACGAACTCCAAATCAAGCAAATAAGTACTTGTTGGAAAGATAATTCCGAGAGCTTTCCAACGATTAATTACACGCCTCCAGACCCCAGATAATCCGGCCCCCACACCCCCGGATAATCCGTCCCTACTTTAGAAATTCTGCTAAGGACTTTGGGCGCGTCATGCAGTAAGGGGGCGGATAATCCACCCAAGGGAGGATAATCGAGGGGGAGTGGGCGAATAATATGCCCGTACTTAGGACGGATAATCCGACCCTAGAAGTTTCCATCAGAGCCGAACGGATCTGACTGTATCAGACACATTTTCGTTTCGCGTTTTTCGGACGTTTCGGCAGCCATATAAGCCTGGAAACGACCTCTAGTTTAGGTTAGACCACGTTAAAATTATTTTGGAGTTGTTTCTTATTAGAACCTCTGAAATTACCCTGTGATCCAATTATCTACTGCAATTGAGTGTGATCTATTGTTTCATTGGGAATTTGTAGATTGCAAACTGCCGTTCGTGGTCAACGGCTACGTGCGCAAGAGAGTGGTGTTGTAAATATCCCATAGGGTTCGAAAGTTGTTGCATCGACATCAGGGTTTGCGCGGGAGAGTTCATAGCTATACGATAGTTATCTATCATTCACCATCATCATCGCCAACTGCTTGTTGAGAAGATCGGGCCACCCCATATCAACCCTTCAAGCTATTCCTGGTTGTTCCCGCCATGAGTCGGGAGAGCGGGAGGGGGGTTATTTTGCGGTGTACATGATCTGGCTCTGCCAATACCTTCGCCTCCGTGATGGATGCTTGACGGTGGTGGCAGGGTGGCGATGGTGATTGTTTAGTTCTGCAACTTCTTACGCCTTGAGAAACACCGTGTCCTCCTTGGTTGACACCATGAGAGCCCCCATGACCATAGTGTTTATTTCCACTAGGGCGGTGTCCCCCTTGATCGTTGTGCTGCTCGTTGTTACTGCATCTTCCAATTTGGTCATTGTGATGCTCATTGTTGCGTCTTCCGCCATGGTTTTTCACTGGTGGAAACTGGGCTATTGGTCCCGGTTGGTACGGGGCTTTAGTCCCGGTTTCCCAACCGGGACGGGGCAATCGGGACTAAAGCCCTAACCTTTAGTCCCGGTTGCCCACCAACCGGACAAAAGGGTGCACACGTGGCAGCGGCAGAGGGCTAGGGCGGCAGAGCATTAGTCCCGGTTCGTAACACGAACCGGGACTAACAACCTTGCCTTGCGTAGATTTGGCCCATTTCTTCGGCAGAAGAATTCATTTGGCACATTTTGTTGCAAGGTGACATTTTCGCCACTTTTTGTGCCGCGGCAGAGAATTCATTTAGGTTGTTTTATTTTTTATTTAGTGTTTTGCACTTATCAATGAAGGAACCTTATATTACACAAGATCATCATGATAATATTACATTCAATACACGGATCGAGTTCATGCACTACATACAAAAGTTGCTATTCGATACTACCGGCGAATTCCTTCAAAGTTGCTATTTTTACAATCCCTATTGTCTATACACAGCCGAATAGTATTCCCCTTTTGGGTTTAGGACTTCTGCATCCAAGAATCCCGCCAATTCCTCCTAAATTGCTCGCGCTCGATCCTTTGGCAGAAGACTGTCCCGTAGACGTTCAATCTGATTTAAAAAAGGAGTCAGTCTATATGAATGAAACTAAACACAATTTGTTTGTAATTAAAAACTATAGAAATTGTTTACGTACGTGGAGTTGCTCTAAATTTCTGCCCTTCTCATCGCACGTCTGCCGGATGAACTCGCAAACATAGTATCCACATAGATTGTTACCTGGTCCCTGTGTCAGGCACTTTACGAGAATAGATTTCAATTAAAATAATAATCAAGCATGATAATAACTGTATCAAAACTAGAATCAAAGAGATGCGCGGATATAGCTAGTGGTGCTTACATTTAGTGGTTGAAATGTAAGCTCCTCTTTCCAAACACCCCTAGCCTTGTTGGTGAACCGTTTCCAAGCGCTGCCCGGCGAAGAAAACGAATAAAAGAAGTTATTAATTACTTGATATCATAAAATTCACGAATGTTGCCGATATAGTGTCGTAATGATTACAATTACCGCTGGAGAAGCATCTGCATGTCCTTCCACGTCTCAAGGGGTTTATGTTTCGAGTCCATGACTAGTACACGCCCTTTGTCAAGTTGAATGATTAATAGAAATAGTGGAAGCTGCAAATGCATAACTAATCATTTATATACTTAACATCGAGTAAGCGAAATAGAAAGTGTATACAAGACAATAACACTCACTCGAAGTTGTAAGGAAAAAGTATTTCCCTTCTGGTTTCTTGAAACCTTAACGCGTGTACTATATTATCCTTCGTATCCCGGGGGCTTATTTTGAGATTAGCTTCATGAACTCAATATGGGTCAATGAAGCCAATGTCATAGATTTGTCCTCTGCTGCATTCGAGAATCTTCATTCTGCATATTACAGTATGATTATATACATGCAATAAACAAAGTGAGATAGCTGGAGACTAAATTAATTACAGAATTAGTACTTACAGACAATAGGCACTGATGATCGATTTGTCCAAGGCGTCTTGATTGAATAATTGAAATAGTTCATCAAATTCAATGGATATCATGTCATCCTTTTCTTTCCCATGATGCTTTTTTGTAACCCTCAGCACTATCCAGTTAGCCCGGCCTTTGTGGCATGCATGTACCATTATGCAATCTTCGCATTTTGTTGGAAGATTGTTTACCTCCTCAGTTTGACGAGAGGTTTGCCGTCTTGGTATTTGTATGCTACTTCACTCACAGGAAGAACTCTAATCGGGATAAGTATCTGGCAATACTCATACCTTGAGCAGCAGCTTCTCCAGTGTGCAACTACCTCTAGATCATCTTGATCTTTGACCCCATATTTGCTCGACCCACATTGGTTTGGAAAATCACCTTGAGAGGCGCAAGTCTGCTTTTGCTTGTTCTCCGAGCTGGGCAACAGATTTCGCTTGCATCAAGATCGATCTTGAGGCTTTTTGTGCCGCATGTGACTTGAGAATAGAACGCTCATAGTCGATGACAGCTTTGGCTCGGGTTGATGAAGAGTCTTTAGCATTTTCAACACTTGGATTTTTCTTCTTTGGTCTTTGGGAACTCTGGCTCTTTCGGTCGCCTCGACTTAGCGAAAAACGCTGTTTCGCATCAACGATCGCCATCTCCTCTTCAAGATACCATAAGCTCTCTTGGGAGGAACCTTTGGTACTTTTGGAAGAGGCTCTTGTTTACGTTTCGGCGATCGCTTACCACGACGCACATTAGCGGTACGCTTACGCTTTTTATCCTGAGGCGCCGGTGATGGCTCCCGCGGCGATGGCTGCGCCGGAGATTGGTGAGGCGACGAAGACGGCTGTCACGGCGGCGACGACCTCGCTGGAGACGGCTGAGGCGGTGGTGAAGATGGCCTTGGCGTGTGATTTCGAAGCACGGTACATTCCTTCGGCCATAGAATGGTGACGTTTTTTGCGTCTCCCAAGATGCGATCATCCCTTCACCTGCAGGGTAGTGAAGATCCAAAACTTCAAAGGTGGGCATGATTTCATCCACCCCGACAACAGCGTAGCCCTCTGGAACCGGACGACAGTGGTAAGTTGGTGTGGGTCCAATTGGTAAGGCATAGCCGACCGCCACCTTCACTGATATGTTCACAACTTTGACATGTAGCTCGCAGTGTGTCATCTCTGTGATATCATCCACTGGGTAGCCAACAGGAGCCATCGTCGGTGCACCATCGTCATCGCCATTGTCATCACCCGGGACCTCGGTGGAAGCCACACTGATTTTTCGATTATTCGATAGGCCGGTAGCATTGAATGCAGTGTGCTGCTGAGATGGGCCGGTAGTACTTTGCTCTTTAAGTGCGTTAATTTCATCTTGTTGTTGCTTTAATCGTTCTTCAATTAAACGCATTCGCTCTTTCTGACTATCTGCTTCAACTTTCGCCCTGTCCTTTCTCCTCTGACGGCTTCTATCAGGATATTTCTTCCTCTCTTCGGGAAACCCAGTCCTCCATGGTTGGGAGCCTCTTGTGCCTCGTGTCCGTCCATCATGTTCCTTATTTCCAAGGGCGAGTGTGAGCTCATCATTCTCTCTATCGGGAATGAAGTCCCCATCTTTAACAGCCTTTACTGTTTTTCTCATCCTCTCGATTGGCAAGGGGTCTTCTTTATGTCGTATGTTATATATACACCTCCCTTCCGAGTCCAACGTGCCCCCATGCCCTTAAAACCAATTCCTTGCACGTTCTACCCAATCGTCTGTCTTTGGGGTGATCTTTTTATCACACAGTTCATTCTCAAGTTTATCCCACTTAGGAATGCCAGCCCTGTAGCCACCTTGCCCCATAGTATGGTGATACTTCTTGTTAGCAGCATTCAGCTTATTCGTTGCAGACATTTTCTTAGCTTTTTCTGATGTCTTGTATTCCACAAACTCAGCCCAGAATGGTTTTATCTTCTCAAACTGAATATTCTTGAAATCGGGAGTCTTCTCTTTCACGACATAGTCAAGGTGCAATCTTTTCTTCCAGTTGGTGAAACACTGGGCCATCTTCTTCAAAGCCCACTCCCTGACCTTAGCCTCCATGGCTCTCCCATGTTGTAAGGCGTCCTCAACTGGATCCTCCGCATTTGGATCCAGCTCTATCTTCGGTAGTTTGAAATTAACCATGAGCCTATTCCACAGTAAATCTTTGGCGTGGTTAGGGACAAATAAACATGTTCCCTCTTCATCCGCATTAGCAGGCCTATTCCAATTTCTAATGGTGATCGGGATTAAGTCCCTAACGATTACTCCACATTGTGCCACAAATTTGGTTGCGACAACTTCGGGAGCTATCGATTTGCCGTCTTCAGCGACATCTTCGATCCTGAGCCTCTCATGGTCTTGCAACTTTTTGGTTGGGCCTCGTCTGCTCTTTTCAGTAGATTCCTTCGATCCGGAGGGCTAAAAGAAGAAAGATCATCGTTACTATTTCTATATAGATAGCAGATGATTAATTAATGAATTGATTATATTACATGCACCTCACGGAGCTAGCCGTCTTCTCGATTACACAAGGCATCGCCTTCTCCTCATGAAGGCAACACCTTCAACCTCAAACAAGTCGTCTATTCCGGTAAAAAGAGGATCACCCTCGCCGGAGTTGTTCAGAAACGTTGATACGTCTAAATTTTCTTCCCCACGGATCACACCTTGGATCAACTCTTCCTTTTCTTCGTCTCTGACGTGTGGGTCCATATTTTCTGCATAGGTGGAAAAACGAATAAGTCAAAGCGGCTAAAGGAGAAAGTTAGGTTCGGTGTTGAGAGATATAAACCCTAATTCAGAGAAACCCTAATATATACATACACAATAATAAAAATGAAGAGAAACCCTAAACCCTAAACCTAGCTACAAAAAGGAAACCGTGTAGTAGATAGGTAACTCTAGCTAAAATCAACTAAAATCAATATTCCGGAGTTCCGAGGGGTGTAAAACCTAGTTCGGAGAAACCTCGGATGCATATGAGAGGGGAACATGAGTAGGGATGTCAAACGGCGCGCCAGCGGCGCCACATATCGCCATATAATCTTATCATAGGCTTATTTTCTTCCGGATAATTTCTACAATCATAAATCTATAACTAACAGCAAATAAGTGGCACTAAATGGGATGCCGTTTACATCCCTAAACATGAGTATAAGGCTACAAAAGGGAAACTATCCAGCAGATAGGTAACACTAGATACTAACAAAATACCATATCTCGCAATGGTTTTGACCGCGCGACCCCTTCGCCCATGTCTCGCCCACGCGTGAGCGAACATGGGAACTCCCATCGGCGCCGCCTCCTCCCTCCTCTCCTCACCTTCCCCGAGCAAATAGAGCTTCTGCCTCTCTCTTGCCACAATACACCCGCCCCACGCATCCCTCAAGACGCCTCCCATGTCTCATGGAACTGCCACCGACATCCCCTTTTCCCGAGCCTTACAAACCCGACATGAGGGAGTATAAATCTACCATTGAGTAAATGTGATACTCCTATAGCAAATGAGGATAGTCCGATGATAAGGATGCGATTAGGGATGGCAATGGGGCCCCGAAACCCACAAACCCGATGGATACCCGCCTTAAATGGGGAGGGTTTGGTAAAAAGTTAGACCCTCCAAGTTTAATGGGGCGGGTATGGGGGTGGCAAACCCATACCCGCAGACCCGCAGACCCGCTCTAAGCCTTAATCCTATCCCTAATAATCATATGACTAACCACACTTCCACGCCATGCCATGCACGCACAACACACATCACATGCACACGCTGGAATATGGAGTCTGAAGGCGGGACACGCACGCACGTCCATTTTCACCAAACCCATCCTACTATCCCATTGTTTTCTTCCGCATGCATCAGCGTCGCTCCGTCTCATGCGCTGGTGCCATCCCTAGGTGTGATGATGCACAACCTTTTTTTCAAACAGGGGCAAAAGCTTTCCCTGGGCCGAGGCCCATCTCCTCTCTTTCCTGCCTGCCACCTAGAGCAACCCGCCGCCCACCAAGCCCGGCCCACCTAGCAGACTGGCCACCGCCGCCCAGCAGCAGAGAGGAGGGAGAGGCGAGATGGGCGTACCTCTTCTAGAGGAGATGACCGGCCAGCGGGGAAGAAGCGCGGCGCGATCGTCGAGGAAGAAGCGCGGCCTTGATCGTCGAGAAGGAGACACGGGCGGTGGCGGCCGGGCCTTGGCGGTGGCGGGAGGCGGAGGCGGCGGCATCGTCGGGGAAGGGCGGGCAAGGCGTCGTCGATGAAACAGAGAAGCAGAGAATAGTGAGATGGAGAAGAAGAGAAGTTATAAAGGGGAGGGAGTATACGTCCCGGTTGGTGGCTCCAACCGGGACTAAAGGGGCATACGTCCTGGTTGGTGGCTCCAACCGGACTAAAAGATCGTCCGGTTGGAGCCAACCGGGACCTATACTCAATTTTCAGCAGATGAAGGCGCTGAGGTCTTTAGTCCCGGTTGGTGGCTCCAACCGACATATTCCCTTTTCAAAAATTTTCGTATTTTCTCTGTTCCCTTATTTTTTATTTTGGGGTTTAAATTTGTATTGTTTTTTAAATGATAATTAATTTGGAATTTAGAAAAACTTTAAACATAAAAAGTGTTTGGATTTGAATAAATAATTCAAAACCATTTTCTGTTTTAAAAAATAATTAATGTAACCATTTAAAATATGGACCATTTAAAATTAAAAATGAATTAACTTATATTTTTTTAATATCAATTTAGAATTTAGAAAAACTCTAAACATAAAATGTGTATGGATTTGAATAAATAATCCAAAACCATTTTCTATTTTTAAAAAATAATTAATGTAACCATTTAAAATTAAAAATGAATTAACTTATATTTTTTGAATATTAATTTGGAATTTAGAAAAACTTTAAACATAAAAAGTGTTTGGATTTTTCGAAACATGATCAATATACCAAGTCTGGTATTTTTCCTTTCAACTATGTAACATAATATGACACCACGCGAAGGATTTTCATTGTTCGTATTTTTTTGAATTTATTATGCCCGTTTTGAATTATCTGAATTTCTAACTATGGTCGAACCGGTGTGCATGAAGATAGGGGACGAGCATCGTTAGAACTTGCATTGGATCTCTGAAGAAACCACATATTGCGAGTCTAAAAATGATTTTTTCAAAAAATCACGGGCGATAGATCATGTACCTGTAGTACAAACCGGACTCACTTCCTACCGATTCGACAGACATTTGTCATTTTTACCCAGGATGGACGAAAAGGTTTGAGATGTACCGGTTGGGAGATAGTCCATGTAAGGTGGTCTAGTATTTTAGGAAAATGGGACGGTAGCATTCTGAAACGGCATTTTGGTGGTTACTTCACAAAACGACCCGTTTTTTGCGCTCGGAAAATGGAAAAGGGCCTTTCCGTGCGACAAAAAGGAAAACTTCCTCCTGCAACATTGTTCTCCATATCAATGTCCACACACATGCATAATATGGGCACAACATCACAAACTATGCCGTGATTCAGCACATAACATCGGTCATTTGGACCGAAAGCAATGAAACCTCGAACATGATAGGTCATTTTGTGAAGGTTTTTTCGAAACATGATCAATATACCAAGTCTGGTATTTTTCCTTTCAACTATGTAACATAATATGACACCACGCGAAGGATTTTCATTGTTCGGATTTTTTTGAATTTATTATGCCTGTTTTGAATTATCTGAATTTCTAACTATGGTCGAACCGGTGTGCATGAAGAAAGGGGACGAGCATCGTTAGAACTTGCATTGGATATCTGAAGAAACCACATATTGCGAGTCTAAAATTTTTTTTTTCAAAAAATCACGGGCGATAGATCATGTACCTGTAGTACAAACCAGACCCACTTCCTGCCGATTCGGCAGACATTTGTCCTTTTTACCCGGGATGGACGAAAAGGTTTGAGATGTACCGGTTGGGAGATAGTCCATGTAAGGTGGTCTAGTATTTTAGGAAAATGGGACGGTAGCATTCTGAAACGGCATTTTGGTGGTTACTTCACAAAACGACCCGTTTTTTGCGCTCGAAAAATGGAAAAGGGCTTTTCCGTGCGACAAAAAGGAAAACTTCCTCCTGCAACATTGTTCTCCATACCAATGTCCACACACATGCATAATATGGGCACAACATCACAAACTATGCCGTGATTCAGCACATAACATCGGTCATTTGGACCGAAAGCCATGAAACCTCGAACATGATAGGTCATTTTGTGAAGGTTTTTTCGAAACATGATCAATATACCAAGTCTGGTATTTTTCCTTTCAACTATGTAACATAATATGACACCACGCGAAGGATTTTCATTGTTCGGATTTTTTTTGAATTTATTATGCCCGTTTTGAATTATCTGAATTTCTAACTATGGTCGAATCGGTGTGCATGAAGATAGGGGACGAGCATCGTTAGAACTTGCATTGGATCTCTGAAGAAACCACATATTGCGAGTCTAAAAATAATTTTTTCAAAAAATCACGGGCGATAGATCATGTACCTGTAGTACAAACCGGACCCACTTCCTGCCGATTCGGCAGGCATTTGTCCTTTTTACCCGTGATGGACGATTTCGGCAGGCTGGGCCAGGCAGCACTAATGATAGGGGTGAGTGTCGACATTATGTCGTGCGGCGTGTACCTTGTCCCGGATGGTGTCACCAACCGGGACTAAAGATCAACCTGTAGTCCCGGTTGGAGACACCAACCGGGACAAAACACGAGTCAGCACTAATGATAGGGGTGAGTGTCGACATTATTTCATAAGTGTCGACATGCCGAGCTGCTTGTACTATAAATAGACATCCTTGCGAGTACAGTCCTCCAGCCAGTTTGAGGCATCTCCAAGATGGTTTTCGAGCGAGGACACTCTGCGGCCGGTTTGAGGAGATGCCGACGGAGCCCAGTCCTCCGGCATCTCCGAGAAACTGGTCATAGAGGCACTCCCTAATATGTGAAATCAGTTAGCTCCGAGGCGTATTGATCTAGTTAGAGAAGTTACAAGTTGCAAGATGGTTTTCGAGAGCAGGGACACCACTGCGGCCAGTTTCACGGAGATGCCGACGGAGCCCAGTCCTCCGGCATCTCCGAGAAACTGGTCATAGAGGCACTCCCTAATATGTGAAATTAGTTAGTTCTGAGGCGTATTGATCTAGTTAGAGAAGTTACAAGCTGCAAGATGGTTTTCGAGAGCAGGGACACCACTACGACCAGTTTCAGGGAGATGCCGCCGGATCCTAGTCCTCCGGCATCTCCAAGAAACTAGTCATAGAGGCACCCCCTAATATGTGACTGCGCGCGTTTGGAGATAAGATATTAATGGTAAGTACGAATCCGGGACTAACACTCAAGACATTTATTAATATTAAAAACTGAGACTACAAAACCGGGACTGCGCGCGTTTGGAGATAATATGTCCCTAATACGGGACTAACACTCAAGACATTTATTAATATTAAAAACAGAGACTACAAAACCGGGACTAAAGGCCACAAACCGCGAAAGATATCCTTCGGTCAAGCCACAAACCGCGAAAGACATGAACTAGAGTTACATAATATGAGCATGAACTTCTTGGCATATGTCCTTCCTTATGATCGCTTCATACGTAACCATGGAGCATCTTCTTTACTTAACGGAATGCTTGGGTCAGTTTTCACTGTGAAGGGCGGAATTTTATCAAACTTATTATAATCTTCTGACATGTCTGTCTTGTCCTCGATTCCCACGATGTTTCTTTTTCCTGAAAGAACTATGTGACGCTTTGGCTCATCATATGATGTATTCGTTTGCATATTTTTTCTTTTTTTTGGTCTGGAGGACATGTACTTCACATAGAAAACCTGAGACACATCATTGGCTAGGACGAATGGTTCATCTCTATAACCAAGATTGTTGAGATCCACTGTTGTCATTTCGTACAACTGGTCTATCTTTACCCCTTCCCCATTCAGGTTGACCCATTTGCAGCGAAACAAAGGGACCTTAAAAGAGACTCCATAGTCTAGTTCCCATATCTCCTCTATGTAACCATAATATGTGTCCTTTTGTCCATTCTCGTCTATTGCATCAAAGTGGACACCACTATTTTGGTTGGTTCTCTTTTTATCTTGGGCGATCATGTAGAATGTATTCCCATTTATTTCGTACCCTTGGAAATTCAATATAGTAGAAGATGGTGACGCGGCCAACAAGTATAGCTGATCTCCAACAGTGGTGTCATTCAAGAGATGTGTCCGCATCCAACCACCGAAAGACTTCATGTGTTCATCTGTAATCCATGATTCAGGCTTCCCCGGGTTTTTGGAGCGTACAATATTCTTGTGTTCCTCGATATACGGAGCTGCCAAGGTGGAATTATGTAGAACTGTGTAGTGTGCTTTAGTGAAAGAATCCCCGTCCCTACATAGCATTGCTTTCTTTCCCAGCGTGCCTTTTCCACTTAGTCTTCCCTCATGCCGCGAGTCAGAAACACCAATCGGCTTAAGGTCAGGAATAAAGTCAACACAAAACTCAATGACCTCCTCTGTTCCATATCCCTTGGAGATGCTTCCTTCTGGTCTAGCACGGTTATGAACATATTTCTTTAAGACTCCCATGAACCTCTCAAAGGGGAACATATTGTGCAGAAATATCGGACCAAGAATGGCAATCTCTTCCACTAGATGAACCAGGAGATGCGTCATAATATTGAACAAGTATGGTGGGAACACCAATTCAAAACTAACAAGACATTGTACCACATACTTCTGTAACCTTGGCAGAATATCTGGATTGATTACCTTCTGAGATATTGCATTGAGGAATGCACACAGCTTCACAATGGGTACTCGAACATTTTCCGGTAGAAGCCCCCTCAATGCAATCGGAAGCAACTGCGTCATAATCACGTGATGATCATGAGACTTCAGGTTTTGGAACTTTTCTCCGCATATTTATTATCCCTTTATATTAGATGAGAAGCCCGACGGCACCTTGATACCGTAAAGGACTTCAAAAATATTTCCTTCTGCTTTGGTAAGAGCATAGTGCACGACTTAAGTGACGCCTTTATCCGCCTTGTTATGTGTATGCATGTTCTTTGGGACTTTCATAATTTGTTGGTCCTCCTGCTTTGTGTGTATCTTTTGTCTTCCCATACACGCCTAGGAATCCTAGCAGTTCACGCAGAGATTCTTCGTCACGTGCATCACGTCAAATGAAGAGAGGACACGCAGGACTTTCCAATATGGCGTATCCCAAAATATAGATTTCTTCTTCCACATGGGTGCGTGTCCCGTACGCTGCGTCGTTCGAACTGATTGACCACCGACCCTTTCCAAAGATTACTTCTATGTCTTTGACCATAACAAATACATCATCACCAAAGAGGAGTTCAGGCTTCTTCCGGTGATCTGCCTCACCTTTGAAATGCTTGCCTTTCTTTCTTACGGATGATTGGTCGGAAGAAATCGTCGATTTGCTGTACACTACCTTCTTGCATTTATGCAAATATGTACCTTCGTCTTATCTAAACAAAGGTGCATGCCTTATATCCCTTGTTTGTCTCCACGAAAGGTTACTAAGAGCAGGCCAATCATTGATGGTCACGAATAATAACCCTCGTAGATCAAATGGCTCCTGTTTGTTCTCATCCCACGCACGTACACCTGGTTTGCCCCACAACTGTAAGAGTTCTTCAACTAATGGCCTAAGGTACACATCAATGTCGTTGCTTCGGGCCTTGGATGAGCACTGGCATCATAATGAACTTACGCTTCATGCACAACCAAGGAGGCAGGTTGTAGATACATAGAGTCACGGGCCAAGTGTTGTGACTGCAGCTCTGCTCCCCAAAAGGATTCATGCCATCCGTACTTAGACCAAACCATAAGTTCCTTGCGTCACCTGCAAAGTCTGGAAAGTCTCTCTCGATTTTTCTCCACTGTGACCCATCAGCAGGGTGTCTCAACTTCCCGTCTTTCTTACGGTCTTCTTTGTGCCATCGCAACAACCTGGCATGCTCTTTGTTTCTGAACATGTGTTTCAACCTTGGTATTATAGGAGCATACCACATAACCTTAGCAGGAACCCTCTTCCGGAGGGGCTCTCCCTCAACATCACCAGGGTCATCTCGTCTGATCTTATACCGTAACGCATTGCATACCGGGCATTTATCTAAATTCTCATACTCCTTACCGCGGTAGAGGATGCAGTCATTAATGCATGCATGTATCTTTTGCACATCTAATCCCAGAGGACAGAGAGTCTTCTTTGCTTCGTAGGTACTCTCGGGAAGTTCGTTATGTTTTGGAAACTTCGACTTCATTATTTTCAGCATCTTTTCAAATGAGGAGTCAGTTAGACCACACTATGCCTTCCATCGCAACAATTCCAGTGTGGTACCGAGCTTTGTGTTGCCATCTTCACAATTTGGGTACAACAATTTCTTGTGATCTTCTAACATGCCCTCTAACTTCAACTTCTCATTTTCTGTTTCACAGTCTCGCTTTGCATCAGAAATGACCCTACCAAGTTCACCAGCCGGCTCATGTGATGCCCGTTCTTCACCTCTTTCCTCTCTATTGTCTTCCATTGCAGTATCACTGTATTCAGGAAACATATGATGATAGTTGTTATCATCATCTCCTTCTTCACCATCTTCCATCATAACCCCTCTTTCCTCGTGCTTGGTCCAGCAATTATAGTTAGGCATGAAACCTTTCATAATCAGGTGGCCGCGAATGATTTTCGAGGAAGAGTACTCCTTGTTGTTCCGACATTGAACACATGGACAACGTATAAATCCATTCTCTTTGTTTGCCGTAGCCACATCGATAAATTTATCCACGCCTTTCATATACCCGGCTACGCGCCAGTCACCGTATATCCATTCCCGACCGTTCATCTGCATCATATAAGTAATTTTATCAAAAAACAGGACATCATAAATAGTGAAATAACCAATTCACATCGACACATGAATTGTATCAATGACCTAGAAAAGATAAGATTGCTAACCTCGATCGAGGGAAATAAAGAGGAGAAAGCTCAAGTGCGTCTCGGACACCTTCTATATTTTTGTTCTATGAGAAATTCAACGGGATTATTTACTCAAACATTTCATCAAACACCTTCAATGCATACATACAAGAGAAAAAACTAGCACACCCCTCACACCTTCCACCATTCGAAAAAACAGAGTGGAGATGAGGGGGACGTGCATTTATAGAGGCGGAGAATACGCCTTTGGAGCCAGAATCGGGACTAAAGGTGTGCCACGCCACGTGGTCGTGGCCCAACCTTTAGTCCCGGTGGCTAACAGCGACGTATTCCTTCACTAATCGGGACGCATGTCCCCTGCGCGCCCGAATCGGGGCGTGTCGAAGATTAGTCCCGGCTAAACCGGGACTAATACTTCGAGGGGGCGCGAACGGATGACCCTTTTTCCACTAGTGTTTGTGCACATAGTCCTTGCTCCTATGTTGTTCCCCTGCATCACGGATCTCGATACCACCTTGTGGAATGTCGTAGCACGTCCGCCTAAGAGGTGGCATGTTGGAGCGTGGATGTGGTTGTGGCTCCTCATGACGGTGACTATCCCGGTAGGGTTGCGATTTGTCTCTACTCTGACTTAGATGGGGTGTGGGCACATAGCCGGATGTTGGTAGCGTTTCCCTTTGGAGGAGCCAGAAGAGATTGGGATTGCATCTGTATGGTTGCGTGTGTCCTGACTTCGGCGCTCGGTTGAGATTCTGTGGGACTCGTTATCCCAAGGGTCCCTGTGTATCTTTTCCATTTGGGGTTCTGCCCTAGTCCCGTTGTGGGCACTAGACTTGCAAGCATCCTCCCTGGAGACTAGTTTGCCAGAGGTGGTAGCCTTGTCCTGCTCCTGCAAAGCCTTAGACTAGTATGCTGACAAAGTCATATACTTGAGTAACGGCCTCTAGCGACTAATCTTGCTCCAATAGAGTTTTTCCTGTGGCCATATTCTGGACGGGAATTGTCATGACTTGATGGCCATTCTTGTCATAATATGACACATCATTAAGTTGGATTGGCTTTCCTGTAGGTTTTTTGGCCGAGGCAAAGTCCAAAACCTTCCGCGTAAACATATCATTGGTAGCAGGGTGAGGCTGCTTCTTCATCCGATTAAGCATACACTTGTACTCATATTTTAGCTCCTCAGTTTCTTTGAGGGATTTCTCTGCCCTTGACATGTTCCTCTCGATGGTTGATTTAGCCTCCAAGACAAATTTAGCATCCTCTAGAATCTTCTTGTGCTTCTTCTCAAGATCCGCAATGTTCTTGATATGATATAGCTTTATAGGTTTTGTGAGGGTGTCGCCGAAGATCATCTTGTCCATTGGGGTTACAAACAGATTTCCCGCCCCTGAGGATGATGGCAGAGGTGGAGGGAGATCTCATGCAGATTGGTTAGCTCCACCTACGCCGGTTTGAAGTTCTTGGGGTTGCTAATCTTTTGCATTGGAATCGCTGCCGGAGGTGGCATGGTCTTGGCTGCATCTTTTGGGATAACAACTTCATTACCCATGGCTGCCACCTTCGACGCATGGTCTATTGTTGGTCTCGTAACTCCAACTTCAATGATGACTTGGTCATTAGCTATGTTGTTTGGGTTCATCATATAAACGTGCTGGACATTAGGAGGATGGTCTATGATCTCTCGCGAGCGATTTGAGCCTCATGTTCCTTCATCATAGCATCATATTCCTCTGAGCTGCCTGATTCGCAATCGAGGTCGCCAATCTCGGAGTTGAGGGCCTCCATGATGGATTCAGATTCACCTCTGCCCTCCTTGGAAGCGGAGCTTGGATCTGTCTCCATGTAGGCATTGAAATAACTTTTTAGATTTTCTGAGAGCTGGGCGGCTATAGCACAACCATCTTTGGTCGCGTCGGCATACCGACTAGCAATCCCAATCATGTTGTTGATGTCAAGCTTGTGCTCGTCCATCAAACATAACAACTTGTGAATGAGTAGTGATCCCTGAACTAGTCTGTTAATGAAGCACTGGACGACAGTCTCATTCGTGATTCCCTGGCAGGTCCTTCGTCTCAAGCCATCTAGCGATGAAGGTGACAAGGTGTCCATGGTTCGTTTGGCATACGAACACACCGAACCAGATCCAATACGTTGATATAGCCAACAAAGTGATACCTCTGCTTCTCTAACATCTGGGAGACCCATGCAGATTTTCTTTGGTCTTCCACTATTATTTCACGCCCTATGGTGGTTTGGGTGGGACTTGATTTTTCCAGATCTAGAGCAGGAAATTCTTGAGAGAGATCCTGCTCTAATCCATCTTCCATAATCGTCTCCGGCCCTAAGGTGGTCCCCGTGGGTCTTGGGATGAAGGTGGACTCCTGGATGATAGATCCCGAGCCAACTTAGTCGATGAAGATGTGGACCTCCCCAAAGGGGACGATGTGATGGCGGGTGACGTTATCCCTTGTCAGAGTCAAGGTGATCGTTGGGGACAATTGAAATATTACTGGCGTTGAGGACGCGACTGATGATGACGGTGTCACCGATGCCTATGAAGGTGGATCCATGCTCCAGGCGCTTCTCGCCCAACCCTAGCTACTCGAGCACAACAACTATCACTTAATGTCGAGAAGCAGACGCACAGGCGGAGCCACCGCAAATGGCTACTGAACATGCAACCTCGCCGTCGACGAAGCGTGGACGTTGTATCGTGCGGTACCCGTGCCCACAGGACTACCACCTCCCAAGCAGTGGCTAGAGGATGGCACCGAACGATGTTGGCATCCCGCCGATGCCCAGGCTTGGCAGCAAGGCCTGGTATGAGCAGACCTGGGATCAATAGAGGGGCCTGCACCAGCAGAGCGCGCGTCCCCCTTGTGGGCTGTCAACGACAATGATGAGTGGTAGCTCTAGATTTTTTAGGCGTCGTGGACGGAAGGCATGGAGGACCTCGAAGGCCTCATCGAACACCCCAACTCCTACAACCAGGAGGGGTGCGCCCGGTTCGGGGTCGTGTCGGGCTGCACCACCGAGTCCGCCATCAAGCATGTTTGGCGCGGCGACGATCACCTGGAGATGCCGTCCCTGCCGTCGCCAGCACGAGCTCCACCACGAGTGGCACAGTGGCTTCCAAGGGCCTCGACGACAATGTCCGGGTCCTCCTTGCGCTCGTTGTCCTCCAACGGGCCAGAGCGCTCCTCCAGCCAGTCCTCCTCGTGCGCCTCCCTACCCCGTACATAAACACTTTTGCTTCGGTCCCCTCCCCCCCTCCTCCCTCCTTTTCAAACTTTGACAAACAAAAACTCATACCAATTGTTTTCAGGACCGTACGAACCCACCCGAAGTCCATATGGTCCTCTTAAACGTATACTCCCCGTACAAGAATACTCATGTGCCTGCAGAAGCGAAAATCGTAAGTTATATAACAGCAACAATAAAAAAATTAAATATGACATGCAAAGACGTAGATCGCGATAATAAGAGGTGAGATCAGCCGTCCGGGACATGGATTATACTCAGTTCGACCGAGTACACATATACGGAGATATACGTGGCCTCGATATGGGTTTCGACGGGTCAAAGAAATAAAATGGTCCATAAAACTTAAGTTTAGGGGGGGGGGACCGAAGCACACCTCGTACCTAAAAGGGAGTTGGAGGAGGAGTTCACGTTGTCGGCGAGGCGCAACCCGTCGCGGGGGATTATCATCGGCGAGCTACGCCAACTGGAGCCGCCCAAGAGTAGCCAACGCGCGCCGTCCCAAGCCAAAGTCGGAGGAGACACTAGGCGGCGAGTCTGCTCTGGCCACCCTCCTCTGCCAGCAACGCCTCCTAGCGAGCGCCGATGACCCCGAGAACATGCCCGGCTTTGGCTCGACGTGGTTGGACTTGGTGAATGCTCACGACGCTTAGGAGGGGATGGTCGACCTAGCAATCAAGCAGTCCATCCGCGAAGCCGACCGGGAGCTCATCGACATGACGCACAACAACGACGGCGCTGGTCCCAGTGGCGTCATCAAGGATGAGCACATTGACGGCACAGGGCCAAACGACATCATCAAGGAAGATCCGTTAGACTTAGCGTCTTCGACCAATACGTCAGCGTTCTCTTTCCCGGCGATTGCCGCCTCCGCCGTTAGATTAGTGTTTCCTTAAATTTTGTTTGTTTTAGTTGAATTTGATTTGAACCTTGTAAAATTTAACTTAGTTTGAATGAAAATTTAAGTTTCCGTTCGTATTCAATTTTTTCAAAGAAATCATTTGGGACAAAACATAGTTGCCGGACGCAGAAAAAAATTCGTCTGATCTCTTTCCTCCAGTATTTGGTGTTTTTCTTGGCCATTGTAGTGTGAGGCTATGCTTAAATCTCTCAAACTCTCACCACATGCAAAGGTTAGAGAGACAAGTGCGGGGGTTTAGGGAAGAAACGGCGGACACCGCTCCCTCTCCCTCGTCTCCAATGCTACGGAGAATGGGAGCGAGCCATTTTTTCCTCCTATTTCCAAGCAATTACCGTTTTCTTCCCCAATTTTTTTGGGGATCTTTTCCCCGCATTTCTGGTCCTCTTGTCTGATTCCAGCATCCGCCGAATTAGTTGATTTGGAGAATTGCAGGATTGCGGATCCGCAGCACTGGTATGTTCCGATTTGCGAGGACAATCTTGTTTGAATTTGCGCGTGTGCATATGAGAACCCTAAATGCTAAATCGGTGCAGTTCTTTTGCAGGATAGATTAGACACTGTTGCTCCAATTGTTGGTGATAATTGGGGAAAAACTGTTGCTAGGCTGACAGCATCGTGATAATTGCAGACCTTTGCAGCATTGGCAAAGTTTTTCTTGGGGAAATCTTCATCTTATGGAACCTGAAGAATGTAGCCAAGATTGCAGCACTGTGGTTTCGTCATTTACAATTTGGTATGATTTGAGTATCTTTGTGCCGCACTAATGGGGAATCCACATGAAAGATTGGGCTTTTGAGCAACCTACATGCACATTAGTGGTACCCTGATCTTTCATGGCTGCGAAAGCTCGTGCGAGGTCGCGAGACTTTTTGCGGCAATTCTGGTCGGTGCTGTGCCATGCTCTCAGCGAATGCTTCCTGATCCTAATGCTCCTTGTGATTGCCGTGGTGTCGTATACCGCAACAAGGTTTGCACGCGTCTGCAGGATTCGGTCACCCTGCATGCTGTGCTCCAGATTAGATAAGGTTCTACATGGCAAGTCCTGGTTCTCTGAAGAACTGATTTGTGCTGCACACAGGTTGGAGATCGCACGCTTATCGTATTGCCAGATTCATAGCAAGCTCGCACATTCTGATGATTTATGTGAAAAATGCCTTCTTTCATGCTCTGGACCAGTTGGTAAGCCAGGCAACCAGGCAAATATGAGCTCTAAGGAGAAGGCAGATAATCGGTCACGATCTAGCCACACACAACTATGTTCTTGTTGTTCAGAGCCATTCAAAAAGAGGCCTAATGCACACAGGATATCTGAGGAGGTAAGTGGCAGGTCTCCAGATGACGGTATGAGGAAAGTGAAGCAGAGAAGCATAGCCATGGCAAGTGTTGGGCATTCTTCAGATGAGAATTTTGACCAATTGCCTTGCGGAGGCTACAAAATGCTAAATACCCGTTGTGATTCTGAGTCTGAGATTCACGTCTCAGACGACGATGATGATGGTGATGCAATGCCGTATAAAGCTCCACAACGAACCAGAGAGATCTCATGTGATGATGCGCAGCTGCAACCCGTGGCTACTACTCCAACAAAGCCGACCAACACCATCCCTCTAGTTCCATTGAATACTGCAGCAGGTACAGGGAATGGTGCAAAATCTACAGACCCTACCATAGGGCATGGTTTGCGGGAAATCAACTGGAGTCAGGTCAATGTGAGTAACAAGGAAGTCTGTGAATCGGAAGGTGTTTCAGGAAGCCCCGACAAGGAAGCGACGGAGCTTTTTGCTGCATCTGCATATGATGGAACCAGTTCAACTGATGCTCATTTCAATCTCAACAACAGCATGGAGAATTCTCCTGATGATAGCGGTAACCTTAGATCTCCTCGTTGGTCTGAAGTAATATCCGCTAAGGAAACCAACTCAAGAAGCCTTGATGGCCCTTGGAGTGAGGAGGCTGCCAGCCCCAGAATCAGCATGCAGATTGATGAGTACAGACAATCTGATGCCGATCTGGAACCATCTGATTCCCATGTTACAAGTGAAGATGAAGGTGAAATCACCCTTGAGAGCCTGAAGCGGCAATGCAAGCTTAACAAGGAAGACTTAAGTATCCTTTATAAGGAGCTTGAGGCAGAAAGGAGTGCTTCATCTGTTGCAGCAAGTGAAGCGATGGCTATGATCAATAGGTTGCAAGTGGAAAAGGCTGCAATGCAGATGGAGGCACTGCAGTATCTCAGGATGATGGAAGAGCAGGCTGATCATGACCAAGAAGCAATTGAAAAGCTAAATGACTTGCTTACAGAAAGAGAGAAAGATTTTCTTGACATGGAAGCTGAACTCGAAAATTATGAGAGCAGGTTCGGCGGCGAATCAATTGATCTTGGAAAAACTGATGCTACTGATGGAGATATGGCATTCAGAGTCTTGGACAGCTCAGATTTTGTGCGGAATACCTTTTTTGATTTTGAAGAAGAGAAGGCCAAAATATTGGAATCCTTGAGCAGATTGGAGGAAACACTTGGGATGCCCTCCACGAATAGATCTGATTCAGGTGACGCAAATGACGGTCTACAGAATGTGTCACCGAGAGATCACCCAGTTGATGCGCTTGGCCAATACGTAGAAAATCCAGATATGGAATCTCGCAGTCCACTATTTCCTCAGGAACACTCGAATGATGAATCGGTCTCTTCTCAACGAAATGATGAATCAGTCTCTTCTCAACGAAATGATGAAAACCAATCTGTTGAGAACCAAAAAGATTCTGGTTCATGCTCGCACCCAGAGGAGGATAATATTAGTTCTATGACAAGCATTAAACAAGAAATTTCACTCTTGAATAGTAGATTCGTGGCACTTGAAGCAGATCAGAAGTTTCTCAAGCAGATATTGAGTTCCCTTAAATGCAGCAGTGATGTAGAACAATATGTGCAGGAGATAACTAGTCAGTTGCGGGAGCTGCGAAGAACGGTTACTGAACAGAGAGATAGAACAGTTTTATGAGCTCAAAACTATTCAGCATTCAGGAGGTAATAATAGACCATAGTTGTAGTCCATCTGTTGCCAGTGAGTAATTACTTCGAACATGTAACATGTTGTGGAAAATCAAAATGTGTAGCATAGCTTGTAGGACGTGTATCAGTATAGGCTGATGTTTAGGAGACCTTGTGCATTGTAACAGGTCTACCAAATGTACTGAAAATATCTAACGACTGTAGCCTTAGGTTGATTCTTCCATTGGCGTAGCTTTTTTAGAGGAACAGGGTGAAACAGAAGTTTATATAACAGTTTTAAAAGCTCGCTTCTGCTAATGCAGCTGCCAACAATACAGAAAAATGTGTAACAAACCACAAAATGTCCTACATACAGCATCCTTTTTTTTTCCCTTCCTGGTAACTACAGCAACTGAGATGCAAATTATCAGAGAATCATTAAGCTCACGGGATACAGCTCACCAAATTATCAGAGAGTTGTATCTTTCAGCCACTTGTGCTGCATAATATTAAGACGCCTACCATTATTTTACTCTTTTCTTTGTAACCTACAGAAACAACTCTTATCAACTATAAACTATATATCGAATCAAAAAACTATATCAAATTGGAAGGCAGAACGACTGCCATTACCCTAAAAAACATATCGACTCAGAGTGATCATTTGAACTTCCCACTCCTCTGCTGTATATCCTTAAAGTTACCTCTGATCTTGGTCTGAATTTCTATGTATCATAACAACACATGTACTAATACAATTTTTTTTCTGGGAATCAATTTAAGTTATCGTTTATTGACATTACATTTTACAAGTGTGGAGATTCATTTCCAGTCCTTCTCGCCCTAGATTGATCGTCCACAGCAACTACACCTGTGGACTTATTGCTCCAGCTCGGACTTTCGACGGAGGGTGGTGATCTCTGTGGCCTTGCAAAACACCTGGGGGACAGAAACTACACACACATCTACCCTTCCTGACAGCAACTGTAAACTGCTGATCTCTGCCATGGCCAGGCCCCCCAACCTTGTATTATGTCAGTTGCCATGGTCAGCACTTGCTACTGCACCGAGGCAGGTAGCCGGAGAAGGAGCAGGGAGTGTAAGTAGGCTCGAAGGAGTGCATCCTTTCTGCGGAAAACAGCGCGAGTGCTTCGAGCCTTTTGTTCTCGGTGTCGACGGCGAGCACCCAAGCTTTCGAGTCACCGGGTTTGAGCTTGCACATCAGGTGGAGAAGACCGTCGTCGTGCAAGCCCAGCGTGGGAGCCGCGGATATCACCCTGTCGAAGTCCATCTCGTTCGCCTCGTCGTCGTCGCACCGCATCTCGGGCAGGAGCCAGGAGGTGAGGGGAGCACGAGTCGGAGACGCCGATCTCGGAGGCGTCGATGGTGCAGCATACGCTCCATTCGGGAGAAGAAATCGGCCTCTCCCATATGGTGGCCGTCCAGCCGTTGCCGGCCGTGATGGTTTCTGTAGCATTGCTAGAGTAGATAGTGTCGTCGTCGTTGTGGTAGAAGATCTCGTCGTCCAGGCCGACGGTGTCGTCGTAGTAGTGGTAGTTGCTGTCGAAATCGATCTCGACGAACCTGAAGCCGCCGTTGCTGTAGGCGACCTCCCGGCAGGACCGGGCGTTGGTCGTCTCGTAGCCCATCCCCCAGGCATCGGCCATGTTGCCGGGTCTGGGAGGCGGCAGCTTGATGAGGCGCATCACGGGGCGGGCGGCAAGCACGTCGCACGTCAGGACGCCCTGCCACAGATCGACCCACCCCACCACCAGGCGGCCGCCGCCGCCGCCATGATGATCTCCGTAGTCGTCCACGACGACGATCACCTTGCCGCCGCGGTGGAAGATGATGTTGCTGTAGTCCGTCTCCTCTTCGTCCCAGTCCACCCGCGGCACCTTGACGCTCCAGCGCTCGGTCTTGGAGGAGAAGACGTGGAGCACGTAGCTGCAGCCGCGGTGCGTCGGCGTCAGCGTCAGCTGCATCACCGGGATCACCACGAGATAGTGCCGGTCGGCGAGAGGCAAGATGGCGGCCTCGTTGTGGCTGGGGGGTTTGAGGGCCGGAGGGTACGGACGTGGACGGGGGAGGAGGTGCAGCGACGGAGGATTGCCGGAGCCGGTGCTGTAGACGAAGAGGTCGTCGCTGTTGTTGGCTAGGACGCGTAGGAGGAGAGGAGGCTGCCCTCGGCTCTGACGACGCTGGCCAAGGACGGGCTTTGCGCAGGCCTTCCCGTCTTCGTGATTCTGCCGGTGCAGCGGACGGACCAGCTGGAGACGGCCGGCGGGTCGGAGCCCGAAGGCAACCTCGACGGTGGCGCCAGAGCTGCAGGAGGCTGCCGCGGTGGTCGCGTTGTGGGGGATGTCGTCGACGTAGGCTACAGTGTCGAGGAGGACCCAGGGGCGGTTCCGGCCGTCGGAGCAGCTGGAGCCCGGGGTGGCGGACGGGTGACGGAAGCACACGGACGAGATCATTGTTCCATCTGCAAATTGCCGGCAACTGTTTGCTCTATGGGGCAAGGTTTGGCTACTTGCGTGATTTGTGCCGGCTCCGAGAGGAACTCCTATCTGTATCGCGGGAGACAAGAACCCCTCTAGCTAGACACAAATCTAGAAACATCTTATAGCATAGACACGATTTATTCATCTATGTGTCTATATCATAAGTTTCAAATATTTGATCTCTGCATCGAGATGCACCGTAGCTCAATGCAAAAAAACTGAATTTAGATTTGAAATTTTAATACTCACTCCGATCCAAATTACTTGTCACACGCCTAGACAGATTTTAGGCAACATTTTGCCTCAAACTGCACCAAGTACTCCCTTCATCTGGAAAATGATGTCGCAGATTTGTCTAGATTCATATGTATTTAGACGCATTTTAATATATAGATACAAGTGAATCTAGACAAATTTGTAACACCTTATTCCAGGCAAGTAGTAGTAATTTGGATTGGAGGGAGTAATAATAACCTTGCACCTATAATCTAAGAGAAAACAGAACTTCCAATTATCTGTCGGACATGTCACCCAGCAAGATTGCAGCTATCAATTCAAAGGGCAGATTTTACACTGGTTGGTCCAGTAATAGACAAAGGGGTCAAACAGTAACAAAAGAAAATAGCATGGTTTGGCTGGTTTCAATTTGTACAGTATTAGACAAAGGGATCCAACAGTAACAAAAGAAAATAGCATGGTTTGCCTAAAGGAGGTACTGTTTACCATCAAACTGCTAAATTAGAACGACGAGAGTTGAGATGTTCCATTTCCTATGTGGGACAAACACTGCACAGTTATTAATAGCTTCCATTAAAGGGGGGAAAGCTATCAGAATCACATGCTTATCAATAGCTGCCATTGGAGCCTGGCTTCCAACTATCATCATCAGCTGAGAGCAGCGTGATGAACTAGTAAAGAATCTATACGGATGTAAAAGAAATACAACAATCTACTATTCAACATGGCATTAAGCCTGGACAGTGCTCCGCTCCGGTGTTGCCTCCAACATAGACAAAAGGTCAGAAACCACACCGCGAACAGGAACAACATTCACAAAGCGCCCATTGATTGGCGTCTTGGACAGGACTGAAACTTCAGGACAGGCTGAGCATCCTTCAATCAACTCAGTCCATGTTGTTTCTTCTTCGTTGAGATCAGATTCGCTCAACAGTTTTAGTACTTTATCTAGGTGAGCAACATTCCTACCTGCTCCACATCCGGTGGCGGTGGCAGCGCCCACTGCATTTGCTAGTGCTAGTGTGCTAATCGCCGGCAAGTTGTGGAGGAACCCGAAAGCTATAGCAGCAGTAAAGCTATCTCCACATCCAACCGTGTCCACAACGCGGATCTATTGAAATACAGAACACCGTGAATACTAAGAATATGGCAATTCACAAAATGACTTTCATTACTTTTGCCACGGTTCACAAAGATCCTTTATTAGCATAGCAAGTACCTTAAAAGAAGGTGCACATGAAATAGCACTATCAGTGATCATGATTGATCCCTTGGAACCCATTTTGACGACAACCCATTTTGTGCGGGTTCCTCTTCTTAGCAACTCTTGTCCTGCCTCAATTGGGTTTTGGATGTTCGTTAGTGACTCAGCCTGTCAAAGCAATAAAGATGAATATGTGAGAAATGAAGCAACAAAGTGCAACGCCATGACAGTGGTGCCACTTTCTTCTATGTCAGGTTGAATTCAGTAAAAAAAACTTTACAGGAGCAATTGGTGCGTGCCAGTGGTGTACCTCTCAATCTTATTTCAGCATAATTATTTTATATTTATTTAATTATTGGAAAACTTCAGACATTGATTCAATGTGTCAACTACAATATCACTTTTCTTAGGAAGATAGCTACGGCTCATATGGTAGTGATTATCGACAGTCACACAAAGCATTACAAAAATAAAGAAAATCTGGAGCACTACGAACCCCAAAAAAAGAATCCAGAACATATGTTATTTATAGTAGATTTGATTTTACCCAAGGGAGCCCATCAAGCAAAAGAATATGACTACAAGAGCTATTGCATTAGATATATGAACACTTGTTTGTAAACAGAAGTAACACCCAACATTCAGGAAGGCGTGCAAAGCCAGTTCAGTGACAAAGGTTAATGGAGAAAATCAAATCACTAAATCAGCACAGGACTCAGATATAGAACAGGTGCCCCAGCGACGTACATAATCAAATAGTAAACCAGCCATAACCCTGCAAACCCATCCAACTTCAGGGCTAATATATAGGTGAACTTACCTCATCTGACGTCAAAAGGAGAACATCGCTGAGCCTGAGAGCGTGCTCAAGTGCTCTCTGTTCATCCAGGTTCCCATGTAAGAGAGATCTTCCGCGAGGCCCAGGATCAAAGAATACTGATGTTCCCGCGTCAATCGCACAATCAATAGCAGATGCAATAACATCAGGGGAGAACTCATCAAAAGCATATCCATTGCTAAACAATATTTTGGAGCGGTGAATAGCTGTCTTAGTTTCTGCTGGAAGTTTCTGTATCCAACTGAAAGCTGGCTCTTTACTAAAGTCTGCCCGGCTGACATTGCAAAGAAGGAAAGAGCGATAAATATTAAATAAGTAAGTAGCACGTAAATCACATGAACAAGAATATTAGCTAATCTACTTTTAATATAATAGGGAGTGTGTGACAACTAACCTGCAGAATCCATGTCTCTGGAATGGATCTACAAGAACCCAACAAAGAAGCGTCTCATAGGCATGTCGACATGCAGTAACATCAGTGTTCTCAAGCATCCCGACAACACTAATGCCTTCCGCCTCAAGCACATCAAGAAGAAACTTTCCATAGACTTCCTCTCCTACATGCCCCAGTGCGGAGCAGCGAAGCCCAAGCCTAGCTGCAGCAAAGGCCAAGTTGCAGTTCCCACCAGCCTCCCAATATTTCTATTCATTCAGGTAATAAAAGGCATACTCAGGACAGCTAACAGATGGATGTGGCATAGTGAAATGATAACTACTAACTACTAACGAAGTATGAACTTCAGCAGTTTTGGTATCTATAGTTTTGGTTGCAACTTCACATTTCCCGTCATGAATCCACAACACAACAATCAGAGACAGATGGAATGAGTATAGTTTTACATCTCAGCTTTCAGTTATCTACTCCTGTCCATCCACCCAGTTTACGGCGAGGCTTAATAAGCAAGAAGGATGTAAATTTTGCAATCGCGGCATGAACATTTATAGAACCAAAACAACAGGTACGGAAGCTAAAGCCCAGCCAATCCTAGCCTAACACCATTTCTATCTGTTTCTAACAAAAATCATAACGATCCCCTAAATTATCAACTAGCGCAGAACAATTTAGAGGCGAATAGAGATGTTCCCGCACCCTGACAAGATAAAGGGCTGGAGCCGCACCTGGTCAGGCGGCGAGGCGGCCAGGCCCTCCATGTAGGCCAGGCGCTCGTCGCGCTGCGCTGGCGGGAGGCACGGGACGCTGAGCACGACGTCGACGCAGAGGTTGCCGAGCGTGGCGAGATCCGTCTCCTTCCCCACCCCGCCCTCCGGCGGCGGCCGCCATCTGGCCTCGTCGTTGACCGCGCCGGAGACGGCGACGGCGACGGCAGCGCGCGGCCGTACGGAACCGCCGGCTACGCGGCGGCGGGGCGGGAGGTGGGGGAAGGGCAGCGGCGGGTGGCGCCGCGGGAGCGGGAGCGGGGCGCGGGAGACGGAGGCGGGGTTTAGGGTTTGGAGAGACATCGGAGAAGAGGATGGGAGTGGGAGAGGGTGGGGAGGAAGAAAGCGTGGAAGAGATGGAGGGAGGGAACCGCAAAATTGGAAAAGGATGTGGTTAGCGGAGAGATGCGAATGGCACATTTCGTTATCGCTTTAAGCCGAATCTATTCCATTAGGAAATGTACTACTTCCTCGCTCTAAAAAAGTTGACTCGACTTTGTTTAGATTTAAATCTATCTATATATTAAACAACATATTTATATACAGGCGAATCTAGATAAATCTACTTTTCGGATGGAAGGAGTACTATTTTAATATGCATCAGCAAGAATGATTAAGCATTTATGAAAAAACACTCTCATTCCCACTTCAACCTTATCCTCCTCTCCATTTGCTTGTCCGCCACCGCCCATATACCGGGCTTTTCCCCACTCTCTTCCGCCGGAATAGACGGCCAGAGGTGGCGGAGGAGTGGCGCCGGAGTAGATGTAAGTTCTAGTAATTTTAGGGTAGCTAAGTGTTGGCTCAATGCCATATTTTGGCTCTATGCTGGGAGGTGGCGGGTGGTTTTCTTGCTCGAAACCTGCAGTCGATGGTGGCCTTTCTTCCTCGATGTGGATCTCCAGTGGTCGGAGCCATGGGCGCTGAGGCGGGTGGCTGCTTCCTCCTCAAATAAAGGGGCTTTTCTCATCAGTGGTGCCCTGTTGCTACCTATCCTGCTGGCCTGCCGTGGAAGCGAGTGGAAGGAGAGGAGCTGTGGGTGTGCCGGTGGTCCTTCTTGGCAGTGGTGCTCTTCCCCCTCTCTGGTGCGTGGACACGGCGCTGGGAATCAACGAGGGAGCTCCATGGCGTGCTTCCAAGGTGGAAGAGGCTTGTGGTTGCTTACCCACCGAGCTACATCTTCAGTAAGTGTCGCGGTCATTGGTGATCTATTTCCCTTCGAGCTTCCTCCATCCTTCTGGTCGGCCGTGGCGGCGAGGGAAGGGATGGCGACATCTTGAAGTGTCCTAGAGCGTGCGGGTAGCCTTATCTGCATGTGTATGCGTACACTGTTGGTGTTCATCCGTAGTGGTACGATTTCGACGTTGGTCGAATGGCAGCCTGATGGTTTAACCTCCTTTGGAGGCCCTCAGTGAATCCTGTGCTAGAGCTCAACCCCCATTTGTAGCCAAGTGGTTCATACCCGAAGGCATATGGGTGGCTAGTGGAAGCGATTCTTCGTCGAAGTGAGAGCACGAGAAAACTTCCTCCATGACATCGGCGTCATCAACGCCTTGAGGTCGCCGGTTACTGGTGGTGGATAAGATCTAGGACCTCATTGTTTTTTAGATTTTGTCCTAGGGTCTTTTTTGTAAAGTTTGTGGCCTCTTCTTCAAATTCGAGGTTTGTCAGGAAAATAAATGCAAAGGGCCTCGTTGTAATTTGTACCCACCTGGTTTAGTAATGCGCAACTCTGGGTCCTTCGTCGTTCCCAATGATACCGAAGATTTTAAGAATTAGTTTAGCAGGGTTTCTATTACTTAAATATTTGAGAGATAAATATTGTTATATCATTGTCGAGAACCGACTAATCAAACTTTAGGATTTATGCAAGTGTGCAAGGACGATATTTTATCTGATGACTATTATCAATGGACTGAGAAGTAAGTATTTCTAAGTCCAACGAGTCTTGTTTATCGTAGGAGTATGCATATTGGGAGAAAGGAAACGCGCCCCCTTCTCCTCCCGTGTTGCCCCCGCGCGGTGACCAGGAGGAATCCAGGAAATCTCGCCGCCAGACCCTCCCCTCCTCCCTCGCCCTGCCAGAGGGCACAGCCAGGCGAAGCCCGGTCAACGCCGCCGGTGGCGAGGCCTTCTCGTCCTCTCGCGTTGTGGGTTGGCCACGGGTCCGCCCCTAAGCCAGAGCTTGTCTCTTCTAGCGGGAGGCTTGGCGGCGGCGCTCGGCTACGTCTTAGCGGCGGCATGACGAGCGACGACGTGGTGGAGCACGCCTAGGCTCTAGGCGGCGAGGGTCGCGGGCGGCAGCGGGTCCGGGTGGCGGTGGCCTCAGCCCAGCTTGGTGGCAGGACGACGGTGGTGCCTCGATGGCGGCGGTGGATGTGGTGGCAGCGAGGGCGTGCAACAGGGAGGTCGAAGGTGGAGGCCATGGCAGGGCTGCTTGGCCCAGATCTAGGCCCGTTTGGGCCCGATCTGGGCTCAGCGGGCCTCGATCGGTGTCTCCGCCCGCTTACCAACCTGCAGGGTGGCGGCGGAGCTAGTCGGGCCTGATCTGGCCGGATCTGGGGCCTGACCGACACTACTGCTACGTCTGGTCGGCAACCGCCAAGGCGGTGGAGGATGGATATCCTCCTTTTGGTTGCTGTTGCCGCCCACGTGGACCTGGTTCTGTTGCTAGCTCTCCTCGTTTGATTCGATGACTTCGTGATGCCTTGTTGCCTTGGGTGTGAGGTGATGGATGCCGGAGCGGCGACTCTGGAAGGTGGACTGCACGGGCGACTCTCCGGCGAGCGACGTGGCAGTGGTGGTGGCCTTGTTCTTTGGTCATGTGGATGGCGAGGAGAAGGCGGCGGGAGTTCCTGGAGTTGACGGTGGTTCCAGCTCCTCCCAGATCGTGTGGTGAAGGCTGGACTCGGGGTCTATGATCGGTCCGGAGTTGGGGCGTGTGTGGAGATTTTTCCGGGCGAAAGCTCAGCGTTTCGACGCCAATGATGGCGATGTCTATGGGTGTCGTGACCCTCTTGTGGGCACCGTTGTGGTTACCTTCGCCGCGCAAGGGCTCCAGGTGAAAACCTTTGACCTTGCGGTCTCGACGACGGCGGCGTGTGCGTCGTTACCCTCTTGGGGGCATAGTCGTGGAGCTCCGATCCCCTCGGTCTCATCTTAGTAGCTCTGGTGGCAGGTCTTGTCCTTCTTGTACCTTTTTTTATCTGCTTTGTCAGAGGTTCTCCTCGTCACCTTGTATCGGTTCGGCCGTGTGTGGCTTTATTTATAAAGCGGGGCGAAAGTCTATTTCGAGAGAGAGGAATATGAATATTAAAATTTGATAGAATGCAAAGAATCCTAAGGGAAATTTGCATGAATGATCATTGCTACACACATAGAAATAGTTCGAGTGGTTCTTTTGGGGGTAAGTGGTTGTTAATTATTATCGTATGAAACAAAAGCACACGCGAAAACAAATTCGCGGAAATCTTGTACTCCATTGATTCCATAATTTTATCGTAGTTTTAGTTAAAATTTAAAGTAAAATCATGAAAAGAATTATGAAACTAGTGGAATAATACTATATTTATTTGAGAAAATTTTGTTTTTGCCACATTGGGCTTTTCCCTTTTTTAACTCTAAAAATTAATTTTTTGCTTTTGCCCCATTTCCCGCAGTTGAGAGGCAAAAGGAAAAGGAAAACAATGACAAAAATGGACAAAAGAAAAACAAAATTTTACCATTACTATTTTGCTTTTGCCCCACGGATGGCAAAAATGATGACTTACCGAGAAATGGAGGAGAAAAAGCAAAAATTCAGAACTTAGTGAGGCAAAAGTAAAATGGGCAAAATCTAGTGGGGCGGAAACAAAAAATTCCATTTTTATCGAAATAAAAAATGCATGGTAATTATTGGGACCTTTAAATAAAATTTTATTTTTATCTTATGCTAATTTAACTAGACACCTACGTGAACAGAAGTCAAGCAAAGAATGGTTAACAAAAGCTTGTGGTTAAGGGGAAAGAAACATGTGATCTATCCAGAACCCATCTATGGTTTCTGCTAGCCACGCCGAGACGCCACCAGCCCGTGTCAACTTCGGTGGCCCTTGGGGCTTGGGAGGTGCGTTGAACCACGACCCCTCATCATCAGGAGGGTTTCCGTTCTTCTTTTAGGAAGTTTCAATGTCTTCTTCGGAATGGTAAGGCAACGACTACATCCTAAAGTCGGATCAATTAAGGTTCTCACATTTTATCCCGCTCCGGTGGTGCGCTTAGTGCAGTGGAGTTATGTGTCCTATGGTTCTCTAGGGATCTGGTCGGTTTTCGGTTTCATCATTGGCGATGGTTGCTACTCTTGTGCGATGGTTCTTTTGGGCCTTAGCACGAGTACTTTCTGTCTGTCTACTATAACAAGCTCTACCACAACAAAGCTTTGCCCACATCCAATAAGGGAGGGGCGAGGAACGTGGTGCGCTCACCTCACTCGATTATTTGTAGTCGTCGCTAGGTGGTACAAGGACCTATTTATAATTTTCATTATTTTTAGGTTTACTTATACTGTTGTTGACGATTATTAATAGATCGGTGGATTTCTCATAAAAACTCACATTCATAGCATGGTCAACAAGTCAATATCAAAATGAGAGATAAAAGATGTGGTAAACCCATAAAGCAAGATGCCCATTAGGTGAAGACCTAGTTGGGCTAGTCAACAGTGGACCATGGCCAATTTCCTCTCGCCCTCATGTTTCTCATGGACAAGTGGACCAACCATTATTATTGTACCCCTCCATCTACCAAAATTAAGGTAGACTTGGTTATTTATCAGACTCCTTCCTTATATAAACCCAAACCCATCTATGGTGTGGAGAGTTCATTCACTCCTTATGCAATATAATAAGGCATTTGAGGAAACAACCCTTCAATATGGGATGAGGAAGACCAAAAGAGCCCCACAAAGGCGATTGTCAAGACAAGAGAATGGGTAGTTGAGAAAGCGGTTGAAAAGGTCCCTTCCTCGATTACTCACGTTGTAAGATAGCTTGCAAGGTAAAAAGAAGAGGGGGAAATTCCTCCCTCGACCCGTGAAACGAGTAAAGTGGCCCAAGGTGCACTCAAAGCCGCGACATGGTAGAGCTCGAGGTCTCTAATGGGGAACTCTATTATCCAATCCATGGAGTCTCCGATGACTCAGACCAATGTTGTGTGGGAGTTTGGCTTTGCACTTGAGAAGTCATGGTCCGAGGTCTATGTTCACCCCCCGCAACACTTTTCTAACATAGGGATAAGTCGTGCTCGAGTGAGATGACTAGACCTATGCAAAATATGATGTCAAGAAGTGGCAAAATCCCCTCCATCGACCCGTTGCCGCTCAAAACCATATGGAAGAAGAAATAGGGTCTCGATCCTTGAAAACTCTAGTCCTATGTGAACCTTATACCCGTGAGAACCAATCCAAGATTCAAGATCTAAACTAACACAACGAGAGAAAGGAAAAAACAAGAAACCACCTCCCGGATACTTGTCTTCGAGAAACGTTATACTCCTACCATGGAAGGAGATAATGATTCGAGAAGGTGCACGATAAAATAGACGAAATCAAGGAACCAACATCGTTTCTCCCTCTGTATGTATTGCTCTCATGTATCTTTCCCTCTCTATGCAAGAAAAACGCAGGAGCGCGACAAAGTGTGTCTGAAGCAAGAATACTCCTATGAACAATTCAAATGGACATTGTCCAAGTTTGCTGTCGACCCTAGTTCCACTTGGGTTTGTTCCAACTGTTAGATGTATATATTTGTATATTGTATTTTCCCCATATGTTAAGGGGTTTCCTGCATATTTGCACCTGTACCTGTACTATATATTGTGGCTTTTGGCCCACAGGAATACAACTTGTCTATTCCTAACATGGTATTAGAGCCGGTTTTAGGCTTTCCGTTCCCACCGGTCCTCTGCTTGTGATCGCCGTCACTTCCGGCCACCCGTTTCCCTGCTTCGACCGCTGCGTGAGGTACTTTCCTTTCGTTCTTGTCCTCTGCTTCCCAGATTCGTTCCGCCCTTATTGCCTATCGGATCTACACACTGCCGATCGGATCTACACTCTCCTGCAACCTCACTGTCGATCGGCCCCTGCCACCCGATTGGACCCCGCCACCTCGTCACACCCGCCGATCCCCTGCCCGCATCTACACGTGCGCGCGGCGGTCCACGTGCGGACCGACGGGTTTCCTCCGTCCTTTACTCCGTCCTTTTCTGTCCTTTACATCTAACATATACACACATACACCACCTGCTACAAACTATCTACACCAGCACCCGACTTACCCTCCTGCATAACCTCCCACGGCCGCTCGGGCCCCGCCACCGCTGTCCGCCTCGCACCGCCCTGCGCACGTGCCTCCTGCGTGCGGTTTGTGCCCTGCCCTGCTGTTGTGCCACGTGGGGCCCGCCACCTGCAGGAAGCATGCCGCCTGCTCGGCGTTTCCGCCGGTGCTGATTTCGTCTGCTTGCGTCAGATCGATCTGATCTAGATCTGCTCTATGTCCAAAAAAAGAGATATGTCTTCTTCATCGACTTATGTTGCGATTCCTCGCCGCACAGTGGTTTTTGATGGCACGAACTACCCTGATTTCGCTGCCTTTATGCGCGTTCACATGCGCGGTCTCTGTCTTTGGGGTGTGCTCTCCGGCGAGGTCTCCTGTCCGCCGTGCCCCCTTCTCCTGTGGCCCCTCTTCCGCCGACGCCGATTGTTCTCGGTGTGTTATCACCATATTTTGGCCAAAGGCGGGGATGGGCCGTGATCAAGATGGGCTTGGAGGATACATTATTCAACGTGTTGTTGGATCGGCCTAGTGCGTAGATTTGGGCTGAATTGCCCGTGTATCTTGTATCTTATTAGGATTCGTATTTGTTTAGGTTCCGTTTATGTTTAGATAAAGATAGAGTTGTAGAGTTATTCCAAAAGTAGAGAGTCTCCGGACTATAAATATGTACCTAGGGTTATTGAAAGAGGAGGACAATCACGTTCACAACAAACACAATCTCGGCGCATCGCCACCCCTTGTTTCTAGGGTTTTTCTCGGGTAAGTGCCATGCTGCCTAGATCGCATCTTGCGATCTAGGCAGTATTTACTTATGCGTTATCCGGTGTTACTCGTACTGAAGCCTTGTTGATGGCGAGTAACACCTTTACCACAGATTTGTTAGAGCTAGCATCGATACTTTTACTATGATTGCTTATTTATGCTACCTCTAGCTATCTCGCCGTCTTTGCACCCTCTCCCGGGTGTGAAGGTGGCATCTTGCTTGATTTCTGCTTAGTCGAGTTGATCTGTTATAGTTGTGCCTTGTTCATCAAGGTTTAGTTTAATATCTACGTGATTAGGCCTCACAAACGGGTTGAACGATCCGGTAATACGTAAGGTATGGTTTATTGATCTTAGAGGGACGCCCGGAATTGGACGTTATGTTGGTTTTAGGCCTTCTCTAGGATCAGTTTTCTACTATTTTTCGTATCTATTAGGCTTAACTACGCGTGGGACGTTCCGGTTGCGTGGTGAAAACACCAAACTATCGTAGATCGATTTAGCTTGTAGTAATTAAGCAAAACCCCATGTTATCATAGATCCAATGCAGAGCCATGGGGATAATCGGCTCTGAAAGCGATTCTGAGAAACACGGGAGCCGATCACGGCTCGAATTTTACGATACTTGTTTACCGTGCAGAAACCAATCGGAGCAATCCATCACCTTCGACCGGTATAGGTCGGTGGCATCTCGAACCAAGACAGACGCGTGCGTGCGGAAGATTTGCGGGCCGTTGACCGAGGGACCAGGCCCACCAGCTCTGGGAGCCTCCGGCTCTTCGTGTTGCTCGTCGCTGCCCGGTGAGTTTTGACAGCAACACATTACACGCCCGGTGGGACCTTCAACAACGTCTACATCAATGTCCGACTGCGATGGAGAACAGTAGGTCACGTCTGAGCTTCTGCTGAGCACAAAGCGGTATGACGAGATCAAAGGGCTCTTGAAGCCGACCTCATCGGCTCTTCGAGAGGACCCGTGCGCGTGGCATCAAGTGGAAGGATTCTCCCGAGGGTGCTCTTGATGAAGTAGATCTGTCTGTTCCTTCGAGGAACGCTCGGGGCTCTGACGGGAGGTCAACTACATGGTGGCTCATTCTCTACACCGCCACTCACGAGAGCTGGTGAACGCTTTCGGCGGTCGCGGTTCGCGTGGTCCAGAGATCATGAAACATCAGTACTCTCGTCGGGGCCCACTTTAGGAACCCACCAAGGAGAAAGACCGCTCCACACCGGGCCGAATCGCCATTCACACTCGCGGCTCCAGGCGCCAGATCAGCGGCATACATTGTCTACAAGGCCGAGGCGATCCGTGTGATTGCCAATTCCTGTCGAGCCACCCAAGGAGATCCCGCATGGGTACATATGTGCCTACGTGCGGTTGCAACAACTTGGCGCACCGGCGGATCGCAACGCGGAGTCTCCATGGCGGGGTTCTGCTGCGGGATCTTCGAGCAGCGTTCTCGAGCAACGATGTCCGGATGGACGACGAACAGGCGTGGCTAGCCAAGTATGCCATGGAACAAGCCATGAGAATCCAGCCCTGCAGCTCAAGCAGTGGACCAAATCACCGCCATCTTGAGAGATCGGTTAAACCGTGCGAAAAGGCGCCTGTCGGCTACTCAAATCCGTACCCCAGCAGTTTGACGATTCCACTACCGCCCAAATATAAGCTCCCCAGTTCTCAAGATTCAGGTCGGAGGGTCAAGCTCGATCGAGCACGTAAGCGATACAGCACAGCTAGGCATGATTTGACATCGGATCAAATGCGTGAGATTTTTGCACAATCTCTAACAGACCAGCCTTTGGGTGGTACACCTCGCTGCCACCGATTCAATTCGCACTGGAAGCAACTAGAAGAACAGTTCCACATCCGGTACCATTCGGAGGCTACCGAGGTGGCATTGCGCATTGCACGACGAAGCGAGGAGAAATCGTGGCGAATACATCCGGTAACCGGGACCATCAAGAACCGATGTTACTCGGCTCGTTTAACTGAGAAGGAAGCAATCGAGCTGGTAGTGTTGGGACTCTTAGCGCCCATCAAGGATATGGCTTTCCAGGTGGAGTACAACTCACGGCACATGGCCCGTAACGGCGATGTATGAACAGCGCCACCGAAGTTATACCAAGACAGGTTCAAGCGGCCCGTAAGCTGTCGTTCTGTAAGAAGATGATCCTACACAAGACCAGAGGTGGCCGTGGCGAGTGGGCTCGGGCGAACCCGTGTCCTGCAAGTGGGTGAAACAATAACAGCGGGGGCCTTTGAAAGGGTTTGACTTGACGTGAGCAAAGCCGAGCGGATATTCGATTCTTTGAAAGAAAGCGGTGAGGTTACCCGAGGGCCACAAAATCCCTACCGCCAGAGATGAACGGAGACCATACCTGCAAGTGGCATCATTCGTTCACCCACACCACCAATGATTGCAAGAGCTACGCCGCCAAATCCAGATGGCAATAGAACAAGGCCGCTGATCCTCGGCGATTCGCCATGAAAGTGGACACGAACCCGTTTCCGGTGTCAACATGATAGAGCTCGATCGCTCATGAGACGCTCAACTGGACTTTTCGTTCGGGTCAACATGGCTGGGGTCAGGTACCACCATGGCACGTACAAGGAAGGAGGTGATCACTCTCGGGGCAAAGAAAGAGAAGGCTGGTCCACGCGACCGCCCGATAATAACGGCGATACTTAACAGAGGAACGGTGAGGAGGGTACGGTATCGAAGCCACATTCCACGCATCTCCTTAATAAATATGAGCGTCGGCGTGATCAAGCGCCACTCGATGGAGGCAATGAAAGACATGGGCACCTCGCCAGAGACCACCCAAAGAGAAGGAAGGCGCAGACAAACATTGGGATTGCCCTTTTCAAGCATTCTTTGGGGCGTGGGAATGAGCCGATTGCCTACGATGACAAGCGCCTGAATGTGGACAACAAAAGAAGGACACGAGGCCGATGTCGGTGTTCGAACGTCTAGGACCTCTCCAACCTCGTAGCCGTCCCAAGGAGTCCACTCGGGCAAAGGGCTTTGGGAGGCCGTGGATGACAAAGAAGAAGACAGGTTTCACCGTCAAGGTGGTGCCCGATGGACTCGGACACACCCGTAAGCGTGAGTGCAGCGGCGTCACTTAGAAGAGGTCAAGCGCAGTATCTCCACGCTAAAGAAAGCACTACCGATCTGGCCGTCAAAGTAAGGCAGACTACGGAGACGGAGGGCCGCGCGCCAAGGAAAGAGTGGCGCCCCAAGCCAATAAAAGCCGATGCACAGGCATCGGCTGGCACAAACATGGTGTTCATACTCCCGGCGGAGTTCTGCGCGCCACGAACCAATATGCTACCAGTAGCACAGTTTGACTGCGGCCCACGGCCAGTTATCTTTGAGAAGCCACGAGAAAAGGGTTACAAACATCTGAAGCGCTGACTGCGGGGCTACATCAATGGACAACCGTCGGCAAGATGTTGGTGGACACCGAGCGATTAATATCATGCCATACTCCATGCTACGACGTTTGGGGCGCTCCACTGCGGACTGATCAAAACCAACGCCACGTTAAGCGACTTCAACGGCGATCTTGAAACGCAAGGCGTTACGGATCGTGGATCGGCAGGAAAACCATACCCACGTCATTTTTCGTCGTGAACAGCAAAAGTACCTACACCGTCTTGCTAGGAAGGGATTGGATCCACGCTAATCTGCATTCCATCCACGATGCACCGATTGCCTATCTGATGGGGCGGGATGAAGTGGAGGTCGTCCATGCGATTTATTCTATCGAGGTTTCCATTGCTGGCATGAACATCGGGAAGCGAAGACCAAGAGCCGATCTCTGGAATCAGTTTGGGCGGTGTGGCGCATTGAAGCGTCAAAAAACGGGGTGAGGCTGGTCTTATCCACTGGCCTGACAGAGTAGAAAGGTCCACGACCATACGTGGCACGGCCGATCCCCGCGATCGGCCACAAAAAATAAAAAGCAACGATCATACGACAAGCAGATCATGTAGCCGTGGAGACGCCGCCATTGTAAAACCATGAGGTGTACGCCACCCTCGACTAACGCAATCAAAAGGGCGATTCAGCAATCGCCCAAATTATTTTTGTTGTCCTCCTACCGCTTGCCCTGTGTTTAGCATCGACGACAGTGTGTGAAAGCTTGGGTATGGGTTCACATCCGTGATGAACTGGAAGAGATTGACATTGGTCCCGGGATAAGCCACGACCAACATTTATCAACAAAAGTTAGATCCGGTGCGAGGCCCAATGATCGCCTGTTGAACGATACCAGATCGCCGCTGGATCCCTGGATCGCAGAACATAGAGGCAAATGATCTTGCGCAGATGGCTTGGCTATAAAGAGGCAAGGAGGAGCCGATATTCGTGCAGCTCACGACGATCGAGAGCCGATATCTTCAATTACTTGAAGGATTCGGCTCGGGGGGCACCTAAACGGATAAGGTACAAAAGCCCACGGGAGATATTGAACAGTAAAAATGTAGGGGGGCCGATATAAAAAATCGGCCGAATAAGAAAAAAAAAAGAGATGCCAGTTTACATACGAACTCATCAAGAATGCCTCAAGGCGTGGAAGGCGTCAACGGATACGATCCACCTCGGCGATCTCGGCTTCGTCATCTTCATCCTTGCCCGTCACTAGCTGCTGGCTCAGGGCACGTATGCCTGCCAGATCGGTCTTCAGTTGAGCTTTGAGGCCTTCCGCCTCGTGTTGGGAGCGGGCTATGGATTCTTCCTTGTCACGGATGAGCTGTTTAGTCACCCGGACCTTCTCTTCAAGATCTTCCAGCTCTGTTTCAAGGATGCGAGCTCGGTCAGCGGAGGTGTCAGTTTTTGCATCCAGAGACGCCTTTTTTCTCATTAAGCTGCTGACATCTTTCTGCAATATCGGCTTTCAGTGGAAGTTGGGTGTGGCGCAGATGGATCCTCTCACGGGCTAGCTGCACCCGTGGCCCAAAAAGGGATAGATTGGCAACTGACAAAAGCTTCACTTGCAGTGTTCTGAAGATGATCTTGAATCTCGGCGAACGCTCTTCACTTCCTCGTAACCTCGATCAACTCCTCGATTGAGGAGGACAAAGAAGGTTCTAAGACGCTGAATTGAGGTGGAGCAACCTGGTTTGCGGATCAGCATGGGCAGCAGATGGAGTTGGTTCGATGGATTCAGGGTCGAACGACAGCAAGCCTGAAAGATCACAATTCTGGCAGCTAGGAGAGTCAGTTTGCGTATAAACATACAATATCGGGCCAAGGAGAAACTTAAAACATACCTCTCCTATCGAAGGGATAGCCGATGAAGAGACCATCGGTTTGTGTGTGGTCGCTGGAGGCTTGGCCAGATTGTTAGCCGTTTCATCTATACCTTCGGGACCCCAGATCCGGCGCCACCGGCCCGCCTTCCCACTAGAAACATCAGTGGCCTGAACCTCTTGGCTCGATGGAGAGATCGAGGGTCCTTGACGAGCTCTTTTGGGACCCGATACTGGCCTAGCCTCGACTGGTGCTCGGGCGCAGGCTCAGAATGCACTGCTTAGAAGCCGATGGCGGCATACACGGCTGGCTCGGGGTGATGGTCCTCTCGAATCCGTTGGGCTCGATTCTCCTTCATCGGATGTTCGCCTCGTGAGAAGAATCTTCAATGGAAGCCTGCAAGAGAAAGGAAGGATGTTAAAAAGGAACGCGTCTGCCATAGTGAAGAGTAAGGAGGATTAACTAAAAGGATGGGTTAGCTTACATGCGAGCTTGCTGGAGAAGGACTCCGGCGCCTCAAGGTTTTCCTAGCAGCCACATTCCTCGTGATCGTCCTTGTCCTAGTTGGAACTCGCGGGGCAGCTGGTGTCGAAGTTCCTTGCTTTTTAGAGGCCGATTGAGGTGTTATCAAGTTACGCATTATGACCTTTCTTAGAGGTGGCGAGTTTTTGCAGAAAAGAACCACAGGAGCGTGGAAAGAACTCAAGGGGAGCCGCCATCGTGTAGGCTCAGGCCATTTTGTTGCTGCAAAGGGAGAAATGGATTAGTAAGAGGATCAATTGCAAGTCGCATCAAGAAAATTTGCAAGTAGTAGTACTGCTCCACGGAAGCGTCGAATTGGCATCAAGTTGTTTCGAGAGCGGTCCCAGCTTTCAAAACGTGGGTTTTCCACATCGTCCACCATCCTCGAAACCGTCGGTTGGCCGGCGAAGGTGAGGTCATTCGAATAGGGATGGTCGAGCATCAAAGAAGGAGTAACACCTCGATCGGTGAGAGGATCAGCAGGTCGGCTCTACACTCCGTAAGATGATGAAGGAAAAAGTGAGGAGCTACTTGCCCGAGGCCAAATTGACGAGCCACCAAGATCTGGTTGGTAGAATTCGCATTCGGGTTTGATTATCCGTTAGATGTGCTCATGCCAACGGAAGGAAACAGGACGAATAACGGTGGAAAAGAGTTGTCGAGTCTGGTGTCATCGGAAAATTGTCCACTGAAGGAGAGTGGATTTTCGAAATGTTCGCTTCTTCCATATAGGGAAAGAAGTTGGGGTTGTCCAGCCTTGGAAGAAGATATCAACCATTTTGACGCCTCTTGAGGGGTCAGGCTGGCGGCTCGATGCAAAGCTTGGCCATAGCTGGTGCATCGGATTTGCTTCCTTTAACATCGGGAAGGAACATTTGCCGTAAGGGAAAGTCCGATACGGTTTTGGAAGTACAATGAGCCCATTTGGATGAACCACCAAGGTCCACTGCTCGATTGCTATGCTCGAAAACAGCTTGATGACATCAACGGAGATATCGATAGACCTCTCCAAGGAACAGTTTCTGACGCCAAGTTGAGTACCTTTGGCTAGTTCAGAGGCCAAGGAGAGATAGTTCTTGGTGGGAGCCAGGAAGGGCCACGAAGATGAAATGCTCTAACCGGAAGTTGAGGAAAGTCAGTATGTTCTTTCTCCAAACAGGCCCTTTGTTTTCATATGACGTGGAGATAAGCACCCCAACTGGTACAGTCTATTTTGGAGGACAGTTTGTAGGGGACTGTGGTCAGTTTGAAAGCCAAGGGCTGGGCGATGTAACATCCAGACCGGTAATCATCACCACGTCTAGTAAGGTTGGTGACATAGGGCCGTGGCCAAACATAAAACAATTGAGCATCGCAGAGAAGTAGCCGATGGTTTTGAGGAGATTCGTGTTTCTCAAGAGGAGACAACGATAGATGCAAGGCATCGGCTATTCGAGAGTTTCCCATTGGGATTGGTAAGCTCTAGCTACTCTCTTGAACCAAGAAACCCAATGATCGGGGGATTAGGCGGGGCTGCAAACAGTCGGCCCAAGAGTGCAGATCTAAGTCTTGGCTTTAAGGGGATTCTATTTGCTTCACAAGAAATCGATGGGCAGGATCGAATCATGCGAGGACCAAGACAGAGGAATTTGGGAGAGAAGGATGCGGCAGGATGTCGGAAACCTAAAAATTTAATAGCGAATAAAGGCATTAACTCGGATGTTCGCCATCAAGTTCTTATGCTCGTTCGGACTACGAAGGGTAGGCGTACCTTGAGACCGGAGACCTCGGATTAGTGTTGGACGATTCTGCCATCTGGTTGGCCGCGGAGATGGATCTGTAAGGGTAAGAAGCGGAGGTTCTTGTGGCTATGAGCTCGATCTGGTCGATGGCGGTTGGGGATCTAGGCCGCCTTTTTGAAGAGAGCCAGTTACCGCTTGGGGATAGGAGGTGGCTGTTTGGGTTTGCCTAAATATGCGGCTGAGTTGACCTTGTCAACAACTTGGGAAAGCCGATGCGTCGGCTCTTTGAGTTGTAGTTTGATTGACTGTGGAAACATGACCAAGTGAAAGCCGATGCGTTGCTATCGGCTCCTGGAAAATCGACTTATTTGTGTTATCAACAAGATTTGGGCGGAAAGACAATCCATGGGAAATGGCTTTTTCATTCATTCATTCAAAAGCGGATGGCTTACAAACAACTGATAGATGCCGCCACCTGCAGGAAGCATGTTGCTTTTCGGCGTTTCCGTGCCGATTTCGCTTTGCGTCAGATCGATCTGATCTAGATCTGCTCTATGTCCAAAAAAAGAGATATGTCTTCTTCATCGACTTATGTTGCGATTCCTCGCCGCACAGTGGTTTTTGATGGCACGAACTACCCTGATTTCGCTGCCTTTATGCGCGTTCACATGCGGTCTCTGTCTTTGGGGTGTGCTCTCCGAGGTCTCCACCGCGTGCCCCTTCTCTGTGGCCCTCTTCCGCCGATTGTTCTCGGTGTGTTATCACCATATTTTGGCCAAAGGCGGGGATGGGCCGTGATCAAGATGGGCTTGGAGGATACATTATTCAACGTGTTGTTGGATCGGCCTAGTGCGTAGATTTGGGCTGAATTGCCCGTGTATCTTGTATCTTATTAGGATTCGTATTTGTTTAGGTTCCGTTTATGTTTAGATAAAGATAGAGTTGTAGAGTTATTCCAAAAGTAGAGAGTCTCCGGACTATAAATATGTACCTAGGGTTATTGAAAGAGGAGGACAATCACGTTCACAACAAACACAATCTCGGCGCATCGCCACCCCTTGTTTCTAGGGTTTTCTCGGGTAGTGCCATGCGCCTAGATCGCATCTTGCGATCTAGGCAAGATTTACTATCGTTATCCGGTGTTACTCGTACTGAAGCCTTGTTGATGGCGAGTAACACCTTTACCACAGATTTGTTAGAGCTAGCATCGATACTTTTACTATGATTGCTTATTTATGCTACCTCTAGCTATCTCGCCGTCTTTGCACCCTCTCCCGGGTGTGAAGGTGGCATCTTGCTTGATTTCTGCTTAGTCGAGTTGATCTGTTATAGTTGTGCCTTGTTCATCAAGGTTTAGTTTAATATCTACGTGATTAGGCCTCACAAACGGGTTGAACGATCCGGTAATACGTAAGGTATGGTTTATTGATCTTAGAGGGGACGTTCCGGGAATTGACGTTATGTTGGTTTTTAGGCCTTCTCTAGGATCAGTTTTCTACTATTTTTCGTATCTATTAGGCTTAACTACGCGTGGGACGTTCCGGTTGCGTGGTGAAAACACCAAACTATCGTAGATCGATTTAGCTTGTAGTAATTAAGCAAAACCCCATGTTATCATAGATCCAATGCAGCCATGGGGATAATCGGCTCAAAGCCGATTTACGAAACAGGAGCCGATCACGGCTCGAATTTTACGTATACTTGTTTACCGCAGGAAACCAATCGGAGCAATCCATCACCTTCGACGGTATAGGTCGTGGCACATCTCGAACCAAGACAGACGCGTGCGTCTTGGAAGATTTGGGGCCGTTGACCGAGGGACCAGGCCACCACCGCTCTGGGAGCCTCCCGCTCTTCGTGTTGCTCGTCCGCTGCCGGTGAGTTTTGACAGCAACACACTCGGCGGTCGATGCTTCTCGAGTCGATGATAGTGATGTTGCTTATGACCAAGTTCAAGCGGTACTCTTCGATCTCGAGGCCTATCGACACACTCATTGCTTACACTCGGTGGGTTGATGAGGATGCTCGTGCTGATTCGTTCTCACCTCCGATTACTCGCCTTGATGTCACCGAGTTCATGAGTCTCCCTACTGTTGCCGCTCAGTGGGCCCATCTTCGTCAGCGCTATCAGCCGTCTGGGGATGCTCTTTATCTGTCTGTGGTTTGCCAGGAGCATGCTCTCCAACAGGGTGATTCTACTATTGATGAGTTTTATACTCAGAGTGCTGCTATCTGGCGTCAGCTTGATTCTCTCCGTACTGTTGTTTGTGGCACATGCTCGTGCTGCCAGATTGTGCGCTCGGACTTGGAGTTTCACCGCATCTACGAGTTTCTGTCTCGGCTTCGCCAGGAGTTTGAGACCCGGCGTGCTCAGCTGAATGCTCGTGGTCGTGTTCCGCTCCGAGGTGTTATCGTCTGAGCTGAGGAGACCCGTCTCCGTGGTGCTGGTCTTCTTGCGGTTCCATCTGTGCTTGCTACTCGTGGTGCTCCTTTGCCGTCTGCTCCCTCGACTCAGCCGCGGTCCCATGTGCCGCCGCCGCCGATACTACCCACTCCTCCAGTCGTGGTCGAGTCGGCACCAGCCGGTCTCGGGTCCAGTCTGCACTGCAAGACCTTAGGGTCGAGTCAAGACCAGCTCGTGGTCAGGGTCACCGTGGTTCTCTTCGTCACTGCTCTTACTGCAATAGGGATGGCCACACTTGGGCCACCTGTTATACACAGGACCCCAGTTTATGTCAGCAACACCAGGCTCGTGGGCAGTCGGCTCCTTCCGGGTCTTCAGCAGTTGCTCTCTCTGATCAGGACATTATCAGGAGTCTTCGCGGTCTGCTTGCTACTACAGGATCTTCTCCGGCACGGCCTGGTTCTATGACTCTTGATTTCTTCGACCACCACCTTCTACACAGTCAGGTACATCTCCGTGGTATCTGGATTCTGGAGCTTCCTTTCATATAACCTCTGAGTCTTCTTTTTTGTCCGCTCTTCATTCTCTCCCTTCTCCTGTCCGTGTTTTTACGGCTGATGGTACCTCTCTTCCTGTTTCTAGTCGGGGCACCCTTTCTACTTATTTTTTTTGTTCCTGATATTTCTCATGTCCCTCTTCTTAAGATGAATCTATTCTCTTCTAGCCAGCTTACTGACTCTGGTTGTCGCGTCATTCTTGATGCTGATTCTTGTGCTGTCCAGGACCGTCGCACACATGCCCAGTTGAGCCGGCCTCGCAGTGACTCTTCGGGACTTTGGGAGTTAGGCGGCTTCATGTTCCTTCACGCCACTTTATCTCGCCAGTTCTTCTCCGGTTGTCACCTCTACTACCAGCTCCTTTCAGGTGGCATCATCGTCTTGGTCACCTCTGTGACTCTACTTTGTCGTCATTAGTTCATCGTGGTCTTCGGGTGCATCTCAGAGATGGGTCTTTGCATTATCAGGGCTGTAGGTTGGGTAAACAGATTCAGCTTCCCCATCCTACTAGCGCGTCTGTATCTCAGGGACCTTTTGATTTAGTTCATTCCGATGTTTGGGGTCCGGCTCCTTTCGCTTCGAAAGGGGGCCATCGCTACTATATTTTATTCATCGATGATTTTTCTCGGTACACTTGGTTGTATTTTATGCGCTCTCGCAGTGAAGTGCTTTCCATATATCAGCGTTTTGCGACCATGGTCTGTACTCAGTATTCTACCCCCATCCGTGTTTTTCGTGCTGATTCTGCTAATGAGTATATCTCCCAGATGTTGCGAGGTGTTCTTGGCGGTGGCACCCTTGCTCGTTCTCCTCGGCGCACATGCCCAGAATGGCGTTGCTGAGCGTAAGCATCGCCATCTTCTTGAGACCACTCGTGCTATGATGATTGCTTCTTCTCTCCCGCTGCATTTTTGAGGCCGAAACGCTCGGCTTACCTCATCAATATTTAGCCTTCCGCCACCTTGCGTGGTGGTATCCTCTTGAGCGCCTTATCCGGGCTTCCAGACTACTCCATGCTTCGCTTGTTTGGTTGTGTTTGCTATGTTCTCCTTGCTCCTCGCGAACGCACCAAACTGACTGCTCAGTCTGTTGAGTGTGTCTTCCTTGGATACAGTGATGAGCATAAGGGCTATCGCTGTTGGGACCCTGTTGGTCGTCGGATGCGTATCTCTCGTGATGTTACTTTTGATGAGACGCGTCCTTTCTATCCTCGTCCCACCGCTGGTACTTACCCGGTGGAAGATATCTCTTTTCTTCTCTTTCCTGGCACACCTCCTTCTACCCCTATTGTGTCTTCTTCAGGATCTCCTCCCCCTGATGTCTCTTCTTAACACTGTCCTCCTCTGCTCCGTCTAGTTCTCCTAGTTCTCCTCGTTCTCCGGAGTCTTCCTCTACTATTCCCTCTTCTTCATCGTCGTCTCCTGCGTCGTCTTCCTCTGATGATCTTCCCTATACTGCCCCTGCTCGTCAGCGTGCCCCAACCGTTACTCTCCTAGTCAAGATGGTCTTCTTGCCTTCCTTGAGCCGACTTCTTATCGGGATCCGAGCATCATCCTGAATGGCAGCCGCCATGGCTGAGGAGATTGCTGCACTTGAGACCGGCACTGGGATCTTGTTTATACCCTCCCGTGTTCGTCCTATCACGTGTAAGTGGGTCTATAAGATTAAGACTCACTCGATGGATCTCTTGAGCGCTATAAAGCGCGTCTTGTGGCTCGTGGTTTTCGGCAGAGCATGGTCGTGACTATGATGAGACCTTTGCTCACGTGGCTCATATGACCACTATGCGTACTCTTCTTGCTTTGCTTTGCTCGTCACCGGTCTCAGGTCCCAGCTTGATGTTCAGAACGCCTTTCTCAATGGTGAGTTGAGTGAGGAGGTTTATATGCAGCCTTCTCCTGGGTATTCTGTTCCCGAGGGGATGGTTTGTCGTCTTCGACGTTCTCTTTATGGCATCAAACAGGCCCCTCGTGCCTGGTTTGAGCGCTTTGCTTCTATAGTGACTGCTGCTGGTTTCTCCCATAGTGCTCATGATCCAGCGTTGTTTGTTCACGCTTCTCCTCGTGGACGCACTCTTCTTCTTCTCTATGTTGATGATATGATCATTACTAGTGATGATCCTGAGTATATCGCCTTTTTTAAGGCTCGTCTTCGTGATCAGTTTCTTATGACTGATCTTGGTCCTCTTCGATACTTTCTTGGGATTGAGGTTTCCTCCACTTCTGATGGCTTTTACATCTCTCAGGAAAAGTATATTTAGGATCTTCTTGCTCGTGCTGCTCTTGGGGATGAGCGCACTGTTGAGACCCCTATGGAGCTTAATGTTAAGCTTCAACTTACTGATGGTGATCCTCTTTCTGATCCGACGCGTTATCGTCATCTTGTTGGGAGTCTTGTTTATCTTGTTGTTACTCGTCCTGACATCTCTTATCCTGTTCATATTCTGAGTCAGTTTGTTTTTTCTCCTACCACTGTTCACTATAGTCATCTTCTCCGTGTTCTTCGTTATCTTCGTGGTACGATTACTCGTCGCCTTCTATTCCCTCGTTCCAGCTCCCTCCATCTCCAGTGCTATTCAGATGCTACGTGGGCGAGTGATCCTTCAGATCGCTGTTCACTTTCTACCTACTGTGTGTTTCTTGGTGGTTCGCTCATTGGTTGGAAGACGAAGAAACAGACATCGGTTTTCCGTTCGAGTGTTGAGGCTGAGTTGCGTGCTATGGCCTTGTTGACTACTGAGGTGACCTGGTTACGGTGGTTACTTGCGGATTTTGGGGTCTTTATTACCACACCCAGTCTGGTTTTGTCTGACAGTACAGGTGCTATTAGTGTTGCACGTGATCCGGTCAAGGATGAGCTTACCAAGCATATTGGTGTTGATGCTTTCTACACACGTGCCCAGGTACAAGCTGAGGTTGTTGCGCTTCAGTATGTGCATTCAGATTTACACTTGACGGATTTCTTTACGAAGACACAAACCAGAGCGCAGCATGATTTCTTACTCTCCAAACTCAGTGTTGTGGATCCACCACGAGTTTGAGGGGGGGGGTGTTAGATGTATATATTTCTATATTGTATTTTCCCCATATGTTAGGGGGTTTTCTGCATATTTGCACATGTAACTGTACTATATATTATGGCCTTTGTCCCCCCAGAGGAATACAACTTGTCTATTCCTAACCCTAACCTGAAGCATTTCCATCATGGGCCGTCCCGAAATTTGTCCAATAGAAGGTGCCATCTCTTTTGTTTTTTGTTTTTCTATTTTGTTGTTTATACATTAATAAAAGAGTTCACATGTTGAAAATGCTCAAATTTTAAAATATTACATTTAAGAAATGTTCATATTTAAAAATGTTTAAATTTGTAATTTTTTCATACTGAAAAATGTTCAATTTTGAAAACTACCTAGATTTTAAAAATGTTTAAATTGTACATATTTAAGAAAAAAGAAACAGAAAAGAGAAGGAATAAAAACAAAAATAAAACCGCCAAAAAACCAAACATAACCCAAGGAAAAAATAGCAAAAAACCAATAAAAGGAAAAACCGTGTTGGAGTTGTCTGCCTTGGAACTTATAGCACTAAATAGGACGGCCCACAAAGACGAGTGACGTGCACGGAGCAAATTGTTTCCATCAATAAGGCTGGATATAGGGACTACACGTGTCTGGAACAACCATCCCCTCTACAACCGTGGGCACCATTGCTTTTATTGGATGGCTGACGTGGCTTTGGAGAACCATCACTTGACTTGTTTTCTCCTACAATTCATGCATTTTATTTAGAAAATGATAGGACTCCCCCGGGGATCGATCCCCCGGGTCCTCGTTTTCTACGCGTTCGCACTGGCCCGCTTTGTCACGTACGCTGCAGCCCTTGTTTTCTACGTGTCCGTATTGGCCCCAACAAGCAACTTTGTCACGTACGTTGTAGCCCGTCACTCGCACGCGCCCGTAGATCGCGTATCCGGCGTTCGCCGTCCGGTCTCTCTTGGTCGTGCTGCCTGCCGCCTCGATGCCGCCCGCCAAGAGTTTCGCAACCACGTGCCCCCCTAGCCGCTACAGCCCGCGCCGCGCGCCGCCTCAGCTCTCGCCGCCACGTCCCCCAGCGGCTCCAGGGAGATGAAGCCACCCGCCATGGCTGCCGTCCTAGGGAGCCTCGCTGCCGCGCCTCCTTGAAAATCTCGCCCCGTCCCGCGTTGCTAAGTACGGCGTCAAGACTTGCTACATATGGTCGAGAGTGGTGCTCCAAGCGGCATGGAGGTTTGCTACCAGACGACAATGAAGAGTCGTGATGCGATGTGTCTTTGAGATTTTGCTACAGGACGATGCTACAATAGTAGCAAATTTTTGTTATTTCTGTTCTATGTTTTTGCTATAATAGCACAAAATATTTGTTATAATATTTTTGACGAAAGTGCTAGCAAAATCGGTTTTGCTACAGCAACCACCGGGATATCTCCGGCGATATCGTTTTTTTGCTACATTAGCATTTTTTTTTGCTACATTAGCATATTTTTTTGCTACCACGATTTTGCGGTTTTGCTACAATAACGTAAAGTTTTTGCTACACAGTCTCCAGCGAGGTCTACCGCGAATACCTCCGGCGAGTCTCTGGCAAGGTCAGATATGCTACATTAGTACAATTTTTTTGTAGCAAAAGGGGTATGTTTATAACAAAAGTAGGATTTGAGGACTTTTTAGGGAACACGTGTTGGCAAGAGGACCCGGGGGATTTTGGAGAATTATTCCCCGGGGGACGCGTAGTACGACCCATTTCGGTTTCCAGTTTTGATAATCAATGATTTTTGGTTTGCAAAGTGCTGCACAATCTCATTTTTCTTTTTGGGTCCGAGAATAAGTATCGTTTCCAATCATTGGCTTGAGTTCGGGACAAACTTGTAACATAACAAAGTACTCATTTATCCACAATTAGTGTACTTCTAGCTTTTGTCTTAAATCAAATATTTTAATTATGACCAACTTAACTAACAACATTTATGTTACAAACTTAGAATCATAATATCCATCTTGAAATATAGTTTCCTATTATATTGTTTTGATGCCATATATGTTGCTAGCGTCGGATTGTCGATGAAAGGTCTACAACCTTCAAGCCGATTTGTCATGTCTGAGGCCTTGAAGTCTCAACATGGTTTGCTCCTATGGTTGTGCCCCAAGTGCCTTGTTCCCTGGTGGAGCCTTGGTTGTCCGTGCCTGGCTAAAGCTTGACGGAGATGAAGACAGACTCAACTGCATTCTACAAATCAAATCCAGGGCCCTCTCTGCAAATTGTTAGGACTTGTTTAAATTTTCTTCATATTTGAGGTTCTTCCTATAAAATGTAATTTCACAAACTTTGTTTTGGGAAATTCCACTGATCTATTAATAATCAGCAACATCAGTACAAAGAAGCCTGAAAGTAATAAAAATTACAAATGGACCATTTGACCACCTAGCAACGACTAGAAAAGTCGTCGTGCTAAGGTCACAAAGGACCACAAACATTGTTAATGCACCTACCTAGTCCTTTGGGACCGTTCCCAGTTCAGAAAAGAATTGCAATCTTCTTAATAGTTGATCAAAGTTTTATTTTTAACTTAGAACAAATGCTGAAAGTACACTAATTTAAGGATGAAGAGAGTAGATTGTACTCCCTCCGTTTCAAATTATAAGATGGTTTAGCCTTTTTTTTTTAAAAAGTATGTGTCTAGAAGCCTTTTAACCTGTGTTCAGATCAAAATAAGTGAAAGACGTTTAGATACATGTGTTTTAAAAATAAGCTAAAACGTCTTATATTTTGATATCGAGGTAGCAGTGGCCAAAGGTTCCTAATAGGTTCCTAATCGTTCAAATCTTTGATTATTTTTCTTTGCGATGAGTGGTGTTGGTTTAGGCGTGGTACTGTAGCATTTTATTCACCTTATTTGCGAGACTGAGCTCAATCAGCAGAATCAAAACCACGTAACAGCCCACTATGAAAATGTGTGGCCAAGTTAGCCACACGCATATGTTTCTTGGAGACTGCATCGTGATGATGGACGCGATCTAACCCTACTCCCGGTGCACCTTCTCCCCCTACTTTCGCTCTCAAGAGCTTTATCTGCATTGACGGGAGCGGTTCGAGGCAGAAACCTGAACTGCAAATCCAGACAGGCTCGCTGGACATAACACTGGCCATTCGTTTCTCCACAGATCTCTCTTACCTATGTGACCACGTGGAAGATTAGTGATGAACAAGGTGTTTTCTATCTTTCTGAAATGGTGGCATGCATTAGAACAACGAGGATCTGAAAACCTAGGCATCACTCAAGGGATACCAAGCTGTCATCTTCAGAATTCTTGACCACAGACTTCTATCATCAACAGTGAGCTCCTCGGAGATCGAGTCAACAGTATGTTTAGTTCCTAAACCTGCATACATATACTCCTTGTTTATATTTCTAGAAAGTTATACACATTCTCCTATATATACACAGGTATGACTCATCGGCTGGGTATTAAGTCCATTCCTCTAAAAGGAACTCTGAACTTCTTATTGCAAGAGGGAGGGTAAAGTAGTACTGATGAGGGTACACAGGCAATCTCTTCATTTTTCCTCTGAACCTCTTGGGGAGTGAATGGTATCGATGCTAATTTTACTTCTTGTTTTTCTTGCTTCTGATGCAGCATGTTCTGAGCTGGGTGCACACCAGGATTCATGGGACACACTGCAGCAAGAAGAAACCAGAGTTTACTGCAAGTTCGAATCGACGTAAGCAAACTGCTGAACCTTTTCTCCTACGTTCAGTTACAGAGCTTTCAGCATGTAACATGAACTTACAAAGAAACAATCTGAAACACAGAGTTTCCTCTCTTGCAGCAGCTCCTGACACTTCTTGTGAACCTTGTCGCCGGGACGATGAGCTCCACGATGGCTGGCCCATGGCGATGCTGTCGATCGGCACACTTGGGATAGGCGAAGGTAGCCAGGACAAGCTCAGGAAGATGAAGAAGGAGCTCATGTCAAGTGCCGTTAGTGGCTTCCTTCCTGGACCAAGATCCACGGAAACGACACCAGAACTGAGATCTACTGAGGTGCTGCTGCTGCACAGTTTCTTGGTTCACACTTATTTCCTCTGATATTCACTTATGTGCGCATGTTCATACATCCCTACATGTTTTTCTTCATGACAGATGACCTGGCCATTGCTCCATACAGACATACCTGGCGAGAACTTGGCAATGTCAGAGGCCACAATCAAAAGCTATCGAACGGCGCAATTGCCTTGGAGAGGCAACACGATGGAGGCAGGACAAGGGAGCAAGTGGATCAGAACAGATTCAGAGTGTAAGTTCATCAGATAGGTTGTAGGTTTTGTAGCAATGCTTACACGCTACTCCCTCTGTTCCATAAAAGGCTTATGTTGTGGAACAGAGGAAGTAACATAGAAGCTAATAGTACAATTTTTTATGAAAATATAGAAGCTAATTGTCCTTCGGTTTTCTCCAGATATAGTGTTGGAGATCTGAACCCCGAGATGCAAGCACGGAGGAAAGAATTAGGAGCTCGGTTACACTTTTTTGGTGCATGTACTAGTCTGTCAGCAAACTGTTGTCAGTTTGCCTCAGTGCAAAGTTACAATACCTTTTTTTTGTGTCTTCTGCTATCATGCAACTGGACGTTCAAACCAGGCACATATCAAGCTGGTGTTGAACTCCAGTAGGCGGGTAGGCAACATGACGAAACAGCTTCGAGATGCCCTAAGCACTTTCCCTTTTTTTTTTTGAAAGGGAAGGGACCGGAAGGTACTAGAACTGGCATTAAAATATTAAAATTGATACAATACTGCAGAAAGGACCTGAAAGAAAATAAATAACAACTATGTCCTTCCAATTTACACAAGGGACCCTAGAAAGAATCTCCAAAAGCCATCAAGTCCTTGCACAAACTCCGACCTCGCCGGCGATGCTATTGCCACCATCGCCAGCTGCGTCCTCGCCATTGGCAGGCAAGGTAGAAGGGCCTCCTGCCGGAGGTTGAAGATGGGGGTGTCGGAAACTGGATAGCAAAACCATAGAAGCCGGCAAAACACCCGAGCTGCAAACTGGAAGGGATTCAGTGGGTTCTTCAGAGCTCCAGCGGCAGCAGAGCTCGTCGTAGCAGCAGAAGAAAACAAGGTCGCCGTTGCCAGTTCTCGCGAGGCGGAGCCACCATCCAAAACTATCAGCTGCAGTGTGAAGCCACCCCTCTTCCTCGCCTCCTTGGCCGGCCAAGAGGGAGAAGGACACACCAGAGCCAATATATGGGTGACGGTGGCGCGAGGATTTATTGAGAAGGAGGCAGACCGCCAGAGGAAAAATCGCCGCCCTCCACCTCGGACGCCCAACGAAATCCTCCACCAGCCTCTGCTCGACGCCGCGCCACCACGCCGAAACAGGATACCTCCATTCCCCTCTGCAACCCGCATCACTTCCTCCTCCCGCTCCCCTCCCCTCGCCACCACGGCCGGCCAAAACGGGGGAGATGAGAAGAAGAAGGATGCATAGCAGAGAGGAAAGACACACCATGCCACTTAATACGGCGATCCCGGTCATGGCCAAGCTCGCCGTCTCCTCCATTCATCGGAGCATGACACCGCCGCATGCCACCCCCCGGATGCGCTAGTCCCGGCCAAGAAGCACTGATGCCCTACTCCATACTACCGGCATATAGCTACTACACCTACCTAAACTACAGCCGCCGACGCCGCCCCTTTGCCATCTCTCACCGGTGTTGCCGGCAAGAGAGGCTTCGGTTTGGCTCGGGGCCCTTCTAGTGCTTTCTAGGAACTATAGCAGGGAGAGGTGGGGGAGAGAGGAGAGCGTCCACCAGGCTTAACGAACTGCGAGCTCTGTCGAACCGGGTAGTTGTACTTGGTGGCAGCCACTGCAGGCAGTGGCAGAGGAACCCTTTGGGCAAGGAAGGGCGCCTGCCCTACCTAGATTTTTTCCGATCAATTAAGTGTACGTATGTATCTTAGACATCGGTAGCAGTTCTAGTTCATCAAAGGTCAGCTTCACTTTTTCAGGGCGTTATTTTGGACAAGAAAGGGGAAGGGAAAATGTGGGCTGTCTACGGGATTTTAGTTGGCCGAAGTTGGACAAGTGCTGGTGGTCGGGTGCTTCTAGATCGACTTTTTTTTACTTACCTTACCTGCTTGGTTTGACCTGATGCCCACATCTTTGATGAGCCTATATATGTCAGGTGATGCACACATATTTTGATAAACCTGACTATTGTGTTTGGTTTTCCAATCTGTCCTTAAGCTCTAGTAGTATTTAGAACGTAGATATGCAATTCTCAAAAAAGAAAGAACACATACATGGAGTGGTGATAATGATACATAAAGAACAGGCCATTTTTTAGAACGAAATACATCAGATTTTAGTGTGAAAGGTTAGGGAGTAGAAATAGTGGGGAATCAATTTTTTGATTACATTTTTTTATGTGGCCTATCAATATGTACTTTACCTATGTTTTTAAATCATTGTACAATGAAAATACCGAAGGGGTTATCATGCTTTAGTTTCTCTTTTTGTAAAAATCATGTTTAGATTTTGACCCACCTTAATTTTTTTCCGTCCTCCGCCACTGTCTGCATGACTACCACCAACTACCAATGCCCTTGGTGGCAGCTGGTCCAAGCAAATTGAAATATGCACATGCTTTCCCCTGGTTCTTCATCTTTATCTCGTTTCTCATGTGTGCAATAAACCTATAAACTACAGAGTTAGCAGATATACAGGTCGGCCACAAAATCATCCTTTCATCCATCTACTCAATATTATCATGTGCTTTAGTCTATAATCTGCAAACTGAATGTGAAAGAAGGTCCGTTTTAAAAAATATATATTCAAAGTCGTTTCAAAAAAAATGTGAAAGAAGGTAAGTTTTCTATGGTGAATGCAATGTACTCCGTACATCTTTAGCGAGCCAGGGTTTGAGCTCTCATTTACCCAAGGAAGCGCAGAAATTTCGCATTCTGTTAACCATTTGGAAGATGACCCTGTAGTCAAGGCACCATCCTTGAGGGATTTCAAGTTGTCACATTCCTCTGGATTCCCGCGCGGGGCCGGCAGCGGCGAGGCTTCCTCTCCTCGGCACGAGGTGGTTCGGGCGGGCTGGCGAGCTCCTCGTCGCACGGTGCTCCTAGGAGAAAGGCGGCTCCGGTTGCAGGTGGTGGAGGCGGCGGCGCGCAGGGTCTGGCCATTGCTCCGCAGGGCGGCGCTTCTTGGCGGCGGAGATCACTGGCGTTGGGCTGCTGCAGGTTTCGACCGGCCTGATCTGGATTCAGACGGGCCAGGCGGTTCGTCTGCTGGGTGTTCTTCTAGGAGGGCGACATGGAGACGACCTGGTATGGGTAGTGGTGTTGGAGTTGTGGTGCTGCAACATGGCGGCGGAAGCTTTACGGGCCCTTCTTGGGCCTGGCCGGATCGATGGCACGAAAGTCGAGGGTGGCGGCGATGGTCTACGTGCTTCATCATGGCGTCAAGGACTTTACTGACCTGTCCTAGGTCCGACCAGGCCTGTCCCGCCTGGTTTGTCCTTGCTGCCGTGTCCGGCCGGCACCCGCCTTTGGCGGTGGAGGACGCTCTCCAGGTGGCTATGCTGCTGCCGTCACCCGATCCCAATGGTCGACTGGTGTGCTCTGTCCGGCGTGTCGATCAAGGCTACATGGTGGAGGCAGTTCCCTCCAAAGCAGCTGCAACACTATTGATCCCCGGCCCGGTTGATTCCTTTTTTGTCCTCTAGGTCTCGTTTTGGTTCACAGTGAGACGACATAGATGGCGTCAAGACCGTGGTGGCGCGTGTCGGTGGGCGGCATCGATAGGGTGGAAGTCTATGGCGTGTTTGGGGTAGTGTTTTTTTGGGGGTTGGGAGAAATCCTTGTCGGTCTTCCGACACCGATGGGGTGCCTCCTGCGGGTGCCGCCATTCCTTCTTGAAGGGCGTCAGGTATACCTCTTTCCCACTTACCTCCGCGTACAGGGGAAACCCTAGGTCAGTCCGGGCAGCAGCGTCAACACCGTCGTTTTCCTTCTTAAAGGTGTTGCTTAGTACGCGCGGCCGTAGTTATAGGTGTGTGGTGGGTCTTCTTCGGAGGGTGCAGCGGTTACGAGCCATCTTCGTTTAGTCTAGCTGTCGCCTTTGGAATTGCTTTCTCTTTTGTTTCTCTCTCTCTTTTCGTTTGGGCTTTCTTGTGTTGTGCTGTTTTCCCAGCAGTGTTCTCAACCTTGTATAGTGTGATGGCTGTATTAATATAGCGGGGCGAAAGCCTGATTCGAGAAATAGCATCTGCATGATTTGTCAATCACAATAGTTGATGTACTTTGTGTTTTTGAACACGCTTGGAAGCCCCTCTGTGCATTAAGAAGAAGACCCTACGATAAGAAAATGACCACGGTCTACAAAATATTGCCAATGTCTCTCTTCTTCTAATGATAAAAATGGAAGTCACCATGCAAAACACTTTTACTAACTTTACAATGCATTACAACAATAGCCAAAGTAGTCCTTGCAAAACGAATGACTTAAGTAGCCATAATGAAATGAAACAAAAGATATATACTTCCTATGTCTCAAATTACTTGTCTTACATTTGTCTAGATACGCATGTATCTAATTATAAAGCATGTCACCTGTATAGACAAATCCGAGGCAACTAATTTGAGACGGAGGGATTACTAAAAGTGGTCCTCACCAGAAGTTCAACTGCTAGATACGAAGATGTCAAGAAAATAAGTCCATTTATGTTAACCTTTAGGGCGTGTTTGGTTGCTCGCACCATTTTTGCCCTTTTTTCCAGTTTCGTCCGGTTGGATGCTACATGCTTAGAGAAGTGACTTGGGCCTATCTTTGCAACCCATTTGGTCCCACATTTTTGGGTGCTATTTCAGCTTGTTGTTTGTTTGCATGCATTTGAGCTTTATTTGCAGGTGTTTGGTTGGGTGTTATGCTGTTATGGTTACCTACTTCAAATATGGTGATGTTACAACCACACTGCAAAAGAACAATAATGTTACTCAACATAGCACACATAACATAGACTAAGCATAACCATATTAGTTAACAGGTTAAGCAACACCTGCATGCCACAATCAAGGGGTTCGCACACACACATGCCTGATCAAAAGGCATCATCAACAGGGGCATCCCATGCCCCTAGAACATTAGAGGTTTAACCCCTGATCAAAATCCAGCACAAGTTAATAAGCTCACCATTGAACTACTCCTAGTACTTACATAACATACATGTATAAAACAAGTGGTCGCCTAGCAGTGGAGTTGCTGACCTTGTAGATCATCATCTTTAGGTAGGAGGCTTGAATCTTGAACTCGATGATGTCGTCTTACTCCAGGTCGTACTTGTAGACGATTTTTGGAAAGTTCTTCTTTAGAACCATCTAGCCACCGAGATAGTCCACCTGCACCCATTCTTCGTACCAGGTACATGCAGACACCGGCCAACCCAGGGCAGAGAGATCCCGATCCACTCCTTGAGGCCATTCCGGAACGCTGGCGGAATGACAAGCATGTGCAAGTCATTCACGAGGAACCTGACCCCTAGGGAAGTGCCCTATCTTTGGTTAACGACCATGATTGTGTAGTGGATGAGCAACTGTCTCTACCCTACCAGACATCACTGGCTTCACCGCCCGAGCCTAGAAGTTCGTGGGGAGCACGTCCTGGTACCCATGTAGGGTATGCCGGCCCTTCCCCATCGTGTCGCAATCCAGCTTCACAGCCTTCTTAGTGTATATGCATGGATGTAAGTAGTTGATCAAGACGACAATGCAGAAATGTACAAGAACATAGCAGAACTACATCACTAAAAGATAATGACAACACTAAGTAGAACTAGGACTAAATAGCATTCCCCAATTGGGCAATGCACTACATCATGGCATCAAGATCATTCCCAAATTGGGTAATGCACAAGTATGAATTAAACAGTCATGGCATCGAGATCAGTCCTAAACTTTGCAATATGCAAGTACGAAGTGGACAGTCTAATGTACATCTAATATATAAATGAATCAACACGAATCTACACGAAACTACTTTAATTTACATTCAAGTTCCGATGCAAAATCCGGCGGTAATAGCCTTAAAAGTCCTATCCGCAAATCTAATCTACATGGTCGAAGTACTTACAATGGACAATGTTGCTGCCGAATTCGGAGAAATTGGGCCCAGAGAAGCGCATGGAGCCGCCGGAGCCGAAGACAATGCACCTCGAGCTAGGGTTGCGGCTGCCGCACCGGGTGAAAAAATCCATCCAAATCGGCGGGGTGGTCATAACATGGTCTTTTGGATAGTCCAACAATGGGATTTGCACCTCCGACTATGGAGAGATACTTTTGGGCCCTTCTCGATATTATGATATCATTTATTGTCTGACCATACATAGGGTGATATGAATCACCGGATACTGGAATATGTAAATGAGAAAAGAGAACAAATTGGTATGAGGTCAACATGGTATAGTAATCAAAGAGTTTCTTCATGATGATATCTAATTGTCATGCCTCATATTTTATTTTGTATCGTGATTCAAAAGGACGGTACACTGCATCGTCACTTGGGAGACCCCTACTAACAAAAATGCTCTTTTGATTTATAGTTCCATGATAAAACCCATCTTGATTGAGACATCCAACCAACAAGTGATGATGATCCTGATCCACAAAGTATATAAACTGACAAGGATGGTGCATTTCTTGTTGTGTCACTGATCCACAAAGTATATAAACTGACAAGGATGGTGCATTTCTTGTTGTGTCACGGCAAGCAGCACACCATGGGCACAACCGCTTATTTTGGGAATATGGAGCCTCACACACCCCTTGAGCGTCTAGGCAGACCAACTAAAGTCGATTAGGATTTTTTATGTTTCCTTTTATTTTAAGTTATATAACTTGTTCTTTGTTTATTTTTGTATTTTGTTTGTTTCCATGTCTCCTTTTCTTATTATACTTTTGCCTTTCATTTGTTTTTATTTACTTCAATCTTTAATTTATTTTTTTATTTGGTTTCATTTTCTTTGTACTTTTTTTTGGTAAAGTACATGAATACTCTACATATGTTAGCATTAATTCTAAAATACGTCAAAAAATCAGTTATATTTGATTTTTTTCAAATACATGACTATTAAATATAAATAATATTCTCTCTAAAATACATGCACTTTTTAATTTGACAACCATTTTTTATTCATGAATGAACACCAGAGTATTTCCGCAGGTGCTAGTAACAAAACATAGGTGTATGTATGACGCGCGAAGCTCATTAATGGTTTATTTAAAATACAAAAGTAATTACCAGAAACAAAACATGATAATAAGTGATAAAGGAATCTTGAAATAAAAAATAAAAATGCTACAACAAAGTATTAATAAATAAAATATAAAATATACTAATAAGTAAATAAATACAAGAAAGAGGAATATGAAAAAAAAAACTAATTATAAACAGAGAAAAATCTGATTCAGTACACCACACACCAATTGGGATCAGCTGCCCGGCCGTTTCTTCCTCTCATGGAAAGCTGGAATATGGTTTCTAAAGGAACAGAGCTGCATGTGACTTTGCGAGTTTACCACTAGGTTATTTTCTCCCATCTACGTACATACGTGCTGATCGGAGTTTTGACTGACCAACTTTTCCAGTCACGGCATAGGGGGACGAAGAACATTCAAAATTAAAATAAGGCGAGGAAACCCTGGAGTCGCCGCCACTTTGTGGGAAGCTGTTGCTCCCAACCAAAGTCGTAGCACCAGTAGTACACAGCGGCAGCTGACAATTGAACACGACCGGACTGAAATTTTCCGAACTGACATATACGCACTATTGTTCATGGATCCCACCGATCGATAGAATCCACGAACCCCGGCTAATGGAGGCGCCACGTATATACGTACGGCGCGCTGGCAAAGTTAGACAGATGTGTCGAGTCAAAGTCATCAATACACTACTCCGTACTAAGAGCAACGACTTACACATGTAAACATACCAGTATAGACATACTCGTATGTAGACATTCATGCAGTTTTTTTTTTGCGGGTACATTCATGCAGTTTAATTAAGCACTGCTAGTAATTAATATACGTTCACCCAGCAAAGACTCTAGCTTGGGTTCACATATTTCATGATAATTTAACTAGCACTGCCAGCTTAGGTAAATCTAATTCTATACTCCTCTCTCTGTTTCATAATATAAGACGTTTCGGTAGGATACTTGAGCCTATCAAAATACTCCATCCATCCCATATTAGATTATTGTGCATAATTTTACATGCAAGTCAAACTATGCAAAGTTTGACCAAGATTATCTATCTTCTATATCTATATATCTATCCATCCATCTATCTATCTATCTATCTATCTATCTATCTATCTATCTATCTATCTACTAATTTAAGCTGAGGTAGGTTCGTCCTACCCAATTTTTCGTTCACCTTTTTTTTCCGGTTTTGCCCCTGACTGTTCGGATGAATTACAACCACTGCCACCGCTAAGTCAACTACTGGACGGGTTCAATTCAGTTCCGTCCTTTCCGTCGCGATACCTCGCCCATCTCCGCCTCGCCAGCGAACTCCCGGACGTCGCCGCCCTCGCCTGCGAGTGCCCCGGCGACCTAGCTTCCGAGATTTCCGACCGCATAAATCCTCCGAGTTCGTCGACAAGCTCGATTGCACCCGCGAGACTTACCACATCCCGCATCTCCTCTCTCTCCTTCTGACGCTGCTCCCCATCCCAGCAGCGAGCCTCCTGGTCAACAACGTCGTCGGTGCTCCTAGGCCTAGCCGCCGGCTGGGAGAGGAGGCAGAGGGGGTGCCGTTCCTCCCCGATTGGCTCCCCATCCAGCAGGTCCACATCCACCCATGGGAGCCATTCTTCGCCGCCGGACGCCGCACGAATACCGGGTCAGGGGAGCATTGGGCACTGATCCGCCGTCCTCGGCCGAGGAACCCATCTATGGCAAGGAGAAGCCAGTCCTACGGCCTCTCTTCCGGCGAGGTAGGGGAAGAAGCTGCGAGCTGTGAATGACGCTGCCGACCGGCCCATGGGGCTGCACACCAGCGACCAATACAAAAAGCGTCCCATGGGGCTGCACACCAGGGACCAACACAAAAAGGAGGTACAATCCAGTTCGTGCACTCTCTCTACCTTCCATGCCCCGATTGATTGAAATCTCCGGCTGTACATGGAAGAGCGGTGTGTTGGTGTTTGTGCCTGTTTGTGTTAATGCCTGCAAGGGAGCTATCAGCAATTTATGCCTGTCCAGCGAGTGCAGAGGCGTCGTGTACCTGTCCGGCCAGTGCACCAGCGTGGTGGCCGAAGGCGGCCATGATCTGGGCTGCACATATGGTTGTGGCTCGGCTTGGGCGGTGTTTGGCATAATGGCATGGTGTCCAACGGAGGGGAGCGACAACTGCAGGTCGGTTTGACTCTGAACACATTGCATTTTAATACACGTATGCAAATTTACTTCAATTAGATCATGTTACTTTGACTCACTATGTTAAGAAAAGAAAATTTACTTAAGTTAGGCAGTGACTATGGATGATAGGCTCGGATGAAGCAAATTTTTTCTTAACCAGGTGTTAGCTTTGATGCTGATCCGTCATGGTAGATTGTTTGGATATGTTATCTCTTGTTTATTTTTTGTTTTCATGGATGTTGCTCATCGATTTCTTGATGTTTCAGTTTTGTGGATGGAGAAGGGGATTCATATTGACATCGGGATGTGTTCATAGATGCAATGAGTAAATATTTTCTAACAAATGACCAAGCTCTTGCCGCTGTTGGTACAGAAACAGAGAGACAATGCGTTAGTGTAGCGGAGGAGATCACGTCTTGGGTGGCTGCTTGTGTTCTTGGAATTTCAGTTTTGACGCTCTAAAATTATGTGCCTTTATCGCTCAATGCCGAATTGCTTTTCTCGCTGGGCAAGCTTTCCAAAGTCGTGTTTCCCGTGTGACATATATGAAGTTGGGCATGCTATGAACCCCAAAGTACAGAACTCCGAATTTTTTTCAATCAGTGATCTGATCTCCTGAAACAATTTGCTTAGTGCTAATATACTTTCCTTGTTGCATCAAATTAACTTTAAAATAAGTCTCATTCAAAGAGGATTCCTAATATGTAGCATCCTAATGTTTGACACTGAATTCCACTAATGATACTTAACTATTGATATTGCTCCATGCTGGTGGTAGTGATGGCCTGAATTTTGGATAATCACTTATGGTCACGTGAGACATTGGGGTATCTACGATACTAGTTATTGGTAGTGCCTCTATTTATACACCGATAATATTCTATTTATACACCGAATACGATGCTTCTAAAATCGAGTATGGAATAAGTGTGCTCCCGTGGGAATGATTTCTTCAAGTTATGACAAATGTTTGTGTGGCTATGTCTATGTGACACCATGTGCTTATACTTCTGTTGTACATTCAACACTTTTGTTGGCTCCGTCAGACCTTTGGTGACCCTTTTTTATGGTTGTGCCGATCTTACGTTCACAACAAAATATGTACAAGCATGATAGGTTAAGTGAAAATACTACTTAGACAATCAACACTAACTTCAGTTTAAGCCACGACGTCTTTATCTCTAGCTAAATTAATCCTATAAAAATTAATTAGATTTGTCATGCTTGTTATAGTAGAATAATACAATACTCTCGCAACAAAAGCTATTCAACTCCGTAGCAACGTACGTACTTTGATCCGAAAATTAAATTGTTGGCATCTCCTACATTCTATTAGACGGTGTGTAGATATTTCTCCAAATCTATTTTACAACATCGACCATGTCATGTCGCCGTATGACTTTGGTGCTGCGGGGTAAAAAGTTTTCATCAAGAATTACAATTAACCCGTAGCAACGCACGGGCAGTGTGCTAGTATCTACTAATTAGAGGTAGGTTCGTCTGTGATTTTCCGTCCGACTTTTCTTTGGACGGATTTGCCCCTGCGATTTTAGACATATTACATGCCATGCCACCGCAAAGTCCAAAGCCTCCGCCCCTTTCACTCCGCCGCCAGCCGTATGTATGCAAGCGCCCGCCGCCAGCCTTCCCCATCCCCTCCGAGCTCGTCGGCGCCGCTTACCTCAAGGTCCCGCCACCCGTACGTCTGCACGTGCCCGCCGCCCGCCTCCCCCATCCCCGCCGAACTCGTTGGCGCCGGACCCTACCTCACGGTCACAGTCCTTTATCTTCTGTAGCGCCGCCTACAAACCACACAAAAGCAGTCGCTGGCCCGCCGGCCGCCGGCGGAAGCTCGGACCTGGGTGTAGGCGGCAGCAAAAATCGAGGACCTGCAGCGGCAACAACCTGGACCTGGACGGCAGCGGCGGATGACATCTATGAAAATCGACTTGGAAGCTCGGGCCTGGGTGTCGGCGGCAACAAAAAATCGAGGACCTGCAGCGGCAACAAGGACGGCAGCGGCGGATGACATCAAGGCCTCGCATGCGGGAGGCAACAGCCTGGAGGGCGGTTCGTATGTGGTTTTGAACCTCAGAGAGATGCTCTGTTTTGTACTCGCGAGTCGCGAGGTAGGAGACGGACCTCCAGGAGGACATGTACATAAGATACGTCTTAGATGGATTTGTGTACTGACCTTGCCTACTACCACCGCATAGCTATCAAAATCGACTACATGCGGCCTCGCCGTCCCATCTCAAGACTCGCGGAACATGGAGTGGCAAGAATAGGATAAAGAGGAATTTTCTTGCTTGCTTGCTTGCTTGCTTGGGTAGGATGTCGATTCACTAAAGATAAGATGAAAGAGGATTTTTCTTGCTCTATTTTTAGGGGAGAGAGAGAGAGAAACGTGGAGATGACTCTTGTGGTCAGTGATCTGGGCTCACCGCGATCCATCTATGGGTAAAAAAAGCATTTTACCCGGTAGACCAGGAGAATGTAGAACCAAAAAGTCAGAAAAAAAGATTGCATAAAATATAAATAAAATTTATGGATTTTTTTAAATATTAACCATAATTGGTAAAGAAATTGGGTACAAAGATGTATACGAAACAATTCATAATGTTAATACTCCTTCCTGTCCATATTAATGATCACAACTTTTGTCTAGATACGAAATGCATTTAGTTTAAATATTTAACTAGATGTATATGAATCTACCTAAAGTTAAGACCATTAATATGGATAAGAGGGAGTACAAAATATTGGTTAGAGCAAAATAACATCCAACCTCAGGGCCTACATCAACGAGTGGCACTAGACTCTGGTCGCCGTCCAGCTCGTCGACCTAGGTGGACAATGGCCGACCCGGCGCTCTGTCTCCCCTTGTTCCAGGAGGAACGGAAGAAAGATATCACACGGATGTTTGGGCCGTACTCCAACAGGGGGAACCACATCATGAGGAAGGCCTGGTGGCACTGTCGCGACATCGACCAGACGCTGCACGACAGCAGTCGTCCTCGCGCACGCTATCGTCCCGTGCAGCGCCATACCCCCTCCCCGACGATCTGGCGGCGTCATCATCCGCGACGGACCGCGCCTCCTAAGCCCCAAGACGACGAAGCAGGCGTCACCCCCGCGCGGTTGTCTCCTTCTTTGCATCTCGAAGCCAGAGCCAGAGTTTCAGCCACCAATGCCGGCCCCGAAGAAGGAGAAGACGTGGTGGGAGCTCAGGCTCGAGCTCGAGGCACATGAACAGCACGCCGACCACAACGACCTCGACGACAAGCCTGGGAAGGTGGCGCTCCTGGCAGCGTCCTTCAACACCGTCCAGCTGGCCACCGATGCGTACTCGCAGTGGTGGTCGGCAGAAGACGCCGACAACGAGCCTGACGCGCCAGGGCTATCCGCGTGGGCGCCATCGGCCGCCCTGAAGCCGGACCCAGAGGACGACGACTGGGAGGACTGGACCAACGAGGAGGATGGCGACGACGGAGGCCTTGACTTCTCTGTCTTCTACCGCGGCGAATAGGACGGCAGCGAGCTGGCGTAGGGGTTCGACGGCTTGTTTGGGGGCGTTTTTAGGGTTTTGTTTATAGTTTGTCCAAACTTTGTCCGAATTTGAGCGGACACCGGTTTATCTATTATTCGTTTTAAATTTGTTCATATTTGTTGAATGGGGATTAAAGTATCGGGAGCGCCACCGGAAAAAGGCCCTTCCCAATTTGGGATTGCACTACCGGCACCTCCAATATCGAAGTGCCAGCCACGCTGCAGGCAACAATTTTGGGAGTACCGGTGGAGATGCTCTAAGAATTGGTATCAAGCTAGGCATACATGTACTGTAAATTAAATTTGGATGATGGTGTGTTCTTTTATAGCCCGTAGCAACGCACGGGCATTATGCTAGTACAAAATAATATAAATTTATATGATATAAAATGTGTATAATATAAAAGTATATACTAATCCAATTCTAATAATATTATTTTGGTATTACATAAAAATTTATATTTGTATCAAACTACTTGGTCAAACATTGCAAAGTTTGATTTTGATAAAACCTTATATATAATGTAAATTGGGATGGAGGGAGTCTAGGTAATGCATACGTACAAACGGTATTGCTACTCCAACATTCATTCAACACCTCAGAAAATGTGTCAGGACCGTTTAAAACCGCGTACGTACGTGACCCGATAAAAGTTGAGCGGTACTACTAGTAGCAGCACAAGCTAGTAGTACTAACGAATAGACCCGGTCCGGTCCTTTGTTTTGACATTTAAACCATGCATGGATGGATACGCACCAAACTACTTCTAGGAAGTACTACGTATAAAACGAGACCACCCTTGTCCCTCTTCCACCAACCTGCAGCAAGTTCAAGAAATCTGATCGGCCGGCATATACATTCTTTTGCACTTGTTTGGCTAGCAAGCAGCCTAGCAGCAAGTTACACAAACCCCAGCCCCGACACATCGGAGGAGATGGCGTCCATGGCGAGGATAGCGAGGGCGGTGCTGCTGATCGCCGCCGTCCTGCTGATCCAGTGTTCTAACGTGATCGTCGCGGCGAGGTTGCTCCAAGGAGACGGCGGCGGATGGCTGCGGCAGGGCGCCGGGCCGCTGATCATGCAGGTCCTCAAGGGCGGCTCGCCGCCGGGCTCAGGCAACAACTGCAATACCGACTCCAATAACTCCGGGTCAGGAAGCTGCATACCATGACTCCATGGGTATGATTAGCTAGCCGCCGCTGGCTGGCGGGCTGGCGAGAGATCGACTCCGAAGGGGCCCGTACTCGCTAGCTTGGTGGCCATGGCAATAGCTTCTTCCGAATTCGACCCCTCTTGTAGATCCATCGAGATTTGTTCATTCATATACTGTAAAAAAATGTATAGTACTGATTCTGGTAGAGCTTGTTGAGAAATAGAGCAATTTACCAAGCGAATTATTCATAATAAACGTTAGATAAAATATGACTAGAATAATAGGTAATATACTAATCATGCTAAATAGCGAATACAAACTAAGGCATATAGCCAAACAAACTGCAAGGCATAAAACTCTGGATAAAATCAGAACAAGATTGAGACAGAAGATGTACACGGCAGTAGCAGAAGTAGAACCGCCGGCGTTGGAACCGTCATTAGCCATGTCGTCGAGGAAGGGAGTCCGTGACGAAGCCAGTAGTCGCGCTGATAGCGCTCCCCAAAAACTTTTCTCCCGTACAGGACTCGAAGCAGCGGGGTCGTATTAAACGTCCATTCATGCGTGGCAAAATAAAGCTCGGCTCGGCGAGATTCCCGCAACCCGCGGCGCGCGCGCGCGCGTCGTGACGAGGCGAGCGAGGAGGAGGAGGAGGAGCGCGCGTGTGAAACTCTCTCCTTCTCCTTCTCATCCTTTTACCAAGTGGTAGAAGAGCTCACCTTATAAGCTGGTCCAACTTCCACTCAACTAGCAATGTGGGACTAAACATTTGTCCCACCTCTTGTCTTGCATGAATGGGCCACATGGGCCTCTAGGATTTTCAGGAATTATTGAAAAATAGAAAATGGGCTAGAATATTTGGGCCAAAATTCCAACAATCCCCCACCAGATCCCAGAGGCACATGTAATCTGCCTTTGGTTCCAAAAACACTGTTTATATACCGGTACTATAGTGGAGACTGTTAAGTTGAACTTCCACCTAGAATTCTATGCTACACTAGGTTGCAACTTGTACAGTGGACTATGCCTTGAACTGCAAGTTTGCTGCAATCTAGCTTCACACGAAGTCTTGACCGATACTGGGCTACCGTGGGACTTCCCCGCGGGTGGAGCTTATACGTCATACTCCATGACCTTTCATGAGTTTATTAGAGAGCACCCTACTCTCATAGACTGCGACGTTTTAACAGTCAGACTCATATAGGTGTGTTCTTCAGAAGATGTTCTGCAGGACAACATCTTTGCTTAGGATAAGCCACTTAGAACACATTAAGATAATAAATCAACCTGCCATGCAGAATAGAAAAGTATTGCATCTTTATGAAGTGGTGTTTATTAAAGTAGGGATACTTTCCTCTCAGCTAACCAACAGCTTGTTTCCCAATTCTAATTCACGGGATCTCCGATCACATAGAGTGGTTTACCACTGTGGAAAGCTCAAATTGTGGGTCTCATACCCATCTCCTTCGATGCATTTTCTATCACGTTGCGTGATAGACCCTTTGTGAAGGGATCTGCCAAGTTTTTAGATGTTTGGATATAATCCAATGCAATAACTCCGGAGTTTCTCATTTTCCTGACATATTTCAATCTCCTCTTCACATGTCTTGAGGACTTCATATTATCCTTAGAACTGTTCACCTTAATAATCACAGTTTGATTATCACAGTTCATTGGAATTGCGGGTATAGGTTTTTCAACCACAGGTAAGTCCATCAAGAGTTCACGAAGCCACTCTGCTTCAACAGTGGCCGTGTCTAGTGCTGTGAGTTCTGCTTCCATAGTTGACCTCGTTAAGATGGTCTGCTTGCAAGACTTCCAAGAAACAGCGCCACCACCAAGTGTGAAAACATATCCACTCGTGGCCTTTATCTCATCAGCATCAGATATCCAATTTGAATCACTATAACCCTCTAGTACCCTCGGATACCCGGTATAGTGTATGCCATAGCTCGCAGTACCTTTTAGATATCGCATAACTCTTTCAAGAGCATGCCAGTGATCATCTCCTGGATTTGAGACAAATCGACTGAGTTTGCTTACAGCAAAGGCAATGTCAGGTCTCGTGGCACTAGCTAAATACATAAGCGAGCCAATAATTTGAGAGTATCTTAGTTGGTCTCTAGCATTTCCTCGATTCTTTCGAAGCAACACACTAGGATCATACGGTGTAGGAGAAAAATTGACGTCGCTATACCCGAAACGACTCAAGATCTTTTCCACATAGTGGGACTGAAGCAATGTAATCCCACCATCATCATCTCTCAATAGCTTGATGTTCAGGATGACATCAGCTACTCCCAGATCCTTCATCTCAAAGGAACGAGATAAGAAATCTTTGACCTCCTTAATTGCATTAAGGTTGGTTCCGAAAATCAGTATGTCATCAACATACAAACAAAGGATGACTCCCTCACCCCCACCATGGCGATAGTATACGCGCACTTGTCGCGTTTACAACAAAGCCTGCAGCGGTTAAGGTTTTATTAAATTTTTCGTGCCACTGCTTAGGTGCTTGTTTAAGACCATACAAAGACTTCAGTAGCTTGCACACTTTTCTTTCTTGACCATTTACTACAAAACCATCTGGTTGATCCATATAAATTTGCTCATCCAACTCTCCATTTAGGAAAGCTGTCTTAACGTCCATTTGATGAACGAGAAGACCGTGTGAGGCAGCCAGAGAAAGTAGTACTCGAATGGTGGTCAACCTTGCTACAGGTGAGTAAGTGTCAAAGAAGTCTTCACCTTACTTTTGGGTATAACCCTTGGCCACAAGCCTTGCCTTGTACTTCTAAATAGTAACATCAGGTCTTAGTTTCTTCTTGAACACCCATTTACATCCTACAGGTTTGCACCCATAAGGACGATCAGTGATCTCCCATGTTTCATTAGCTAAGATGGAATTCATCTCACTATGAACAGCTTCCTTCCAATAGTCAGCATCAGGAGATGCATAAGCTTCTGAAATGGAAGTGGGAGTGTCATCCACAAGGTACACAATGAAATCATCACCAAAAGACTTTGCAGTCCTTTGTCTCTTGCTCCTTTTAGGAATTTCATTATCATCCTCCTTAGGACTTTCAGAGTGTTCAATCGGAATGGTAGGTTCAAAGAATATAGCAAAATCCTGATTAGATGAACTAGGTATCTCCGGATTTGATGAGTTAGGTTTATCCTTCATTGGAAAGATATCCTCAAAGAAAGTCGCATCAGTCGACTCCATGATTGTACCAACATGAATGTCAGGTACTTCAGATTTTACTATCAAGAATCTATAACCAATGCTATGAAAAGCATAGCCCAGAAAAACACAATCAATGGTTTTTGGTCCAAGCTTGCGCTTCTTGGGGATTGGTACATTAACCTTTGCCAAACAACCCCAAGTACGTAAGTAAGAGAGTTTTAGTCTTTTCTTCTCCCATTCTTCGAATGGAGTAATTTTTGTTCTTTGTGGGAACTCGGTTTAGGACATGACACGGTCAATAATGCCTCCCCCACCATTCCTTAGAAAGACCCGATGTGTCTAACATGGCGTTAACCAAATCTGTTAGAGTACGGTTCTTTCTTTCGCTACTCCATTTGACTGGGGTGAGTAGGGGCGTCCTCTCATGAATTATACCATGTTCCTCACAAAAAGAATCAAACTCGTTGGAAAAATAATCTCCACAACGATCAGACCTAAGCCTCTTAATCTTTCGATCAAGTTGATTTTCTGCCTCAGCTTTATAGATTTTGAAGAAACTCAAAGCCTCATCTTTTGATTTCAGAAGATACACATGACAATATCTCGTAGAGTCATCGATCAAAGTCATGAAATATTTCTTTCCACCTTTTGTCAACACACCATTCATCTCACAAAGATCAGAATGTATGAGCTCTAGTGGTGTTAAATTTCTCACTTCTGCAGTCGTATGTGACTTGCGAGGTTGTTTAGCTTGCACGCAGACTTGGCACTTAGATCCCTTAACAGTTGAGAAATCAGGGATTAAATTCATTTTGGCTAGCCGCGTCATACAACCAAAATTAATATGACAAAGACGAGAGTGCCAGACATTTGATTCAAAATTTGTGTAAATATGATTAACAACTTTATTACAAATGTCTGACAGAGATAAGCGGAACAAGCCTCCGCATTCATAGCCTTTACCAATAAAGGTTCCATACTTCGAAATTACAAATTTATTGGACTCAAATACAATCTTGTAGCCATCTCGACACAGAAGAGATCCGCTAACAAGATTTTTATTTATTGAGGGAACATGATGCACGTTCTTCAGGCACTTTCCCGAAGTGAACTTCAGATCGACCGTACCAACACCATGAACAGAAGCATGCGAGCCGTTCCCCATCAGCACGGTTTGAGTCCCTCTGACCTGATATGAAGAAAACATGGAAATATCAGAACAGACATGTACATTAGCGCCCGTGTCAATCCACCAATCAGGAGAATGACATAATGAAAGAACAGTAGGTAATATACCATACCCAACATCTTTCATCTCAACGTCGCCCATGACAACATTAGCAGTCTTGCTGCTCTTCCCATGTTGGCGTTTGTCAAAGCGGTTGGGACAAGCAGGAGCCCAATGATTAGGATCACCGCACACATGACAAGCACCTTTCCTCTTATCAGTCTTCTTCTTGAAGCTGGTAGACTGTGAGGCCTTGTTCTTTCCATCGAACTTTCCTTTGTCATCAAACTTTCCTTTGTTCTTGAACTTGTGAGGCTGGAAGTTCCTTTTCTGTACCAGGTTGGCATTAGAACCTCCCTCGGTACCTCGAGCACGTGTGTCTTTTGCTCTCGCCTTCTCTTCCACATCAAGAGTCCCACTGAGATCCGTCACGGAGAACTCTTGTCTCTTGTGCTTCAGAGAAGTAGCAAAATTCCTCCATGACTGGGGAAGTTTGGCAATGATGCCTCCGGCAACAAACTTGTCCGTAACACAGGTCAAGTGCTCAAGCTCCGGCAAGTGATCAGATCTCATGAGCCTGCTCCACAATGGAGCGGTCATCAATCATCTTGTAGTCATAGAATTGTTCCATGACATACAGTTCACTGCCAGCATCAGAGACTCCAAATTTTCTCTCGAGCGCATCCCACATATCTTTGCCATTGCTAAATGACAGATATGAATCGACAATATTGTCGCCAAGGATGCTGATCAAGGCAGCCTTGAAAGTAGTATCAAGTTTTTGGCCTCTTCCTGAGCGGGATTAAGTTCCCCCTCAGGTGCGCCATAGATGGCGTTATAGCAGCTCATGGTCTGAAACCAGAGCACTGCTCTCGCACGCCACCGTTTGTAATTCACACCTTCAAACACAGGTGGCTTCATAGAAGCAACAAAGCCACTTGGGGCAAATTGCCTGAAATAAGGTTTTTGGATTGTTGAGAAATAGAGCAATTTACCAAGCGAATTATCCATAATAAACGCTAGATAAAACATGACTAGAATAATAGGTAATATACTAATCATGCTAAATAGCGAATACAAAATAAGGCATATAGCCAAACAAACTGCAAGGCATAAAACTCTGGATAAAATCAGAACAAGATTGAGACAGAAGATGTACACGGCAGTAGCAGAAGTAGAACCGCCGGCGTTGGAACCGTCATTGGCCATGTCGTCGAGGAAGAGGGTGCTGATGTCGGGGAAGAAGTCCTCGTCGGGGAAGACGTCGCTATCTGTGAGGGAGTCCGTGACGAAGCCAGTAGTCGCGCTGATAGCGCTCCCCAAAAACCTTATCGCCCTTCTCCCGTACAGGACTCGAAGCAGCGGGGTCTCGGAGGCCTACTGTCCCGGCTCGCGGTACTCGAGGCAAGGTATGTGTAACAGCACAACTGAGAGGAGGCGCGACCTCTCTCTCTTATAGGCGCAGAGGAGAAGGCAGACGGTGCAGAAGATGAAACGAACAGGCGCATTTAACTCGTATTAAACGTCCATTCAAAGCAGACGTTTCGTGGCGTGGCGAGCGAGGAGGAGGAGCGCGCGTGTGGAACTCTCTCCTTCTCCTTCTCATCCTTTTACCAAGTGGTAGAAGAGCTCACTTTATAAGCTGGTCCAACTTTCACTCAACTAGCAATGTGGGACTAAATATTTGTCCCACCTCTTGTCTTGCATGAATGGGCCACATGGGCCTCTAGGATTTTCAGGAATTATTAAAAAATAGAAAATGGGCTAGAATATTTGGGCCAAAATTCCAACAGAGCTGACAATCCACGTTCTAGTTAGGTTCGAAGTTAGAACAAATAATTGAATATAGTGTACAATGTACAGTACCTCTGACGCCAGTCTTGTAACCGAGCTGCATATGTTTACATGGTTTAGCTGGATTGTGCAAAGGAGTCCTGTGGGAACCACGTTTCCTCGCAAAAAAGTGTAATATTCCACGTTGGAATTCCATGCCTGCAAAATTTGACCACCGCAGTGATGCTATCGTGGCGCCAGATGCATGCATTACTCCCATCGGATATTATGTTTGCGTTCACCGATCCGCCGCGGAAACCTCTAAAGACTATAAATCCGACAACAACTTGTTTGAACCTGCTGTGCAAGCCACATATCCTGCCAATTACTCGGTTTGCTTTCCATCCGAGTTCAAAAACAGGTTTCATCTTCTCTTCTACTATAAGCTTTCGGAAACTGAGGGACACACCCGAGATATTTCCCTTTATCAAAAAAGCATATTGAACTATATGCTATTACGAATTTCTAGTGTTACCTTTTTCAACAATTTACCTGTCAACTTTTTTGGGCATTGTGAACATAATTTGTGGAACTTCTTAAAACTTCCTTGGAGCTTAAAATACATTGAAATGAAACTTGTATTTTTTTTCAAAAATTTTGCACACAACTTTCAGAAAAATCTTCACATGCATGAATTTCAGATTTATATATAGCTCCTAGACCAATGTACTGTGGTTGCTTCTAGTTGGAAGTACTCATAGGATGCATATAGTTTTTTTTATCGAAGTCAAACTTTCAGACGTTATTTCGCAAAAAAAAACTTTTCAAAAGTTGACCAATATATAGAAAATAATATGAACATCTACAATACCAAACGTACACAATATGAAAATATATTTGATGATGGTTCTAGCAATATTGATTTGAGATTATAAATTTTAATGATTTTTTCTATTTAGTTGGTCGGACCTTATAAAGTTTGACTTTGACCTAAAAACTATGTGCACCATATTTTGGAAAGGAGGGAGTAGTTATTATGACTCCGCTTGTGAGCAATGTTGTTGATTTAATTTGGAGGGTAGGTATACTATGTCTGATTTAGGAATTCAAATGTGTGCGCAAAATAAGCAGTTTTCCAAATATTAGTAACCACAAACCCTTTCTCCTTCCAAATGTATATCATATATTTTCAAAAACACATTTAATGTTTTTATCTTTCGGATCAAACATAATTTACATGCATGCATGCAGGACCCTAGTCCGTGATTACTTCTTCGTTCCTAAAATGTTGGCATATGCAGACGTTACCATATAAGTATAATTTTTTGGCAAGTCAAAAGGCATAGGTCAAACACTTCTCTTATAAACTTTTGTCAATGATGGAATATTCTGACATGGGACGAAAGTATATTTTGGAAACGGACGGAGTAGACTTTTGCTGTCACAGGAAAAGGGCACAGAGGACCGGGCATCGATCTGCAGTCGCCGGTCGCGCGCGCCACCACCACTTTCTCGGAAGCGCTGTTGCTACAATATTGGGGAAGGACGGTAGAATTAGGTCCGGACACGCAGCAGCGGCTCAGGAGCTTGGTCATTCAGCAAGACCAGACTGAAATTCTCCAAACGTACTCACACAGTACAACGGCCGGCGTACGTATGCATGGATCGGTTCAACTTCAACTACACAAACCTAGACCATCGTCCCTCCTAATGAGAATTCATAGACAAGAAGCTCACGCGAAGTTATACAAGTCCTACTAAGAAAACCCAAGGTGACATCCAAATATCATCAGACTGAGATCTTCCTTGGACCTTATACAAATATCACTTCCTTCATACTTTCGCCCCGCTTTAAAAATAAATAATCACACGATACAAGATTTCGAATCACTGATAGTGCCGAAGCAGCAGCACAAACAAGCCCAAAAGAAAAGAGAAAAGAGTATAAGAAAACAATAAAGACAATGACATGTCAATGAAGCAAAGGTGACCCGCAACTGTTGCACCCTCCGAAGTTGTTCCACCCCGCTCTTAGCCATCGGATCGCTGAGTATCAAGCAGCACCTTCAAGAAGGGATGCGACATCGACGCTGCTGCTGCCCGAACCAGCGCACTAGTCCTAGGGTTTCCCCCGGTACTCGAAGGGGAATGGGGAGGGGTACCCGGACTCCCTTCAAGAAGGAAAGGCCGCACCCTCGAGCATCACCGCGTCAGTGCCAGATGACTGGCAAGGAATTCTCCCGACCCCAAACCAAAAAACCCGGACGATCCTTTGACCACCACCAAGCTTGCCGCCCACCAACACGGGCCATCATGGTCATTGAGCCATCATCGCCGTCTCGCTGTGGCAACCAACCGTGGCATGTAGGACGAAGGAGGAAGGTACATCTCGAACCGGGAAGCCTCAGTACCGCAACCACGCAGGAGGGAACAACCTCCACCACCAGAGGCGGTAGCCTACCAGACGTGTCAGCAGGGACACACCAGGCCTGGGGGGCCGGCCAGACCCAAATCGGTCCCGCAAAGTTGTCGCCGCCGGGCTGCAACAAGCTTGCTGCCACCGCTGCTACTTCCCTAGACGAGGCACCCCCCCCACCATCTGCAGAGCACGCCGCCGCACAAAAACGGCCAGCATGCCCAATCCAGATGGAGCACAAAGGGCCCCGATCTGGGCCGCGAGGGCAGAGCCGGCGGCGCCACCCATCAACATGCCGCCCGTAGTGTTGCGCCGCCCCGCTACACCATGAGCGCCGCCGTGCCACCACCACCCGGTCGGGAGCTATACCGCTGCCTCCCTACACGCACCGCCGTCGAGGGTGAAGGGAGCCCCGACCTAACCTCCACACGTGGGGGAAAAGTAGGCCGCCGACGCCACCCGGGCTTCACCCGGCGGCCCCTGCCGGCGACGACAACGAGGAAAGGAGGAGGGTGGGGGGTTCTGGCCGGAGGGGATGGGAGGCGCTCCTGTCGCCTTGGGGTGGGACGAGAGGAGCCACTGTAACTCGCAAGTGAGTATTTTGTGTAATATAACAGTTCAAATATCAGTTCCCCAACACAATAAATTTCCTCATAGAGTATATATCAGTTCTCCATCCACCACAATACGTTTTGATTCTTCCAAAGCAAAACTACATGTGTTAATCTGTCTTAGGGTATATGATGCACGTACGGAGTATGTATGAATTATTTACCGGTACTAGTACATGGAGTACAATGCCGGCTGTGACTGTGAGTACACAATATGGATCACGCATCAGACAGCGGGGACGCGAGCTGGCAATACAGAGCCAAGACTGCCACCGCGAAGGCCGCCCTGAACACCCGCCAAGCCACCGTCCGGCAGCGGCTGCCGCGTGCGGCGACTTCCCCGGTCACCTCTTCTTCGTTCTCGCTTGTCTCTTGTAATTCACTCGGCGGCGCGGCCGGCGTCTTCTTCGCCTCGTGACCGTTGATCCGCACCTCGCCGTCGTCCACAGTGGTGCCTTTCTTCTTCGTCGTCGTCTTGGTCTTCTTCACACGTTTCGCCGGCTTGACAGCACCTCTAGCTGAAGGTGCGTACTTGTCAGCCGGTGGCGCCTCCTCTACCTCGGCGATGTCCGCAGCAGCGGCGGCTGCTGCTGCTTTCCTGTGCTTTCGGTTGTCGACGGTGGTGGTGCTGTGGCCGGGTTCCTCGTCGCGGAGGAGATCCCACATGTTTGCGCCGCGGCCGATCGTGATGCCTTCCGATCCCATCTCCGAAACTCGATCAAACTCACGTACAGGCGCAGCTGCGGCCACCTTTGTTGCAGACGTACGTATATGTCGACGTGAGGGTGCAAGACTCAAATCAAATCACTTACATACGTGCGGAAGTAGATATCATACCTCATATACTACGACAGGTATATATATATGTTCGAGGTTATTTGGTGTAGTACATTTTCAGGTTCTCTTCCCGGAGTTGGACACGACGTAGGTTTATCAATATTCATTGATCAATTAATGGAGTCCTCAAACAGCAACTTTGATTTGTTAACTGGAGGAATCCGATCTCCGTGTGGTAGAGAAAGGCATCCCGCTCTTGAAACGTTCGCACGGGAAGAAGAAACAACCAAATTAATTGTAAGAAGATTAGCATGACTTATGAATGAAGTAATTATTCTTTACCAAAAAACAAAGTAGTATCTTGAAAGGCTCTGGCAGTACGTGTCTTAACAACCGATCCTGCTCGAGACAGGCTTTCTCTGTTTTTTAAATAAAACAACAGATTTGCTAGCTAGTTTTCAGGCGCCTGAGAACTTTTTAAGTCTCAGTCGTCTCTTTCACCGTTCGATTTACATCGTGATTCGTGTAAAATGAAAGTTACACATGAGTTGCAACAAGGGTGTAACTGAGAATTTAATGAGTTGCAGCTAGGTTATAACTGAGAATTAGTACAAATTTTATAAGTTGCAACTAGGTTACAACTGAGAATTAACACAAATATTAGAACGACATCAGCAACTTAGACATAACTAGTTCTCAGGCGGCTGAGATATAGGCACTCCCATAAAACAACCATACAATACAAGAGTTCGAACGAACAAAAATACTGGACAACGGCACAAACATGTTCAAGAAGAAAAGAAATGAAAGTCACGGCGAATCGACGAAACAAGGGTGACCCGCAACTGGTGCGCACTCTGAATTTGTCCCACCATCCTCCTAGCAACTCGAGGCGGCGAGAACCTTCAAGAAGGGAAGCGCCATCGAAATGATGTTGCCAAGACCAGCGTAGTGGACCTTAGGTTTCCCTCGCAATCGGGTTGAGCGGACTAGGGATGTCTGTGGCACCATACAAAGGTGGCACCGCGTCGGTGTCGGATGGGCTGAAAAGGATTTCTCCCTATCCCTACCCACAAAAAACCCCAAACGATATAGAGCGCCACCACCACGATCTGGCAGTCACACTCGTCATCATCTCATCGTGCACACTAGCAAACAACCCACAAGACGGCGGCATACGATATTGCTCGAACAAGGGACAACAACACTTCAGCTACATGGGAGGGACCCACCTCCACCACTGAGGGGCCGGAGGCGGTCGTCGATCGGACATAGCAGCAGAGGCACGCTAGGCACAGGAGAAACCCTAGCTAGGCACTGACGGTCCCGTAAATCCCCTACCGCCTTGCTGCAACAGTAAGGCCGCTGCACCACCACCCCCTGTATGAGTTTTGTCATTGTCACCATCCCAGAAAGCGTCGCTACCGTAGACGCGCTGGACTGCTGCCGAAACCCATAGTGGGCTAGAGGGGCATAGATCTGGTCCAGGAGGGCATCTCCGGCGCTAATCGACCCTGCTCATATCGGCTATCTTTCATCTCTTTTTGTATCTGAAGATTAGACATTGATTTCAAATTTTGACTAATGCTCATACCAGAATGAGTTCCTTATGGTGAGGATTGAACTAATGCTCGACGCCTAGACCGCCAACTGATATTAGGGTTCACTTGAAACTTCGGTCTAGTCTATCGAGAATTTTAGATATGAAAGGGACCCTACTTTTGCTCGTAGTGTGGTTTCATGGACCATGATGACATTGAGCTTGCAATTCCGTCGACAGAGTATGATTCCGGGCTGTGTGGTTCACATCTTTGAAACTTTGAGAACTTCTCCTTAAGGGGTTGCATGTAAACCCATATTTAGCTCAAAGTTGAACTAATTACCGCCGGGCAAACTAATTTTACCCTCATTCCACACTGGTCCTAAGACTTGAGATAATTCTCAACACTATACTATCAACATAACTTTATAAACTAGTATCACATAACATAATAAAGTGAAACATGGCTTCAGTTTTTTTAAAATAAAGTATATCAATATATACCATAGTATATTCCCCAACCAAGCAATACTTCAGGTTTTTATTTTTTCCAGTTTTATAAAGAAAAGGGTCAGACAACATTTTCCAATGCTGAAAAGGCAGTTTTAAGGATTTCATGGTTTCCAAAACTGAAATTGATACGTTACAATCCAAACACCTCAAAATATGTTAAACACAATGCCCCCCTCGCCCCGGATCTAAGTTAATTATCGTTGATTTAGTCAAAATATTGGCTAAATCTGTTTAGATTGTGACAACTAATTCAGATCAGAGATAGTAGTATATGTTTACAAACTAGAATGTGCTGGAAAATTAACAATAATTATTTCCAAAAGCTCCCAAAAACTACATATGGTGCAGAGATTTTTGCTGTCACATACAGGAGAAGGGCACAGGACCGGGTAGTCGATCTCTGGCAGTCGCCGGTCACGCTCCACGCCCCCACTTTCTTGGAAGCTGTAGGGGAGGACGGCAGCATTCGGTCCGAACACGCAGCAGCGGCTCATGAACTTGGTCATTCGATCAACACGACCGGCCGGACTAAAGTTGTCCATAGGTACTGACATATAACGGCCGGTGTAAGAACGCATGGATCGTCTCATGTCTCAACTGTACACACACACATCGCGACCAGCCCGCCAACAGAGTTGCTCACGCAACGATGCATGCGTACATACGTTACGTGTCTACAACCGGTCATTCCTGCGAACGTCGATCGATGAGCAAGTTAATACCGATGAACAAGTTAGATGCCTTGAAACACTACGGGAACGTACGCAGATGCTGAGCGGGAAATTCAACGCTGAGGGGAAATGGTCGGGCCGCTCGGCATAGCTCGCGCAGTGCCGTGGGCCGCAAAAATGCCGTCGGCATAGCAAAACCTTCGGCACAGATGAGCAATGCCGAGAGGGACCCTCGGCGTAGCTATACCCTCAGCGTAGATGTAGCAATGCCGAGGGGTACCTTCGGCGCAAGCTGAGCACGGGTTTCCTTCCCGCGTCGCGGACGGACAGTTCACGGTATATGGCAGTGCCGAGAGGATTACCGTTGGCATAGCTTTGTGTAGTGAAAGTTAACGGCACAAAGGAAGGCCTAGAGGATTCCTCTCAGCATTGCGACACCTACACAGAGGGGAATCCCCTCGGCATTGCTATTAGCAAGCTAGCGGGATAGTACACCTGGCAGGACCTACGCCGAGGGGATTCCTCTCAGCGTTGCTAGAAGCATAGCACACCTGGCAGGACCTACGCCGAGGGGATTCCTCTCACCGTTGCTAGCAGCATAGCACACCTGGCAGGACCTACGCCGAGGGGATTCCTCTCAGCATCTCTAGCAGCATAGAACACCTGGCAGGACCTACGCCGAGGGGATTCCTCTCAGCGTTGCTAGCAGCATAGCGCACCTGGCAGGGTCTATGCCTAGGGGAATCCTCTCAGCGTTGTTGGCGCCATAGAACACCTAGCTAGATGAATACTGAACGGAATAGTGATGGGCGTGTAGGAGGAAACTCCTGCCACGGATCAAACAGAGGGCAACCAGTGGAATCTTGGTCCCAACCTTTGTTTTCCATGTAGATATGACTTATAAAAACCTAAACCAACAAAAAAATTACATCGGTGAACCCTCGTACGAAGAACGCTACGGGGGTAGACCTGCGGGTCCCACGTACTAGGGTTTCGGTGGAGAAAGACAGCCGGATCACCGGAATCACGCGAAAACTTGCAAGTGGCCCTATAATATGTGTACAAGTGTCGTGGAAGGTCCATAGATGCAATTCCTAGCTCCCGGGTGTGTTCATGTACACTTGCATGCGATAACACATAGAAAAGTGCTGGCGTGTAGGAGGAAACTCCCGCCACGGATCAAATGGAGGGCTACCGGTGGAATCTTGGTCCCAATCTTTGTTGTCCATGTAGAATATTACATATACAAACCTAAACCAACAAAAAAGTACATTGGTGAACCCTCGTACGGAGAATACTACGGGGGTAGACTTGCGGGTCCCACAGACTAGGGTTTCGGTGGAGAAAGACCGCAGGAGCACCGGAATCACGCAAAAACTTGCAAGTGGACCTAGAATATGTGTACAAGTGTGGTAGAAGGTCCATAGATGCAATTCCTAGCTCCCGGGTGCGTTCATGTTCACTTGCATGCGATAAAACATAGAAAAGTGTTGGGCGTGTAGGAGGACACTCCCGCCACGGATCAAACGGAGGGCTACCAGTGGAATCTTGGTCCCAACCCTTGTTGTCCATGTAGATATGACCTATACAAACCTAAACCAACAAAAAAGTACATCGGTGAACCCTCGTACGGAGAATGCTACGGGGGTAGACCTGCAGGTCCCACAGACTAGGGTTTCGGTGGAGAAAGACCGCCGGAGCACCGGAATCACGCGAAAACTTGCAAGTGGCCCTAGAATACGTGTAAAAGTGTCGTGGAAGGTCCATATATGCAATTCCTAGCTACTGGGTGCGTTCATGTTCACTTGCATGCGATAACACATAGAAAAGTGTTGGGCGTGTAGGAGGAAACTCCCGCCACGGATCAAACGGAGGGCTACCGGTGGAATCTTGGTCCCAACCTTTGTTGTCCATGTAGATATGACCGATACAAACCTAAATCATCAAAAAAGTATATCGGTGAACCCACGTACGAAGAATGCTACGGGGCAAGACCCGTGGGTCCCACGGACTAGGGTTTCGGTGGAGAAAGACCGCCGGAGCACCGGAATCACGCGAAAACTTGCATGTGGCCCTTGAATATGTTTACAAGTGTGGTGGAAGGTTCATAGATGTAATTTCTAGCTCATGGGTGCGTTCATGTTCACTTGCATGCGATAACACATAGAAAAGTGTTGGGCGTGTAGGAGGAAACTCCCGCCACAGATCAAACAGAGGGCTACCGGTGGAATCTTGGTTCCAACCGTTGTTGTCCATGTAGATATGACCTATACAAACCAAAACCAACAAAAAAGTACATCGGTGAACCCTCGTACGAAGAATGATACGAGGGTAGACCTGAGGGTCCCAGGGACTAGGGTTTCGGTGGAGAAAGACCGCCGGAGCACCGAAATCACGCGAAAACTTGCAAGTGCCCTAGAATATGTGTACAAGTGTGGTGTAAGGTCCATATATGCAATTCCTAGCTCCCGGGTGCGTTCATGTTCACTTGCATGCGATAACACATAGAAAAGTCCTAGGCGTGTAGGAGGAAACTCCCGCCACGGATCAAACGGAGGGAACTAGTGGAATCTTGGTCCCAACCTTTGTTGTCCATGTAGATATGACCTATACAAACATAAACCAACAAAAAAGTACATCGGTGAACCCTCGTACGGAGAATGCTACGGGGGTAAACCTGCAGGTCCCACGGACTAGGGTTTCGGTGGAGAAAGACCGCTGGAGCACCAGAATCATGTGAAAACTTGCAAGTGGCCCTAGAATACGTGTACAAGTGTCGTGGAAGGTCCATAGATGCAATTCCTAGCTACCGGGTGCGTCCATGTTCACTTGCATGCGATAACACATAGAAAAGTGCTCGGCGTGTAGGAGGAAACTCCCGCCACGGATCAAACGGAGGGAACCTGTGGAATCTTGGTCCCGACCTTTGTTGTCCATGTATATATGACCTATACAAACGTAAACCAACAAAAAAGTACATCGGTGAACCCTCGTACGCAGAATGCTACGGGGGTAGACCTGCGGGTCCCACGGACTAGGGTTTCGATGGAGAAAGACCGCTGGAGCACCGGAATCACGTGAAAACTTGCAAGTGACCCTAGAATACGTGTACAAGTGTCATGGAAGGTCCATAGATGCAATTCCTATCTCCCGGGTGCATCCATGTTCACTTGCATGCGATAACACATAGAAAAGTGCTCGGTGTGTAGGAGGAAACTTCCGCCACTGATCAAACGGAGGGCTACCGGTGGAATCTTGGTCCCAACCTTTGTTGTCATCTAGATATTACCTATACAAACCTAAACCAACAAAAAAGTACATCGGTGAACCCTCGTACGGAGAATGCTACGGGGTAGACCCGCGGGTCCCACGAACTAGGGTTTCGGTGGATAAAGACCGCCAGAGCACCGGAATCACGCGAAAACTTGCAAGTGGCCCTTGAATATGTGTAAAAGTGTGGTGGAAGGTTCATAGATGCAATTCCTAGCTCATGGGTGCGTTCATGTACACTTGCATACGATAACGCATAGAAAAGTGTTGGGCGTGTAGGAGGAAACTCCCGCCACGGATCAAACGGAGGGCTACCGGTGGAATATTGGTCCCAACCTTTGTTGTCCATGTAGATATGACCTATACAAACCAATATCAACAAAAAAGTACATCGGTGAACCCTCGTACGAAGAATGCTACGAGGGTAGACCTGAGGGTCCCACGGACTAGGGTTTCGGTGGAGAAAGACCGCCGGAGCACCGAAATCACGCGAAAACTTGTAAGTGCCCTAGAATACGTGTACAAGTGTGGTGTAAGGTCCATATATGCAATTCCTAGTTCCCGGGTGCGTTCATGTTCACTTGCATGCGATAACACATAGAAAAGTCCTGGGCGTGTAGGAGGAAACTCCCGCCACGGATCAAACGGAGGGCTACCGGTGGAATATTGGTCCCAACCTTTGTTGTCCATGTAGATATGACCTATACAAACCAATACCAACAAAAAAGTACATCGGTGAACCCTCGTACGAAGAATGCTACGAGGGTAGACCTGAGGGTCCCACGGACTAGGGTTTCGGTGGAGAAAGACCGCCGGAGCACCGGAATCACGCGAAAACTTGCAAGTGGCCCTTTAATATGTGTACAAGTGTGGTGGAAGGTTCATAGATGCAATTCATAGCTCGAGGGTGCGTTCATGTTCACTTGCATGCGATAACACATGGAAAAGTGTTGGGCGTGTAGGAGGAAACTCCCGCCACGGATCAAACGGAGTGCTACCGGAGGAATCTTGGTCCCAACCTTTGTTGTCCATGTAGATATGACATATACAAACCAAAACCAACAAAAAAGTACATCGGTGAACCCTCGTACGATGAATGCTATGAGGATAGACCTGCGGGTCCCACGGACTAGGTTTCGGTGGAGAAAGACCTGCGAAGCACCGGAATCATGCGAAATATCTGGCTATTAGAATTTTTTTGTGTTGCCTTTTGATCGGGCCATTTTTCAACTTGATTAGTCGACAAATTTGAGTCAATTAATATGGGTCGCAGGGAGTACAAATTTTGTGTGTTTTTTCTTATAAACAAACATACAATTGGACGTGGATGTATAATTTCATATATCTGTGCAATTCAATAGCCCATAAACAATTGAGGGGACAAGGGGATACAATCCAAAAAAAATGTGCACGGTCGATAAAGTGCTACTCCCTCCGATCCATATTAATTGACTTTGATTTGTTAAAATATGGATGAACCTATATACTAAATAGTGTCTAAATTCATTTAAATCTAGACAAATTTGAATCAATTAGTATGGATAGGAGGGAGTAGCATATTTCTCCGTCGATTCTTTTAAAAAAAATGCCGCCGCACGCACCCGGTCACGTTGCATAACACAAGCGCACGCCTCTGTAAAAAAACACAAACACACGCCCAGATACCTTTTCCATAAAACAACGCTCGATCGACCAGTATACATTTTTCATAAACAAACACAAACGCACGTTGCAACCGATCGAGCATGCACCGCTGCCCTCAGGGCCAACACGCGATGCCCAACACGCGACGCCCCATGGTCCAACACACGACGCCCAACCGCTCCCCGCACTCTGCCCTCAGGTCCCTCGCACATGCCCGCAACTCGAGCACTCCGCGCGCCAACACGAAGGCAGAGGCGGCGGATCCGGCTCCGGCGAGTAATCCCCTCGCTCCTCCTCTCTCTCCGCTCTCCTCCTGCAGTTTATTTCCCCTCCCCGCGTCGTCGGCGCCGGCCAGCGGTATCCATGGCGTCGCCCTCTACCCTAACCCTAGATCGACCGAATACGGCGGCGGAGGAAAGCGGCGGTGGGCGAGCAGCGGGCAAGGACGGCCACGCCCACCTGTCCCGAACGGCCTCTCCACGCCGGCCAGCGATGGACCGGCGTTAGTGGAGTTGTTTGCTGATTTGTTTTCTTCGAAATTGCGTAACCGTGGGAGAATCATCAGGTGATGAGGCTAGCACTGAAGGTTTGAAATTCATTTTATCTACTCTGTGATTTGTGAGATTCGAATTTGTTTAGTATACATATATTTTGTTCATGTCTATGTTTGCATGCTAGAAAATGGATAATGTTGTCTTGTGTTATGTGTGCGCTATATGTAAGACATAAACTAGGCCCTGTCATTTGTGAGAGACAATAATACTATTTGTGAGATATAGTAATACTGTGCTATTTGTGAGAGACAATAATCTTGTAATAGATTTGCTAATCTTTGTTCATTTTGTATACTAGGCCGTGTCATTACCACCTTGCTGATCCGATCATGTCGCTGTCCTGGAGTTCAGCATCCCGGAGGTGGCCGTCCAGGAGGTCGCCGTCCGGGAGGTTGTTGTCCTTTCGCCGTCCCACGCCGCTACTCGAGCTTCTTCGCCGATTTGAGCACGCTTCAAGGGTAAGGATCATTCCGCTCTCTTGTCATGTGTCTAGGTTTATTTTGGTCTAGATTAACAAGTCACTCGCGTAACCTAGGAGTCTCCCGTTGGGAAGGGTTACGCGAGTAAATATGCATTCAGTTTCATATTTATAATCGTAACTCATTCCGACCGTGACTCGCGTCCACAATATTCGACCCCGGTTAGTTCCAAGCATGAACTTTGACTTGGAAAATTTTTCATGCTCAACTTGCCATGCATGAACTTTGACTTAGACAATTTGTCATGCTAAACGTGTGTTGTTTCATATAATTTTTCATGCTTAACTTGCCATGTATGAACTTTGACTTAGACAATTTGCCATGCTAAACGTGCGTGTTGTATCATACAATTATCCATGCTCAACTTGCCCTGTATGAATTTTGACTTAGACAATTTGCCATGCTGAACGTGTGTGTTGTTTCATACAATATTCCATGCTCAACTTGCCATGCATGAACTTCGACTTAGACAATTTGCCATGCTAAACATGTGTGTTCTTTCATACAATTTTTCATGCTAAACGAGAATGTTCTTTCATTTTGTAGTGACGATGCTCTCGAAGACAAAATGTGTTGTGCCGGTGCTTGAAGTCCGTGGAAGACCGGTTGCCATGTGGCATTTATCGCATGACTATGTGTAATAAACTTGTAGTGATGATGCTCCCGAACACTATGTTTAATGAACTTGTAGTGATGATGCTATCAAAGACAATGTGCAACGAACTTGTAGTGATGTGTATTTGTGACTACATGTATCTATATATGGAGATTTGATGCTAGACATGTGATATGTTTATGGATGTCATCTATGCTGAAATGTTTTTGCATTGTTATAGCCAATTCTTATATATGTGTATCTGCTGTCAATCCCAAAATTGCTGAAAAAAAAGGCTTGGTGGACATCAACGCCGAGGGTAATCCCCTCGGCATTGGTCCTCAGAGTGGGTTGGTGGACATCAACGCCGAGAGGGATCCTCAAGGCCAGCTAACAGCGGCGGGATCCTCAACAAGACAACAAGCAACGCCGAGCGGGCACCCCTCGGCACAGATCACACAAAGCCGAGTGGGCCCCCCTCGGCATAGGTCTATCATAGCATCCTCCCAGCCGCTCCACGTGGCAAGTAATGCCGAGCGTATCCCCCTCGGCGTTGCTCCTGGGCGCCGTCTTCTTCGCGCCGTTAACTCCGTGTGCCGACGGCTGGGCTGTGCCGAGGGGCGTCATTAAACACTCGGCATAGCCATCTACGCCGAGGGCCGAAGCAACGCCGAAGGTAAAATGCTGTGCCGAGGACCACCTACGCCGAGGGCTTAATGCCGAGAGTTCCCCTCAGCGTTGAGCAGGCCCGAGGGGGAACCGGCCTACGCCGAGCGTTTTTCCGCTCAGCAGTGATGTTCCTTCCTGTAGTGAAAGGACCGACCGGAGATGTCAACGTCAATACTACTCAAGAAATGTGGAAGGAATTGGACAGAGAAGTCAATATTCCGGAGTTACTGTAGTAGTACTAGCTGGTCTTTTGGAGTAGGGTTGCTAACTACTCCCTCCGTCCGCAAATAAGTGTACTTCTAGCTTTTATCTACGTCAAACATAATCAAAATTGACTAATTTTATAGAAAAATATAGAAGTATATATTACATCAAATTGACATATTATGAAACTAGATTTAAAAATAAATATAATGGTATCAATTTAGTGTCATAAATATTGGTACGTTGTTAAAAAAATAGTCAAACATAAAATTTAACTTAAGACAAGGCTAAAAGTACACTTGTTTAAGGACGGAGGGAGGGAGTAAGCTTGACGTCCGTACGTACCTTTTTTTGAACTTGACGCTACGTTCATGTGCAGGGTTAGCATCGCATATGGATCCATGAAAATAAGTGTACATCAAGCATGCTCACGTAGCTACGTACTCGCTCTGTTTATAAATAAGTGTACGTTTAGATTTAAAATTTGTCCATAAAAAAGTATACTTCTATTCTTCCAATGCACTTTAAAATAGAAATAATTGCTTCACGGAAATCAAATCTAATAACATTTAGCAAATGGTCTTTTTATTTTATAAATGCATTTACCTCATTGTAGGTGGAAAAAAAAATAAGAGAGAATATGGCTAACACATTTCCAATGCACCTTTTACTCCATCCCATAATTTGTCTTAAAATTTCTAAACGTCCACTTATTTACGGATGGAGGGAGTACGTGCATCTCGTACCCTTTTCATAGCATGTCAACTTATTTTCAGACCGAGAAAGTAGGAGTGAGGATTTACCCCTCCTAGGTTGGGGCCCCGACACCATCGCAGCCGGAGATTTGTGTAAAGTCTGTGCGGTCAAAGCCTTGTGTATTTTTACATTTTAACACTCGAAAAATCTTGGATTTAAAACATAATCCACGCGGAGAGGATAAACTCCACGTAGACCACCCGTCGCTCTTATCCTCCACCTACCCCCGAACACGCTCCTCTCCATCGCATCGCCATGCCTCCTCCTCCTCCTCCCCGATAGCCGCCCACCGCCCACCACCTCCTCCTCCTACATGCCCCAGATGGAGAAGGCGCCATGGAGTAGCAATGCTGCCTACAAGTGTGGAGGATTGGAGGATTGTCGGCTCCAGCCAGATCTGGAGGATTGGAGGCCTCTCCTTTTCCTTTATTTGTTCTTTTATTTTTGCTCCTTTTCCTTTCTTTTTTTCTTCATGCTTTTGTATGTTTTGTTTGGATCCAGTTCTAGTTCATGCAATTTTGTATGAATCTTTGATGGATTTCTTTTTTTCTTCATGCTTTTGGACACGGATCTAAGTTTCTTTATTATTTTTTAGCTCAAAGTTGAACTAATTACCGCCGGGCAAACTAATTTTACCCTCATTCCACACTGGTCCTAAGACTTGAGATAATTCTCAACACTATACTATCAACATAACTTTATAAACTAGTATCACATAACATAATAAAGTGAAACATGGCTTCAGTTTTTTAAAACAAAATTATATTAATACATACCATAGTACTTTAGTCCCCGAACAAGCAATACTTCAGTTTTTTTTTTCAGTTTTATAAAGAAAAGGGTCAGACAACATTTTCCAATGCTGGAAAAGCATTTTTAAGGATTTCATGGTTTCCAAAACTGCAATTGATACGTTACAATCCAAACAGCTCAAAATATGTTAAACACAATGCCCCCCTCGCCCCGAATCTAAATTAATTATCGTGGATTTAGTCAAAATATTGGCTAAATCTGTTTAGATTGTGACAACTAATTCAGATCAGAGATTGTAGTATGTTTACAAACCAGAAGGTGCTGACAAATTAACAATAATTATTTCCAAAAGCTCCCCAAAACTACATATATATATGGTGCAGAGATTTTTGCTCACAGGAGAAGGGCACAGGGGACCGGGTAGTCGATTTCTGCGGTCGCCGGTCGCGCGCCACGCCCCCACTTTCTCGGAAGCTGTAGGGGAGGAGGAGGACACGGCAGGATTCGGTCCGAACACGCAGCAGCGGCTCATCATGAACTTGGTCATTCGATCAACACGACCGGCCGGACTGAAGTTGTCCATAGGTACGTACTGACATATAACGGCCGGTGTAAGAACGCATGGATCGTCTCTCAACTGTACACACATACAGAAGTTGTCAATCAGTCCGCCGACAGAGTTGCTCACGCAACGATGCATGCGTACATACGTTACGGTCCTGTAGGTTATTCTTTCTTTTGACGGTTATAAACAGGCATGCATGCCTACATACGGAGCAATCTATAAAAAGAAACCAAACCCTACAGTTCAGTTCATCAATCTTACATACTCCGCGCTACTAGTAGTTTCGTGATCTGCCATCACTTGACTGAACTTTCTCTTATCTGGCTAGCGCGTTAATTAGCAGCAGATCGAGACCCCGCGCACGTACCGCTAGAGACGATAATATGGCGTCGACGAGGGTGGTGCTGTTGATCGCGGCCGTCGTGCTGATGCAGTGCTGCAACGTGATCGTGGCGGCGAGGCTGCTCGAAGGGGACGGCGCCGGCGAGTGGCTGAGGCTGCGGCAGGGCGCTGGTTCGCTGATCATGCAGGTGCTCAACGGCGGCCAGTCGCCGGGCGCAAGCAACAACTGCAACACCGACCACAATAACACCGGGTCGGGAGGCTGCATACCGTGAGTAGCTGGTGGCTGGCCGGCCGGCAAGAGAACACTGCAGCTAGCTCGCCGTACAGCCGGCCGCGGCTGTACACCATGTACATCGAGATTTGTCCATTCATTCAGTCGCTTTGTAATTCGTATACGTACTTCGAAGTTCTGAAGAGCTTCCATGCATAAATTAGCTATGGAAACTAATACCGCTGGTACACATTCTGAGTAGTACAGTAGTAAATATTAGATGCTTAGAACAGTGAACACATAATAATGCAATAATACATACAGACGTACAGTCTTTGACTCTTTGAGGTCTCTTGTAACCGAGTTGTATATGAAGAATTGCGGAATATAGATTGTATTGATATTGGATGATTACATTCAGAGACATTGGGCTGTTTAAATAGTAAAGACTGTGCGTGCGTGCGTGCGTGCGTGTGTGCGTGTGGGTGGGTGGGGGGTGGGGGAGGGGGGGGGGGGGGGAAGCCTAATAGAGGTAGAATCCGATTACAAACTTAAACTACCAAATATACCCTAATCGTAATATACTGTAACACCCTCTCCCTTCCGGACAGTCGGATTAGTAGTGACGCGAACAACAGGAGCATCACGAACGGTTTGACTAGAGCATAATCCGAAAACACGAACTGGAGAGGGAGCCAATGAATGCCGATGTCGATGTAGCCGAAAGTGGGGTGTTATAGTCATGGTCGATGGCGTCGTTCGTGATGTAGTCGCCGCTGATGAAGTTGATGGTGTCGTGGTGTTGTGGTCGATGTTGTCTTGGAGACCGGGAAGTCGTCATAGCAATTGACGTAGACGTAGCTGGAGTCAGAGTAGTTGAGATAGGCGACACGCCTTGCCAAGCTTTTAAAACTCGAGAACGCGTCGGGGACAAAGGCATGCTTCGATGTTGCCAATAATGGACGTGCGAAGACAGGGACCATCACGAACCAAACCATGCGAGTCAGAGACGGATTTGGAAGACCTTAAACGGTCGCGGTGTAGAAGTTGTCTCCCAATGTGTTGGAGTACACGAAGTAGTTGCACAAATAAAAACGATTAGTGCAAAAATAAAAAAATTAGACTAAGAAGCAGAGAAGGTCTCCTTGAACGGTCGGTGCGTAGATGTCCGCCGATGTATTGGAGTAGACAAACTAGTTGCACATAGAAAAATGATCAGTGCAAAAATTTAGACCGCGACTCTGGCGGCGAGGTCATGGTGGACTAAGACGACGAGATAGTTGTCGATGGCGATTGAATTGTAGCGGTAGTTGATTTCGAGGATTAGACCCATATTTTTTGCTTGAATGAGAACGACGTCGCTTATAGAGAAGAAGAACTTGTTGGCATTAACGATGACCATGATCAGTGCTGGCGATGATGATGTGGCGATATTGTTGGTGTAGATGGTTATCGGTGATGATGACCATAATTGATACAGATCAGAGTCGATATCTTGAAGTAGATCGGCGGTCTAGACTTGCAACAAGATGCATCTTGGTCTTGAAGAACTGATCCATCCTTGTCCTATGTACATGCATGCATGAGACATAGGCTCCTGGTCTTTATATGGAGCTTGGTGCCTGAACGTCCGCTGGTTGAGCACGGCCTGAAGTCGGGTGCGTGTACGAGCAGATAGAGGAGCTTGAGGCAGGCGTGTACGGCCAGACGGACGAAGGGAGCAGCTCGAGGCAGACGCGTACGGCCGGGCGAACGAAAGAAGCTTGAGACAGGCGCGTATACCGGGCGGACGGTGCAGCTTGAGGCAGGCTTTGGTGTGTGGATCTGATCTGCTACAATTGGCTGATTGCATTGACAGAGTAATTTTGATAACTAAAGAAAATATATCTAATTGGGAAAACGAATTTTGCTAAAATTACGAAACGGATCTATTGGGATTGGAAGAAAACTATCTACAAGATGCGATGCTCTCGATGAAGATCATGGAGATCGATCTCGCTAGGGCGATGGCTAAAACCTAAGACGAGGAGCGAAACACTATGATACCATGAAGAATTGTAAAATATAGATTGTATTGATATTGGATGATTACACTGAGAGGTCTTTGCTATTTACATGTTACTAAAATACTTTGGGTGTGTGAGGTGTGTGTGTGGGGGAGCCACTTCCATATCCTAACCGTAATATACTCTAATAGTATAGATGGTTTTGTGGGTAAGAATACATTTTTTATAAAGATAATATTATGATGCACCACTCGCAACAGCGATGCACATTATCAAGAAAATAAATAAAAAGAAAGAAAACAAAAACAAAGATCCCGTAGTCGTGATGAAACACTCGCAACACTACTACTCTATCCACTACCGAAAACATTACTCGCACTACAAACAAGATTCTCCAAATGCAACGTCTCCAAAAAAGAAACAACTAGAAGCTTATCATCATCCGATCACAGATCTTGGGTTTTTACTCTAGAGAAAGTCTGAGTTTTCAAATCAATACCTTCATGAAGGCCAGTGCCAAATACAATCAATAAAGATTAGATCTTAGATTTGCACCCTAAAAATCGTGGCTCTACTCGCAGAGCACAACTAAGAATGCAATCCACATGTGTTTCCACCCCTACTTGCAAAGGCTGCTACCGCAAGACGCCAAACACCCGACATATAGGGAGAACCTGTGCCACATTGTCTTCATCAGAACCAGTGCCTTCTTTGCTCCGGATGGCACCCACTGGGTTCAGGGCATGGTTTGCCCCCCCATACCCGCACCCGGCCCTCATCCCCACCCCTGCAACCCGGCCGACATACCCGCGCCGGGTCTAGAACTTTGGAAGAAATTTTTAGTAGTTCAAGTTTCTCAAAGCTTTTAATCTTTTTAACTTTTTGTTTTTGCAATTTTTGAAAAATCTGATAGTTCAGAATCTTGAGAGTTTCGTCATGTATATTATGAAATCACCATTAAATGAGTCGCCGAAAAAGTAAAATGACCATAAGAGGAAAGTTTCGCCCTGTCCGAAAGGGATCACTTCCTAAGATTCTAGTGGGTGACCGCCAATTAGCTACCATAGTTCAATTTTTTTCATGTAGAAAATAAATCCAGATCTAATTTGTACGACATACATGTATATTTGTTTCCTATCACATCCATTATACTCTAGATTTGGTCTGGATTTCATCTCTTAACCGAAAAGTATTTAAGAGAAGTATCTGTTTGCTTAACTATTGTGTAAGTCTAGACCATGTCTCTTATCTAAACCAAAAATCTATAATCCATGTGTGGTCTAGATTTCATCCTTGCTCTTGTGGCTGATCACCTGCGCCACTCCCCCTTGTAATTCTGGGCGTCGTATGTCGCCCCTCGCCAGGCTGCTCCGGATAGTCCTGGCGTTTAAGATGAAATTCCTAACGGCCACGAGCCGTTGGTTATAGTCTAATAGATATTCAAGGTCTATTGGTCTACTTCCACCCAAATTAGCTCGATCGATCAACGCTGATTTCATTAATTCAAACTCAGCAAAACCGTGTTCGTACTTCTGATGACCTGATCGAGAAAGTTTAGTACTACTACTACTAAAAATGAACTAAAGAACACGGACCAAGTCGAGTTGATAGCATAAAACTACCACTTTGTATATCAAATTTCCCATTTCATACCAGTCGCTCTCGAAATCGCAAAACGATATCACATTTGACTCTGATTGTAGCAATGTGCACTGATTGCACTCTGATAGCGAATTGGCACTGCCTAAGACGCGCGGGCCCACCTGTCAGGCTGACGTGGCAGCGTGAGACGGCGTACCGTCTGCCATTTTGCATGCAGGTCCTCAAGTTTTGATAGAAAATTGGCAGAAGTCCCTGACACTATTAAAACCTTCATAACTTTTGAATACGAATTCAAATGGAAAAATTTTAAATACGAAAAGTGCTCAGAATTGTTTGAATCTTTTTTTAAAAACTTTATTTATCTCTACTGTATAATTTATCTTAAGGTGGTTTTCGTTTCGTCCGTCGTCCGTCATGTTTAGTCGTATGTCTTCCAATCTCTTGCCAACAGACGTATGTCTTCCGACTTCCGATTTCCTAAACGCGTACCATCAAAAAAGGAGAAAAACTGAAACCAGCTGACCGAGAAACGTACAGGTTTGTGGGCCAACAAACCAACGCCACATTGAGTTTCAAAAAAAAAAAAACAACGCCACATTGAGCGAGCGGAAGGTTCCACAGTCTCCCTCTCCATCCCGAGCGCAGGACCCTCTCTTGTGCAGCCACGCTGGCGGCCATCCCGGCCCGCACCTTCCCGACCTTGCGGACCTTCTCTGGCCCTGCCGCTCGCCAGCGCAGCCCAGCGTCCTCTCCGCAACCGATTCCCCCACCGACGGACCAACTCCGGAAGGACGGGCACCCATCCGCTCTGATGTATTCGCGAGAAAAGAAGGAGCAAAAACAAAGGGAAAGAATACCTTGACCGGCTTCACAAGCCGCTAAGGAAAAGGAAGTGAAGGAGCTGAGCGCGCGTTGGCTCCTCTTGCTCTACCGCAAGGAAAGCATGCGTAAATCAAAGCGGCCTCGTTTCCCCGTTTTCCTTGCAGTTGTAGTACAGTCATCTTGGCAAGATGATCTTGCCCAGTGCTTTATTCAGTAGACTTCTGTAGACCGGACAGAAAATGATTACCAAACCAAACAGAGTACCACTGTCGTGCCTAGGCTAAAAGAGTACCACTATCGCGCCTAGGCTGCAATTAAGATGCGCACTCAGCTGCTTCTCTTGTACTGCTTCCATTCTCCAATTTGAGAAACAGAGTACAGTATATGATGTCGGTCAAATGTGCCACAGGCTTTACCTTTAGGCAGCATTGTGTCTTTTGACTATGGAGGATCATAGGAATCATTTTTTTTATAACTTTAGCAGAAGAAATAAATTTGGCCAACTGACAAAATTTCTTGTGATTACTTCATGCAACACAACTTTTTGCCTACAAAACAAAGCTTTCCGAAGGACATACGAGTTGTGTAACACAACTAAATATATGTTATGCAGGTGAATAAGCCCATTAAACGTACCATTTTCCAATTTGTTTTTTATTAACTAGGTTTGATCACGTCCAAGCATACCAACATTGGCTGATTCTAGCCTTACTGAATTTTCAGAGTCAGATTTAGAAATTCACTTGCCAGTAGCCTTTTACAGGCATGCCAAGTAGAAATGAATTTGGTTCCCCTTTTGCTTTTCCGAGTTCATGTTCCAAAGTGGCTTGCTGTAGAGACAGAACGAAACAATAGGCAAATAGAGAGGAGTCATCAAAGAACAATGTGTACGAAATTTATACATTTCATAGCTTCTCTATGCATGGACATAGATAACCGGAGTTATACCGGTGAAATCAATCATAGGATATCTGTACTTCTTGCTGACATGTACTATTATATCATCGCTTTCATCACCAATGTCGATGCTACATATGTCTGGGTACATGAATGATTCATGTGTGCTGTCATCCTTGACTTGGCTAGCAAATTTGCATGTTGAACACTTGATTATCTAGGATTTACATCTTTTAATTTGGTTAGATTTTTTTGTATGTTTGTTGCACTTAAATTTTGATATTGCGGTAGTAAAACATTATCTTTTATACTCCTATTCGGTAGCAATGCACGGTAATAGTGAATCTTTTCATGACCTAAAAATATTCAATAAAAACAAACTTTGGCAATGCACATTAAAAACAGTCCTTCGATTATTACAATTACATCAACTTGTAAATTTTTCTTACTAGCTAGCTTGCAGCGGTTGTATGTGAGGACTTCTTCATAGGTATGCTAAAGTATAAAAACAATACCAAAGATGAAAGAAGTTGGAGGGAGAATTAGTCTTTGTCATCTGACATCTTGTTCGAATTTAGGAAAATTATTTCATTTGTCCATATAATTTTTTGTTACCCGTAGTAACGCACGGGCATTCAGCTAGTTATTTTATATAATTAAAATATGCAAAAATATAAAAATTATTTTATTAACTATAAGAAATTATTTTGTTAATTATACAAAAACTTTGGAAATTCATAACTTTAACTATATAACTCCAAATAATATAAATAATATGTCTAAATTTATTAGAAAAATCCAAGGAACCCATTTCTTATATTTATAATGCATGAATCAAATCCGTTCCTCTCGGATATTTTGATTATGCAAGTAATCATAATAATAAATGTGTGCCTTTTATTTATTCTTGCATATTTGTGGATGCACTAGAAATTGGATTCATGCTGTGACTTGAGTGAGTTAAAAAAATATTATACACGTGTGTCACATATTGAAGCATCGGCATGTCTCATCACCGGCCGTGACTGGAGCGAGGTTAGAACCTGAGATGAAAAATAGTCGGATGGATGCCATAGTAAATTCACGTGGTACGTGGTATGTGTGCGTACGATAGGCTGCAATGAGGCTTCAATGTATCGATTGGAGATGCGTGCATGCATGCACGATCGTGGGAAACAAAAGCTTGAGGGCGCATACGATTTCTAGCTAGCTCTCGTGTGTAGTTGCTTTGTTTATATTATTATGATTACTTGCATCTACAAATATGCAAGAGTAAATAAAATGGCACACATTTATTATTATGATTACTTGAATAATCAAAATATCCGAGAGGAACGGATATGATTCATGCATTATAAATATAAGAAATGGATTCCTTGAATTTTTCTAATAAATTTAGACATATTATTTGGAGTTATATAGTTAAAGTTATGAATTTACAAAGTTTTTGTATAATTAATAAAATAATTTCTTATAATAAATAAAATAGTTTTTATATTTTTGCATATTTTCATTATATAAAATAATAAATAAAGTTTATAAAAATATTCAAACAATTCTGAGCACTTTCGTATTTAAAATTTTTCCACTTGAATTTGTATTCAAAAGTTATGAAGGTTTTAATAGTGTCAGGGACTTATGTGCAATTTTCTGTTAAAATTTAAGGACCTACGTGCAAAATGGCAGACGGCACGCCGTCTCGCGCTGCCATGTCAGCCTGACGGATGGGCCATCCTTGTCAGTTCCCATGTCAATTCGCGATGAGTTTAGTGCTATTTAAGAAAACAGACGTCAAATATGGTAGATTTTTGCTGCGAAAACGTAAACCGGTGGATTTCTAGAATTTAGCTCACAGACCGGTAGTTTTATGCTATTAACTCCTGATTCTATCTTCCTCTCGGTCTTTCTCTATGATACAATTTTTTCCCACTTATGAAAAGTTTGAAAGCTCATAATAAATTGAAATTCGGTAGGTTAAAAAATTTAGTGTTCTTTTTGTATTTTGTAATTTCCAATAGTTTAGGATTCCAAATATATGTAATTTGTGGAAATTTAATTATGTACAATTTAGAAATTTTGGAAATCTAAAATTCTCACTTTTTCAAAAATTAAAAGTTATGAAATTTTAGAATTTAAACGTGCAAACTTTCTTTATTTGAAATTTTTGATATTTTAAGTTTCTCATAGTTTTAATGTTGCATTTTTTTTTGCAATTTTTAAAAATTTGAAAGTTCAGAATCTAGAGAGTTTCGTCATGTACTTTATGAAAGTACTCCCTCCCTCCCAAAATAGGATGCATACATTTTTGGTCAAAGTCAAATTTCTAATGTTTTGACCAACTAAATAGAAACAAATGTGTGTATTCATAATCTGAAATCAGTATTGTTAGTACCATCATGAAATATATTTTCATTTTGTGTATGTTTGGTGTTGCAGTTATTCATATTCTTTTCAATATAGTTGGTAAAATTTTAAAATTTTGACATCGAGCCTCCACCATTGCAAGATCCAGAAAAGCACCATCGCCAACGAGGCTTTGTGAGTCGATGAACAGGCCTGCTGCACGCAGCGAGGCACATGTCGCTGTGGCACGTCGACCGGGCGCCCCGTCGTCTTGGACCAAGATCCGTCGCCTCCTGTCGACGAAGTCGAAGGAGAAAAACAGATCCATCACCTCCGGACCAACATCCTTGCTTCAGAGAAACCACCTCGTCCCGGCCGCCAGCGCCATCGCAGACAACGACGAGCGCCAGTGACACAACGAGAAACAGATCTCGCCAGATCTGAAGAACGACGAGAAGACCAAGCTGCCGATCTGAAAGACCAAACAGCAAACGTTGACATCACCTTCGAGGCGCAACCATGAAGATCAACGCCGGTGTGGGAGTAGAGAAGAGGCAGATTTATTCGTGCGGACGCCGCTCCCACCACCCCAACGGCGCGCGACGATAAATATACCCTAACCCTAACTACTAGACGGAGGAACAAGGTTCCCCCTCCCTCCAGCCTCCGGAGCAGCAAGCGGAGGGAGAGGGAACCAGTCCGATCGCCGGCTGAAATCTGGGGACGGAGTTGGGTTTAGCGCCGCCGCCTTAGGAGACGTACGTTTTGCGAGAGATGATGAAGGTGGTTGGTTGATCGCCATGGGGCAAGGAACCCACAAAGGGAGATCCAACTTAATGGGGGGAGTTGTCGATCATGGATCACAATGAAAGGGGGTTGGAGAATGGAAATGCTAGGAGCAAGGAACACATAATCACCTGGTAGTGTTCGACTGTCGGCCTACACCGCTTTCCCCCGTCGTCGACCTCCACGACCATGCCATGTATGCCCCTTTCTTCAGCCTCTCACACTCTCGCCGCCGCTACACCCCGCCATCACTAGGATTTGTTTTTGTCAAGAACCCATGCATTGACTTTTTCTATACAAGTTGACTTTGACCAAACAAATTCAAACCAAAATTTTGAAACCACGTTTGCACACCAGTTCTGCTGGGAAAACAAACTAAAATGGGTTTATACTACTTCCTTCGTCCCAAAATAGATGTTTTAGATTTATCAAAATTTAGATAAATCAATATACTAAATAGTGTCTAGATTTATCTAAATTTTGGCAAATCCGAGACATTTATTTTAGGACTGAGGGAGTACTTAAATCGGCGTATACTCATGGGTGTATACCTCCACGTCCATCTTGGTACCGCGCGCCGCAGTATAGACCCAGTGGCCTGATTTGATCCGTTGATGCGTCCTGATTAACTCATCGATCTTGAACACTAGTACTATTCAAATGTTCAAAGTTAGAGGTTTGACATAAAATTTTAAACTTTGACTTTGACATAAAACTATATGCATCCTATTTTGGAAAGAAGGGAGTACATTAAAAGAGTTGCCAAAAAAGGAAAATGACCATAAGAGGAAAGCTTCACCTTGTGCGAAGGTGATCACTTCCTAAGCTTCCAGTGGGTGACCACCAATTACCAACCATAGTTCCTTTTCATGTAAACAATAACTCCTGATCTAATTGGTATGGCATACCTATCTATTTTTCATGTCACATCCATTATATTTTTAAAAAGTATTTGTTTCCTTAACCAATGTGTAAGTCTGGATTTGATCTCTTAACTGAACCTAAAAATATATAATCCATGTAATCGTATATTTTTGGCTCTTGTACCTAGTTTGAGCGATTTTTGATAATCACCTGGCAGTGTTTGATTGTTGACCTCGACATCAGCATCCAACCGGTACATAATAAAATTTCAATTACAATCCTATGAATAAGAAGATGAAGGTGGTTGGTTGATCGACATGAGCAAGGGACCCGTGAAGGGAGATCCAACTTAGTAGGAGAGTTATTGATCATGGATCACGATGAAAGGGGTTGGAGAATGGAAATTCTAGTAGCAAGGAAGACATAATCACCTGGTAGTGTTCGACCGTCGGCCTCCACCACTTTGCCCAGCCGTCGACCTCCACGTCCATGCCATGTATGCCCCTTTCTTTAGCCTCTCACACTCTCGCCGCCGCTAGGCCCCGCCATCACTAGGATTAGTTTTTGTCAAGAACCCATGCATTGACTTTTTCCATATATGAGTTGACTTTGACCAAAACAAATTCAAACCAAAATTTTGAAACCATGTTTGTACACCAGAAATCCATGTTCTGCTGGGAAAACAAACTAAAATGGGTTTATACTACTTAAAATCGTGCGTATACTCATGGGTGTATACCTCCACGTCCATCCTGGTACTGCGCGCGCCCCAGTATAGACCTAGTGGCCTGATTTCATCTTGAACACTAGTATACTATTCAAATTTTCAAAGTTAGAGATGGACCGACTCAGAACCGCGTAGCATGCATCCGACCTACAAGCCGGCTGGACCTGGACCAGAGAAGTATTGCAATCGAAAAAATAGACCAGGTCACCATCGTTTTTGTTGCTCTACTTTTTCCCTTCAAACATTCGCACGCAGCAACCTATAAAAGGAATCCACCATCTCGTCTTCCTCCAACAACCACTTCATTCAATCGATCAGTACGACATAACTCAGTTTGTGTGCAACATTTCACTCGGCCAAAACCGTCTAACCTTCCGTACTCAGACCGCTCCCAGTTGAACAGAGAAAGATGTATGTGGCATCGCCGGCAGCGCTACGGGCGAGGACGGTACGGTGCTGGTGGCCGTGCTGCTGGTGCACTGCTGCAACGCCATTGTCGCGGCGAGGCTGCTGGAGTGGGATGGCGGGTGGTTGCAGGGCGGCCCCGGTGCTGGGGCGCTCATCATGCAGGTGCTGAAGGGCGGCACCCCACCGGGCACATCCAACGGCTGCAAAACCAGTTCCAGTCAGCCACCCGGTGGGACCTGCCATGGATAGCCTACCGGCAGAGCTCTAGTAGTTAATCAACATTCATGTATACATGCTAACTACACATGGGTAGGTCGAGATCACGTTCAATGATTGATTACTTTTTTAATTTGTTTTCCAGGGTTTTATGAAAAAAACACGGTGCCCTAGAAGCTTGTAATAACGATTTAGTTAGTGTTAGTTGCATGATAACCAAGTTGTATAGGAGACTTTGATATGACTTGGTTCAAAATAATTTGCCATCATTACTTTAGACCATGGTTCACCATCGTTAGAGATAAAACTGGCAGTATTGTAAGTTAAGGGATAAATGTGCAACAAAAATGCTATCACACTACAACAATAACCGAGGGATGAAAGAATACCCCTACTTATCTATGTTCCGTGAAATAAAGAACATCAAGTGGAATTGTGTAATTTTGTTTAAAAAATACAACAATTGTGAACAATAAGGAAATGGAAAGTGCCAATTGGTACTAGTATTATTTTAGTTTCTTTGACATGCGAACGGAGCTATGCTAGTGTGTAAACTGCTCGGGCTCACCAGTGGCGCCAACGACTGAACAATTAGCTTGTCACAGAAGGATCGTGCGGCGAAGGGAATGTATGTACATGTAGTTTTTATGGTTTGGTGAAGTGGAGCTTAAGTTCAGAATCTTGAGAGTTTCGTGAGGTACTTAATGAAATTACATTAAAAGAGTTGCCAAAAAAGGAAAATGACAATAAGAGGAAAGTTTCACCTTGTGCGAAGGTGATCACTTCCTAAGCTTATAATGGGTGACCACCAATTAGCAACAATAGTTCCTTTTCATGTAAACAATAACTCCTGGTCTAATTTGTATGACATATCTATCTATATTTCCTGTCACATCCATTATATTTTTAAAAAGTATTTGTTTCCTTTACCAATGTGTAAGTCTAGATTTGGTCTCTTAACTGAACCTAGAAAATATAATCCATGTAATCGTATTTTTTTGGCTCTTGTACCTAGTTTGAGTGATTTTGATAATCACATGGCGGTGTTTGATTGTTGACCTCGACAAATTCTGCATCCAACCGGTACATAATAAAATTTCAATCACCATCCTATGAATAAGAAGATGAAGGTGGTTGGTTGATCTACATGGGGCAAGGAACTCTCGCGAAGGAAGAACCAACTTAATGGGGGAGTTGCTGCTCATGGATCACAATAAAAGGGAGTTGGAGAATAAAAATGCTAGGAGCAAGGAAGACATAGTCACTTGGTAGTGTTCGATTGTCGGCCTCCACCGCTTTCCCCCACAGTGCGACCTCCACGTCCATGCCATGTATGCCTTTTTCTTCGGCCTCTCACGCTCTCGCCGCCGCTACGCTCCGCCATCACTAGGGTCCAAACTCGTCGTGAGATGCCGCACGAGAGATGAAAAATGATCTGCACCTATGTAATCGATGCGAGGGTGGTGTGCGATTTCAAGAAAACATAGGGGTTTTCTGCTAAATTTTCAAACAGCTAGCCAAGCGGGCCCAGGGATTCATGTCAGCTCCTGCGTGGGGTTGTATGAGTTGTACACATAGGGGACAAGGTTGTGTATGAGTGAAAAATAGCGGAAAAGTTGTTGTATGAAAATGCACGATACATAAGAAGTTGTTGTCTAGGGGTGCAATTACCTTTTATCTTTGGGCAGTTTGAATTTTAAACAGATGCATTTGGCTCTACATGGTTGCGACCTTTTCTTTCGGATTTGGTTCTTCGTGCCTCCTGAGGGCATGGTCACCACTGACCACGTGGTGCGCTGACTGCGGCAGCTCGCTACGACAAACAGGTTGGGGCACGTGCATGTGATTCTCTCCTTTCTGTTGCATGGAGGATGTGATTCTCTCTTCCTCTCAGCCTTTCTCTATGATATAATTTTTTGACACTTTTGAGAAGTTTGAAAATACAGAAATTAAAATCCGGCTGGTTAAAATTTTACAATATTATTTTCTAATTTTAAAATTTCCAATAGTTTAGTGTTCCAAATGTTTGTAATTTACTGAAGTTTAATTTCATAAAATTTAAAAACATAAAATTTGGATGTTCAAAATTCAAAATTCTTGCTTTTTTTAATACAAAAGTTATGAAAATTTAGAACTTAAATGCTCAAACTTTCTTTAGTTGAAACTTTCGATAGTTCAAGTTCCTTAAAGTTTTAAATCGTTGTTTTTTTTTGCAAATTTTCAAAATTTAGATCTTGATAATTTCTTCATGTACTTTATGAAAGTACCATTAAAGGAGTTGCCAAAAAAAGAAAATGACCATTAGAGGAAATTTTCACCTTGTCCAGAAGTGATCACTTCCTAAGCTTCTAGTGGGTGACTGCCAATTAGCAACCATATTTCCTTTTCATGTAAAGTAACTCCCGATCTAACTTGAAAAACATATATATCTATTTTTCCTGCCACATTCATATATTTAATAAAAGTCTACATTTTATCTCTTAACTAAATCTAAAAAAATTCCTTGTAATCATATATTTTTAGCTCTTTTCCGTAGTTTGAATGAATTTAATAATGAACTGGTAGTCTTTGATTCTTGACCTCACCTATTTAGCATCCAACCGGCACATAATAAAATTTCAATCACCATCCTAGGAACAAGAAGACGAAAGTGGTTGATCGATCAACATGGAGGAAGGAACTATCGCGAAGAGAGATCCAACTTAATGGGGGGGGGGGGGGGGGGTTGAAATAATTAACAGTTTTCGCATTAATTTAATCCAAGTGTAAATCATGACAGAACAATTTCCAAAACTAACTAGCATATGCATAGTAGACATGCACCATACAGGCAAGTGAAAACCTAGCACATCTACGCATACTGCAATACCAGTAATCATCATAGGAAATAACAGGAGGACAAAGAACACGTACGACTTCGTCGATGGTATGACCAACGGCGCAACAGAAGTGGTAGCAGCAGCAGCCTGCTTGGAAGCGTCGTCAGACGTGGCGATGGAGTCGAGGAAGCCGGACGAAGAATAGCTTGAGCAGTCATGCCTAGACGCTCCCAAAAAACCTTATCGCCTCTCTCCCGGTGCAGGAAAAGAGACGGGGTTCCGGAGGCCTGCTCTCCCGGACGGCCGTGCACGCAGCCGGCAGGATGGAGTAGTAGATGGCAGCACAGAGAGGTGGAACGGCGATGCGCAGGTAGGCATATGCAATCTAATTGCTAGTGACGGCTAGGGTTTGCGTCTGCATGCTTATATAGTGCGGGTCGGGTAGGAGGTGGGCAACAACCCACGACCGAGTCAGTACCAGTCCACAATGTAGAAACAACCGGTTGATTAACGCGTCCGTAATGCCGCATTAATGACTCATAATTAATACACAATTAATTTTTCCAAACAACAAAATAAAGCTCGGCTCAGCGAGATTCCCGCAACCCGTGGCGCGCGCGTCGAGGCGAGGCGAAGCGTGGCGTGGCGTGGCGGGCGACGTCGGAGGAGGAGTGCGCGAGGGATTCTCTTCTTCTCACACCTTAGTGAGTGGTGCAACACTCTACTATATAAGGTGGTCCAACTCCCCTTCCACTAGCAACGTGGGACTAAACTTTGGCACCACTAGCACACACATGAGCTTCCATAGTAATGGGCCAAAGAGAATTTCAGAATTTGTATTTGTTATGGGCCAAAAGCCCAACATCAAATATGCCTCAAATTCCAACAATCCCCCCACAAAGTCTCATTGGCATATCACATCATTCTGTTCCAAATCACTGTTTTGATATACCAGCGTTTTTCAGTGGAGACTGTTAAGTTAAACTTCCACCTAGAGCATTAGACTACATTCATCAACAACTGCAATGGACTAAGCCTTGAATTGCCAGTTTTGTGTAAATGAGTTTCACCTAATGTCATACTGATACTAGGCTGCCAAAGGCTACCCCTCGGGTGGAGCATATAAGTCACACTCCTGGCCTTTTTCATGAGCTTCCTAGAGATTACCCTATCTTATAGACTGTGACTAGCAGTCGGGATCACATAGGTGCGTTCTTTCAAGACTGCTCTGTAGGATAGCATCTTGGCTTATACAAGCCTATGAACACATTAAGACTAAGTCAACCTGCCATACAGATCGTGAGAGTAATGCATCTTCAGCGGAGTGGATTAATAAAAGTTACTCTCCTCCAGTTAGACACTGGCTTGTTTCCCCAGGTCCTAATTCACGGGATCTCCGATCACATAGGTTGGGTTACTACCACGGTAACTCATGTGAGTCTCAAACCCATCTTCTTTGATGCAATATCTATCACATTTCTTGATAGACCTTTTGTGAAAGGATCTGCTAGATTCTTAGCTGTTTGGATATAATCCTATGCTATTACTCCGGAGTTTCTCATTTTCCTAACAGATGCCAATATTCTCTTTATATGTCTTGGTGACTTCATATTATCCTTTGAACTACTCACTTTGACGATCACAGTTTGATTGTTGCAGTTCATAAGAATAGCCGGCACAGGTTTATCAACAACCGGCAAGTCAATCAAGAGTTCACGAAGCCAATCTGTTTCGACAGTAGCTGTATCTAGTGTTGTGAGTTCTGCTTCCATTGTTAACCTCGTTAAGATGGTCTGCTTGCAAGACTTCCATGAAACAGCGCCACCACCATGAGTGAATACATATCCACTTGTGGCTTTCAACTCATCAGCATCAGAAATCCAATTTGAGTCACTATACCCTTCAAGTACCGTAGGGTCTCCGGTATAGTGAATACCATAACTCGATGTACCCTTTAGATAGCGCATTACTCTCTAAAGAGCATGCCAATGATCATCTCCCGGATTGGAAACAAACCGGCTAAGTTTCCTCACAGCAAATGCGATGTCAGGCCTTGTTGCGCTAGCTAAATACATTAACGAGCTAATTATCTGAGAGTATCTCAGCTGATCTCTAGTTGTTCTTTTGTTCTTTCGAAGCATCTTACTAGGATCATATGGTGTCGGCGAAGGAGTACAATCTGAGTAGCTAAAGCGACTCAACACCTTCTCCACATAGTGAGATTGCAGAAGTGTAATTCCGCCATTCTCATCTCTCAACAGCTTAATGTTTAGAATAACATCAGCTTCTCCAAGGTCTTTCATGTCAAAACTTTGAGACAAGAAACTCTTGACCTGTTCGATGACAATCATATTTGTCCCAAAAATCAGTATGTCATCAACATACAAACAAAGTATAACTCCTTCGCCCCCAGCATGGCGATAGTATACACATTTGTCGGCTTCATTTACAACAAAGCCATCAGATGTTAAAGTTTGATCAAACTTCTCATGCCATTGCTTAGGTGCTTGTTTTAGTCCATAAAAAGACTTCAATAGCTTATACACCTTGCCTTCTTGACCATCTACTATAAAACCATCTGGCCGATCCATATAAATTTCCTCATCCAACTCTCCATTAAGGAAAGCTGTCTTGACGTCCATTTGGTGAACGATAAGACCATGTGAGGCAGCCAATGAGAGTAGAACTCGAATAGTGGTCAATCTAGCCACAGACGAATAAGTATCAAAGAAGTCTCCGCCTTCTTTTTGGGTATAACCCTTGGCAAAAAGCCGAGCCTTGTACTTTTCAATCGTACCATCAAGCCTAAGCTTCTTTTTGAACACCCACTTACATCCTACAGGTTTGCACCCATAAGGACGATCGGTGATCTCCCAAGTTTCGTTTGCCATGATGGAATCCATCTCGCTACGAACAGCCTCTTTCCAGTAGTCTGCGTCAGGGGATGCATAAGCCTCTGAAATAGAGGTGGGAGTATCATCCGCGAGATAGACAATGAAATCATCACCAAACGACTTTGCAATCCTCTGTCTCTTGTTCCTTACAGGAACTTCATTGTCTACCTTCTCAGGAATTTCATCATGTGCTCGTTCATAATATTCCATGGGAATAGCAGGTTCAGGAGTTTCAACAGATTCCTGTCTAGATGTACTAGGCATATCTTTCATCAGAAAAATTTCCTCAAAGAATATAGCATCCTTAGACTCCATAATTGTACCGACCTTCATGTCAGGTACCTCAGATTTCACCACTAGAAATTTGTATCCAACGCTATGATGATCATAGCCAAGAAAGACACAGTCTACGGTCTTTGGTCCAAGTTTACGCTTTTTGGGAATTGGCAAATTCATCTTTGCCAAACATCCCCAAGTACGTAAGTACGAGAGTGTTAGTTTTCTTTTCTCCCATAATTCATAGGGAGCAGTTTCATTGTCTTTTGTGGTAACTTTATTCAGGACATGACATGATATCAATATCGCCTCCCCCCACCATGCCTTGGATAAACCCGAAGCACCTAACATGGCGTTAACCAAGTCTGTTAGAGTACGATTTTTCCTTTTGGCAACCCCGTTAGATTGGGGAGAATGAGGAGGCGTCCTCTCATGAATAATGCCATGTTCCGTACAGAACAAATCAAACTCATTAGAGAAATACTCTCCACCACGATCTGACCGGACTCTCTTAATCTTTCTCTTAAGTTGATTTTCAACTTATGCCTTATAGTTTTTAAAGTGGTGTAGAGCGTCATCTTTAGTTTTCAAAAGATATACATAACAAAATCTAGTAGAATCATCAATCAACGTCATGAAGTATTTATTTTCACCTTTAGTCAACACACCATTCATCTCACATAGATCTGAATATATAAGCTCAAGTGGTGCCAAGTTTCTTGCTTCCTGCACAGGCTTGTGAGGCTTGCGCGGTTGCTTAGGTTGAACGCACTCTTGACATTTATAGCCTTTGGCTAAAGTGAAACTCGGAATTAAATTCATCTTAGCTAGTCGCGTCATACAACCAAAATTAATGTGACAAAGTCGTGAATGCCAAATATCAGTATCATTGCCAGGGGCACAAATATGGTTCACAACCTTATTACAAAAATCTGATAGGGAAAGACAGAACAAACCGCCGCACTCATAACCTTTACCAATAAATTTTCCATACTTAGAGATGACTACTTTATTGGACTCAAATATCAACTTAAAACCTTATTTGCAAAGAAGGGAACCACTAACGATATTCTTATTTATTGAGGGCACATGCTGCACGTTCTTCAGCTGCACGATCTTTCCCAAAGTAAACTTCAGATCCACCATGCCAACACCACGAACAGAAGCATGCAATCCGTTTCCCATCAAGACGGAGAGATATCTTGTGACCTGATAAGAAGAAAACAAAGAGATATCAGCACACACATGAATATTAACACCGATGTCGATCCACCAATCTGTAAATTGACAAATTGATAAAACAGTAGGTAAATTACCATACCCTGATGCACCCTTATCATTGTTGCTCATAGTCACGTTGACAGACTTAGTGTTCTGTCCATTTGGATTCTTCCTTCCTTTGCGTTGCTTGCAGTTTGGAGCCCAATGTCCAACCTCGCCGCACACAAAGCAGGGATCCTGTGACTTGTCCTTCTTATTCTTTTTGAAGTTGGTAGTACGAACGGCCTTGGTCTTCCCCTTGAACTTGTTGTGGAGGTTCTTCTGCACCACATTGGCGCTTGACTGGGGTGCCTCGGCTCCCTTTGGGTGTGCGTCTTTTGCCTTTGCCTTTTCCTCAAGGTCCAGAAACCCAATGAGAGTCTCAACAGACATATCTTGCCTCTGGTGTTTGAGGTTAGTGGCAACACTCCTCCAGGATTGACAAAGCTTTGCAATAATGCATCCCGCAACAAATTTGCCGGGCAATCGCACACTTCAAGAGCTCAAGTTCTTTTGCAATACACTGAATCTCATGAGCCTGTTCAACGACAGAACGATTTTCAACCATCCTATAGTCATGAAACTGCTCCATGGCATACAGTTCACTGCCTGCATCAGTAGCACCGAAATTTTCTTCGAGTGCATCCCACAGTTCTTTGGCATTGCGCATATGTAAATATGCATCCACCAACTTGTCCCCAATGACGCTTATGACACATCCCACAAAGAATATGATGGTCTCCTTGAACGTCTTCTCCTGTTCAGGAGTGATCGTTCCTTCAGGATTACCAGCCGATACTCAGAAGGCGTCCATAGCCATCAGCCAGAGGGTACACTTGGTTTGCCAGCGCTTAAAGTGCGCACCCGTAAACGGGTTCGGTTTCAGACAAGCGGCAAAGCCTTGACGCGAAAACATCCTAAAATAAGGTTTTTGGATTGTTGAAATAATTAGCAGTTTTCGCATTAATTTAATTCAAGTGTAAATCATGATAGAACAATTTTGAAGACTAACTAGCATACGCATACTAGACATGTACCATACATGCAAGTGAAAACCTAGCATATCTACGCATACTGCAATACTTGTAATCATCATAGGAAATAACAGGAGGGCAAAGAACACGTACGAGTTCGTCGATGGTATGACCAACGGCACAACAGAAGTGGTAGCAACAGCAGCTTGCTTGGAAGCGTCGTCAGATATGGCGATGGAGTCGAGGAAGCCGGACGAAGAAGAGCTTAAGCAGTCGCGCCTAGACGCTCCCTAAAAACCTTATCGCCTCTCTCCCGGTGCAGGATCAGAGAGACGGGGTTCCGGAGGCCTGCTCTCCCGGACGGCCGTGCACGCAGCCGGCAGGATGGAGTAGTAGATGACAGCACAGAGAGGTGGAACGGCGATGCGACCCGCGCGCGCGTCGTATTGAGGCGAGGCGAGGCGAGGCGGGCGGCGTCGGAGGAGGAGTCTGCGAGGGCTTCTCGTCTTCTCACACCTTAGTGAGTGGTGCAACACTGTACTATATAAGGTGGTCCAACTCCCCTGTCACTAGCAATGTGGGACTAAACTTTGGCACCACTAGCACACACATGAGCTGCCATAGTAATGGGCCAAAGAGAATTTCAGAATTTGTATTTGTTATGGGCCAAAAGCCCAACATCAAATATGCCTCAAATTCCAGGAGGGGTGGGGGAGTTGTTGCTCCTGGATCACGATGGATGGGAGTTGGAGAATCGAAAATCTAGGAGCAAGGCAGCCATAATTTTATCGAATCTATGAATATCTCGCGAGTCACACATCACAGTGTTGAATGGATATCACAGCAATCCTCTCGAGGACGGAGACCCGCAACATTGGGGTTCATTATGATCGCATGGTGGCGTCGGAACTTACACATGTGGTGCTACTAGGGATTGGTAGTGGCAGCCATGCAGGGGAAATGGGGAACCCTGTGAGGGTGCAGGGGAAATGGGGAACCCGAGGCGGCACCTACAACCCGGTGAGGAGCTGAAATCGGTAGGACCTTGGCTTGGTTGACCAGTGCTAAAGACCATGGCAGTGCGACATATAGACTTGAATGTTTCCTTTGGTGATAACTTGGCAATGTCAATTGTTAAATAGTAGGTGTGATTCAAAACCACACCACTTCATCATGACAATCAGTTAATCAGTGTGAGGAACAAAATTTCACATGGTGTTACAAGCTGAGAGCCTGAGACTGGGCTTTTCTTGTTTTGAGTAGAGGGGCTAAATCTAGACTTTGCACCAATAGAGGGGTCATAAAAAACATGGAGTTTTCTTTATATTTTGGTAGAGCTAGCACGTCACGGAATTAGGACGGTAGACTACCGAAAAAGAAAAAAGAATTAAACACGGTAGATCTTGCACGCGAGAGAAGCAGCGCCCAGCTCAGAAAACATATTCAAAAACTGGTACCCGACGACTCGTTGAACACGAGCATACATGGAGAGCTCAATCGGTCAAAGATAGACACAGTACTAGCTAGGGAGTAACCAAAGAGATCGAGCATCCAAATTTCTGTGCAAATGCAAGCATGGTCCTAGTCCAACAACGAGACCACATGCAAGTAGTATACCGACCGAGAATTCACATATATATCCTAGCGGCAAGGTAACGTCTAAAGAGACGGTACGTACCAAACTGACAATGTTAAACCCAGTCGAGTTAAACAGGGGCCGTATTTAATGTTAAACCGAAAAAACTGAAAATGTTAACAAATTTGTATTCATACTGTAATAAGTTTTTTTAACTGATCACATACTGAACTCTAGAATTTCTAATGCCCTCACCAAAGAAAACAAAATTGATTGGTGTGCAATTTACTTGATTTTTCCGTTCGGTGACGTTCCCACCAAAATGATGTTGAGGCTAACCGCATGGGTAGCTATACACCCATTCATTATATATGACGTTTAAGCATTATAAACCAATTTTTGCTTGTTTTTCTAGTAAAACACGGGCTTTTGATGTACAAAAGTGGTTTGAGAATTTTTGTTCAGATTTGTTTTTGTCAAGAACCCATGCATTGACTTTTTCCATGTGAGGTGACTTTGACCAAAACAAATTTGAACCAAAATTTTGAAACCAAGTTAGTGGGTCTATTTTGTACTAGTACTTAAATCCCGTATCCTTGCCGAGGATAGGTCCGACGGACCTCACCCCGACAGGGATCCCCCCCTGCACCTGATGCGCGGGAGATCACTCACAGGCCGACCCCCCAGGTAGGCCTCGTGGGAGACCTCCGAGGTCAGCTGGGACCCTTCCCCTTACCCCCAGTGCCCGCTCGGTCCCCGCTAAGGGGACCGCCCCGGCCTGAGGTTTCCTGATGGACATCCTCCGGGCCTTCCGGTTATTCATTTGGAACATCCGGGGGTTCGGGCAAGAGGCCAGGCGCCGTCAGATCAAGGAATACACCCGCAGGGAAGTACCGGATATTGTGGTTCTTCAAGAGACGATTCGCCAAGACTTCTCCATCACTGAATTGGAGGCTCTTAGCAGCTGCAAGTTCTCCTGGTCCTGGCTTCCTGCTTTGGGCCACTCGGGGGTATCCTCCTGGGGGTTAAGGAGGATACCTTTGAGATTGATGATATGGACCGCGGGGAATTCTTTGTGAGCATGGCCCTCACACATAGGCAATCTCGCTTCAAATGAGAGGTGTTGATTGTCTATGGCCCCGCGGACCATAGGAGGTCTGCTGATTTCTTGCTCGAGCTTAAGTCGAAAGTGGAACGGACTGAGATCTCGGTGGTTATCTGTTGGAGATATGCCCTAGAGGCAATAATAAATGTAGTTATTATTATATCTTTGTGTTTATGATAAATGTTTACATTCATGCTATAATAGTATTAACAAGGAAACATTGATACTTGTGTGTTTTGTAAACTTAATTTGAAGTCCCTAGTATAGCCTCTATACTTCACTAGCTTGTTGGTTGATTAATGATTGTGGTTTCCCTATCATGAACATTGAGATGTTATCAACAACAAGATCATATCGTTAGGAGAATGATATGGTGGACATACTCCTATAGATAAGCGTAGCATAAAGATCAAGTCATTTCATTAGTTCAATTGCTATATGCTTTCTGATACATAGTAACCTAATTCCTTCGACCATGAGATCATGCATATCACCTTTACCGGATGGATGCTTTGATGACATCAAACACCACACCGTAACTGGGTGGCTATAAAGGTGGCATTAAGTGTTCGGAAAGTATTGGTTGAAACACATGGATCAAGAGTGGATTTGTCCATCCACATGACGGATAGATATACTGGGCCCTCTCGGTGGAATGTCATCCAATTAGCTTGCAAGCATGTGACTTGGTCACAAGGGATCACATATCACGAACGAGAAAAGAGTACTTATCGAACGAGGTTGAACTAGGTATGCAGAGATACCGACGATCATAACCTCGGTAAGTAACATATCGTGAGACAAAGGGAAATTGGTATCGTATGTAAGTGGTTCATTCGATCACAAAGTAATCGAGAAATGTGTGGGAGCCATATGAATTTCCAGATTCCTCTATTGGTTATTGTTCGAGAAGTGTCTCGATCATGTCCGCATAATTCACGAACCGTAGGGAGACACACTTAAGGATTCGACGTTGTTTGAGTAGTTATGGTATTATGAGAAAGAGACCGAATGTTGTTCGAGTCTCGGATGGGATCCGGATATCACGAGGTGATCCGGAATGGTCCGGAGAATAAGATTCATATAAGGAAAGTCCGTTTGAGTTCGGGAATGATTCCGTGTTTTCATCGGGAATGTTCTAGAAGGTTCCGATTGTCCAAGACTCCGGGGGGGAAGGGTACATGAATGTGTCATTGCTCATTGAATGATTGCATCATGTACTAAGTGTTCTTTCTGTCCCAAATAAAGGATTAAATTGAATCCTAAAACAGAAAAGTCAAATGTCCAGTTTGAAAGTCAAACTGCCAAAACAAGAAACTGTGGGAAACAAGCAAGAGGAGTTGGAACCAACCTGGAGGAGGAGTTGGACTCCTCCAGGCCGGCGCCAGCCCTAGGCCGAGTTGGGGAGGGACTCCCTCCCTCCCCTGGCGCGCCAAGGACCCCCCTCCCATATAAGGAGGGGCAGGGCTCCTCCCATAGACACATAACTTTCTACTCTAGATCTCCGGTTTAGAGCCGTTTTGGTTTAGAGCTTCTAATTGCTTTAGCCAACGGTTTAGAGCCTTCTAATTGGTTTAGAGCCTTCTAATTGGTGTGTCTAATTACTAGACCGCTAATAGCCTCTCTCATAAGCTCCACCATACTCGCACCGGCTTAAGGCGAAGCCCTGCGGGATTTCCCCTCTACTTCCGGTACCACGCCGTTGTGCTGCCGGAATCGCGAGGAGAGTGCTACAACCTCCGCTGCCTGCTGGAACAAGGGAGAGGAAGGTCTTCGTCGAGTACCGAACGTGTGACCGATTGCGGCAGCGCCTTGGAACGTGGTACCGAAGGATCGTCTACACGATCTTGAGATCGGGAAGAGTACGACTACATCACCCACGAGAATCCGCTCTCGTTAAACGCTTTGGAATCTTCGAGGTGAAGTTATACCATCGACTCGTTGCTACAATCTAGTAGATAGATCTTGGCTTGTTTGTTTGTATGCGATAGAAAATTTTTGTTTTCCATGCTACGAACCCCTCTGATGATCAGAGCCGTGTCTATATGTAGATCTGTTGCACGAGTAGAACACAATGGTCATTGTGGGCGTTGATGCTTTTATTGTAGATTGCTTTTTGTGTACTTTGCATATTGCGGTATGTTGGGATGAAGCGGCCCGGGCTAACCTTACATGACATCGTTCATGAGACTTGCTCCACGCTTGACATGTAACTTGTATTGCATAAGTGGCTTTGGGTGCATGTTTCTCCTAGCATAGTTAAGATCCAATTTACAACGGGTGATCAACAATGCTAGTATCAATGTTGTGGTTCTTATTCGTAAGTTAGAACGACACTTATTGAAAGCCCCAAACCACGTAAAATATGCAAAGAAAGTAGAAGCGTCTAACTTTGTTTTGCAGGGTGTGCGATGATGTGATATGGCCATGATTGTGATTATATTTGATGTATGCAATGTTCCTTATTGTAAGTCGACAACCGCGTGAGCCATATGGTTGTCTTTAATTTATGTTAAGACCGTGTCTATTCAAAGTAGTTGTAATAGTTGAAGCGGTGGGCGACAACCATGGAGAAGCGTCATTGACCTTGATGCAATGCGGTGATGATGGAGATCATGTTCGTGCTTGAAGATGGAGATCGGAGCACGAAGAAGAAAACCATATCATATCACATATATATTGAATTGCATGTGATGTTAATCCTTTATGCATCTTGTATTGCTTAGTAGGCAGCGGTAGCATTATAAGATGATCCCTCATGCACATCAATTTCAAATCATAAAGTGTTCACCCTTAGTTAGCACCGTTGCTAAAGCTTGTTGTTTGAAGCACCACGTGATGATCGGGTGTGATAGATTACGCAAGTGTATACAACGTGATCAAGCTAGATTTGCTCATGAAACCGAGGTTTGATCTTGACGAGCCTAGCATGTATGGACATGGTCTCGAACACGGATTACCGAAAGGTAAAGCATGAATCGTATAGTAGATATGATGAACATGATGATTGTTCGCCATTGAAACTATATCAACTCTCGTGATGATCGGTGTTGATGTGGTGGATTTGGTTCGTGTGATCACTAAAACAATGTGAGGGATATTGTTTTGGTGGGAGTTCACCTAGTTTAATTTCATTAATTAATTTGAACTCAATTTGTCATAAACTTAGTCTAAACTATTGCAAATATGTTGTAGATCAATGGCAGCCCTACCATCAATTTTAATGCGTTCCTAGAAAGAAAAGTTGAAAAACAATGGAAGCAACTTCATGATTGGTTCCGCAATTTGAGGATTGTCCTCACGGTGGTAATTTGACCTATGTCTTTGGATGCACATTGGTGACCCTGCAGGTGATGCTTCCGATGAAGTAAAGAATGTTTACCTCGCTCGGAAGAATCGGTACTCCATAGTTCAGTGTGCTATCTTGTATGGTTTAGAATCGAGCTTGAGAAAAGGTTTTAAGAGTCGACCCATATGATATTGTCGAGGATCTCAAATTGATTTTTGAGACTCATGCGGCAATTGAAAGCTATGAGGCTTCGAAAAGTTCTTTAACGCAAGATGGAAGAGGGCAGCTCGTCGGTGAGCATGTGCTTAAGATGTCCAGGCACGCAAACAAACTTCAAAGCTTGGGTATAGTGATTCCTAATGCTTTGGGGATTTACGTGTCCTCCAATCACTACCACCAAGTTACAAGAACTTTGTGATGAACTACAACATGCGAGAACATGAACAAGACGTTGCGAACTCTTTGCCATGTTGAAATCTGCGAAGTGGAGATCAAGAAAGAGCACCAAGTGTTGTTGGTCAATAAGACCACCAAATTCAAGAAAGGCAAGTCTAAGCAAAGGGACACTTCAAGAAGGGTGGTAAGAAAGCTACCACGCCGACGAAGAAGACCAGGGCTGGACCTAAGCCGAACCGAGTGCTTTTCGCAAGGGAGAAGGTCCTTTGGGCGGAATTGCCCAAAGTACTTGGCGGATCGAAGAACGGCAACATCAAGAAGAAAGGTATATCGATATACATGTTATTGATGTGTATCTCACTAGTACTCGTAGTAGTGCACAGGTATTTGATCTTGGTTCGGTTGCTCATATTTGTAACTCGAAGCAGGTCTTTGCGAGAATAAACGGAAGCTAGCGAAGAATGAGGTGACGATGCGGCGTGGAAGCGGATCAAAGGTTGATGTGATCGCGGTCGGCACGCTACCCCTTCATCTACCATCGGGATTAGTTTTATACTTAAATAATTGTTATTTGGTGCCTGCGTTGAGCATGAACATTATATCGGGATCTTGTTTATTGCGAGACGGTTACTTGTTTAAATCTCAGAATAATGGTTGTTCTATTTATATGAGTAATATGTTTTATGCATATGCACCTTTGATAGATGGTCTATTCTTATTGAATCTCGATAGTGGAAATACACATATCAACAACATTGAGGCTAAACGTTTGAAATCAAGCGATAATTCGACCTATATGTGGCATCGTCTTGGTCACATCGGGTGAAACGTATGAAGAAACTCCATTCGATGGACTTCTTGAATCACTTGATTTTGAATCACTTGAAAGATCTGAAGCATGTCGATGGGAAAAATGACTAAGACTCCATTTTACGGTATGATGGAGCGAGCTACGGACTTATTGGAAATCATACATACCGATGTGTGTGGTCCAATGAGTGTAGCGTCATGTGGTTATCGTTATGTTCTTACCTTCACGGATGACTTGAGTAGATATGGATATATCTATTTCATGAAACATAAGTCCGAAACTTTTGAGAAGTTTAAGGAGTTTCAAAGTGAGGTAGAGAATCAACGTAACAAGAAGATTAAATTTCTACGTTCTGATCGTGGAGGTGAATATCTAAGTTATGAGTTTGGCAAGCATTTAAAGAAATGCGGAATACTTTCACAATTGACACCGCCGGGAACACCACAGTAATGGTGTGTCCGAACGTCGTGTCGAACTCTCTTAGATATGGTTCGTTCTATGATGTCACTTACAGATTTACCGCTATCATTTTGGGGTTATGCATTAGAAACAGCCGCATTCACTTTAAATAGGGCACCGTCTAAATCCGTTGAAACGACACCGTATGAATTATGGTTTGGGAAGAAACCTAAATTGTCGTTCCTTAAAGTTTGGGGATGCGAAGCCTATGTAAAGAAGTTACAGCTGGACAAGCTTGAACCCAAAGCGGAAAAATGCGTCTTCATAGGATACCCGAAGGAAACTATTGGGTATACCTTCTATCATAGATCCGAAGGCAAAACATTCGTTGCTAAGAATGGATCCTTTCTAGAGAAGGAATTTCTCTCGAAAGAAGTGACTGGAAGGAAAGTAGAACTCGACGAGGTTGTTGAACCTTCTCTCGAAATTGCGAGTAGCGCAGCACCGGAAGAAGTTCCTGTGGTGCCTGCACCAATAAGAGAGGAAGCTAATGATGATGATCATGAAACTTCGGTTGAAGTTACTACAGAGCCTCGGAGGTCAACGAGAACTCGTACCACTCCAGATTGGTATGATTCCGTTATGAATGTCATGGTGGTGGACAACACCGATGACCCCGAGACATATGAGGAAGCGATGATGAGCCTAGATTCCAATAAATGGCAAGAAGCCATGAAATCCGAGATTGGATCCATGTACGAAAACCAAGTGTGGACTTTGGTGGACTTACCGGATGGCCGGAAGGCTGTCGAGAACAAATGGATTTTCAAGAAGAAAGCAGATCTTGATGGTAATGTTCTACTGTCTATAAAGCTCGACTTGTCGCAAAGGGTTTCGACAAATTCAAGGAGTTGACTACGATGAGACTTTCTCACCGATGCGAAGCTAAAGTCTGTGAGGATTATGTTAGCAATCGCTGCATATTATGATTATGAGATATGGCAGATGGATGTCAAAACAGCATTCCTCAATGGAGACATTGATGAAGAGTTGTATATGATGCAACCCAAAGGTTTTGTCGATCCTATAGATGCTAACAAGGTATGCAAACTTCAACGGTCCATCTATGGATTGAAGCAAGCATCCCGAAGTTGGAATCAACGTTTTGATAAGGTAATCAAAAGTTTCGGTTTTATACAAACTTATGGAGAAGCTTGTATTTACAAGAAAGTGAGTGGGAGCTCTGTAGCATTCTTAATACTGTATGTGGATGACATATTGTTGATTGGGAATGATGTAGACCTTCTTAATAGTGTCAAGAAATATTTGAATAATAGTTTTTCAATGAAGGATCTTGGCGAAGCAGCTTACATATTAGGCATAAAGATTTATAGAGATAGATCGAAGCAAATATCATTGTCACAGAGTACATATTTGGACAAAGTTCTAAAGAAGTTTGGAATGGAAGAAAGCAAGAAAGGGTTCTTGCCCATGTTGCTCATATCGACCTTGAGTAAAACTCAAAGTCCGACATCGAGAAGATAGAGAAAGGATGAGTAAGACTCCTATGCCTCAGCCATAGGATCTCTAATGTATGCCATGCTATGTACTAGACCCGACATTGCATATCTTTGTTAGTTTAACTAGCAGATATCAAAGTGATCCGAGTGGATCATTGGACAATGATCAAAAACATCCTTAAGTACTTGAGAAGAACTAAGGATATGGTTCTTTCTTATGGAGGTGATGAACAGCTCGTTGTTAATGGTTACACCGATGCTAGTTGGAACACCGATCCGGATGATTCTAAATCACAATCCGGATCGTATTTATTTTGAATGGTGCAGCGATTAGCTGGAGGTGCAAAGCAAAGCGTTGTGGCGAGATCTTCAACCGAATCGGAATACATGGCTGCTTCGAGGCTTCACAAGAAGCGATATGGATGAAAGAGTTCATTACTGAGCTGGGTGTGGTTCCAAGTGCTTTGGACCCAATGTCTATCTCTGTGATAACATGGGCGCCATAGCCAATGCGCAAGAACCAAGGTCACACAAGAAGTCAAGCATATCAAGCTGCGTTTTCACGCTATTCGAGAACATATCCGGGATGGGGATATAAAGATTTGCAAAGTACACACAGATCTGAATGTGGCGGATCCGTTGACTAAACCTCTCCCGAGGGCAAAACATGACCAACACCAAACTGCCATGGGTGTTGGGTATATTACCATGTAATCTAGATTAGATGACTCTAGTGCAAGTGGGAGGCTGTTGGAGATATGCCCTAGAGGCAATAATAAATGTAGTTATTAGTATATCTTTGTGTTTATGATAAATGTTTACATTCATGCTATAATAGTATTAACAAGGAAACATTGATACTTGTGTGTTTTGTAAACTTAATTTGAAGTCCCTAGTATAGCCTCTATACTTCACTAGCTTGTTGGTTGATTAATGATTGTGGTTTCCTATCATGAACATTGAGATGTTATCAACAACAAGATCATATCGTTAGGAGAATGATATGGTGGACATACTCCTATAGATAAGCGTAGCATAAAGATCAAGTCATTTCATTAGTTCAATTGCTATATGCTTTACGATACATAGTAACCTAATTCCTTCGACCATGAGATCATGCATATCACCTTTACGGATGGATGCTTTGATGACATCAAACACCACACCGTGAATCGGGTGGCTATAAAGGTGGCATTAAGTGTTCGGAAAGTATTGGTTGAAACACATGGATCAAGAGTGGGATTTGTCCATCCACATGACGGATAGATATACTCTGGGCCCTCTCGGTGGAATGTCATCCAATTAGCTTGCAAGCATGTGACTTGGTCACAAGGGATCACATATCACGAACGAGAAAAGAGTACTTATCGATGTGAGGTTGAACTAGGTATGCGAGAGATACCGACGATCATAACCTCGGGTAAGTAACATATCGTGAGACAAAGGGAAATTGGTATCGTATGTAAGTGGTTCATTCGATCGCAAAGTAATCGTGAGAAATGTGTAGAGCCATATGAATTTCCAGATTCCTCTATTGGTTATTGTTCGGAGAAGTGTCTCGATCATGTCCGCATAATTCACGAACCGTAGGGAGACACACTTAAGGATTCGACGTTGTTTGAGTAGTTATGGTATTATGAGAAAGAGACAGAATGTTGTTCGAAGTCTCGGATGGGATCCGGGATATCACGAGGTGATCCGGAATGGTCCGGAGAATAAGACTCATATAAGGAAAGTCCGTTTGAGTTCGGGAATGATTAGGTGTTTTCGGGAATGTTCTAGAAGGTTCGGATTGTCCGCACTCAAGGGAAGGGTACATGAATGTGTCATTGCTCATTGAATGATTGCATCATGTACTAAGTGTTCTTTCTGTCCCAAATAAAGGATTAAATTGAATCCTAAAACAGAAAAGTCAAATGTCGATTTGAAAGTCAAACCGCCAAAACAAGAAACCTGGGAAACAAGCAAGAGGAGTTGGAACCAACCTGGAGGAGGAGTTGGACTCCTCCAGGCCGGCGCCAGCCCTAGGCCGAGTTGGGGAGGGACTCCCTCCCTCCCCTGGCGCGCCAAGGACCCCCCTCCCATATAAGGAGGGGCAGGGCTCCTCCATAGACACATAACTTTCTACTCTAGATCTCCGGTTTAGAGCCGTTTTGGTTTAGAGCTTCTAATTGCTTTAGCCAGCGGTTTAGAGCCTTCTAATTGGTTTAGAGCCTTCTAATTGGTGTGTCTAATTACTAGACCGCTAATAGCCTCTCTCATAAGCTCCACCATACTGCACTTGGCTTAAGCGAAGCCTGGGATTTCCCTCTACTTAGGTACCACGCCGTTGTCTTTGCCGGAATCATGAGAGAGTGCTACAACCTCCATTTTCTTTGGAACAAGGAGAGGAAGGTCTTCGTCGAGTACGAACGTGTGACCGATTGCGGGGCTGCTTGAACGTGGCGCTGGAAGGATCGTCTACACGATCTTGAGATCGGGAAGAGTACGACTACATCACCCACGAGAATCCGCTCTCGTTAAACGCTTTGGAATCTTCGAGGGTAAGTTATACCATCGACTCGTTGCTACAATCTAGTAGATAGATCTTGGCTTGTTTGTTTGTATGCGATAGAAATTTTTTGTTTTCCATGCTACGAACCCCTACATTATCGCCGGTGATTTCAATCTGATCCGCTTTGCTGAAGACAAGAGCTCGGCAAATGTGGACCTCCCTAGGATGCGTATGTTTAACGACTGCATCGCAGATCTGGCTCTGCGCGAGATTGCGCGTGTGGGCGCTAGATATACTTGGACAAATAAACAACTTCACCCCATCCGCAGTGTCCTCGACCATGTCTTTGTCTTAGTTGAGTAGGAGGTGGCCTTCCCCCTGTGCTCCCTCAAGGCTGTCACTAGGATTGGGTCTGATCACACCCCCTCCTCCTCTCCTCGGGAGGGGGACAACCACCGCGTCTGAACCGATTCCACTTTGAATCTTTCTGGCTATAGAAACGAGTATTTGTGGAGGCGGTCCGGTCGAGGTGGTTATCAGTAGCTGCCTCAACCCCTCGGGTATACTGCGCTATGGATATCTGGCACCATTGTGCCAAATTATCTCGGCAGTTCATGAGGGGTTAGGGGGCTAACCTAGGGGCAGAACTTCGGAACCAGAAGGAGGCCATTCTGGGGGAAATTCAGGCGTTGGACCGGGAGGCTGACCAACATGGCCTCTCGGCCGAGGCTTGGTCCCGTAGGTACTCCCTTGAGACCTCCATTATGGATATCTACAAGGGAGAGGAGGCGTTCTGGCGACAACTGAGTCGCTAGAACTGGATTGTCCAGGGGGAGTCGAACATAGCCTACTTCCACGCCATTGCCAATGGCAGGAGGAGGAAGTGCTCGATCCCCTGCCTCTGGGCGGACGGGGTTCTGTTGGAGTCTCCACAGGCCCTCTCCTCCCATATTTATGCCTTCTACCGGTCCCTTTTCTCGGCATCCCTGCCGTCGGGCATCTCGCTTGCCCCGGACTTTTGGTTCGGGGAGGCGCTTGTCTCCCATGAGGAGAATGCGCTGATCACTCTCCCATTTCTTCCGGGGGAGGTGTCGGCGGCCCTGAAGGCCATGAAGTCTAGTTCGGCTCCGGGCTCGGATGGGCTTCCTGTGAGTTTTTTCCAGACTTTTTGGGACCAGCTTCAGCCGGTGATCATGCAGATGTTCCAGGAGCTCTACACGGGGACTTTGGTGATGTCTCGCCTGAACCTTGGCGTTATTACCCTGATCCCCAAAGTAGTGGGGGCCACGGATATCCGCCAATTCTGCCCTATCACTGTGATCAATGTCATCCAACGTCTGTTCGCCAAGGTTTGTGCCCTTCGTCTCGCTCCGGTCTTGGAGCGACTTACCCATCCTATCCACTTCGCCTTCCTTAAGGGACGCCTCATTCACGACGATGTCTTGGCGCTTCATGAAATTATCCATGAAGTGAAGGTACATCGTCAGAAAGGGGTGTTCCTCAAACTGGACTTTCAGAAGGCCTATGACCGCTTGGACTAGGCCTTCTTGAGACTAGTACTGGAGAGGAGGGGGTTCGACGACCGCCTGATCTGCTGGATCATGCAGTTCGTGACGAGTGGACAGACAGCGATCAACATAAATGGGGAGATTGGCCCATATTTTATTCTGTCCCGCGGGGTTAGACACGGGGACCCGATTTCTCCTCTCTTGTTTAACGCCGCGGTGGATGCCCAGGCTGAGATTCTGTACAGAGCCAAAGCGGCTGGCCATATCTCGGGGGTGGTGGGCCAAGTGATCCCCGGAGGTGGGGTCTCCCACCTCCAATATGCGGATGACACCTTGATCATGGTGCAGGGTTCAGACCTCGACGTAATTAACTTAAAGTTCCTGCCCCTTTGCTTCGAATCGTTGTCTGGGCTGACGATCAACTTCGACAAGATTGATGTTATGATCCTAGGGTACTCTGAGGAGGAGCGGCAGCGGATCGCTGATAACTTGAACTATCAGTTGGCTGACTTCCCCATTACGTATCTGGGGATGCCCATCCGGGAGACCAGGGTGTTGCTCAGGGACCTAGCCCTCCTGGTGTCTAGGGTGCGCTCACGTGCGTAACCGTGGCGAGCGCGCCTGACGTCCAAGGGGAGCAAGTCGGTCCTGTTAACTCGTGCCTCTCCAGCCTGCCCATGTAACAGATGGGACTGTACCTCCTGCTAGAAGGGACTCATGCCGACTTCGCGAAGGAGTTGTCTAGGTTCTTTTGGGCGGCACGGGACGGCCATCAGAAATATCATATGGTCAAATGGGCAGATGTGTGCCCCCCAAGAGCCTTGGGGGCATAGGGATCCTTGACTCTCGTTGCTTTAACGTGGCGCTGATGCTGAAATGGGTCTGGCACATCATCAGAGAAGATGGTGGTCTCTGGCTGCAGCTTATCAAGGCCAAATATCTCCGGGGCCACCCTCTGTTGGCCTGCGAGAGGCAGGAGGGCTCTCAATTCTGGAGAGCCATCCAGGAGATTAAGCACTTCATTGGTTTGAGCGTCTCCTTCGCCGCGGGCGCTGGGCAGGGGTGCGGTTTTGGCTTGACCCATGGTTTCTCCCCATCCCTTTGGGGGTCCAATTCCCTGGTCTCTTTGCTATCTCATCCTTGCCTTCGACGCTCGTTGCTGAGGCCTTTCGCGAGGGCCGCTGGAACATCTTGTTCCGCCGGTTCCTTAGCGAGGCGGAAGCGGCGGACCTCCAGCAGCTTCTCGGTTCGCTTCCGGTGTCCTTGTCCGAGGGCCCGGACTCGGCTAGATGGCAGCTCCACCCCTCAGGGGAGTTCTCAGTGAGCTCGACCTACCGTGCCCTGTTCCAGGGCCCGGAGCTGAGCTGGACTCCCCCCCTGTGGAAGCCCCCCGTACCGCTTAGTATTCGCATCTTCGTTTGGCAACTCTTGCGGGACCGGCTCCCCTCGGGGATTGAGGAGGCCAAGCGGAATGGCCCGGGTAATGGTTTGTGTCCCCTATGTGGGACGCTGGAGTCCTGTGCTCATATTATGTTTTCTTGTTCGGCGGCTCGGGCTTTGTGGAGATTTTTCCGTGAGGCGCTGGGGCCTGCCTGGCAGGCGCAGGAGATCGGGGAGTTCTTGCAAACCCAGGCTAACCGAGCTGGAGGGGGGGGGGGGCGCCTCTTCTGGCTGGTGTTTGCAGCCCTCTCGTGGACCCTGTGGAATGTGCGTAACAATATGGTGATTGAGAAGATCTACCCCTCCCGCGTGACTGACCCTGTTTTCTCCTTTCTTGCTTTCCTCCAGCAGAGGTCTCCCCTGGTGCGCCAGCGTGACAGGCCAGACGACACTCTTCGGGCCTTGAGGGCGGCGACGCTTCCCCTCTCGGCTCCTGCTTCGTCGTCCCCGTCGGTGGCCTGAGTATCCTGGTCGTGGCTGCGCTGTGTCTTTTCGTTTTGTCTTGGGCATTCTTGTGCTGTGGCCCCAGCGGTTGTCGTACTCTTTTCTTTTCGGTTCGGTCTCGACCGTCGTGGATGTTGTCTGAACCTTGTATGTGGACGTTGCTTTATCTATAAAGCGGGGCGAAAGCCTATTTTGAGAGAGTAAATCGACGTATACACATGGGTGTACAGCTACCCATGTTAGTGGGTCTATTTTGTAATGTTGAATATACTGTGTAATTTCAGGAGATGATAAACCAGGGCAAGCTGAGAATGAATTAGCATGGCGGACCAATGGTACAACACCGTACAAGTTGGGTACGTGGTCGTACTCCATGACTTACTAATGAGCATGTACTGCGCGCCGCAGTATAGACCTAATTTAATCTCTTGACGCCTCCTGATTAATCGGTCGATCTTGAACACTAGTACTGTTCAAATGTTCAAAGATGGACCGACTCAGAACCGCGTAGCATGCATCCACCGCGCGTGTCCGAGCTACACGCTGGCTGGACCAGAGAAAAGCGTAGTCGAATAGACCAGGTCACTATCGTTTTCGTTGCTATACTTTTCTCCTTCAAACAGTCGCAAGCAGCAACCTACTATAAAAGGAATCCACCATCTTGTCTCTCCTCCAACATCCATATCATTCCATCGATCCCACGTAGTACCAAGTAGCTCCGCCTGTCTGCAACATTTCACTCAGCCAAACCGTCCAGTCGGCCGTACTTACAGAGACAGACTTTGAGTTGAGCTAAGAAAAAAGATATCTATGGCATCGTCAGCGACGCTGCTGGCGAGGGCGGTGCTGGTAGCCGTGCTGTTGGTGCACTGCTGCAATGTGGTCGTCGCGGCGAGACTCCTGGAGGGGGACGGCAGGTGGCTGGAGGGAGGCCCCGGCGCTGCGGCCCTCATCATGCAGGTGCTAAAGGGCGGCACCCCACCGGGCACATCCAATGGCTGCAAAACTAGTTCCAACCAGCCACCTGGTGGGACATGCCACGGCTAGCTCGACAGTAGAGAGCATACTTGTATATATGCTAACCGCACATGCGTGGATTGAGATCATGTTCATTGGTTTATCAATTTATTTTATAGTTTTTTTTAAAGAAAGTGTCTTGGAAGCTTGCACAAATTTAGTCGGTGTTAGTTACAAGATAACCAAGTTGTATAGGAGACTTTGATATTTCTATTCATTGTAACTCAGTTTATGCGAAAAAAAGCATTTGGTCAAATTAAGATTTTATTATAGTGTTACACATGTCTTCGTCATTCCACGTTTTTATTTTGGTCTGGTTCAAAATAGTGTGCGTTCATTACATATCCAATTTGGATTATGTTGACCATCATGTGAGATGAAACTAACAATATTGTAAGTTAACGGATAAATGTCTAACAAAAGTCAACTACACTACAACAACAACCGAGGGACGGAAACATATACGCATCTCTCTTTTGCGAAATAAGAAATGGTAAGTTTGTTGCTAGCAGAATTTTTTTTTGGGGGGGGGAGGGGGGGATGTTGTACTTATCATGGTTGGGTGCATAGTTCATTAGTGTGCAATCTTGAGTTTTAAGGTAGGTTCTACCCTGCCAACGACCGAATCTCTTTTCGACCATAGATAGGGGTCCTTAGGTGGTGGGGTGTGTGTGTGTGTGTGGGGGGTGCTGCCCTGTTGGTCAGCATGGTTTCGACCCCATCGATGCCTTGGTCTCCTCATGTCTTGTTTTTTGATGTTTCATGTTGTCATTGACCCAAACTACTCTTAGTTTTGCAATCGCTGATTTTCTTTGTAAAAGTCATTGGCTTGATCATGTGTTTGTGTGTGGCCCTATTAATAAACTTGTTTAATACTTTGTATCTTGCGTTGTTTTGGCGTCATTAATTTAACGCGCATGTATACATGCTAATTAGTATACATGCATGTATACATGTTGGCTGCACTTTTGTAGGTTATTCGTGTTGGTTGCTTCATTCTTTTTTTAATTTGTTGTACAAGGGGTTCCGTGAAAAAATGGATCCTTGGAAGTTGTGAAATTTAGTTAGTGTTAGTTGCATGATAACCAAGTTGTATAGGATATTTTGATATGGCTTGGCTCAAAATAGTTTTCCTTCATTACACATCCACTTTAGACAGTGGTTGACCATCATCGGAGATAAAACCAACAATATTGTAAGTTAAGGGATAAATCTGCAATAAAAATGATCTCACGCTACAACAATAACTGAGGGATGAAAAACATACCCCTACTTATGTCTCTTCTGTGAAATAAAGAATAGAAAGTGCAATTGTCTGATTTTGTTTGAAAAATATAACGAGTGTGAACAATAAGGAATGGTAAGTGTCAAATGATACTAGTTTTATTTTCATTTCTTCGACATGTGAACGAAGCTATGCTATTGTGTAAGCTCCTTGATCTCGCCAGTTACACCAACAACTAAACCATTAGCTTGTCACAGAAGGAGCGTGTAGCGAAGAAAGTGTATGTATATACAATTTGTTATGATGTGGTGAAGCGGGGCTTCAGACCTTCAAATTGGAAGGTCAACTATGCTAGCAAATTGAGTAACAAGTACCCAACAACACGTACCAATGTGATAGCCTTTGGGAGATAAACACAAGTCAACAAAAAGCTCTTAAATAACACCGAATTTTCTTAGGAGATCTATTCATCCAATCAAATACAAGAGGAATGACCAAACAAGGAGAAGAGTCTTTTCCTTAAGAGGAGGTATTGGCCATTAAAGTGGAGGCACATATATAGTTATCTAAAGGTAAAGTGGAAACACTAGTGGATATAGGGTAAGGCAATTGTTTGCTCTTTTCTTTTTGACACGGATCACACACATAAGGATTTATTTCATGAGAATGACTAAGGTTATTTTTCCGAAGAACTTGTTGGACAATGAAGGAGAAGGATGGCCTAGACGACGATGCCAGGTAGAAGACAAAGGCGTGAGGGTGATGAAGGTGTGCTTGGTGTTGTCCTTTGGGGTGGGAACAAGAGGATATAGGTCACCATGACATGGTTCTCTAAACATGATTTCCTCCGTGGCCCGGTCCTTAATCAAAAATAAAAAAGGATGAATTTTCAACAAAAGCATTGTTATCTATGCCAATTTTATGAGCAGATAATAAACTTTTTAAGGCTCTAGGGAGATGAAGAATATCTTAAAGATGAATGGAATGATGAGGGGTATGAATAATTGAATGGCCAACATGTTTAATTGCCATACCTTGACCACTAGCCGTGTGGATTTGATCATGCCCCTTGTACTGTTCATGGGTGGAGAGCTTGTTTAACTCGCTGATTAGATGAGTTGTGGCGCCCGATTCCATATACCAATGGGTATCAACGCCATAGGAAGCAATGTGAGAGCTTTTATCATCACGGTGAGCGTCATCATGGTCATCATCGCCATAGCGCCACCAACACTCACTAGCAGGATGCCCATACTTCTTGCAGATCTGGCAGGTAACATCTTGGAAGGGGGAGGGAACGTGATTCCAATGGCCTCCTTTTTGTTGATGACGTCGTCCATGGTCGCAGCGAGGTGGACGTCCTTGGTTATTTTGGTGGCTACCGCCACCACCACCATAGACACCACGACCCCCTCGTGGATGTGTGAGGTAGCCACCCCCATCACCAATGCCACCACCATTGATAGGATGATGGCCGCCGCCACCACCACCACGGATGGCAGCGACGTTTGCCGAGGAAGTGAACGGCGTAGGGGTGTCATCGAATTCATTTAGCATTGCTTGACGATGATCATAGGCGAGCAACTGATTGCATACATCTGCGGAGGTACTAGAGGGATGTCATTAATAGCGGCAACTAGACCATTGTACTCACCGGGCAACCTGATGCGTGCACCCAGTGTTGACGTGGGACACTTCGTTGGAACCCTAAGAGCAAGGTGTGATGAGCACATCAGCAAGTTTCCCTCAGTAGAGACCGAGGTTATCGAACCTGAAGGAGGAGGGAACCGTCTCAAAGGTGTTGCAAGCAACGTGGAAACCTGCACAACACAAACTCAAGACTTTGTCCCAACGAATTAGTGAGGTTGTCAAGCTCACCGGTTTGATGTAACAAAGGATTAAACGTATGGTGTGGAAGGTAATGGTTTGCAGCAAGTAAACAAATAACAGTGGAAGATGTATCAATGGTAAATATTGGACCGGGGTCCATAGTTCACTAGAGGTGCTCTCCTTAGATAAACAACATGGCATGAAGGGTAAACAAATTATAGCAGGACAATTGACAGCAACTGAGCAAGGCATAACAATGCAATTACTAGTCAGAAAGATCCTATGAGATTCGATTGGGCAATACAACAATATACATAGACTGCCATCCAACTGCATCTATGACTAGAAGTCCACCTTCAGGTTATCATCCGAACCCCCTCCAGTATTAAGTTGTAAGCAACAGACAACTGCTTTAAGCAAAGTGTGTAAGGTAAACAGTCCACATGTTCCATGAACAAGAGACCGTTGTTTTCTCCCTAGTGGCAACAACACATCTACAACCGAAGAGATTATTTTCACTTCCCTTGGAAACTAGAGGCAAGAACCAACTATCGAGCATAAATACCCCCTCTTGGAGTCACTAGCAACTACTTGGCCAAGATATCTACTAACAACGGAGAGCATGCAAGATCACAAACAACACAAACATGATAGAATCATAAAGACAAAACCATTAATCAAACCAACATAATAATCTCAATATCCATCGGATCCCTGCAACCACAACATGCATGATTACAAATAGATTAGATCTTGATCATGAATGGAGCTCACAAGATCTATACATGAAAGCACAAAGGAGGAGATACAACCATCTATCTACTACATGGACCCATAGTCCAAGGTGGAAATACTCACGCATCATACCGGAGAGAAGGCCTCCAGGATGATCTCCCCTCCGGCAGGGTGCCGGGAAGAACTTCAGATCCCCCCGATCTAGGGGATCTCCTCGGCAGATGCGGCCCATGCCCCCACGCTCGGGTGGGTCCCCCCTGGCCCCTCCGGCTCTCCTCTGGACTTCTTGTTCCCCATGGAAAGTAATTGACTTTGACATTTGTCCCGTCCAATTCCGAGAATATTTCTTTACTAACTTTTCTGAAACCAAAAATAGCAGAAAACAGGCATCTGGCACTGTTGCAACTTGTTAATAGGTTAGTACCAGAAAACATGTAAAAATCACCTCAAAGTGTAGATAAGTAAAGCAAAGTAGATACAAAACAAGCATGGAGCATCAAAAATTATAGATACGTTTCCAACGTATCAACATCCCCAAGCTTAACTCCTGCTCGTCCTTGAGTAGGTAAGTGATAAACAGAATAATTTTTTAGGTGACATGCACCCTCACAAAGATCCAACCAGTTGCAAGCATTGAAAGCTGGGATCAAAGAACTCTAAACATGTGCATGAAAGATGGAGTTCTAACAATAGGACATAGTAATTATGCATGCAACATGACAAGCTACAAACAAAGATCATGAATAACATGCATTGAAAAACGTTAGTTTGTTTCACATGCAAAAAACATAGCATAGTGGTAATCATCTTGTCCCTCATAGAGTAGCAATATAATGCATAATACACCTGCAAAGTTCACAAGGGTGACTAGAAACAAGTAGCACACGAGCAAGTAATAACACAATATGCATCAATCAATAAGCTTTCGAACACTGCACACAGAATGACAACTATGCTCTCTTAATGGTGCCTAAAGGTAGAAGGTGGAGACTCAAATAATGGTGGAAGAAAGGCCTTTTTCTAAAGGAAGCAGGGATTACAAGTTTCAAAAAGAGCTTCCAAAAATTATGGTACTTGTTAGCTTTCAGCCCTCATTGCCCCTATCATAAGCATCTTGAAGTGATTAAGTTTAAAGTGACAAATCTGGAGTATATGCTTGACGAAGTATAAGCTGGCAATCTCATGCCCCTTGAATATGAGGGCCACACCTCATGCATACTCAACTTTGGGTCCAGGAAAGTTCTTGTCACTGTAAGTATTTGCATATCATTAAGAAACGCCAACGAGGTACCCCTTGCACATGGTACATGAGCTTTCCCATAACCAAAATGACAAGGCAAGCAGACAATGAGCATCTCAGCAATTCTTCTTATGTATCATGGGAATATGGTGCTTTTTTTTCTTTCCTCTTTTCTCAATGTGTCTCTTTTTTTAAGAAGAATGCTTCATAGATGTCACTATGGCGATGTTGCAAGTTTCCACCATGATTAGGCATGGCTTAGGCTAGCGGCCCAGGCGTTTCTCTAACACATGATACAAACTCCATGGACTTACAAGTTCCCTCTTTATTTCACACCGGTGACATCCATAGACAAAAGAACATAATATCAACTGAGTACAACAAGGTACAAGTGCAATGTTGAAAACGTTCCCCGTGACAAAGACGGTTGCTTAATTCCAACTTATAAGTGCAAGCATATACAACAAAGTTGTCACAATGGTTCAAGTTTATTAGGGGCAAAGAATAAAGTGTGCCATCAAGTTCGTAAGGGCTTTAATCACTAAGTTTTCACATAACAAAATAGTTTTTAATTGGAACATAGATGAAAACAATAATATACTTGGAATGGTGTAACACACAATGCATAGGATTTTATCGTGGACACTTTGGAATAACTTGGTTTCTTGGGAGTTGGATGTAACACCCTCAGAATCGGTCCTATGCAAGTTTTAGCAAAACTCGCCAAACCCGCATAGAAACGATTCAAAGGTGCCCACCAGGCACTTTCGTGCGGGTGGAAAACGAAGTAATAACATTACACAGTCCTCGATGGGACCCACGAGCAGATATATATATAACAATGACTCCATGAGTCAAGAATACGAATATATTATACAAAGATCCAAATCACCTTGAAAGCGATAGGCGTCCAGCTACGGACAAGATGCAAATGGGGCTAAGAGCCTCAAGAAATAACCAATGGCGTCCATAACCTCAGCCAAGCCGGAAGGGTAACCACTAACGGCGTCGATCTCAAAACCTGCTTAAACAAAAGGGTGCCGACAAAGGGCCAAGGAAAAGAAAAGGAGCGTCGATCTTGAGGCCAAGACACGGCGAGGCTAGAATTGCGGTCCTCGCCTACATAGGTATGGTGGATCAAGCAAAGCGGCGTGAAACACTAAACAACCTATAGAGACTCGAAACAACTGGCGGTGATCAGAGAGGGGTGAGAATGACCTATCCGGATCCAACCTGAAGCTAACACCAAACAAACCCATCCTGGTGTCTCCCCCTCGAGACCAAACGAGGAAGTCCACCGAGGAACTCACACAGTTGGCAGTTTTACTTCTTTAGTTATCGTTGCAGCAATTACTAGTCAGGTATAGATAATCGTCCTGTTAAAATAAGCAGTGGGCACTTTTAGTTAACCATTCCGTTATAGTTGCAGCACTTGCTAATCAGATACAGATAGCATGATATAAACCCAAAACCCAGCAGTTGTTGGTACTTTTATTCAGCCATTCCGTTGTAGTTGCAATACTTACTAGTCAGATACAATTGTCGCAAGCGTCAACCAAACAAGCAATTGTTGGCAGTATTAATTATCCATTCCATTATAGTGAAGCTGATTACTAGTCATTATAAAGTCAAATTTATAGCAGTAAACTTTAGTTATGCTTGTCTATGATCGAGATACTGTGCTCCAAGTCGTCCATATCCGCGGACACGGCTTTCAGAAAGTTTTACCCGGCCGGGGTGCACCAATAGCAACACACGCTAAACAAGCAATTGTGGGCAGTATTAATTATCCATTCCATTATAGTGAAGCTGATTACTAGTCATTATAAAGTCAAATTTATAGCAGTAAACTTTAGTTATGCTTGTCTATGATCGAGATACTGTGCTCCAAGTCGTCCATATCCGCGGACACGGCTTTCAGAAAGTTTTACCCGGCCGGGGTGCACCAATAGCAACACGCCGATCAACCTCGGAAAACCAAATCAAAACCCAACGAGGCTTTCATTGAACAATCACAGATTCAGAAATATTTCAGGGGCCACCCTTGAAGTACACCAACGAAGTAAGCAAGCTCGAGACGGACCCAAGGTTTGCGTCAATGGTCAGAACGACGCAGATCCTCAATCGGGATCGTCGATACCAAAAAACATTCCGCTGACCTAAATAAAGAGGTGCTCCTCTCGCACAATTTAAATACGAAAGTAGCATGGCATAAGTACAGGATAGTAAATAAAACCTCAAACTAGTTTGTGGCCCCAAGAAATAAGACTGAATCAAGCTCGCTCGGGGTCCCATATACCTCCCGGATGTGGATAGCGCGATAAATCAAGGAACAGGTATCAAGTACTCGGGGTCTTACGGGACACAAGTGGGCGTTCGGAAACCAAATATTTTCTATCACCCACCGATGCCTCTGCTTATTTCAATTTTAGTTGTTAAACAGAAATTAAAGTGACGATAAGTAAAACTAGAATCACTTCCAACATCAACATCATGCGGCAATACATCAGCAACTGTGGCACTTGACGACAAGCAACAGCAATATAGCAAGCGACTGCGACGCGCAAGACCAGCTATTTACCAAACAACAGGCAATAGGGTGTGTCCAAGGCAATATAGGGCTGCACGGTATATCACAGGTACGGAAACTAAAGCATCGCAACACAGATAGCAATAGATCAACAGGAGGGAATAAATACTATAAAAGGAATATAGGTAGAAAGGGGGAGGTGCTCGCCTGAAAACATTGTCGAAGGGTTCAACCGAAGATCGGGGCGAAGCTCACATCAACTCAACGGCCTTATCCGCGAAGAAGCGAAACACTAGAAGAAACACCGGATGCAATATTTAACACAACGGCAGAAGATCGGCATGATGCATGTATGATACATGACATGGCAAAGTGCGATGCAATTAGGTCATATTAAGTGGAACCGGGGTCCCGACAATTAATTAGGTGGTTCATGTCGTTTAGCTACCCCGCAATTTGAATGTTGTTTTAACATGGCAAAAGATAGCACCGGTTCGCTACACAAGATTTAAATGAGGCCAATATGAGACTAGATTTGCCCGCATATGGGCCCCATATTTTATTATTAGGTGAATCGGCGTAAGGCCCCCCAAACCACAGATATGCATGCGAGTATGATAATTCAATATGCAACAAGTTGTTATGTTATTATGTAATAGGGTATCGGGAAGGGTTCACACATTAGGGTCTCGACGGTCTTGGGGTTCCGGGGTTCGGGGTCCGGGGGGTTCGACGGATCAGATCTCGGGGTTCAGGGTTCGGCGAACTTGACGGGATCGTTCTCGGACATCGGGGGTAGGTCTTGGCGCATCCGGTTCTTCGGGTCATGCTGTCGGTCTTGTCGTTATGACGATCTAGGCGTTTCGGGAGGGAGGACTTGGTCCGGCGTCGGGACAGCGGATTCACCCTGGGTCGGTGCCGTTCTTATCGTTGCGAGGATCTTGTCGGGTCCGCGGATCGGCCGCTCTTGTCGTTCGGAAGTAGAACTTGTCGTCCTTGTGGCGGTCTTGGCGTCCCTCCGGTTCGGGTGTGGGCGTCCGAGGGTGGTACTTGGCGTCCCGGTTCGGGTCGATCCTGTCGATGAGACGAGCTTGGCACCCAGGTTCTCGGCGACATTGACGTCCGAGGGTTCAACCTTCGGGGTTCGACGTTCCGCGCCAGGGACGGTCTTGATGTCGATGGAGTACTTGAATAGGTGACACCGAGATGTATATGCTTGGGTTTCGTCTTTGGTGTCGATCTTGACAGGGTACCGTGTGGCCGATCTTGTTACGATTGTCCGCGAAGGAGGTCTTGTCGAAGGGAGGGCCTTGGCATCTTAATCTCGTGCGGGATATGGTCCTTGCTCCGGCCTTGGTCAACAAGCGTTTCCGCCACGTCGCCATGTCTTCTCGCTGATGCGGTCCGTTACTTGCACGGAGACAGAGGAACTAGCTGCGGTGTGCTTGTACGCGGGGGTTCTCCGCACAGCGGCTCGCGGCGCACGACGGTGAGGTCTGAGCGACGGCGATGTGGAAGCGAGGCAGCGGGGCTCGCTGGGACGGCGGCAGCACGTAAGCGAGACGGCGAGGCAGTCACGCCGCCTGCCGGGGGAGGCAGCGCGACGACGAGCGCTCAGTGCGGTGGAGGCGGCCGAACGGGAGGTCCGCGCGACGGGAGCCGGGCGCTGCCACCGGCGGGCTCGCTGAGCTCGGGCTGCGCCGGGCGGAGATGGTGGCGGACGGAGCGGTTGAGCTGCCGGCTCGGGCGGGCAAGGCGGAGAGGCGCGGAAGAAGCACGGCGACGGCCGCTGCTGGGGCCCGAGCGGCGAGGGTGACCGCGGACGGCGAGGTCGGGCCGGGCCAAGCGCGGGCCGAAGCCGGAGGGCGGTTGCCGCGGCCGATGGAGGTGGCGCAGCAGGCGAGGTCGAGGACGACTCCGGGCTCGGGAGGGGAGGTCGTCGCATGGCGGCGTGTAGGAGGGCCGCCGGGCAGGCTCGGCAGCGGGCGGGTGGTCGGCGAGGCGAGGTCACGGGCGGGCGAGGGTGGAGGCGCGGGGCCGGCTCGGGCGAGGCGGAGCGCACGCGCCGGGGAGACGCGGGAGAGGCGGGTGCAGGGAGAGAGGAGGAGCAGGCATGGGCGGGAGTGGCGCATGCGAGGGTCGCCATGGGCGAGGGAACACGGAGGGGAGGAGGGAGGTGCAGAGAAGGTGGAAGAGGAACAGGACCAGGGCGAGGTGAGCAAGTGAGAGAGGAGAGAGGCGGGGCCAGTGGGCGTCAGGCAAGTGGGTGGTGGGGCTCCAAAGTGACAGGGGGGGCGGCAGTTAAGAAGAGGTGGCCCGGGGTGTGGGGCCACGGGCGAGGGACAGGGGCGCGGTGGGGTGTGAGCTGGTGGTGGCCGGGCAGGCCGGACGCTGGTTAGCCCTGTGCAGAAGGTTGGTGGGGTGAGAGATGAGGGGTGAGTTGGCAGAGGGGGATTGGTTAGAGGGAAGGGGCAGGGTGAGGTGGCAGCCTGGTATTGGAGGGGGTGATGTGGAGGTTGGGTTGGGGTAGATTAGTTGGTAGGTTTAGGATTTGTTGGGGGGTGTCCAGTGGACCGATTTAATTTTCTGGGCCGGTCGTTCGGGTCAATCGGCCCGTTCGACTGCCCCGCTAAAATAATTAATATTTTTATTTATTTCAAACAAGACTTTTGGAACCCGATAACAGACAAAACAAAATAGTCCGGCGACCCGGTTTTGGCGTTTGAATAAAGATGGGGCGTTTTAGAAAACAAAACGGGCGTTGCGAAAAATAGTTTTGGCAAACAATGCATGATGATGACGATGCCATGCACAAATTCAACGCGATTTTCTAGTAGTGGTTTTGCGGGATGCCACATTGGAGGCATGAGTAGAACTTACTCATACAAGTGGAGGCTAGCAAAAGACTGGGAGCAACCAACTAAGAGAGCAATAATGGCCAAAATCATGCAGTGCAACAAAGCAAACTAATCAAAGCAAAGAGTGGTACTACAAGTCAAGGACTAAATGATCATAGAGGCTAATGGTGACTTGTCATAGTCATAACATTGTGTGAGCATGTGCCAAGTCAAACCAAGCAAAACATCAAAGGAGAATACCATAATACTATGCTTTTGCATGCTAAAACAACGCATAATTTCTTCAAGGAACACTAAGCAATCCCAATTGTCTAGAACAAGACATGCTACAACAATAATCACTAAGCATAATGCTAAAACAACACCTAGCATGTCATGCTAAAGTCTAAGTCACAGTCAATGCAAGCTCCTGTTGCACTACAAGCAAGAACTTACTACTCCTTTCCAAACACCAAGCAAACTTATTTGCAAAACAACACAACGAGAACGGGGGTCCAAACTACTTAAGAAAACTAAACAAACTAAGCAAAGCAAATGAAAACTAAGACGCTCCAAGAACAACACAACTGTGCATGAAACAATAAAAACGAAGTGTCTAGATAGACCTAAGCTTTTTATTGATGAAGAAGGGGATGCCTTGGGCATCCCCAAGCTTTGACGCTTGTACCTCTTGGATATTTCTTGGGGTGACACCATGGTGGAATCCCCAAGCTTGAGCTTTTGTCCATTCTTTATCTCATTGCATCATTCTCTCTCTACACCTGAAATATTTCCTTCATACAAAACTTCACACAATCTTCATTAGCAACATTAGCTTATTCAAAAGATATTAGACCTTTGGCAAAGCTTTGGAACAACAAAGCTTTTCACTAAAAACACAAGCTATTGTAGTAACTCCTTCAAAAAGCTCAATTTACCTGAAGAGAACTCAAAAAGGAATCAATAAGAAGCAAATGCAAATAATGACAAAAATCTGTCAAAACAGACCAGCAGGTAGAAACGAATTTTTTCGAACATCTTCTGTTGCTCAAATCAAAAAGTGTTGAACTAACAAAAGTTAGCTAACATACTGGGGGATTTATGCAATCCGAGTTACAGAGCCTCCTCACGAATTTTTTTGGTGGAGGACAAAAATCTGTTTCGGGACATCAACTCCCCAAATCTTACTTCCCTCTCATTAGAGGTCATTCTTGGCACAAAAGGCAAACAAAAAGGATAAGGAGAGGTCATTACAGAAGTAATAACTTCCAAGACTCAAGGAAACTCTTGGGTTATGTCCCAACAAGTACTTTTCTTTAACGCCTTTAAGTTAGGCACAAGAAGCAAGAAGAATCAAGTAATTTCAAATGAGGAAGCATTAACATCAAATCTTGCTTTCAAAGGGGGAGCAAAAAGCAACTACTCTCTTCTCATTGGGAAGTGTTCAATACCTTTCTTGAATGGAAAATGATATTTAATGGTGCCTTATTTCATATCAATGATGGCACCAACTGTTCTAAGAAAAGGTCTTCCCAAAGTAATAGGACAAGAAGCATTGTATTGAACATCCAAAACATAGAAATCAACAGGGACATAAGCATTGTTAACCATGATGAGAACATCATTAATACTCCCCATGAGTTTCTTCTTAGCATTATCATTGAGTGGGACATCCAAATAACAATCTTCTGATGGTGGCAAATCAAGCATTTCATAAATCTTCCTAGGCATAATAGAGACACTAGAACCAAGATCACATGAAGCTTTGAGATCAAAATCATTCACTTGCATATTAATAATGGGCTCCTCTTGCACTTCAAGTAAGAACTTACTACTCCTTTCCAACACCAAGCAACTTATTTGCAAAACAACACATCGAGAACGGGGGTCCAAACTAATTTATTCAAGCAAACTAAACAACCTAAGCAAAGCAAACAAAATCTAAGACGCTCGAAGAACAACACAACTGTGCATGAAACAATAAAAACGAAGTGTCTAGACAGACATGAGCTTTTTATTGATGAAGAAGGGGATGCCTTGGGCATCCCCTAGATTTGACGCTTGTACCTCTTGGATATTTCTTGGGGTGACACCTACGGTGGCATCCCTAAGCTTGAGCTTTTGTCCATTCTTCATCTCATTTCATCATTTTCTCTCTACACCAGAAATTTTTCCTTCATAAAAAACTTCACACAATCTTCATTAGCAACATTAGTTTATTCAAAAGATATTAGACCTCTGGCAAAGCTTTGGAACAACAAGGATTTTCACTAAAACACAAGCTACTGTAGTAACTCCTTCAAAAAGCTCAATTCCCCAAAAGAGAACTCAAAAAGGAATCAATAAGAAGCAAATGCAAATAATGGCAGAAATTTGTCAAAACAGACTAGAAGGCAGAAACCGATTTTTTTAAACATCTTCTGTTGCTCAAATCAAAAAGTGTTGAACTAAAAAAAAGTTATCTAACATACTGGGGGATTTATTAGTAAATTTTGAGCTTAATCCGAGTAAAAGAGACTCCTCACATTTTTTTTGGTGGAGGACAGAAATCTGTTTCGGGACAGCAATTACCCAAATCTTACTTCCCTCTCATTAGAGGTCATTCTTGGCACAAAAAGAAAACAAAAAGGATAAGGAGAGGTCATTACTGAAGTAATAACTTCCAAGACTCAAGGAAACTCTTGGGTTATCTCCCAACAAGTAATTTTCTTTAACGCCTTTAAGTTAGGCACAAGAAGCAACAAGAATCAAGTATTTTCAAATGTGGAATCGAGATCAATACTTGCAAAGTCTTCAACTATGAGAGGTATCTCATCCAAATGAGTTTTGGAGGATCCTTTCTCATCTCTCTTTGGTTTACTACTTTCATCAAAAGGATTTTCAGGAACAATCCAATCAAAATTCTTTTCAAAGGCCTCATGCATCCCAACAAGCTTAAAGGGTATGGGTATCTTAAATTCATCTCTAGAATTTTTTTATCAGAAGTACCCACAACATCTACACATGAACCTAGCATATTGAAACACTCAAAGACCTTTTTGGCTTCCCTAGAAACATCATGAAACTCTTTGAGTAAAGTTTCAAGAATAAAATCTCTCTTTTCAGCATTCTGTTCTTTTAGTTTTAAGAACAAAATTTGCATCATGGGGTTAAGGCTAACAAACCTAGCCTCCAACATATGAACTAAAGAAGCTGAAGCAATTTCATAATTAGGAGTAGGCTCTGCTATAGATTTATCCTCGATATCCTCATGCTTGCTAACATAATTAAAGAATTCTTCAATATTATCTTTCCCAATTATGGAGCCACTACCTATTGCAAGATCTTTCAGGGCGAAATTGGGGAACAACATGGTGAGCTAGAGCAAGGTGGCAACTAGAGTAGGAGCTAATTTTTGTGTGTTTTTGAATAAATCAAGCAAACCAAACTAGACTATTTTTTGGGGTTTTTTTTGAAAAGAGGCAAACAAAACCAAACAAAAGAAACAAAGCAAACTAAAAACAAAGTAAAGAGAAAGGAAGTGAATGACTACCCTTGTGAAGACGTCCTTAGCCTCCCCGGCAACGGCGCCAGAAATCTTGATGCTTGATAGGGAGGAAGAAGTTTGATGGCCTTTAGTTCCCCGTCAATGACGCCAGAAATCTTGATGCGTGCACCCAGTGTTGACGTGGGACACTTCGTTGGAACCCCAAGAGCAAGGTGTGATGAGCACAGCAGCAAGTTTCCCTCAGTAGAGACCAAGGTTATCGAACCTGAAAGAGGAAGGAAACGTCTCAAAGGTGTTGCAAGCAACGTAGAAACCTGCACAACACAAACTCAAGACTTTGTCCCAACGAATCAGTGAGGTTGTCAAGCTCACCGGTTTGATGTAACAAAGGACTAAATGTATGGTGAGGAAGGTAATGGTTTGCAGCAAGTAAACAAGTAACAGTGGAAGATGTATCAATGGTAAAGATTGGACCGGGGTCCATAGTTCACTAGAGGTGCCCTCCTTAGATAAATGATGTCTACGCACTTCTATTCTTGTAGACAGTTGTTGGGCCTCCAAGTGCAGAGGTTTGTAGAACAACAGCAAGTTTCCCTTAAGTGGATTACCCAAGGTTTATCGAACTCAGGGACGAAGTGGTCAAAGGTATTCCCTCTCAAGCAATCCTGCAATCAAGATACAAGAAGTCTCTTGTGTCCCCAACCCAATACACTTGTCAGGTGTAAAGGTGCACTAGTTCGGCGAAGAGATAGTGAAATACAAGTGGTAACGGTGCCAGAAAATAGCTTGACGGTGAGGTAAAGACTAAAGCAAGCAAACATGCAACAGATCTAGTAGCAAACGTTGTTTCAATGTTTATAAACAAGGCCTAGGGATCATACTTTCACTAGTGAACACTCTCTCATATAAATATCCTCTCTTTATGATACTACTCTTAACTACTCTCCGATTGGACACTCTAATCATCGGTAGAGCTATAACAGCACTCCTCAAAGTCCGCCTTCCCCAATCTAGATAACTCCACACTGTCACCTTGAGCGCTAGATGGTTCCAACAAACACCACAATTTCATAGAGACATCCAACTCCAAATGTAACTCATAACAAATATTCAATCTAGACAAAGTGCCACACACGATGCATGCTGTCACTTTCACACATGTGGGGAAAAGCATAGATCTATTAAAGCACAAAGAATATTTATGTAGACTCAAACCTAAGTGCCACCATGGCGTGCACGCTGTCACTTTCACACACATGGGGAGAGCAGAGATCTAATGAAGCACTTGAGTAGCAAGGTAGATCTACTTGATTACAAAGCTCATGACCACAAGATCATGCATAGAGAGAGATGAACACATAGCTACCGGTAGAGCCCTTAGCCTCAAAGGAGAACTACTCCCTCCTCATCATGGGAATCAACAACGGTGATGGAGATGGTGGTGGAGATCGATGGAGATGGCTCCAGGGGAACTTCCCCATCCCGGCAGGGTGCCGAAACAGAGACTTTCCGTCCCCCGAATCTCCCCTTCGGTGGCGGCAGCGCAGTAGAGGTTTTCGTGGATTCCTTCTAGATTCCCTAGGGTTTTTGGGTCGAAGGCTTCTTATAGGCGCAAGAATCAAGGTCGCTGGGGGTCCAGCGGGCCCACACCCCCTCTAGGCGCCTCCAGGGCTTGCCCGCGCCTAGGGTGCCACCTGGCCCCTCCGCCTCGCTCGTGGTTCTGTGTTGCTCCGGGAAAAATAATGACTTTGACTTTTGTCCCGTCCAATTCCGAGAATATTGATTTTTTGCCTTCCTGGAACCAAAAACAGAAGAAAACAGGCAACTGGCACTGTGGCATCTTTTCAATAGGTTAGTTCCAGAAAAGATATAAAAACACCTCAAAGTATAGACAAATCAAAGCAAAGTAGATACAAAACAAGCATGGAGCATCAAAAATTATAGATACGTTTCCGACGTATCAAGCATCCCCAAGCTTAACTCCTGCTCGTCCTCGAGTAGGTAAGTGATAAAAAGAATAATTTTTGAGGTGACATGCACCATCAAAACCAAGATCAAACCATTTGCAAGCATTGAAAGCTGGGATCAAAGAACTCTAAACATGTTCATGAAAGATGGAGTTCTAACAATAGGACATAGTAACTATGCATGCAACATGAAAGGCTACAAACAAAGATCATGAATAACATGCATTTAAAAACGTTTGTTTGTTTCACATACAGAAAACATAGCATAGTGGCAATCATCTTGTTCCTCATAGAGTAGAAAATAGATGCATAGGACACCTTCAAAGTTCACAAGGGTGACTAGAAACAAGTAGCACAAGAACAAGTAATATCACAATATGCATCAATCAATAGGCTTTGGAACACTGCGCACAGAATGACAACTATGATCTCTTAATGGTGCCTAAAGGTATAAGGTGGAGACTCAACATAATATTGAAAAAAAGACCCTTCACAAAGGGAAGCATGGATTTCAAGTTTCAAAAAGAGCTTCCAAAAATTATGGTACTTGTTAGCTTTCAGCCCTCATTGCCCCTATCATAAGCATCTTGAAGGTGTTAAAGTTATAGTGTCAAAGATGGAGTATATGCTTGACGAAGTATAAGTTGGCAATCTCATGTCCCTTGAATACGAGGGCCACACCTCATGCATACTCAACTTTGGGTCTAGGTAAGTTCTTGTCATTGTAAGTATTTGCATATCATTGAGAACCGCCAACGGGTACCGCTTGCACATGGTACAGGAGCTATCCCATAACCAAAATGACAAGGCAAGCAGACAATGAGCATCTCAGCAATCTTCTTATGTACCATGGGAATATGGTGCTTTTTTCTCTCTTTCCACTTTTCTCAATGTGTCTCTTTTTTTATAAGAAAAATGCTTCATAGATGTCACTATGGTGATGCTGCAGGTTTCCACCATGATTATGCATGGCTTAGGCTAGCGGCCTAGGCGTTTCTCGAACACAAGATACAAACTCCATGGACTTACAAGTTCCCTCTTTATTTCACACCGGTGACATCCATAGACAAAAGAGCATGATATCAACTAAGTACAAAGTACAAGTGCAATGTTGAAAACGTTCCCCATGACAGCACGGTTCTGCTAATTCTGACTTATAAGTGCAAGCATATACAACAAAGTTGTCACAATGGTTCAAGTTTATTAGGGGCAAAGAATATAAAATGTGCCATCAAGTTTGTGAGGACTTTAATCACTAAGTTTCCACATAACAAAATAGTTTTTAATTGGAAGACAGCTGAAAACAAGAACATACTTGTAATGGTGTAGCACACCATGCATAGGAGTTTATAGTGGACACTTTGGAATAACTTGGTTTATTGGGAGTTGGAAGCATGAGTACAGCTTACTCATACAAGTGGAGGCTAGCAAAATACTGGGAGCAACCAACTAAGAGAGCATAATGGCCATAATCATGCAGAGCAACAAAGCATTACTAATCAAATCATAGAGTGGTATTACAAGTCAAGTACTAAATGATCATAGAGGCTATGGTGACTTGTTCATAGTCATAACATGGTGTGAGCATGTGCCAAGTCAACCCAAACAAAGCATCAAAGGAGAATACCACAATACTATGCTTTTGTATGCTAAAACAATGCATAATTTCTTCAAGGCACACTAAGCAATCCTAATTTTTTGTAACAAGTCATGCTACAACAATAATCACTAATCATAAGGTCAAAGCAACACCTAGCATGACATGATAAAGTCTAAGTCACAGTCAAAACAAGCTCCCTTTTGTACCACTTAAGTATGAAGCTTTCTACTCTTTCCAACACCAAACACCTTATTTGAAACAACTCACAAAGGTAATAATCAATAAAGATCAGTGAGCTTGTCTCACAAATCCACAAAGAAGAACTAAGAAGTTCTAAGCTGAAAGCATAAGAAAACTAAGGCTGAACGCAATGCTAGCCAAAGTGAACACTCACAAAACAATAAGAGTGAAAACTAGAGTGTTCTAGGTAATGAAAACAGAGTGTGTCTCTCTCCAAAAAGGTGTGTTGTGATCAACCAACATTATTTAAGCAAACTAAGCAAACAAAAACCAAAAAACGAAAACTAAGACACTCCAAGAACAACACAACTGTGCATGAAACAATAAAAACGAAGTGTCTAGAAAGACCTGAGATTTTTATTTATGAAGAAGGGGATGCCTTGGGCATCCCCAAGCTTTAAGGCTTGTAACTCTTTAATATTTTTTGGGGTGACACGTGGTGGCATACCCAAGCTTGAGCTTTTATCCATTCTTCATCTCATTACATCATTCTTTCTCTACACCTGCAAATTTTCCTTCATACAAAACTTCACACAATCTTCATTAGCAACATTAGTGTATTCAAAATATATTAGACCTCTGGCAAAGATTTGAAACAGCAAGGCTTTTCACTAAAAACACAAGCTACTGTAGTAACTCCTTCAAAAAGATCAATTCACCTAAAGAGAACTCAAATAGGAATCAATAAGAAGCAAATGCAAATAATGACAGAAATCTTTCAAAACAGACCAGCAGGTAGAAACCGATTTTTTTGAACATCTTCTGTTGCTCAAATAAAAAAGTGTTGAAATAACGAAAGTTATCTAACATACTGGAGGACTTATTCATAAATTTTGAGCTCAATCCGAGTTACAGAGACTCCTCATGAATTTTTATGGTGGAGGACAGAAATCTATTTCGGGACAGCAACTCCCCAAATCTTACTTCCCTCTCATTAGAGGTCATTTTTGGCACAAAAAGCAAACAAAAAGGATAAGTAGAGGTCATTACAGAAGTAATAACTTCCAAGACTCAAGAAAACTCTTAGGTTATCTCCCAACAAGTACTTTTCTTTAACGCCTTCAAGTTAGGCTTGATAGTTTGAGAAGATGCTCACATAGGAAATATGAATTGATTTAAAAGAGAGCATCAATAAGCAAATTCAAAGAACATTTAAGTCTAACCCACTTCCTATGCATAGGAATCCTGTAAAGAAACAAGGCATGAAAGCACAAAGCAACAAGCATAGGAAAGCAAAACAAATGCAACTTCAAATTTTTCAACATAAAGAGGGGAAACTTATACTATTGAGATGCATAAAACCATGTTTCCCTCTCTCATAATAACTTTCAGTAGCAACATGAACAAAATTAACAATATAACTATCACATAAAACATTCTTATCATTTGCCACATGCATAAAATGATTATTACTCTCCACATAAGCATAGTCATGCTTATTAATTATAGTGGGAGCAAATTCAACAAAATGGCTATCATTAATATTCTCATCACCATAATCATCAAATATAGGAGGCATATTGTAATCATAATTAATTTTCTCCTCAATAGTAGGTGGACTAAAAATATCATACGCATCATTGCAATCATCATATATTGGAGGTTTGGTATCATCATAAACAATACAATAGCTATCTTCCAAAGCTGGGGGACTAAAAAGATCATTTTCATCAAAACTAGCTTCCCCAAGCTTAGACTTTTCTGTAGCATTAGCAATAATGGTGTCCAAAAAAATTCATACTAATAACATTGCTATTAGCATGCAAATAAAGTTCCATAGGTTTTTTAATTTTCTCTTCAAACACTTCATGTCCTAGCTCAAGATAAACACTATAAAGCTCTCTAATTTTGTTGTTGTTTTCCATTAAGCCTAACTAGTGAAAACAAGAAACAAAAAGACACAATTGTAGAATCTAAAGGAAATAACTTCGAGCACTCACACCGGAGGATGTGAGTAACTTTTACCTTACCTCCCCGGCAACGGCGCCAGAAAAGAGCTTGATGTCTACGCACTTCTATTCTTGTAGACAGTTGTTGGGCCTCCAAGTGCAGAGGTTTGTAGAATAGTAGAAAGTTTCCCTTAAGTGGATTACCCAAGGTTTATCGAACTCAGGGAGGAAGTGGTCAAAGGTATTCCTCTCAAGCAATCCTGCAATCAAGATACAAGAAGTCTCTTGTGTCCCCGACACACCCAATACACTTGTCAGGTGTATAGGTGCACTAGTTCGGCGAAGAGATAGTGAAATACAAGTGGTAACGGTGCTAGAAAATAGCTTGACGGTGAGGTAAAGACTAAAGCACGCAAACATGCAACATATCTAGTAGCAAACGGTGTTTCAATGTTTAGAAACAAGGCCTAGGGATCATACTTTCAATAATGAACACTCTCTCATATAAATATCCTCTATTCATGATACTACTCTTAACTACTCTCTGGTTGGACACTCTAATCATCGGTAGGGCTATAACAACACTCATCAAAGTCCGCCTTCCCCAATCTTGATAAACCCACACTGTCACCTTGAGCGCTAGATGGTTCCAACAAACACCACAATTTGATAGAGACATCCAACTCCAAATGTAACTCATAACAAATATTCAATCTAGCCAAAGTTCCACACAAGGTATGCACGCTGTCATTTTCACACACGTGGGGAAAAGCATAGATCTATTAAAGCACAAAGAGTATTTATGTAGACTCAAACCTAAGTGCCACCAAGGCGTGCACGCTGTCACTTTCACACACATGGGGAGAGCAGAGATCTAATGAAGCACTTGAGTAGCAAGGTAGATCTACTTGATTACAAAGCTCATGACCACAAGATCATGCATAGAGAGAGAGAGATGAACATATAGCTACCGGTAGAGCCCTTAGCCTTGAAGGAGAACTACTCCCTCCTCATCATGGGAATCAGCAACGGTGATGGAGATGGTGGTGGAGATCGATGGTTATGGCTCCGGGGGGCACTTTCCCATCCCGACAGGGTGCCGGAACAGAGACTTTCTGTCCCCTGAATCTCCCCTTCGGTGGCGGCGGCGCAACAGAGGGTTTTGTGGATTTCTTCTGGATTACCTAGGGTTTTTGGGTCGGAGGCTTCTTATAGGCGCAGGAATCAAGGTCGGTGGGGGTCCAGGGGGGCCACACCCCCTCCATGCGCCTCCAGGGCTTGCCGGCGCCTAGGGAGGTGCGGCCACCCTGTGGCCCCCCTCTGGCTCTGCTTCGTGGTTCCATGTTGCTCCGGAAAAAATAATGACTTTGGCTTTTTTTCCCGTCCAATTATGAGAATATTGATTGTCTGCCTTTCTGGAACCAAAAACAGAAGAAAACAGGCAACTGGCACCGTGGCATATTTTCAATAGGTTAGTTCCAGAAAAAATATAAAAACACCTCAAAGTAAATACAAAATAAGAATGGAGCATCAAAATTATATATACGTTTCCGACGTATCAATAAAAAACATGGCATGAAGGGTAAACAAATTACAGCAGGACAATTGACAGGAACTGAGCAAGGCATAACAATGCAATTACTAGTCAGAAAGATCCTACGAGATTCGATTGGGCAATACAACAATATACATAGACCTCCATCCAACTGCATCTATGACTATAAGTCCACCTTCAGGTTATCATCCGAACCCCCTGATGACCCATAAGTATAGGGGATCGCAACAGTCTTCATGGGTAGTATTACCCAATTTATTGATTCGACACAAGGGGAGCCAAAGAATACTTGCATGCCTTAACAACTGAGTTGTCAATTCAGCTGCACCTGGAAATAGTTCTTGCTCACAGAATTTTATCAGTAGAAACAGTTTGTAGTAGAAACAGCAAAGCAACAGTAACAACAACAGCAACAGTGAAACAGTAGCAATAGTAACAGTAACGGTGATAGTAGGATTCGAGTGCGGTAGGCATACGGATGGATGGACGGGTGTTGCATGGACGAGTCTAAACATGTAACCTCAAGATCTAGGGCATTGCAGATAAATAATAACAAGCATCCAAGTACTAAAAAATCATAGGCATGTGCTCCAAATATTATCATACGTGCTCGCAATGAGAACTTGCACAACATCTTCTGTCCAGCCAGCCCATGGCAGCGGGGCCTCTAGGTAACTACTGACAATTAAGGTTCTCCTTTTAATAGAGCACCGTAGAAAAGCATTAACACTCCATGAACACATGTGATCCTCACACCACAGGCATCCCCTCCGGTTGTCCCAATTATTGTCACTTTGGGGGCTTTGGATCCGGACAATGATATGTGTACACAACTTGCAGATAAGATCACAAACAATACTATCATAATGATTCAATAATAAGTTCAGATATGAGATCATGGCACTCGGGCCCTAGTGACAAACATTAAGCACAACAAGTTGCAACAAAGTCAAATATCACTAATAGAGATACTAGGCACTATGCCCTAACAGATCTTATTCGATTACATGATAGAACTCATCCAATCCCTCCCATACCCAAGCCTATAGTGGGGGATTACTCACTCATGGATGAGGGAAACATCGGTGGTTGATGGAGATGCGTTGATGATGACGATGGCGATGATCTTCTCCAAATTCCCCGTCCCGGCAGGGTGCCAGAACGGAGTTTCTGGATCCGAATCTTGGTTTCTGGTGGCGGCGGCAGAGTGGAACTCTTTTTGGAAAACTATCGACCCCCCTCAGTTTTTAGGTCAAAAGGCAACTTATAGGCGCAGAGGAAGGCCGAGGAGGTTCCTGGGGAGGCTGCACCCCCACCAGGTGCGGCCAGTGGTGGGCCCGCTCCTAGGGTGGGTCTTGGCCCCCCCCAGGCCTCCTCTCCGTCTCGTCTTCTGGCTGCGTGGATCTTCTGGTGAAATATAATTTTTGGCATATTTTTCGGGATTTTTCCTGATAGTTCATTTTCTGCACAAAAACAAGACACCAAGGTAATTCTGCTGAAAACAGCGCCAGTCCGTGTTAGTTGTATCCAAATCACACAAGTTTAGAGGAGAAACAATAGCAAAGTGTTCGAGAAAGTAGATACGTTTTGGACGTATCAACTCCCCCAAAGCTTAGCTTATAGCTTGTCCTCAAGCAATTCAGTTGAAAACTGAGTGCGATAAAAGAACTTTCACGAACACTTTGCTTCATATGATGTATATATTCTCAGCACATGAGTAGATTCTTAGACAATTCATAATAAGGAGTATGCAACTAAGTCTACTCAATAGTCATTGCAATCTATGAAGAGAAACCAGCTCAATAATAATAAGTAGCATAAAACATAAACATAAGCAACATTGCAATGCTCATAATAAGGTATGATAGAGTGGTATCTCGCTTGCCTTTGTTTGTAGAGCACAAAATAAATGTCAAGGCACCTCTGAAGTTCAAGTGAAGACTAGAAGTAAAGATATCAGAGGTACAAGCATCAAAGTCATGACATAATTAACCAAGTTTTGGAACAAACACAAGAATGACAACTATGCTCTCTAGAAGGTGCTCATAGAATAAGTGGTGACTCAACAAGGTTGTGAAAACGGTTTTGTGAAGGTTTGAACGGCTTCCCAATGCTGAAAGGAAGGTAATCATTAGCTTTTAGCTCTCATTTACCCTATCATAGGCATCTTCATGTGTTTAAGGTGAAAGTGAGGTCCACTCTGAATCATATGCTTGACAGACCATAAACTGGAAATCCCAAGTCCCTTGAGAACGAGGGTCGCTCCGCATGCTACTCAACTTTGGTCACCTGAGAGTTCTTGCCATTGTAAATACATGCATATCATCGAGAACCGCCAACGGGGTACCCCTTGCACATGGTACAGGAGCTTTCCCATAACCAAAATGATAAGGCAACCAGACAATAAGCATCTCAGCAATCTTTTTATTTACCATATGCATAGCTTTTTATTGAGGATGCTTCATAGATGCTCATTATGGTGATGCTGCAAGTTTCCACCATGATTAGGCATGGCTTAGGATAGCGGCCCAGGCGTTTCTCTAACACAATGTATAGACTCCATGAACTCACAACCTCCCCTTTTATTTCACATCGTCGACATCCATAAACAAAAGAGCAAAGAATCAACTGGATGAGATATCCAACATGTGTTGAAAGTGTTCCCCGTGACAGCACGGTTCTGCTGACTCCCGGTATATAATTAGCAAGCATATAACTTTCGTGGACTAGTCACAATGGTTCAGAATTATTAAGAGCAAGGAATAAAGTGTGCCATCAAGTTCATGAGAGATTTACTAACTAACTTTCTCAAAACAGACAAACATTTTATTTTGGAAGAAAACACGGCATATATAAAATATGCACTGAAGTAGCAAATGATGCTAATAGGTAGGTATGGTGGACACAGCTGGCAATATTGGTTTTGGGGAGTTGGAAGTGCAGGTAGAGCACATACTCATTGCAAGTGAAGGCTAGCAATAGAGAGGGAGCGACAAACGAGAGAGCAATAGCTGTCATAATCATGCTTGCAATAAAACAAGACTAATTATGGCATGAAAGTGATACAAGAACTCTGAGGCAAAATAAATCATCGAGGCTTACTGACTATTAATTAGTCATATGCATGCGTGAGCATGTGCCAAGTCGATTCACATGAACAGTCAGAGGAGGATACCACGATATCATAACAAAGTATGAATAAAACAATGCAAGCAAACATTCATATGACATGCTACAAACTATTAGCAAGCTGGAGATAACCATAGACAAGCAAGAACTACTAAGCATCCATAATGACATACACCTTACACAAACAGGCTAAGCATGCTCACAATGGTGAGTATATGTACAAGAATGAAAACAAATAGAGTTCATTACCAGCCTCTTACCACACCTCGAGTTGTCTTAATCTTCATTATTGCCCTTCACTTGTGTGACTTGAATAATTAACATGAAACCAAAATCCACTAAGGACGGCTGAACCCTGCAAAGAACTCACAAAACCAAAGAACAAGAACAAGTATTTTTGGTGTTTTCGATTTTTTAGAAACAAGCAAACAAAGAAAAACCAAACAAAAACAAAGCAAACCAAAATCTTTTTTGATTTTTTATTTTTTAAGGAAAACCAAAGCAAAGAAACAAACCAAGAGAAACAACAAAAATATTTTTGGTATTTTTGGGTTTTTAGAAAGAAGCAATAAAGAACCAAAAAGAAAGCGAAACAATGGATGTACAAAGAACCTACCGAACATGATATATATAAGTGTGATGTCAGTATACCTCCCCCCAAGCTTAGGCTTTTGCCTAAGTGGGGCTCAATCCCATGGTGCCCAAGTAGATGCATCTCCGTAGTATGTCGAGGAAGCTCCCTCGTCCTGGTACGAGCTCGAGGCCTCCCCTGTGTAATACGTAGGGGGTTCGTATGATGGTGCTTCCTCTTGATAGTGCCCGTGGAAGTTAAGTGAGCGCAGCTTGTCATCCATCTCCGTCTTTGAGCGTGACCAAGGTCCCTGAGAAATACTGAACAAAGTGGTTTGGGATAGAGGGATCTCTCTCTCTTCCCCGTCAGTAAACATCATTCTATAAACCAAGTTCTCAAGAGTAGAGCTAGTGGTTACAAAGTGGTGCGCCTCCATGGCAGCAAGATCAAGCCTCTAAGGAGCCAAAACTATATCATGTGGATCAACAACAATGTCCAAGGCAGCAGCAATATGAGTAACAATAATTCCCCCATAGATGGGTCCCTTAGCAGCTAAGCGACGAGCAATGAGAGAACCAAGGTTGTACTTATCCTTATTGTTGAGCACAGCAGCTAAGAAGGCCAATTGATAGTTGGAAATATTACTAGTGTTCTCCCTACCAAGAACACTGGTGGCAAGATAGTAGGCAAAATACCTGATGGCTGGAAGTTGAATGTTCTTTATCTTCCCTCGCTGAGCTCTACGGTCATCATCATTGGTTATTCCTCGGTAAAGCTCTAACAAATCAGCGGGTAGAGTTGGAATCTTCTTTGATGACCCAGTTGTACCAAGTCTCAGGGCCTTGCAAAATTTCTTCATAGTCATAGAATGAGCCCTGCCATAAATTTTGAAATACACAAAAGGTTTGAACATGCTGTTAGTAAAGGAGAAACTCTCCACAAATGTTTTAGTAAGCAAAGCATATTGTGCACTCTCATCCTGCATGTAACTTATTAGTCCAGCCCTTTGAATCAAAGTCATAAAATCGTTAAGAATCCCAGCAGCTTGCAAGAAATTTTGGCAAGGAAAGGTGGAGGGGTGCGCATCCCCTTCATCTCCCTCATCACCAAATCATGGAGTGGTGAGATCCTCATTATATGAGTGTCTAGTATTGTTAGATGACCTTGGAAGCCTTGCCCTTCTAGGTACATCACTCTCAAATAAATCACCAAAAGTGTGGTGGTCCATGACTTCACTTTTCTAAAATTTTAAACAACCATCAAACCAAGTGATTTCTAAGTTGATAGATGATGAGAAACTACTATAGGAACTTTCTAGAGGACTACACATGCATCAAAACAAAGTTTCTAAGCAAAGAACAAGCATGCAAGCTCAAACAACCTGTCACCTATAGCAGAAAAAATACTCAAGATACAATCTACCAATCACAAATCTAATTGGACAAGTGGAGGAGGCACATACCAAGGAACAATCCCTCCAAAAATCAGCACTTGAGATGGGATGAACAAGGAGATCAAAAATTGCGAGCAAGAATAGCAAGAACTCGAGCTTGAGAAAGTTTTCCGGTGTTTTTCAGGAGAGAGAAAGAATATGACTTTGAGGAGGCAGCCTGGAGGGGCCCAGGTGGGCCAGATCCCCCAGGTGCCGCCACCTGGTAGGCCGCTCCTACCACAGGTGTGGTGGCCTGGGGTGGCCTCCTGGGTCACTTTAGGTGCCTCTCTACCCCTTTTTTCAAGGAAAATTTTATTTTAAATTTTCTGGGATTTTTTGGGAAACTTTATTTTTGGCCAATTTTCAGGGTATGAAAATTGATTTTCTCGCAGAAACAGTTTTTTCATCAGAAGCAAAAGCAAACCAAAATTCAAACTACAGGAGGTCTAAGAAACTCAAACAAGCAAACAACTAGCAAAACTAAAGCTAAAGCAAAGACTAGGAAGGAGAAAAGTAAAAAAAAAGCAAGTATAACCACAGTGGAAACATTATTTTGTTCATTAAAATCCTTTTGTTAACAAGGTTGATCAAGTCTTGTTACTAAAACAATCTTATATGAAACAAAACTTTGCATTCCACAAGGTGATTATGTTACCTCATACTTGATAGCAATGGTCTCAATCATAATAGTTTCAAAATTTTCTTGTGGAATGGGACAATATATTTCTCCAACCTTGATGCTCTCAATATTTTCAATGGAATTCAGGCAATAGCTTTTAACAACCTTCTTGTCATTAATATTGAATGTTACTTTTCCTTGATTGCAATTGATGACAGCACCTGCAGTATTAAGAAAAGGTCTCCCGAGAATAATAGACATATTATCATCTTCAGGCATTTCAAGCACAAAAAAAAATAAGTTAAAACCATGCAATTATGAGCAACTTGAACAGGAACATCCTCACATATACCAACAGGAATAGTATTTGACTTATCAGCCATTTGGAAAGATATATCAGTTGGTATCAACTTTTCTAGCTGGAATCTCTTATAGAGAGAAAAAGGCATAACACTAACTCCAGCTCCCAAGTCACATAAAGCAGTTCTAACATAATTATTCTTGATGGAGCAAGGAATAGTTGGTATACCTGGATCACCTAGTTTCTTTGAAACCTTACCATTGAAGGAGTAATTAGCAAGTAAAGTAGAAATCTCCTCATTAGGAGTCTTCCTTCTGACATGGTTATACCCTACTGGTACCCGATGTTAGCATACCTGGTCCAGCCTGACGGAAGGCCCACTCGACGACCTACAGACGCCATAACCCCCCAATAGATAGATCTACGATCTCCACCTCCACAATAGATATACAGATCTAGGCTCCCCCGACTCATAATTTCGCACGCACCTCCACGCCAGATCGAATCTGTGCACCTTGTAACCTTCGGTTCCGCCATAATCAAGAGCAGACAAGCAGGAGTAGGGTTTTCCCTCCGGGGGCCTGAACCTGGGTAAATCTCGCGTCCCCTGGTTGCTTGTCTGTTAACCGTGCCACGATCTTCAGCATCCCCATCTTCTCCAAAACCCAAGTCCATAACAATGGGCATTGACGAGATTAAACCTCGTCAATTGACGCCGTCTGTGGGAAATCGGGGCGCTGATTGTGCGATCGTGACGGTCCCAACCAAAGCAATCTACGATTCATCGGTTTCCCGGGAATAGATCTGTGCCCACATGTGGAGTTCCGTCATCAACGTCTACGCTGCAGTCGAATTCATCTCCACCGTCTGAGTATGCAGCTGATCGGATCTACACAGATTGAGAGCTACATCAGTTTTCACACGGACCTATCTGAACTCTGCCACCGCAGTTTCCATCAAGATTGATCCATTGAAGGGCGTGCCACAAGGGAATCTGAAGAAAAAGCTAGTTTCATCAATTTCTAGAAAACCACTCTGGCCTCATGGAGCATGTTCCCTTGTCTCTCACGTGAAGCGGATATCAAGCCTCAGCCAGATCAATTTCCAAAGAGCAGCTAACAAAAAAAATTAAGTCAAAAGGAGCACGATGGGATTTCTCACTACACGTCCTCATGGAGTAGTAGTCTATTTGTTTCGTACAAGGTTTGGGTGAATCAATCTGTAAAAGTACATACTACGTAGTACTGTGAACCAGATCAATTAGCCTATTTGAAGTGTAAAATAACGGAAAATATACATCGTCTGAAGATCTGGTTGTTGACTAGCTCTGCCACGGAAATTCTGTCCGGCGCGTCCAGTTCAACCGACAAAAATTTGGCGACTCCGCCGCATGATTTCGTCGACATCAACTACACACCAGCCATGTCGACTTCACGTCCACCGCGTTGACTACGCTCGGGGGATCCTCGGCGACTTGCACTGATGCCGCCATCGGCTTCAACCCGCTGCCGCGTCGACTCCGGTCCGCCGCTTCGGCTCTCGAACGCCATCTCAACTACATCGAATCTACACTCGGGGGATCCTTCGGCTCCGACGACCCGGGGGCTCCTTCGACTCCGGCGATCCGATATGATCTTCGGATCCAATGACTCGAGGGCTCCCTCCGCTTCGGTGACCAGCGGCGGCCTTCGGCTCTAGCAACCCGCTAATCTTCAGCTCCGGCGAACTATGTGGCCTTCGGCTGTGGTGACCCGCTGCATTCTTCGGATGAGATGACCCAATGTGGTCTTCGATTGCAACAATGTTCGGGTGCGGAGCTCGCTGCCGCCATCGACTCCAGAAACCCGTCGCCGCTATGACCGTGGTCCGCCGCGCCGACCACGTCCGCGCGCGACCCTCTACCGCGTCGACTCCGTACACGACAACTACCAAAAAAAGCTAAGTTTCCCTCTACTTGGAGCTGTTTTCCTTCTTAACTCGCACTCGAAACACTCGGGGACTGCGCCCTCTTCGAGTAACCTAATGTGCCATCGGCTCCACGCACTCGAGCACCTCGAACGCGACAGCCCGAGTAGCTGATTCTGCCTGATCGTCGAATCCTTAAACTCCGAGTGCCTCGGCAAGGTACTGAGACTAAGGGTAATCAGGCTAACGAAAAGGCCTAGCATACAGTGCAAAAGTGTCGACTCGATCGGCCCCAGAATCTTACTATACAAGCCGACAGGCAAATTTTTCTTGTAAGATACAAGTACTTCACAAATTTTCATGTTTTCTGCAGCCTACAGGGACGTCGAAATTACATCTCGCTAATGTATCGGGTCCTCCAACGGAGTCGACCAATGCCAAGACCCTAGTCGACGCATTCCTCGGATGACCATATCAAACAACAACAAAATCGGCGCTAGCCGCGCACCCGAAAGAAGCAACGGTGTCGACTTCATCCGCAACATCGAGTCCTTCCGGCTAAACGTTGCACAACTCCGCTACGTTGGCTCCTGGATCCTTATGCGTGAGACACTGACTCGATGCACTTCCGGGTCAATGGTTACTCCTCGCATGAGTCTCCTCTCGAGTCTACGACTCAACTAGACACTAGGTGGCTACTCCTATCGGGAGCGCTGGTCGCGCACCCGATGTACTTCCGGGTCAGTGGTACGCCCACGAGATTACCGACTACAACTGCATGATTCAAGACTCGAGTCTCTGCCCGAGTCTACGACTCCGCTAGACACTCGGGGGCTACTCCAAACTGGAGCATTGGTCGCGCACACAGAAAATCTTCGGCTGACAGCTAAAAGTACTCACTCGAATCTACGATTAGAGCAACTACTCTGGGGCTACTCCTATCAGGAGCGCTAGCCGCGCACCCGAAAAACGAACAAAACACTACACCATTGAACTATTCTTCGAGTCCTACGTCGAGTCTACGACTCCACTACGGACTCAGGGGCTACTCCCATAGGGAGGATGGATTCAAGCATCCGAAAAATTTGTGTCCTACGGACCTGAAGCCAAACAACGGCTGAATTAAAGTCTCTACTCGAGTCTACGACTCGAACAGACACTCGGGGGCTACTCCCATAGGGAGCGCTGGTCGCGCACCCTATGAATTTTTCGAATGTGATCCTTCGGATCAGCATGCAAAAAAAATTCGGCAGCTCTGCCCTAATTAACGCTAAGTGAGCAACGTCCTCCTTGGCCACCCGAAACACCTCTGCGGTGATAAACATTCGGATGCTGCGTCTGCGACGCAAAGATAAGACCTACAGATACCATCTGATGGCCTGGTAACGCACACGACTGCGCTCTGTTAGTAAAAATCCATGCCAGCAGGCGCGATGAAAAATTCCGACGGACGCGTTGGGTACATCATTTAAATTCACTGGAATTCCACTCATGTAAGTCCTCCGCGGCCTGAGTCGAATTATGCCATCAAATGTTCCGGGTTCGAGTCGAAGGCCTCGAATCTGAAGAAGATTGTGTTGTTTTGTCCTAAGACAGTTAACTGACCCTGATTCGTCGGGAGAGTCAGGCACACGCATCAACAATCCCTACACATTCTCTTAAAAGACAGAGATAGTTGCACCCGAAGGATTGAAGAGTCCTCAGCCGAATCTACGATTCGACTGAACACTCGGGGGCTACTGACATGGTTATACCCTACGGGTACCCGATGTTAGCATACCTGGTCCAGCCTGACGGAAGGCCCACTCGACGACCTACAGATGCCATAACCCCCCAATAGATAGATCTACGATATCCACCTCCACAATAGATCTACAGATCTAGGCTCCCTTGACTCATACTTTCGCACGCACCTCCACGCCAGATCGAATCTGCGCACCTTGTAACCTTCGGTTCCGCCGTAATCGAGAGCAGACAAGCAGGAGTAGGGTTTTCCCTCCGGGGGCCTGAACCTGGGTAAATCTCGCGTCCCCTGGTTGCTTGTTTGTTAACCGTGTCACGTTCTCCAGCATCCCCATCTTCTCCAAAACCCAAGTCCATAACAATGGGCATTGACGAGATTAAACCTCGTCACCTTCTATTATAGATAATATCCTTCATATACTTTGAATAAGGAGGCAACTTAATAGCATCAGTCAAAGGAATTTGCAAGATTAAAGGCTTCATACACTCACAAAACTTGTTGTAGTGTTCCTCCTCCTTTGACTTATGTTTCTTACCTGGGAAAGGCATAGGTTTCTGCACCCAAGGTTCTCTCTATTTACCATGTTTATTAGCAATAAAATCTTTCTTTGTATACCTAGTGTTCTTAGTGTGCTTCTCAAGTTCTTCCTCACATTCCTCCTTATCAGGAGACTCATTTTTATCATTACCACTCTCAGTTTCAGCATGAGAGACAGATATACTATTAGGATCTATAGCAGGTTCAAGTGGTTCTTCAACTATCTTATGTTTCTTTTTCTTTCTCTTACGAGGACTACCACTATCTTCACCTTGTTGGGAATCCTGCTCTATTCTTTTAGGGTGTCCTTCAGGATATAAAGGATCTTGAGTAGCTATGCCACTCCTAGTTCTAATTCCATAAGCATGTTTTTCTTCTGAAGCATTAACTAGCATATCCTTTTGCACCTTACACTAGTAGAGAAAACCTTATAGCAGCAATCCTTACCGCCGACAAAGTGGGCCCGTGCTCGCTGGCGGTAAGGTTTTCCAGGGCCGCCTCGCGCTACCAACGGCAAACACAGATGGCCATGTCGGGGCTGATTGGGCTACCGCCGACGAATTAAACTTTGGGACGCCAGCGGTAACCCGTTCTAGGACAACCGCATATTACCACTGGCAAACCGAATTTGCATGCGCCGACCCTATCTAGAATACCGCTAGGGAATCGGGTGCCTATTCGCCAGTGATACTGGTAGCGAGAAAACACAAAACTGACCCACACCCGCACCTACCACGCACACGCACCAACCCACACCCGTTTCCCCTCCCAATCCCCGACTCAAATCCCTGCCGCCGGCAATCCAAATCCCTGGTCGCCGCAGCCCATGCTAGCATGCTGCTCGCCAGCGCAGCTCACCGGCGCGGTGCCCCCTTGATTACCCCGCCCAAGCAGCCCTCCCGCGCCCCAAATCGTGCCGCCGTGTGCAAACCCTAGCTAGCATGGCCTGAGTTCAGGTGATGCCGATGGGGGGCGCCGTGGACGTCGACCTCCCCTTCTCCCGCCACCCTCGACTGTGGATGGTGGGCCATGGACGTCGACTTCCCCTTCTCCCGCCACCCTCGACTGCCGATGGTGGGCGCCGCATTAGCAGTGTCCTCCTCCCTAGCCGCTTCCCCCAATGCCCTGCAGACGCCCCATCGGAGCCGGCGGCTCCACGTGCTCGACGGCCAGATCGCGTCGACGAGGGCGTCAATAAACCGTGTGCCGGTCCGCTGTGCGCCTTGCCCTGGTCGCAGGCCGCCTTGCCACCGACGAGGAGGTCTTCCTGCAACCTGAATCTCACTCCTGATGTGCGATGGCGGCGGCTTGGTGTTCCTGGATGTGATGGATCCCAAGGCGGCGCCCCTGGCGGAGGTCGGCCTCGGCGCCTGCAAGGTGGATTTGGAATTTTTGGGGTTACGGTTTGACTCTCTCTAAAACTTCAGGTTTTTAAGTCATTCTTCCTTTTCATAATTCATTTTTTTGCGGTATAAATTTGATATAATGCTCCCCTTACTTTCGCTTATCCTGCTAGAACTTTCACAATTGTTCATATGTGAATTTAGGAGTTCATATGAGCATGCTCGTAATTATACCTTTTGACAGCAAAGAGATAATCATTCTGGCATGAAGTTTTTCTTCGAATTATAGATTTATAAAGTTCTTTACAATACGAAATCCTATATTCTATCTCTATGGTATTTGTCTGCTTCAGAACCATTTCAATAGTAATGTTATATGGCCGCTATCTAAAGTTGTTTGATGGTTGTTTGAAGTGCCTCTTCTATTGGGGAATTCTAAATACATAGGGGTTGGGGATTTGCGGTTGGTGCATCTTCTATATGTTCGCTTCAATTTTAGTCATGGAAATAGCTGTATCTTTCTGCACATTCAACTTGGTATTTGGTACTAGTATACTTCATTCCCAAGTGCTATGGTGGCCTGGGCCTATGCATCTCCTGAAGGGGTCGTGCTACCGAATAACTTCAATATGGAGCATGCTATTATTGAAACGATTTGCCAAAATCCATTAACTTTCTGGAAATCAAGAAGAGAACAGCGAGCTGCTGCGTTGTCTGAATCTGCTAGACTTACCCAACACTGCTTCTATTATGATTTAAACCTGATGGTACCTTCGGAATACCAACCTTGACTGATAGGACATCCAATAAGTGCTAACTGTTTAGCGGTTAACAATTTCCGGGTAGTAATTCGTCATGAGTAATTTGTTTTCTATTAATGCCACGGGCACGGCGTAGCGCCGTGCCAAGTTGCCTAGTACACTAGATAATGATCATTGGTCTTGGTTTTCATGTGGAATTCACATGGGAAGAAGCCCTGCAGTTTATTTCTGTAAGAGAAGCACGGTTGGCGAGGTACTCATCCAACTAACCAAAATTTTCTTGGATTTTGTAATGGAGGGAGCTGTCGACGAGAAGGCGGCGTCACGGGCGAGCTGAGGCGAAGCTGTCGACAAGAAGGCGTTGCCGGTGAGATGAGATGGACAATGTCACCGGTGATCAGAGACAGAGCAGTTAGCGAGAAGGTGATGCGCCCGGGGAGCTGACACGTATGTAAAGAGTAGCTGCATGCAATCATATGCATGTAAATAATCGGGACATCAACTCGTTCGAATTTTTTGTACGAAACAGTCGCGGGATCAATGAAATACCTTTGTTGTATTCTTATATTTTTTTAAATGCCAAATGCAATACCGCCGGCGAACAAGGCAGCTGGTCGGTTCGCTAGCACCATGAACTACTGCCGGCGCCTAGGGTTAGTGCGCCAGGGTTAATTCATAATACCCCCGGCGAACTGTGCTACGCACCGGCGCTAATTCATAATACCCCCGGCAAACTTGCTACGCGCCAGTGGTAAGCCATTACCGCCGGCGAGGCGAACCCAAATTCGCCGAGGATAAGCTATTTTGGTGCACCGGCGGTAGGGTTTTCTCTACTAGTGTTAGCAAGTTGATCAAGTTAAGTTTAAACCATTTGAAAGTGTTTACAAAGAATTTTAATATCATTAGAAGTTCTTTTCATAATAACTTTCAACTCATAGGTAGCTCTAGAGTTTTTCAACAAATGATTCCAAACTTGTTTATTAAATTACCCCTGTTTAACAATAAATGTGTCAAGTTCCTCTAAACATTGATCAGGAGGCTTACCATAAGGAATATCACCTCCATCAAAGTGTTGGAGAGAGTGTACCTCAATAGTAGATGAGTGGCGAATTGGCTTACACAATTCTTCTATATGAGGTAGATTCTTCACATCTTCAGCTCTAATACCTTTCTCCTTTAGACATTTCTTAGCTTCCTTCATCACTTCATCATTTAATGCAATAACTCCTCTCTTCTTTGTTGTTGGTGTTGGAGCTGATTCAAGCATAACTAGTTCAGGAGTAATAGGCTCATATGCATTCAGCTCAGTTAAAGTCCAATCATCATAATTCTTGCTTATCTTGGTCATTAGTTCCTCAGCATCTGTAGGAGTCCTTTTCCTGAAAACACAATCAGCAAAGCTATCTAGGTAGGTCCCAGAATCATCAGTTAGTCCATTATAATAAGTATCAAGAAGATCATTCTTAGGTAATGGACATCCAGGATGTGCATGAATCAAGGCACAGAACCTTGTCCATGACTCAGGCAATTTCTCTTCTTCTCCCTGTTTAAAATCAAAAAGTCTCTGCAAATCAGCATGTCTAGCACTGGGAGGAAAATATTTCTGAAAGAAAGAAGCAATCAAGCAATCATGGCTATCAATGAAACCAGGAGGTAATCTATTAAATGAAGCCCTAGCTTCTCCTTTTAGTAAAAAAAGGAAGATCTTAGTAACAAAGTACTTGCGCATCTTAAAATCATAAGAGAACAAAGAACTCATAATAGAAAGCTCATTCATATGAGTCACAACACTCTCATTTTCAGTCCCACAAAAATGTTCTTTCTCAACAATATCTAAATAAGATAAATCAAGAGAGAAATCATAATCTTCATCTTTAATATCTATGGAAGAGGTGGCAAACTTAGGATCAGAAGACATCTTAGGCATAATAGTACGTCTAGCAAGGAGACTCTTAATAGAATTAGTACCATGCGTGTTTCGGCACTCTTCAACAAAATCATCACTAAACTCAATGTAACCATCATTAATATCATAACTCTCACTAGCCTCAGGTGAGCTAACAGGTGTAACAGTGTATTCGCTAGGAGTTTCGGTATTTCCTAGACCAGCCATAGTAGCATCTAGAAAAGGACCTAGTGAACCACTCGCATCAAGCACATTAAAAGTAATATCATGAGCATCAAAAGTAGTTTCATACTCAGCAGTAGTAGCAGCGTGTGTAGCATGTGTATGTGGTGGTGGTGTAACAAGCTTACTTATAACAGACGTTGAATCAAGAGCACCAGAGGTGTTTATGTAGGGTTCGCAGCATAGAAAACAAAAAATTTCCTACGATGTGAACTATATACCAAGATCTATCTACTAGATACAAACAACGGGCGGATGTATATCCGTAGAGAACATACCCTTGAAGACCGACAAAGCTTAACGAATTCAACTCGTGGTTGATGTAGACGATCTCTTGCCGATCTCAAGATCGAGAGGAAGTCCTAGCGCCGCAAATCAGCAGCGCATCCGTGCTCGCACACACGTTCGAGGCACCGAGCAACCTCCGCCTCCTCGCTCCAGCGATGCAGCGGAAGCACAACTCTTTCTTGCCGAATAGCCACCGGGAACATGTATCTCGCTAGTCCGAGACCATGGGGGATAAATTCTAGAGGGGGAGAGAGATCCTTCACGAGGAGGTGTGAGAGACAAGTGAGGAGGGGGCTCCTTTTATAGGAGGAGGGGGAACCCCAAGGGGGTGTCCGGCGCATGGGGGCTGCCCCTTGCCCTCCCCTCTTCATGTGGGTGGACACTCCACTCACAAATCTCCTTTAAATTCCCTCCACTCAAAAGTCCACTCAAATTCCCATTAAATTTCCACCAAATTTAATGCAAACTCTCATTAAATAAAACTCTTTTATTTTTATTCAGAATTTTGTCAATTACTTTAATGACAAACATTCACAAATAACCCCTTGCTAGAATTCTATTTCACATGCATAACCACTTTATGCAATTTCACCCGAAAACCTGTTTCGGTATCTAGTGAAATAAATTCATGCGCTTGTTCATTCTTTCGGCATGAAACATTTTCTCCAATTGGATGTCGGTGTCTCTTAAGTGTGTCACCCTACGGTTCGTGAATAATGCGGACATGATCGAGACCCCTCTCGGATCAATAATCAGAAGCGGGATCTGGAGACCCATACTGACTCCCACATATTCAACGATGACTTTCTTGTGATCGTCGGAACCTTTTACGCTAGTATCTTAACCCCTTTGTTTCACGATATATTACATGTCCGAGATTCGATCATCGGTATCTCCATACCTAGTTTGATCTCGTTACCGACATGCACTCTTTTCTCGTTCCTGTGATATAACATTCTAGTGATCAAATCACTTGCTTGCAAGCTAATCAATGTGATATCACCGAGAGGGCCCAGAGTATATCTATCCGTCATCGGGATGAACAAATTCCACTCTCGGTCCATGAGCCTCAATATAACACTTTATTAGTTCTGAATCCATCTTTATAATCACCCTGTTATGGTGAGACGTTTGATGTTATCAAGAAACTCTTCCGGTGTTAGTGATTGACATGATCTCATGGTCTAAGGATTAGGATCACTTCGTAAGTTGTTATAGCAATATAAACACAATGACTTTGATCGTAATGCTATACTTCAGATGAATGTTCATCACACCATTACACTAATGTTGTGATCCCGTTATTAACAACATCCAATGTCCATGATCAGGAAACCTTGATCATCTTGTTAATCAACGAGCTAGTTTATGAGAGAGGTATAACTAGGAACTTTCTGTTTGTTTATTAAACACACATGTATTAACGTTTCCGTATTAATACAATTATAGCATGCAAAATAAACATCTATCATATACTTGGAATATACATAATAAACACTTTATTTTTGCCTCTCAGGGCATATTCCCTTCAGTCTCCCACTTGCACTAGAGACAATAATCTAGTTACATAGTGATAAATCTAACACCCATTGAGTTCTGGTGTTGATCATGTTTTGCTCTAGGGAGAGTTTTAGTCAACGGATCTGCTACATTGAGATCCGTATGTACTTTACAAATCTTTATATCTCCATCCTTGACATGCTCGCGGATGGAGTGAAACCGGCGCTTAATATGCTTGGAATGCTTGTGAGACCTTGGCTCTTTAGCATTGGCAATGGCACCATTGTTGTCACAATAGATCACCATTGGGTCCAACGCGTTTGCCACGACTCCTAGTTCGGATATGAACTCCTTCATCCAAACTGCTTCCTGAGCCGCTTCTAAAGCAGCAACATATTCGGCCTCCGTTTTTGATCCCGCTACCACAGGTTGTTTGGAGCTCCTCCAACTAACCGCTCCGCCATTCATGAGAAATATGTATCCGGATTGAGACTTAGAGTCATCCGGATCGGTGTCAAAGCTAGCATCGACATAACACTTAGCGACAAGCTCTTCTTCACCTCCGTATACAAGAAACATATCCTTAGTTCTTCGTAAGTACTTAAGGATATTCTTGACCGCTATCTAGTGTTCCGAACCTGGATCCGATTGGTACCTACTAGTCAAACTAATAGCATGTGCCACGTCCGGTCTTGTACATAGCATGGCGTACATTATAGAGCCTATGGCTGAAGCATAGGGGACTTTGTCCATTATCTCTCTTTCTTCCGCCGAAGCCGGACTTTGAGTCTTACTCAATGTCTTGCCTTGCAACATAGGTAAGAACCCCTTCTTACTTTCGTCCATTTTAAACTTCTTTAAAATCTTATCAAGGTATGTACTTTGCGATAGCCCTATTAGGCGCCTAGATCTATCTCTATAGATCTTTATGCCTAATATGTATGACGCTTCACCTAGGTCCTTCATTGAAAATTTGTTGTTTAGATAACTTTTAACACTGTTTAAAAGATCTATATCATTTCCGATCAATAATATGTCATCCACATATAATATCAGAAATGCTACATTGCTCACACTCACTTTCTTGTAAATACAAGCTTCTCCATAAGTTTGGACAAATCCAAACTCTTTGATCACCTCATCAAAGCGGAGATTCCAACTTCGTGATGCTTGCTTCAATCCATAGATGGATCGCTGAAGCTTGCACACCTTCTTACCATCCTTAGGATCGACAAAACCCTTTGGTTGTATCATATACAACTCTTCTTCAATATTACCATTGAGAAACGCGGTTTTGACATCCATCTGCCATATCTCATAATCGAAATATGCAGCAATTTCTAACATAATCCTAACTGACTTTAGCATCGCTACGGGAGAGAAAGTCTCATCGTAGTCAACTCCTTGAATTTGTCGAAACCCCTTTGCGACAAGTCAAGCTTTATAGATGGTCACATTACCATCAGCATCAGTTTTCCTTTCGAAAATCCATTTGTTCTCCACGGCCTTTCGGTCGTGAGGTAATTCCACCAAGTTCCAAACTTGATTTTAATACATGGATTCCATCTCGGATTTCATGGCTTCTAACCATTTGTTGGAATCCGGGCTCATCATCGCTTCTTCATACGTCGCAGGGTCATCATTTTCATCAACCATGAAATTCATGACAGGATTTCCGTCAGCTCGGGAGCTGACGTCTGTTGACTGCGAGGTTCGGTAGTACTCTCTTTCGGAGTTTCATGATCATTATCATTAGTTCCCTCTTCAACAGGTGGAGCCAACTCCGGAACAACTTCCGGCGCTGCGCTACTCGCCATACTTTGAAGAGAAGGTTCCACAACCTCTTCGAGTTCTACCTTCCGACTACTCACACCTTTCGCGAGAAACTCTTTCTCTAGAAGGATCCATTCTTGACAACAAAAACCTTGCCCTCGGATCTGTGATAGAAGGAATACCCAATAGTTTCTTTAGGATATCCTATGAAGACGCATTTTTCCGCTTTGGGTTCGAGTTTATCCGGTTGAAGTTTCTTCACATAAACATCGCTTCCCCAAACTTTAAGAAATGACAGCTTAGGTTTGTTTCCAAACCACAATTCATACGGTGTATTTTCAACGGATTTAGATGGTGCCCGATTTAAAGTGAATGCAGCAGTTTCTAGTGCATAACCCCAAAATGACAACGGCAAGTCCGTCAGAGACATCATAGATCGAACCATATCTAATAAAGTACGATTACGACGTTCCGACACACCATTTCGATGTGGTGTTCCGGCAGGTGTGAGTTGTGAAACAATTCCACACTCTTTCATGTGAGTTCTAAACTCGTAACTTAGATACTCACCTCCACGGTCGGACCGTAGAAATTTGATCTTTCTATTACGATGATTTTCCACTTCATTCGGAAATTCCTTGAACTTTTCAAAGGTTTCAGACTTGTGTTTCATCAAGTAGATATAACCGTATCTACTCAAATCATCCGTGAAAGTAACAAAATAAAGATATCCACCTCGCGCCGACACACTCATTGGACCACATACATCAGAATGTATGATTTCCAATAAATCCGCCTGCTCCATTGAACCGAAAACGGCGTTCTAGTCATCTTGCCCATAAGGCATGGCTCACATGTATCAAATGATTCATAATCAAGTGATTCCAAAAGTCCATCCGAATGGACCTTCTTCATGCGTTAACGCCAATATGACCTAGATGGCGATTGCCACATATGCGGATATATCATCATTAAGTTTAATCCTTTTAGCATCAACATTATGAATATGTGTAACATTATCATCGAGATCTAATAGAAATAAACCATTCATCATCGGTGCATGACCATAAAAGATTTCATTCATATAAATGGAACAACCATTGTTCTCGGATTTAAATGAATAACCACTTCGCATCAAACACGATCCAGATACAATGTTCATGCTCAGTGCAGGCACCAAATAACATTTATTCAAGTTTATAACTAATCCCGACGGCAAGTGGAGAGGCAGCGTTCCGACGGCGATCACATCAACGCTTGATCCATTGCCGACACGCATCTTGACCTCACCCCTTGCTAGCGGTCGCTTGTTCCGCAGCCCCTGATTCGAGTTACAAATATTAGCAACTGAACCGGTATCAAATACCCAGGTTCTACTGCGAGCACTAGTCAAGTACACATCAATAACATGTATATCATATATACCTTTGTTTGCCTTGCCGGCATTCTTGTGTGCCAGATACTTGGGGCGATTCGCCCGATGGCGATCCTTACAATAGTAGCACTCGAATCGACTTAGGTCCAACTCGGGTTTTTTTTCAGCGCAACAGGCTTGCCGCCTTACTTCCTTCCGTTTCCCTTCTTGTCTTTCTTGAAACCAGTGTTCCTATTGATCATCAACACTTGATGTTCCTTTTTGATCTCCACTTATGCAGTTTTAAGCATTGACAGAAGCTCGGGGAGAGACTTCTTCATGCCTTGCATATTATAGTTCATCACGAAGCTCTTATAGCTAGGTGGCAGAGACTGCAGAACACGATGGATGCCTAAGTCAATGGGAATCGATATTCCCAAGGACACAAGCTTATCGGCGTAACCCGACATCTTGAGTACATGCTCACTAACGGAGCTGTGCTCTTCCATCATGCAGCTAAAGAACTTTTCTGAAGCGTTGTAGCTCTCTACAGCAGCATGTGTGTCGAAAATCATTTTCAACTCACCCATTGTATCAAATGCATTGCCGTTTTCGAAACGCTTTCGAAGTTCCGGCTCTAGCCCATACAATATGCCGCAATGAACTAAGTTGTGGTCCTCCTGACGAGTCTGATAGACATTCTTCTCCTCGTCAGGGGCATCTTCTAAAGGTGGGGGGCCTAACGGCGCTTCTAGCACATATTGTTTTTGTGCAGTAGAGAGGAGAATCCTCAAATTCATGGCCCATTCGGTAAAGTTTCTACCGTTCGTTGCTAGTTTCTCTTTCTCCATGAACACATTGAAATTAAAAGCAGGTGGTGCCATCTACAACATAATTTGTAAAGTTTAGACTAAGTGTATGATAGATTGAGTTCAACTAATCTATATTACGAATGAACTCCCACTCAAAAACGACATCCCTCGTGCCTTTTTGGTGATTACATGAACCAAATCCACTACACCAAGTCCGATCATCACGTGAGTCGGTTTAGCTTCAAAGGCGAGCATCAAATGGGCATCATATTAACTATATGACTCATGCTTAACCTTTCGGTCCGTGTTCCGAGGCCATGTCTGTACATGCTAGGCTCGCCAAGTTAGAACCTTAGTATTCGCGTGTGTAATTGTTTTACACCCGAAATATGGTCGTGGATCCAAGAACACCCGATCATCACGTGATGTCTTGGAGCGACGAAAACATAATCGGTGCATACTAAAGGAAGAACACATTCTTATCTTGATATTTAAATGAGGGATCATCTTATTATGCTAACAAAGCGCTAAACAAGCAATATAAGATGTTATCAAACATCATATGTTTATTAGTGAAATGATATGGTTCCCGCAGATGATCTCTATCATGTGCATCGTGGTATGATCACTATCATACCTATATGTGTAAATCCAAGGTCTATGGATTTTACACGCTATGTGTTGTAAGAGTATCATCTCATACTTCTACTTACAACACTACCATATCATAACACTAGCCCAAAGAACAATCTAAACTAGACGCCTCTAATTTATCCATTGCAAGTTTTACGTGGCTTAGGGCTTCGAGATAGAACCGTTCTTACCTACGAACATGAACCACAACGAGGATAATCAAATTGTTGACAACTTGCAAAATAGATATTGACTATAGTAGGAGAGACAGACACCCTAGCCACTTATGCAAACTAGTTGCATGTCAAGCGTGGAACAGGTCTCATGCGAGGACATGTAAAGTTTGTCCGGGCCGCTTCATCCCACTATGCCACCAATATTCAAAATTACAACAAAGGAGCAACAACATGATCATCATCGCCACATACTCATATGTGTACTACCCGTAAAGTATCTACGCATAGATCCGGCTCGATACCCTTTGTAGGGTTCGCAAGATAGAAAACAAAAATTTCCTACGATGTGAACTATATACCAAGATCTATCTACTAGATACAAACAACGGCGGATGTATATCCAGAGAGAACATACCCTTGAAGACCGACAAAGCTTAACGTTCAACTTGTGGTTGATGTAGACGATCTCTTGCCGATCTCAAGATCGAGAGGAAGTCCTAGCCGCAAATCAGCATCGCATCCGTGCTCGCACACACGCTCGAGGCACCGAGCAACCTCCGCCTCGCCCAGCGATGCAGCGAAGCACAACTCTTTCTTGTCGAATAGCCACCGAACATGTATCTCGCTAGTCCGAGACCATGGGGAATAAATTCTAGAGGGGGAGAGAGATCCTTCACGAGGAGGTGTGAGAGACAAGTGAGGAGGGGGGCTCCTTTTATAGGAGGAGGGGGGAACCCCAAGGGGGTGGCCGGCGCATGGGGCTGCCCCCTTGCCCTCCCCTCTTCATGTGGGTGGACACTCCACTCACAAATCTCCTTTAAATTCCCTCCACTCAAAAGTCCACTCAAATTCCCATTAAATTTCCACCAAATTTAATGCAAACTCTCATTAAATAAAACTCTTTTATTTTTATTCAGAATTTTGTCAATTACTTTAATGACAAACATTCACAAATAACCCCTTGCTAGAATTCTATTTCACATGCATAACCACTTTATGCAATTTCACCCAAAACCCGCTTTGGTATCTAGTGAAATAAATTCGCGCTTGTTCATTCTTTCGCATGAAACATTTGCTCTAATTGGATGTCGGTGTCTCTTAAGTGTGTCACCCTACGGTTCGTGAATAATGCGGACATGATCGAGACCCTCTCGGATCAATAATCGAGCGGATTTGGAGACCCATACTGACTCCCACACATTCAACGATGACTTTCTTGTGATCGTCGGAACCTTTTACGCTAGTATCTTAACCCCTTTGTTTCACGATATATTACATGTACGAGATTCGATCGGTATCTCCATACCTAGTTTGATCTCGCACGACATGCACTCTTTTCTCGTTCCTGTGATATAACATTCTAGTGATCAAATCACTTGCTTGCAAGCTAATCAATGTGATATCACCGAGAGGGCCCAGAGTATATCTATCCGTCATCGGGATGAACAAATTCCACTCTCGGTCCATGAGCCTCAATATAACACTTTATTAGTTCTGAATCCATCTTTATAATCACCCTGTTATGGTGAGACGTTTGATGTTATCAAGAAACTCTTCCGGTGTTAGTGATTGACATGATCTCATGGTCTAAGGATTAGGATCACTTCGTAAGTTGTTATAGCAATATAAACACAATGACTTTGATCATAATGCTATACTTCGGATGAATGTTCATCACACCATTACACTAATGTTGTGATCCCGTTATTAACAACATCCAATGTCCATGATCAGGAAACCTTGATCATCTTGTTAATCAACGAGCTAGTTTATGAGAGAGGCATAACTAGGAACTTTCTGTTTTTTTATTAAACACACATGTATTAATGTTTCCGTATTAATACAATTATAGCATGCAAAATAAACATCTATCATATACTTGGAATATACATAATAAACACTTTATTATTGCCTCTCAGGGCATATTCCCTTCAGTTTAGGACTGTACCTCTTCTTGTAGTGGATGGTAAAATAGGGAACTTTCCATCACGAGACTTCCCCATGATGAAAGAAGTAGTAGTGAACAATAATAGATCCAAGTGAACTTACAAACAAAGTTATGCTCCCCGGCTACGGCGCCAGAAAATAGTCTTGATGACCCACAAGTATAGGGGATCGCAACAGTCTTCGCGGGTAGTATTACCCAATTATTGATTCGACACAAGGGAAGCCAAAGAATACTTGCATGCCTTAACAACTGAGTTGTCAATTCAGCTGCACCTGGAAATAGTTCTTGCTCACAGAAGTTTATGAGTAGCAACAGTTTGTAGTAGCAACAACAAAGCAGAATAAAGAATGGTGAAAGAGCAATAGTAATGTGATACAGTAATAGTAGGATTCGAGTGCGTTAGGCATAGGGATGGATGGACGGGCATTGTATGGACGAGTCTAAACATGTAACCTCAAGATCTAGGGCATTGCAGATAAATAATAACAAGCACCCAAATACTAAACAATCCTAGGTATGTGCTCCAAATATAGTCATACGTGCTCGCAATGAGAACTTGCACAACATCTTCTGTCCAGCCAGCCCGTGGCAGCGGGGCCTTTAGGGAACTACTGGCAATTAAGGTGCTCCTTTTAATAGAGCACCGGAGCAAAGCATTAACACTCCGTGAACACATGTGATCCTCACACCACAGCCATCCCCTCCGGTTGTCCCAATTATTGTCACTTTGGGGCCTTTGGATCCGGAGAATGATGTGTACACAACTTGCAGATAAGATCACAAACAATACTATCATAATGATTCAATAATAAGTTCAGATCTGAGATCATGGCACTCGGGCCCTAGTGACAAGCATTAAGCACAACAAGTTGCAACAAAGTCAAATAGCACTAATAGAGATACTAGGCACTATGCCCTAACAGATCTTATTAGATTACATTATAGAACTCATCCAATCCCTACCATCCCCAATCCTATAGCGGGGGATTACTCACTCATGGATGAGGAAAACATCGGTGGTTGATGGAGATGCGTTGGTGATGACGATGGCGATGATCTTCTACAAATTCCCCGTCCCGGCAGGGTGCCAGAACGGAGTTTCTGGATCCGAATCTTGGTTTTTGGTGGCGGCGGCGGAGCGGAACTCTTTTTGGAAAACTATCGAAACCCCATCGATTTTTAGGTTGAAAGGCGACTTATAGGCGCAGAGGGAGGTTGAGGAGGTGTCTAGGGAGACTGCACCCCTCCAGGCGCAGCCAGTGGTGGGCCCGCTCCTGGGGTGGGTCTGGGCCCCCTAGGCCTCCTCTCCGTCTCGTCTTCTGGCTCCGTGGATCTTCTGGTGAAATATAATTTTTGGCATATTTTCCGGGATTTTTCCTGATAGTTCGTTTTCTACCAAAAAAAAACAAGACACCAAGGTAATTCTGCTGAAAACAGCGTCAGTCCGTGTTAGTTGTATCCAAATCACACAATTTTAGAGGAGAAACAATAGCAAAGTGTTCGAGAAAGTAGATACGTTTTGGACGTATCACCCCCTCCAGCATTATGCTTCAAGCAACAGACAACTGCTTTAAGCAAAGTGTGTAAGATAAACAGTCCACATGTTTCATGAACAAGAGATCGTTGTTTTCTCCCTAGTGGCAACAACACATCTAAAACCGAAGAGATTATTGTCACTTCCCTTGGAAACTAGAGGCATGAACCCACTATCGAGCATTAATACCCCCTCTTGGAGTCACTAGCAACTACTTGGCCAAGATAGCTACTAACAACGGAGAGCATGCAAGATCACAAACAACACAGACATGATAGAATCATAAAGACAAAACCATTAATCAAACCAACATAATAATCTCAATATCCACCGGATCCCCGCAAACACAACATGCATGATTACAAATAGATTAGATCTTGATCATGAACAGAGGTCACAAGATCTATACATGATAGCACAAAGGAGGAGATACAACCATCTAGCTACTACATGGACCCATAGTCCAATGTGGAACTACTCACGCATCATACTGGAGAGAAGACCTCCGGGATGATCTCGAACTTCAGATCCCCCCAATCTAGGGACAATGGTGGCGTAGGCTACAGACGGTTTCGTGGAGATTTGATCGGGTGCTTATGGTTTCTGCATCGGGGGCTTCTTATAGACGAAGGGGGAGGCCGAGGAGGCGACCAGGGGCCCCACAGCCCTCCTAGGCGCGGGGCAGGGCCCACCCGCGCCAAGGGGGGTCTGGCCGCCCTGGATTGCGTCTCCGTCTCGTCTTCTGGATTCTTGTTTCCCACGGAAATTAATTGACTTTGGCTTTTGTCCCTTCCAATTCCGAGAATATTTCTTTACTAACTTTTCTGAAACCAAAAACAGCAGAAAACAGGCAACTGGCACTATGGCAACTTGTTAATAGGTTAGTACCAGAAAACATGTAAAAATACCTCAAAGTGTAGAAAAGCAAAGCAAAGTATATACTAACAAGCATGGAACATCAAAAATTATAGATACATTTCCGACGTATCACAACCTGGCTAGGATATATTCCTTGAATTCAGAGTCGGGGACGACGCGGACAGCGGACGCAAGTTTGGAGATGAACCCCTTCTTCTTGTTGATGTAGGAATCAGCGGAGAAACCCCTCTTCTTGGTGTTGATGAGTGTGGCGGTGAGAGAGACTCGAGCCGCACCGTGTCCTGGGCCGAGAATTTGTTGGTGATGGCAGCCCAGATCTCGGCATCATGCACCAGGACGAGGATCTCGCCAAGGAGATCGGGCGACATGGATTTGACGAGGTAGCTCACGAGTTGTTGATCTCGCGCGATCCAGATCCTATAGGCCGAATTGGGAATCGAGATTTTATTCTTCTATGAGTCTTCAACCTCCATAGTTTTTGCGAGAGCACGGTCGGTGCCGTCGAGCAGCTCCATGGCCTCAGCGTCGCGCACAACCGTGAGGACCTGGGCCTTGCAGTATAGGTAGTTGGCGAGCATAAGTTTTTCCGTCGGGCGCCGAACACCACCGCCAGCGACGTGGACATCATGGGAAGGCTGGGAGGAACGATCGATGCATGATCAGTTTGATCTCCCCTTTTTTGTGGTTTTGAGGAGACGATAGGGAAGAGGTTGGTATACCATGTTAGTATTTGAAGGAAACGATCTGTCCCGTTAAGGGGATCAGTTACATGTTATATAGGATGGAAAAGCCCCATCAGTGGCACTTATATGGAAAGTATTAAACAGGTGGTAACTATAACATAATGTCTAATACGAACATAAAAGGAAATTACAACAGTATTATCTAACAATACAGAGACACGACAACTCGCAGAAGCCTCACCTCCCGAATTGATCTGTAGGAGGAACTAGCAGAAGCGCTCTGATCCTCACCACTTTGAAGATGCTTGGAGGCCTAGGCATCATCCTTATCACCAACCGCTACATCGATCTCCATCATCATCACTATCCCCCACATCTCATTTACATTCATCTTGTTGTAATTGTTGAACCCTATTGTGGATTTGCACATGTATTCCATTAATACTATTATGATGATGATGTTGATTGCCTCCATGTGTGAGTAGTTTTTCTTGTTCTTGGGGACATGGAAAAATCCTAACAACATCTATTGAAATAAACATGATCTATAACTTCGGTTTATGAGTATGTATTATTAGTTCACTCTGGTGATATTATTTGAATGTCGACCACATAATATTTTCCTTTGGGACTGGAGAAGGAACTATCGTTGGACATATGGTGGTGTTAAACGTGTTAAGTGCCATGTGTTCAAGGGAGATAAGAGGGGACTCACAAAGTCCAGTCCATGACCATGGGGTTAACCCTTAATTGCGGTGGATCAGTGTGGCTGGCATTTGATCGCTGCTATGGTTTTGAGGGATGAAATAGCAAATGGATAGTCTGTGAAAATCTTATTTGGAGCTTCCCATACATACACGTGAATAAATACATAGATATATTCTAATTATGATTAATATAATTGCTAGTGGTGGATCTAACACTCCGTGAGAATGCTTTAGCCCTGTTGCAGTTTCATACTACTTACATCGTGTTTGTATCTCTCTTTGTTTACATTGATTAGCTTTGTTCACACACACACAAACATTTTCAAACACCCTTGCTTGAAATAAAGACAACTCCCAAGCACCCTTTGGTGAATAGTAACAAAAGGCATTAAGACCTCTACTAATAGCTCTCTGTGATTTGATACTCTTATTTCAAAACTAGCTTTAAATGACCTATGTTTTTGCATTTGTCAACCTATTTTCTAACGCTGTTGTCGAGGAGCTAAATGCTTTTGGTCTTTGTTCTTAGTTATTAATTTATTATTATTGTGCTAAAGTTGTTACTAAGTTTCAGGTTAACACCATGACCAAGATTGGGCTTATGTATAATTTCGACACAGCTACATATCTCGGGCAATTCAATCTTTCCTTTACGATAGGAGACCCGAAAGAAAATACTAAATTTGCGCTCAACCCTCAATTGATTGCAATTCTGCATAATAGAAAATTTGCAGGACATGCTGACTCAGAAAACCCCTATGCACATTTGGATTTGTTTGCTAGTGACATGCTAGCTGGTCTTTCGGAGCAGGATTGCTAACTAAGCTTGACGTACCTACCCTTTTCGTGCGTCAAGGAAAACTTGACGCTACGTGCATCGCTACCCCGAGACTGAAATCCCTAACGCCCCGAACCGTCGGGAATAAATATTCAAGGTCTTTTGGCCTATTTCTACTTGCATGCTTTCCTTGATCGATCAACGCCGAGCTTTCATTAATTCAAACTCAGCAAAACCGCGTACGTACGTACTCCTGTATGACCAAGTCCGGTCCTGTTTAAGGTTTATTCCTTGTTTTGACGGTTAAACAGGCATGCATGCATACATAAACTATAAAGGAAACCAAACCCTGCACTCCAGTTCATCAAACCTTTACAAGACACATTTGGACGCTCGTACAATCGTACGTACTCCGCGCTACTAGTAGTTTCCTAATCTACCATCACTTGACTAAACTTTCTCTCTCAGCTAGCTATAGGAGTTAGCAGCATATGGCGTCGACGAGAGTGGTGCTGCTGGTCATGGCCGTCGTGCTGATGCAGTGCTGCAACGTGATCATGGCGGCGAGGCTGCTCGAAGGGGACGGCGCCGGCGAGTGGCTGCGTCCGCGGCAGGGCACCGGGTCGCTGATTATGCAGGTCCTCAACGGCGGCTCGTCGCCGGGCACAGGCAACAACTGCAATACCGACCACAATAACACCGGGTCGGGAGGCTGCATACCTTGAGTAGCTGGCGGCTGGCCGGCCGGCCAAAGAATCCGAACGCTAGCTCGCCGTACAGAAGGCCGGCTGTACACAGTACACACCTGTATAAATATCGAGATTTGTTCATTCATTAATTTTGGCTTGTAGTAATTCGTAGTACTTGGGAGTTATCAAGAGCTTCCATGCATAAACTGGAGCGCTGGAAGCTAATAGAGCTGATCCGCATTCTGGGTAGCAAGTGAATATTAGATTCTTAGAAGTTAGAACACTGCACACATAACGCAATACGTGCAGGCGTACAGTCTTTGACTCTGACGAAGTCCCTTGTTGTAACCAAACTGTATAGATGGTTTTGTGAATACCGTAAGAATACCTAGTTTATCTTTTGGTAATTTTAATTTTCAAAAGATCTACTTGGCCCTACGTGGTTACGACCTTTCCTTCGGATTTGGTTCTTTGCGGCTCACTGAAGGCATGGTCAACACTAGCACACGCGCTCTGACCGCAACAGCTAGCGGCGATGCATGTGACCTCCTTTCTTTTACATAGCTTAGATAACGCGAACTCAGGGCTTGTTGGACCCCTTGTTTGTTCACGGTACACTTTCTCCGACACTCTTGAGGATGGACCCTCACAATATTTGGGTTCATAATGACAGCATGGTGGCGTCGGAACTTGCACATGTGGTGGTGCTAGTGGTTGGTAGTGGCAGCCATGCAGGGGACACTACAGGAATGGGAAGCTATGTCGATGGCTAAACGTCGGAGCCGTCGGCGTAGCCATCGTCCAGGCTAGCCCCGCCAAGTAGCCGTCGGCGTAGAATTGCCCTCGGCATATCCTATGCTATGCCAACGGCTGCCCTCGGCGTAGCATATGGCGACGGCTGCCCTCGGCATACCTATTTTTTATTTTATCTCATTTAACTTAGAAAAATCATAAATAAATCATTCTAATTCGGAAAAATACAAATAATGTATCAAAATTTGCAGAAAAATAAGACCTATATATATACACTCAAATATTACACATTTGTAAATAAAAATTCAGTAAAACATAAAACATTATATATAGTTTAAAACGGGCATAAAAAATTCAAAAACGATCGAAACAATGCGAAATCTTCGCGTGATGTCATATTATGTCACATAGTTATAAGGAAAAATATCAAACTTAATATATTGATTATGTCTCAAAGAAACCTTCACAAAATGACCTATCTCATTCGAGGTTTTTTGGCTTTCGGGTCAAATGACCAATGTTATGGCTAGAATCAAGGCATAGTTTGTGATAATGTGCCTATATTGTGCATACACATGCATCATGGGATGGCGAACAATGATGCAGGAGAAAGTTTTCCTTTTCGTCGCACCAAAAAGCCATTTCCTATTTTCCGAGCACAAAAAAACGGACGGTTTTGTGAAGCAACCACCAAATGGCTAATTCAAAACCCTACCACCACATTTCACAAAAATACTATACCACCTTATATGGACAATGTCCGAACAGGAGGGTCCGAAACCTTTCCGTCCACCTCTGGTGAAAAAGACAAAATCCTGCCGAATCGGTAGGAAGTGGGTCCGATGCTCATGTTTTTTTTACAAAAATCATTTTTAGGTTCACAATATGCTATTTTTATCAAAGAAACAATACAATTTTAGCGAGGCTCGGCCCTGATCTAAGAATCTTCATGCCCGCCGTTCGACAAAGTTTGACGATTGTTTAAAACGGGCATAAAAAATTCAAAAACGATCGAAACAATGTGAAACCTTCGCGTGGTGTCATATTATGTGACATAGTTATAAGAAAAAATATAAAACTTGATATATTGATTATGTCTCAAAGAAACCTTCACAAAATGACCTATCTCATTCGAGGTTTCTTGGCTTTTGGGTCAAATGACCAATGTTATGGCTAGAATCAAGGCATAGTTTGTGATAATATGCCTATATTGTGCATACACATGCATCATGGGATGGCGAACAATGTTGCATGAGTAAGTTTTCCTTTTCGTCGCACCAAAAAGCCATTTCCCATTTTCCGAGCACAAAAAACGGACGGTTTTGTGAAGCAACCACCAAATGGATAATTCAAAATGTTACCACCACATTTTACAAAAATACAATACCACCTTATATGGACAATGTCCTAACAGGGGGATCCAAAACCTTTCCGTCCACCTCTGGTGAAAAAGATAAATTCCTACCGAATCGGTAGGAAGTGGGTCAGATATGAACTACAGGTACATGATCCGATGCTCATATTTTTTTATAAAAATCATTTTTAGGTTCACAATATGCTATTTTATCAAAGATCCAATGCAATTTTAGCGAGGCTCGGCCCCGATCTAAGAATCTCCATGCCCGCCGTTCGACAAAGTTTGACGATAGTTTAAAACGGGCATAAAAAATTCAAAAAGGTCGAAACAATGTGAAACCTTCGCGTGGTGTCATATTATGTGATATAGTTATAAGGAAAAATACCAAACTTGATATATTGATTATGTCTCAAAAAACCTTCACAAAATGACTTATCTCATTCGAGGTTTCTTGGCTTTCGGGTTAAATGACCAATGTTATGGCTAGAATCAAGTCATAGTTTGTGATAATGTGTCCATATGCATCATGGGATGGCGAACAATGTTGCAGGAGGAAGTTTTCCTTTTCGTCGCACCAAAAAGCCATTTCCCATTTTCCGAGCACAAAAAATGGACGGTTTTGTGAAGCAACCACCAAATGGCTAATTCAAAATGCTACCACCACATTTTACAAAAATACCATACCACCTTATATGGACAATGTCCTAACAGGGGGATCCAAAACCTTTCTGTCCACCTCTGGTGAAAAAGACAAATTCCTGCCGAATCATTTTTAGGTTCACAATATGCTATTTTATCAAATATCCAATGCAAGTTTTCCTTTTCATCGCATTAAAAAGCCATTTTTCATTATCCGAGCGCAAAAAAGGGATTTTCTAAAGCAACCGCCAAATAGCTAATTCAAAAACTAAGGGTTTGTGATTAGTTGATATGGATATCATATTTAGATTCCTCTCATTTTTCCGATCAATTTAGACATATTTTTTGTCGAATTCCGATTTACAGATTTAAAGTTATTAATTATTCCATATTAAATAAAATATATAAAAAAGTAAAATTATTATATTTTTATTTGAATTCAATAATATTTTTACTTATTCATTAATGTTTACTTAGATAATTGTTTGTAATTTCAAAAAATACAAACATGTGACATGATGATATAAGAGTTAATAGGATTGATATCTTAGTATTGACAACAATGTATGAATTACTTTGCGGAAACGGATTCTGAAGAAACGAGTAAGTTAAACGTGCTGGAGCTGGAGTAGTATTAGGACGGGTGACCGGCTGGGAAATTTGACTAAGATTAAATTTAATCAAATATTAAGTGTAATTAGTGTTAAAAATGTTCAAAGTAGGAGATTAACGAGTCAAACAATTCAAAGAAAAAATTGAGAAAAAAATATATTTTTTTAGAAAAATATTTTTGAAATTGCCCGACAGGCTATGCCGACGGCCGCTACGCCGAGGGCATTTCGATACGCCGACGGCTTGTGTGTGCTCCCTCGAGGAAGATCTTTGCCGAGGAGGTTACGCCGAGGACAGCCGTCGACGTACCTTACGCCGAGGGCATTTTGGCCTACGCCGACGGCTTTTTGCCGTTGACGTAGCGCGCGTCCTGTAGTGAAAAGGGAGATCCGAGGCGACATCTACAACTCAGCGCTGATCTGAAATCGGTAGGAGCTTTGCTTGGTTAACCGGTCCCACAGACCATGATGGGGCGACATAGAGACATGAATGTTTCATGTGGTGATAACTTGGAAAGGTCAATTGTCAAATAGTAGGTGTGAGTCAAAACCACTCCACGTCATCATGAAAATCGCTTAATCGGTGTGAGGAACAAAAATTCATATGGTGTTACAAGTTGAGAGCCTGAGACTAGGCTTTTTTTAGGGATGAGACTAGGCTTTTCTTGTTTTGAGTAGAGGGGCTAAATCTAGACTTCGCAGCAATTATGGAGTTTTCTTTATATTTTGGTAGAGGCACGTCATGGAATTAGGACGGTAGACTACCGAAAAAGAAAAAAGAATTAAACACGGTAGATCTTGCACGCGAGAGAAGAAGCGCCCAGCTCGCACTACAGGACGCGCGCGCTACGCCGAGGGCAAAAAGCCGTCGGCGTAGCCTAAAATGCCCTCGGCGTATGCTACGCCGACGGCTGCCCTCGGCGTAGCCTCCTCGGCAAAGGGCTCCCTCGGCGGAGCACATAGAGGCCGTCGGCGTATCAAAATGCCGTCGGCGTATGCTACGCCGAGGGCAATGCCGTCATGAGCGGCATAGCTTGTCGACCGTTGCAAAAATATTTTAAAAAAAAATAAATTTTTATTTTATTTTTTTCTTAATTTTGAATCTTTGAACTGTTTGACTCGTTAATCTCTCACTTTAAACATTTTAACACTAATTACACTTAATACTTAATTAAATTGCAGTCTTGGTCGAACTTCCTAAGGTCACCCATCCTAATACTACTCCAGCTCCAAAGACGCTTAACTTCCTCGCTCCTTCGTAATCTATTTCCAAAGTAATTCACACATTGTTGTCAATACTATGATACCAATCCTATTAACCCTTATATCAACATGTCACATGTTTGTATTTTTGAAATTACAAACAATTATTTAAATATAAAATAATGAATAAGTAAAAATATTATTGAATTCAAATAAAATATAATAATTTTACTTTTTGTATTTTTCTATTTAATATGGAATAATTAATATCTTTAAATCTATAAATCGGAATTTAACAAATAATATGTCTAAATTGATCAGAAAAATGAGAGGAATCCAAATATGATATCCATATCAACTAATCACAAACCCTCCGTTTTTGAATTATCTATTTGGTGGTTGCTTTAGAAAATTCCCTCTTTGCGCTCGGATAATGAAAAATGGCTTTTTGGTGCGATGAAAAGGAAAACTTGCATTCCTCCTGTAACATTGTTCGCCATCCCATGATGCATGTATATGCACAATATGGGACCATTATCACAAACTATGCCTTGATTCTAGCCATAACATTGGTCATTTGACCCGAAAGCCAAGAAACCTCGAATGAGATAGGTCATTTTGTGAAGGTTTTTTTAAGACATAATCAATATATCAAGTTTAATATTTTTCCTTATAACTATGTCACATAATATGACACCACGCGAAGGTTTCGCATTGTTTCGAACGTTTTTGAATTTTTTATGCCCCTTTTAAATTATCGTCAAACTTTGTCGAACGGCGGGCATGAAGATTCTTAGCTCGGGGCCGAGCCTCGCTAAACTTGCATTGGATCTTTGATAAAATAGCATATTGTGAACCTAAAATGATTTTTGTAAAAAACATGAGCATCGGATCATGTACCGTAGTTCATATTCGACTTCCACGATTCTACAGAATTTGTCTTTTTTATCAGAGGTGGAAGGAAAGGTTTCGGAACCCCCTGTTGGGACATTGTCCATATAAGGTGGTATATTATTTTAGTAAAATATGGTGGTAGCATTTTGAATTAGCCATTTGGTGGTTGCTTCACAAAATCGTCTGCTTTTTATGATCGGAAAATGGGAAATGGCTTTTGGTACGATTTAAAAGGAAAACTTTCTCCTGCAACATTGTTCGCCATCCCATGATGCATGTGTATGCACAATATGAGAACATTATCACAAACTATGCCTTGATTCTATCCATAACATTGGTCATTTGACCCGAAAGCCAAGAAACCTCGAATGAGAGAGGTCATTTTGTGAAGGTTTTTTTGAGACATAATCAATATATCAAGTTTAATATTTTTCCTTATAACTATGTCACATAATATGACACCACGCGAAGGTTTCGCATTATTTCGATCGTTTTTGAATTTTTTATGCCCCTTTTAAATTATCGTCAAACTTTGTCGAACGGCGGACATGAAGATTCTTAGCTCGGGGCCGAGCCTCGCTAAACTTGCATTGGATCTTTGATGAAATAGCATATTGTGAACCTAAAAATGATTTTGTAAAAAAACACATGTACCTGTAGTTCATATCTGACCCACTTTCTACCGATTCGGCAGGAATTTGTCTTTTTCACCAGAGGTGGACGGAAAGGTTTCGGATTCCCCTATTGGGACATTGTCTATAGAAGGTGGTATAGTATTTTTGTAAAATATGGTGGTACCATTTTGAATTAGCCATTTGGTGGTTGCTTTACAAAATCGTCCATTTTTTATGATCGGAAAATGGGAAATGGCTTTTTGGTGCGACGAAAAGGAAAACTTTCTCCTGCAACATTGTTCGCCATCCCATGATGCATGTGTATGCACAATATGGGAACATTATCACAAACTATGCCTTGATTCTAGCCATAACATTGGTCATTTGACCCGAAAGCCAAGAAACCTCGAATGAGATAGGTCATTTTGTGAAGGTTTTTTTGAGACATAATCAATATATCAAGTTTAATATTTTTCCTTATAACTATGTCACATAATATGACACCACGCGAAGGTTTCGCATTGTTTCGATCATTTTTGAATTTTTTATGCCCCTTTTAAATTATTGTCAAACTTTGTCGAACGGCGGGCATGAAGATTCTTAGCTCGGGGCCGAGCCTCGCTAAACTTGCATTGGATCTTTGATAAAATAGCATATTGTGAACCTAAAAATGATTTTTGTAAAAAAACATGAGCATCGGATCATGTACCTGTAGTTCATATCTGACCCACTTCCTGCCGATTCGGCAGGAATTTGTCTTTTTTATCAGAGGTGGAAGGAAAGGTTTCGGAACCCCATGTTGGGACATTATCCATATAAGGTGGTATATTATTTTAGTAAAATATGGTGGTAGCATTTTGAATTAGCCATTTGGTGGTTGCTTTACAAAATCGTCCGTTTTTTATGATCGGAAAATGGAAAATGGCTTTTTGGTACGACGAAAAGGAAAACTTTCTCCTGCAACATTGTTCGCCATCCCATGATGCATGTGTATGCACAATATGGGCACATTATCACAAACTATGTCTTGATTCTAGCCATAACATTGGTCATTTAACCCTAAAGCCAAGAAACCTCGAATGAGATAGGTCATTTTGTGAAGGTTTTTTTGAGACATAATCAATATACCAAGTTTGATATTTTTCCTTATAACTATGTCACATAATATAACACCACGCGAAGGTTTCGCATTGTTTCGATCATTTTTGAATTTTTTATGCCCATTTTAAACTATATACAATTTCTTATGTTTTACTTAATTTTTATTTATAAATGTGTAATATTTGAGTGTAGATAGATAGGTCTTATTTTTCTGCAAATTTTGATATATTATTTGTATTTTTCCGAATTAGAATGATTTAGTTATGATTTTTCAAAGTTTAATGAGATAAAATAAAAAATAGCTACGCCGAGGGCAGCCGTCGGCGTATGCTACGCCGAGGGCAGCCGTCGGCGTAGCATATGATATGCCGAGGGCAATTCTACGCCGACGGCTGCTTGGCGGAGCTGGCCTAGACGATGGCTACGCCGACGGCCCCGATGTTTGGCCGTCGGCGTAGCTACTGGCCGTCGGCGTAGCTTCCCATTCCTGTAGTGTCGGAAACATATTCAAAAATTGGTGCCCGACGACCCGTTGAACACGAGCATACTACATGGAGAGGTCAAATCGGTCAAAGATACACACAGTACTAGCTAGCTAGGGAGTAACCAAGAAAGCATCCAAATTTCTGTGCAAATGCAAGCATGGTAATAGTCCAACAAAGAGACCGCATGCATGCAGTAAACCGACCAAGAATTCACATATCCTATAGGCAAGGTAACGCCTAAAGATACCGTACGTACCAAACTGACAATGTTAAACCCAGTCGAGTTAAACACATGCCGTACTTAATGTTAAACCGAAAAAACTGAGAATGTTAACAAATTTGTATTCATACAGTAGTAAGTTTTTTTACTGATCATACTGAACTTCAGAGTTTGTAATGCCCTCACCAAATTAAATAAAAAAAGATTGACTGGTGTACAATTTACTGGATTTTTATTTTCGGTGACTTTGCCACAGCCAAAATAATGTTGAAGCTAACTGCATGGATAGCTGTACACCCATTCATTATATGATCGTTTAAGCATTATAAACCCATTTTCGTTTGTTTTCTAGTAAAACACGGGCTTTTGATGTACAAAAGTGGTTTGAGAAAAAAAATCGGATTTTTTTTCTCAAGAACCCATGCATTGACTTTGTCCATGTGAGTTGACTTTGACCAAAACAAATTCGAACCAAAATTTTAAAACCATGTTTGTACACTGTACCGGAAATCCCATGTTCTGCTGGGAAAACAAACTAAAATGGGTTTATACTACTCCCTCCGACCCATATTAGTTGACTCAAATTTGTCTAGATTTGGATGAATTTAGAAAGTATTTAGTATATAGGTTCATCCAAATTTTGACAAATCCAAGTCAACTAATATGGGTCGGAGGGAGTATTTAAATCGGCGTATACACTTATGGGCTGCCCATGTTAGAGTGTGGGTCTCTATTTTGTATTGTTGAATACTGTGTAATTTCAGGTGATGATAAACCAGGGCAAGCTGAGAATGAATTAGCATGACGGACCAATGGTACATCACCGTACAAGTTGGGTACCCGGTCGTCCTCCGATCCATGACTTACTAATGACGGGCTAGCTCGCTAGTAGAGATCAAGTAGTTAATTAGCATACATGTATACTCCTATGCTAACCGCACATGCGTGGATCGAGATCATGTTCATTAATTTATTAGTTTTTTATAGGATCTTTTTTAAAAAAAATAGTGTCCCGAAAGCTTGTGCAAATTTAGTCGGTGTTATTTACAAGATAACCAAATTGTATAGGAGACTTTGATATTTCTATTCATTGTAACACAGTTTATGCAAAAAAAGCATTTAGTCGAATTAAGATTTTATATATACACAGTTTATGTGTTACACATGTCTACGTCATTCTTTGTTTTTATTTTGGTCTGGTTCAAAATAGTTTGTCTTCATTACATATACAATTTGGATTATGTTGGCCATCGTGTGAGATGAAACTAACAATATTGTAAAGTAAGAGATAAATGTCTAACAAAAATCAACTACACTACAACAACAACAGAGAAACATATACTCATCTCTCTTTGTGAAATAAGAAATGGTAAGTTTGTCGCTAGAAGATTTTTTTGGGGATGTTGTGCTCATCATGGTTGGGTGCATAGTTCATTCGTGTGCAATCTTGAGTTTTAAGGTGAGTTCTACCTTGCCAACGACTGAATCTCTCTTCGACCAGAGATAGGGGGTCCTTAGGTGGTGGGGCGGGGCAGCGCTTCCCCGTTGGTTCGCATGGGTTTGACCCCATCGACGCCTTGGTCTCCTCATGTGTTGTTTGTTGATGTTTCATGTTTTCATTGACCCAACCTACTCTTAGTTTTGCAATCGCTAATTTTCTTTGCAGAAGTCATTGGCTCGAGCCTGACTTTGTTTCATCGCCACAATCCGTGAAACAAACTTGACACAGTGCCATGTTCTACAAGGAAAACGTAAAGCACTCGTTAATTAATCATAAGGCTCACAAAGATAAAAAAAAGAGCCTCATATTTGCAATGGACGCCAAATTATTTAGGGACGGAGTGAGTGAGCCAAGTAGGATGCACAAATTATTTATTTGTATATATCACAAGGCTCACTCACACCACCCCCGATATTGCATCCTCACGTTGTTATCATCGGCCATATGGAAGTACAAAACCATAATCAACCTAAAAGTAGGGTCTCATATTTACATTGGATGCAAAATAATTATAGGGATGCGGTAAGTAAGCCATGTAGACTGCACAAATTATTTATTTGTGCATATCACAAGGCTCACTCACACCACCCCCGACATTGCATCATCACATTGTAATCATCGGCCATATGGAAGTAGAAAACCAAAATCAACCTAAAAGTAGGGCCTCATATTTGCATTAGACACAAAATAATTACAGGGACAAAGTGAGTGAGCCAAGTAGGATGCACAAATTATTTATTTGTGCATATCACAAGGCTCATTCACACCACCCCTAGCATTGCATCCTCACATTGTAATCATCGTCCTAAAATCACCTATTTTCTATATTATACAAGAATCATCTATCTAGGTTTTGTACCCCTACTTAATTTTCTCTCCCGGTAACGCGATGAGATATTTGCATATAAAGTTCTCTCGTTCTAAACTATCACTATATAATTAACAAACCTATATCTCTATATCTATAATTTGAGTCAAACTTAATATCTAAAACACTGTATAACATGTTTATCTGTAGAATTTCTAAGATCAATATCTAACACACATATGCATCTACAATGTCTAAAACACATTAAAAACGGGGATTGGAGGCGTGGAGGTGGCTCGACAAGGTCGTGGGCGGGGAATCTGGGTCGAGCAGCGAGGGGACGGGGCAGGGAAGTTGTAGTGACCGTTGGGGATGGCAGCGGTGGTCGTGGCAGCCAGCGGCTCGGAGAGGAGGAGAGAGGTGCGGCGACCTCTGGTGGCCCTAGGACCAATGAAGTTGCAGCGACCGCCGGGGATGGCCGTGGTGGTTGTGGCGCACATCGGCTCGGAGAGGAGGAGAGAGGTCCGGCAACCGGTGGCCTAGGAACGGATGGGGCTGTGGTTGGCGAACAGTGGCTCGAAGAGGAGGAGGTGCGGGGGCGTCCGATGCGCGCGGCGGTGGGGTTGAGGGTGACATCGGGATAGATTGAGGTAGGGATCGATACGATCAAAAGGGCGAGGCGTTATGAAAGGCCGTGAAGTGCTATTTAGCCGTGGAGTTCAATTCATGTTAAATGCCACCAGTATGGAGCGTAGCCAGGGTGTTCTCTTGTTCTCAATGTCACCAATAGGTTTGTCCCGTCTTCGTCCGTGGGACCCCGTCATTGATGGCATCCTAGTATAATAAGACACCACTAATAACATGTATTGGTGCTGTTCAGTAATTTCTGAACGCCACTACTATTTTGCCTCCTAGTGGTGGTGTGTATTTTGTTTTGCACGCCAAAATGACTGCTATAAGGGTTTTCCTACTAGTGATGTATTGAAATAAATATGATCTATTACATCGGTTTATGAGTATGTATTATTAGTTCACTCTCTTGATGTTATGTGAATGTCGACCACATAACATTTTCCTTTGGGACCGGAGAGGGAACTATCATTGGACATATGGTGGTGTTGAACGTGTTAAGTGACATGTGTTCAAGGGGGATAAGAGGGGACTCACAAAGTCAAGTCCATGGCCATGGGGTTAACCCTTAATTGCAGTGGATCAGTGTGGATGGCCTTTTATCATTGTTGTGGTTATGAGGGATGAAATAGTAAATGGCTAGTCTGTGAACATATTATTTGGAGCTTCTCTCATACATACACGAGAAGAAAAACATAGATATATCCTAATTATGGTTAATATAATTGCTAGTGGTGTATATAACACTCCATGAGAATGCTTTAGCCCTATTGCAGTTTCATAGTACTACTTACATTGTGTTTGTCTCTATCTGTTTACATTGATTAGAGTAATTTTTATTTGTTCACACACAAACATTCTCAAACACCCTTGCTTGAAATAAAGACAACTCCCAAACACTCTATGTGGTTTGATACTCTTATTTCAAAACTAGTAGTTATAAACGACCTATATATACTTGCATTCGTTAAACTATTTTCTGATGATGTTGTCAGGGAGCTAAACGCTTTTGGTTTTTGTTCTTAGTTATTAATTTATTATTATTATGCTAAAGTTATTTACTAAGTTTCAGCTTAACAACATGACCAAGATTGAGCTTATGTACAATTTCGACGCAGCTACTTATCTCGGGCAATTCAATCTTGCCTTTATGAAAGGAGACCCGAGAGAAAATACTAAATTTGCCATCTTTATTCAGAAGACCCCTATGCACATTTGGATTTGTTTGCTAGTGGCATGCTAGCTGGTCTTTTGGAGCAGGATTGCTAACTAAGCTTGACGTACGTACCCTTTTCGTGCGTTAAGGAAAATTGACGCTCCTAACGGCCCCTAATCGTCGGGAATAGATATTCAAGGTCTTTTGGCCTATTTCTACTTGCATGCTTTTTTTCCTCCCAAATTAGCACTACTACGTGCGGCCTGGCTTTCCTCGATCGATCACCGCTGAGCTTTCGTTAATTCAAACTCAGCAAAACCGCGTACGTACTCCTGTACTGAAAATGGACTAAAGAACACGGACCAAGTCCGGTCCTGTTTAAGGTTTAATTATTCTTTCTTTTGACGGTTATAAACAGGCATGCATGCATACATACGCAGCAAACTATAAAAGGAAACCAAACCCTGCACTCCAGTTCATCAAGCCTTTGGACGCTCGTATACAATCGTAGTTTCCTAATCTACCATCACTTGAGTAAACTTTCTCTCAGCTAGCTAGCAGTTAGCAGCATAGACGATATGGCGTCGACGAGAGTGGTGCTGCTGGTCATGGCCGTCGTGCTGACGCAGTGCTGCAACGTGATCATGGCGGCGAGGCTGCTCGAAGGGGACGGCGCCGGCGAGTGGCTGCGGCCGCGGCAGGGCACCGGGTCGCTGATCATGCAGGTCCTCAACGGCGGCTCGTCGCCGGGCACAGGCAACAACTGCAATACCGACCACAATAACAACGGGTCGGGAGGCTGCATACCTTGAGTACGTAGAAGGCGGCAAGAGAATCCGAACGCTAGCTCGCCGTACAGCAGGCCGACTGTACACAGTACTCACTTGTATATCGAGATTTGTTCATTCATTAATTTTGGCTTGTAGTAATTCGTAGTACTTGGGAGTTATCAAGAGCTTCCATGCATAATCTGGAGCGCTGGAAGCTAATAGAGCTGATCCGCATTCTGAGTAGTAAGTGAATAATATTAGATTCTTAGAAGTTAGAACACTGCACACATAACGCAATACTACGTCCAGGCGTACAGTCTTTGAGTCTGACGAGGTCCCTTGTTGTAACCAAGCTGTATAGATGGTTTTGTGAATACCGTAAGAATACCTATTTTGGTAATTTTAATTTTCAAAAGATCTATACTTGGCCCTACGTGGTTACGACCTTTCCTTGGATTTGGTTCCTTGCGGCTCACTGAAGGCATGGTCAACACTCAGCACACGCGCGCTGACCGCAACAGCTAGCGGCGACAAACCGGTTGGGGCCATGCATGTGACCTCCTTTCTTTTACATAGCTTAGAACCCGTGTTCAGTTGCTCAAAAAAAAAAAGAACCCGTGTTCAGACCCTTCACGAACTCAGGGCTTGTTGGACCCCTTGTTTTTTCACGCTACACTTTCTCCGACACTCTTGAGGATGGACCCTCACAACATTGGGGTTCATAATGATAGCATGGTGGCGTCGGAACTTGCACATGTGGTGGTGCTAGTGGTTGGTAGTGGCAGCCGTGCAGGGGAAAGGGGGATCCGAGGCGACATCTACAACTCGGCGCTGAGATCTGAAATCGGTAGGAGCTTGGCTTGGTTGACCCGTCCCACAGACCATGGTGGGGCGACATAGAGACATGAATGTTTCCTGTGGTGATAACTTGGCAAGGTCAATTGTCAAATAGTAGGTGTGAGTCAAAACCACTCCACGTCATCATGAAAATCGCTTAATCGGTGTGAGGAACAAAAATTCATATGGTGTTACAAGTTGAGAGCCTGAGACTAGGCTTTTTTTAGGGATGAGACTAGGCTTTTCTTGTTTTGAGTAGAGGGGCTAAATCTAGACTTCGCAGCAATTATGGAGTTTTCTTTATATTTTGGTAGAGGCACGTCATGGAATTAGGACGGTAGACTACCGAAAAAGAAAAAAGAATTAAACACGGTAGATCTTGCACGCGAGAGAAGAAGCGCCCAGCTCGGAAACATATTCAAAAATTGGTGCCCGACGACCCGTTGAACACGAGCATACTACATGGAGAGCTCAAATCGGTCAAAGATACACACAGTACTAGCTAGCTAGGGAGTAACCAAGAAAGCATCCAAATTTCTGTGCAAATGCAAGCATGGTCATAGTCCAACAAAGAGACCGCATGCATGCAGTAAACCGACCAAGAATTCACATATCCTATAGGCAAGGTAACGCCTAAAGAGACCGTACGTACCAAACTGACAATGTTAAACCCAGTCGAGTTAAACACATTCCGTACTTAATGTTAAACCGAAAAAACTGAGAATGTTAACAAATTTGTATTCATACAGTAATAAGTTTTTTTACTGATCATACTGAACTTCAGAGTTTGTAATGCCCTCACCAAATTAAATAAAAAAAGATTGACTGGTGTACAATTTACTAGAATTTTATTTTCGGTGACTTTGCCACCAAAATAATGTTGAAGCTAACTGCATGGGTAGCTGTACACCCATTCATTATATGACGCGTTTAAGCATTATAAACCCATTTTCATTTGTTTTTGTAGTAAAACACGGTCTTTTGATGTACAAAAGTAGTTTGGGAATTTTGTTTTTCGGATTTGTTTTTTGTCAAAAACCCATGCATTGACTTTTCCCATGTGAGTTGACTTTGACCAAAACAAATTCAAACCAAAATTTTGAAACCATGGTTGTACACCGTACCGGAAATCCCATGTTCTGCTGGGAAAACAAACTAAAATGGGTTTATACTACATAAATCGGCGTATACACATGGGTGTACAGCTACCCATATGTTCGAGTGTGGGTCTATTTTGTATTGTTGAATACTGTGTAATTTCAGGTGATGATAAACCAGGGCAAGCTGAGAATGAATTAGCATGACGGACCAATGGTACACCACCGTACAAGTTGGGTACCCGGTCGTCCTCCGATCCATGACTTACTAATGCGCAAGTACTGTGCGCCGCAGTATAGACCTGGTGGCCGGCCTGATCGATTTCATCTCTTGATGCCTCGTGATCAATAGATCTTGAACGCTACTATACTATTCAAATGTTCAAAGTTAGAGATGGACCGACTCAGAACCGCGTAGCATGCATCCATGACCAGAGAAAAAGACCAGGTCACTATCGTTTCAAACAGTCGCAAGCAGCAACCTATAAAAGGAATCCACCATCTCGTCTCTCCTCCAACATCCATATCATTCCATCGATCCCACGTAGTACCAAGTAGCTCCGCCTGTCTGCAACATTTCACTCAGCCAAACCGTCCGGTCGGCCGTACTCATAGACAGACTTCGAGTTGAGCTAAGAAAGATACCTATGGCATCGTCGGCGACGCTGATGGCGAGGGCGGTGCTGGTGACCGTGCTGTTGGTGCACTGCTGCAACGTCGTCGTCGTGGCGAGACTCCTGGAGGGGGACGGCGGGTGGCTGCAGGGCCGCCCCGGCGCTGGGGCGCTCATTATGCAGGTGCTAAAGGGCGGCACCCCACCAGGCGCATCCAACGGCTGCAAAACCAGTTCCACCCAGCCACCCGGTGGGACATGCCACGGCTAGCTCGCTAGTAGAGATCAAGTAGTTAATTAGCATACATGTATACTCCTATGCTAACCGCACATACGTGGATCGAGATCATGTTAATTAGTTTATTATTTTTTTATAGGGTCTTTTTTTTAAAAAAAAATGCCCCGAAAGCTTGTGCAAATTTAGTCGGAGTTAGTTACAAGATAACCAAATTGTATAGGAGACTTTGATATTTCTATTCATTGTAACACAGTTTATGCGAAAAAAGCATTTAGTCGAATTAAGATTTTATATATACACAGTTTATGTGTTACACATGTCTACGTCATTCCTTGTTTTTATTTTGGTCTGGTTCAAAACAGTTTGCCTTCATTACATATTCAATTTGGATTATGTTGACCATCGTATGCTATGAAACTAACAATATTGTAAGTTAAGAGATAAATGTCTAACAAAAATCAACTACACTACAACAACAACCGAGAAACATATACTCATCTCTCTTCTGTGAAATAAGAAATGGTAAGTTTGTTGCTAGCAGATTTTTTTTGGGGATGTTGTGCTCATCATGGTTGGGTGCATAGTTCATTCGTGTGCAATCTTGAGTTTTAAGGTAAGTTCTACCCTGCCAACGACTGAATCTCTCTTCGACCAAAGATAGGGGTCCTTATGTGGTGGGGCAGGGCGGCGCTGCCCAGTAGGTTCGCATGGGTTCGACCCCATCGACGCCTTGGTCTCCTCATGTGTTGTTTGTTGATGTTTCATGTTGTCATTGATCCAACCTACTCTTAGTTTTGCAATCGCTAATTTTCTTTGTAAAAGTCATTGGCTTGATCCTGTGTTTGTGTGTGGCCCTATTTATAAACTTGTTTAACACTTTGTATCTTACGATTGTGGCGTCATTAATTTAATGCTCATGTATACATGTATACATGCTAATAAGTATACATGCATGTATGCATGTTAGCTGCACATTTGTAGGTTGATCATGTTGGTTGCTTCATTCTTTCTTTAATTTTTTGTACAAGAGGTTCCTGAAAAAATGGATCCTTTGGAAGCTGTGAAAATTTAGTTAGTGTTAGTTGCATGGTAACAAACTTGTATAGGATGCTTTGATATGCCTTGGCTCAAAATATTTTTCTGTCATTATACATCCACTTGAGACAGTGGTTGTGTAACATCCCAAAAATATAAAACAAGGATCATCAAACTCTAATCACTAAAATTAGGGTTAACAAAAACTTTGATCAATTAAAATCATATGAATGCATGTGTGAATGAAATGATTTGACAATTGCATGAATGGACTTGTGTGATTAATCTAATTAGCAAGAAATGGTTTAAAGACAATTATAACATCATCTAGAACATTTTCCAAACGGAAACAAATAAAGAGAAAATCAAAAACAAACCAAATAAAGCAAATGGTCATTTTTGCCAATCTTGTTCACTAGGTCACTTTGAGTGTTTCTAGTCCAAGATTTCAAACAGAGACTTTCCCAACTCTTTTCACCCCTTGATAGAACTAGTAAAAGTGAATCAAGGCCCACCTTTCAAACTTGCAGAAACATTTGGCAACCCCATTCAAATCACAATTCAAAATTGAATGTTATTCATATGTGAAGATCATCCATTTTCAAAACCCAACCAAACGAGTGCCCCTTGACTAATCCAACTAACCAGACACTCCCTAGCATGTGCCTAGAAAACCCACAAAGTTTGAATTCAAAATTCAAATTTAAAGTTCTTGCGGCCATTTCATCAAACACCTTGCAGATTCAAATCAAACAAACAACAAACACTATATTGTGCAGTAAAATTGGCCTAACTTGTTCCCTCTCTGGTTGCAACTAGCCCTTAGTAGATCATATAGCCCCTTTAACTATCTTTAGCACCACTGTAAGCAAGCCTAGCCATCAATGGTCAGCATGCCGAGAGCAAACTTGCCACCCCACTGTTGCCAGCGAGCTAGCGGCCGCACTAGCCTCGCCAACCTTGTCTACAACATGCAGCATCGTCCACCGCCACTCCCTGTCCCAACCCCGAGCAATGCCAGCCCCTGGACCACACGCCACGCCCATTGATGGGGATATGCCTACTGGGGTATCCTCAGCGGGACGTTTCCGACTGGCCCAAAGGCTGGCGAGTGGGCCTGCAGAACGGCGAGTGGATCAAAGCCCATCAGGGTACCCAAAGCATGGAGGTCAAGGCCCAAAGTAGTAGATAGGCCCAATGGTCTGAGTTAAACGATTGACAAAGTTGTAACCGAATCGGTTGAGATATGTAAACCCTAGGGAGGTAAGCCTATATAAACCTCCTAAGGGTGAGTAGAGAATCGTTCCTCGATACACCCAAGCAACTCGCCGCCTAGCCGCCGAGTTCGCCCATTGTAAACACCTCCATAATACAATCTAGCAGAGTAGGTCTTTACCCTCGGGGCGAACCTGGGTAAAACCTGAGTCTCCGCCTCATCTCGCATGAGATGGCTGGCCCTTGCCCTTCGTTTCTACTACTGCCGATTAGCATCTGCTGTGGTCATTCCACGACATGTGACCCCACAATACTCAAGAATCCCAACTCGAGGGCACAAACACCTCAACCTTTGAGGCCACGACGACACCCGCTTGGTCGAGCTGGTCCCAGGCGACCCAGGGACGGTGGATCGGGACAGGCATGAGCCCAGATAGGAAGGCGCTCATCGAAGTTCCTTCGTGAGAATAGGGACATCTTCGCATGGAAACCCTCCGACATGCCCGGTGTCCCTAGGGAGCTCGCGAGCACAAACTAAACGCCGACCCCAAAGTGCGACCATCAGCGATCGCTACGGCCCTTCAATGAAGAGCTCCGTCGAGCAATCGCCGAAGAAGTGCAGCGCCTGCTCGCTGCCGGCTTCATTCGGCCAATCAAATACTCCAAGTGGCTGGCAAACCCAGTCCTGGTCGAAAAGAAAAACGGGACCTGGAGAATGTGTATCGACTACACAAACGAACCGCCCAAAGGAGCGATTCGTCCTCCAGATCGATCAGATCATCGACTCCACCGCGGGCTCGGAGTCGCTGTGTTTCCTCGATGCCTACTCTGGGTATAACCAGATCAAAATGGCTATCGAGGACGAAGAGAAGACGGCGTTCATCACGCCATTCGGAGCCTTCTGCTACACCGCCATGACCTTCGGCCTCAAGAACGCCGGGGCGACCTACCAGCGGTGCATGCAAGAATGTCTCGCGAGCCAAATTGGCCGCAACATCCACGTCTACATCGACGACGTGGTCGTAAATCCGCCGCCAAGGCGACCTACCGCCGATCTAGCGGAGACCTTCGCCAACCTGCGGAGGTACAAGATAAAGCTCAACCCAGCAAGTGCACCTTCGTGTACCGCGGCAATTGCTAGGTACGTCGTCTCCAAACGAGGGATCGAGGCAAACCCAACAAAGATCGACACGATCGCCTCGGCAAACCCGAAAGTGCTGCGCGCGACGTCGAGCTGGCGGGCGTGTAGCGGCTCTCGCTTCATCCCCGCTGGCGAAAAGCGATGCCCCTATACCGCCTCGATGCAAGAATCCCACCTTCGATGGGACAAGGAGGCGACGGCGCTCGCGACCTCAAAGGTGCTACTCGCGCACCACTACTCGCCGCACCGTCGACAAGGAGCCCATGCTGGTTTACGTCGCGGCGTCCGAACGTCGTCGGTACTGTAATGGTCGTCGAACGACCAGAGGAAGGAAAGGCGCCCGTCCAGCGACGGTATACTACATCAGAGGTCTTAACCGAAGTCGCGCCGATACCCATACCAAAAGCTGGTATACGCGGTCTTGAGCTCGGCGGCGCCGACTACTTCCGTGAGCACCCCATCACGGTCGCTTCCTCAGCTCCACTACAAGACATCATCCGCAATCGCGAGGCGACGGGCGGGTCGCCAAGTGGGCCGTCGAGATCGGCGCCCACAACATTAATACGAGCCACGAGGGCGATCAAGTCGCAGCACTGGCGACTTCTCGCCGACCGGGAGGAGGCCCAAGAGCGAGAAGCCGCCATACCTACATTACTCGAGCCTGCATGACGGGTCCAAGAACGCGGACGGCGCAGAGCGGAATAGTCTTGACCTCACCAAAGGCGACAAGCTCCGCTACATCCTCCGCCTCAATTCACGCCTGCACCAACAACATGGCGAATCGAGGCCCTGCTCCACGGCATGCGAGCCGCAGGAGATGAGCGTCAATCGCCTTGGTGCTACGGAGACTCGACCTCGTTGCAGGTCAAGTCGCCGCACCGCGACGCCGTCTCCCCTACCATGGCGGCATACCGACAAGAGGTGGACAAGGTGGGCGGCCACTTCACCGCTACTCGGTCGAGTGGATCGACAGAGGAAAAAGCGAGGAGGCCGACGCCCTCTCGCATCGGTCGGCACGATCCGCACCACCGCGGCGTGTTCCTCGACACCATCTTCACGCCGTCGGTCTCTCCTCGAAGGAGATCGACATTGAGTCCGCTCAACCAGAGGCAACCTTGGTCGCACTCGTCATCGAACCGCACGATCGACCAAGCCCTACATCGCCTACCGGAGACGGGCACCTGCCCGCAGACAGACAAGCGCCGAATGATTGTTCGCCGATGCAAGTCCTACACCATCATCGACGGCGAGCTACACAAGCGCAGTTGTCACCGGCGTGTTCAACGCTGCGCCCAACCATCAAGGACGCAAAATCTTACGACATCCACTCAGCATCGCGGCCACCACGCCGCGCTCCTGTCGCCAAAGCCATGCTACACGGCTTCTCGCCCACCGCACACGCCGACGCTGCCGATATCGTCCAGCGATGCGCGGGTGCCGTATACGCCAACCAGACGCACGTTCAAGTTCGGGCTCAAAACAATCCCCATCACGCCATTCGCCGTGTGGGGCATGGACATGGTAGGCCCCTTCAAAAGGCCCCTCTGGCTACACCCACCTGCTGGTCGCCGTCGACAAATTCACAAAGTGGATAGAAGCCAAGCCAGTCCGAATGCGACGGAAGATCGCCACTAAGTTCCTCGCGAGCTCATATACCGCTACGGTTTCCCCAACAGCATCATCACGGACAACGGCACAAACTTCGCCAAGGGAGCAATGGCGAGTTCTGCGAGCACCACATCCGGCTCGACCTCGCGTCGACACACCGAATCCAACGGCCAGGCGGAACGAGCCAACCAAAGCATCCTCCACGGCCTGAAGCCGCGACTCCAAGTACCACTCGAGCGCACCGCTAGATGCTGGGTCGAAGAGCTCCCCTCCGTTATCTGGGGAATCCGCACCTCGGTCAACAGGTCGACGGGATTCACCCCCTTCTTCATGGTCTACGGCGCGGAAGCCGTCATGCCAACCGACCTCGAACACGACTCGCCACGGATCGTCCACTATACGGAGGCCGCAAACGAACTGGCCCGCCAAGATGGGCTCGACCAACTCGACGAAGCGCGCGACCTCGCCCGATCGCGCACCGCTATCTATCAGCAAGGGCTCCGTCGCTACCACGGACGGGTGAAAACCCGCACCTTCCAGAAGGCGACTTGGTGCTACGCCTCATCCAGACAAGAAGGGCATGCACAAGCTCTCCCTCCATGGGAAGGCCCGTTCGCTATCGGGCGTGCTCGGCAACGACGCCTACTACCTCGTCGACGTCGCGGGACGGTGAACTCGGCGTCAGCGGCCGTGGAATGTAAATCTCCTCCGGAAGTTCTATACCTAGAACCCCACATATGTACTCTCCGGTCGCTATGAATAAAAAGCAGTTCTGCAAAATTTCTACTCTCCATTCCTTGTGCCACTCGCTTTCGTAATTAACAGCGTCATGCTAAAATACAAAAGTCAACCCTTGGTACAGCGACCGCACGGCTAAGTAGTGCGATGTAAGAGCACCGAGTCATTTCAGTCTTGCATCGTCCACGAAAAATGCCAATCCGAGCCCCATCGAGTCGCCTAGCTCGACTGGTTTCTGAACCAAGACATCATCCTCGCTTCCAGCGACCCTGGTCCTCCGCATCCTTGGCGTAGCGACTCGAGCGGCTAAGTACCACGCCGGGGACTGGATACCGATTCGTCTCGATCGAAAAGGGAAAACGCCAAGTAAGAAGGCGTGCGGGACTGCCCGCGATCGACCCACCGGCCAGGCGAGCGACGCGCTAACACAAACGCTCAGTCCTCAACCACCCTCGAGTCGCGCCTTGAACTACCAAGTACCACGCCGGGGACTCGGCCACCGGCACCGTTCACAGACGGGAAAACGGTTAAGTCTGAGCACTCGAGGGAGTCGCCTTGCGGCTGGCTCTCGAGCTCGGCGAGTCGACTCAACCAACAACACACATGATAAACAACAAAACATCATATCTAAGGTGAACCCGCAAAAGGCGGGACGCTCGGGACTCACCCAAAATCAATCAAAACACGCAAACAAATAGCAAAATGAACACAACGTTCCATTCAATCGCATATCGCATTGTCATACATTACAAAATATGCCTACCGGCAGAACTGTTACTAACACTATTCCGAGCCGACGATGATGCACCAGCATCCGGCGCTTCGGATGAATGCGATTATGCGGGTTCGATGGATAAGTCGTCACTGGCCCGCCATCGCCGCGGACGGGCTGCTCGACCTTGAAGTCGCGATCGGCGGCTCGGGTCGTTCGGTACGACCGTTTCCTGGTACGGAAGAAGGTCGCCCATCGCCCAAACACGCTCCGAGTACGCGGCGGCACGTTCCTGCAGCTTAAGAACTTCAGACAGATCCACCGCGCCAGACGATGAAGGATAACCACTCGTCACGTCGTCGAGGTCGAAGTCTTCGGGGAAGTGGGCGAGTCCCAGGCTCAGAGCCGTCGACGCTCCACGTCGGAAAGCCGACCGCGTCATGAACTCCACGACTGCGGGCGCCTTCTCCAAGTACTCCCACACCTCAACGAGGTCACTGGGAATAACCTCCGTGGGCGACATCTCTTGAAGGTAGGCGCGGATGCAAGTCGCCGACAGCGTCGCCGAGTCGACGAGCATGCTCACGCACTCCCTCGCATCAAGAGAACTCGCTTCTTCATGGCTACCAATCACATGGCCTGCTAGACGGAAACAGTTGTGAGCACCACGGAAACCACAAACAATACAACCACAAGACTGGGAAGACGCACTCACCGAGCAACGGGCGGGCGAGCCCCGTAATGAAGCTTTGAAGCGATGTCTTATCGTCCTGAAGCCCAACGATGAGGGCTTCCGACACCTTCCGGTCTTCTTCCGCGGCAGCAACGGCGGCCTTAGCTCGCCCGTTCGCCGAGCTCGCTTCTTCTTTCGCCTCCCGCAGTTCGCGCTCGAGGACGGCGATCCTTTGCTCAGCAGTGCTTAACGCAGATCTCGCCGTCGGCTACCGGCAAATAGGACAAGCTCTGGCGAGCCACCTCTCTGCAGCAATTGCAATTGCCTGAAGCTCCTTGTTTACTTCTTGGAGAGCGCCCAACTCCTTCTCAGCACGCTGCTTCGCAGCCAATCGCTCTGCCGACTCCAGTTGTAAACCCTGCAAAGTTTCAAAGTCAGTTCACACGAAAACAACTCAGTGCCCACCCGCTACAATTTAGCGGGCGCGCACTCGGGGACTGGCGGCTCGAAAATTACTCAGTGCCCACCCGCTACAATTTAGCGGGTGCGCACTCGGGGACTAGCGGCTCGAAAATTACTCAGTGCCCACCCGCTACAATTCAGCGGGTGCGCACTCGGGGACTGACGGCTCGAAAATTACTAAGTGCCCACCCACTACAATTTAGCGAGTACGCACTCGGGGACTGGACTCGAACGCACAAAACAAGTAACTATAAAGAATCAGGCCGCTGCAAAACACCGACCTGATCCTCGGACCGACTGAGGTACTGGATGGCCGCGCCAAGCATGCAGATTGCGCCCGTCCACGGACGCAAGCGCGGTGTGTGCCCGGCGTTGGTCAATCTCAGCGTCGGCGGTCTCGAGCGGGTTCGAGTCGCAGCCTCACTCGCCGTGGCCGCCTTGGTCATGAAGCGGGGAAGGTAGCACCGCCCAAAGGAGGAGCTTCTTCTTGGTCTAGGCAACGAAATGCCTCCTTCGTGACGCGGTAGCTTCCACAGGGCCCAGCCGGCGCGACCGCCGTGTCGTCGAGACGATTTGGCGATGTCATCGCCCTTGGCCTTCTTGCTGCCTTCCGTGGAAGCGGCGACCTCATCCACCTTCCTCTCTTACGGAAGGGTCTTCCTCGCTAATGGCGGAGGGCACCTTGGCCACCGTCGGGTGGCTCATCTTCTTCACTCGGTCCCACGCCGAGACAATTCAGGAAAAAACATTCAAAATACTAAAAGAAAGGCGGCCGAGTACACTCACTTGGCGACGGAATGAAACGCAGCCCCGTCTGAGGCCGGCGGTTTCTCCAGCTCGGGGCCAAGCGGCGAGCCCAGTTCCTGTGGCGCCAGGCCAGGATACGGACGGTTTCTTTGATGTTGAGGTAGCGGTTGGCGCCTCGGGCGCCGCGGAGATTTCCTTGCTAGGGGCTGCGACGGAGCCTCCTTGCGGCGAGACCGCCACGTTCGGGACCCCTTGCGGTGAAGTCGCCTCACGGAGCCTTCCTAGCCGGATATCGGCGCGAAGGGCGGGGCATCGAGGCCAGTGCCTCCATGGATGGTGCGTCTAGCGTGGTTGTTGCGGGCCGCCCCATCACCGGCGAGCTGGGCATCGGAGCTGCTCGAGGCCGTGGTGAGGCCATCTTCGCGGCTTCGTCCTCCTCCTTAGGGGGCCCTCGCCTCTTTCTCCTTCTTCTTCTTCGCGGGAGTGGCTCGACGGGCGAGGTGGTCTCGGGAGTTCCTCGTCATCATGACGCCGAGGCTCCTGCTCGCCTCGAGATCGCTACCGACGCGTTCGCTGGTCTTCGGACCGATGGGCGATCTCTCTTCGATTCGTCCTCGTCGTCCTCGTTGCCTTTGGCGGGGCGACTTCGCTTGTCTGGGCGGATGGCGGAGCTCGTCATCGGCGGGTGGGAGCCACCCTTCCACCACTTGGAATAGCTGCATTAAACATAGAACAAAGTTAGAATTACCGATGTTGCATATGCTACGACCGAATAAGATCAGTTATTACCGTTGGAGCCGGACGCGTGGTGTATGGAGGGAGCCCTGCGCATCCGTGTATGCCGCTGGGTGATCCTCTTGACGCCAGAGGTAGTCCTCCGGCTTCCACTCGGCGGCAGGCCTTCGTCGAGTCTTCTCGGCTGTGTCTTGGTACATGTAGTGCTCGCGTTAGGCGGAACGGGCAATCGCCGCAAGCCAACAGTTATGCAGGTTCACCGTCTGAGCCCCTTCTTCTTCGGACCGCGAATGGTCGGAGCATCTCGTCGACGACCATCCGCTGATCGTCGGGAAGCTTGGCGACACGGAGATTGCGGCTCGGAGCGGTCGGCCGAGTACCGTGGGATCGCCGCCTCGTCCTCGGTCGCCTCGGTCACATAAAACCAAGACTTTCGATCGCTGCTTTGGCGGCGGCATCAAGTCGAAGAAGGAGGCTTTGGATTTCAGCTGGAAGGTTAAGCGCCCGCGGCTAGCATTGGGTCCGCCTCCTCGCGGTGATCCGTCCATGGAACATATCTTGCCACAAGGGAAAATAGGGCGGCAGCCCAAGTAGCACTCGCGAGCATACAAAGATGGCGAGCTGCTCGATACTATGGGGACCCGGATCCGAGGGCTGGATCCGTAGTAGGCGCAGGCGCCGGAAGAACAGAAGTGGGAAACCCTAAACCCGCCGAGGTGACTAGTGAAGCAGATGAACTCTCTCGCTGGTTCGGGGTCGTTCTCGGCGGCGGGGATTCGCCACAGCCGGCCCGCGATTCCGGCCTCCTCGAAGGAGGCGATTCGCCTGGTGCACTTGGATCTACCCAAGGTTCGGTGGAGAGGGCCATGGTGAGGACTTGCTTGGAGGTCGGAGGATTGCGGGTCGGTCGCGAGATCAACGGGCGAAAGATGTGCGTACTCGGAAGAAATGGTGGGCGGTTGGCTTTCCGATGGCCAACCATTCCTCTTATATAGCGAAGCTGCCCGCCAAATTAGGGGCGTTACCGCGCGATGATTACGCGAAAGTTACCGTTAAGTTACCTTAACGGCTAGTTTGACCACGCCCGACGGTCCGCCTCGCCACTCGGCTCATTGAGTTATTCGAGGCGTGACCCGTTGGTTCGGTTCACCCAAAACGCGACTCGGTTGGCGGATTTTTCCTTCAGCAGAGCCCGCCGACGATTCGATGGATGCCAACTTGAAGCCATATACTCGATCGCCAGGCCACCCACGCCTAATCAACGACGGCCTCGGGGACTACCGATGGGGATATGCCTCTTGGGGTATCCTCGGGGACGTTCCGACCGCCCAAAGGTCGCGGCAGTGGGCCTGACAGAAGTGGATCAAAGCCCATCAGTACCAAAGCAGCGGAGGTCAAGGCGAGCAGTAGATAGGCCCAGTCGGTCTGAGTTAAACGATTGACAAAGTTGTAACCGAATCGGTTGAGATATGTAAACCCTAGGGGAGGTAAGCCTATATAAACCTCCCTAAGGGGTGAGTAGAGATATGTTCCCTGATACACCCAAGCAACTCGCCGCCTAGCCGCCGAGTTCGCCCATTGTAAACACCTCCATAATACAATCTAGCAGGACTAGGTCTTTACCCTCCGGGCGAACTCAGGTAAAACCTGTCTCCGCCCTCATCTCGCACCGCAGATGGCTGGCCGCCCTTGCCCTTCGTTCTACTACTCGCTGCCGATTGCAGCATCTGCCGTGGTCATTCCCACGACACCCATGCCAAACCTCTTTGCGACCATGCCGAGAGCATGCCCGTGCGCCACGCTCGACCAGCACCCATAGACCGCGCGCCACCCTCGCCGCTTACAAGGATGATCGCCAGCACCCCAGCACCCCGCCAGACATGCCCGTTCGCTGCTGCGCGGACCACGCGCGTTGTGCGCCATCAAAACCTCTATCGGACCCGCCTAGAGCGTCGAAGCATTCCGAACGATCAGCACCGCCCCACGCCTCACCATCGCGCCGTTGAGCTTCGCCAGGGAACATAGCACCGCCCCCTACCGTCGCCCATGCCGATAGCTGCTTGTGTCGTCGACCATGACGAGCTCAGCCCGCGCCCGTCGGTCCCCTCTGTTGGAATTATGCCCTAGAGGCAATAATAAAGATGTTATTATTATAATTCTTGTTCATGATAATGTTTATATTCCATGCTAGAATTGTATTAAGCGGAAACTTTAATACGTGTGTGGTTTGTGAACAACACCGTGTCCCTAGTATGCCTCTAAGGACTAGCTCATTGATTAATGATGGTTAAGGTTTCCTGACCATGGACATGAGTTGTCAATTAATAATGAGATCATATCATTGGGAGAATGATATGATGGACAAACCCAAACTAAGCGAAGCAATTAGATCGTGTCATCGTGTTCGTCTTTGCGAAGCTTTTCTTATGTCAAATATTGTATTCCTTAGACCATGAGATAATACAACTCCCTGGTATCGGAAGAAAGCTTTGAGGTCATCAAACGTCATCCTATGAGAGGGTGATCATAAAGGTGTCTCTCAGGTGATCGGAAAGTATCTGTTGGGTTGTATGTATCGAGATGGGATTTGTCCCTCCCAAGTCGGAGAGATATACTTCGGGCCCACTCGGTAATCGATATCAACACCGCTTGCAAGCATTTGGTTAAGGAGTTAATCACAAAGTGATATCGGATTGCGGAACGAGTAAAGTACTTGCTATGAATGAGATTGAACTAGGTATGACGGTACCGACGATCGAATCTCGGGCAAGTAAAATATCGCGAGACAAAGGGAATATATATATGGGATTGATTGAATCCTGGCATCGTATTTCATCCGATATGATCATCGATGAATGTGTGGGAGTCAATATGGGTTTCCATACCCCACCGTTGATTATTGATAGAAGATCATGTCTGCATATTCTCGAACCCGCAGGGTCACACACTTAACGTGTCTCGACGCTAGGATAGATTGGATAATTGGTTTATGAGTTTTTGTTCGGAGTCTCGGATGGGATCCGGGACATCACGAGAGGTTCCGGAGTGGTCCGGAGAATAAGATTCATATAAGGCAGTGCAGTTTTTGGAGTTTGGAATTGTTCCGGGTTAATCGGTATTGTACCGGAAGCTTCTAGAACCTTCCGGAAGGGGACCAACGTGGCCCCACCTTCCGGGAGGGGGCAAGGGCCTATGAGGGAGTGCCCTGGCCGCATTGGGTCAGGGGGCACAAGGCCCCATAGGGCCCAGCCAGCCAAGAGAGGTTTAAACTCGAGATAGAGCTTCTAGAAGGGGGGGTTTCCTTGCCCCCCACTCCTCCTCCTTGGGGCCGCCGGTTTGGGCTTGGGGGAGGGTATAGGGCTGCGCCCCCCCTCTATATAAAGAGGGGTGGGGGAGCACCAACCCCCTGCACCTTCCCCTCCAACCCTAGCCGCCCTGCTGCCCTCTCTCTCCTCCCATCGCTTGTAGGCGAGCCTGCTCTGAAATTCTCCACCAATTGCACCGCGCCGTCGCGTTGTAGATCCAACCCATCTCTCCACTATACTTGCTGGACCAAGGAAGGAGGAGACGTCGAGGTGCCGCACGTGTGCATCTCACGGAGGCATCGCCACTTGTGGTGCTAGATCGGATCGTATCGCGAGCAGGAGAAGCGAGTACGACTACATCACCCACGTTCATTTAACGCTGCCAGCGAATCTTCAAGGGTATGAAGATCTAATCCAATCTCTCGTTGTTTGCATCTCCTAGATTAGATCTTGGCTTCCTCGCTTGCATCCGTAGAAAATTTTGATTTACTATGCCGCCAAACCCTTCAGGGTATCGAGCTAGATCTATGTAGATGTGTTTCACGAGTAGAACGCAACATGGTTGTTGCGCAGCGTTGATGTTTTCTCGCTGCAAGCCTCTTGTTTGTGTTCTTCTTATGGCGCGGGATAGTGAGATTGAAGCGGTCCAGCCAACCTTACGCGACGTCGTCATGAGACCGCTCACGCTTGACGTGTGGCTTGTTCCACACATGCGGCCGGTGGATGCCGTTTCTCTCACTATAGTTGTCATGGGATTAACACCGGAGTTTGGCAACCATAATATCACCGTTGTGGCTTTCCGTAGGTAAGAATCGTTTAGCATCTACTCCCATAAGCCACGTAAAACATGCAACAACAAAGTAGAGGCGTCTAACTTGTTTTTGCAGGAGTGTTTTCGTGATATGGTATGGCCCAAGATGTGATGTGTATAATGTATGCGATGATCATGTTTTGTAATGTTTCACGACTTGCATGTCGATGAGTACACAACCGGCAGGAGACATATGGTTGTCTTTATAATTGTGTATGACCTGTGTGTCAACTTCTTATGCGCCATGTAATAGTTTCACTTTATCGCTAAGTAGTTAGCAATAGTTGTAGTTGCTATTCGTGGTGGAGGCAATCATGGTGGAGTGATGGAGATCATGCCAGAACGCACAAGATGGAGATCATTGCGCGAAGATTGGCTATACCATGTCACATAAAGTTATATGCATGTGATGTTTATCCTTTTATGTATCTTATCATGCTTAGATCGCGACGATAGCATTATAAGATGATTCCTCACTTAAAGATCAAGATAAAAACTGTGTTCTCCCCAAGTATGCACCGTTGCGAAAGTTCGTCGTGTCCAAGCATCACGTGATGATCGGGTGCTATAGACTCTACGCTCACATACAACGGGTGCAAGCCAGTTTTGCACACGCGGAAATACTTGGGTTTTACTTGACGAGCCTAGCATGTACAGACATGGCCTCGGAACACATGAACCGAAAGGTTAAGCATGAGTCATATGAATGATATGATCGACACTTCGTTGTCCACCATTGAAGCCACATCTCTTCTCGTGATGATCGGATTAGGTGTGGTGAATTTGGATCATGTTCACTAAACAACTTGAGGGATGTTGAATTTAGTGGGAGTTCATCTAGTAATTTGATTAAGTTGAACTATTTATCATGAACATAGTCTAAGTTGTACTTGCAAATACTGTAGATCACATGGCCAAGTCCAACTTCAACTTCAACGTTTTTGCTGAGAAGGAAAAGCTTAGAAACAATGGGTCTAACTTCACCAATAGGTTCCGCAATCTAAGAATCATTCTCTCTGGCAGTCAGAAGGACTATGTCCTTGGGAAAGCGTTAGGTAACCCCCCTGCTGCAATGGCAAGGTACCGATGAGAAAGCAGCTGTCGATCGGCAAAGATGATTATGGTGTGATTAAGAGCACCATGTTGTTTGCTATGGAACCGGAACTTAAAAATCATTTTGAAGACTATCCCGGGCCCTTTGAGATTCTCGAAGAGCTAAAAACCATGTTTCAGACTCAGGCCCGTTCTGAGAGATATGAGATCTCTGAGAAGTTCTTTAACTACAAGATGGAGGAAGGGAGTTCCGTTAGTGAGCACGCCATTAAGATGACAGGCTACACTCAACGCCTTGAGCAACTGGAATGCACGATTCTAGAGGAGCTCAAGATTGACAGGGTTCTGCAATCACTCCCTCCCAGCTACAAAAGGTTTGTAGTGACTCACAATCAGATTGGTTCCACTGATACGATCACCGAGCTCTTCGCAAAGCTGAAGGCCGCGGAAGTGGACATCAAAAAGGATAATCATGTGTTGATGGTCAACAAGCCCCCCACCTTCAAGAAAGGTAAGGGTGCAAGGAATCCCTTCAAGAAAGGCGGCGGCAAGCGCGTTGACCCTGCTGAGAAGAAGCTCAAGTCTGGTCCTAAACCGGACACTGAGTGCTTCTATTGCAAGGACAAGGGTCACTTTGGGCAATCGTCCGAAGTACTTAGCGGACAAGAAGTGGCACCATCAAAGGTATATTTGATATACATGTTATTGATGTTTTCCTTACTAGCCCTCGTTGTAGTGCACGGGTATTTGATACGGTTTAGTTGCTAATATTTGTAACTCAAACAGAGCTACGGAATGAGCGGCGACTTGCGAGGATGAGGAGGTGACGATGCGCGTTGGCAACGGATCAAGAGTTGATGTGATGGCGTCGGCACGCTCTCCTTAGTTTTACCTTCGGATTAGTTTTAAACCTTAATAAGTGTTATTATGTACTGCGTTGAGCATGAACATTATTTCTGGATCTTGTTTATTGCAAGACGGTTATTCATTTAAATCGGAGAATAATGGTTGTTCTATTTATATGAGTAACATCTTTTATGGTCATGCACCTATTGTGAATGGTTTATTTCTTCTAAATCTCGAAAGGGATGAAACACACATCCATAACATTGAGGCTAAGAGATGCAAAGTAGATAGTGATAATACTACTTATTTGTGGCAATCGCTCTAGGTCATATTGGTGTAAAGCGCATGAAGAAACTCCATTCTGATGGACTTTTGGAGTCTCTTGATTTTGAATCATTTGACACATGCGAACCATGCCTCATGGGCAAGATGATCAAAACCCCGTTCTCCGGTATGATGGAGCGAGCAACGGACTGGTTGGAAATCATATATACCGATGTATGCGGACCGATGAGTGTTTCGACGCGCGGTGGATATCGCTATTTTCTCACTTTTACCGATGACTTAAGTAGATATGGGTATATCTATTTAATGAAACATAAATCTGAAACGTTTGAAAAGTTCAAAGAATTTCAGAATGAAGTGGAGAACCATCGTAATAGAAAGATTAAGTTTCTACGATCCGATAGTGGAGGTGAATATTTGAGTTATGATTTTCTCACGCATCTTAAAGCAAGCGGAATTGTTTCGCAACTCACGCCACCCGGAACACCACAGCGCAATGGTGTGTCTGAACGCCGGAATCGAACCTTATTAGATATGGTCCGATCAATGATGTCTCTTACTAATTTGCCGTTATCATTTTGGGGTTATGCATTAGAAACCGTTGCATTTACTTTAAATAGGGCACCATCTAAATCCGTTGAGACGACACCGTATGAACTATGGTTTGGTGCTAAACCTAAGTTGTCGTTTCTTAAAGTTTGGGGATGCGAAGCTTACGTCAAGAAGTTGATGCCGGACAAGCTCGAACCCAAAGCGGAGAAATGCGTCTTCATAGGATACCCTAAGGAAACTATTGGGTATACCTTCTATCACAGAACCGAAGGCAAAGTGTTTGTCGCAAAGAACGATTCCTTTCTTGAGAAGGAGTTTCTCTCGAAAGAAGTGAGTGGGAGGAAAGTAGAGCTAGACGAGGTTATTGAACCTTCTCTTGAATTGGAGAGTAGTGCAGCACCTGAAATTGTTCCAAGGTCACCGCACCAACGATAGAGGAAGCTAATGACAAGGATCATGAAGCTTCGGACGATGCTGCTACTGAACGTCGCAGGTTGACAAGGTCGCGTGCCCCTCCTGAGTGGTACGGCAACCCTGTCTTGACTGTCTTGTTAGTAGAAGACAGTGAACCTACGAGCTATGAGGAAGCGATGATGATCCCAGACTTTGAGAAATGGCTAGAAGCCATGAAATCCGAATTGGGGTCCATGAGTGAAAACCAAGTATGGACTTTGGTGGACCCTCCTAGCGACCGAAAGGTCGTTGAGTGCAAATGGATTTTCAAGAAGAAAACGGACGCGGATGGTAATGTTACCGTCTATAAAGCACGGCTTGTCGCGAAAGGTTTTCGACAAGTTCAAGGTGTTGACTACGATGAGACTTTCTCTCCCGTAGTGATGTTTAAGTCCATTCGGATTTTATTAGCAATTGCTGCGTTTCATGATTATGAAATATGGCAGATGGATGTCAAGACTGCGTTCCTCAATGGCAACATTGATGAAGAGTTGTATATGATGCAACCCGAAGGTTTTGTCGATCCTAAGGATGCTGATAAAGTATGCAAACTTCAGCGTTCCATTTATGGACTGAAGCAAGCATCTCGGAGTTGGAACCTTCATTTTGATCAAGTGATCAAGAGCTTTGGATTTGTTCCAAATTTCTACGAAGCTTGTATCTACAAGAAAGTGAGTGGGAGCTCGGTGACGTTTCTGGTACTATATGTGGATGACATATTGATTATCGGAAATGACATCAACATGCTTAACGATGTGAAGAGTTATTTGAACAAGTGTTTTTCAATGAAAGACCTAGGTGAAGCTGCTTATGTATTGGGCATCAAAATCTATAGAGATAGACAAAGACGCCTGATAGCTTTAAGCCAGAGTACATACCTAGACAAAGTTCTGAAAAGGTTCAGAATGGATAAGGCAAAGAAAGGTTCAGTGCCTATGTTTTCAGGTAAGATATTGAGCAAGGCTCAGTGTCCAGCTACGGTAAATGATAGGGAAGCAATGAGCAAAGTGCCTTATGCCTTGGCCATAGGTTCTATCATGTATGCCATGCTGTGTACTAGACCGGATGTGTCCAATGCTCTTAGTTTGACGAGCAGATATCAAAGTGATCCAGGAGTGGAACACTGGACAGCCGTGAAGAACATCCTAAAGTACCTAAATAGGACTAAATAAATGTTCTTAGTCTATGGGGTGATGAACAACTCGTCGTAAAAGGTTATGTCGATGCTAGTTTTGACACCGACAAGGATGATTCTAAATCTCAGACAGGATACGAGTATATTTTGAATGGAGGAGCTGTGAGCTGGAGAAGCTGCAAGCAAAGCGTGATCCCGGGATCTACAGTAGAAGCGGAATACATGGCTGCTACAGAAGCGTCAAGTGAAGGAGTTTGGATCAGAAACTTCATCACTGAGCTTGGCGTGGTTCCAAGTGCATTGGACCCACTGGAGATATTGTGTGACAACACTGGCGCCATAGCACTCGCTAAGGAACCAAGATATCATCCAAAGACCAAGCATATCAACCGCAAGTTTCATATAATCCGAGATTATATAGCAGATGGAGATCTGAAGATTAGAAAAGTACATACAGATCTGAATGTCGCAGATCCATTGACTAAACCTCTTCCACGTGTAAAACATGATCAGCACCTTAGTGCCATGGGTGTGAGATTGTTGCCAGATGTAAACTAGATTATTGACTCTAGTGCAAGTGCGAGACTGTTGAAATTATGCCCTAGAGGCAATAATAAAGATGTTATTATTATAATTCTTGTTCATGATAATGTTTATATTCCATGCTAGAATTGTATTAAGCGGAAACTTTAATACTTGTGTGGTTTGTGAACAACACCGTGTCCCTAGTACGCCTCTAAGGACTAGCTCATTGATTAATGATGGTTAAGGTTTCCTGACCATGGACATGAGTTGTCAATTAATAATGAGATCATATCATTGGGAGAATGATATGGTGGACAGACCCAAACTAAGCGAAGAAATTAGATCGTGTCATCGTGTTCGTCTTTGCGAAGCTTTTCTTATCTCAAATATTGTATTCCTTAGACCATGAGATAATACAACTCCCTGGTATCGGAAGAAAGCTTTGAGGTCATCAAACGTCATCCTATGAGAGGGTGATCATAAAGGTGTCTTTCAGGTGATCGGAAAGTATCTGTTGGGTTGTATGTATCGAGATGGGATTTGTCCCTCCCAAGTCGGAGAGATATACTTCGGTCCCACTCGGTAATCGATATCAACACCGCTTGCAAGCATGTGGTTAAGGAGTTAATCACAAAGTGATATCGGATTACGAAACGAGTAAAGTACTTGCTGTGAACGAGATTGAACTAGGTATGACGGTACCAACGATCGAATCTCGGGCAAGTAAAATATCGCGAGACGAAGGGAATATATATATGGGATTGATTGAATCCTGGCATCGTGATTCATCCGATATGATCATCGATGAATGTGTGGGAGTCAATATGGGTTTCCGCACCCCGCTGATTATTGATAGAAGATCATGTCTGCATATTCTCGAACCCGCAGGGTCACACACTTAACGTGTCTCGACGCTAGGATAGATTGGATAATTGGTTTATGAGTTTCTGTTCGGAGTCTCGGATGGGATCCGGGACATCACGAGAGGTTCCGGAGTGGTCCGGAGAATAAGATTCATATAAGGCAGTGCAGTTTTTGGAGTTCGGAATTGTTCCGGGTTAATCAGTATTGTACCGGAAGCTTCTAGAACCTTCCGGAAGGGGACCAACGTGGCCCCACCTTCCGGGAGGGGGCATGTTCCTATGAGGGAGTGTCATGGCCGCATTGGGACAGGGGCACAAGGCCCCATAGGGCTCAGCCGGCCAAGAGAGGTTTAAACTCGAGATAGAGCTTCTAGAAGGGGGGGTTTCCTTGCCCCCCACTCCTCCTCCTTGGGGCCGCCGGTTTGGGCTTGGTGGAGGGGCTAGGGCTGCGCCCCCCTCTATATAAAGAGGGGTGGGGGCGCACCAACCCCCTACACCTTCCCCTCGAACCCTAGTCGCCCTGCTGCCCTCCTCTCTCCCTCTCGACTGCTTGTAGGCGGAGCCCTGCTGCAGAAATTCTCCACCAATTGCACCGCGCTGTCGCGTTGTAGATCCAACCCATCTCTCCACCATACTTGTTGGACCAAGGAAGGAGGAGGCGTCGAGGTGCCGCACGTGTGCATCTCACGGAGGCATCGCCACTTGTGGTGCTAGATCGGATCGGATCGCGAGGAGGAGGCGAAATCGACTACATCACCCACGCTCCGCTTAACGTTCATTGCAGCGAATCTTCAAGGGTATGAAGATCTAATCCAATCTCTCTCGTTGTTTGCAACTCCTAGATTAGATCTTGGCTTCCCTTTGTTCACATCCGTAGAAAATTTTGATTTACTATGCCGCGAAACCCTTCACCCTCTCGCCACTATAAATAGAGGCCTCCACCGCTCGTATTCGCCACACCAGTTCACTTCCCTCTCACCCAGAACCACCTCACCCCACTCCTGGAGCAAGGTGAGCAACGCATTGCCAGAATTTGGCCGGAGCCCGCCGCTGCTGGAGAAGAAGGGAGCCGTCGATTGGAGCCTCCCCAGGAGGAGCTGTCGGTACCAGGAGAACCGCCGTCATCAACTTTGTCGTTCGCCCCCATCGTCGACCCTCGCCTAAGCCCCAGTGAGCCTCCCACGACCCCACCTGCTGCGTTAGGGTTCTGTCTCGCCGGCGCTGCCCGACGTGGACGATGAGCCATAGCCGTTCGATTAGATTTAGATCGTGCGGCCTAGATCACCCCGTACCGCTTCGCCCCTCCCCGTCTCACTGACGCGTGAGGACAGTCACTTAACCAGCCCGCGTACACGCTGTGTGTAATGAGCCGGCCTAGTAAAACATCCCGCGCGACCCAACAATTCAAATTAAGCTTTATTCTTTTAATTTAAAACACAGTTCTGTACCTATATTCAAAAATCAACCCAGCTCGATTCACTAAACCAAAATGCATGAAACCAATTTTGCTAGAAAGGTACTGAAATGCTTAATCCAAGCCCGTTGGATTCAAATCATTTGGATCTGTGTATCAACCATGGTAAAAATAACAAGGCAGAAGCTTTTCTGCATTCAAACATTTTTCAAAATCCAACCATAAAAGATTTTGAGTAGATTCCAACTCTCAAAAATCACATTTGATCATACCTTTCAGAATATATAAAAACATATGGGTTTACTTGCAGAAATAATGTTCAAGTAATAAAAGAATGCCACATAGGAATTTCTAGTCATTTTATTTAATTAAAATAAAAAGGTTAAACGTGTGTGATTGCAACGAGTGCTTGAACGACTTCACCAACTATCAAGGCAAGTAGATGCTACCTTGTTCATGATATGGTCCTATTACTTTCATTGCATTTTTGTGTATTTTGTAGATGCATGTGTAGGATATTACTATCGCTATGCTATGTCCCATTATGTGGTAGGGCTTTCCTGTAGATGAGCCACCGTTGGTAGATGTGATTAGCCATGCTATGATGAACGAGGGCTGGGTTACATTACTGAAAGTTGGTTCTAAATGTGTTGGTTTGCGAAAACTAAAAACAACTTAATCAATGAATCTCCTGGGTGTGATGGGATTGATAATTTTTGGTGGTATCATTGCGAAAAGGCACCCAGGTATCAAAAGAAAATGATTGGCCTCTTTATTTTGTAGCTTACGTGTACAACCATGTGCCAATAATGAAATGGGCGGTTGGTTGGACTCAGTAGGTTGTGGTAGCTCGAACCCACGTATCCAGAGATGTAGAATTTTGGTAGGTTGGACCGGTGCGTGTCGGGTTTGGAAAGCTACTTCCCGAATGGTCCCTTCTTGGACTTCTCCCTATCATCACCCAATATGAGAGTGGTGGTACGAGCTAGGCTAGCCAAGTCACATGGGTAAAGTGTACTAACCCCTGCAGGGTGTATAAACTAATCGATTAGCCGTGTCTCCGGTTATGGACATCCGAGTTGCTTGATATTGATTTCATGACATGTTTCTCGCTCATTCTAATTTCCTAATTGATTTAATGTTGATGGGTTAACTTAATTGGGATCTTTTCAAAGAAAATCAAAAACTGTTTATGAAAGTAGGACAAAGGTATTTACAAATGCAAGCTAGCCACAGCTCCACTTTCCAAATATGCATGTAGATGTTAGTTCTATTGTCTCCTTTAATAGCTCTACTTGCCATACATTCCAAGTATTGACCCTTCAGGGCTGCTACGTTTTATGTTGCAGGATGTTCCGATTCTGAGTGACCGAATAGGTCGCGATACTCTACTCAACAATTGTTCGCCTGTGGCACAATTGAAGATGGAGCCTATCAATTGTTTATGTTTCCGTATGCTACTTGATATTGAGCTAGACTTGAGCTAAGCATTATTGTAATAATTGAAAATTCTGGATCAATTCGTTATTTATGATGCACTGTTAAATTTTTTGGTATTCATCTGTAATGTGTGTGCCAGTGAACCGATCCAGGGATTGGCACTATACACATGAACTCAGCCTTATCAGGCGAGGGTGTTACAAATATATTCATGCTATGGAAAAAATTTCTAAGTCTTTTGACTTGTGTTTTTGCTTAATAAAAACAACTAAGTGAATGAATCACCTGGGTGGAATGGTATGATAGTTTGTGTTGAGTGGTTACACAAGGCCCATGTCTATGGTTTACCTTGTGTATCACACTTGTGGAAAGACACCCAGGAACAAAGGTATTTGAGATATTTAGTGTTTAGAAGCTTCTAGTATAACCACATGGCATATGGGCTCTGCCTTGATCATATAGGTTGCAATAACTTAGCCATTTGGACAGTTGGTGGTAGGGTGATAGGTTGGAACGCGTCCATTTGGTATAAGGGAAGGCTTCTGAAAGGTCTCGTCTTGATGAATGTCAAGTCTTGTGGGGAAAGTGCACCACCTCTCGAGTAGGAAAAAATCTAAGTACTTAGCCGTGTCCCCAGCAATGGACAATTGAGCATCAAGACACTGAAGCTACCAAGAATCTCCTCATCCCAATTTCTAAGTTAAAATCTTGTGGTTGAACAAGGGTAAAGGTTCACCAATGTCTATTGGTGGTTCCTTGGGAGTTTTTGTCAAACAAAAACTTAGTGATTTTTCAACTGATAGGTAAAACCTATTTTGAGCAAAGCAAGCCTAAGCTACACATAGCCAAATTCATATAGATGTTAGAAGCTATTACTCTACTAAGGTATCACTTGCCAATACTATTCCAATGTATTGACCCACTGTGGCTGTAACTTGTGATGTTGCAGGATACTCTGATGAGGATTAGGGTTATGAGACTACACTCAACATGTTTGCCTGTGGCACATGAAGATGAAGACTTTACTTTATTTTGTTAAGTTGAACTCTTGCTCTAGCCTTTGGCTATGGAGTTGTAAAAGACTATGTTATCTCTGGAATGACGATGTAATAATGACCTTTGTTTTTGTGTACTTCATCTTAAACTGTGGATGCTAGCATTTGATCCAGGGACTAGCATTGCAATCACAGGGACCTTTACCTTTATAAAGGTGGGGTCTTACACAATATTCTCGGAATAGTACGGGACAAAAGCCTAAGTCAATATTTTTCCGTGGGGAACACGAAGCCAGAGTCCCTACATCGGGGGGATCTGAAGTTCTTCCCGGCACCCTACCGGAGGGGAGATCATCCCGGAGTCCTTCTTCTTCGGTATGATGCATGAGTAGTTCCACCTTAGACTATGGGTCCATGTAATAGCTAGATGTTTGTGTCTCCTCCTTTGTGCTTTCATGTATAGATCTTGTGAGCTCCGTTCATTATCAAGATCTAATCTATTTGTAATCATGCATGTTGTGTTTGCGAGTATTCGATGGATATTGAGATTACTGATACGTTGGAAAAGTATCTATAATTTTTGATGTTCCATGCTTGTTTAGTATCTACTTTGCTTTACTTGTCCACACTTTGAGGTTCTTTTTACACGTTTCCTGGTACTAACCTATTAACAAGTTGCAACAGTGCCAGATGCCTGTTTTCTGCTGTTTTTGGTTTCAGAAAAGTTAGTAAAGAAATATTCTCGGAATTGGACGGGACAAACATCAAAGTCAATTACTTTCCGTGGGGAAAAAGAAGTCCAGAGGAGAGCTGGAGGGCCCGTCCAGGGGGGCCAGACCCACCCCAGGCGCGGGGGCAGGTGGGCTCGCGCCTGGCTAGGTTTGGTGGCCCTGGCCGCCTCCCGGTCTCGCCCCTTCGCCTATAAGAAGCCCCCGATGCAGAAACCCTGAGTACCCGATCAGAAATCCACGAAACCGTCTGTAGCCGCCGCCACCATCGTCCCTAGATTGGGGGGTCTGAATTTCTTCCCGGCACCCTGCCGGAGGGTAAATCATCCCGGAGGCTATGATTCGTGAGTAGTTCCACCTTGGACTATGGGTCCATGTAGTAGCTAGATGGTTGTATATCCTCCTTTGTGCTTTCATGTATAGATCTTGTGAGCTCCGTTCATGATCAATATCTAATCTATTTGTAATCATGCATGTTGTGTTTGTGGGGATCCGATGGATATTGAGATTATTATGTTGGTTTGATTAATGGTTTTATCTTTATGATTCTATCATGTCTGTGTTGTTTGTGATCTTGCATGATCGTCGTTGCTAGTGATTATCTTGGCCAAGTAGTTGCTAGTGACTCCAAGAGGGGGTATTTATGCTCGATAGTGGGTTCATGCCTCTAGTTTCCAAGGGAAGTGACAGAAATCTCTTCGGTTGTAGATGTGTTGTTGCTACTAGGGAGAAAACAACGGTCTCTTGTTCATGGAACATGTGGACTATTTACCTTACACACTTTGCTTAAAGCAGTTGTTTGTTTCTTGCAACTTAATACTAGAGGGGGTTCGGATGATAACCTGAAGGTGGACTTCTAGTCATAGATGCAGTTGGATGACGGTCTATGTATATTGTTGTATTGCCCAATCAGCCTCATAGGATCTTTCTGGCTAGTAATTGCATTGTTATTGTAGGGTTTCGTAGCATGGAAAACAAAAATTTTCTATCGCATACAAACAAACAAGCCAAGATCTATCTACTAGATTGTAGCAACGAGTCGATGGAATAACTTACCCTCGAAGATTCCAAAGTGTTTAACGAGAGCGGATTCTCGTGGGTGATGTAGTCGTACTCTTCCCGATCTCAAGATCATGTAGACGATCCTTCCGGCGCTGCGTTCCGGCAGCGCTTCCGCAGTCGGTCACACGTTCGGTACTCGACGAAGACCTTCCTCTCCCTTGTTCCAGCAGGCAGCGGAGGTTGTAGCACTCTCCTCGCGATTCCGGCAACTGGCGTGGTACCTAAGTAGAGGGAGATCCGAGCTTCGCCTTAAGCGGAGCGAGTATGGTGGAGTATGAGAGAGCTATTAGTGGTCTAGGGTTTAGACACACCAATTAGAAGGCTCTAAACCAAGGCTAGGGCAATTAGAAGCTCTAAACCAAACGGCTCTAAACCGGAGGCTTTGGCTAGGGTTTAGATTAGAGGATAGGAACTTGTGTGTCTAGAGGAGGGGCCCTGCCCTCCTTTTATAGGTGGGAGGTGCGGAGGGAGGGAGTCCCTACAACTCGGCCTTGGGTGGCGCCGGCTTGGAGGAGGACTCCTCCCAAGTCGGTTTCAACCTCTTCCTTCCTCTTTCCCTCGGTTCTGTTTTAGCTGTTTGACTTTCAAAGCCGTTTGACTTTTCAGTTTGGGATTCAATTTAATCCTTTATTTGGAACAGCGAGAACACTTAGTACATGATGCAATCATTCCAATATGCAATGACACATTCATGTACCCCTTCCTCCGGAGTGCTTGGGACATTAGGAACCTTCTAGAACATTCCCGATGAAAACAGGAATCATTTCTGAACTCGAAGCGGGACTTTCCTTATATTAATCTTATTCTCCGGACCATTCCGGATCACCTCGTGATATCCCGGATCCCATCCGAGACTTCGAACAACATTCGGTCTCTTTCTCATAATACCATAACTACTCAAACAACGTCGAATCCTTAAGTGTGTCTCCCTACGGTTCGTGAATTATGCGGACATGATCGAGACACTTCTCCGAACAATAACCAATAGAGGAATCTGGAAATTCATATGTCTCCCACATATTTCTACGATTACTTTGCGATCGAATGAACCACTTACATACGATACCAATTTCCCTTTGTCTCACGATAGTTTACTTATCCGAGGTTATGATCGTCGGTATCTCTGCATACCTAGTTCAACCTCGTTACCGACAAGTACTCTTTTCTCGTTCCCATGATATGTGATCCCTTGTGAGCCAGTCACATGCTTGCAAGCTAATTGGATGACATTCCACCGAGGGCCCGAGTATATCTATCCGTCATATGGATGGACAAATCCCACTCTTGATCCATGTGTTTCAACCAATACTTTCCGAACACTCAATGCCACCTTTATAGCCACCCAGTTATGGTGTGGTGTTTGATGTCATCAAAGCATCCATCCGGTAAAGGTGATATGCATGATCTCATGGTCGAAGGAATTAGGTTACTATGTATCAGAAAGCATATAGCAATTGAACTATTGAAATGACTTGATCTTTATGCTACGCTTATCTATAGGAGTATGTCCACCATATCATTCTCCTAACGATACGATCTTGTTGTTGATAACATCTCAATGTTCATGATAGGGAAACCACAATCATTAATCAACCAACAAGCTAGTGAAGTATAGAGGCTATACTAGGGACTTCAAATTAAGTTTACAAATCACACAAGTATCAATGTTTCCTTGTCAATACTATTATAGCATGATTGTAAACATTTATCATAAACACAAAGATATAATAATAACTACATTTATTATTGCCTCTAGGGCATATCTCCAACAGTCTCCCACTTGCACTAGAGTCATCTAATCTAGATTACATGGTAATATACCGAACACCCATGGCAGTTTGGTGTTGGTCATGTTTTGCCCTCGGGAGAGGTTTAGTCAACGGATCCGCCACATTCAGATCTGTGTGTACTTTGCAAATCTTTATATCCCCATCCTGGATATGTTCTCGAATAGCATGAAAACGCAGCTTGATGTGCTTCAGCTTCTTGTGTGACCTTGGTTCTTGCGCATTGGCTATGGCGCCCATGTTATCACAGTAGATAGACATTGGGTCCAGCGCACTAGGAACCACACCACTACTGTAATGAACTCTTTCATCCATATCGCTTCTTGTGAAGCCTCGGCAACCATGTATTCCGATTCAGTTGAAGATCTCGCCACAACGCTTTGCTTTGCACTCCTCCAGCTAACTGCTGCACCATTCAAAATAAATACGTATCCAGATTGTGATTTAGAATCATCCGGATCGGTGTTCCAACTAGCATCGGTGTAACCGTTAACAACGAGCTGTTCATCACCTCCATAAGAAAGAACCATATCCTTAGTTCTTCTCAAGTACTTAAGGATGTTTTTTACCGCTGTCCAATGATCCACTCCTGGATCACTTTGATATCTGCTAGTTAAACTAACAGCATATGCAATGTCGGGTCTAGTACATAGCATGGCATACATTAGAGATCCTATGGCTGAGGCATAGGGAGTCTTACTCATCCTTTCTCTATCTTCTGCCGATGTCGGACTTTGAGTTTTACTCAAGGTCGTAGCAACATGGGCAAGCACCCTTTCTTGCTTTCTTCCATTCCAAACCTCTTTAGAACTTTGTCCAAATATGTACTCTATGACAATGATATTTGGCGTTCCGATCTATCTCTATAAATCTTTATGCCTAATATGTAAGCTGCTTCGCCAAGATCCTTCATTGAAAAACTATTATTCAAATATTCCTTGACACTATTAAGAAGGTCTACATCATTCCCAATCAACAATATGTCATCCACATATAGTATTAAGAATGCTACAGAGCTCCCACTCACTTTCTTGTAAATACAAGCTTCTCCATAAGTTTGTATAAAACCAAAACTTTCGATCACCTTATCAAAACGTTGATTCCAACTTCGGGATGCTTGCTTCAATCCATAGATGGACCGTTGAAGTTTGCATACCTTGTTAGCATCTTTAGGATCGACAAAACCTTTGGGTTGCATCATATACAACTCTTCATCAATATCTCCATTGAGGAATGTTGTTTTGACATCCATCTGCCATATCTCATAATCATAATATGCAGCGATTGCTAACATAATCCTCACAGACTTTAGCTTCGCTACTGGTGAGAAAGTCTCATCGTAGTCAACTCCTTGAATTTGTCGAAACCCTTTTGCGACAAGTCGAGCTTTATAGACAGTAACATTACCATCAGCATCTGTTTTCTTCTTGAAAATCCATTTGTTCTCGACAGCCTTTCGGCCATCCGGTAAGTCCACCAAAGTCCATACTTGGTTTTCGTACATGGATCCAATCTCGGATTTCATGGCTTCTTGCCATTTATTGGAATCTGGGCTCATCATCGCTTCCTCATATGTCTCGGGGTCATCGGTGTTGTCCACCAACATGACACTCATAACGGGATCATACCAATCTGGAGTGGTACGAGTTCTTGTTGACCTCTGAGGCTCTGTAGCAACTTCAACCGAAGTTTCATGATCACCATCATTAGCTTCCTCTCTTATTGGTGCAGGCACCACAGGAACTTCTTCCGTCTTTGCGCTACTCACAATTTCGAGAGAAGGTTCGACAACCTCGTCGAGTTCTACTTTCCTTCAGTCACTTCTTTCGAGAGAAATTCCTTTTCTAGAAAGGATCCATTCTTAACGAAGATTTTGCCTTGGATCTATGATAGAAGGTATACCCAATAGTTTCCTTCGGGTATCCTATGAAGACGCATTTTTCCGCTTTGGGTTCAAGCTTGTCCGGCTGTAACTTCTTTACATAGGCTTCGCATCCCCAAACTTTAAGGAACGACAATCTAGGTTTCTTCCCAAACCATAATTCATACGGTGTCGTTTCAACGGATTTAGACGGTGCCCTATTTAAAGTGAATGCGGCTGTTTCTAACGCATAACCCCAAAATGATAGCGGTAAATCTGTAAGTGACATCATAGACCGAACCATATCTAAGAGAGTTCGATTACGACGTTCGGACACACCATTACGCTATGGTGTTCCCGGCGGTGTCAACGGTGAAAGTATTCCGCATTTCTTCAAATGCTCGCCAAACTCGTAACTTAGATATTCACCTCCACGATCAGAACGTAGAAATTTAATCTTATTGTTACGTTGATTCTCTACCTCACTTTGAAACTTCTCGAAAGTTTCGGATTTATGTTTCATGAAATAGATATACCCATATCTACTCAAGTCATCCGTGAAGGTAAGAACATAACTATAACCACCGCGCGATGCTACACTCATTGGATGTAACACCCTCAGAATCGGACCTATGCAAGTTTGAGCAAAATTCGTCAAACCCGCATAGAAACGATTCAAAGGTGCCCACCAGGCACTTTCGTGCGGGTGGAAAACGAAGTAATAACATTACACAACAGTCCTCGATGGGACCCACAGAACAGATATATAACAGCGACTCAAAGAGTCAAGAATACAGATATATTATACAAAGATCCAAATCACCTTGAAAATGATAGAGCGTCCGACTACGGACAAGATGCAAATGGGGCTAAGAGCCCTGAAGAATAAAAAATGGCGCCCATAACCCTGCCCAAAGCGAAGGGTAAACCTAACCTCGACGCCGATCAAAAAAAAAAAAAAAAGGTGCCAAACAAAGGGCAAAGGGAAAAGAAGGAGCGCCCGATCGAGGCCAGATTACGGCGAGGCTAGAGAAGAATTCGCCAGCCATAGGTATGGTATGTAGGAAGCGGTGGGCAAGATGGCAAACAACAACACCTAGAGAGATACAGGCGAAGATCGAGAGAGGATAAGGATGACCTAACCGGACCCAACATGAAGCTATCACCAAACACACCCATCCTGGTGTTTCCCCCTCGAGACCAAACGAGGAAGTCAACCGAGGAACTCACACAGTTGGCAGTTTTACTTATTTGGTTATCGTTGCAGCAATTACTAGTCAGGTATAGATGACCGTCCTGATAAAGTAAGGAGTGGGCCCTTTTAGTTAATCATTCCGTTGTAGTTGCAGCAATTACTAAGCAGATACAGATAGCATGATATAAACCCAAAACCCAGCAGTTGTTGGTACTTTTATTCAGCCATTTCGTTGTAGTTGCAATACTTACTAGTCGATACAATTGCATAGCGACAACCAAACAAGCAATTGTGGGCAGTATTAATTAGCCATTCCATTATAGTGAAGCTGATTACTAGTCATTATAAGTCAAATTTATAGCATAAACTTTAGTTATGCTTGTCTATGATCGAGATCTTTGGCTCCAAGTCGTCCATATCCACGGACACGGCTTTGAAAGTTTTACCTAGGTGCACCAATAGCAACACACGCTCGATCAACCTCGGAAAACCAAATCAAAACCCAACGAGGCTTTCACCTGAACAATCACAGGATTCAGAAATATTTCAGGGGCCACCCTTGGAGTACACCATAGCAGTAAGCTAGCTCGAGACAGACCCCAAAGTTTTTGGGGCGGTAACGATGGCAGTCCCCAAGCGGGGCTGTCGATACCACGTAACGGGTCACAAATCCTAAGCGATGCAGTGTGCTCCTCGCACAATCGTAAATAAAGCAGTAGCATGGCATAAGTACAGGATAGTAAAACACCTCAAACTAGTTTGTGGCCCCGAAATAAGAATGAATCAAGCTCGCTCGGGGGTCCCATATACCTCCGGATGTGGATAGCGCGATAAATCAAGGAACAGTATCAAGTACTCGGTCTTACGGGACACAAGTGGGCGTTCGGAAACCAAATATTTTCTATCACCCACCGATGCCTCTGCTTATTCAATTTTAGTTGTTAAACAGAAATTAAAGTGATGAAAAGTAAAACTAGAATCATCTCCAACTTCAACATGCGGCAATACATCAGCAACTGTGGCATATGACGACACACATCAGCACTTGAGCAAGCAACTACGACGCGCAAGTCCAACTATCTACCAAACAACAGGTAATAGGGTGTGTCCAAGGCAATATAGGCTGCACGGTAATCACAGGTACGGAAACTAAAGCATCGCAACACGTATAGCAATAGATCAACAGAGGGAATAAATACTATAAAAGCAAGATAGGTAGAAAAGGGAGATGCTCACGAAAACATTGCAAGGATCAACCGAAGATCGGGGCGCAGCTCACAACATCTCATCGTCCTATCCGGGAAGAAGCAAAACACTAAAAGGAACAAACAATGCAGCAATTACAACTAATGCGGAAGAATCAGCATGATCATGATATGATGTATGACATGGCAAGTTAATGATACAACTATGTAGAAAAGGGATTCAGGGTAAAACACATTGATGGTTCAACATTCGTGAGGCACTATTAATAATAAACATTTAGCTCCCACTTTTATTTATCATGTTTTCCTTGCATAAACAATACTGATTATAACTGCTCTTAACACATGATGCAAAAGATAACATGGATAGCATAAACAGAAAGGTCTCGTCGAGCTGATCATTTTAGACATATCATTTGCTTAATTTGGAATTATAAAACAAAAGTTATTAATTATCGAAAATCCAGTGGCATTGGTGGTAATTAACATAAACTTGGAATTTTACTTGTGCAAAATACAAAATGGATGGCATATTTGGAATCCTCTCATTTTTCTGATATCCAAACATATATTACTTGTTCAATTTGGATTTACAAATAAAAAGTTATTTAAAACTGAATAGAATTTGAATTTTGAATTTATTTAAACAGGTTTTGAATTTAAAACAGTCCCTGAACGTTTTCTACTCAGACTGACCCAGCTCTGGTCACCGACAGGTGGGGCAGAGGTTCTCGCCCCTGACGCCAAACTGGGAACATACAGGACTGCGGGTTGAATCCTGGAAACGCCAGGAGCCTATTTGCAAAATTGCAACAGACGCTGACAAGGGGCCAGGCTGGACCGCGGGTTGGCGAGGCAAAAAGGGTAGGGGGTTATGTGCAAAACGACATGCGGGCACTGTGGATCTTCCCTGCTGGCGAATCTGCACGCCTGACAGAGGGAAAAAGGCGCGCCAGGCGACCTCGCGATGAGCGACGCCATGAGGGCGGCTACCACCGGGCACAGGGAGGTGTTAGGAGGGGGCTAAGCGGCTAGGTGAGCTGGTGCGCGACGCGGCGACGCAGAGGACGCGCGCGCACGCAACGCACGCAGAACGTTCGACGCAGGGACCGCGCAACCCAGGAAACGACTCAGGGGGGGGGAAGATGTATGGGATACTCGTGTGCTCACCGCGGGCGTGCCGGTGTGGTCGACGTGGCGCAGAAGCGGCGATGAGGGCTGGCGACAGCGCTAGGGTTTCTCGGTATGGCGGTCTTGGCGGTCCGTCTCTCCTCTCGACGGCGTCTTGTGAGCGTGGTGTAGGGGCTCGTCTGGTTCTCCTCGACCACTTGCAGCAACACTCCACCGGGTAGATCGACGGGGGCAGGGGTGGACGGCGGTGTGTGGCGAGGGGGAAGCTTGGGTTGGTGGAGAAGGAGGCAGAGGAGGGGAGCGGGGCAGGGACCTAGGGGCGGATCTGGGGCGCGCTGAGAGGGGGTGAGAGGGGATAAGAACGCCAGGGGGAGGAGGCTAGCGTGGGGGAGGGGGTAGCTGGCAGGGTGGCGTCGGCCACCTCCTGTTCACGTGCTCGCACGGCCAGGCCAGGCAAGGCAGGGCACCAGGGGGGTCTGGCAGGTGGGGTAGGGCGGCTAGGGAGGCAGGCAAGTGGGCCAGGGAGCGTGGGCAGGTGAGGTAGAGAGGGTGAGCAAAAAGGGGAAGGGGAGAGGGATGGCATCGGCCTAGGGCTAGGGTTAGGGTGCTCCTTGGACGTGTGGGCAGCTAGGTGGGGCCAGCAGGTGGATAGGGGTGTGGCGAGCTGGGGCAGGGCTTGGTGATCAAGCAAGGAGGCTAGATGGGAGGGTAGATGGGGTTTGGTTTAGAGGAAAGGGTAGTTTAGGGTTTAGATTAGATGTAGATAAGGGTTTTAGCTAGGATGGGGTATGGGGTAGAGGTTAGGGAGAGCTAGGATAGAGGATTAGAGAGAGAGGGGTAGCTTAGGGTTTTGAATCATGCATGCTCCATTCAAAGACAAAGCAAGACCAAAAAGAAAAGAGATAGGAAGGGGGTAGGGGTTTAGGCCTAAGCACACCCACATGATCACATGTGCATGCAAGGATGGGGATGGTGATTAGGGTAGGTTTAGATTGAGAGGAGGGGAAGGATAGTTGCTAGGGTTATCTTGGCAAGATCAACTCATGCACTAGACAAGCTCTAACAAGACCAAGCCTGGGAAAAGAGGGAAAGGAGGTGATAGCAATAACACACAAGCAAGCTATAAAATGCTCAAGCAATGCACCATATCACATGCAACATTTTAAAATATGATCCATGCAATGTTTGATATGATTCTCAAATGCAATGTGGTATGATGACATGAGCATGTGGTCATGAGGATGCAATGCACCAAAACAACGCGATTTTCTAGTAGTGGTTTTTGCGGGATGCCACAATTCGACACCACTAACAATGGATCTCGCCCTCGAGATCCGCCTCATGTTACCGGAAGGAAGGTCGGCGATCTGATCCTTCGCGCTTCGTGTAGATCCTCGCGACACCACTAACAAGAGGTCGTTGTCCGTGAGCGCCGAGAGAACACTCCGGGGACAAAAGGTCGAAGGTAGGGGTATCAACAAATAAAGCCACCTCTAACTTCGGTGGGAAGAGGGAATCGATGCATTCTCGTCCACTTCAATGTACAAAAGCGAATAGAAGGGGTAGTCGACATGGGGGCCAATCCATCACGCACCCAAACTATTACTCCGCACAATCAGTAGAAAAGAATACAACCATTCTCGGAATCAGACTGAAGATCTTGACAAGCGAGGTTCGGAAACAAAGGAGTGACGCAGTCTCTGCATCGGATCTGGCGTAGATGATGTCGTCGCGTCGGAAAACACCGGAAGGCACAAACAAGGAACAAAGAATGATACCACAGCAGACGGAGGATTGCTCAGGCATCTTGAACACCGGATGATAGAACTCCGTTATCAGAGGAGGAAGCGAAACCCTGAAGGGACGACGGAAACCCAACCACGAGAATTCCTGGACTCGAAGAAAGAGACGAGATCGGATTCAAACACGTAGGGGTAAGAGGGGAACAGCAGAGGGGTAAGGAGTAAAATCAGACCTAATCAGAACTATCCAACCGATTTTGCGAAAATAATTTGGACACTCTACTTCGGCCGTTAGCTAGGTTATCCTACAGGCTGGACTTGTGGGGTATCGCAACTGCTGAGCTCTGATACCACTCTGTAACACCCTCAGAATCGGACCTATGCAAGTTTGAGCAAAATTTGTCAAACCCGCATAGAAACGATTCAAAGGTGCCCACCAGGCACTTTCGTGCGGGTGGAAAACGAAGTAATAACATTACACAACAGTCCTCGATGGGACCCACAGAACAGATATATAACAGCGACTCAAAGAGTCAAGAATACAGATATATTATACAAAGATCCAAATCACCTTGAAAATGATAGAGCGTCCGACTACGGACAAGATGCAAATGGGGCTAAGAGCCACGAAGAATAACCAATGGCGTCCATAACCACCTGTGCCAAGCGGAAGGTTAACCCTGCTATCGACGTCGATTTCAAACCGGCTTAAACAAAGGGGTGCCGACAAAGGGCAAAGGGAAAAGAAGGAGCGTCAAGATCTGAGGCCAAGCACGGCGAGGCTAGACCAGGGTCCTCGCCTACATAGGTATGGTGGATCGAGCGGCGTGACATGCACTAAACAACCTATAGAGACTCGATACAGCAGGCGGAGATCGAGAGAGGATAAGGATGACCTAACCGGATCCAACATGAAGCTATCACCAAACAAACCCATCCTGGTGTTTCCCCCTCGAGACCAAACGAGGAAGTCAACCGAGGAACTCACACAGTTGGCAGTTTTACTTATTTGGTTATCGTTGCAGCAATTACTAGTCAGGTATAGATGATCGTCACGATAAAGTAAGCGATGGGCCCTTTTAGTTAATCATTCCGTTGTAGTTGCAGCAATTACTAAGCGGTCTGAGATAGCATGATATAAACCCAAAACCAGCTTGTTGGTACTTTTATTCAGCCATTTCGTTGTAGTTGCAATACTTACTAGTCGATACAATTGCATAGCGACAACCAAACAAGCAATTGTGGGCAGTGATTAATTAGCCATTCCATTATAGTGAAGCTGATTACTAGTCATTATAAGTCAAATTTATAGCATAAACTTTAGTTATGCTTGTCTATGATCGAGATCTTGCTCCAAGTCGTCCATATCCGCGGACACGGCTTTGGAAAGTTTTACCCGGCCGGTGCACCAATAGCAACACACGCTCGATCAACCTCGGAAAACCAAATCAAAACCCAACGAGGCTTTCACGGTGAACAATCACAGGATTCAGAAATATTTCAGGGGCCACCCTTGAGTACCGCAACAAAGTAAGCTAGCTCGAGACGGACCCCAAAGTTTGTGGGCCGGCATGGCAACAAAGGTCCCCAAACGGGACCTCGATACCACGTAAACGGGTCACAAATCCTAAACAGTACAGTGTGCTCCTCGCACAATCGTAAATAAAGCAGTAGCATGGCATAAGTACAGGATAGTAAAAACACCTCAAACTAGTTTGTGGCCCCCAGAAATAAGAATGAATCAAGCTCTGGCTCAGGGGGGTCCCATATACCTCCCGGATGTGGATAGCGCGATAAATCAAGGAACAGGTATCAAGTACTCGGGGTCTTACGGGACACAAGTGGGCGTTCGGAAACCAAATATTTTCTATCACCCACCGATGCCTCTGCTTATTCAATTTTAGTTGTTAAACAGAAATTAAAGTGATGAAAAGTAAAACTAGAATCATCTCCAACTTCAACATGCGGCAATACATCAGCAACTGTGGCATATGACGACACACATCAGCACTTGAGCAAGCAACTACGACGCGCAAGTCCAACTATCTACCAAACAACAGGTAATAGGGTGTGTCCAAGGCAATATAGGGCTGCACGGTAATCACAGGTACGGAAACTAAAGCATCGCAACACAGATAGCAATAGATCAACAGGAGGGAATAAATACTATAAAAGCAAGATAGGTAGAAAAGGGGGAGATGCTCGCCTGAAAACATTGCCGAAGGATCAACCGAAGATCGGGGCGCAGCTCACAACATCTCATCGTCCTATCCGGGAAGAAGCAAAACACTAAAAGGAACAAACAATGCAGCAATTACAACTAATGCGGAAGAATCAGCATGATCATGATATGATGTATGACATGGCAAGTTAATGATACAACTATGTAGAAAAGGGATTCAGGGTAAAACACATTGATGGTTCAACATTCGTGAGGCACTATTAATAATAAACATTTAGCTCCCACTTTTATTTATCATGTTTTCCTTGCATAAACAATACTGATTATAACTGCTCTTAACACATGATGCAAAAGATAACATGGATAGCATAAACAGAAAGGTCTCGTCGAGCTGATCATTTTAGACATATCATTTGCTTAATTTGGAATTATAAAACAAAAGTTATTAATTATCGAAAATCCAGTGGCATTGGTGGTAATTAACATAAACTTGGAATTTTACTTGTGCAAAATACAAAATGGATGGCATATTTGGAATCCTCTCATTTTTCTGATATCCAAACATATATTACTTGTTCAATTTGGATTTACAAATAAAAGTTATTTAAAACGAATAGAATTTGAATTTTGAATTTATTTAAACAGTTTTGAATTTAAAACAGTCCTGAACGTTTTCTCAGACCCAGCTCTGGTCACAGGTGGGGCCGGGGTTCTCAGCCCACACGCCAGTGCCTGGAACATACTGAGACTGCGGGTTGAATCACAGAAGCATGAGAGCCTATTTGCAAAATTGCAACAGACGCTGACAAGGGGCCAGGCTGGACCGCGGGTTGGCGAGGCAAAAAGGGTAGGGGGTTATGTGCAAAACGACATGCGGGCACTGTGGATCTTCCCCTGCTGGCGAACTGCACACGCACGCCTGTGATGAGGGAAAAAGGGCGCGCAGGCTCGACCTTGACCGCGACCCAGCGCCAGGGCGGTACCACGGCTAGGCACGGGAGGTGTTAGGAGGGCTAAGCGGCTAGGTGAGCTGGTGCTTGCGACAGCGACGCGAAGGACGCCTAGCAGAGCGTTCGGCCGAGGACCGCGCAACCCAGGAAACGACTCAGGGGGGGAAGATGTATGGGATACTCGTGTGCTCACCGCGGGCGTGCCGGTGTGGTCGACGTGGCGCGGGGAGCAGGCGATCGGCGATGAGGCTGGCGACGGCGAGCGCTAGGGTTTCCTCGGGGCGCTGGCAGTCTTGCGGTCCGTCTCTCCTCGGCAGCGTCTTGCAGCGTGGTGTAGGGGCTCGTCTGGTTCTCCTCGACCACTTACAGCAACACTCCACCGGGTAGATCGACGGGGCAGGGGTGGACGGCGGTGTGTGGCGAGGGGGAAGCTTGGGTTGGTGGAGAAGGAGGCAGAGGAGGGAAGCGGGGCAGGGACCTAGGGGCGGATCTGGGGCGCGCTGAGAGGGGGTGAGAGGGATAAACGCCCGAGGAGGCTAGCGTGGGAGGGGTGGTGGCGGGGTGGCCACCTCCTGTTCACGTGCTCGCACGGCCAGGCCAGGCAAGGCAGGGCACCAGGGGGGTCTGGCAGGTGGGGTAGGGCGGCTAGGGAGGCAGGCAAGTGGGCCAGGGAGCGTGGGCAGGTGAGGTAGAGAGGGTGAGCAAAAAGGGGAAGGGGAGAGGGATGGCATCGGCCTAGGGCTAGGGTTAGGGTGCTCCTTGGACGTGTGGGCAGCTAGGTGGGGCCAGCAGGTGGATAGGGGTGTGGCGAGCTGGGGCAGGGCTTGGTGATCAAGCAAGGAGGCTAGATGGGAGGGTAGATGGGGTTTGGTTTAGAGGAAAGGGTAGTTTAGGGTTTAGATTAGATGTAGATAAGGGTTTTAGCTAGGATGGGGTATGGGGTAGAGGTTAGGGAGAGCTAGGATAGAGGATTAGAGAGAGAGGGGTAGCTTAGGGTTTTGAATCATGCATGCTCCATTCAAAGACCAAGCAAGACCAAAAAGAAAAGAGATAGGAAGGAGGTAGGGGTTTAGGCCTAAGCACACCCACATGATCACATGTGCATGCAAGGATGGGGATGGTGATTAGGGTAGGTTTAGATTGAGAGGAGGGGAAGGATAGTTGCTAGGGTTATCTTGGCAAGATCAACTCATGCACTAGACAAGCTCTAACAAGACCAAGCCTGGGAAAAGAGGGAAAGGAGGTGATAGCAATAACACACAAGCAAGCTATAAAATGCTCAAGCAATGCACCATATCACATGCAACATTTTAAAATATGATCCATGCAATGTTTGATATGATTCTCAAATGCAATGTGGTATGATGACATGAGCATGTGGTCATGAGGATGCAATGCACCAAAACAACGCGATTTTCTAGTAGTGGTTTTTGCGGGATGCCACATTGGACCACACACATTGGTATGTATGATTTCCAATAAGTCCGTAGCTCGCTCCATCATACCAGAAAATGGAGTCTTAGTCATTTTTCCCATCAGACATGCTTCGCATCTTTCAAGTGATTCAAAATCAAGTGATTCAAGAAGTCCATCGGAATGGAGTTTCTTCATACGCTTCACTCCAATGTGACCAAGACGCAGCGATTACACATATAGGTCGAATTATCGCTTGATTTCAAACGTTTAGCCTCAATGTTGTTGATATGTGTATTTCCACTATCGAGATTCAATAAGAATAGACCATCTATCAAAGCTGCATGTGCATAAAACATATTACTCATATAAATCGAACAACCATTATTCTCTGACTTAAACAAGTAACCGTCTCGCACTAAACAAGATCCCGATATAATGTTCATGCTCAACACAGGCACTAAATAAAAATTATTTAAGTATAAAACTAATCCCGATGGTAGATGAAGGGGTAGCGTGCCGACCGCGATCACATCAACCTTTGATCTGTTTCCCACGCGCATCGTCACCTCGTTCTTCGCTAGCTTCCCTTTATTCTGCAGCACCTGTTTCGAGTTACAAATATGAGCAACCGAACCAGTATCAAATACCCAGGCACTACTACGAGTACTAGTGAGATACACATCAATAACATGTATATCAGATATACCTTTCTTCTTGATGTTGCCGTTCTTCAGATCCGCCAAGTACTTTGGGCAATTCCGCTTCGGTGACCTTCTCCTTGCATTAAAAGCACTCGATGTCGTGCTTAGGTCCAGCCTTGGTCTTCTTCGTCGGCGTGGTAACTTTCTTACCACCCTTCTTGAAGTGTCCCTTCTGCTTAGACTTGCCTTTCTTGAATCTGGTGGTCTTATTGACCAACAACACTTGGTGCTCTTTCTTGATCTCCACTTCTGTAGACTTTATAATAGCAAATAGTTCTGGCAACTGCTTGTTCATGTTCTGCATGTTGTAGTTCATCAAAAAGTTCTTGTAACTTGGTGGTAGTGATTGGAGGACACGGTAAATCCCCAAAGCATTAGGAATCACTATACCCAAGCTTTGAAGTTTGTTTGCGTGCCCAGACATCTTAAGCACATGCTCACTGACGGAGCTGCCCTCTTCCATCTTGCAGTTAAAAAACTTTTCAGAAGCCTCATAACTTTCAATTGCCGCATGAATCTCAAAGATCAATTTGAGATCCTCGACAATATCATATGGGTCTGAATTCTCAAACCTTTTCTGAAGCTCCGATTCCAAACCATACAAGATAGCACAATGAACTATGGAGTACTGATTCTTCCGAGCGAGGTAAACATTCTTTACTTCATCGGCAAAGATCACCGCAGGTGGTCACCAATGTGCATCCAAAGACATAGGTCAAATTACCAGGTGAGGACAATCCTCAAATTTCGAACCAATCCATGCCGGTTGCTTCCATTGTTTTTCAACTTTTCTTTCTCTAGGAACGCATTAAAATTGATGGTAGGGGCTGCCATTGATCTACAACATATTTGCAATAGTTTAGACTAAGTTTATGACAAATTGAGTTCAAATTAATGATGAATTTAAACTAGGTGAACTCCCACTCAAAACAACATCCCTCACATTGTTTTAGTGATCACACGAACCAAATCCACTACATCAACACCGATCATCACGAGAGTTGATATAGTTTCAATGGCGAACAATCGTCATGTTCATCATATCTACTATATGATTCATGCTTTACCTTTCGGTGATCCGTGTTCCGAGACCATGTCTGTACATGCTAGGCTCGTCAAGATCAAACCTTAGTTTCTGCATGATCAAATCTAGCTTGCTCACGTTGTATACACTTGCAGAATCTAACACACCCAATCATCACGTGGTGCTTCGAAACAACAAGCTTTAGCAACGGTGCTAACTAAGGGTGAACACTTTATGACTTGAAATTCATGTGCATGAGGGATCATCTTATAATGCTACCGTCGTCTACTAAGCAATACAAGATGCATAAAGGATTAACATCACATGCAATTCAATAATATGTGATATGATATGGCCTTTCTTCTTTGTGCTTCCGATCTCCATCTTCAAGCACGAACATGATCACCATCATCACCGGCATTGCATCAAGGTCAATGACGCTTCTCCATGGTTGTCGTCCACCGGCTTCAACTATTACAACTACTTTGAATAGACACGCGGGTCTTAACATAAATTAAAGAAAACCATATGGCTCCTGCCGGTTGCCAACTTACAATAAGGAACATTGCATACATCAAATATAATCACAATCATGGCCATATCACATCACTGCACACCCCTGCAAAACAAAGTTAGACGCCTCTACTTTCTTTGCATATTTTACGTGGTTTGGGGCTTTCAATAAGTGTCGTTCTAACTTACGAACAAGAACCACAACATTGATACTAGCATTGTTGATCACCCGTTGTAAATTGAATCTTAACTGTTCTAGGAGAAACAGGCACCCGCAATTATGCGATACAAGTTGCATGTCAAGCGTGGAGCAAGTCTCATGAACGATGTCATGTAAGGTTAGCCCGGGCCGTTTCATCCCAACATACCGCAAGATGCAAAGTACACAAGAAGCAATCGACAATAAAAGTATCAACGCCCACAATGACCATTGTGTTCTACTCGTGCAACAGATCTACATATAGACACGGCTCTGATACCACTATAGGGTTTCGTAGCATGGAAAACAAAAATTTTCTATCGCATACAAACAAACAAGCCAAGATCTATCTACTAGATTGTAGCAACGAGTCGATGGAATAACTTACCCTCGAAGATTCCAAAGTGTTTAACGAGAGCGGATTCTCGTGGGTGATGTAGTCGTACTCTTCCCGATCTCAAGATCGTAGACGATCCTTCCGCTGCGTTCCGCAGCGCTTCCATGGGTCACACGCTCGTAATCGACGAAGACCTTCCTCTCCTTGTTCCAAAGAGGCGGGAGGTTGTAGCACTCTCCTCGCGATTCCAAAGACAACGCTGTGGTACCGAAGTAGAGGGAGATCCCAGGCTTCGCCTTAAGCCGAGCGAGTATGGTGGAGTATGAGAGCTATTAGTGGTCTAGGGTTTAGACACACCAATTAGAAGGCTCTAAACCGAAGGCTAGGGCAATTAGAAGCTCTAAACCAAAACGGCTCTAAACCGGAGGCTTTGGCTAGGGTTTAGATTAGAGGATAGGAACTTGTGTGTCTAGAGGAGGGGGCCCTGCCCCTCCTTTTATAGGTGGGAGGTGCGGCCAAGGGGAGGGAGTCCCTACCCAACTCGGCCTTGGGTGGTGCGCCGGCTTGGAGAGGAGGGACTCCTCCCCCAAGTCGGTTTCAACCTCCTCCTTCCTCTTTCCCTCACTTTCCTGTTTTAGCCGTTTGACTTTCAAACTGGCCGTTTGACTTTTCAGTTTGGGATTCAATTTAATCCTTTATTTGGAACAGCGAGAACACTTAGTACATGATGCAATCATTCCAATATGCAATTACACATTCATGTACCCCTTCCCCTCCGGAGTGCCGGACATTCCGGAACATTCTAGAACATTCCCGATGAAAACACCGGAATCATTTCCGAACTCCGAAACGGGACTTTCCTTATATGAATCTTATTCTCCGGACCATTCCGGATCACCTCGTGATATCCCGGATCCCATCCGAGACTCCTAACAACATTCGGTCTTTTTCTCATAATACCATAACTACTCAAACAACGTCGAATCCTTAAGTGTGTCTCCCTACGGTTCGTGAATTATGCGGACATGATCGAGACACTTCTCTGAACAATAACCAATAGAGGAATCTGGAAATTCATATGGCTCCCACATATTTCTACGATTACTTTGCGATCGAATGAACCACTTACATACGATACCAATTTCCCTTTGTCTCACGATAGTTTACTTATCCGAGGTTATGATTGTCGGTATCTCTGCATACCTAGTTCAACCTCGCACCGACAAGTACTTTTCTCGTTCGTGATATGTGATCCCTTGTGAGAGTCACATGCTTGCAAGCTAATTGGATGACATTCCACCGAGAGGGCCTGAGTATATCTATCCATCATATGGATGGACAAATCCCACTCTTGATCCATGTGTTTCAACCAATACTTTCCGAACACTCAATGCCACCTTTATAGCCATCGATTCTGGTGTGGTGTTTGATGTCATCAAAGCATCCATCCGTAAAGGTGATATGCATGATCTCATGGTCGAAGGAATTAGGTTACTATGTATCAGAAAGCATATAGCAATTGAACTATTGAAATGACTTGATCTTTATGCTACGCTTATCTATAGGAGTATGTCCACCATATCATTCTCCTAACGATATGATCTTGTTGTTGATAACATCTCAATGTTCATGATAGGGAAACCACAATCATTAATCAACCAACAAGCTAGTGAAGTATAGAGGCTATACTAGGGACTTCAAATTAAGTTTACAAATCACACAAGTATCAATGTTTCCTTGTCAATACTATTATAGCATGCACGTAAACATTTATCATAAACACAAAGATATAATAATAACTACATTTATTATTGCCTCTAGGGCATATCTCCAACAGTTATGCCTTGCTCAGTTCTTGTCAATTGCCCCACTGTAATTTGTTTACCCTTCATGCCATGTTGTTTATCTATGGAGATCACCTCTAGTGAACTATGGACCCCGGTAGAATCTTCACCATTGATACATCTTTCACTGTTACCTGTTTACTTGCTGCAAACCATTACCTTCCACACCATACGTTTAATCCTTTGTTACAGCAAACCGGTGAGCTTGACAACCTCACTGATTCGTTGGGGCAAAGTCTTGAGTTTGTGTTGTGTAACACCCTCAGAATCGGCCCTATGCAAGTTTTAGCGAAACTCGCCAAACCCGCATAGAAACGATTCGAAGGTGCCCACCAGGCACTTTCGTGCGGGTGGAAAAACAAAGTAATAACATTACACAACAGTCCTCGATGGGACCCACAGAACAGATATATATACAACAGCGACTCAAAGAGTCAAAAATACAAATATAATGTACAAAGATCCAAATCACCTTGAAAACGATGGGGCGTCCGACTACGGACAAGATGCAAATGGGGCTAAGAGCCCTGAAGAATAACCAATGGCGTCCATAACCCTGCCCAGGCCAAGCCGGAAGGGTAACCACCTAACGTCGATCTCAAAACCTGCTTAAACAAAAGGTGCCGACAAAGGGCAAAGGAAAAAGAAGGAGCGTCGATCGAGGCCAAGACACGGCGAGGCTAGAATTGGCGGTCCTCGCCTACATAGGTATGGTGGACTGGCGGCAAAGCAGATGCACTAAACAACCTATAGAGACTCGATTCAATGGCGGCTATCGAGAGGGGTAAGAAAGACCTATTCGGATCCAACGATACTAGCATCAAACAAACCCATCTGGCGTTTCCCCTCGAGACCAACGAGGAAGTCAACCGAGGAACTCACAGTTGGCGCGCTTTAATTATTCAGTTATAGTTGTGGCACTTTACTAGTCAGGTCTAAATAATCGTCCTGATAAAGTAAGCAGTGGGCACTTTTAGTTAACCATTCCGTTATAGTGGCAACACTTACTAGTCAGATACGTTTAGCATGAGATAACCCCAAAACCCAGCAGTTGTTGGTACTTTTACTTAGCCATTCCGTTGTAGTGAAGCTGATTACTAGGCAAAACGAATACAAGTCAATTCATAACAGTAAACTTTAGTTATAGTTGTCTATGATCAAGCACTGTGCTCCAAGTCGTCCATAACCGCGGACACGGCTTCTCGAAAAGATTTAACCCTGCAGGGGTGCACCAAAGTATCCACAAGCACTTCGACCCTTTTTGCCAGATCAGTTAACATACACCCATCGGTATGTCGGCGGGGCCTAAGTCACGACGTTCCCAGGTAATAATCGATGGGGGGCCCATATCTCCCCACCTGTGGTTAGCGCGCTCAATCTCGGAACAGGTGTCAAGAACTCGGGCCCTACGGGACACAAGTGGGCGGTCGGAAACCAAATCTTACCTATCACCCACCGATGCCTCTGCTTAATTCAATTTTAGTTGTTAAACAGGAATTAAAGTGAACAATAAGTAAATCCATGATCATCTCCAACATCAACATGCGGCAATTCTCCAACAACTGTGATTCTTGGTGACAAGCAAAACACTTGAGCAAGCGACTACGACACGCGGGTCCAAATACCTACCAAACAACAGGTAATAGGATGTGTCCAAGGCTATATATGGCTGCAAGGGATATCACGGGTACGAAAACTAGAGCATCGCAACACAGATAGCAAAGATCAACAGGAGGGAAGTAAATACTAGCAAAATAAGATAGGTAGAAAGGGGGAGATGCTCGCCTGAAAACATTGCCGAAAGGTTCATCCGAAGATCGGGGCGAAGCTCACATCAACTCAACGGCCTTATCCGCGAAGAAGCAAAACACTAGAAGAAACACCGGATGCAATATTTAATACAACGGCAGAAGATCGGCATGATGCAAGTATGATGGATGGCATGGCAAAGGTGCGATGCAATTAGGTCATATTGAGCGGAACCGGGGTCCCGACAATTAATTGGGTGGTTCAAGTTATTTAGAACCCCCGTAATTTAAATGTTGTTTAGCAAGACAATAGATGGCAACGGTTCGCTACACATGTTTAAATGAGGCCGATATGAGACTAGATTTGCCCGCATATGGGCCCCATATTTAGTTATTAGGTGAATCGGCATAAGGCCCCCAAACCACATGATGTATGCATGCAAGATGAATGACAATTCAATATGCAACAAGTTGTTATTATGTTATAAAATAGGGTTCGAGGAAAAGGGTCACACATCAGAGGGGGCTCGACGATCTTGGGTTCCGGGGTTCGGGGTCGGTCTCAGGGTTCGACGGCAGCGTTCTCGGTCACGGGGCAGAGCTTGTCGCATCGGGGTCTCGATGTTCGGGGACAGACTTGTGTCAGCGTCGGGGCGCGTCGGCTTCTTCCGGGTCGGTGCCGTTCTCGTCATCGCGAAGGTCTTGCCGGGCCTCACGGGGTCGATCTTGCCGTTGCGAGGGTCTTGTCGGGCCTGCGCCATCGAGGCGGTCTTGGCGAGGGAAGAAGAACTTGTCGTCCTAGTGGCGATCTTGGAGTCCCGGGGGTTTTTCCTGCGTCCGTGATGGAGGTCTTGTCGGCTTCCTGTCGGAGGTCTTCGGGTACGGGGGTTCTCGACACCGTCGCCCTTTTGCTATCTGGGTCCTTCGTGTTCCCTGTTCCCCATCCACAAGCGTCGGCACACCCTCGGAGGAGCTCCTCGGGTAGCTTGTGGCGGACTTGCTTGCAGGCTTGGGCTGCTGCGACTCCACCGACGCCTGCGAAGAGGTGGGGCCCCAGGGACGCGGAGGCCGGGCTTGGGGAGGCTCGAGGCGGCACGGCTCTACGGGGTCGTCGGGGCCGGGCGGGCAGTCTTGGGCGGCTTGGCGCCGGTCGCCGGAGGAGGACCAGGCGCAGAGGCGGCAGGAGGCGATCTGAAGCGGGCGGCCTGGGTGGCCAGGCGGGCGAGGGCGGGCCTTGGAAGGACCACGCGACGTCGCCGGCGAGGACGCTGGGAGCGGAGGTGAGGGAGGACGGAGGAGGAGGGTCGCGGCCGGTGGCGGGCGAGCGAGGCTGGCGCGGCTTCTTCTGGGCGCGGGCGGAGAGGTGGCGGCGGTGAGCCTGGGACGGAGCGGCGCCAGCGGGAGGAGCTAGCGGGCTGGGCGGCGAGGCGAGGAGGAGCGGGCAGCCGTGGCGGGGCAAGAGGAGGGCAGGCGGGTGGAGGAGGTCTGGGGCGGTCTGGGCGAGGAGGAAGACGCTGGGGAAGGGCTGGTGCGTGGGGGACAGGTGGGTCCAGGGGCCAGTGGGTGGCCAGCGTGGGGCCAGCTGCGGGTGTGGGATCGGGTGAGGCTGGCGCGCGCGTGTGTGTGCTGTGTTGAGTGGTGGGGTGAGTTTGGTTTGGTGGGGAGAGAGAGGGGGAGGTGGTTTAGTCTAGGTGGCAGAGGGTGATTGGAGGGTGGGAGTGGGTCGGCTGAGGTGGCATGATGTGATTGGCCAGAGTGATGTGGAGGGACTGGGTGGGTAGAATAGTTGGTGGTTTTAGGATAAGATGGGGCTGGTTGGGGTGGACCGTTATTATTTTCTAGGGGTGGTCGTTCGGGTCGGTCGGCCCGTCCGACTGCCCCCGCTAAAATAAATATAATTTTTATTTGTTTTAAATAACACCATATGCAAACCGAACACGACAACAAAAATATTACTGACCGGGTTTGAATTTGAAAACAAGGTAGGGCGTTTGGAAAACAAATCGGGTTTGCGAACATAGTTTTAGGCAAACAATGCATGATGATGACGATGCAATGCACAAATTCAACGCGATTTTCTAGTAGTGGTTTTGCGGGATGCCACAATTCGACACCACTAACAAGGGATCTCGCCCTCGAGATCCGCCTCTTGGTACCGGAAGGAAGGTCGGCGAACTGCGTCTTCTCGTTTCGTGTAGATCCTCGCGACACCACTAACAAGAGGTCGTTGTCTGTGATCTTCGAGAGAACACTCCGGGAACAAAAGGTCGAAGGTAGAGGTATCAACAATAAGCCACCTCTAACTCCGATGGAAAAGGGGGAACCGATGCATTCTCATCCACCTCAATGTACCAAAGCGAATAGAAGGGGTAGTCGGCATGGGGGCCAATCCATCACGCACCCAAACTATTACTCCGCACAATCGGTAGAAGAGAGTGCAACCATTCTCGGAAACAGACTGAAGATCTCGACAAGCGAGGTTCGGAAACAAAGGAGGGATGCAGACTCTGCATCGGATCTGGCGTAGATGATGTCGTCGCGTCGGAAAACACCGGAAGGCGCAAACAAGGAACATAGAATGGTAACACCGCAGACGGATTCATCAGGCGGCTGGAACACCGGATGGCAGAACACCGTTATCAAAGAAGGAAGCGAAACCCTAAAGGTACGACGGAAACCCAACCACGAGAATTCCTGGACTCGAAGAAAGAGAAGAGAGCGGATTCAAAACACGTAGAGGTAAGAGAGGATTAGCAAAGGGGTAAGGAGTAAAATCAGACCTAGCCAGAACTATCCAACCGATTTTGCAAAATAGTTTGACACTCTACTTCGGCCGTTAGCTAGGTTATCCTACAGGCTGGACTTGTGGGGTATCGCAACTGCTGAGCTCTGATACCACTCTGTAACACCCTCGATCGGCCTATGCAAGTTTTAGCGAAACTTCCAAACCCGCATAGAAAGCGATTCAAGGTGCCACCAGCACTTTCGTGGTGGAAAAACAAATTAATAACATTACACAACAGTCCTCGATGGGACCCATGAGCAGATATATATACAACATGACTCAAAGAGTCAAAAATACAAATATAATGTACAAAGATCCAAATCACCTTGAAAAGCGATGGGGCGTCCGACTACGGACAAGATGCAAATGGGGCTAAGAGCCTGAAGAATAACCAATGGCGTCCATAACCCGCCCAGGCCAAGCGGAAGGGTAACCACTAACGCGTCGATCTCAAAACCGCTTAAACAAAGGGGTGCCGACAAAGGGCAAAGGAAAAGAAGGAGCGTCAAGATCGAGGCGATTGCAGCGAGGCTAGAATTGGCGGTCCTCGCCTACATAGGTATGGTGGATCGAGCGGCAGCATGCACTAAACAACCTATAGAGACTCGATTCAACTGGCGGCTATCAGAGAGGGGTAAGAAAGACCTATTCGGATCCAACCTGATACTAGCATCAAACAAACCCATCCTGGCGTTTCCCCCTCGAGACCAACGAGGAAGTCAACCGAGGAACTCACACAGTTGGCAGTTTTAATTATTCAGTTATAGTTGTGGCACTTTACTAGTCAGGTCTAAATAATCGTCCTGATAAAGTAAGCAGTGGGCACTTTTAGTTAACCATTCCGTTATAGTGGCAACACTTACTAGTCAGATACGTTTAGCATGAGATAACCCCAAAACCCAGCAGTTGTTGGTACTTTTACTTAGCCATTCCGTTGTAGTGAAGCTGATTACTAGGCAAAACGAATACAAGTCAATTCATAACAGTAAACTTTAGTTATAGTTGTCTATGATCAAGCACTGTGCTCCAAGTCGTCCATAACCGCGGACACGGCTTCGAAAAGATTTAACCTGCAGGGTGCACCAAAGTATCCACAAGCACTTGACCCTTTTGCGGATCGTTAACATACACCCATCGGTATGTCGGCGGGGCCTAAGTCACGACGTTCCCGGACAAAGCAAGCACGGGGCCACCCCACTAAGTACACCATAACAAAGTCGGCCGGTCTCGAGACGGACTTAGGGTTTGCGACAATGGTACGTAAGCGGGTCCCCAATCGGGGATCGTCTGACACAAAACATTCCGCTTCAAAAGCGATGCGATTTGCGACCGCACAATTTAAATACAGAAAGTAGCATGGCATAAGTACAGGATAGTAAATAAAACCTCAAACTAGTTGTGGCCCCCAGTACAATACTTTGAAATCAGGTAATAATCGATGGGGGGCCCATATCTCCCCACCTGTGGTTAGCGCGCTCGATCTCGGAACAGGTGTCAAGAACTCGGGCCCTACGGGACACAAGTGGGCGGTCGGAAACCAAATCTTACCTATCACCCACCGATGCCTCTGCTTAATTCAATTTTAGTTGTTAAACAGGAATTAAAGTGAACAATAAGTAAATCCATGATCATCTCCAACATCAACATGCGGCAATTCTCCAACAACTGTGATTCTTGGTGACAAGCAAAACACTTGAGCAAGCGACTACGACACGCGGGTCCAACTACCTACCAAACAACAGGTAATAGGATGTGTCCAAGGCTATATATGGCTGCAAGGGATATCACGGGTACGAAAACTAGAGCATCGCAACACAGATAGCAAAGATCAACAGGAGGGAAGTAAATACTAGCAAAATAAGATAGGTAGAAAGGGGGAGATGCTCGCCTGAAAACATTGCCGAAAGGTTCATCCGAAGATCGGGGCGAAGCTCACATCAACTCAACGGCCTTATCCGCGAAGAAGCAAAACACTAGAAGAAACACCGGATGCAATATTTAATACAACGGCAGAAGATCGGCATGATGCAAGTATGATGGATGGCATGGCAAAGGTGCGATGCAATTAGGTCATATTGAGCGGAACCGGGGTCCCGACAATTAATTGGGTGGTTCAAGTTATTTAGAACCCCCGCAATTTAAATGTTGTTTAGCAAGACAATAGATGGCAACGGTTCTCTACACATGTTTAAATGAGGCCGATATGAGACTAGATTTGCCCGCATATGGGCCCCATATTTAGTTATTAGGTGAATCGGCATAAGGCCCCCAAACCACATGATGTATGCATGCAAGATGAATGACAATTCAATATGCAACAAGTTGTTATTATGTTATAAAATAGGGTTCGAGGAAAAGGGTCACACACCAGAGGGGGCTCGACGATCTTGGGTTCCGGGGTTCGGGGTCGGTCTCAGGGTTCGACGGCAGCGTTCTCGGTCACGGGGCAGAGCTTGTCGCATCGGGGTCTCGATGTCCGGGGGCAAACTTGTGTCAGCGTCGGGGCGCGTCGGCTTCTTCCGGGTCGGTGCCGTTCTCGTCATCGCGAAGGTCTTGCCGGGCCTCACGGGGTCGATCTTGCCATTGCGAGGGTCTTGTCGGGCCTGCGCCATCGAGGCGGTCTTGGCGAGGTAAGAAGAACTTGTCGTCCTCGTGGCGATCTTGGAGTCCCGGGGGTTTTTCCTGCGTCCGTGATGGAGGTCTTGTCGGCTTCCTGTCGGAGGTCTTCGGGTACGGGGGTTCTCGACACCGTCGCTCTTTTGCTATCTGGGTCCTTCGTGTTCCCTGTTCCCCATCCACGAGCGTCGGCACACCCTCGGAGGAGCTCCTCGGGTAGCTTGTGGCGGACTTGCTTGCGAGCTTGGCTGCTGCGACTCCGACGCCTGCGAAGAGGTGGGGCCCAGGGACGCGGAGGCCGGGCTTGGGGAGGCTCGAGGCGGCACTCTGGGGTCGTCGGGGCCGGAGGCGGACAGTCTTAGGCGGCCGGCCTTGTCGCCGGAGGAGGACCAGGCGACGGGGCGCAGGAGGCTGATCTGGCGAAGGCGGCTGGTCGGGCGGGAGGCGGCGGGCCTTGGAAGGGACCACGCGTCGCCGGCGAGGCGCGAGGCGGGTGAGAGGAGGGACGAGCGGAGGAGGAGGGGGCGCAGCTGTGGCGGCGAGGCTGCCAGGCGCTGCTGCGGGCCAAGGAGAGGAGGTGGGCGGCGGTGAGCTGGGGGAGCAGCGCCAGCGGGAGGAGCTAAGCGGGCTGGGCGGCGAGCGGGCGGAGGAGGCCAGGCCGGCAGGCGGGGCAAGAGGAGGCTGGCAGGGCGGGTGGAGGAGGTCTGGGGGCGGTGCGGGGCGCGAGGAGGAAGACGCTGCGGGGGAAGGGCTGGTGCGCGTGGGGGGACAGGTGGGTCCCGCGGGGGCCCAGGGGGTGGCTGCAAGCGCGTGGGGCTGGGGCCAGCTGCGGGTGTGGGATCGGGTGAGGCTGGCGCGCGCGTGTGTGTGCTGTGTTGAGTGGTGGGGTGAGTTTGGTTTGGTGGGGAGAGAGAGGGGGAGGTGGTTTAGTCTAGGTGGCAGAGGGTGATTGGAGGGTGGGAGTGGGTCGGCTGAGGTGGCATGATGTGATTGGCCAGAGTGATGTGGAGGGACTGGGTGGGTAGAATAGTTGGTGGTTTTAGGATAAGATGGGGCTGGTTGGGGTGGACCGTTATTATTTTCTGGGGGTGGTCGTTCGGGTCGGTCGGCCCGTCCGACTGCCCCCGCTAAAATAAATATAATTTTTATTTGTTTTAAATAACACCATATGCAAACCGAACACGACAACAAAAATATTACGGCGACCCGGGTTTGAATTTGAAAACAAGGTAGGGCGTTTGGAAAACAAATCGGGTTTGCGAACATAGTTTTAGGCAAACAATGCATGATGATGACGATGCAATGCATAAATTCAACGCGATTTTCTAGTAGTGGTTTTGCGGGATGCCACATGTTGTGCAGGTCTTCGTGTTGCTAGCAAAACCTGTGTGACGTTTCCTCCGTCCTACTGGTTCGATAACCTTGGTTTCTTACTGTGGGAAACTTGCTGTTGTGCTGCTTCATACCTTGCTCTTGGGGTTTCCAACGAAGCGTCCCACGACAAGTGGTGGGCGCCATCAAGCTATTTTCTGGCACCGTTGCCGGGGAGGCTAAGGACGTCTTCACTAGGGGAGTCCTTCACTTCCTTTCTTTTTACTTTGTTTTTAGTTTGCTTTGTTTCTTTTGCTTGGTTTTGTTTGCCTCTTTTCAAAAAACCCAAAAAAAATTAGTCTAGCTTGGTTTGCTTTCTTTATTCAAAAACACAAAAACATTAGTTCCTACTCTAGTTGCTGCCATGTCGGGGTTTGCCTTTATGTCCCCTATGGTAGAAATCTCCACTTTTAAGCAAAAAAGTGAAGAAAGTTTTAAGGAAGCTTGGTCTAGAATCTCTGCTTTCCAGAGGGAAACTGAGCCTGAGGTAAGCCTCAGCTTCGTTATTGATAGTTCCTACCGCGGTATTGCTCTTCGTTATAGATATGCTTTGGATGTTGTGGCTGAAAAAGATTTTTTGCTTTATACTGAGGATGAAGCTTATGATGCTATAAGGAAATTAATCATGATCTATGGTACACCTGGCAAGTCTAATTCCTCTTTCACAAGCATTTTTGCTAGGTTGAACCATCTTGAGACCAGTATTTCTGTCATGAATAGTTGCTATCACACTCTTAGGGCTTACCATGATTATGTTCCCATAAATTCTGAGCCTTCAAATTGGTTTCCCACAATTAAAGTCTCAATAAACACTACACTTTTTTATGCTCGTTGTGATATCATGTCTGAATTTTGTCTCATGCCTAAAGATATTTTTGATTCCTTGAGTCTTTGGGGCTTATTGAAGGAGGAGAGGAAATCTCTCTTACCAACAATGCCACTATATTTCCCATTGGAATAGCTGAAGGTGTGTTTACAAAAATCTCAGGGAAAATGGTGTCTACTGATTATCTTGTTATTGAATGTGTAGGCAAAGGACAAATCACACTTGGAAGATCTCTACTGAAACACCTTGGGGCAGTAATAGATGTGGGAGAAGGCATCATGCACTTTACTCCCCCGGTAAGCAATCATATCTTCCCTAAAAAGAAAAACAAAGGTAAGAAAAGAAGGAACAAGAGGGGCAATTCCTTATTTGAAAATACTTGATTCTTCTTGCTTCTTGTGCCTAACTTAAAGGCCTTAAAGAAAAGTACTTGTTTGGATATAACCCAAGAGTTTTCTTGAGTCTTAGAAGTTATTACTTCTATAATGACCTCTCCTTATCCTTTTTGTTTGCTTTTTGTACCAAGAATGACCTCTAATGAGAGGGAAGTAAGATTTGGGGAGTTGCTGTCCCTAAATAGATTTCTGTCCTCCACCAAAAATATTTGTGAGGGGGTTATGTAACTCGGATTGAGCTCAAAATTTAAGAATAAATGCCCCAGTATGTTAGCTAACTTTCGTTAGTTCAACACTTTTTGATTTGAGCAACAGAAGATGTTCGAAAAAAAAATTTCTACCTTCTGGACTGTTTTGACAGATTTCTGCCATTATTTGCATTTGCTTCTTATTGATTCCTTTTTGAGCTCTCTTCAGGTAAATTGAGTTTGTTTGAAGGAGTTACTACAGTAGCTTGTGTTTTAGTGAAAAGTCTTGTTGTTCCAAAGCTTTGCCAGTGGTCTAATATCTTTTGAATAAGCTAATGTTGCTAATGAAGATTGTGTGAAGTTTTGTATGAAGGAAAAAATTTCAGGTGTAGAGAGAGAATGATGCAATGAGATGAAGAATGGACAAAATCTCAAGCTTGGGGATGCCACCATGGTGTCACCCCAAGAAATATCCAAGAGGTACAAGGGTCAAAGCTTGGGGATGCCCAAGGCATCCCCTTCTTCATCAATAAAAAGCTCAGGTCTATCTAGACACTTCGTTTTTTATTGTTTCATGCATAGTTGTGTTGTTCTTGGAGCGTCTTAGTTTTAGTTTGCTTTGATTAGTTTGTTTAGTTTTCTTTAGTAGTTTGGACCCCCGTTCTCGATGTGTTGTTTTTCAAATAAGATTGCTTGGTGTTTGGAAAGGAGTAGTAAGTTCTTGCTTGAAGTGCAAGAGGAGCTTGCATTGACCGTGACTTGGACTTTAGCATGACATTCTAGGTGTTGTTTTAACATTATGCTGAGTGATTATTGCTGTAGCATGTCTTGTTCCAAATAATTGGGATTGCTTAGTGTGCCTTGAAGAAATTATGAGTTGTTTTAGCATGCAAAAGCATAGTATTGTGGTATTCTACTTTGATGTTTTGCTTGGGTTGACTTGGCACATGCTCACACCATGTTATGACTATGACAAGTCACCATTAGCCTCTATGATCATTTATTCCTTGACTTGTAGTACCACTCTTTGCTTTGATTAGTTTGCTTTGTTGCATTGCATAATTATGGCCATTATTACTCTCTTAGTTGGTTGCTCCCAATCTTTTGCTAGCCTCCACTTGTATGAGTAAGTTCTACTCATGCTTCCAACTCCCAAGAAACCAAGTTATTCCAAAGTGTCCACTATAAAATCCTATGCATGGTGTGTTACACCATTCCAAGTATATTCTTGTTTTCAACTATCTTCCAATTAAAAACTATTTTGTTATGTGAAAACTTAGCGATTAAAGCCCTCACGAACTTGATGGCACAATTTATTCTTTGCCCCTAATAAACTTGAACCATTGTGACAACTTTGTTGTATATGCTTGCACTTATAAGTTGGAATTAGCAGAACTGTGCTGTCATGGGGTACGTTTTCAACATTGCACTTGTACCTTGTTGTACTCAGTTGATATCATGTTCTTTTGTCTATGGATGTCACCGGTGTGAAATAAAGAGGGAACTTGTAAGTCCATGGAGTTTGTATCCTGTGTTAGGAAACGCCTGGGCCGCTAGCCTAAGTCATGCCTAATCATGGTGGAAACTTGCAGCATCACCATAGTGATATCTATGAAGCATTCTTCTTATAAAAAAAGAGACACATTGAGAAAGAGGAAATATGGTGCTTTTTCTCTCTTTCCTCTTTCTCAATGTGTCTCTTTTTTATAAGAAGAATGCTTCATAAATGCTCATTATGGTGATGCTGCAAGTTTCCACCATGATTAGGCATGGCTTAGGCTAGCGGCCCAGGCGTTTCCCTAACACAATGTATAGACTCCATGAACTCACAAGTTCCCCTTTTATTTCACACCGACGACATCCGCAAACAAAATAGAAAGGTATCAACTGGATATGTATCCATAAAGTGTTGAAAGTGTTCCCTATGACAGCACGGTTCTGCTAACTCCCAGCATATAATTTAGAAGCATATAACTTTCATGGACAGGTCACAATGGTTCAGGATTATTAAGTGCAAGGAATAAAGTGTGCCATAAAGTTCGTGAGAGCTTTACTAACTAACTTTCTCAAAGCAGACAAACATTTTATTTGGAAGGAAACAAGGCATATAGAATATGCACTGAAATAGCAAATGACGCTAATAGGTAGGTATGTGGATACTGTTGGCAATATTGGTTTGGGGAGTTGGATGCACAAGTAGAGCTCATACTCAGTGCAAGTGAAGGATAGCAATATAGATGGGGCGACAAACGAGAGAGCAATAACTTTCATAATCATGCTTGCAACAAAACATGACTAATTATGGCATGAAAGTGATACAAGAACTCTGAGGCAAAATAAATCATCGAGGCTTACTAACTATTGTTTAGTCATATGCATGCGTGAGCATGTTCCAAGTCGATTCACATGAAGCTTTAGAGGAGGATACCACAATATCATACCAAGTTATGAATAAAACAATGCAAGCAAATATTCATATGATATGCTACAAACTATTAGCAAGCTAGAGCTAATCATAAGCAAGCAAGAACTACTAATCATCCATAATAACATACACCTTACACGAACAGGATAAGCATGCTCAAAATGATGAGTATATGTAAAAAAATTAAAACAAATAGAGTTCGTTACCAGCCTCTTACTACACCTCAAGTTGTCTTAATCTTCATTATTGCCCTTCACTTATGTGACTTAAATAATAACATGCAATCAAACTCCACTAAGGACGGCTGAACCCTGCAAAGAACTCACAAGACCAAAGAAGAACAACAAATATTTTTTGTGTTTTCGATTTTTAAAGCAAGCAAACAAAACAAAACCAAACGAAGAAAAAGCAAACCAAACAAGAAGCAAACAAAGCAAAATATTTTTGGATTTTTCTTTTAAAGCAAACCAAAGCTAAAAAACAAAGAAACAAACCAAGAGAAATAACGAAAATATTTTTGGTATTTTGTTGTGTTTTGAGAAAGCAGCAACAAAAACCAAAAAAAAAGCGAAACAATGATATAAAAAGAACCGACCAAACATGATATATAGATGAGTGTGATGTCGATATACCTCCCCCCAAGCTTAGGCTTTTGGCCTAAGTGGGGCTCAATCCCATGGTACCCAAGAGGGTGCACCTCCGTAGTACGTCGAGGAGGCCCCTTCGTCCTGGTAAGAGCTCGAGGACTCCCCTGTGTAGTGCACAGAGGGGTCGTATGAGGGCGTGTCCCCTTGATAGTGTCCATGGAAACCAAGGATGTGTAGCTTGTCATCCATCTCCTCCTTGGAGCGTGACAAAGGTCTCTGATAAATACTGAACAAAGTGTTTGGGGGTAGATGGATCTCTCTCTCTCTCTCTTCCCCGTCAATAAACAACATTCTATAAACCAAACTCTCAAGGTTAGAGCCAGCAGTGACAAAGTGATGCGTCTTCATGGTTGTTCCGTACGTATCCCGATCGCGGTGGACCGTTTCAGACCTTGGGTGAAGCTCAGAAAGATCTTGATTCCTATCATGCCGCTCAACGAATTTTTTGTAAGTCTCTCAGCTTCACTACTAGATGTGCTTACACTTTACAATCTACTGTAAGTTTGAAGTCTCCGAGATTTCTTATTAAAGCTAAGAAAAATCTTATATAACTGTTGTAAAACTTGTAAGGCTGTTAAGATAGTAAGCCGATGTTTGTGCATGAAAACTTGTCAATCAAAACCGTTTGTCATCATTGATTATTATATTTAGACTCCACTTTGTGTTAAGTAAAATGTAGTACTAGTCATTTATGATGGTTTACATCTGAAAATAGACGTGGTGACGGACTTTCCGATGAGGAGATGGTTGTGCGGGATGCTCTATACTGGTATCACGATGGTACAAGGAAGCATTTTGCGGAATCTTTGGCACCCATGAGAGAAGATAACATAGGTACCTTGCCGCAGCCTAGACCTGAACGAGCATCTCTGAGAAGGAAGGAAATGGCTGCCGCTTTGCTTATCCCCCTCGCCACCAAGGTCGACCGAGACAAGTTCCACCGCCACTACTAGGAAATCACTTATAGATAGACAAATCTTCTGTGGCGCATATGTGTGACCATGCGCCACAGATAAACTCTAGTGGCGCATTTCAGTCAATGCGCTATAGAAATCTTCACATTTATGTGGCGCATATAGGGAAATAATGCGCTATAGAAGTTTGGTGGACCTGCCATCGGGGTTGGGCTCCCTCACTTTCTATCGCGCATATGTCTATATGCGCCACATAACCAACTTCTGTATGCGCCACAGAAAGTGAGGGTAGGCCCCAGCACAGAATTTAGTTGACCAACGTTCTGTGGCGCATATCTATATATGCTCCACTTTGTGTGGCGCATATATAGATATGCGCCACCCCCCCCCCCTCCCACACACACACATACACCCCGCGGATCACCTTTTAACTTTTGTAAAAAAAATGAAAATGATAAAAAAATTCAAAAAATAATTCCTTTGAGATGTAGTTGTATTTTGGGGTATAGTTGTAGGAAAAATTAAAAAACATGAATTTCGATATATTTTGCAAAAAAAAGTTTATGGGACAGTAAAACAGCCATAACTTTTGCATACTATGTCGGAAAAAAAAGTTTAATATACCAAAATGATCGTCTCGAAATTGATACAATTGTCAACTTATTACTTAATTAATTGTAATCCACGATAGATTTGACCGCAAAAGAAAGTGATCATGCCAATGGTACAATTTACACACTAGAAGTTATATAAATATACTTACCTTATCATGAGCTAGAAGTCGCTATTAAGATATTTGTTACGTACTACGGTTTGGAGATCTTGGACTTGAATACATATACACTATATAGATTATACAATTTTTCAAAATTTGAATCAAGAAGGAACTTTTATTACAAAATACAATTTCAATTTAGCACTATGAATGAGTATTAATTTTCCAATTCACATTAGAACAGTGCACCATAATAGTATGAATTAATTTAGATACACTGCTAGATATTACGTTGAACATGTAAAAGGTTGAACATGTAAAAGATAATACCAAGATAACATGAAATCATATGAGTTAAGATAATCCCAAGATAAAGCTAAGTTCTAAATAATTATACAAGTTTAGTATAAATCTTATTGATTTTAATTTGCATTGTACCGATCCTGCAAGTTACGTATGGTATGTTGGTCAGTTCGAGGTTGTAAGATTGTATATCAATGAATGCAGAGATATTCATGTTTTAATTTTTGTGGGTAAAAAATTCATAGGTTTGAAAGGAATAAAATGTATGCTTAGATTCTACATGAAAAGCACTTTCTAGAGGCTAGGTGGTGTCCTACGCGTGGGGCCTGGGGGAGATAGAGTACGTGGATAACAGGGGTTGGCATCACGACGAGACCGGTGTCGGCATGTCTACGGCTTGCTGCACGTTTTCTAGTCGTGAATTTTGAAATCTTCAAAAAGAGCTACAGTAATAGAAATCGCCAAAATGAATGAGCGATTGGATCTACTATCAGTCGATCTTCTCGTCTCCGGCGGGTGAAAGAAGGAAAATAAAGGCAACAATCATATCTCTGGTGTCTGCACCGTAAGCCCTCTCTCCTCCGTGATCCTTCAAATCGTTCAACCATTGATGCCGCCAGTACGACCTAGCTTGTCTTTCCCCTCCCAATGCACTCTCCAAGCCCTAGTGGCCTTTCCCGCCACCGCCCGGTCGACCAACCCTGATCCCAAATTCATCTTCCTGACAACGACGAGAGGGAAATCCATGTCTACATAGGTAGGCATAGGAGGTGGTGTACGCGACCCGGGTTAGATCCTCAACTCCTCCGTAATTAAACTAGTGTCTAGTTCCTCCTAGGGACTCGTTCATGCTTGGGGAGGGACCGCTGACAAGGGCTAGGGTCTCATTTGGGTCTCGGCTAGATGGTTTCAGTTTTTCAAATAAAACTTGCTTTACTCTCTTGCATGTGCAAGTTGCGGAACAGACTGATCAAGCACACTAATAGTCCATAGAATAGAGTGGTATTCACACGAGAAGATTACTCACGTTGTCTAACCCACTTATCCTTTCTTCTTTGTTTACTCTCTTTATTATTTAAATAAATCGGACTGTTTTTTGTGCATGATGACTTCAGTGATGAGGAGGTGCCAGATCCATTGGCACTGAAGCTCGACAGTGCTCTCTCGTCTTCTTCGTTCGTTGCTATATTGGTGCCCACAGGTTTATGCATCAACTATTTTGTCCGGATGAACAAGGCATGGTTGTTTCGTACGTATCCCGATCGCGGTGGACCGTTTCAGATCTTGGGTGAAGCTCGGAAAGCTCTTGATTCCTATCATGCCGCTCAACAATTTTTTTTGTTAGTCTCTCATCTTCACTACTAGATGTGCTTACACTTTACAATGTACGGTAAGTTTGAAGTCTCCGAGATTTCTTATTAAAGCTAAGAAAAATCTTATGTACTGTTGTAAACCTTGTAAGGACGTTAAGATAGTAAGCCGATGTTTGAACATGAAAACTTGTCAATCAAAACCGTTTGTCATCATTGGTTATTCTATTTAGACTCCACTTTCTGTTAAGTAAAATGTAGTACTAGTCATTTATGATGGTTTACATCTGAAAATAGACGTGGTGACGGACTTTCCGATGAGGAGATGGTTGTGCGGGATGCTCTATACTGGTATCACGATGGTACGAGGAAGCATTTTGCGGAAGCTTTGGCACCCATGAGAGAAGATAACAGAGGTACCTTGCCGCAGCCTAGACCTGAACGAGCATCTCTGAGAAGGAAGGGACTAGCTGCCGCTTTGCTTATCCCCTCGCCACCAAGGTCGACCGAGACAAGTTCCACCGCCACTACTAGGAAATCAGCTATAGATAGACAAATCTTTTGTGGCGCATATGTGTGACCATGCGCCAAAGATAAACTCCAGTGGCGCGTTTCAGTCAATGCGCTACAGAAATATTCACACTTATGTGGCGTATATAGGGAAAACAATGCGCAACAGAAGTTTGGTGGATCTGCCATCAGGGTTGGGCTCCCTCACTTTCTGTGGCGCATATGTCCATATGCGCCATAGAAAATGAATGTAGGCCCCAACATAGAATTCAGTTGACCAACGTTCTGTGGCGCATATATATATATATGCCCCATAAAATTTGTAACTTCTATAGCGCATATATATATATATATATATATATATATATATATATATATATATATATATATATATATATATATATATGCGCCATAGAACATAGAAAACCAGATTTCAACCACCACCCCTCCCCCCCTCCGATCGTCTTTTAACTTTTGTAAAAAATAAATGAAAATGATAAAAATTTCAAAAAAATAATTCCTTTGAGATATAGTTGTATTTTGGGGTAAAACGTAAATTTTGATGTATTTTGCAAAAAAAATCATGGGACAGTAAACGACCGTAACTTTTGCATACGATGTCAGAAAAAAAGTTTAATATACCAAAATGATCGTCTCAAAATTGGTACAATTGTCAACTTTTTACTTAATTAATTGTAAAATCTGCAAGATAGATTTGACCGCAAAAGAACGTGATCATACCAATGGTACAATTTACACACTAGAAGTTATATAAATATACTTACCTCATCGTAAGCTAGAAGTCGCTATTAAGATATTTGTTACGTACTACGGTTTGGAGATCTTGGACTTGAATACATATACACTATATAGATTATACAATTTTTCAAAATTTGAATCAAGAAGGAACTTTTATTACAAAATACAATTTCAATTTAGCACTATGAATGAGTATTAATTTTCCAATTCACATTACAACAGTGCACCATAATAGTATGAATTAATTTAGATACACTGCTAGATATTACGTTGAACATGTAAAAGATAATACCAAGATAACATGAAATCATATGAGTTAAGATAATACCAAGATAAAGCTAAGTTCTATATAATTATACAAGTTTAGTATAAATCTTATTTATTTTAATTTGCACTGTACCGATCATGCAAGTTACGTACGGTATGTTGGTTAGTCGAGGTGGTAAGATTTTATATCAATGAATGCAGAGATATTCATGTTTTAATTCTTGTGGGTAAAAAATTCATAGGTTTGAAAGGAATAAAATGTATGCTTGGATTCTACATGAAAGGCCTTTTCCGGAGGCTAGGTGGTGTCCTGGGGTGAGGCCTGGGGGACATGGAGTACGTGGATAATAGGGGATGGCATCACGGCGAGACCGGTGTCGGCCTGTCTACGGCTTCCTGCACGTTTCCTAGTCGTGAGTTTTGAAATCTTTAAAAAGAGCTACAGTAATAGAAATCGCCAAAATCAACGAGCGATTGGATCTACTACCAGTCGATCTTCTCGTCTCCGGCGGGTGAAAGAAGGAAAATAAAGGCAACAATCATGTCTCTGGTGCCTGCACTGTAAACCCCTCTCTCCTCCGTGATCCTTCAACTTGTTCAACCATTGACGCCGCCAGTACGACCTAGCTTGCCTTTCCCCTCCCAATGCACTCTCCAAGCCCTAATGGCCTTTCCCGCCGCCGCCCAGTCGACCAACCCTGATCCCAAATTCGTCTTCCCGACGACGATAAGAGGGAAATCCATGTCTACAGAGATAGGCATGGGAGGTGGTGTACGCGACCCGGGTTCGATCCTCAACTCCTCCGTAATTAAACTAGTGTCTAGTTCCTCCTAGGGACTCGTTCATGCTTGGGGAGGGACCGCTGACAAGCGCTAGGGTCTCATTTGGGTCTCGGCTAGATGGTTTCGGTTTTTTAAATAAAACTTGCTTTACTCTCTTGCCTATGCAAGTTGCGGAACAGACTGATCAAGCACACTAACAGTCCATAGAATAGAGTGGTATTCATACGAGAAGATTACTCACGTTGTCTAACCCGCTTATCCTTTTTTTTTCTTTACTCTTTTTATTATTTAAAGAAACCGGACTGTTTTTTGTTCATGATGACTTCAGTGATGAGGAGGTGCCAGATCCATTAGCACGACAGTGCTCTCTCGTCTTCTTCGTTTGTTGCTACATTGGTTCCTATTGGTTTATGCATCAACTATTTTATCCGAATGGACAAGGCAGGGTTGTTCCGTACGTATCTAGATCGCGGTGGACCATTTCAGACCTTGGGTGAAGCTCAGAAAAGCTCTTGATTCCTATCATGCCGCTCGACGATTTTTTTTTTTTGATTTTCTCAGCTTTACTACTAGATGTGCTTACACTTTACAAGCTACCGTAATTGTGTAGTCTCCGAGATTTCTTATTAAAGCTAAGGAAAATCTTATGTAACTGCTGTAAAACTTGTAAGGCCGTTAAGATAATAAGCAGATGTTTGTGCATGAAAACTTGTCAATCAAAACCGGTTGTCATCATTGGTTATTCTATTTAGACTCCACTTTCTGTTATGTAAAATGTAGTACTAGTCATTTATGATGCTTTACATCTGAAAATAGGCGTGGCGACGGACTTTCCGATAAGGAGATGGTTGTGCGGGATGCTTTATACTGATATCACGATGGTACAAGGAAGCATTCAGTGGAAGCTCTGGCACCCATGAGAGAAGAGAATAGAGGTACCTTGCCGCAACCCAGACCTGAACGAGCATCTCTGAGAAGGAAGGGACCAGCTGCCGCTTTGCTTATCCTCCTCGCCACCAAGGTCGACCGAGACAAGTTCCACCGCCACTACTAGGAAACCAGCTATAGATAGACAAATCTTCTGTGGCGCATATGTGTGAGCATACGCTGTTGGGGATATGCTATATGGGGATCCTCATAGCATGTCTCTTATCCAGATAACCCGGGTGGCCCACAGTTGGTAGCATGGCCCATGGCCTGATAGGCGGCCCAGTTAGATGGATCCAGAAGGGAGGCCCATGCCGGATAAAGGAAGGCTACGGTGGAGTCACCCGCGTACCCGGAGCCTTGGAGTACAAGACACGCTAGGCTAGTAATAGACAGTGCAGGACTCTGTAACCTGTCCGGCTAGGACTTTTCCCTGTAACCCTAGGACCTGGAGACTATATAAGTCGTGCATATGGGAGCCTTTAGGGCACAACCTAGTATCGATTGACATACACCTCGCACAGCGAACCTATCTCTGTAACTCGGCGTATTGCCATTATAGTGATTTATAGCAGGAGTAGGATTCCTCCACCATTGTGGGATCTGAACCTGGGTAAGCTGTGTTACCTCGTACCCGTCAACCGTTCGCCTTCCCCCACGTCTCTAAACACACACTGTGAGGACCCCTCCATGGCGTACTCGTCGGCAATACCACGACAGTTGGCGCCCACCGCGGGGCAAGAGGCTCTTCAGGCTCTTCAGCGGGCGAGGACCAAGATCTTCACGGGAATAGGCGAAATCGTAGCCATCGGTCGCGTTCTCTTCTCCAGAAACGTTCTGGTCGTCCCTCCCGACGAGTTCTGGATCCCGGCAAAGACGAACCCTACGCGGTGTTCGATCGTTCCTATCAGAGACATCCACCTCTTCATTGGAGAAACCGGCTCGGGCACTAGTTCCCTGGGAGTCGGAGGAGCATCAAGACCCGTGCGGACCGCCTACGGGCAGGATATGTTCGCGGAAGGATCTATGTCGGATCTTTCTTCGGAGTTTGCCGGCAAAGATCGGAAAAATTCAAGGCCCACCCAAACTGGCCCTGTGCAGGATATAACGTTGGAAGATCACTGCAAGTCCGCCGGCTTCATCCGTGCGTCTGGACAGCAGATATCCAAGTTCGTCGGCGTGGTTACCATCTTCGATCTGGCGCGTTGCATTCAGAGAGAGGGCGAAAATCCATGTGATTACCTTGCCAGGTGGCTCCATATACAAGCCGATCTGGCCCACTACCCCAATGATGATGCTATGTATCACTTTGTGGAAGGACTGGACCAGGGAACGCTTCTCCGTCATTCTCTAAGGCGGCAACAAGCTTTAGGGCATCTCACCTTCGAAAGCATGGTGAACACCGTCAACAGCTACGCGGAACCCGAGGGGGCAGCTCAGGCGGATCTTGCGCTCATTGGCGGAGCGCCACCGCCTCAGCATCCGCCACCACCGCCTCTAGCCGCCATCGCCGCAGTCGCACCACCACCTCCAGTCATCGTTGCTGCTATTGCCCCCCCCCCCCCCCCCCCACCCCACCCCACCCCACCCCACCCCCCACCCCGTCATCGAGGAAGTCCTGGCACCCTCCGACTCTGTGATTGACGCGATATACGCCGACTTCAGTGCAGATTCAGAGGAGATATATTTCAGTCCAGAGGAACTAGGCTCCGCCATGCAGGAGATGGAGGATAAGTACACGCGTGACGAGCAAGACAACAACGCCATCACGTCTCGAGAGGTGTTCGTCACCATTGGGACGGCAATGGATGAAGACCAGCCCAGACGAGCTCCGCCTACAGCTCTGGACAAAGGGAAGGGACCACCTGTTGCTGTCGACAATGACCGTGCAAAGGTCATGCCCCCTCCGCCTAACCCAGTGCAACAGCCGCAGGAACTTGGTACCGGCCCGAGCAACAACAATACCGCAAACTTGCCGCCTCCAGCATCTACGTCTGCTGCTGCCCAAGTTACTCCAGCCGATAGAGTGATGTACGACAATCTCCTCGTCGAGCCACTGACCGTAGCTCATATCCGTAATGTGACCCAGCTTGACGAGAAGCGCAGGCCATCGCGGAGCAAGGCGCAAAACTAGATCGAGATCTGGTCAACACGCAGAAATCCATAGAGAAAGCTAGAGCAATGGAGGTCGGGTACAAGACTCTGCTGCAGCAGCAGAAGGCTAAGAAAGCCCCGGCTCGCGTCATCAATGTTCCTGGTGTACGGCGAAACCTAGGATGGGCTCCCCCTAAGCTGGCACAAACCAAGACATACATTGACAGTGAAGGCAGGCAGGTGATGCCCACTCCTCTTATCAACCTCGTCGTCGCCAAGACCCTTCTAGAGCAGGATAGATCGCCTGAGGCAGTGGACTAGGTCTATGTCCTAGTGGCCAAGGCGGTAAAACAGCAGGAAAAGGCCACCTCTCAAAGGCTTGAGTCTGACCCAGCGTTTTGCCAATCTAGCCAGCATAAACCGCCAAGAGACAGATCTACTCTTGATGTCGGGTCTCAGACGGGTTCATCAGAACAAAGACGGAGGGGTGCGTGCAACAGGAAGGATGCTATCCCCATATGGAACCTGTCGACATGAAAGGTGTACCTAGGGAACTTGCCGAGAACAGCTTAAACATTGATCCAAAATGCAAACCAGTGAAGCAACCTCTACGACGCTTTGGAGATGAGAAGAGACGCGACATAGGCAAATAGATAGCTAGGTTACTTAAGGCTTGTTTTATCCAGAAGTCCTTCACACCCAATGGGTGTCCAATCCTGTACTTGTCCCCAAAAAGGGAGCCAAAGAATTAAGAATGTGCGTTGATTACACGGGCTTGAACAAACCATGCCCCAAAGATCTGTTTGCTTTGCCTTGCATTGACCAAGTCATTGACTCGACGGCTGGCTCGGAGCTTTTGTGTTTTCTCGATGCATACTCAGGATACCACCAGATCAAGATGAGGAAGTCTGACCAATTGGCCACTTCGTTCACTACCCCCTACGACACGTTTTGCTATGTTATGATGCCCTTTGGGATAAAAAAAAACGCAGGTGCTACGTACCAGCGGACAATGCAACATTGCCTACACGATCAAATTGGTCGGAACGTTCACGCCTATGTGGTCGATATAGCAGTGATGTCTAAAAAGTCAAATGCATTAATCTCCGACTTAAAAGAAACCTTTGATAATCTCCGGAAATACAACATGATGCTTAACCCTAAGAAGTGCGTCTTCGAGGTTCCAGCCAGCAAATTGTTGGGCTTCATCGTTTTCCAGCGTGGAATCGAGGTCAACCCGGAGAAAATCAAGGCCATCTTAAACATAAACCGTCCGACGTGCCTAAAATACATTCAACGACTAACAGGTTGTGTTGCATCAGTTAGTCGGTTCGTCAGCCAACTTGGAGAGAAGGCTCTGCCGCTATACAAGTTGCTGAAGAAGGCGAACAAATTCACGTGGACGGACGAGGCAGATGCAGCATTGAAGCAACTCAAGGAGATTCTTTCCTCGGCGCCTATCCTTGCAGCACCCGAGCCTAGAGAGCCCATGTTAATTTACATGGCGGCCACCAACCAGGTAATCAGCATCGTCGTCGTGGTAGAGCGGAAGGAACCAGGCTATGAGCACGGAGTTCAACGACCAGATTACTATTTAAGTGAGGTCTTGACGGAGTCCAAGCAGCGTTACCCGCACTATTAAAAGATAGCTTATGGAGTATTCCTTGCTTCTCGGAAGCTGAGGCACTATTTCCAGGAGCACCCCATCACAGTAGTGAGCAAAACTCCACTGTCCGACATCATCAACAACAGCGACGCTACAGGAAGGGTCACGAAGTGGGGCATTGAACTTGCCGCCTTCGAGATCACCTACAAGAGACGCGACGCTATCAAGTCACAAGCCTTGGCGGATTTTATCGCAGATTGGACGGATATGCCAGATGCTACCCCATTGCCGGAACCAGAATACTGGGTGATGCACTTTGACGGATCAAAGCTGATCAACGGCTCGGGGGCTGGGATATTGGTACCGTACGTTCTGCAAATCCACTTAGAGGCTACAAACAACATGGTGTAGTATGAAGCACTCATTCACGGATTACGCGTAGCCAAGGATATTGGCATCAAGCGCATAGTTTGCTGTGGAGATTTCGACTTGGTTGGCCAGCAGGTGGCTGGCACCTGGAACGCGCGGAACCCTATGATGGCGGCATATCGAGACAAAGTGGATGAGATAGCCAAGAGCTTCTTGGACTACGAGGTCAAGTATGTAGCTAGGGAGCAAAACGAGGCGGTTGATCTGCTGTCTAAGCTTGGATCAGGGCGCAAACAAATTCCGCCTGGAGTTTTCCTGGAGCATCTACGGACACCATACGTGAAGGGAGCAGACATCGAAAACCCGGACAGAGTAGACTCTTTCATCCACATGGTGGCAAAGGTCCCTCCGACTTGGACAAAACCTTTCATGGAATATCTCGAACACGGAACTTTGCCCGACGACGAAGTCGAAAGACGGCAAAATAGTACGTCGAGCAAAGGGCTATACCATAATCAACGGACAGCTCTATAAAAGAAGCACTACTGGTGTATACCTTAAGTGTGTTTCCCAACAAGAAGGTATTAAAATCCTACGCGAAATCCATCTCGGAGATTGCGGGCATCACGCCGCTCCTCGATCGTTGGTCGCGAAAGCCTTCTGGCAAGGATTCTCTTGGTGGCAAGGCGACGACAAGCTGGTTGAGACATGCATGGGATGCCAGTATTATGCCCGACAACCACATGTTCCTGCTGAAGAATTGCGAACAATACCAATAACTTGGTCGTTTGCAGTCTGGGGGATGGACATGGTTGGTCCGTTGCAGACGGCACCATGTGGGTTTATGCATCTGCTAGTAGAAGTTGATAAATTCACCAAATGGATAGAAGCTAAACCCATTAGAAAACTCGATGGGGCAACTTCCCTCAGGTTTGTCCGGGATCTAGTGGTGAGATTTGGTCTCCCACATAGCATTATCACCGACAACGGCAGCAACTTGTCACTCGGAGAAGTGGAGGCTTATTGTTGGGAGAAGGGCATCCGACTTGACCTTGCATCTGTGGCACACCCACAATCCAATTGTCAGGTTGAGCGAGCCAATGGATTAATTCTGCAGGGAATAAAGCCACATCTTGAGGCACTACTACATAGAGCAGCTAGATCCTGGGCGGAAGAATTGCCATCTGTGTTGTGGAGTTTACGAACTACACCCAACAGATCCACCGGCTACACCCCTTACTTCATGGTATATGGAGCAGAATCCATCCTACCTTCTGACATACTTCACGATGCACCAAGGGTTGCCGTCTACGATGAAGATGACGCTGAAGAATCCAGACGCCTAGATGTGCACCTTCTCGAGGAGGAGCGTGTTTTGGCATGCCAAAGATCCGTCATCTACCGGCAGAAGATACGCAGCTACCATAGTCGCCGCGTTCGGCATCACTCGTTTAAATAGGGCGATCTGGTGCTCCGACTTAAGCAGAAGAAGTCACATAAATTATCCCCGCCATGGGAAGGACCGTTCATCATAAGCAAGGCGCTACTCAATGGATCTTACTACCTCGTTGACAATCGTGAACTGAAGGATAGACCCAACGAGGATCATAAGCGTAAGCGACGTGACCCGTATGATGACTACCTGGAGCTTGATCGGCCATGGAACATAGCACAGCTACGTCCTTTCTACACTTAGCATTTTTTATCTAATGTGTATCTCTTATATGATCAATGAAATAAAGCTCTTTGGTTCACTCATATTTCTGAGTCTTTTACCTCCTTTAGTGTTCATTTTTGGATTGTATAAAACCTTTATGCACAAGCTTTGCGATTGCACTTGTGAAAATTCTGCCTATGGGCGTTAGCTTAAGTTTTCTGGTCTACACGTTCTTTGTTGTTTCTATGTGGATTCTGGAGTAGTGACTTTCAGCACTTATTGTCGGCGATTTTGTGCTTAGGTTATTGACGGTGCCATTGGGCATCATCACCTGAGCGCATGGTTCCGACAACGAGTCTTCCGACTCACGAAAAGTCAAACATAAAAACCAAAGTAATGGATAAGCCAGAACTTGCTTAAAAATATATACATGCTGGAACTAGTTCTTAAGTAGTAGGACATACATCATTGTTTTCCGCCTTAAGTTAACACATAGTTTGTTCCGCATAACACGTTACAGAGGAAACAAATATTACAAGTTGTTTTTATTCCTCTGGTGCAGGCGACTTGGAAGCAACATCATCGGCAGTAGGAGAGTCACCTCCCTCAAATTCGGCAGTGTTGAGGGACTCCGAGGAGCTTTGGCCTTTGTCTTAAACGGTTTTCATGGGCACAAAGACGTTAACGTCGACTAACTCGGCGACTCTGGTGTCATAACCCGCGAGCGACGCCAAGATAGATTCGTGGTTTATCTTTTGGCCTTCATCGTCTACGTCGGGGATACTGCAGGTTAACGTGTCGATGTCGGCATTCTTGTAATGTGCCTTCACCATTGACAATGCCATCCTGGTGTCGGCCCGTACACATGAAGCATTCTAGCTTGAGATACGCTCGGGGGCTCGACGCAGGATCTCCGAGAACTTCGCCACAAAGTCCGATGCCTTGATATTAATCTGGAGGGACTTGGCAATCTTTTTGGTCTGCGCGATGGCGATGTTGATAAAGTTGTCGGCAAGGACCATGCATTCCTTTGGCGGAGGAGGAGACCGGGTTACACCCATAGGAGCTGCGAATTCCCGACAAAGGAGCGCATGAGTTCAAAAATTCAGAGTATCTAGACTATAGAAATCCAAGATGGAGAATCACTTACTGAAGATGTTGGCCTTAATCTGCCAGAGAGTCTCCGCCATGAGTCCCGTTCTTGTTGGAGGATCTTGTACGCTTCATGATGGCGTTGGTTTTGCTCATCGGTAGCTTTCTTCTGATCTTTTAATATCGCAATTTCCTCCTTCAAGCGGTTCATCTTCTCATTGGCGGAGTCCTGCAGGGCTTTCATCGAGTCTTCATGCATTTTCAGCATCTCCTCCCTCTCCTTCTCAAGGATCTTGTGAAGGGAATATGCCCGAGAGGCAATAATAAAGTGGTTATTATCGTATTCCTTATTTATGATAAATATTTATTTTACATGCTATAATTGTATTAATATGGAAACATTAATACATGTGTGTTTAATAAACAAACAGAAAGTTCCTAGTTATGCCTCTCTCATAAACTAGCTCGTTGATTAACAAGATGATCAAGGTTTCCTGATCATGGACATTGGATGTTGTTAATAAAGGGATCACAACATTAGTGTAATGGTGTGATGAACATTCATCCGAAGTATAGCATTACGATCAAAGTCATTGAGTTTATATTGCTATAACAACTTACAAAGTGATCCTAATCATTAGACCATGAGATCATGTCAATCACTAACACCGGAAGAGTTTCTTGATAACATCAAACGTCACACCGTAACTGGGTGATTATAAAGATGGATTCAGAACTAATAAAGTGTTATGTTGAGGCTCATGGATCGAGAGTGGAATTTGTTCATCCCGATGACGGATAGATATGCTCTGGGCCCTCTCGGTGATATCACATTGATTAGCTTGCAAGCAAGTGATTTGATCACTAGAATGTTATATCACGGAAACGAGAAAAGGGTGCATGTCAGTAACGAGATCAAACTAGGTATGGAGATACCGATGATCGAACCTCGAACATGTAATATATCGTGAAACAAAGGGATTAAGATACTAGCGTAAAAGGTTCCGACGATCACAAGAAAGTCATCGTTGAATGTGTAGGAGTCAGTATGGGTCTCCAGATCCCGCTTCTGATTATTGATCTGAGAGGGGTCTCGATCATGTCCGCATTATTCGCGAACCGTAGGGTGACACACTTAAGAGACACCGACATCCATTTGGAGCAAAAGTTTCATGCCGAAAAGAATAACAAGCGCATGAATTTATTTCACTAGATACCGAAACGGGTTTTCGGGTGAAATTACAGAAAGTGTTTCTGCGTGTGAAATGAAATACTATCAAGGGGTTATATGTGAATTTTTGTCATTAAAGTAATTGACAAAATTCTGAATAAATAAAAGGAGTTTTATTTAATGAGAGTTTGCATTAAATTTGGTGGAAATTTAATGGGAATTTGAGTGGGTTTTTGAGTGGAGAAAATTGAAGGGCCAATTTGTGAGTGGAGTGTCCACCCACATGAATGAGGGAGAGGTGGGGGCACCCTCCATGGCCGGCGGCCATGCCCCCTTGGGATGCCCCCCTCCCCTATATAAGGAGCCCCTCCTCTCACTTCTCACTCACACCTCCTCGTGAAGGATCTCTCTCCCCCTCTAGAATTTATCCCCCATGGTCTCGAACTAGCGAGATACATGTTCCCGGTGGCTATTCGGCAAGAAAGATTTGTGCTTCCGCTGTATCGCTGGAGCGAGGAGGCGGAGGTTGCTCGGTGCCTCGAACGTGTGTGCGAGCACGGATGCGCTGCTTTATGGCGCTTAGGACTTCCTCTCGATCTTGAGATCGGCAAGAGATCATCTACATCAACCACGAGTTTGGACTCGTTAAGCTTTGTCGGTCTTCAAGGGTATGTTCTCTACGGTATACATCCGCCCGTTGTTTGTATCTAGTAGATAGATCTTGGTACATAGTTGTTCCCATCGTAGGAAAATTATTGTTTTCTATGCTGCGAACCCTACAGTGGTATCAGAGCCGGATCTATGCGTAGATGCTTTGCACGGGTAGTACACATATGAGTATGTGGGCGATGTTGATCATTTTATTGCTTCTTAGTTGTACTTTGGATATTGGTGGCATAGTGGGATGAAGCGGCCCGGACAAACTTTACATGTCCTCGCACATGAGACCTGTTCCACGCTTGACATGCAACTAGTTTTGCATAAGTGGCTAGCGGGTGTCTATCTCTCCTACTATAGTCAATATCTAATTTGCAACGAGCTGTCAACAATTTGGTTATCCTCGTTGTGGTTCATGTTCGTAGGTAAGAACGGTTCTATCTTCGAAAGCCCTAAGCCACGTAAAATTTGCAATGGATAAATTAGAGGCGTCTAGTTTAGATTGTTCTTTGGGCTAGTGATATGATATGGTGATGTTGTAAGTAGAAGTATGAGATGATACTCTTACAACACACATAACGTGTAATCTCCATAGACCTTGGACTTACACATATAGGTATGATAGTGATCATACCACGGTGCATATGATAGACATCATATGCGGGAACCATATCATTCCACTAATAAACATGTGATGTTTGATAGCATCTTATATTGCTTGTTTGGCGTTTTATTAGCATAATAATATGATCCCTCATTTAAATATCAAGATAAGAATGTGTTCTTCCTTAAGTATGCACCGACAATGTTTCGTCGCATCAAGGCATCACGTGATGATCGGGTGTACTTGAATCCACGAGCATATCTTGGGTGTAAGACATTTACAGACGCGAATACTAAGGTTCTTACTTGTCGAGCCTAGCATGTACAGACATGGCCTCGGAACACGGACCGAAAGGTTAAGCATGAGTCATATGTTTTGATATGATGACCATATGGATGCTCTCCTTTGAAGCTACACTGACTCACGTGATGATCGGACTTGGTGTAGTGGATTTGGTTCATGTAATCACCAAAAAGACACGAGGGATGTCGTTTTTGAGTGGGAGTTCATTTCTAATTTGGATTAGTAGAACTCAATTTATCATAAATTAAATCAAAGTGAATTTGCATAATTTGTTGTAGTTATTGGCATTCGTTCACTACCTTATACATAGTTGTAATTGAGATAATAGAACTATAGAATTCTGGATGTTTACTTTACGAACTGGTATCGTATTGTGTTGAGTGTCAATCTAAAGTTTAAAGTCCTATTGCAAACTTTCAGCAAACTCTATTTACTCCATGAAATTTAATAGTTGGTATTAAATCAAGAGTAACAATTCCAGTGTTAGTATCTTAAGTATCATGTTTGCCTCCATGATTCTTGATTGTTTTAATATCAAGTTTATCTAGGAGCTGAAAGAATTGTTTCAGAAACCATCAAGTGTGGCAGATATAACGATATCTGAAACAATGTTTTGGTTGCAATATGATAGAGTATAATATATGTTCTCATATTGGATGAGATTTTACGAAGGTTGGAGATGCTAGACATCCTAATCATCCAAAAAGGGTTTTGGAAAGTAACGTTATACTCATGATTCGCCTTTATAAGCTACAGTAGCTTGATCATGAATGTCGTCATGATAAGGATGAATAGAATATGTATGTAAAATGTTTACTACACTAAAAGATTACTAAAGAATAGATTTTGAAAGAATACCGATCATTTTGATGATGGTGATCTACTTCAAAGTGCAAGTCCAAAGGTATTATTATTTGAATATACACGCTTTGGACTATGTGTCATGTATATGGTGCCACTGTTGATGTTGATAGATTCTTTTAAAAGGAATGGAAATGCTGGAAGAGAATCTATAAAATATACTTGGCAGAAAAGAAAAGATTGGAAATATCCAATTTAGGTATATGGATCATATACATGTTATGGTTGTATTCTTTGCTTGTTAACCAATGTGGTTCTTGGGTATTGGATACCGAATTGGTTGGTATGAAATTTCATACGGAACGACGCAATTCATGAACCACAATGGCCTAAGTAACTAGCAAGAGAATATGTGATGATGTTCATCGAAAACAAAAAAAACGTTGTTTGTATTTCTCGTTGACATCAAAGCTTGACTTCAAGATTTGTTTTAATAATAGTTATTTAAATCAGGTATTATGAGAACAAAGGTTGTTCAAATAATTACCATATTCCATATAAGATGGATGATTTACAAATCTAGTTGGAGAAATCACATCCATAAAACCTAATGCTAAAATGTCGCCAGACAAATGATTGAAAGATCACTTACGAAGTGACATCGCTGTTTAAATTATATTGGAAAGAAAACATGAAGAATCTCCATATTCATGGATTTTTTGAGTCTTTGATTTGATCAAGTGACGCTTGTGAGACTTTCCACGTGATAATTAAAACTTCGTTCAAAGGCCAAAGAAGAACGAACGACTAAATTATTGGAATTTATACATATCGATGTATGTAGTCCATTATGTGTAGTCGTAAGCGATGGGTTTCAACTTCATATGCTTTCTCCGGAAATTTGAGTAAATATTCACTTAATGAGAAAGAAGTATGAAATATTTGAAAATGTTTCAAAGACTTTCAAGATGAAGTGAAAATCATTGTGACAACAAAATAAATGGTTTATGATTTTATCATAAGGGATTTATTTGAGTTACAAGTGTAACAAGAAAAATAAATTAATTATGATTTATCATAAAGGGATTTATTTGAGTTACAAGTTTAGCAAAACACTTAGATTTACATCTCCCGAAACACCATAGGAGTATGGAGTGTATGAGATTTGTAATGAAACCTTGTGTGACATGGTTGGATCAAAGGTGTTATTTATAAAACTGCCAATATGTTTTAAAAAGTTTAAAAGCTTTAGAGACTACCGCTTTTACACTGAAAAGAGCTCCATCTTGATCTGTTGAAATGACACCATATGAGTTATGGTTTGGGGTAAAACCCAAGTTGTCCTTTCTTAAATTTTGGTATGCTAAACATAAGTAAGATGTTTACAACCAAAGTCGGATGAGCATGTCTTTGTAGGTTATTTCGAATAACAATTGGTTATTCCTCCATAACACCAAGGACAAAAGGGTTTGTCGCTTGAAACGTGAAGTTTCTTGAAGAAGGAATTTTTCGTAAAAGTTAAGTGGGAGAACAATAGAACTTTAATAAGGTTAACGAACCTTAGCTATATGTGCTGAGTTGCGCAGCGCCGAAAAGTGTTCCGGAGGCTGCCATAATGCTCATAGCTTATGTGCCTCAAAGGTTGTGGTCATGGAGATCTAAGTTCTTATTGAACCAAGTCAGTCGGATAAACAATCAAATGCTAAGATTTGATAGTAAATCATTATTGTTTTAAAATGATGAACCGACTACATGCAAAGAAGCGATGATGGGCCCTGACTCCGTCAAATGGCTTCAAGCCATAAAATCCGTGATAGTTCCATACACGAGAAATCAAGTTTTGAACTTGGAAGACCCTCCGGAAAGGTGTAAAAACCTATCGGTCGTATTTGGATCTATAAAGAAATAGACATGGATGTTTCACATCTATGAAATAGTCGACATGTCGTAAAGTATTTTACGACAATGTTCAAGGAGTTGACAATGGCAAGATTTGATCTTTCATAGCGATATTTAGTCTGTACGGATTAAAGTAGCAACCATGTGGCATCCCGCAAAACCACTACTAGAAAATCGCGTTGATTTTGTGCATTGCATCGTCATCTTCATGCATTGTTTGCATTAAAACTATTTTCGCAACGCCCGATTTGTTTTCCAAACGCCTCATCTTAATTCAACTATCAAAACCGGGTCCCCGGAATAGTTTGTTTTGGCCGCTATCGGGTTGCACACGGCCCGTTTAAATCAAATAAAAAGTTTAGTTGTTTTTAGTAGGGGCAGTCGAACGGGCCAAACCGACCCGAACGACCGCCCCAGAAATTAAATCGGTCCATTTCAAACAGCTCCCCCGGAAATCCTATTCCTACCCAAACCAAACCTACCCACCACTCACAACTCTCCACCTCACCCTCTCACCAGTTTTCTACCCACCCCGCCACCTAAGCAATCCTCCCCTTTTTCCCCCTTTTCTTTCCTCACCCTAGCCCTCTCTACCCTCTCTCTCTTCCCTGTGGCCCATCTCTCCCTGTCCCACCCGCAGCGCCCAGCTAACCCCTCTGCCACGTCCCACCCGGCGCACACGCGGACCTTGTGACCACGCAGCCACCAGCGCAGCCACGCAAGCCACGCCCACCTCCTCTCTCTCGACCGTGGCCCCACCGCGCGACGCTGTGGGTCCCACCAGCGCCCCTCGCTAACGCCCAGCGTGACCGTCCCAGCCTGGCCCCAGCTCTCTTTCCTCCTCGTTTGCCAACCTCCTCCCATGGCGCCAGTCCCCGCCCGCCAGCCCCTCCCAGCCACGCTCGCCTCGCCCCTCAAGTCCGCTCCGGCGCTCGCCGCCCGTGCCTCCAGCACGCCGCTCTCAACCGCTCGAGCTCTGCCGCGGTGCTCGCCAGCCGTCCGCCCGGCCCGCTCCGCCTCAGCCTCACCGCCTCCGTCGGTGCCCCTCCCGCTTAGCGCGCTCCCGACCCGGCCGTCCCGCGCCCGCCCATGAGCTCCCTCCGTCGACCCCGCCGCGAGCAACCTCCCAGACCCGGCGCCGGCCCCGCATCCAGAGCCCCGTCGGCCGCCTCCGACTCCGCCGGCCTGCTCCTCTTCCCCGTGCCCCGACGCCCCAGGACCTCCACCGCCCCTGCACGCCTGCGCCCGCCGGCGCCGCGCGCCGTCCGCCGCCGTCGTCGGCTCGCCACCAGCTCCTCCGTCTCCGCCTGACCCCACCTCGTCCTCGCCGCCCCCTCCGTGTCCCCGGCAACCTCCGCCCCGCCCTCCTCCAGCAAGCCGGCCACCGCCTGCTTCGCCGCCTTCGTGGAGACCGCCATGGCCTGCCTCTGCCGCGCGTGTAGCCGTCTGCGGCCCCCGCTTCTCGCCGCCTCTCCCTGCCGGCGAGTACCAGTCCGAGGATTGTGTCCTGCGCGTGTGTCTGGAAAGAACGAGTGCAGGATGTGTGCCTCCTCGCGTGACCCTCCAATCGCGCGCTCAGTTCTCCTGTCGAACAAGACCGGCCGAGACGCTAAGTCGTACAAGGGCCACCGACAACGCACCCGACGGAACCCCAAGATCAACAACGGCACCGGGCTCGACACCGGCAAAACCAAGATGGAAGCACAAGACCGTCGTCTGAGCGATTTGGAGACCGGTCATCAAGGGCGCCCTGCGAGACGCACCCGATCACGGACCGCAAGAACGGCCCCAAAGTTGAACCCCGAAGACCGATCCCGGCGATCCAAAGGCCACTCCAAGACCCGGAACCAAAGACCGCCAAGAACGTCTACCCGTTACGACAAGCACTTCTCCCCGGATGCCGAGACCGACTCGATGGCGCCGGCCCGACAAGACCTTCGCGATGACAAGAACGGCACCGACCCGGAAGGTTCGATGCGTCCCGTTCCGAGAACCCGGATGTGACAAGACCTACCCCGGAGTCCGAGATCTGATCCCCGTCGAACCCTGGACCCCGAGACCGACCCCGAACCCCGAACCCCGGAACCCCCAAGATCGTCGAGACCCTAATGTGTGACTTTTCTCCGAGCCCTATTTTATAAATGCTAAACATAAAACCTGTTGCACATTAATTGCCATACCCGCATGCATATCTGTGGTTTGGGGGCCTTTTGCCGATTCACCTAATAATTAAATATGGGGCCCATATGCGGGCAAATCTAGCCTTATATTGGCCTCATTTAAACTTGTGTAGCGAACCGGTATCTATCTTCGGCCTGTTAAACAACATTTAAACTGCGGGGGTTTTAAACAACTGGAACCATCTGATAATTGTCGGGACCCCGGTTCCGCTTAACATGACCTAATTGCATCGCACCTTTGCCATGCCATCCATCATACATGCATCATGCCGATCTTCTGTCGTTTTATTAAATATTGCGTCCGGTGTTTCTTCTAGTGTTTTGCTTCTTCGCGGATAAGGCCGTTGAGTTGATGTGAGCTTCGCCCCGATCTTCGGGGAAAAACCTTCGACAATGTTTTCAGGCGAGCATCTCCCTCTTTCTACCCATCTTACTTTTATAGTCTTTATTCCCTCCTGTTGATCTATTGCTATCTGTGTCGCGATGCTCTAGATTCCGTACCCGTGATATCCCTTGCAACCATATATTGCCTTGGACACACCCTATTGCCTGTTGTTTGGTAGCTAGTTGGTCTTGCGCGTCGCCGTCGCTTGCTATATTGCTGTTGCGTGTCGTCAAGTGCCACAGTTGCTGATGTATTGCCGCATGTTAATGTTGGAGTTGATTCTAGTTTTACTTATCGTCACTTTAATTTCTGTTTAACAACTAAAATTGAAATAAGCAGAGGCATCGGTGGGTGATAGATAATATTTGGTTTCCGAACGCCACTTGTGTCCGTAAGACCCAGTACTTGATACATTCCTTGATTTTGCGCGCTATCCACATCCGGGAGGTATATGGGACCCCGAGCGAGCTTGATTCAGTCTTATTTCTTGGGGCCACAAACTAGTTTGAGGTTTTATTTACGATCCTGCTTATGCCATGCTACTTTACGTATTTAAATTGTGCAGGTACTTTCTTTGTCTTGTTAGGATCAATGGCACGATTCCGCGGTGTCGACAAGCCCAGCCACACTTTCGGGTTCCCGATCGTTCACGGCCGTCCCCATAACCTTGAGGCCGCCTGAACTTGCTTACTCCGTTCGGATTCTACTCTAAGGGTGGCCCTGAAATATTTCTGAATCTGTGATTGTTCGATCGTGAAAGCCTCGTTGGGTTTTGATTTGGTTTTCGAGGTTGATCGAGTGTGTTGCTATTGGTGCACCCGGCGGTTAAAACTTTCTGAAAGCCGTGTCCGCGGATATGGACGACTTGGAGCACAGTATCTCGATCATAGACAAGCATAACTAAAGTTTACTGCTATAAATTTGACTTATAATGACTAGTAATCAGCTTCACTATAATGGAATGGCTAATTAATACTGCCCACAATTGCTTGTTTGGTTGTCGCTTGCGACAATGGTACCTGACTAGTAAGTATTGCAACTACAACAAAATGGCTGAATAAAAGTACCAACAATTGCTGGGTTTTGGGGTTACCTCATGATAATTGCATCTGACTAGTAAGTGTTGCCACTAAAACGGAATGATTAATTAAAACTGCCCACTGCTTACTTTATCAGGACGATTACCTAAACCTGATTAGTAAAGTGCCACAACTATAACTGAATAATTAAAACTGCCAACTGTGTGAGTTCCTCGGTTGACTTCCTCGTTTGGTCTCGAGGGGGAAACGCCAGGACGGGTTTGTCTGGTGCTAGTGCCAGGTTGGATAAGAATAGGTCTTTCTCACCCCTCTCTGATAGCCGCCTTTTGTTTCGAGTCTCTATAGGTTGTTTAGTGCATGCCGCCGCTGCCGCTCAGTCCACCATACCTATGTAGGCGAGGACCGCCGAATTCTAGCCTCGCCGTGTACTGGCCTCAGTACTGACGCTCCTCTTTTTCCTTTGCCCTTTGTCGGCACCCCTTTTGTTTAAGCAGGTTTCTGAGATCGACGCCGTTAGCAGGGTTACCCTTCCGGCTTGGCCTGGGCAGGGTTATGGACGCCATTGGTTATTCTTCAGGGCTCTTAGCCCCATTTTCTTCTTGTCCGTAGTCGGACGCTCGACCGTTTTCAAGGTGAATTGGATCTTGTATATTATATCTGTATTCTTGACTCTTGGAGTCGCTTATATATATATCTGTTCTGTGGGTCCCATCGAGGACTGTTGTGTGATGTTATTACTTCGTTTTCCACCCGCACGAAAGTGCTTGGTGGGCACCTTTGAATCGTTTCTATGCGGGTTTGGTGAATTTTTCCCAAACTTGCATAGGTCCGATTCTGAGGGTGTTACAAACCACTACATATAATTTGGTATATGGTAGATGAATAAACAAAACAAAGTTCTTTTAATAAAATGGTTACCTAGGACGTGTACATGACACGATCCAAAGGGTTTTGTTAATTCAAAGGATGCTAAAAGGGGCATGCAAACTTCAATGGTTGAAGTAAGCATCGCGGAGTTGGAATCTTCACCATGATGAAAAATGAGTTTTTTATCAGGAGACGATGAAGATGCTTGCATTTGCAAGAAATTAAGTGGGAGCGCTAAGACATATTTCTAATACATTATGTGGAGGATATCTTGTTGATTAGAAATGATGTATCTTTTATTGACAAAGGTTAAGAATTTCATTTCGATGAAAAACTTAGGCAAAACCCGAATATTTAGCATGAATGTCTATAGTGGATAGACTGTGACGCTAATATGGTTGTGCCAAACGTATATATATGAGATATGGAAGGAATTCAATATAGAAACGACAAGAAACGGTTCTTGTCGCATGGAAAGGAATTGAATCAAGATTCAAGTGTATCGACACTTGATAAGTTAAACAAGATTCAAGTGCTTTGACACTTGATGAGTAAAATCACAAGAATGATTTGATCAATCATACCATGATATGTACACATCCAGATATGTCCTATGCTCTAAGTGTTATGAGCATATACCAGAATGAATCATAAAATGATCATTGGACGATAGTGAGGATATTCTTATGATCTTTTGGAAGAACTAAGAATATATTTGTGTAGAGGTGACAAACAATTACAAATAGTTTATTGTAAAGCGTTACATTGATACTAGTTTTTTCACGAGATACAAATTAAGTTTATCTCAATTTAAACTATGAGTGGCACAATGAAATGGAAAGAAAGTTTCCATGATGGATTTGGATAAATTCCAAAGTTAAGACATTGTGACGAATACTACAACAAAAGGCTAAGTATATGACTGCTATAGTAGCAGCAAAGGAGGGAATTTGTGTCAAGTAGTTTGTTATCAAACTAAGGTGTGGTTATAGCAGGCTAACACTAAAAGATATATTGTATGACAATAGTATCGACGTGATTTAACCCCAAGGAACTAAAGGTCTCACCAAAAGACCAAATTTATACAATGCCATCTCATTGGAGAATGAGTGATGCGTGGAGACGCAAAGACATGCAAATACACACGGACCTGAAGCGTCAGATCCGTAGATTATGTTAACCACTTGCAATTGCGTATATGGAACACCAGAAAGCCATAAGTGTTTAATACGCAAAGTTTTCAAACTAGATTATTGTCTCTAGTGCAAGTGGGAGGCAAGGAATATGCCCGAGAGGCAATAATAAAGTGGTTATTATCGTATTCCTTATTTATGATAAATGTTTATTTTACATGCTATAATTGTATTAATACGGAAACGTTAATACATGTGTGTTTAATAAACAAACATAAAGTTCCTAGTTATGCCTCTCTCATAAACTAGCTCGTTGATTAACAAGATGATCAAGGTTTCCTGATCATGGACATTGAATATTGTTAATAACGGGATCACAACATTAGTGTAATGGTGTGATGAACATTCATCTGAAGTATAGCATTACGATCAAAGTCATTGAGTTTATATTGCTATAACAACTTACAAAGTGATCCTAATCCTTAGACCATGAGATCATGTCAATCACTAACACCGAAAGAGTTGCTTGATAACATCAAACGTCACACCGTAACAGGGTGATTATAAAGATGGATTCAGAACTAATAAAGTGTTATGTTGAGGCTCATGGATCAAGAGTGGAATTTGTTCATCCCGATGACGGATAGATATGCTCTGGGCCCTATTGGTGATATCACATTGATTAGCTTGCAAGCAAGTGATTTGATCACTAGAATGTTATATCACGGAAACGAGAAAAGAGTGCATGTCAGTAACGAGATCAAACTAGGTATGGAGATACCGATGATCGAATCTCACACATGTAATATATCGCGAAACAAAGGGATTAAGATACTAGCGTAAAAGGTTCCGACGATCACAAGAAAGTCATCGTTGAATGTGTGGGAGTCAGTATGGGTCTCCATCCCTTCGATTATTGACCTTAGAGGGGTCTCAATCATGTCCGCATTATTCGCGAACGTAGGGTGACACACTTAAGAGATACCGACATCCATTTGGAGCAAAAGTTTCATGCCGAAAAGAATAACAAGCGCAGGAATTTATTTCACTAGATACAAAAACGGGTTTTCGGGTGAAATTACAGAAAGTGTTTCTGCATGTGAAATGAAATACTAGCAAGGGGTTATATGTGAATGTTTGTCATTAAAGTAATTGACAAAATTCTTAATAAATAAAACGAGTTTTATTTAATAAGAGTTTGCATTAAATTTGGTGGAAATTTAATGGGAATTTGAGTGGGTTTTTTAGTGGAGAAAATTGAAGGGCCAATTTGTGAGTGGAGTGTCCACCCACATGAATGAGGGAGAGGTGGGGGCACCCTCCATGGACGGCGGCCATGCCCCCTTGGGCTGCCCCCCCCTCCCCTATATAAGGAGCCCCTCCTCTCACTTCTCACTCACACCTCCTCGTGAAGGATCTCTCTCCCCCTCTAGAATTTATCCCCCATGGTCTCGGACTAGCGAGATACATGTTCCCGGTGGCTATTCGGCAAGAAATAGTTGTGCTTCCGCTGCATCGCTGGAGCGAGGAGGCGGAGGTTGCTCGGTGCCTCGAACGTGTGTGCGAGCACGGATGCGCTGCTGTTTTGCGGCGCTAGGACTTCCTCTCGATCTTGAGATCGGCAAGAGATCATCTACATCAACCACGAGTTTGGACTCGTTAAGCTTTGTCGGTCTTCAAGGATATGTTCTCTACGGATGTACATTCGCCTGTTGTTTGTATCTAGTAGATAGATCTTGGTACATAGTTGTTCTCATCGTAGGAATTTTTTTGTTTTCTATGCTGCGAACCCTACATCTTGTTCTGGCTATCCAGCTGCTGAATATGCTTGGATTGCTCGACAATATCCTTAGCCTTGTAAATGGTTTCTGCAAGTCGGAGAAATAATAGTACACAGTGAGTACTCGGAAAAAGTTGGCACAAGACCAAGTCGGAGTGCGAAAAATAAAGAAAAAACAGACGCTTGCGCTTGGTGATTTGTTCCTTCAAGAAGGCAGTTTTACCCTTTTCGGCTTCCAAATTAGCGCGCATCTTTTGGTACTTGTCATTGGCCATGCCCCTCCGAGCATTCTCATTCTGTGAAAAAAAGAAAGTTAAACGTTATTTTGTCTACTTGGAGCATCTAGCTGGAAAATTTCCACCTAGACGCTCGGGGGCTACAGCGAGAGTTTTTTAAACTTAGCAATATGCTTATTCTTTCTTTAAGAATCTAGTCGGAACTAATTCAGTTTTCGATTAGAAGCTTGGGGGCTACAGTATAAAGGTTTTAACTCAGACGTATGCTTAGCTTCTCTTTAAGCATCTATTCGGAACTAATTCAGTTACAACTAGAATCTTGGGGGCTATAGTATCAAAATTTATAAACACTGCGTATGCTACTCTTAAAGCATCTAGTCGAAATAATTCATTCAAACTATATGCTTGGGGCTACAGTGAGAGGTTTTCTAGCTTAGTCACTCTTAGAGCATTTATACGCAAAGACCTATGGTTTTCCGTCTAAATCCTCGGGGGCTACAGTGGGATACTCATATGAAATAAAAAGGCAAATAAAACTTACACGTGCAATGATCTTGAGGTTGGTAGCACTCTCAGCCAGCAACTTGCCGAAGGATACACTGTTTTCTTGCAAGATTTCTGCTTGCCGGAGAAGCTCCTCGAGACCGCACGTCGGAGATGTCGGCGTCGCACCAGGAACCAGAGCAGTGCTACCCGGCGTAAGTACCGGATAGACTATCTTCGGGAACTCTATGGTCTTCTTGGGTGCGGGGGCGCTGCCTTCGACAGATGTACCACCTTCCACCACCGTCTTACCGCTACCCATGGCATCCTTAGCCGAAGCTTCAGCCATTTGGTTTGCGGCACTCTCCTGTGTCGCTTGTTCGCCGACAACAGCGAGCTCTGTGGAGGCGCCTGAGTCCACTTCCATGGCGGAAGGGCCAGATGCTCCTTTAGCTTGAGATCTTGTCGGGGCAGACGAGGGATAGACGATGGGAGTGACAGGGGCGATGGCAGGAGATACGTCGCGATGCAGCATATCCTTTATGGTTCTAGAAGCCCCCAAAGTTTTGGAGGTCTTCTTCAAGCTGGTTGTGGCTTTCTTCCTGAAACATGCAAAATGCATAAGTACGGGAATAAGAAAGACAATGGATAATGTCGGAGGGAAATAAGCTTACACAAGAGGGGGTGCTTTGGCAAAGGGGATCCCTGTAATCTTTCTTTTCTCTGCCTCCAGGGCGGCGGTAGTATTCTTGGAGGCTCCACCCTCCGTCTTCTTATTCTTGCCTCCGTCGGCAGCGTCAGAGGTGGAGCTCTTCCGCTTTCGCGCCAATGGAGCATCGTCGTCGGACACAACGGTGACTTCCTTCATCTTTGGATCATAGATTTGAGGAGCCATGCTATCCTCATCTATGTCGTTGAGATGTTAAGTGAAGAACCACCGTGTTAGATGAGATGTTAATGCTAGACGGAAGAACTGGAGTATATGTCATACACGGAAAATAAACAGTTACTTTTGGGCACTTTCTCTCTACGAACATGTCGTAGGTGATGGTGAAGCCACGCTTCCTATCCTTCACCTTGACGATGTCCTTGAGGCGAAGCTTGACGGAGTCGCTCGAGAAGTTATCCTCGGAGATGCGAAGGCTATCCCTTCTATCGTTGGAATACTCGTGCATCAGCTTCGAGCGGTGCTGCAGAGGCTGGATCCGCCTGATGAACCAGCACATGGCTAGGTCCAATCCGGTCAAAACCGTATCTACGAACCACTCTATCCGCCTTATAGCACAGGAAGCATCGATGTCGGAGGGAAGGGAGGCCTGGGATCTCCATGTCGGGGCTTCAGCGGCAGCTCCATCGACGAAGTCCGGGTACGTTACTTCTCGGATGGCCAGAGGGATATCTGGGCCATAGAAGTAAGTACGCTACCAGTTCTTGCAGGACTCGTGACCGACGATGTCGGGGAACCGCCGGCCAGGCTGGATCTTAAAGCTAATGGTGCCACAATTTCTGAGCTCATCCTTGCCGGCTCCGGCTTCGCGCTTGACGGTAAAGAAAGAGATCTAGCCTAGGCTTAATCCCTAAATAACCCTCACAGAGCGCCACGTAGTTGCTGAGCGCTAAGATGCTATTGGGAGAGAGGTTATGTGGCTGTACTCGTTAATGATTCAGGACAACAAGGAAAAAGTTGGAGATGGGCAGGGAGATGCCGCGTACCATCTGCGCTTTGAGGTACACCTTCTCTCCGGCTTGGGGAGAAGGAATGACCTCGCTGGTCGGTGCCGCCCGCTAGGAGAGCCCCTCCATCACGGGGAGGTAGCCCTCGTTGATCAGTTCTTTGATGTCGCGGTCCGTGATATCTGAACCACGCCAGTCGCCCTTGTGCGAGTCGTACTCCTCCTCCAGCAGCTCCAGCGCCGCTGGATTATGGTCGCTGCTGGTGGCTTCGACCACCGCGGACTTGGGGATGACCAGGCCCTCTAGGGGCACGACGACAAAGCTTGCCGGCTTCGCCGCGGCTTCGCCTGACGCCGCCATAGAAGGGGAGGAGCTGCTGCTAACCATTGGGTGTGTCTGGTGGTGACTGGGGAAGATTGGAGAGCTAGGGTTTTTCGCACGTTGCGCGGAGAGCTCGAGGAGGCGCTCGCTGGAGGAAGAAGACGATGCAGGGGAGAATGAAGGTGAAAAAGTAAATTTTCCACCGCAGTTACTATTTATGGTCTCCGGCATCAAGATCCGTGCAGCTTTATCGAATGGTTGCCGCGTAGACGACGTGTGTGGAGACGTGCGCGGAAATTTCGCCACGTAACAACCGTCGCCGCCAACGTTTCGTATTGCTCGTGCGAGAAAAGTGGACATGATTGCGTTCTCTGCATGTGTGAGTTACGAGGCGTTGCTGACCTATGTCTACGTCGCCCTAGCTGTCATAGGCAGATGAACCATCACATCGGAAGATTCCGGCATGGACGAATCCAGTCTGGCTACGGAAGAGTACGATAGAAGATTCAACAATTCTCCGACTTACAAGTTAAAGACGGAGAAAACCTTGCAGGGTTCTTTGGGAGGACTACAAGATATTGCTTGACGATTTGCCGACATCCATCTAGACGGAGCATTCAACCTGAAGAGGCAAGATGACATAAGATCTCGGAGTTATCCGAGGGCTACTATTGGGGATATGCTATATGGGGATCCTCATAGCATGTCACTTATCCGGATAACCCGGGTGGCCCTCAGTTGGTAGCATGGTCCATGGCCTGCTGGGCGGCCCAGTTAGATTGATCTAGAAGGAAGGCCCATGCCGGATAAAGGAAGACTACGGTGAAGACATCAGCGTACCCGGAGCCTTGGAGTACAAGCCACGCTAGGCAAGTAATAGACAGTGTATGACTCTATAACCTGTCCGGCTAGGACTTTTCCCTATAACCCTAGGACCTGACGACTATATAACTCGGGCCTATGGGAGCCTTTAGGGCACAACCTAGTATCGATTGAGATACAACTCGCACAGCGAACCTATCTCTTTAACTCGGCGTATTGTCATTATAGTAATTTATAGCAGGATTAGGATTCCATCACCGTTGTGGGATCTGAATAGGTTGTGGGATCTGAATAGGTAAGCCGTATTGCCTCGTACCCGTCAACCGTCCGTCTTCCCCAGGTCTCCAAACATGCACTGTAAGACTCCTTCATGGCATACTCGTCGGCAATACCACGACATGTGCCACAGGTAACACCAACTTCCGTCTCATACACCAACTTCGACTCCGAATCGTAACCAATAACTCCTCGGACCTGTGCGTGGAGAAATGAACGCGAGATTTGCCTGAATAAAACCTGCCATCGCAGTCCGAATCGTAACACAAACAGCACATGCGAAGACAACTAGTCCATTCAGACTTCTTTTTTAATAATAACAGGGACACAGTAGCACGTCCACCTATCCCACACAGTCACCAACATCCAGTTCACGAAGGCCTAATAAGGAAATCCAGCAGACTAGAGACATTCAGAATTAGCGAGGTCGAGTTCAAAAGGCTTCGAGGAGAGATGTGATCCCCAGGTTATTGTACAAATGGCAATGGCCCTTATGAAAAAGAAAAAGAAAAATAGTTTTATCACCCAGAGGAAGTGACCACGAAGCTGGTTTTGTTAGTCAGTCCCAGCCTGTCGCAGGGATGCTTGAGACATCACCCCAGCCAGGAGCAAAGGTGTACTTCTGCACATACGCGTCATCGACCACACCGTCGTCGCTGGCTGATTTCTGGCCGGGATGCACGTCATCCTGCCGAGCCTCTTCCTCGACATGCTGCTGCTGCAGTGTCTCCTGAGGTTCTGCTCCTGCGTTGGCAGCTGAATGGTAGTCCTCATCTGGCCTCTCCACAGACCATTCCAGCACTTTTTCGGTGGAAGATGGGGCGTTGTCATGCCTGAAGCCACAGTCAGAGGGTTCTTGGTTGTACTCCCACCCAGCAGCAGGTTCGTCTCGGGTGTCACTGTATCCTGAGTATCCGAATATTTCTTCTGGTGGTGGAAGTGGACATCCTTGATAAGAACCATTGTCGGCACAGTACCTCTGGAGCTTATTCCGGTACTTATCCTGCAGCAGCACTTATTAGTTTCACCAGAAACAGAGAAGGGGCATCACGTACAAAGAAAATAACTAGATTGCTACAGCAAACACACCTTAGTGATAATGTGAGGGTTTCCTACTATGATGTGCAATGATTTCGCACGAGTTATCGCGACATTGAACCTTCGATAGTTGGTCAGAAAACCTAGGTTGAAGACCTTGTCAATCTCATTATGCTTTACGGTTGACCTGACTGTTGAGATGATAATTATTTCCCTTTCTTGGCCCTGGAATTGTTCGACACTTCCGACTCTCAGGTCAGGCATTTCAAACGTCTCTGGGGCCCTCTTTATCTTCACAACTTGTTGACGATATGGAGTAATGACTCCGATATCAGCTTCACCAACATCACCATCCCTTGTAAGAGTCCTGATGATATTTACTACTTTGCTAGCTTCGATTCTGTTGAACCATGATGTGGGTTGTTGCCTTCTCTCTCATCGCATCCCTGAATTCCAACAAAAAGAACAGGGAACGACTTGTTGGGAAGACCCATGCAATCATAAACAGAGGGCACTTCATCTCCCTTGCACGCAATCAGTTCGCTACCATATAGAAAAGCTGCGATGGTAGCTCTAGGATTGCTGGATGGCACTGATAGTTCCTCAATAGCTTTCTTACGTAGTTAGGATCCTCTGAATGGTACTGCTCAAAGTCACGGATCAGCCTTTGCAGATATGATGTCCCCAAACCATCCTTATCTGCTTGTTTACAGAAAACAACCGGCCCTAATTGCATAGGATCTCCTGCTAACACAACCACGGTGTCTCTGCCACACAAACCCGACAAAGGAACCATTGCCTCTGGTTCAGAACATTGGCTGGCCTCATCCAAGAATATGTGTGTGAAATGCCCCTGATGAATACCCTCGGCCTGTAGGGTTGATGCACTCATGTAGGTTGATATAACTATCTTGTAGCGCATTAATGCTTGCATCGGAGGGCACTTGAACACCATATCTGCTGCGAAGAAGCAGAACTTAATAAAATCAGGATTAACATCATCATATTGACGACTAGGAGCATTTAGCCTAAAGATATCACTTGGGCGGATCAGATAGCTAGCAGATAGCAGTTTTTCCAATACATGGTCAGCAGCACTATTGGAAGCAGCACATATGAGAATATTTGCCCTCCTATTGGATGTATAAAGCTGCAAAATGGCCTCAACAAGTGTCATGGTCTTGCCAGTTCCTGGAGGTCCATATATCACGTATGGTGGAACCCCTCGGCAGCCAAGTATCATCCTGACTGCATCAGCTTGCTCAGTGTTTATGTTAGGATTCAGAGGTTTAAATGGCAACTTCTTGACACTTCTATAACGTGATTGAGAGGGGAAGAGAATGTCAGGTCCAATAAGTTCTGCCTCATGGACAGACTTGTAGAGCCTTCTCATGTTCAATCTATTATACGTGAAGCTTACATCATACTTGATCCTTTCTTTGTGATCGTTGTGAAACTGGTTATCAAGTTTCAAAAATATTTCATCAGCTTCAACCTTGTGAATGAAGCCCTGAAGAAGAACAAATCATCATTCATGAATATCATTTGAAACTGAATAATTTGTTTTTAAGAATGCCCAACAGGTATATGAATACTAAAGAAAAATAGCACTAACTTGATAAGGCCGGTCATTACTTCCAGAATGTCTGACAACTATATAGTCTCCATGGACTAGTGAAGGCCTTTTTTCTGCCAAACCAAGGACCTCAAGAGACAAAAAATCATTACCCCTTCTTCTCATTGAGACACGCTCCATGTCATATGATCTCATCTCCTCCTGCAGTGGGCATCTCAAGTTAGCAAAAAGGATAGAAGCTTAAATTTTATGACTACTACATGTGTTACCTCCAAATTAATTTCTTCCATGACTAAAAGAGTGCTAAAGAATTTTGCATAGTTTATCATGCTCAGCTCTTCAGATAGGACATCAGGTCTCTGTTAACACTCAATGAGCTCACGGACTTCTACAGGAATTGCAAACTGAGGTAACTTATACTTGAATCCTTGAGTGTGCTGCCGAATTGGCCTGCTACCTGGCACGAATGTAGCACACTCAAAACTTCTTCGGTTGAGTGCCGCGTCCCCTGGAATAAGGTTTATTAGAAAATAAGGCCATTGAAACATTATCATCGGCCAATAGAAAAGCCACACGCTCAACCTTCTCATCCCCAATATCAACATGCACTATTGATGTATGTAGACCAATTTCTTTTGGCATACAGGACAGCCAAATTGTTAGGGTTTGTCCAGGCTGAAGTGTACGATCTTCCACAGAAGTCAAACCAAGAAAAGCCTTCTTTGCCTCTTCATCAGCATCATTCAGCGGTGGTTTCATCATTGACAACACATAACTATCTTCTGGATTTGAAGAGAAAATTCTAACACTCCACAAGTTTACAGGTTCGGTGGAGGTATTCTCTATGCAAATGGTATCTGTGGATGTTTCTCCAACAAGGACAGATTTAGGCTTGCCATTCACAAAAGAGAAAGGAGTAGTAACAGCCACAGGACCATCATCAGATTGATAATCCTGAACGGTGTTATCATTCTGAAAGTCCATGAACTCTACTTCTGGCTTATCACCAGCTACTGAATATTCATCATCTGAATGATTCCCCATCTTGAATCCTGATGTATCAAAAATATTGTAACAAATTAATACTAGTCCACTGAGAGAAAAAAAACATATGGATAATAATAAAGCCACCCATGAGTTCAGTTAATAATAAAGCCATTCAAGTTCCTCTCAAGACCGAGATAATATGGATAACGAGCATATAATTTTACTTTTCTGCAAGGCATTTGAACTGAAATCATAACCAAAGATTAAATACAACATAGTTACCGTAGATAACAAGGGAAGGAGTTTCCATTGATTTGAAATAGCATTCTTCTATTTTTAACTATGGAATTTATAGTCATTCACAAAAAAGAGTAGTGATCATCCGCATTCAATCACTTCTCAAACTATTACATTATTTGTAAATTGACTACTTTCCACAGATATAATGGAAGAATAATCATAGAGTACGTACACATCAATATGAATTCGTGTCATTTACTTGTGCTTGCTACTATTTACATCCACATATAAATTTCCTACTCGTGAAACCTATTGACAGAGGCATTTTGTAGCTACACAATTTTCCGTCTTTGTGCAAGACATCAAGATGAGGAAACTAGGCAACTACATTGCATCATATCATTTTCAAAAGTGCTACTCTTAACATCCCCATGAGAACCGGGTCATGGGCACTGCTCAGTTGGCGGGAGCAGCGTCGACCACAACCTCCACCCTGTCTAGAACTCAGATGCTCACTCTTTACAGTGAAGGCTAGATCTCCTAACCCTAATTAGGAGGGGGGGAGGACCTACACGTCCCCATAATTCCACTAGTGAGTGTACTAAAACAGGAAAAGATTTTCCATAGGCTTGCAACAGCATAAACCGACCGTCAGAGATATGTCCTCACCGAAATCACAACATGCTGGCCAGGGGCGGATCTACAAGGTGTGCCGGGTGCGAGCCCAGAGATTAACGAATCTAATGGGGGTTTTCAACTAAGCACTAGATGAATACAAGCTCATACCTCGAAGCCCAATCGGCAAGGACTGCGGACGCGACGGAGACGGCAGAAACGCGATGTCGCCGACGAAAAGGGACGGTAACGGCGACGGCGGCGCGCCGCGCGTGAGAGGCAGGGGTGGGTGGGAGCGCGAGGCGGGATTGAGGAGGTACGGCAAGGGAGGCAGCTGTAGTGCAGACGGTGGCCGGCGGGAGACTAGATGACAGATTTAGACCGGCGGCACCGGTGGGAGATCAGCACTGCTGAGAACCAACAAAGAAAGAGGGGTAGTGGATCAACTCGCAATGCTGCATCAAGAAAAAAAATACTAGAAGATAAGGGAATAATCACCTGTCCTCGGAGACGCAGGTCGGAAAATCGGGCAGGCCGGCGATCGGAGAGGCAGGAACCGCGCCGGATTGGATTAGACCTCGGTCGAGGCGGTGGTTGGAGGAGGCATGAGTGGGTTTATGAGGGGGTTGATGGCTCTCAATCTCTGAAAACAGAAAGAGGAGAAAGAACACTTCGGAGTTATCACGAAGAGGTCAGTCAGGGGATCTTTCTCATGAAGCTGGTGGTTGTTCCTCTTCGGATTGGGAGCAGTACTAGGTAATTACTAATTAGCACCATTAGGCAGTAGTAGCATCAGTCTTGGGCTCCTTCTGGCTCCGCCCCCATTGCATCTGGAAAGCTGGTATGATATTAATATTTCTTCGGATTTGCTTCGCAAAGTGCTAAAATATGATATCTCTCGGCTTATGGACCTGCACGATTCTAGAGGCAACTACCCACCTTCTTGTAGCCTAGGCTAACGCCGCCACCAACCCCGCCGCCGTCGACCCTCGCCGGCGGCTCCCCTCTCCCTTCCTGCCTAGCCCTTCCCAACCTCCCCACCGTCCATGTCTTCTTCCAGCTCCTCCGCCGCGGGGAACCACCGTCCTGCTGACGAAGCGCTGAGCAGCGGCGAGGGCTCCAAAGACACGCTCCTACTGACGTCCGCTCAGCGCCTCACCCACACACACACACTCCCACCCCGGCCGCCGCGACCTCCCCGGTGAGTGTTGCGCCTCGCGCCGCTCCCTGTGGACGAGTTCCGGCCAAGGTATGGCTTGGCCCCCGCTCGAAGGTCCACCGCGTCAACTCCGTGGTCGACGAAGAGGGCTTCTAGGAGCCTAGGCACAAGAACCCGCGCCGGTACGAGCAGCGCCAGGCCCGCCGCACCTCGTCGCCCTCGCATGGCCAGGAGCATCGTCGGTACACGAGCAAGAACGTCGCCGGTATGAGCAGCGCCGCAACACAGCGCCGGAGGCAAGAGCTGGTCTGTGCCACCACTGCCTGATGCCCGGCCACATTGTCCGCGATTGCAAGGGAGACGCGCTAGTACTTGTTGGCTTCAGACATCGTTCAGTTAACCCATATGACAATTTAAACGACACATTCATTCGATGCACATCCCAGGCCAATACTCCTGGTAGCAGACAAGCACATACAATACAATGACTGGATCAACGTCATGAAACTAACAAAAATGTTTGCAGATTAATACTACAGGATGCTACTTCTTGTTTGTAGTTTCCATTCGAAGAATACAACAGTACAAGAATAGTAGTTGCAAAAACAAGTAACAAGACTAACAATCTACTCCCTTCGTTTTATAATATAAGATGTTTTAGCTTTGTGAAAGGAGTGTATCTTGACCTCTTTTAGTGTATAGATTCAGAGTGAACCTACACACTAAAAGAGGTCTAGACACTCTTTTCGCAAACCTAAAACATCTTATATTATGAAACGGAGGGAGTAATTCAGACAGCACCGCGGCTGCCAATGCACCCATGATACAACACCGAAAAAAGGCCAGAATATTCCAGATTCCTCACACATGAGCATCACTCCCAGGCTGGAGAACATGCCTTTTCCCCTGCTCACTGCACACAGAACATGCCTTTTCCCCTGCTCACTGCACACAGAACGCATATTTTCAATTAAGAGAATAAAGGATGAAACACTCTTAATAACAGTACAAAAGAAAGTTTCATCATGTGGCAACTATATATCATCGACAATTGCTCCCTTGTGATGGCTCTAGCAGCCGCAGCTTACATCAGTACACGCATGCTAAGCAAAAAAAAATCCCTGATCCCTCCCTCCCTCCATCCATATAGTACAAGGAGTTGCGGCATCGATAATCTAAATTTTGTTAGACCTTCAATAATGAAGCAGACATGGGACTTTCTGTTGTGGAGGTTCAACCTGAATTTTAATGTGGCAGATTCAATTCTCTATGTGCATGGCCAAATCAATAATTATTGATGCTTCTACAGAAGTGAAGTGTCGTGGTTATTTGTGTTTTCTGCCCAAAGAGAGAGGAAGTGCCATGGTTTATGTCCCCAGTAGGTAGGTAGTATTCCTAGAACTTGACTGCATACTATTATTATTTTTGTTATAATATGTTGTTAGCAGTCAGAATATTTATAGTGATATTGTGTTCGAAGCCCCAAGATATGAGTTCATCCTACCAATAGTGCAGTAAATAGGTATACCATCCTACCAATAGTGCATAAATAGGTATAAAGTGCATCTGAGGAATTCCGCAAAAAAAAAGTGCATCTGAGGAAATTCTAATCCCCAAGACTATAAATCCTAAATGGCTTACCTCCAAATCAGTACATCGACGCTCTTCCTGCTGGTGGTGTGCGCCGGAGATGAGGTGGGACATAGGGCGGTGGCGATGTGTGTCGGAGATGAGGTGGGACATATCGCGGTAGAACATGGAGTTTGGAGCCGGACTTCATGGTGAGGAGCTGGCCCTGGGATGCGTTGGACTCGTAACCACATACAGGGGTTGTGGTGAGGAGGGGCATTCAGGGGGCGGCGGAGGCATCTTCTGAATCTTCTTAATCACTTCAGGGCGATGCTACAGTTCAGTCCAATCAAAAGAGTCATCCTTTCGTGCGCCCGACATCTCTATCAGATAATATCCCAAAAATAGTGACTTGTAGAACACACTGCCCACCCGTTTGCAAAGTCGTCTCCATACGAGTTCAGGAAAGGATGAAACTGCTCACACATCATTTCAAGGCCTGCATTTCCATTACCCACCAAAACAACAGAATGCATCACCGGCACATCCGACCAACGGTTGTTTTGATGATCGAAAATGGGCAGCCAAGAATAAATTTCATCTGCCTCCAGTCCATCGAATAGGCCTCCAGCGGGAATGGTAGCAACAACTGCTCTGCCAGATTTCACATAGTCATGAAGCTCATTTGAAATGGTATAGTAATAATCATAGTCGTCAATTACGAACTCTGCAGTATACTGATCCTTGCTTAAAGCAGATTGCTCCAAATACTTCTGTGCCTTTTCTTTAGAATACCCAGGCAAATGCATAAACACATTTTTGGCTGGTTTTTTTCCACCAGAAGGCTCTTCCTCACAGCCAGACTCACCCACCATTGTCTTTTCCTTTCCATAATCAACCTCACCTTTGATACCCATGTGCTTGAAGCACCAGGGTGCCGCATCATTCCAACAATACAAGCCTTGCTCCCGCTCAATAAGTTGCACTTCAATCATTTTCCTAGTTTCTGCATCATAGTCTCCTGGCTTGAATCCTTCCAGCTCAAAGAACCTGGTTAAGAGGTGCTCCCAGTGCAATCTGATGTTGCATTTTCCTCTTTTATTCCTTACATAGGATGCATTCACTTCCATTTGAGCTGCTGAAGTAATAGAACAGAAATGGCAAACACTTCTTTCGCCCTGGTCGAACACTCCTGGAAAAATGTCATAGGTATGGTACTTTTCCTCGACCCATGACCATTCAGTGGCGAGCACAGACTTCTTCGTCTTTGATTCTTTGATACAACTCGCTCTCCTGGTACAAAACAAGGTTTCGAACATATTACTGGTTGAACTGAACAGTTGCATTCACGGGTTCAACGAGCTGTTTGAACTGAATAATCACACAGCAAAGTAAAAAAAAATATAGAGAATTTTGTTACTTACAGTGCTTTGATGATTTTACTGACAAGTTGGATGGGCAACTGGTCGGGAGAGGAGGAAGAGGCGACGGACATAGGTCGGGAGGGGGGCGACGCCATTTTGGACGGCGACGGGGCGCGAGAAGAAGGGTGGCGTGAGAGTTCACTGCAGCTGCAGACGTCGGTGGTGTACTGGTGGCCTGTGGAGGCGAGATCCCTTCTCCGGACGTTGGGCGGCGGAGGGCCGGCGGGCGGCGCCCTCCGCGAGCCCTAGACGAGCGATGCCGCGCGCGTCCGCCAGGACCCTAGTCCGCGAGGAACAAGTGGTAGGGAAGGGGAGCCATCGGAGGAGGATATGAGTGAGGTGGCGGACGGCAGCGGTGGTGGCGGCCGGTGGGGTGGTGGTGGCGGCCGGCGGTGGTGGTGGCAGCCGTAGGTGGTGGCGCGGCGCAATGGGAGAAAGAGAGAGGTGAGGCAGGGGGTGGGGAATCGCGCGTGGGGCTGTGTAGCTGCGGAAATGCTAAATGCCGCCCGCTGCAACGTGGGCGGCTCCCGCCGCACAAGGTCTTCCTTGTTGGGCCGGTCCATTTCGCAGCGGTTATGTTTTTTTCATTCTTTTTTCCTTTTTATTTTTCTGTTTTTTTGGGGTTTTTTTTTCTGTTTGATGAAAAAGTTCACGTTTTTAAAATTTGGTTTATGGTTTTTGAATTTGGTTTATGAGTTTTGTAAAATTGTTCATGATTTTTTTTAAATGTTCCTGATTTTCGAAAGTTGGTCCATGATGTTTCAAAAATATGTTCAAGATTTTCAAAAAAAATATTCCTAAATTTCTGATTTTTCAAAAAAATGTATGCTAAACAAAAGGTCACAGATAATTTGAGACTTCGAAACACGCTTGTGCTAGCCAACAAACGATCGAATTGATCGTGCATGTATTAAAGCGGTCGAGTAAACAACGATCGAACCCTAACACAAGTTGCCCCATGTCGACTCCTCCTATTGTCTAGTATCATGCAAGAAATATCATCTCCCACTAGGGCAATTTTCGTTTCTCTAATCCGACTCAGCTATCGTCTTATGTGGCCTTAGTAGCTAAATATTAACATGCACACTTACTCTTCAGTACTAAGATAGTTGAAGAAGACACGGTGAACATAAGTAGGCATGAAGTAAAACATATTTGGACGAGTCTAGGGAGAGCCTATTCGTCACTTGGTTAGGCCTAGCGCACGTCTAAAAATAGCAAGTTTCTGTCCCTTTATTCTCTACGATACCACAAAGGAAAGGACATCGAGAACACGTGGTTCCGGTTTAGGTGTGGATAAAAGGAGATTCATGGTTCCTCTAGACGCCAGGTGGAATTAATCCCTCTATGAAAATTCAAAAGGCTATAACATTCAAAAACTGTGCATCGAAATCAGGTTTTGTTTTCAGAATTGAAATTTTCACGAGAAGATCTTTAAAACTAGATCTCACTTGCATATGTTTCAATGAACTTTGTAATAAACAACTTTGGGGCACAATTAAGTAACTTTGGTGAGTGGGGAAGCAACTTTGGTATTAAAACATAGATTTATAAATCAATTTCGATGCCCGACGAGCCAACTTGTTTTCGAATGAGCAATTTTGCCGACGAGGCAACATCGGAGCCCGACTAAGCAACTTTGGTGCCCGAAGATGCAACTTTAGAGCCCGGCGAGGCAACTTTGGTAGGCCATTAGGACGGCGCTGCCGCAGAGGACATCGGATCTAGAGGAGGAAACATCGGATCTCGATGAGGCAACTTTGGAGCCTGACAAGGCAACTTGTACCCGACGAGGCAACTTCTGTGCCCGACGAAGCAGCTTTGGTAGGCCTTAGAACGGCGCTTCCGTGGTGCGTGAGGACGACCTTTCTTCAGGCAACTGCCCGATGAGATAACATCGGAACCTGATGAGGCAACTTTAGAGCCTAGCAAGGCAACTTGTGCCTCACGGAGCAACTTTGGTGACGACAAGAAAACTTCTGTGTCCAATGAAGCAACTTCGGTAAGCCATTAGGACGTCGCTGCCATGGTGCGTCAGGACAACTTTTCTTCAGGCAAGCCGGGCACCGAAGTTGCCTCATCGGGCAGAAGTTGTCTCGTCAGGCTCCAAAGTTGCCTCGCTGAAAACCAAAGTTGCCTCGTCGACGATGTCATTTTGGGTCTACCAGGCAACTTCTGTGCCTGATGAGGCAACTTCGGGGACCGACAAGGGAACTTTGGTGCCTGAGAGAGCATCTTTGCCTCGCCGGGATTCGAAGTTGCCTCGTTAGGCACAAAAATTGCCTCGTCGGGCTCTAAAGTTGTCTCGTTGGGCACAGAAGTTGCCTCGCCGAGCTCTAAAGTTGCCTTGCTGGGCACATAAGTTGCCTCGCCGGGCAAAAGTTGCTCGTCGGGCTCCAAAGTTGCTTCGTCGAGTACAGAAGTTGCCCCGTCGGGCTCCAAAGTTGTCTCACCGAAAACCGAAGTTGCCTCGCCGAGCTCTAAATTTGCCTCGTCAGGCTCTGAAGTTGCCTCGCCAAGCTCTAAAGTTGCCTTGTCAGGCACATAAGTTGCCTAGTATATACTTTCACGAACACTTTTGCTATTATTTCTCCTCTAAACTTGTGTGATTTGCATACAACTAACATGGACTAACGCTATTTTTAGCAGAATTACCTTGGTGTCTAGTTTTTATGCAGAAAATCAACTATCAGGAAAAATCCAGGAAAATATGCCAAAAATCCTATTTCACCAGAAGATCCACTGAGCCAGAAGACAAGACGGAGTGGAGGCCTGGGGGCCCACACCCCTGTCAGGCGCGGGTGGGCCCTGCCCGCGCCTAGGGGTGCGGCCACCCTAGGCACCCCCCCTCGGGCTCCCTCTGCGCCTATAAGTTGCCTCTCGACCTAAAAACCGAGGGGGGCGACGTTTTTCCAGAAAGAGTTTCGTTGCGCCGCCGCCACGGAAACCAAGATTCGGATCCAGAAACTCTGTTCTGACACCCTGCCGGGACGGGGAATTTGGAGAGGATCATCGCCATCGTCATCACCAACGCATCTCCATCAATCATCCATGTTTCCCTCATCCATGAGTGAGTAATCCCCCACTGTAGTCTTAGGGATGGTAGGGATTGGATGAGTTCTATCATGTAATCGAATAAGATTGTTAGGGCATAGTGCCTAGTATCTCTATTAGTGCTATTTGACTTTGTTGCAACTTGTTGTGCTTAATGCTTGTCACTAGGGCCCGAGTGCCATGATCTCAGATCTGAACTTATTATTGAATCATTATGATAATATTGTTTATGATCTTATCTGCAAGTTGCGTACACATATCATTGTCCGGATCCAAAGGCCCCAAAGTGAAAATAAGTGGGACAACCTGAGGGGATGGTTGTGGTGTGAGGATCACATGTGTTCACAGAGTGTTAATGATTTGCTCTGGTGCTCTATTAAAAGGAGCACCTTAATTGCCAGTAGTTCCCTAGAGGCTCTGCTGCCACGATCTGGCTAGACAGAAGATGTTATGAAAGTTCTCATTGCGAGCACGTATGACTATATATGGGACTGATACGCCCAATTTGCATCACCTTTCTATATCATAATTTACCTCTATTCATTGATATATGTCTTATTATGAGGTATTACTTATGTATTTTCATCTGTTTATGCATGTTGGATGATTCTTGGAGGATGAACTGCCGGAGTCTGAATTCTGATGGAAAAAAGAGGTGTTTTGATGCAATTTCGCGAAGATCGGAAAAATACCAGAAAAATATGGGAAAATAATATTTTCCCCGAAGACAGAGGAAGCCAGAAGGAGAGGCGAAGAAGGATCGCAGGGGGGCACACCCCCTAGGCACGGGTCCCCCTTGGGCCGCGCCGAGGGCAGGTGTGGCACACCTGCCCGGCTCCCGACTCCGCACTTTCGTCTATATCTTCCCTATGGAACCCTAATACCGGGGGAGCAACCACAGATAGATTTCCACCGCCTCCGCGGGGGAGCAAACACCGAGAGAGAAAGATCTGTCCGGCAGACATATTTCTGCCAGGGAAATTCCTTCCCAGAGAGGGTATACCGTCTCCATCAACACCATCATCAAGCTAGGATTCATCGGGATCATCATCATCATCCACACCATCATCTCCACCAGCACCATCATCACCACTCCATCCCGCTGTAACAATTGTGTTGGATATTGCTTTAGTTCATTAGGGGAAACCTTTCCGGTGTTGATTACTATTGTAGTTGATGCTTGTGAGTGGAACCATTGGATTATTGTTTATGTTCAGATTGTTATCCATTACCATATCATCTTTGATCTTTATCCATATGATGTCTTGTGAGTAGTTCGTTGTGTTCTTGAGGACATGGGAGAAGTCATGTTGTTAGTAGTGGATTTGTGTTGAGTTATTATTCAATGGTTTAGTATTTAAGTTGTGGTGCTATTCTTCTAGTGGTGTCATGTGAACATCGACTACATGATACTTCGCCATTTATGAGCCTAGGGGAATGCATTGTGTATTTGGCTACTGATTGTGGGGTTGCCGGAGTGACAGAAACTTGAACCCCCGTTAGGACACCTTTGCATAAGGGAGCATAGGATTTCAGAGTTTAAGGCTGTGGTTAGATTTATATATTAATTACTTTCTTGTAGTTGCGGATGCTTGCAGGGGGTTTAATCACAAGTATGTATTAGTCCAAGTAAGGTCGGTATGTTAGCATAGGTTCACCCACACAACACTTACAACACCAGAGAAGAGTACTCAGCTATTTGAAGCAAAAGCACTTGACAGAATTCCCATGTGTCCTCGAGAATGTTTGGTCCTTATAAGTATTTCCACCGGCTTGTCCTTTGCTAAGAAAGGATTGGGCCACTTGCTCCATTTGTTCGTTGTCTTTATTACTTGCTCTTTGTTTTATTGCCTTATCAGAAAACCACTAAAAATCCATTTGTTAAGTATTCATAGGGATTTCCTGCTCCATACCAATGTTCAGCACCTTTTGCTCCTCGTTGGGATCGACACTCCTATTTATCGAAAGTACTGCGGTACACCCCCTATATTTTTGGGTCATCAAGACTATTTTCTGGCGCCATTGCCGGGGAGTGAAGCGCTATTGAAGAGTGGAACTGGTAAAGGAAACTTTTACTGTGAGTATTGCTTTTGTTTCTGTTTATTGCTTTATTTCCAATATGGATAACCCACTTGATTTTCTGTTTGGGAGAACTACTACCACTAAAAGGGTAGTAGAGGAATAACCACTTGTTGAGATAGATCCTTTTAAGATACCTACAAGTATTGTTGATCGTGTTATGGATAATTATTATTTAGGGGATGGAACTGTCCATCCCAGTGATCATTTACTTTTTATCCATGAATTATGCGGGTTGTTTAAGTGTGAAGATATCACAACTAAACAGGTGAAGAAGAAGTTACTCTCCATATCCTTGAAAGGGAGAGCTGAGGAATGGTATAAGTTGCTGAAGAATGGTATAAGTTGCTGAAGAATGGGCAATCCATGGAATGGGAGGAAATTGCATCTCTCTTTTATTCTAAATTTTATCCTCCCAGTGAGATTCACAAGGATAGAAATTTGATATATAACTTTTGGCCTCGTGATGGAGAGAGTACAGCTCAAGCTTGGGGAGATTGAAGTTACTAATGCTTAAATGTCCTATTCATGAACTCCCTAACAATATTATTATCGATAACTTTTATGCTAGGCTTTATTTTCATGATAAAGATTTACTAGATGATTCTTGTGCTGGATCATTCACACGTATGAAGGAAGAAGCTAAATGGGATCTACTAGACCGTATTCAAGAAAACACTGAAGCTTGGGAGAATGAGAAAGGAAGAAAGTCGGGTATAAACTATGATTATGCATGCATTAAATCCTTTATGGGAACTGATGGCTTCCGTGATATTAGTAATGAGTTTGGTATAGATTCCCAAAGTATTGCCAACTGTTTTAAGGCCTTTGCCTCTTACATAGAAATTTCCAAGAAGTGGAATAAGTACCATGCACCTTACAAAGATGTTGTTAGTCATGTTCCTGTTAGAAGTACTAAAGTTTGTACTATTGATCATATTGTGCCTGAACCTTATGTTGAGAAAATACCTTTCCTAGCTAAGGTAAAGGAGTATTCTATGATAATTAGTGCAAACAACAAAGGTGCAGAGAAAACTGTGGATCCTGATGAGCAAATGAATGATGAACCTGTGGTAGCTATTGTGAAAGACCTTGTCACTAGAAATATAGAGGATGAGCACATTGTCTTCTGTGAAGATGCTTCTAATATTTTCTCTCATCCTAGTAAAGCTAGAAAAGCTAGTGTCCTTATGCTTTCTGTTATAATTGGTGATCATTGCTATTATGATTTGTGTGATATTGGTGCTAGTTCTAGTGTTATTCCTTATGAGCTTTACAGGGAAATTATGCATGAAATTGGTCCTTGTGAGCTTGAGGACATTGATGTGGTTATTAACCTTGCTAATAAGGAAACCATTTGCCCCATTGGCATTGTAAGAGTTGTGGAGGTTCTTTGCCGTAAGATTAAGTATCCTGCTGATTTTCTAGTACTTAATTCAGCAGCTAGCAAAACTTGTCCTATCATTTTTGGTAGACCTTTCTTGAATACTTGTGGAGCTATTATAGATTGTAAGAAGGAAAAGGTTTTAACAAAGTTTGATGGAGATTCTTATGAGTTTAACTTTTCCAAATTTGCTAAAGCTCCTTGTGAAAATAGCTTGCCTAATAAAGATTTCAGGATGGAACAACTTGCTTCTATTGATCCAGTTTATGACCTTGGACCTCTTTTTGATGACTGTAAGTATTCTCATTCTAATGATAAAGTTGATGCCAGTGACAGTTATATTGTCAACTTTATTCAGAGTGCTACTGAAAGTTATTTTGAGAGAGAAACATGGTTTTATGCATCTCAATGATGTTAAGTTTCCCCGTTTTATGTTGAAAGCTTTGAAGTTGCATTTGTTCCATCTTCCTATGCTAGTGGCTTTTTGTTTCAACAATTCGTTTTCTCATGATACTCCCATGCATAGGAAGTGGGTAGACTTAAATGTGTTGGTTATTTGCTTCTTGATGCTCTCTTTCACTTCAGATATTTATCTTCTATGTGAGCATCTTTGAAATTACCGAGCCTAATGTTGGCTAGCGTGTAGTTGGCGTGGGAGTTTCTTCTTCGTTCCCCGGCAACGGCGCCAGAAAACTTGTTGATGGTGCTGACGTGGAGCACTTCATTGGAAACCCCAAGAGCAAGGTGTGAAGCAGCAAGCAGCATGTCTTCCCTCAGTTGAGACCGAGGTTATCGAACCAGAAGGAGGAAGGAAACGTCACACAGGTGTTGCAAGCAACGTGGAGACCTGCACAACACAAACTCAAGACTTTGCCCCAACGAATCAGTGAGGTTGTCAAGCTCACCGGTTTGCTGTAACAAAGGATTAAACGTATGGTGTGAAGGTAATGGTTTGCAGCAAGTAAACAAGTAACAGTGTAAGATGTATCAATGGTAAAGATTCGACCGGGGTCCATAGTTCACTAGAGGTGCTCTCCTTAGATAAACAACATGGCATGAAGGGTAAACAAATTACAGTGGGGCAATTGACGGGAACTGCGCAAGGCATAACAATGCAATTACTAGCCAGAAAGATCCTATGAAGTTGATTGGGCAATACAACAATATACATAAACCGTAATCCAAATGCATCTATGACTAGAAGTGCACCTTCAGGTTATCATCCGAACCCCCTCCAGTATTAAGTTGCAAGCAATAGACAACTGCTTGAAGCAAAATGTGTAAGGTAAACAGTCCATATGTTCCATGAACAAGAGACCATTGTTTTCTCCATAGTAGCAACAACACATCTACAACCGAAGAGATTTCTGTCACTTCCCTTGTAAACTAGAGGCATGAACCCATTATCGAGCATAAATACTCCCTCTTGGAGTCACTAGCAACTACCTGGAAAAGATAACCACTAGCAACGGAGAGCATGCAAGATGACAAACAACACAGACATGATAGAATCATAAAGATAAAACCATTAATCAAACCAACATAATAATCTCAATATCCATCGGATCCCCGCAAACACGACATGCATGATTACAAATATATTAGATCTTGATCATGAACGGAGCTCACAAGATCTATACATGAAAGCACAAAGGAGGAGATACAACCATCTAGCTACTACATGGACCCATATGTTGGGCCACGCGGAGATAAAACAAAAATTTCCCCTCTAACGTGGTGATCCCAAGATCTAAATGAGGTAGAAGGCCACGACGTTTACCACTAGACGCGCAGTTGCGGATTACTGATGAAGCGCGTCAGTTGATGCAGTGCAGTCCTCACGATCCGATAGTCCCGGTCGATCGACAAAGACCTCTCGGGTATCCACACGCATACAGGAGCGCCGTGACAAACTACTAGGTTCATAATGACGGTTGGACTGCTGTGGAGCTAGGGTTTCCAACACATGGAATGACCTAACCGAACAACGATTAACCTTTCTGGGTTACGGTGCTCCACTATATATAGGCAGTGAACGTGGGCTCTGCTCGCGCGACCCATTCACTAAAGACCATATAACACTAGTCACCGTGAGTCCAACTCACTAACTCAGTCCTAATCCGGTCCAGGTCCAACCCAACCAGATTACAGGTTCAGATCCAATCCGAACTTGCTCCCGCTCTTAAGTGTGACCACAGCTCATGGCTACTTGGACACGATTGAGTCCGACTCTCAATCGATCGATCGGTGGCGTCTCCTAGCGAGCGTAACGTGACTCCCAAGTACCAAAGAGTCATGACGACTTGCCTTTCCAATGCGACTTACGTCCGAGTCCCTTTTGCCTCACGATATACCTTGTCGGACTATAGGCGAATATATGTCATCCCTTAAATAGTCCGACTCTCTTCGATCCAAGATAAGTGATTTACCCGACTAACTTAGTCGATCGCCTCGTTAACACTTAACCGAGTCGTGCATGGCCATGATTTCAATCATATCTCACGAGAGGGCCCAGAATATCTCTCCAAGTGGAGGGCAAAATCCCATCTTGGTTATTCACATCACACATCTTGATTCTCGATCGACCAACTCGCCTTTATAACTGCGCGATTCACGGATCAACGTTGATGTAACCTAAGTCGGTGATCCTCAACTCGGACTATGCAATAACCTCGGTCTAAGGATTACATTGATTGAGATATACAAATGACAACTTGTTCGTTGTACCTCAATATGGGTCAATCCGACTCGCTAAACTCTTTAGCGAATCATGTAAGTTGGAATAGCATCTCCATGCCCATGACAAGTGGAACCGAGTCATCAAGCCAACTTTCACATTGGTCTAAGTTGTGTGTCCAGCACAACCTCAATGACCAAGGATATTTAGTACAAACAACATGAATGCATAGTTCCACAACCGAATCACATATTCAATGATACACATCAGATGTTTATACAAGGACTACTTAATATCTTTATGAATACAATGGGAAATATCATCATACATGATTGCCTCTAGGGCATATTCCCAACAGTCTCCCACTTGCACTAGAGTCAATCTTCCGACATCACAAGTCTAAGCATCTAATGCCCATGGCTCTTAGGTGCGCCTCATGCTTCGGCTGTGGTAACGACTTTGTCAACGGATCCGCAATATTTGCATCCATGTGTACCTTGCATAACTTGATATCACCCTGATCCACGAACTGGCGAATCAGGTGGTACCGCATGAGTATGTGCTTGTTCTTCTGGTGCTGTCTAGGTTCCTTGTCTTGTGCAATAGCACCATGTTGGAGATATGCCCAAGAGGCAATAATAAAGTGGTTATTATCATATCTTCACACTTATGATAAATGTTTACATACCATGCTATAATTGTATTAACCGGATACATTAATACTTGTGTGATTTGTAAACTAAAATAAGAGTCCCTAGTAAAGCCTCTTGTTAAACTAGCTTGTTGGTTAATATATGATCATGGTTTCCTGATCATGAACATAGAGATGTTAACAATGTGGATCATATCATTAGGAGAATGATGTGATGGACATACTCCTATAGATAAGCGTAGCATAAAGATCAAGTCATTTCAATAGTTGCTATATGCTTTCTCGATACATAGTAACCTAATTCCTTCGACCATGAGATCATGCATATCACCTTTACCGGATGGATGCTTTGATGACATCAAGCACCACACCGTAATCGGGTGGCTATAAAGGTGGCATTGAGTGTTCGGAAAGTATTGGTTGAAACACATGGATCAAGAGTGGGATTTGTCCATCCATATGACGGATAGATATACTACGGGCCCTCTCGGTGGAATGTCATCCAATTAGCTTGCAAGCATGTGACCGCTCACAAGGGATCACATATCACGGGAACGAGAAAAGAGTACTTATCGATACGAGGTTGAACTAGGTATGCGAGATACCGACGATCATAACCTCGGATAAGTAAACTATCGTGAGACAAAGGGAAATTGGTATCGTATGTAAGTGGTTCATTCGATTGCAAAGTAATCGTAGAAATATGTGGGAGCCATATGAATTTCCAGATTCCTCTATTGGTTATTGTTCGGAGAAGTGTCTCGATCATGTCCGCATAATTCACGAACCGTAGGGAGACACACTTAAGGATTCGACGTTGTTTGAGTAGTTATGGTATTATGAGAAAGAGACCGAATGTTGTTCGGAGTCTCGGATGGGATCCGGGATATCACAAGGTGATCCAGAATGGTCCGGAGAATAAGATTCATATAAGGAAAGTCCCGTTTCGGAGTTCGGGAATGATTCCGGTGTTTTCATCGGGAATGTTCTAGAAGGTTCCGGATTGTTCGGCACTCCGGGGGGGAGGGTACATGAATGTGTCATTACATATTGAATGATTGCATCATGTACAAAGTGATCTTGCTGTTCCAAAACTGAAAAAGTCAAACTGCCAGTTTGAAAGTCAAACGGCTAAAACAGTAAACTGTGGGAAACAAGCAAGAGGAGGTTGAAACCAACTTGGAGGAGGAGTCCCTCTCCTCCAAGCCGGCGGCCAGCCTAGGACGAGTTGGGGAGGGACTCCCCTCCCTTCCCTGGCGCGCCAGCCCCTCCACCTATAAAAGGAGGGACAGGGCCTCCTCCTAGACACACAAGTTCCTATCCTCTAATCTCAGGTTTAGAGACGTTTTGGTTTAGAGCTTCTAATTGCTCTAGCCTGCGGTTTAGAGCCTTCTAATTGGTGTGTCTAATCTCTAGACCACTAATAGCTCTCTCTCTCTCATATTCCACCATACTCGCTCCAGCTTAAGGCGAAGCCCTGCGGGATCTCCCCTCTACTTCCGGTACCACGCCAGTCTTGGAATCGCGATGAGTGCTACAAACTCATTTCTTTGGAACAAGGAGAGGAAGGTCTTCGTCAGTACCGAACGTGTGACCATCATTGGGAGCGCTGCCGGAACGTGGCGCCGGAAGGATCGTCTACACGATCTTGATATCGGAAAGAGTACGACTACATCACCCACGAGAATCTGCTCTCGTTAACCGCTTTGGAATCTTCGAGGTGAGTTCCTCTATCGACTCGTTGCTACAATCTAGTAGATAGATCTTGGCTTGTTTGTTTGTATGCGATAGAAATTTTTTGTTTTCCATGCTACGAACCCCTACAAAGGGTATCGAGCCGTGTCTATATGTAGATCTGTTGCACGAGTAGAACACAATGGTCATTGTGGGCGTTGATGCTTTTATTGTCGATTGCTTCTTGTGTACTTTGCATCTTGCGGTATGTTGGGATGAAGCGGCCCGGGCTAACCTTACATGACATCATTCATGATAATTGCTCCACGCTTGACGTGCAACTTGTATTGCATAAGTGGCTTTGCGGGTGCCTGTTTCTCCTAGCATAGTTAAGATCCAATTTACAACGAGTGATTGACAATACTAGTATCAATGTTGTGGTTCTTGTTCGTAAGTTAGAACGACACTTATTGAAAGCCCCAAACCACGTAAAACATGCAAAGAAAATTAGAAGCGTCTAACTTTGTTTTACAGGGGGTGTGCAGTGATGTGATATGGCCATGATTGTGATTATATATGATGTATGCAATGTTCCTTATTGTAAGTCGGCAACCGGCAGGAGCCATATGGTTGTCTTTAATTTATGTTAAGACCCGCGTGTCTATTCAAAGTAGTTGTAATAGTTGAAGCCGGTGGACGACAATCATGGAGAAGCATCATTGACCTTGATGCAATGTCGGTGATGATGGAGATCATGTTCGTGCTTGAAGATGGAGATCGGAAGCACAAAGAAGAAAGGCCATATCATATCACATATTATGAATTGCATGTGATGTTAATCATTTATGCATCTTGTATTGCTTAGTAGACGACGGTAGCATTATAAGATGATCCCTCATGCACATGAATTTCAAGTCATAAAGTGTTCACCCTTAGTTAGCACCGTTGCTAAAGCTTGTTGTCTCGAAGCACCACGTGATGATCGGGTGTGTTAGATTCTACAAGTGTATACAACGTGAGCAAGCCAGATTTGCTCATGCGGAAACTAAGGTTTGATCTTGACGAGCCTAGCATGTATAGACATGGCCTCAGGAACACGGATTACCGAAAGGTAGAGCATGAGTCATATAGTAGATATGATGAACATGTTGATTGTTCACCATTGAAGCTATATCAACTCTCGTGATGATCGGTTTTGATGTGGTGGATTTGGTTCGTGTGATCACTAAAACAATGTGAGGGATATTGTTTTGAGTGGGAGTTCACCTAGATTAATTTAATTATTAATTAGAACTCAATTTCTCATAAACTAAATCAAAGTGAATTTGCATAGTTGTTGTAGTCATTGGCATCCGTTTACCACCTTGCGCTTAGTTATAATTGAGATGATAGAACTATAGAATTCTGGTTAGATACTTTACGAACTGGTATCGTATTGTTTTAAGTGTTAATCTAAAGTTTATAAGTCCTATTGCAAACTTTCAGTAAGTTCCGGTTACTCCACGAAGTTTAATAATTAGTATTAAATCAAGAGTAACAATTCCAAGTGTTAGTATATAAGTATCATGTTTGTCTCCATGATTCTTGATATTCAAAGGATTGTCTTAATATCAAGGTTATCTAGGATCTGAAAGAGTTGTTTCAGAAACCATGATGTGTGGAAGATATTGTGATATCTGAAACGAAGTATTGGTTACAACATGATAGAGTATAATATGGCAAAAGTCATGTTCTCATATTTGATGAGAATTTGCAAAAGGTTGGAGACACTAGTTGTCCTAATCCTCCAAAAGGTTTCAGAGAGCAACATTATACTTGCGATTCACCGTTACAAGCTAAAAGTAGCTTGATCATGGATAAATCCATGATGAGGGTGAATATTTGATGTAGGTAAGATATTTACTACACCAAGAGATTACTAAAGAAAGGAATTTGAAAGAACACCAAACATTTGATGATAGGTGATCTACTTCAAAGTGCAAGTCCAAAGACACTGGTATTTAATTATACACGCTTTGGATTATGTGTCATATGTATGACTCCACTATTGATGTTGATAGATTCTTTCAAATGTAAAAGGAAATCTTGAAAGAGAATCTCATAAATATATGGCGTAAAGGAAAAGACTAGAATTGTTCAGCTTAAGTATATAGATGATATACATGTTATGGCTATATTCTTTGCTTATTAAACAATGTGGTTCTCAAGTATTTGATACTGAATTTGTTGGTGTGAATCGTCATACGAAACAACACAATTCATGAACTACAATGGCCTAAGTAACTAGCAAAGAATATGTGATGATGTTCATCGAGAACAAATAAAGGGTTATTGTGTTGCTCGTTAAACATCAAAGCTTGCCTTCAAAGATTTGTTTTATCAGTATTATGAGAACAAAAGGGTTGTTCAAATAATTGCAGAATCCATAAAAGATGGATTCGCAAATCTCGTTGGAGACATCACATCCATAAAACTAGTGCTAAAAGATGTCGAAGACAAATTGATTGAAAGATCACTTAGGAAGTGACATCGCCGCTTAAATTATCTTTGAAAAGAAAACATGAAGAAACTCCATGTGGATGGAATTTTGGAGTCTTTTGATTTTTGATCAAATGACACTTGTGAAACTTTCCTAGAGATAATTGAAACTTCGTTCATAGGCCAAAAGGGAACGAATGACTAGCTTATTGGATCTTGTACATATTGTTGTACGAAGTCCATTATGTGTAGTCAAGAGCGGTGGATTTTAACTTCATTTGCTTTTTCCGAAATTTTGAAGTGAATATATGAATATTTACTTAATAAGGATGAAGTATGAAACATTTGAAAAGTTCAAAGACTTTCAAGATGAAGTGAAAAATCATTGTAACAAGAATATAAATAGTTTATGATAAGATCATAAAGGAAAATATTTAAGTTACAAGTTTAGCATAATACCTAAGATCTAAGGAATCGTTCCGTGGATTTGCATTTCCCGAAACACCATAAGGGTATGGAGCGTTCGAGATATGTAATTAAACCTTGTTTGACATGGTAAGATCAAAGGTATAGTTCATAAAACTGCCATTATATTTTAAAGATTAAAAGCTTTAGAGATTACCGTTTTTCCACTGAAAAGAGCTCCATCATAATCCGTTGAAATGACACCATATAAAGTTATGGTTTGGGATAAAACCCAAGTTGTCCTTTCTTAAACATTGGTATGCTATGCATAAGAAAGATGTTTGCAACCAAAGTCGGATGAACCTGTCTTTGTATAACTGTTCCTCCATAAACATCGGAGACAAAAATGTTTGTCACTTAGAACGTCAAGTTTCTTTTAGAAGGAATTTTTCGTGAAAAGTTAAGTGGGAAGACAATAGAACTTTGATAAGGTTAAAATAACCTTAGCTATATGTGCAAAGACCGAAAAGTGTTCGAGGCAGAACAATGCTCATGGCTCACGTGCCTCAAAGGTTGTGGTTATGAAGGTCAAAGTTTACATTGAACCAAGTAGGTCGAGTAAACAATCAAATACCAAGATTTGAGGGTTGAATCATTATTTGAGAATAATGAACGTACTACATGCAAAGAAGCGATGATGGGCCCTGACTCCGTCAAATGGCTTGAAGCCATAAAATCCGTGATAGTTCCATACACGAGAAATCAAGTTTTGAACTTGAAGGACCCTCGAGAAAGGTGTAAGACCTTACAGTTGTGTCTGGATCTATAAAGAAATAGACATGGATGTTTTACATCTATGAAATAGTCGACATGTTGGGAAAGAGTTCACAAAATGTTCAAAGGTTGACTATGACAAGATTTGATCTTTCATAGTGATATTTAGTCTAGACGGATTAATGTAGCAACCACTACATATAATTTGTTATATGGTAGTTGAATAAACAAAACAAGTTCTTCTAATAGAATCGTTACCTAGGACATGTGCATAACACGGTCCATAGGGTTTTGTTAATTCAAAAGGATGCTAAAAGCATATGCAAACTTCAATGGTTAAAGTGAGCATCATGGAGTTGGAATCTTCACCGTGATGAAACTAAAGGAGTTTAAAAGTTCATCAGAGACGATGGAGATGCTTGCATTTGCAAGAAATTAAGTGGGAGCGCTAAGACATGTTTCTAATACATTATGTGTAATACATATTGTTGATTGGAAATAATGTATCTTTTATTAACACATATTAAGAATTTCATCCCGATGAAAGACTTAGGCAAAACCCAAATATTTGGCATCAATAGACGCTAATATGGTTGTGCCAGAAGTACATAGACGAGATATTGAATGAGTTCAATATAGAAACTACAAGAAAGGTTCTTGTCGCACAGAAAGGATTGAAAGAGTTCAAATGTTGATGATATATTCAAGTGTATTGACATTTGGTAAAGTGAAACAAATAATCAAGTATAGATTGATACTTGATGTATGAAATCACAAAGAGTATTTATATCAATCATATTGTGATATGTACAAATCCAGATATGTCCTATGCTCTAAATGTTGTGAGCATATACTAGAGTGATTTGTAAGATGATCATTGGACAATAGTAAGGATATTCTTATGATCTTTTGGAAGAACTAAGAGTATATTATTTGTAGAAGTGACAAATAGATGGTTAGTTCATTGTAAAAGTACTACATTGATACTAGTTTTGTCACAAAGTACAAATTAAGTTTATCTCAATCTAAACTAAGGGTGGCACAATATAATGGAAAGTGAGTTCCATAATGGATTTGGATGAGTTCCAAAGTTAAGACATTGTGATAGATACTACAACTTAAGACTAAGTATATGACTGCTATTATAGCAGCAAAAGAGGGCATTTGTGTCAAGTAGTTTGTTATCAAACTAGGTGTAGTTCACAGAGGGATAATACTATGAAGATATATTGTGCGACAATATTATCAACATGTTTTAACCCCAAAGAACTAAAGGTCACACCGAAAGACCAAATTTATACAAAGCCATCTCATTAGAGAATGAGTGATGCATAGAGACGCAAAGACATGCAATTACACACGGACCTAGAAGTGTCAGATCCGGAGATCAGTTGACCACTAGCAATCGTGTACATACAACACCATAAAGCCATAGGTGTTGAATACATAAAGGTTTGAAACTAGATTATTGACTCTAGTGCAAGTGGGAGACTGTTGGAGATATGCCCAAGAGGCAATAATAAAGTGGTTATTATCATATCTTCACACTTATGATAAATGTTTACATACCATGCTATAATTGTATTAACCGGATACATTAATACTTGTGTGATTTGTAAACTAAAATAAGAGTCCCTAGTAAAGCCTCTTGTTAAACTAGCTTGTTGGTTAATATATGATCATGGTTTCCTGATCATGAACATAGAGATGTTATTAACAACAGGATCATATCATTAGGAGAATGATGTGATGGACATACTCCTATAGATAAGCGTAGCATAAAGATCAAGTCATTTCAATATTGCTATATGCTTTCTGATACATAGTAACCTAATTCCTTCGACCATGAGATCATGCATATCACCTTTACCGGATGGATGCTTTGATGACATCAAACACCACACCGTAACTGGGTGGCTATAAAGGTGGCATTGAGTGTTCGGAAAGTATTGGTTGAAACACATGGATCAAGAGTGGGATTTGTCCATCCATATGACGGATAGATATACTCTGGGCCCTCTCGGTGGAATGTCATCCAATTAGCTTGCAAGCATGTGACTGGCTCACAAGGGATCACATATCACTGGAATGAGAAAAGAGTACTTATCAGTAACGAGGTTGAACTAGGTATGCAGAGATACCGACGATCATAACCTCGGATAAGTAAACTATCGTGAGACAAAGGGAAATTGGTATCGTATGTAAGTGGTTCATTTGATCGCAAAGTAATCGTAGAAATATGTGGGAGCCATATGAATTTCCAGATTCCTCTATTGGTTATTGATCGGAGAAGTGTCTCGATCATGTCCGCATAATTCACGAACCGTAGGGAGACACACTTAAGGATTCGACGTTTTTTGAGTAGTTATGGTATTATGAGAAAGAGACCGAATGTTGTTCGAGTCTCGGATGGGATCCGGATATCACGAGGTGATCCGGAATGGTCCGGAGAATAAGATTCATATAAGGAAAGTCCCGTTTCGGAGTTCGGGAATGCTTCCGGTGTTTTCATCAGGAACGTTCTAGAAGGTTCCGGATTGTCCGGCACTCCGGGGGGGAGGGTACATGAATGTGCCATTACATATTGAATGATTGCATCATGTACTAAGTGATCTTTGTTCCAAAACTGAAAAGTCAAAGCCAGTTTGAAAGTCAAACGCTAAAACAAGAAACTGTGGGAAACAGGAAACTGTGGGAAACAAGCAAGAGGAGGTTGAAACCAACTTGGAGGAGGAGTCCCTCTCCTCCAAGCCGGCGGCCAGCCTAGGACGAGTTGGGGAGGGACTCCCCTCCCTTCCCTAGCGCGCCAGCCCCTCCACCTATAAAAGGAGGGGCAGGGCCTCCTCCTAGACACACAAGTTCCTATCCTCTAATCTCCGGTTTAGAGCCGTTTTGGTTTAGAGCTTCTAATTGCTCTAGCCTGCGGTTTAGAGCCTTCTAATTGGTGTGTCTAATCTCTAGACCACTAATAGCTCTCTCTCTCATATTCCACCATACTCGCTCCGGCTTAAGGAGAAGCCCTGCGGGATCTCCCCTCTACTTCCGGTACCACGCCATTGTGATGCCGGAATCGCGAGGAGAGTGCTACAACCTCCGCTGCCTGCTGGAACAAGGGAGATGAAGGTCTTCGTCGAGTACCGAACGTGTGACCGACTACGGAAGCGCTGCCGGAACGCGGCGCCGGAAGGATCGTCTACAAGATCTTGAGATCGGAAAGAGTACGACTACATCACCCACGAGAATCTACTCTCGTTAACCGCTTTGGAATCTTCGAGGGTGAGTTCCTCTATCGACTCGTTGCTACAATCTAGTAGATAGATCTTGGCTTGTTTGTTTGTATGCGATAGAAATTTTTTGTTTTCCATGCTACGAACCCCTACACACCATTGTTGTCACAATACATGTCCAACGGATTAGACGAGCCCTGAACCACACCAAGATCCATGAGGGAATTCCTCATCCAAACATCTTCCTTTGCTGCCTCCGAGGCGGCAATATACTCAGCCTCTGTTGTAGATGCAGACACAGTCTCTTGCTTGGAACTCTTCCAGCTCACAGCACCTCAGTTTATAATAAACACGTATCCGGATTGCGAACGAGAATCATCAGAGTCGGTAAGATAACTCGCATCCGTGTAACCCTTTACACTGAGTTCATCTTCACCACCATAAACCAAGAACATATCCTTAGTCATTCTCAAGTACTTTAGGATATTTTTAGCCGCTGTCCAGTGGATCTCTCCAGGATCAGCCAGGTATCTGCTCACAACACTTAGAGCATAGGAAACATCCGGCCTAGTACAAATCATGGCATACATGATGGATCCGACTACAGAAGCATATGGAATCGCACTCATCCGACTTCACTCATCAGTTGTCGAAGGACACTGAGTCTTACTAAGTTTTACACCATGGGACATTGGTAAGAACCCCTTCTTAGACGATTCCATGTTGAACTTCTTAAACACTTTGTCCAAATAAGTACTCTGACTCAATCCAATGAGCCGCCTTGATCTATCTCTATAGATCCGGATTCCGAGGATGTATGTTGCCTCACCCAAGTCTTACATTGAGAAACTCCTTTCCAATGATTCCATGGTTTCTTGCAACATCTGGACATCATTTCCAATGAGTAATATGTCATCCACATATAAGATTAGAAAATTTACTTTGTTCCCACTAAACTTCTTTTACAAACAAGAATCATGATCACTCTTGATGAAGCCAAACGATTTGACTACCTCATCAAAGCGAATATTCCAACTCCGAGATGCTTGCTTCAACCCATAAATGGATTTCTGAAGTTTGCACACCTTTTTAGCATTAGCCGGATTGACAAAACCCTCGGGCTGTATCATATACACGTCCTCGGTTAAATTTCCGTTAAGGAAAGCCGTTTTGACATCCATCTGCCATATCTCGTAGTCAAAATAGGCCGCTATAGCTAACATGATCCGTACTAATTTAAGCATCGCTACGGGAGAGAAAGTCTCGTCGTAATCAACTCCTTGAACTTGTCGGAACCCCTTCGCAACAAGGCGTGCTTTATAGACGGAAACATTTCCATCCATATCAGTTTTCTTCTTAAAGACCCATTTGCACTCGATGGGTCTTGCACCGTCTGGCAGATCAACCAAGTTCCAAACTTGATTTTCATCCATGGACTTTAACTCGGATCTCATGGCTCCAAGCCATGACTCGGAATCAGATCCCACCATCGCTTCCGAATAATTTGCCGGATCATCACTGTCTAACAGTAACACATCACGAACACTTCGTAATCTTGCCGATCTTCGTAGTACAGGTGCTGTCGCCGGCTCAGCTACCACGACCGGATCAACCTCCAAGGTTTTTGCCGACTCGCTACTAGCCGGTTCCTCTCTAATTTCTTCGAGCTGCACCGTGCTCCCACTTACTCCCCGACTGAGAAACTCTTTCTCAAGGAAGACACCGTTCTGAGCGACAAACACTTTGCCCTCTTCTTGGTTGTAGAAGTAGTAACCCAAGATTTCCCTCGGATACCCCACGAAAATACACTTATCCGACTTGGATGTAAGCTTGTCCGACTGAAGTCGCTTGACAAATGCTTCACAACACCAAATCTTAAGAAAAGACAAACTCGTCCTTTTGCCTGTCCACATCTCATGCGGTGTCTTCTCTACCGATTTTGATGGTACTCTGTTTAGTGTGAACGCTGCTGTTTCTAGATAATAACCCCAAAATGATAAAGGCAGATCTGTCTGACTCATCATTGACCGTACCATGTCCAACAAGGTCCGATTCCGCCTTCAAACACCGCCTTTGCGGCGTTCTGGCGGAGTAAGTTGAGGAACTATTCCACAACTTTTCGATGGTCATCAAACTCATGGCTCATGTACTCACCTCCTCGGTCCCACCAAGAAACTTTATTTTCTTGCCGAGTTGATTACGTGCTTCATTCGGAATTCTTTTAACTTTTCAAAGGCTTCCGACTTATGTTTCATCAAGTAGATATATCCATACCTACTCAAATCATCGATGAAGGTAATGAAGTACTCATAACCACCCTCGATGTCGTGCTCATTGGTCCACATACATCACTATGTACTAGTCCCAACAAGTGGACGCCTTTCGCAACTATTTGCAAAAGGTGTCTTGGTCATTTTACCGAGTAGGCAAGATTCGCATGTCTCGAGCGACTCCAAGTCGAACGAAGTTAGAGTCCATCATCATGAAGCTTCTTCATGCGTTTCCAACTTATATGACCGATAAAGCCAAAAGTAAGTCATATTCAGATCATTTGGTTTCCACCTTTTAACATTTATGTTATAAACCGACTCACCATCAAGATTCAAAATAAACAACCGTCCGGACGGGTGCAAAGCGTGAAACATATCATTCAAATACAAAGAACAACCATTATTCTTGATATTCGACTCATAGCCTTGCCTCATCAAACATGAAGCGAAATAATGTTTGATCGAATCGGAACATAATAACAATTATTCAGTTCCATAATGAATCCGGAAGGTAAATGAAGATGCATCGTGTCGACTTCCAACGCAACAACTCTTGCTTTGTTGCCGACTCGAATATCAACCTCGCCTCTTGCTATGCTCCTAGTTCTTACCGGCAACGAGTTGCGAGATGTGAATAACCGATCCGTATCATATACCCAAGAACTATTAGGTGCATCAGCAAGATATATGTCTATAACATTGCAAACAAGTGTACCTGAGTCGGAAGTCATACCTCCACTCTTGGCTTTGTCCGCCAAGTACTTGCTGCAGTTCCTCTTCCAGTGGCCATCCGCCTTATAGTAGAAGAAAGTGGATCCGGCTTAAGGAGATGGTGTAGGGTTCGCAGCATAGAAAACAAAAAATTTCCTACGATGTGAACTATATACCAAGATCTATCTACTAGATACAAACAACGGGCGGATGTATATCCGTAGAGAACATACCCTTGAAGACCGACAAAGCTTAACGAGTTCAACTCGTGGTTGATGTATACGATCTCTTGCCGATCTCAAGATCGAGAGGAAGTCCTAGCGCCGCAAATCAGCCAAGATCCGTGCTCGCACACGCTCGAGGCACCGAGCAACCTCCGCCTCTCTCCAAATGATGCGGAAGCACAACTCTTTCTTGCCGAATAGCCACCGGAACATGTATCTCGCTAGTCCGAGACCATGGGGATAAATTCTAGAGGGGAGAGAGATCCTTCACGAGGAGGTGTGAGACAAGTGAGGAGGGGGCTCCTTTTATAGGAGGAGGGGAACCCCAAGGGGTGGCTGGCGCATGGGCCCCTTGCCCTCCCTCTTCATGTGGGTGGACACTCCACTCACAAATCTCCTTTAAATTCCTCCACTCAAAAGTCCACTCAAATTCCCATTAAATTTCCACCAAATTTAATGCAAACTCTCATTAAATAAAACTCTTTATTTTATTCAGAATTTTGTCAATTACTTTAATGACAAACATTCACAAATAACCCTTTCTAGAATTCTATTTCACATGCATAACCACTTTATGCAATTTCACCAAAACCTGCTTTGGGTATCTAGTGAAATAAATTCTGCGCTTGTTCATTTTTTTCGGCATGAAACATTTGCTCCAATTGGATGTCGGTGTCTCTTAAGTGTGTCACCCTACGGTTCGTGAATAATGCGGACATGATCGAGACCCTCTGATCAATAATCGAAGCGGGATCCGAGACCCATACCGACTCACACATTCAACGATGACTTTCTTGTGATCGTGAACCTTTTACGCTAGTATATTAATCCCTTTGTTTCACGATATATTACATGTCCGAGATTCGATCATCGGTATCTCCATACCTAGTTTGATCTCATTACCGACATGCACTCTTTCTTGTTCTGTGATATAACATTCTAGTGATCAAATCACTTGCTTGCAAGCTAATCAATGTGATATCACCGAGAGGGCCCAGTATATCTATCCGTCATCGGGATGAACAAATTCCACTCTCGATCCATGAGCCTCAACATAACACTTTATTAGTTACGAATCCATCTTTATAATCACCTGTTACGGTGTGACGTTTGATGTTATCAAGAAACTCTTCGGTGTTAGTGATTGACATGATCTCATGGTCTAAGGATTAGGATCACTTCATAAGTTGTTATAGCAATATAAACTCAATGACTTTGATCGTAATGCTATACTTGGATGAATGTTCATCACACCATTACACTAATGTTGTGATCCCGTATTAACAACATCCAATGTCCATGATCGAAACCTTCATCATCTTGTTAATCAACGAGCTAGTTTATGAGAGAGGCATAACTAGGAACTTTCATTTGTTTATTAAACACACATGTATTAACGTTTCCGTATTAATACAATTATAGCATGCAAAATAAACATCTATCATATACTTGGAATACACATAATAAACACTTTATTATTGCCTCTCAGGGCATATTCCCTTCAGTCTCCCACTTGCACCAGAGACAATAATCTAGTTACATAGTGATAAATCTAACACCCATTGAGTTTTGGTGTTGATCATGTTTTGCTCTAGGGAGAGTTTTAGTCAACGGATCTGCTACATTGAGATCCGTATGTACTTTACAAATCTTTATATCTCCATCCTTGACATGCTTGCGGATGGAGTGAAACCGGCGCTTAATATGCTTGGAATGCTTGTGAGACCTTGGCTCTTTGGCATTGTCAATGGCACCATTGTTGTCACAATAGATCACCATTGGGTTCAACGATTTTGCCACCACTCCTAGTTCGGATATGAACTCCTTCATCCAAACTGCTTCCTGAGCCGCTTCCGAAGCAGTAACTTATTCGGCCTCCGTTGTTGATCCTGCTACCACAGGTTGTTTGGAGCTCCTCCAACTAACCGCTCCGCCATTCATGAGAAATACGTATCCGGATTGAGACTTAGAGTCATCCGGATCGGTGTCAAAGCTAGCGTCGACATAACACTTAGCGATGAACTCTTCTTCACCTCCGTATACAAGAAACATATCCTTAGTTCTTCGTAAGTACTTAAGGATATTCTTGACCGCTCAAAGGTTCAACACGGATCCGATTGGTACCTACTAGTTAAACTAATAGCATGTGCCACATTCGGTCTTGTACATAGCATGGCGTACATTATAGAGCCTATGGCTGAAGCATAGGGGACTTTGTCCATTATCTCTCTTTCTTCCGCCGAAGCCGGACTTTGAGCCTTACTCAATGTCTTGCCTTGCAACATAGGTAAGAACCCCTTCTTACTTCCGTCCATTTTAAACTTCTTGAAAATCTTATCAAGGTATGTACTTTGCGATAGCCCTATTAGGCGCCTAGATCTATCTCTATAGATCTTTATTCCTAGTATGTATGAAGCTTCACCTAGGTCCTTCATTGAAAATTTGCTGTTTAGATAACTTTTAACACTGTTTAAAAGATCTATATCATTTCCGATCAATAATATGTCATCCACATATAATATTAGAAATGCCACATTGCTCCCACTCACTTTCTTGTAAATACAAGCTTCTCCATAAGTTTGGACAAATCCAAACTCTTTGATCACCTCATCAAAGCGGAGATTCCAACTTCGTGATGCTTGCTTCAATCCATAGATGGATCGCTGAAGCTTGCACACCTTTTTAGCATCCTTAGGATCGACAAAACCCTTTGGTTGTATCATATACAACTCTTCTTCAATATTACCATTGAGAAACGCAGTTTTGACATCCATCTGCCATATCTCATAATCGAAATATGCAGCAATTGCTAACATAATCCTAACTGACTTTAGCATCGCTACGAGAGAGAAAGTCTCATCATAGTCAACTCCTTGAATTTGTCGAAACCCCTTTGCGACAAGTCAAGCGTTATAGACGGTCACATTACCATCATCATCAGTTTTCCTTTTGAAAATCCATTTGTTCTCCACGGCCTTTCGGTCGTGAGGTAATTCCACCAAGTTCCAAACTTGATTTTCATACATGGATTCCATCTCGGATTTCATGGCTTCTAACCATTTGTTGGAATCCGGGCTCATCATCGCTTCTTCATACGTCGCAGGGTCATCATTTTCATCAACCATGAAATTCATGACAGGATTTCCGTCTGACTCGACTGCACTGTCATGTTTGACCTGCGAGGTTTGGTAGTACTCTTCGGAGTTTCATGATAATTATCATTAGTTCCTCTTCAACAGTGGAGCCAACTCCGAACAACTTCCGGCTGCGCTACTCGCCATACTTTGAAGAGAAGGTTCCACAACCTCTTTGAGTTCTACCTTCCGACTACTCACACCTTTCATGAAACTCTTTCTCTAGAAAGGATCCATTCTGGCAACAAAAACCTTGCCCTCGGATTCATGATAGAAGGAATACCCAATAGTTTCTTTAGGGTATTCTATGAAGACGATTTTTCCGCTTTGGGTTCGAGTTTATCCGGTTGAAGTTTCTTCACATAAACATCGCATCCCCAAACTTTAAGAAATGATGACTTAGGTTTGTTTCCAAACCACAATTCATATGGTGTCTTTTCAACGGATTTAGATGGTGCCCGATTTAAAGTGAATGCAGCGGTTTCAGTGCATAACCCCAAAATGACAACGGCAAGTCCGTCGGAGACATCATAGATCGAACCATATCTAATAAAGTACGACACGACGTCCGACACACCATTTCATTGTGGTGTTCCGCGGTGTGAGTTGTGAAACAATTCCACACTCTTTCATGTGAGTGCTAAACTCGTAACTTAGATACTCACCTCCACGGTTGGACCGTAGAAATTTGATCTTTCTATTACGATGATTTTCCACTTCATTCGAAATTCCTTGAACTTTTCAAAGGTTTCAGACTTGTGTTTCATCAAGTAGATATAACCGTATCTACTCAAATCATCCGTGAAAGTAACAAAATAACGATATCCACCTCGCCAAACACACTCATTGGACCGGATACATCGTAATGTATGATTTCCAATAAATCACGCCTGCTCCATTGAACCGAAAACGGCGTTCTAGTCATCTTGCCCATAAGGCATGGCTCACATGTATCAAATGATTCATAATCAAGTGATTCCAAAAGTCCATCCGAATGGAGCTTCTTCATGCTTAACGCCAATATGACCTAGACGGCAAGGCCACATATATGCGGATATATCATCATTAAGTTTAATCCTTTTAGCATCAACATTATGAATATGTGTAACATTATCATCGAGATCTAATAGAAATAAACCATTCTTCATCGGTGCATGACCATAAAAGATTTCATTCATATAAATGGAACAACCATTGTTCTCGATTTAATGAATAACCACTTCATTAAACACGATCCATACAATGTTCATGCTCGGTCAGCACCGATAACATTTATTCAAGTTTATAACTAATCCCGACGGCAAGTGGAGAGGCAGCGTTCCGACGGCGATCACATCAACGCTTGATCCATTGCCGACACGCATCTTGACCTCACCCCTTGCTAGCGGTCGCTTGTTCCGCAGCCCGTCATTCGAGTTACAAATATTAGCAACTAAACCGGTATCAAATACCCAGGTGCTACTGCGAGCACTAGTCAAGTACACATCAATAACATGTATATCATATATACCTTTGTTTGCCTTGCCGGCCTTCTTGTCTGCCAGATACTTGGGGCAGTTGCGCTTCTAGTGGCTGCACCCTTACAATAGTAGCACTCGAATCGACTTAGGTCCAACTCGGGTTTCTTTTCAGCGGCAACAGGCTTGCCGCCTTACTTCCTTCCGCTTTCCCTTCTTGTCTTTCTTGAAACCGGTTCCTATTGATCATCAACACTTGATGTTCCTTTTGATCTCCACTCATAGCTTTTAAGCATTGATGAGCTCGGGAGAGACTTCTTCATGCCTTGCATATTATAGTTCATCACGAAGCTCTTATAGCTAGGTGGCGAGACCGAAACACGATGGATGCCTAAGTCAATGGGAATCGATATTCCCAAGGACACAAGCTTATCGGCAGAACCGACATCTTGAGTACATGCTCACTAACGGAGTTGTGCTCTTCCATCATGCAGCTAAAGAACTTTTCTGAAGCGTTGTAGCTCTCTACAGCAGCATGTGTGTCAAAAATCATTTTCAACTCACCCATTGTATCAAATGCATTGCCGTTTTCGAAACGCTTTCGAAGTTCCGGCTCTAGCCTATACAATATGCAGCAATGAACTAAGTTGTGGTCCTCCTGACGAGTCTGATAGACATTCTTCTCCTCGTCAGGGGCATCATCAAAAGGTGGGGGGCCTAACGGCGCTTCTAGCACATATTGCTTTTGTGCAGCAGAGAGGAGAATCCTCAAATTCATGGCCCATTCAGTAAAGTTGCTACCGTTCGTTGCTAGTTTCTCTTTCTCCATGAACACATTGAAATTAAAAGGTGTGGTGCCATCTACAACAGAATTTGTAAAGTTTAGACTAAGTGTATGATAGATTGAGTTCAACTAATCTATATTACGAATGAACTCCCACTCAAAAACGACATCCCTCGTGCCTTTTTGGTGATTACATGAACCAAATCCACTACACCAAGTCCGATCATCACGTGAGTCGGATAGCTTCAAAGGCGAGCATCAAATGGGCATCATATCAACTATATGACTCATGCTTAACCTTTCGTCAGGTTCCGAGGCCATGTGCAGACATGCTAGGCTCGCCAAGTTAGAACCTTAGTATTCATGTGTAATCGCTTTTACACCAAATATGGTCGGATCCAAGAACACCCGATCATCACGTGATGTCTTGGAGTGACGAAAACATAATCGGTGCATACTAAAGGAAGAACACATTCTTATCTTGATATTTAAATGAGGGATCATCTTATTATGCTAACAAAGCGCTAAACAAGCAATATAAGATGCTATCAAACATCATATGTTTATTAGTGAAATGATATGGTTCCCGCAGATGATCTCTATCATGTGCATCGTGGTATGATCACTATCATACCTATATGTGTAAATCCAAGGTCTATGGATTTTACACGCTATGTGTGTTGTAAGAGTATCATCTCATACTTCTACTTACAACACTACCATATCATAACACTAGCCCAAAGAACAATCTAAACTAGACGCCTAATTTATCCATTGCAAGTTTTACGTGGCTTGGGGCTTTCGAGATAGAACCGTTCTTACCTACGAACATGAACTAACGAGGATGATCAAATTGTTGACAACTCGCTTGCAAAATAGATATTGACTATAGTAGGAGAGCGGACACCCGCTAGCCACTTATGCAAACTAGTTGCATGTCAAGCGTGGAATGTGTCTCATGTGCGAGGACATGTAAAGTTTGTCCGGGCCGCTTCATCCCACTATGCCACCAATATCCAAAATTACAACAAAGGAGCAACAACATGATCATCATCGCCCACATACTCATATGTGTACTACCCGTGTAAAGTATCTACGCATAGATCCGGCTCTGATACCACTGTAGGGTTCGCAACATAGAAAACAAAAAATTTCCTACGATGTGAACTATATACCAAGATCTATCTACTAGATACAAACAACGGGCGGATGTATATCCGTAGAGAACATACCCTTGAAGACCGACAAAGCTTAACGAGTTCAACTCGTGGTTGATGTAGACGATCTCTTGTCGATCTCAAGATCGAGAGGAAGTCCTAGCGCCGCAAATCAGCCAAGATCCGCTCGCACACACGTTCGAGGCACCGAGCAACCTCCGCCTCCTCGCTCCAGCGATGCAGCGGAAGCACAACTCTTTCTTGCCGAATAGCCACCGGGAACATGTATCTCGCTAGTCCGAGACCATGGGGGATAAATTCTAGAGGGGGAGAGAGATCCTTCACGAGGAGGTGTTTGAGACAAGTGAGGAGGGGGGATCCTTTATAGGAGGAGGGGAACCCCAAGGGGGTGGCCGACGCATGGGGCTGCCCCCTTGCCCTCCCCTCTTCATGTGGGTGGACACTCCACTCACAAATCTCCTTTAAATTCCTCCACTCAAAGTCCACTCAAATTCCCATTAAATTTCCACCAAATTTAATGCAAACTCTCATTAAATAAAACTCTTTTATTTTATTCTGAATTTTGTCAATTACTTTAATGACAAACATTCACAAATAACCCTTGCTAGAATTCTATTTCACATGCATAACCACTTTATGCAATTTCACCAAAACCTGTTTTTATCTAGTGAAATAAATTCCTGCGCTTGTTCATTCTTTTCGCATGAAACATTTGCTCCAATTGGATGTCGGTGTCTCTTAAGTGTGTCACCCTACGGTTCGTGAATAATGCGGACATGATCGAGACCCTCTCGATCAATAATCGAAGCGGATCCGAGACCCATATCGACTCCCACACATTCAACGATGACTTTCTTGTGATCGCGGAACCTTTACGCTAGTATCTTAATCCCTTTGTTTCACGATATATTACATGTCCGAGATTCGATCATCGGTATCTCCATACCTAGTTTGATCTCGTATCGACATGCACTCTTTTCTCGTTCTGTGATATAACATTCTAGTGATCAAATCACTTGCTTGCAAGCTAATCAATGTGATATCACCGAGAGGGCCCAGAGTATATCTATCCGCCATCGGATGAACAAATTCCACTCGATCCATGAGCCTCAACATAACACTTTATTAGTTCAATCCATCTTTATAATCACCTGTACGGTGTGACGCTTGATGTTATCAAGAAACTCTTCCTGTTAGTGATTGACATGATCTCATGGTCTAAGGATTAGGATCACTTCGTAAGTTGTTATAGCAATATAAACTCAATGACTTTGATCGTAATGCTATACTTCGGATGAATGTTCATCACACCATTACACTAATGTTGTGATCCCGTTATTAACAACATCCAATGTCCATGATCAGGAAACCTTGATCATCTTGTTAATCAACGAGCTAGTTTATGAGAGAGGCATAACTAGGAACTTTCTGTTTGTTTATTAAACACACATGTATTAACGTTTCCGTATTAATACAATTATAGCATGCAAAATAAACATCTATCATATACTTGGAATACACATAATAAACACTTTATTATTGCCTCTCAGGGCATATTCCCTTCAGATGGCTTATTCCCTGAGGAAGTGCTTGGGACCAGGTCCTGAGCCTGCTTTCCTCCTGGCTTAGCCTTCTTCTTAGTCCAAGAACTCTTCTTGAACTTAGCCTTATTCTGCATCATCAACACTTGACTGTCGCCCTTCTTGAGATCTTCCTCTGCCTGCTTGAGCATCCCATGTAATTCAGTGAGCTTCTTATCCATACCATGCATGTGGTAGTTCGAAATGAACTGCCCATATGCACTAGGAAGAGAGTTCAGAATTATATCCGTAGCGAACTCTTTGCTTATGGGGTAGCCAAGCCTCTCCAGAGACTGCACGTAACCAGCCATTTTGATCACATGCGGACTCAGTGGATCACCATCCTTAAGCTTGCAACTCAGCAAAGCCTGAGAGACTTGATACCTCTCAGTCTTCGGCTGAGCCTGGAACATACTTTTGAGGCTTTTGATCATATCGTAGGCCTCAACATGCTCGAACTGCTTTTGCAAGTCCGGTTCCATGTGAGCAAGCATAAGACAGCTAATATCCGTGGACTCATCCTTAGCGACCAGAGGCATTGGTGGCAGCGACAATGCATTCTCATTCGGCTCATCTGAAGTGGTTTGTCTAGGACATGGTCCTTCTTTTCTTGTTTGAGAACAATTCTCGATTTCGATACCAGTTGGTAAAATTAGTGTCGTCAGTTTATCTTTCTCAAGAATGGTTCTCAACGCAAAACCGGATATCTGAGAGTGACTGCTACTTGGTGCCATGATCTACAAATGTAAAATATGCAAAACACTTAAGACATGTATTCATAAAAGAGCAAGCATATTAAACATTTTAATATTTTATGCTCCCACTAGAACCAACACCCTCCGATGGTTGCTTAGTGATTCAGATCCTAAATAAGCAAGTCGGCTAGTGAGCTTTAGCATCACCGCTAGCCGCCAAGTGATCTAGGTAGACAACTCCTTGTCAATCGATCTCATACGACTCTGTGGACGGGTGGCATCACATGCCCCAGCCTCCCATCCGACTTTACCCGAGTCCCACAACTGCTTGTGATAGACCCGCCTAGCTTACCGAGTGTTTTTGGCAAGAAGAGTCCGACTGAACCCACCTAGTCGAAAAGAATTGGCAGCACCTCAATTTTATGAGCCCACTACCAAAAATGTCCGACTTGTGATGGTGCAAACATCAAGGAAAACCGACTAGACCTTCTTTGAGGGATTAAAATTTACCGACTATCTAATAGAGGTAAAACAGAGACATAACAATAACACAAAATAAAGCAATTATAATGTGAAATGGTATGACTCTCTTCATGGCGATCTCCATCTCCATAAAGCATGTAATCCAAATCGTGCCAACTCTTGTCACTTGCCGTCTTACTCCATGTCGCCGACATGTACAATGCCTTGCATGCCTTCCGGGTTCTCCAAACATCTACACTAGCTTAGTAAAGTAAATTACATAGAGAATCCGACACGCAGGTCGTTATACAATAAAATGACAGCACCTAGGCTCCAGCCGGCTGACAAAAACCATGATTCGCAGATCACGTATGGATGACACACATACATCACATGCACATGAACCATACCATTCACAACTTCCTGCAAAAAGAAGTTATGCATAGATACAATATCTACCGGCGTTGTGAAACTCGCAACGACATCTAAGGCGCCTGACGATGTAAGCCGGGCGTCCCGACACGATTTTTTCCAAAAGTAGATCTCATCTATGATCCGAACATGGATTCCGACCATCGCCCGATTCGATCAAACTCTTTGATCTTTGATCACCGCTCGATTTACGTGTCACAGTACCACGATGGCGGAAGCCGACCTAGGGGTATGTCGCTCCACGACCAAAAGATGATCACGGAAATCAGATCTACCATTCCCCGAGTACAGTTGATCCAATCAACTTCGTACAAAACCGATCTATCTCATAGATCGACCACCAAACAGCACATAGATCTCATCTACAGCCAACATCATATCACATATGCGAGATCTCGAGCCTAAAACCAGAAGCTATCGCTCTGATACCACTGTTGGGCCACGCGGAGATAAAACAAAATATTCCCCTCTAACGTGGTGATCCCAAGATCTAGCTGAGGTAGAAGGCCACGAGGTTTACCACTAGACGCGCAGTTGCGGATTACTGATGAAGCGCGTCAGTTGATGCAATGCAGCCCTCACGATCCGATCGTCCTGGTGCTGATCGCACAACACCTCTGCTGGTATCCACACGTACAAGGAGGAGCGCCGGCGGCGAACTGCTAGGTTCATAATGACGGTTGGACTGCTGTGGAGCTAGGGTTTCCAACACATGGAATGACCTAACCGAACAACGATTAACCTTTCTGGGTTACGGTGCTCCACTATATATAGGGAGTGAACTTGGGATCTGCTCGCGCGACCCATTCACTAAAGCCCATATAACACTAGTCACCGTGAGTCCAACTCACTAACTCAGTCCTAATCCGGTTCAGGTCCAACCCAGCCAGATTATAGGTTTAGATCCAATCCGAACTTGCTCGCTCTTAAGTGTGTGACCGCAGGTTCATGGCTACTTGGACACGATTGAGTCCGACTCAATCGATCATTCGAGTGGCTCCTAGCGAACGTGCCGACTCCCAAGTACCAAAGAGTCATGACGACTTGCCTTTCCAATGCGACTTACGTTTGAGTCCTTTGCCTCACGATATACCTTGTCGGACTATAGGCGAATATATGTCATCCCTTAAATAGTCGACTCTTCTCGATCCGAGATAAGTGATTCACCCGACTAACTCTTAGTCGATCACCTCGATTAACACTTAACCGAGTGCATGGCCATGCTTTCCGAATCATATCTCACGAGGGCCCAGAGAATATCTCCAAGTGGAGGGCAAAATCCCATCTTGGTTATTCACATCACATTTCGATTCTCACGAACCGAACTCGCCTTTATAACCGCGCCATTCTGGATCAACGTTCGACAGAACCTAAGTCGGTGATCCTCAACTCGGACTATGCAATAACCTCAGGTCTAAGAATTACATTGATTGAGATATACAAATGACCACTTGTTCGTTGTACCTCAATATTGGTCAATCCGACTCACTAAACTCTTTAGCTGAATCTGTGTAAGTTGGAATAGCATCTCCATGACCATGACAAGTGGAACCGAGTCATCAAGCCAACTTTCACATTGGTCTAAGTTGTGTGTCTAGCACAACCTCAATGACCAAGGATATTTAGTACAAACAACATGAATGCATAGTTCCACAACCGAATCACATATTCAATGATACTCATCAGATGTTTATACAAGGACTACTTAATATCTTTATGAATACAATGGGAAATATCATCATACATGATTGCCTCTAGGGCATATTCCCAACAGTCCCATAGTCCAAGGTGGAACTACTCACAAATCATACCGGAGAGAAGGCCTCCGGGATGATCTCCCCTCCGGCAGGGTGCCGAGAAGAGCTTTAGACCCCCCGATATAGGGACGATGGTGGCGGCTACATGCACGGTTCGTGGATTTCTCGATCATCGAGAGTTTCAGACGGGGTCTTCTTAGGCGAGGGGCGAGTCCGGAGGCAACCAGGCCGCCAAACCCTAGCCAGCGCAGCCCACCGCCTCAGGGTGGGTCGCCTCTGCCAGCCCCTCCGGCTCTCCTCTGGACTTCTTGTCCCCCACAGAAAGTAATTTACTTTGACGTTTGTCCTGTCCAATTCCGAGAATATTTCTTTACTAACTTTTATGAAACCAAAAACAGCAGAAAATAGGCATCTGGTACTGTTACAACTTGTTAATAGGTTAGTACCAGAAAACATGTAAAAATCACCTCAAAGTGTGGACAAGTAAAGCAAAGTAGATACTAAACAAGCATGGAGCATAAAAAATTATAGATATGTTTCCAACGTATCACCTAACTTAAAAGGCATTAAAGAAAAGTAGATAACCCAAGAGTTTTGTCGAGTCTTGGAAGTTATTACCTTAGTAATAACCTCTCCTTATCCTTTTTTTGTTTTGGTTTTTGTGTCAAGTTCAACTACTTTTGAGAAGTAGAGTTGTGAAAAGTGGCTGTCGTGGGATAGATTTTTGTGCTGCATTGTAAAAATTCGTGAAGGAGCTCAGTACTTCAGACGGAGCTGTAGTTTTCTGTGCTTGTTCTCCAGGTTGTTACCCAACTTTCATTAGTATTGCACTTTTTTATTTGAGCAACACAAGGTTTTCAAAAAATCAATCTTTACCTGCTGGTCTGTTTTGACAGATTTCTGCCGTCATTTGCATTTGCCTCTTAAAGAAGACTTTGTTTTGATGGGTTTTCAGTTGAAATGTGAACCTAAAGGTTTATTGTTTTTTCTTACACTAATATTGTCATTGAGTTTGTGCAAGGTTTTGTATGATGGAAATTTTCAGGAGTAGGAGAAAAGGAATCCGCAGAGTTCGTCTTTGAATAGGTAAAAGTGGTGAAACCAGAAGGTTCATGAAAATCCAATATTTTTATATTTTTGATGTTTTTAATGTACATGGAAGGCTACGAGACTTTAGGAGGAAGCAGTCCGGGTGGATTAGCCCACCCCAGTGCGGGCCTAGCCTGTCGCTACTGGAGGTGTGCCACCCAGATCTCCGCCTTGTTTTCATACCAGTACCTTCCTTATGCATTGAAACTTCGTAATATATAACCCCCCAGATCCCCCGAGGTTCGTGCATCGTGTTCTCGTCGTGTTTTCATTTCGATCTGTTTCTGTCAGGAAATCTTCTCAAGTTTAGAGAACCATGGTCTCCGCCAATGACAAAGGCAAGAAGCCCGAGGAAGAAGATCCTCAAAACCCCAAGGAGGAGGAGATTTTTGTTGGGGATGAAGAGGACATGGAGGAGGACGAGCATCTGGATACCCGTGCTACCGTCGCAAGCGTTGGAGTGGTGGCAGACCCTATCAAGCTTAGTAGGACAGCACGGATGTCTACAGGAGGGAAACCTCCATGTATTATCTACAAACCACGGTCATCTCCTCCACGTAACAAGAGACCCTTGCGTACCCTTATACATGAGCATCAATACCAACAGGTGCCCAAAGGGAACTTGCCCTCGGTTTGGGATATGCCTCGTTCTAACAATGCAGAGAAGGAACATGCTAAGGATGAAGAGTTGGGAAATGATAATAAAGACTGGGATTCTCGGTCTGACATGATCATGAACCGCATAGAGAAAAAACTCGGAGCTAATTCGTACTCTTACCTTTGAGTTTGAGGATTTGAAGAAACTTATTAAAGAGCTTATCAAGAGAACACCACCACCACCGAAGGATTAATTCATCATTAGGTTTGGCATCCCCTTGGCTTGTTGCAAGCTTGGGGGAGTGCTGATGTATCACCATCATTATCTTTCATATTTTACCTTTTTAGTGGATTCATATCTTTGGTAGAGAAGTTATCTTATAGATTGGTTTGCATGTGGAAGTATCTCTCCTTTAGTTGATTATCTATGTATCCCTTGGTGTGGGTGCCTTTATTGAATATTAATGAGAAGTCTCATCTTTTACTTTTTACACTTCTTATTTTAGTTTGCAATCTCTATTATATGATGGATCTTGTTGACCAGTATTGACATCACTTTGGGAGCATAAAGTAGATCTAAATTGGTTTTGGCAAACCGAGCTCTGGTCAGTAGCAACACTTTTTGAGGTTTGAAAGAAAAAGAGAAAAAGCTTACAGGTATTTTGTATCATTTATTTTCTTTCTTGATTGGCTCATAAGCTTAGTATTCTTTATTTAATGTCTTTAAGGAAGATTGCATGTTTGGCTTTATTACTTGTATGTTTGCTTGTTTCTTTCAACTCTCTTGCTTGCTACCTAGCCTTGCTAGCCAAAAACCTGGTTTGAGAAGGCATACTTCTCATGTTTCCAATCCCTTTGAACCAAACTTGTGCCATTTGTGTCTACCATATCTACCTAGTAGCATTATTGCTATTCCTAAAAAATTCTCAAGCTTCATCTATCTTTTGAATTAAAAAGGTATTTTATTATGTGAAAAGTAGTTATTAAAGCTCTCACGAACTTGATGGCACACCTTATTTTCTTGCCCCTAATAGACTTGAACCATTGTGTCATCGGAGTTGTATATGCTTGCATCTATACGTTGGAATTAGCAGAACCATGCTGTCACGGGAAACGTTTTAAACATTGCACTTATACTCTGTACACAGTTGATGTCATGCTCTTTTATCTGTGGATGTCACCGGTGTGAAATAAAAAGGGAGCTTGTAAGTCCATGGAGTTTGTATTTTGTGTTAGAGAAACGCCTGGGCTGCTAGCCTAAGCCATGCCTAATCATGGTGGAAACTTGCAGCATCACCACAGTGAGCAATCTGTGAAGCATCGTCAATAAAAAGGTATGCACATAGTAAATAAAAAGATTGCTGAGATGCTCACTGTCTGCTTGCCTTGTCATTTTGGTTATGGGAAAGCTCCTGTACCATGTGCAAGGGGTACCCCGTTGGCGGTTCTCTATGATACGCATGTACTTACAATGACAAGAACTTACCGGTAACTGAAGTTGAGTGGCATGAGGAGTGGCCCTCGTATTCAAGGGACATGAGATTGCCAACTTATATTTCGTCAAGCATATACTCCATCCTTGTTCACTTTAACCTTAATCATCTCAAGATGCCTATGATAGGGGCAATGAGGGCTCAAAGCTAGTAAGTACAATAATCTTTTGGAAGCTCTTTATGACTTGAAATCCCTGCTTCCCTCTGTGAAGGGACCTTTCTCCTAATTCAAAGTTGAGTCAATAAACCTACTTCCTCTCTATCTCCAGCAAGCATTTGAGTTGTTGTGTTTCAAGCATTCATATGGTGATTTATTCAATCATGTTCTTTATCTTCCTTGTTTGCACAAAACTCTTATCTATTGAGTATTACTTTGAAAGCCTCCAATTGTGAAAAACCTTTTTGAGAAAGGAGTGCTCCTATTTTGAAAACTTCTACAAAAATCTTTTTGTGAAACTGTTTGCCAGGTGTTCTATGACCAAGAACAAAGTTTGCCAATTCCAATTATGATTTATCTTTATGCATCTCTATTGTGACTCCTGTACTGGTTGCAAGCTAAAGTTAAATAATGGTGAGTTGTTTTCTTCTATGAGTTATGCAATGGTAAGTGTGATGCTTCTTGTTCGTATTATTTTATCGACACTTCACTCCATAAACCTGTGGACATGTTTACTGAGCTCAGTTTTCGCTTGCGAACAAGCGAAGGTCTAAGCTTGGGGGAGTTGATACGCCTAATTTGCATCACCTTTCTATATCATAATTTACCTCTATTCATTGATATATGTCTTATTATGAGGTATTACTTATGTATTTTCATTTGTTTATGCATGTTGGATGATTCTTGGAGGATGAACTGTCGGAGTCTGGATTCTAATGGAAAAAGAGGTGTTTTGATGCAATTTCGCGAAGATCAGAAAAATACCAGAAAAATATGGGAAAATAATATTTTCCCCGAAGACAGAGGAAGCCAAAAGGAGAGGCGAAGAAGGGCCGTAGGGGCCCACACCTCCCCAAGGCGCGGGTCCCCCTAGGCCACGCCTAGGGAAGGTGTGGCCCACCTGCCCGGCTTCCGACTCCGCCCTTTCGCATATATCTTCCCTACGAAACCCTAATACCGGGGGAGCGACCACATATAGATTTCCGCCGCCTCCACGGGGCGGAAAACACCGAGAGAGAAAGATCTCTCTGGCAGACAGATTTCTGCCGGGGAAATTCCTTCCCTGAGAGGGGAGACCGTCACTATCAACACCATCATCAAGCTAGGCTTCATCGGGATCATCATCATCCACACCATAATCTCCACCAGCACCATCATCACCACTCCATCCTGCTGTAACAATTGTGTTGGATATTGCTTTAGTTCATTAGGGGAAACCTTCCCGGTGTTGATTACTATTGTAGTTGATGCTTGTGAGTGGAACCATTGGATTATTGGTTTCCCTCAGTTGAGACCGAGGTTATCGAACCAGAAGGAGGAAGGAAACATCACACATGTGTTGCAAGCAACGCGGAGACCTGCACAACACAAACTCAAGACTTTGCCCCAACGAATCAGTGAGGTTGTCAAGCTCACCGGTTTGCTATAACAAAGGATTAAACGTATGGTGTGGAAGGTAATGGTTTGCAGCAAGTAAACAAGTAAAAGTGGAAGATGTATCAATGATAAAGATTGGACTAGGGTCCATAGTTCACTAGAGGTGCTCTCCTTAGATAAACAACTTGGCATGAAGGGTAAACAAATTACAGCAGGGCAATTGACAGGAACTGAGCAAGGCATAACAATGCGATTACTATCCAGAAAGATCCTATGAGGTTTATTGGGCAATACAACAAGATACATAGACTGTCATCCAACTACATCTATGACTAGAAGTCCACCTTCAGGTTATCATCCGAACCCCCTCTAGTATTAAGTTGCAAGCAACAGACAACTGCTTTAAGCAAAGTGTGTAAGGTAAACAGTCCACATGTTCCATGAACAAGAGACCATTGTTTTCTCCCTAGTAGCAACATCACATCTACAACCGAAGAGATTTATGTCACTTTGTCAGATCCCAAAATTTTCCAAATTTTGAAATGTGAAAAATAAATAAACAAAATAAATAATTGTTGAAATTTAGGGTTAAAAGAAACTTTTTGATCCCAAATGGAAACATCAAAACCCATCTTGAACAAACTTTCAATAAAATGGAATCCAACAAATTTCAATCAAGTGAAGTTCATTCATCAATGAATGTATCTTGAAATTTAAACCTTTGGAAAAACAAACCAAAACCCTAAAACCCTAATGGAAGAAAATCATTTCCAAGATCTCTCTAAGACCATGAATATGATCCATATAAAAATTTAGCAACAAACATTTATAAGTGATCAAAATGACAAATAAGAATATTATAAAACCATAGAAATTGGTTTCATTTAATTTGGAGCCATAGATAAAAACTTATGAATTTAATATGATAAAAGGAATTACTTTCCAAAACTAATAAAGCCCCTATCCAAAATCCAAACCAAATTGTGAGCAAAATAATCCTCAAGAGATTTAAAAGGATAAACAAATATTAAATAAAATTATACAAATTGGAATCACCAATTTTGGATCTATAAATAAAAAGATATGGATTTTATAAGATAAAGAAAGAAAATAAATAAGGAATATTTAAAAGCCAAATTAAATCTTGGCCAAATCTATAAACAAAGAAAAAGAAAGTTTATTGAATAAATAAAAAGAAATAAAAGAATTGTTTGAATAAAATTTATATGTAATTAAAACCATATTTGATTTTATTTGAATAAAGAGAATTGCCCAATTTAAAATGATTAATAAATCATATTAAAATGTTTAAATAATTCAAAGGGAATTATTTACACTAATGAATAAATAAAAACCTACTAAAAAAGGTTTGGTGAAAATTAGAATTCAAATAAGAGTTTGAAAATATAAGTAAATCTTATTTGAATAAAGGCAAGTGCCTATTATAAATAAATAATAAACCATAAATGAATAAACGAATTATTCTAAAAATGGACTTTAAATCAAATTTATAAACAATATAAAACCTACTGAAAAGTTTTGAAAAGATTTGATGAATAAATCTGATTTCAAATAAGAGTTTGAATTCAAAACAGAATAATAGAAATAGAAAAAGAAAAACATTCAGAGAAGAAGAAAAAGAAGAAAACGAACCAGGCCAACAACCTACTAACCATAAAAACCAACTTGTAGATTTAAAAGTATATTTTGTGATACTAAGGAATAAATCTTTGAATAAAAGCATTTCCAGTTAAATAAAAATGTTGATTATGGTTTAAAAATGCTTTTTGAGTAAAACCTTTGGAAAATTATTTGATTTAAACTCTCTGACCCTAAACACTAAGTTTTGGGATTGAAAAATATATTTGATAAAACCCTAGTAAGTTATTACTTTGTTTAAAAGCATTTCTAACAAAATAAAATGATGCTTTGATTTAAAAATGATTTTAGGTGAAACCTTTTATGAATGGATTTGTTTTAAAACACTTTGACCCTAAATATTAATATTTGTGTATAAAAACATTTTGGCTAACACTAGAAATTATTAATTGAATTTAAATCATTTCTAGCAAAACAAAAATGATTTAAATGGCCATTTTCACTAACTTGATTTAAAATGGTTTTGCCACTTTTATAAATGACCAATAGGTGTTTTAAAATGTTTATAGCCTATTAGAAACCACCTTTCCAAATAAAACAATCTTTTGCATGCTTGCATGCATTGTTTTGATTTCTTTATTTTATGTGGTGAATTGTTTGAATGCTAGTTTGAATATTTGCTTGCTTGATTGAATTGTAGTGAACTTTAAAGAGTGTGATAATTGCAAGATCAAGGAGTGAATCTATATTCTCTACTAAAAAGGCAAGTGGTGCTTCATACTTTTGTCCCATTATTTTCACTATGCATTAGTGATATTTTGAGTAGGACTTGCATGGAATTTTACTAAGTATGATATGCCTTGGGAAATCCTAGTAGATCATGCAAGGGTGGATTATATTCATGCTATGAAATACTTCTAAGTCTATGACTTGTGTTTTGTTTAATAAAACAACTATGTGAATGAATCACATGGGTGGAATGGTTGTGAATGGGTTATGTTGAGTGGTTACACAGGGCCCCATATTTATGGCCTACCCTAGTATATCTCACTAGTGGAAAGCCACCCAGGAACAAATATATTTGAGATGTCAAATGTTGAGAAGCTTCAAGTGCAGCCACATGGCAATATGGGCTCTGCCTGGATCATATAGGTTGCAATAACTTAGCCAAATGGACAGTTGGTGGTAGGGAGTGATAGGTTTGGAGCGCGTACATTTTGGTCTAAGGGAAGGCTTCTGAAAGATCTTGTCTCGATGCATGTCGAGTCTTGTGGGGAAAGTGCACCACCTATCGAGAGAGTAAAATCTAAGTACTTAGTCATGTCCCTGGCAATGGACAATTTGAGCATCAAGACATGGAAGCTATCAAGGATCTCCTCATCCCAATTTCTAAGTTAAAAACTTGTGGTTGAAAAAGGGTAAAGGTTAACCAATATTCATTGGTTGTTCCTTGGGAGATTTTGACAAACAAAAACTTAGTGTTTTGAACTGATAAGGAAAATCTATTTTGAGCAAAGCAAGCCTAAGCTCCACTTAGCCAAATGCATATAGATGATAGACTCCACTATAGTACCATAGTATCACTCACTGTTCAAAAAATAGGCCGAATCAGCGATTAATAGGCCGATTAATCGCTACTAGGGACCTGACCGTGTCGATTACCACTAATCCTTTGTGTTAATCGTTTAGCCCGATTAATAGGTCTGACACTCCGATTACTAGGTATGTTCCCGATTAACCACTACACTTGGTCAAAAAAGTTGCAAAATTATCAACACATATCGTCCATCCATCCGCTATCCCGCCCTAATGAAGTAGGTTTTGCGAAGCTCCCATTCGATCCCTGCCTCCAGGAGCTTGATTTCAGTCATCACCAACTAGTTCCTTGTCGTTGTTGACCAGCTCCTCGTAGTTGCCGACTAGACCTCAGTTACAAGAGCTCGAGCGCCTTAAGGATCTCACCCGGGAGCTTAAGGATGAGGATTCATATGTGTTTTAGGTGCTAATTTTTGTAGGCTGCACCGATTAATAGCCGACCGATTAAATCAGTTAATCATCCGAATTCCGATTAATCGCTACTCCCAAGCCAACCGAGCAACTAATGATTACCGATTTCCTTAACATTGGTATCACTTGCCAATACAATTCAAATGTATTGACCCTTGTGGCTGTAACTTATTATGTTGCAGGTTTGTTTGATGTTAGTGAAGTGTATTGATTAGGATTACAAGTCTACAACCAACATGATTGCCTGTGGCACTTTGAAGATGAAGGACTCCATGCTACATTGTAATTCTGCTGCATTGTAATAAGATAGCCAAATGAGCTATGTAATGAAATATTCTATTCCTGGTTATAAAGTTGTATTATGACCTTTGTTTCTTGATATTACATCTTAAACTGTGGATGCTAGCTATTGATCCAGGGACTAGCATTGCACTACTAGAAAAACGCCTATTCGTGGCGCACATGAAAAGGCCTTACAGGCGCACTAGCGATGCGCCACGGCCTCGCGCCACGGTTATTCAGAGTGGCGCATCGCATGGTGCGCCACGAAGTTTAGATACAGCGTGGCGCACATGCCAAAGCGCCACGAGTTTGGGCAGGCCACGCCAGATGAACGATAACCGTGGCGCACTAGGTGCTCGCGCCACGGATATAAATTTCAAAATTCAAAAAAAAGCAGATCTGGATCTCTCGTCTGCCGTTGCTGCGCGCAGGTCGCCGTCTGCCTCGTCGTCGCTGCTGAATCGCAAGGAGGAGGAGGAGAATAGGAGGAAGAGGTGGAGAAGAGGAGGAGGAGGAGGAGGAGGAGGAGAAGAGGAGGAAGAGGAGGAGGAGAGAGGAAGAGGAGGAGGAGGAAGAGGAGGAGAAGAAGAGGAGGAGGAGGAGGAGAAGAGGAGGAGGAGGAGGAGGAGGAGGAGGAGAAGAGGCCGTCGTTGCACCGCCGTCAGGAGGAGGAGAAGGAGGCCGCCGTTGCACCGCCGCCTGCTGTCACCGCGAGGAGGAGAAGGAGGTCGGCGTCGTGCCATCACCTGCAAGAAGAGGAGAAGGGAAGGAGGAGAAGGAGAAGGGAGAAGGAAGAAGGAAGAAGGAGAAGGGAGAGGAAGAGGGAAAAGGGGAAGGGAAAAGTGGAAAGGGAAAGGGAGAGGAAGAGGGAAAAGGGGAAAGGGAGGAGGAGGGCGGGGTGGGGATTCAAATTTGAATCCGCTTAAGCTTATCCGTGGCGCACTAGGTGTAGGTGCGCTACGGATAAGTCGCCTGCTTTTTTTGCGGAAAAACGGTTTTTTGACCATAACTTTTTACTCTTTTCGAATTTTGAAAATCTAAAAAATCGCTAAACGACCTTTTTGCGAGCGGATGCGAAATCTCGTTCTCGTATTTTGGTATATTATACGATTTTTTCGATATCGTATGCAAAAGTTACTACCTTTTTACCGTGGCATAACTTTTTTTGCAAATAAAGTCAAAACTCATGTTTGTTAATTTTACTAGATGCTATACCACATTACCTACCTAAATATGAAAGGATTTAATTTTTGAAGTGTTTATCATTTTATTTTATTTTTGCAAACCCTAAAAGGCGATCCACGGGGGTGGAGTTGGTGCATGCCACTACATGGCGCACATGCCATAGTGCGCCACGAAGTTGTACAACTGTGGCGCACTATGCCATGTGCGCCATGATGCTTGTGGATGGTTCACAGAGAGGGCGTGCGCTAGGCGAGCGCACCCCCCATGTGCGCCATGATGACACTAACAACCGTGGCGCACATGACTATAGTGCGCTACAGATGTTTGGCGTGCGGCCAACAGGGCCCTGGCCCACACACATCTGTGGCGCACTATAGTCATGTGCGCCACGGTTGTTCTAGTTACTAGTAGGGCACTGCCCACAGGTGAGCCACGCCTGTTTTAGCCGTGGGGCACTTCAACCATGTGAGCCACGGATGTGCTGATTACCTATAGCTGTTTTCCTAGTAGTGTTGTAAACACAGGGATCTCTACCTTATCAGGTTGGTACCTCTACAGATGGTATCAGAGCACTGTGTTTCCTGTAGGATTGTAACCCTAGGATTGGACAAAACCCCTTAGAAAAATAGAAGTTGTATTTGTTCCAAAACTTATTTACAAACAATCTTGTAAACTCTTTCCTCAACCTTTTTGCTTTGATTCTACATCTCTTCCTTTCAAACTTGATGGACAAAGACTTCACCATGAGCAAGGACTTCAACATCACCAATGACTTCAACTTTAGTTTCACCAAGGACTTCAACTTGGACATCACTAAGGACTACAAGTGAGACAAGAATAATACTCAAGACTTGTAGACTAAAGAAACACAACTTAGAAGGAATCATCATCACCTTTGAAGCTTAGTGACCAAGATACAAGAATTTTTCCAAGGAAGCCATGATCTCATTCATAAAGAAACAACTAAGAAGAATGGAATGATCTCAAGAAAATACCATAGTTGGACCACCATAATAGTGATTAGTTTAAACCTACCAACTTGTATGGTGTAGGAAAAATATTTTGTTGCCTAAAAATGTGCTTGAATCTTGTTGTTTGAGTGGAATGTTTGATTGTGATTACTTGCACATTGTTTTGTGTGAATTTTTTTGTGTGAGTAGAATTCTTCCTCTAGAAACTTTTGCCTACTATAATCCCAATCCAACCCAAACAGATGACTTCTCCAAGAAACTCCAACATCAAGGATGGTGACAACAACAACCAAGAGATGCACATGAGAGAACAACTTCTAGCAACCCAAGCCCAAATGACTCAAGTGACAACTCAGTTTTTAGCCAACAAAAATGAGTTAGACCTAACCATACAAAAGTTTTGGAAACCCAATATCAATTGCTGCAAAGGATGACCAATCAAATGATCAACATGATAAGCAACTCTTACCAAGGAGACTGTGACAACAATGAAATCAAGGATGATATTATAGAAGGAACTCAAGCTTGAAATATTTGTGGAGACATATGACACACTTACAAAGAGCATGAGGATCAATGCCCTAATTGTGAAGAGAAACATCCAACTAAACAATGCCCCACATCTCAAGTGACTTGTTTCCTATGTGAAGGAAATGACTTGTGTTTTGTTTAATAAAACAACTATGTGAATGAATCACCTGGGTGGAATGGTTGTGAATGGGTTATGTTGAGTGGTTACACAGGGCCCCATATTTATGGCCTACCCTAGTATATCTCACTTGTGGAAAGCCACCCAGGAACAAATATATTTGAGATGTCAAATGTTGAGAAGCTTCAAGTGCAGCCACATGGCAATATGGGCTCTGCCTGGATCATATAGGTTGCAATAACTTAGCCAAATGGACAGTTGGTGGTAGGAGGTGATAGGTTTGGAGCGCGTCCATTCTGGTCTAAGGGAAGGCTTCTGAAAGATCTTGTCTCGATGCATGTCGAGTCTTGTGGGGAGAGTGCACCACCTATCGAGAGAGTAAAATCTAAGTACTTAGCCGTGTCCCTGGCAATGGACAATTTGAGCATCAAGACATGTAAGCTATCAAGGATCTCCTCATCCCAATTTCTAAGTTAAAAACTTGTGGTTGAAAAAGGGTAAAGGTTAACCAATATTCATTGGTTGTTCCTTGGGAGATTTTGACAAACAAAAACTTAGTGTTTTCAACTGATAAGGAAAATCTATTTTGAGCAAAGCAAGACTAAGCTCCACTTAGCCAAATGCATATAGATGATAGACTCCACTATACTACCATAGTATCACTTGCCAATACAATTCAAATGTATTGACCCTTGTGGCTGTAACTTATTATGTTGCAGGTTTGTTTGATGTTAGTGAAGTGTGTTGATTAGGATTACAAGTCTACAACCAACATGATTGCCTGTGGCACTTTGAAGATGAAGGACTCCATGCTACATTGTTATTCTGCTGCATTGTACTAAGATAGCCAAATGAGCTATGTAAGATGTAATGAAATATTTTATTCCTGGTTATAAAGTTGTATTATGACCTTTGTTTCTTGATATTACATCTTAAACTGTGGATGCTAGCTATTGATCCAGGGACTAGCATTGTAACACAGGGATCTCTACCTTATCAGGTTGGGACCTCTACACACTTCCCTTGGAAACTAGAGGCATGAACCCACTATCGAGCATAAATACCCCCTCTTGGAGTCACTAGCAACTACTTGGCCAAGATAACCACTAGCAACGGAGATCATGCAAGATAACAAACAACACATACATGATAGAATCATAAAGATAAAACCATTAATGAAACCAACATAATAATCTCAATATCCATCGAATCCCCGTAAACACAACATGCATGATTACAAATAGATTAGATCTTGATCATGAACGAAGCTCACAAGATCTATAAATGAAAGCACAAAGGAGGAGATACAACCATCTAGCTACTACATGGACCCATAGTCCAAGGTGGAACTACTCACGCATCATACCGGAGAGAAGGCCTCCGGGATGATCTCACCTCCGGCAGGGTGCCAGGAAGAACTTCAGACCCCCCAATCTAGGGACGATGGTGGTGGCGGCTATAGATGGTTTCATGGATTTCTGATCGGTTACTCAGGGTTTCTACATCAGGGGCTTCTTATAGGCGAAGTGGCGAGACCGGGAGGCGACCAGGGCCACCAAACCCTAGCCAAGCACAGGCCCACCTGCCCCCGTGCCTGGGGTGGGTCTGGGCCCCCTGGCTGACCCCTCCGACTCTCATCTGGACTTCGTGTTCCCCACGGAAAGTAATTGACTTTAACGTTTGTCCCATCCAATTCCGAGAATATTTCTTTACTAACTTTTCTGAAACCAAAAATAGCAGAAAATAGGCATCTGGCACTGTTGCAACTTGTTAATAGGTTAGTACCAGAAAACATGTAAAAATCACCTCAAAGTGTATAAAAGCAAAGAAAAGTAGATACAAAACAAGCATGGAGCATCAAAAATTATAGATACGTTTCCAACGTATCAATGCCTAGGATTGTTTAGTACTTGGATGCTTGTTATTATTTATCTGCAATGCCCTAGATCTTGAAGTTACATGCTTAGACTCGTCCATGCAACGCCCGTCCATCCATCCCTATGCCTACCGCACTCGAATCCCATTGTTTGATGTTACTGTTACTATTGCTCCTGTTTCACTGTTGTTGTTGTTGCTTTGCTATTGCTACTACCAAACTATTGCTCTTGATAAACTTCTGTGAGCAAGAACTATTTCCAGGTGCAGCTGAACTGACAACTCAGTTGTTAAGGCTTGCAAGTATTCTTTGGCTCCCCTTGTGTCGAATCAATAAATTGGGTAATACTACCCGCGAAGACTGTTTCGATCCCCTACACTTGTGGGTCATCAAGACTATTTTCTGGAGCCGTTGCCGGGGAGCATAGCTTTATTTGTGAGTTCACTTGGATCTATTATTGTTCACTGCTACTCCTTTCATCATGGGTAAGTCTCGTGATGGAAACTTTCCTATTTTACCATCCACTACAAGAAGAGGTACAGTTCTAAACACCTCTACTGCTCTTGATTCACCGTCTGTTATAAGTAAGCTTGTTACTCCACCACCACATACACATGCTACACACACTGATACTACTGCTGAGTCTGAAACTGCTTTTGATACTCATGATGTTACTTCTATTGTGCTTGATGCGAGTGGTTCATTAGGTCCTTTCCTAAATTCTACTATGGCTAGCCTAGGAAATACCGAAACTCCTAGTGAAGACACTGTTACACCTGTTAGCTCACCTGAGTCTAGAGAGAGTTATGATATTAATGATGGTTACATTGAGTTTACTGATGAATTTATTGAAGAGTGCCAAAACACACATGGTACTAGTGCTATTAAGAGTTTCCTAGCGAGACGCACCATTATTCCTAAGCTGTCCTCTGATCCTAAGTTTGCCACCTCTCCCATAGATATTAAAGATAAAGATTATGATTTATCTCTTGATTTATCCTATTTGGACATTGTTGAGAAAGAACCTTTTTGTGGGACTGAAAATGAGAGTGATGTGGCTCATATGAATGAGATTTTCTACTATGAGTGCTTTATTCTCTGATGATTTTAAGATGCGCAAGTACTTTGTTACTAAGATCTTCCCTTTTCAGTAAAAGGAGAAGCTAGGGCTTGGTTTAATAGATTACCTCCTGGTTCCATTGATAGTCCTGATTGTTTGATTGCTTATTTCTTCAAGAAATATTTTCCTCCTAGTGCTAGACATGCTGCTTTGCAGAGACTTTTTGATTTTAAACAGGGAGGAGAAGAGAAATTGCCTGAGTCATGGACAAGGTTCTGTGCCTTGATTCATGCACATCATGGATGTCCATTGCCTAAGAATGAGCTGCTTGATATTTATTATAATAGACTAACTGATGATTCTAGGACCTACCTAGATAGCTTTGCTGATTGTGTTTTCAGGAAAATAACTCCTACTAATGCTGAAGAATTAATGACTAAGATAAGCAAGAATTATGATGATTGGACTTCAACTGAGCTGAATACACCTGAGCCTATTACTCCTGAGTGCTTGAACCAGTTCCAACACCAACACCAAAGAAGAGAGGAGTTATTACATTAAATGATGAAGTGATGAAGGAAGCTAAGAAGTGTCTAAGGGAGAAAGGTATTAGAGATGAAGATGTGAAGAATCTACCTCCTATAGAAGAATTATGTAAGCCAATTCCTCACCCATCTACTATTGAGGTACACTCTCTCCAACACTTTGATGAAGGTGATATTCCCTATGGTAAGCCTCCTGATCAATGTTTAGAGGAACTTGACATTTTCATTGTTAAACAAGGCCATTTTAATAAACAAATTCAGAATCATTTATTGGAAAACTCTAGAGCTACTAAAGAGTTGAAAGATATTGTGGAGAGAACTTCTAATGATATTAAAATGCTTTGTAAACACTTTCAGATGGTTCAAACTCAAATTGATCAACCTGCTAAGGTGCAAAAGGATATGCTAGTTAATGCTTCAGGAGATAAACATGCTTATGGAATTAGAACTAGGAGTGGTATAGCTACTCAAGATCCTTTATATCCTGAAGGACACCATAAAAGAATTGAGCAGGATTCCCAACAAGGTGAAGATAGTGGTAGTCCTCGTAAGAGAAAGAAAAAGAAACATAGAATAGTTGAGGAACCACTTGAACCTGCTGTAGACCCTAATAGTATATCTATCTCTGATGCTGAAACTGAGATTGGTAATGATAAAAATGATGCTCCTGAGGAGGAAGTTGAGGAAGAACCTGAGAAGCACACTAAGAACACTAGGTACACTAAGGAAGATTATATTGCTAATAAACATGGTAAAGAGAGAGAACCTTGGGTGCAGAAACCTATGCCTTTTCTAGGTAAGAAACACAAGTCAAAGGAGGAAGAACACTACAACAAGTTTTGTGAGAGGATGAAACCTTTATTTTTGCAAATTCCTTTAATTGGTGCTATTAAGTTGCCTCCTTATTCAAAGTATATGAAGGATATTGTCTCTAATAAAAGGAAGATTCCTAATGAGGAGATTTCTACTTTCCTTGCTAATTATTCCTTTAATGGTAAGGTTCCAAAGAAAACTTGGTGATCCAGGTATACCAACTATTCCTTGCTCTATTAAGAATAATTATGTTAGAACCGCTTTATGTGATTTGGGAGTTGGAGTTGGTGTTATGCCTTTTTCTCTCTACAAGAGACTCCAGCTAGAAAAGTTGATACCAACTGATATATCTTTGCAAATAGCTGATAAGTCAACTACTATTTCTGTTGGTATATGTGAGGATGTTCCTGTTCAAGTGGCTCATAATTGCTTGGTTTTAACTGATTTTGTTGTGCTTGAAATGCCTAAAGATGATAATATGTCTATTATTCTTGGGAGATCTTTTCTTAATACTGCAGGTGCTGTCATTAATTGTAATCAAGGGAAAGTAACTTTCAATATTAATGACAAAGAACATACTGTCTATTTCCCCAAGAAGGTTGCTAAAAGCTATTGCCTGAACTCTATTGAAAATATTGAGAGCATCAAGGTTGGAGAAATATATTGTCCCATTCCACAAGAAAATTTTGAAACTATTATGATTGGGACCATTGCTATCAAGCTTGAGGTAACATAATCACTTGGTGGAATACAAAGTTTTGTCTCATATAAGATTGTTTTGGTAACAAGACTTGATCAACCTTGTTAACAAAAGGATTTTAATGAACAAAACAATGTTTTCACTATGGTTATTTTTGCTCACTTTTACTTTTCTCCTTCCTAGTCTTTGCTCTTTCTCTTGTTAGCTTTAGTTTTGCTAGTTGTTTGCTTGTTGGAGTGTCTTAGAACTTTTGTAGTTCTGGTTTTGGTTTGCTTTTGATTCTTCTAAAAAATCTTTTCTGCGAGAAAATCAATTTTCCTACCCTGAAAATTGGCTAAAAATTAAGTTTCCCAAAAAATTCCAGAAAATTCAAAATAAATTTTTCCTCAAAAAAGGGGCAGAGGGACACCTGAAGTGACCCAGGGGGGCCACCCCAGGAGACCACACCCATGGTAGGAGCAGCCTACCTACAAGTGGCGCCTGGGTGGGGTGTGGCCCACTCGGGCCCCTCCAGGGTGCCTCCTCAAAGCCATCTTCTTTCGCTCTCCTGAAAAACACCGAAAAACTTTCTCAAGCTCGAGTTCTTGCTCTTCTTGCTCGCGATTTTCGATATCCTTGTTAAGCCCATCTCTGTTGCTGATTTTTGGAGAGTTTGCTCCTTGGTATGTGCCTCCTCCATTTGTCCAATTAGATTTTTGATTGGTAGATTGTATCTTGAGTATTTTGCTGCTATAGGTATCAGGTTGTTTGAGATTGCATGCTTGTTCTATGCTTAGAAACTTTATTTTGATGCATGTGTAGTCCTCTAGCAAGTTCCTATAGTAGTATCTCATCATTTATCAACTTGGAAATCACTTGGTTTGAAAATTTCAGCAAGGAAGATGAGTGCATATCCACTAAATCAATATGACTTGATGGTACCTGAACCAATGAAAGTTCATCGTGAGTAAGGAGTCTTACCTTCCATATATCCATGCCAGGAATTTATGAGAACCGCGGGAATTGTGGTATCCCGCAAAACCACTACTAGAAAATCGCGTTGTTTTGTGCATTGCATCGTCATGACCGCATGCTCATGTCATCATGCCACATTGCATTTGAGCATCATCATCATCACGCATATTAATTTGCCTAAAAACTAATTGCGAAAGACAATCGTTTTCTAAAATTTACCCTCCTTCTATTTCAAATTAAACCCCGGATGCTTCCGGATATTTGTTGTCTAAAAACTATTTACCAAAGGCTTATTGCAAATTAAATAAAATATTTATTATTTTTAGTGGGGCAACGAGCCAATTGACCCGAACGACCACCCCCAGAGCCAAAACGGTCCACCTAATCGGTCCGCCTAAAATCCTACAGCTACCTACACCTAATCTACCCATCCCTCTGGCCACATCACCCCAGCCAACCCCGTCGCGCCACCTCGCCCCCTCCCTATTCCCCAACCAACCAGGAACTGCCACCTCAGCAGCCCCTGGCCTCTCCCTCTCATCCCACACACCACACCACACCACCGCACGCAGCACACCACGCACCCTCTCCCTGCCCGTGGCCCCGGTTCCCCCTGGCCCGCTCCTGGCCCACACCCCGACCCCACGCGCCCTCCCCCACCTTCCTCTCTTCCTCCCCCGCGAGCGGCCCCGCGCCCCCTTCCTTCTTCTCCCTCACCGGCTATCTTCCCTTCTTGCCACCGCCCTTCCTCCGACAAGGCCCGCCTCCTCCCTTCACTGGCGGCCTCCGCCACTCGCCTCTCCCTCCAGAGACCACTGCGTCGCCAGACGGCGGTGCCGCCTCCGCCGCTGCCTCCAGCGCCTCCGGCCACCTCGCCCTCAGCGACGCCTGACGCCGCCTCGCTCTGCTGGCCTCCCTGGCCCGCCTCTCCCGCCACTGCTGAGCTCGCCTCCGCTTTGGCTGCCGCCGCCGCCGCCGCCCGCTGCCCCGCCTGCCCACCGCCTGCCCGCCGAGCTCCTGCCGCCGCTTCCGCCGGCCCCAACAGCGCCTGTTTCAAGTGTGCAGCCGCTCGGCTAGTGTAAAGCATCGCTGCTGGCCTCCTCCGCTTGGGCCCCCGTCCGCTCAGTAATACGCCTAGGGTTCTCGCAAACGCCGTGCCCTCGCCGCTGCTGCTTGCCTCTTCTCGACAGCGGTCACCGCCACTGCCAGCGCGGCGCGCACTTCCTCCGCCTTGCCGAACATCTCAAGGCAGCCCCGTCCGTCTGCAGTGCCGCACGCGGCGTCTCCTGCTGTCGTTGGTCTCCTCATGGTGAAGAGGGTGGTCACATCTGGAGGCCCCGACGCCTCGATCCGAGGCCGTTTCCGAAGCCCGAAGACCATACAAAAACCGATGAACCATCGACGCCGAGACCTCGACACGACAAGTTCTTCTACCCGGACCCGAAGACCACACCTCGACACGCCAAGTTCGCCGGGAACCTAGATGCCAAGCTCTTCTCATCGACAGGATCGACCCGATCCGGAACGACAAGCACTTCGCCGTCGCACGCCAAGTCCTTCATCCCGAACGACATGACCGTCGACATGACCCGAAGACCTCGGAACCCCAAGATCTGCTTCATGGATTCGAGACCGATCCGTAATGCCAAGTACTTCCCCGGACGACAAGATCTCCATTCCGGAACGGCAAGATCGACTCCGTGGGACCCGGCAAGATCTGCCCGACGACAAGAACGACAGCGACCGGGAGAATCCGATGCGCCCCGACACCAAACCAAGTCCGGCTACCCGGATGCGGCGAGATCTACGCCGTTATCCGAGAATGTTCATGCCGAGACCGTTCCGTCGAACCCTGAGACCAACCCCGACCCCCGGATCCCCAAGACCGTCGAGACCCTAATGTGTGAACCCCTTCCCGAAAACCTATTTTATAACATAATACAACTTGTTGCATATTAATCATTCAACTCGCATACATATTTCTGTGGTTTGGGGGCCTTATGTCGATTCACCTCTAATTAAATATGGGGCCCATATGCGGGCAAATCTAGCCTTATATTGGCCTCATTTAAATTTGCGTAGCGAACCGGTACCATCTTTTGCCATGTCCAAACAACATTTAATTGTGGGGGTTCTAAACAACTTGAACCGTTTAATTAATTGTCGGGACCCCGGTTCCGCTTAATATGACCTAATTGCATCGCATCTTGCCATGTCATACATCATACATGCATCATGCCGATCTTCTGCCGTGTATTAAATATTGCATCCGGTGTTTATTCTAGTGTTTGCTTCTTCGCGGATAAGGCCGTTGAGTTGATGTGAGCTCCGATCTTTGGATGAACCTTCTAAATGTTTTCAAAGAGCATCTCCCCTTTCTACCTATCTTACTTTATAGTATTTATTCCCTCCTGTTGATCTATTGCTATCTGTGTTGCGATGCTCTAGTTTTCGTACCTGAGATATCCCTTGCAGCCTTATATTGCCTTGGACACATCCTATTACCTGTTGTTTGGTAGATAGTTGGACTTGCGTGTCGCAGCCGCTTGTTCCAGTGCTGTTGTGTGTCGTCATATGCCACAGTTGTTGATGTATTGCCGCATGTTGATGTTGGAGAGGATCATAGCTTTACTTATCATTCACTTTAAATTCTGTTTAACAACTAAAATTGAAGCGCGAGGCATCGGTGGGTGATAGAAAATATTTGGTTTCGAACGCCCACTTGTGTCCCGTGGGACCCCGAGTACTTGATACCTTCCTTGATTTATCGCGCTATCCACATCCGGAGGTATATGGGACCCCCGAGCGTAGCTTGATTCAGTCTTATTTCTTGGGGCCACAAACTAGTTTGAGGTTTTATTTACTATCCTGTACTTATGCCATGCTACTTCTGTATTTACGTTTGTGCGAGGAGCACACTGTACTGTTTAGGATCGGGACACGTTTACGCGGTGTCGACAAGCCCAGCCACACTTTCGGGTTCCCAGTCGCTCACAACCGTCCACCCAAACCTTGAGAACGTCTCGGAGCTAGCTTACTTCGTTGCGGGTTCCACTTAAGGGGTGGCCCCCTGAAATATTTCTGAATCCTGTGATTGTTCAGTCGTGAAAGCCTCGTTGGGTTTTGATTTGTTTTTTCCGAGGTTGATCGAGCGTGTGTTGCTATTGGTGCACCCCGGCCGGGTAAAACTTTCTGAAAGCCGTGTCCGCGGATATGGACGACTTGGAGCACAGTATCTCGACCATAGACAAGCATAACTAAAGTTTATTGCTCTAAATTTGACTTTATAATGACTAGTAATCAGCTTCACTATAATGGAATGGCTAAATAATACCGCCCACAATTGCTTGTTTGAAGTGTCGCTTGCGACCATTGTACCGGACTAGTAAGTATTGCAACTACAACGGATTGGCTGAATAAAAGTACCAACAACTGCTGGGTTTTGGGTTATCTCATGATATTTGTACCTGATTAGTAAGTGCTGCAACTATAACGGAATGGTTAACTAAAAGTGCCCACTGCTTACTTTATCAGGATGATTAACTAAATCTGATTAGTAACTGCTGCAACGATAACTGAATAAATAAAACTGCCAACTGTGTGAGTTCCTCGGTTGACTTCCTCGTTTGGTATCGAGGGGGAAACGCCAGGATGTGTTTGTTCGGTGTTAGTTTCAGGTTGGATCCGGATAGGTCATTCTTATCCCTCTCTGATAACCGCCAGTTGTATCGAGTCTCTATAGGTGTTTTAGTGCATGCTGCCGCTGCCGCTTCAGTCCACCATACCTATGTAGGCGAGGACCGCCGAATTCTAGCCTCGCTGCATCTTGCCTCGATCGACGCCTCTCTTTTTTCCTTTGCCCTTTGTCGGCACCCCTTTTGTTTAAGCAGGTTTTGAGATCGACGTCGTTAGCAGGGTTACCCTTCCGGTTTGGCCTGGGCAGGGTTATGGACGCCATTGGTTATTATTCAGGGCTCTTAGCCCCATTTGCATCTTGTCCGTAGCTGGACGCTATACCGATCTCAAGGTGATTTGGATCTTTGTACCGTATATCTGTATTCTTGACTCATTTGAGTCGCTGTTATATATATCTGTTCTGTGGGTCCCATCAAGGACTGTTGTGTAATGTTATTACTTCGTTTTCCACCCGCACGAAAGTTCCTGGTGGGCACCTTTGAATCGTTTCTATGCGGGTTTGGCGGGTTTCGCTAAAACTTGCATAGGTCCGATTCTGAGGGTGTTACAGAGTGGTATCAGAGCTCAGCAGCGATTCCGATCACAAGTCCAAATGTAGGATAACCTAGCTAACGGCCGAAGTAGAGTGTCAAAACTATTTTTGCAAAATCGGTTGGATAGTTCTGATTAGGTCTGATTTTTATTCCTTACCCCTCTGCTATTCTCCTCTTACCCCTACGTGTTTTGGATCCGCTCTCTTCTCTCTCTTCGAGTCCAGGATTTCTCGTGGTTGGGCTCCGTCGTATCTTCCGGGTTTCGCTTCCTCCTTTGATAACGGTGTTTTACCATCCGGTGTTCATGCTGCCTGAGGAATCCGTCTGCTGTGGTACCATTCTTTGTTCCTTGTTTGTGCTTTCCAGTGTTTTCCGACGCGACGACATCATTTGCGCCAGATCCGATGCAGAGTCTGCATCACTCCTCTGTTTCCGAACCTCGCTTGTCGAGATCTTGATCACTGTTCGAGAATGGTTGCGCTTTTCCACCGACAGCGGAGTAATAGTTTGGGTGCGTGGTGGATTGGCCCCCATGCCGACTACCCCTTCTATTCGTTTTTGTACATTGAAGTGGATGAGAATGCATCGGTTCCCTCTTTCTATCGGAGTTAGAGGTGGCTTTATTTGTTGATACCTCTATCTTTGACCTTTTGTTCCGGAGTGTTCTCTCGACGATCACGGACAACGATCTCTTGTTAGTGGTGTCGCGAGGAGCTACACGAAGCGAGAAGACGCAGATCACCGCCCTTCCTCCGGTACCATGAGGCGGATCTCGAGGGCGAGATCCATTGTTAGTGGTGTCGAATTGTGGCATCCCGCAAAACCACTACTAGAAAATCGCGTTGTTTTGTGCATTGCATCGTCATGACCGCATGCTCATGTCATCATGCCACATTGCATTTGAGCATCGTCATCATCAGGCATATTAATTTGCCTAAAAACTAATTGCGAAAGACAATCGTTTTCTAAAATTTACCCTCCTTCTATTTCAAATTAAACCCCGGATGCTTCCGGATATTTGTTGTCTAAAAACTATTTACCAAAGGCTTATTGCAAATTAAATAAAATATTTATTATTTTTAGTGGGGGCAGTCGAACGGGCCGACCCGACCCGAACGACCACCCCCAGAGCCAAAACGGTCCACCTAATCGGTCCGCCTAAAATCCTACAGCTACCTACACCTAATCTACCCATCCCTCTCGCCACATCACCCCGGCCAACCCCGTCGCGCCACCTCGCCCCCTCCCTATTCCCCAACCAACCAGGAACTGCCACCTCAGCAGCCCCTGGCCTCTCCCTCTCATCCCACACACCACACCACACCACCGCACGCAGCACACCACGCACCTCTCTCGCCCAGGCCCTGTTCCCCAGCCCGCCTGGCCCACACCCCCACCCCACGCCTCCCCACCTTCCTCTCTTCCTCCCATGAGCGGCCCTGCCTCTTCCTTCTTCTCCCTCACCGGCTATCCTCCCCCCCTTCTCCGGCCACCGCCCAGCCCCCTTCCCTCCGACGCCCGCCCGCCTCCTCCTCTGTGGCGGCCTGGCCCGCCCGCCAGCCTCGCCTCCTCCAGACCACTGCCGCCAGACTGCCGGTGCCCGCCTGCCTCCAGCCTCCGCCACCGCCGCCTCGCGACGCCTGACGCCGCCCGCCCCGCCTGCTCGCCTCTCTGCTGGGCTTCTCTCGCCACTGCTGAGCCTCGCCTGCCTGGCTGCCGCCCGCCGCCTCTGCCCCTGCCTCGCCCACCGCCCACGCCCCGCCTCGAGCCCTCCCGCCGGTCGCCTTCCGCCGATCTCCAAGGCTGTTTTCAAGAGTGCAGCCTCGCCGCTTGGCTAGTGTGTGTGCCATCGCTGGCCTCCTCCGTTTGGGCCCCGCCGGTCCGCTCTATAGTACGCCTCTAGGGTTCTGCAAACGCCATGCCCCGCCCTCGCCGCTGCTTTGCCGTCTCTTCTCGACAATAAGTCACCGCCACCGCGTCGCCAGGCGTGCGCACTTCCTCCGCCTTGCCGAACATCTCAAGGCAGCCCCGTCCGTCTGCAGTGCCGCACGCGGCGTCTCCTGCTGTCGTTGGTCTCCTCATGGTGAAGAGGGTGTTCACATCTGGAGGCCCCGACGCCTCGATCCGAGGCCGTTTCCAAAGCCCGAAGACCATACAAAAACCGATGAACCATCGACGCCGAGACCTCGACACGACAAGTTCTTCTACCCGGACCCGAAGACCACACCTCGACACGCCAAGTTCGCCGGGAACCTAGATGCCAAGCTCTTCTCATCGACAGGATCGACCCGATCCAGAACGACAAGCACTTCGCCGTCGCACGCCAAGTCCTTCATCCCGAACGACATGACCGTCGACATGACCCGAAGACCTCGGAACCCCAAGATCTGCTTCATGGATTCGAGACCGATCCGTAATGCCAAGTACTTCCCCGGACGACAAGATCTCCATTCCGGAACGGCAAGATCGACCCCGTGGGACCCGGCAAGATCTGCCCGACGACAAGAACGACAGCGACCGGGAGAATCCGATGCGCCCCGACACCAAACCAAGTCCGGCTACCCGGATGCGGCGAGATCTACGCCGTTATCCGAGAATGTTCATGCCGAGACCGTTCCGTCGAACCCTGAGACCAACCCCGACCCCCGGATCCCCAAGACCGTCGAGACCCTAATGTGTGAACCCCTTCCCGAAAACCTATTTTATAACATAATACAACTTGTTGCATATTAATCATTCAACTCGCATACATATTTCTGTGGTTTGGGGGCCTTATGCCGATTCACCTCTAATTAAATATGGGGCCCATATGCGGGCAAATCTAGCCTTATATTGGCCTCATTTAAATTTGCGTAGCGAACCGGTACCATCTTTTGCCATGTCCAAACAACATTTAATTGCGGGGGTTCTAAACAACTTGAACCGTTTAATTAATTGTCGGGACCCCGGTTCCGCTTAATATGACCTAATTGCATCGCATCTTGCCATGTCATACATCATACATGCATCATGCCGATCTTCTGCCGTGTATTAAATATTGCATCCGGTGTTTATTCTAGTGTTTGCTTCTTCGCGGTTAAGGCCGTTGAGTTGATGTGAGCTTCGCTCCGATCTTTGGATGAACCTTCGGCAATGTTTTCAGGCGAGCATCTCCCCTTTCTACCTATCTTACTTTATAGTATTTATTCCCTCCTGTTGATCTATTGCTATCTGTGTTGCGATGCTCTAGTTTTCGTACCTGAGATATCCCTTGCAGCCTTATATTGCCTTGGACACATCCTATTACCTGTTGTTTGGTAGATAGTTGGACTTGCGTGTCACAGCCGCTTGCTCCAGTGCTGTTGTGTGTCGTCATATGCCACAGTTGTTGATGTATTGCCGCATGTTGATGTTGGAGAGGATCATAGCTTTACTTATCGTTCACTTTAAATTCTGTTTAACAACTAAAATTGAAGTAAGCAGAGGCATCGGTGGGTGATAGAAAATATTTGGTTTCCGAACGCCCACTTGTGTCCCGTAGGACCCCGAGTACTTGATACCTGTTCCTTGATTTATCGCGCTATCCACATCCGGGAGGTATATGGGACCCCCCTGAGCCAGAGCTTGATTCAGTCTTATTTCTTGGGGCCACAAACTAGTTTGAGGTTTTATTTACTATCCTGTACTTATGCCATGCTACTTCTGTATTTACGATTGTGCGAGGAGCACACTGTACTGTTTAGGATCGGGACACGTTTACGCGGTGTCGACAAGCCCAGCCACACTTTCGGGTTCCCAGTCGCTCACAGCCGTCCACCCAAACCTTGAGACCGTCTCGGAGCTAGCTTACTTCGTTGCGGGTTCCACTTAAGGGGTGGCCCCCTGAAATATTTCTGAATGCTGTGATTGTTCAGTCGTGAAAGCCTCGTTGGGTTTTGATTTGGTTTTTCCGAGGTTGATCGAGCGTGTGTTGCTATTGGTGCACCCCGGCCGGGTAAAACTTTCTGAAAGCCGTGTCCGCGGATATGGACGACTTGGAGCACAGTATCTCGACCATAGACAAGCATAACTAAAGTTTATTGCTCTAAATTTGACTTTATAATGACTAGTAATCAACTTCACTATAATGGAATGGCTAAATAATACTTCCCACAATTGCTTGTTTGAAGTGTCGCTTGCGACCATTGTACCGGACTAGTAAGTATTGCAACTACAACGGATTGGCTGAATAAAAGTACCAACAACTGCTGGGTTTTGGGTTATCTCATGATATTTGTACCTGATTAGTAAGTGCTGCAACTATAACGAAATGGTTAACTAAAAGTGCCCACTGCTTACTTTATCAGGATGATTAACTAAATCTGATTAGTAACTGCTGCAACGATAACTGAATAAATAAAACTGCCAACTGTGTGAGTTCCTCGGTTGACTTCCTCGTTTGGTATCGAGGGGGAAACGCCAGGATGTGTTTGTTCGGTGTTAGTTTCAGGTTGGATCCGGATAGGTCATTCTTATCCCTCTCTGATAACCGCCAGTTGTATCGAGTCTCTATAGGTTGTTTAGTGCATGATGTCGCTGCCGCTTCAGTCCACCATACCTATGTAGGCGAGGACCGCCGAATTCTAGACTCGCCGTGTACTGGCCTCAGTACTGACGCTCCTCTCTTTTTCCTTTGCCCTTTGTCGGCACCCCTTTTGTTTAAGCAGGTTTTGAGATCGACGTCGTTAGCAGGGTTACCCTTCCGGCTTGGTCTGGGCAGGGTTATGGACGCCATTGGTTATTCTTCAGGGCTCTTAGCCCCATTTGCATCTTGTCCGTAGCTGGACGCTATACCGATCTCAAGGTGATTTGGATCTTTGTACCGTATATCTGTATTCTTGACTCATTTGAGTCGCTGTTATATATATATCTGTTCTGTGGGTCCCATCGAGGACTGTTGTGTAATGTTATTACTTCGTTTTCCACCCGCACGAAAGTGCCTGGTGGGCACCTTTGAATCTTTTCTATGCGGGTTTGGCGGGTTTCGCTAAAACTTGCATAGGTCCGATTCTGAGGGTGTTACAGGAATCCTCCAGGATTTCCAAACTATGATCACCAATGCAGGGTTGGAACACTTTGTAGAAGGTGAACCTTTTCAATATGTTAAGCTAACCATGGCTGTTGTGCAAGACTTCCGGTTTACTTAGTCTCCATCTAATCCCATGGTCCATTACAAAATATACAATATAGCTGTCGACCTGCCGTTTGCTGATTTCTGTGCAGCAATTAGAGTGCCTTGTTGGGGATCTTGTGAGAAGATCAAGGAGAGGCCCAAGCAACTTATGGATTTATATGCTGAAATTTGCCAAGGCTTCGACTTCTCAAAGGAAAGTGGTAAAATTCGGAACATTCAGTTCCCATCTATAAGATATTTTTCTTATTTTATTACCAAGTGTGTTCTTGCTAGAAATATTTATAGGAAGTTATCCTCCTTTGATCTAGCTTTTATCACAGCTGCTTTGAATAAGGATAGATCTTATAACCTGGATGCTTTGATAGCTTATCGTCTCATCACTAACCGCGAGAAGGGTGGAATTTGTGGAGGTCTCATTGCCTCTAGGTTGCTAGCTTTCCATGGTTTGGAGCCACACCATTCAGATTATCAGTTCCCCATTGAGAGACTTGATCCTGAATCTATGATTCGACATGGTTTTGTTTCTTTGGGGGCTACTGTGAGAAGTTTACCGTATGAATTATCTTTTACCCAGCGTGTTTGGAGAGGGAATACGACTGAGAAAGTAGTTTATTTGCCTGCACCTGTTTTGTTTAATTTTGATAATAGGCAAGGATGGTCGCTCACGGAGGAGGAGTTTGACACATACGTGGCGGAGATCTCCCAGGATGAGAATGATGGAGTGGATGCCGAAGATGATTCGGTTCAGCCCTCCAACTTGGGAGAATCTTCATACCAGCAACCTTCTTATGATTGGGGCGCGTCTTCTTCTTCATTGCAAGCGTCTGACTACGATCATTCCTATGATGACCCACCAGCTTGGGGTTACTACCCGCTTGGGGGAGGTATACCGACATCAAACTCATCTATATATCATGTTTCGTTGGTTCCTTGTATATCCATTATTTCGCTTTCTTTTTGGTTTTTGTTTCCGCTTTCTTAAAACACAAAAATACCAAAAATATTTTCGTTGTTTCTCTTGGTTTGTTTTTTTGCTTTTTGGTTTTGGTTTGCCTTAAAAGAAAAATTCAAAAAGATTTTGCTTTGTTTGCTTCTTGTTTGGTTTGCTTTTTCTTTGTTTGGTTTTTCTTTGTTTGCTTGTTTCTAAAAAATCGAAAACACCAAAAATATGTGTTGTTATTTTTTGGTTTTGTGAGTTATTTGCAGGGTTCAGCCGTCCTCAGTGGAGTTTGGTTTCATGTTATTATTCAAGTCACATAAGTGAAGGACAATAATGAAGATTAAGACAACTTGAGGTGTGAGAAGAGGCTGGTAACAAACTTTATTAGTTTTCATTTTTGTACATATACTCATCATTGTGAGCATGCTTAGCCTGTTTGTGTAAGGTATATGTCATTATGGATGTTTAGTAGTTCTTGTTTGGTTGTGATTAGCTCCAGCTTGCTAATATTTGTAGCATGTCATATGAATGTTTGCTTGCATTGTTTTATTCATATCTTGGTATGATATTGTGGTATCCTCCTCTGGCTGTTCATGTGAATCGACTTGACACATGCTCATGCATGCATATGACTGAACAATAGTCAGTAAGCCTCGATAATTTATTTTGCCTCAGAGTTCTTGTATCACTTCATGCCATAATTAGTCCTGTTTGTTGCAAGCATGATTATGTCAGTTATTGCTCTCTCGTTTGTCGCTCCCTCTCTCTTGCTAGCCTTCACTTGCACTGAGTATGAGCTCTACTTGTGCATCCAACTCCCCAAAACCAACATTGCTAACAGTGTCTACCATACCTACCTATTAGCATCATTTGCTATTTCAGTGCATATTCAATATGCCTTGTTTTCTTTCAAATTGTCTATTTTGAGAAAGTTAGTTAGTAAATCTCTCACGAACTTGATGGCACACTTTATTCCGTGTACCTAATAATTCTAAACCATTGTGACATGTCCATGAAATTTATATGCTGGGAGTCAGCAGAACCGTGCTGTCACGGGGAACTCTATCAACACTTTTTGGATACATATCCAGTTTATACCTTGCTCTTTTGTTTGCAGATTTCATCGATATGAAATAAAAGGGGAGTTTGTGAGTTCATGGAGTCTATACATTGTGTTAGAGAAACGTCTGGGCCGCTAGCCTAAGCCATGCATAATCACGATGAAAACTTGCAGCATCACCATAATGAGCATTTATAAAGCATTCTCAATAAAAAGCTATGCACATAGTAAATAAAAAGACAACGAGAGTATCGAGCTCGCTTTCTACAATGACAGCAGGGTCGGTCTGGGTTCTGCCCGTTGATTAAGAGCGTGTTGAAGTCTCCTAGCCCCTGGTGGCACGCGCAGTGGGTGGGTGTGGTGCGATTTGGGGAGGACGACCGAGTCCGGGTGCTGGTTAAGGACGACGGTCGGCTGTCGCATGGTGTGTGTGCCGCTCGCGTCGGTTGTCGCATGGCGCTGATAAGAATTCGGGAACATATTTTCAGCAGAAAACTCTGAAAGTGCTTCCAGCTTCTTAGTTTTGGTGTTGAAAGCAAGAACCCATGCTTTCGGGTCATCGCCCCTAATCTTGGACATCATGTAGAGAAGATGGCCATCGTCGTGCAAGCCCAGCGTTGGGACAGCAGTCCACACCTTGTTCCAGTTCTGCTCGTTCAGCTCATCGGACCCTGTCTCATTTTCAGGCAGCAAACAAGGCCGGAGACACGAGTCGTCGTCGCTGGCGACGGAGATGTCAGAGGAGTCAAGCTCGAAGCGCACACGCTCCACCACTCGTCGGAGGAAATCATCCTCTCCCACACGGTGGCCGTCCAGCAATAATCATACGTGCAGGTTTCTTCGCCGGTGGCGTCGTCGTCGCCGGTCCCGCAGTTCTGCTTGAGAGATTCTATCTCCACCACAAACCGGACAGCGAAGCCGCCGTCGTTCTTGTTCCTGCTGATGACGGTCACGTCCCGGGCCGGCCGAGGGCAGATCACGCCGCAGCCCGTCGCCTCGTTCATGGACATATTGCCCGGTCTCGGTTCCGGCAGCTGGATCAAGCGCATCACGGGATCGGCGTCCAGCGGGTTGCACGTCAGGACGCCGTGCCACAGGTCGATCCATGCCAGCGTGCCGCCGTCTCCCACCGCCATCACCTTGCTGGGCTCGTGCACTACCAGGTCGCCAATGTTCGTCTGGCCGTCCTCCCAGTCCACCCGAGTGGCCTTGACGCTCCAGGCGTTGTCCCTGGACGAGAACAGGTGGAGCTGGTACCTGCCGCCGCCGGGCGCCAGGTGCTCGACCGGATGGACCAGCAAGTACTCATCCTCGCCGCCGCCGCCGTCGTCGAGGAGCAAGATTCCGACGCTGTGGGAGCGGAAGTGAAGAGGATATAGGGCTGCAGCAGAAGGCGGAGCGACGGCTGTTTGTTCCCGGACCTGTAGACGAAGAACTCGCCGCGTGGCATGGGATCGATTCTTGAGAGGAAGTAGACGCCTAAGACGAGGAGGCCACCCTCCGCGCTGAGGACGCGGGCGTTCGGTGCCTTGGATCCTGCCGGCATGCCGGTGCAGTGGACGAAACACCGAGAGACGCCCGGCGGGTCGGCGAACGAGAAGGAGATCTTGATGGCTTCGCCGGTGCTCGTCAAGGCCATGGCGGTGGTCGCGTTATTGCACCTACCGATGTACATGTCGAGGAGCACCCAGCTGCTGCCGCGACAGGCGGCGGCATTGGGGCCCGCCATGGCAGGCAGGGTTTACACAGGGAAGATGCGGCGCTGGATGGGAAGTTGACAACAGCAGGAACATTATTCGAGTCCATTTCAGTCCCGGTCTCCACTTTCCACCCACCCACGAGGCTCGTGTTGCATCAGGCAACAGTCCAAATACGGTATAGTCCGGCCCCCTTGAGTTTTGTCTATTTTGTCATAGGAAAATGCTACTCCTTCTGTCCCAACCAAGGTAACTTATATAAACTCAGATAAAAAAAGTAAATGTTCTCAGAGTTTGACCAAAAATATAAAGATTTATAACACATATATAAATACCAATATTAATAATGAACTTATTTAATATTATAGTTGTTCAGGGAATTCTCTAGTATTATTGAAGGTAAGCCTAACGACATATATAAAGATAGTTAGAAAATTCATTCCCGTTTAGGTGAATCTACTTATGCAGGACTTTGTGATCTAAGTTCTTCCATAAACATTATGCCCTACTCTATCTATGAGGGACTAGGATATTATCTTGATGAAACAAAACTTGAACCTACTAATGTAACCATGATGCTCTCAGATAGAACCTTGCAGGAATCTCATGAAATTCTTCGCAATGCTTGCATCTCTGTAGGAGCTTTTGTCTATCCCATTGACTTTCATATTATTGATATGCAATTAGATTTCTTTTGCCCTGTTATTTTGGGGAGACCATTTTACAATTATACAAACATTGATATCAATGACAAGAGATTATGTCCTTACAGTTTGGAGAAGGGGATCTTAAAGTCAACTACAATCATTCAAGAAGCTGCCATATGAAAAACATTGACATAAAGGAAGAAAATACTATTAAAGAGTTGGCAACAATTTACTTTGGCACCCCGCAAACTGAATTAGAGAGAAGATTAACCAATAATGACTCGATCCCAAATGATATAGCAAAAGAAGATCTTCATAATATCCTTGACACCACACTTGAAGTAGAAAATCTTCTTAAAGATGAATATGAAGAACTGGAAAGGAAAGAGATGAGGATCCACCTCCATTGTTATTAAAACCCCTTCCACCGAGGCTCGGGTATGAATTTATAAATATGGAAGGTAAGTGTCCTATAATCATTAATGATCAACTTTCCCCTGAAGAAAATAAGAAATTACTAGAAGTACCCATTGAGCAACGTGAAGTTTTTGGATATACTCTTAGTGATATAAAAGGGATAGATCCTTCCACAGTTACTCATAAAGTACCCATGGTTATGGATGCCAAACCTTTTGTTGACACAAAAAAAGACTAAAACCTAGAATGAAGGAAGTAGTGAGAAAAATAATAATATGCATGCTAGACACTGGTATTATCTACCCAATTTCTGAAAGTAAATGGGTTAGTCCAACTCATTGCATACCTAGAGAAGGATGTATAACCATAATTAATAATAATAAGAATGAACTAATTACCACAGGAACAATAGAAGGGTATAACATGTGTATAAACTTTGGGAAGTTAAACATGGAGATGGTGAAAAATCATAAACCCATACCTTTTATGGAGCGTATTCTAGAGTGAATAACTAGTAGCTATTATTTTTTGTTTTCTTGATGGGTTTTCGGGGTATTCTTAAATTGCTATTCAACCCGAAGACCAAGAGAAGAAAACATTTACTTGCCCTTATGGGACTTTTGCTTATAGATTGATGCCTTTTGGTTTGTGCAACGCGGCTGCAACTTTCCAAGAATGTGTCCTAAAGATATTTGACAATTTTGTTGAAAAATCAATTGAGGTCCTTATGGATGACTTTGTTGTTTACGAAACTGCTTTCGAACAATGTCTCTATAACCTTAATACAATATTGCAGCGTTGCAAGCAAGCCAAATTGGTCCTCAACTAGGAGCGTTACCGGTTCTTGGTAAGATAAGATATAGTTTTGGGGTATAAAGTTTCTAAGAAGGGTATTGAGGTTTATGATTCTAGCATTGTTGCCTTAAAAGATTACCTATACCACAAGACATAAAAGGGGTAAACAATTTTCTTGGGCATGCAGGGTTTTATCGACACTTTATTAAAGATTGTGCTAAACTAGCTGCACCCTTGACTTATGAAAGTGCAATGGACGTCGCCTAGAGGGAGGTGAATAGGCTTTTAAAATTATTACGGTTTAGGCTCAAGTAAATGCGGAATAAAACTAATGTTTAATTTATTAAGCATAAAACTTAGCCACTAGGTTCACCTAAGTGCACCAACAACCTATGCTAAGCAATACAAGAAACAAGGTGAAAGCAAGATATAAATACTTCAAGCATGATGGCTATCACTGTCGTGGGAATGACCACAGCAGATGCTGCAATCGGCAGCGAGTAGTAGAACGAGGGGCAAGGGCGGCCAGCCATCTGCGGTGCGAGATGAGGGCAAAGACACAGGGTTTTACCCAGGTTCGGTTCCGGAGGTAAAGACCTACTCTGCTAGATTGTATTATGGAGGTGTTTACAATGGGCGAACTCGGCGACTAGGCGGCGAGTTGCTTGGGTGTATGAGGAACGTGTCTCACCCCATAGGGAGGTTTATATAGGCTCACCTCCCTAGGGTTTACATATCTCAACCGATTCGGTTACAACTTGGTAATCATTTAACCTAGACCGACTGGGCCTATCCGCTCACTGGGCCTTCAACTTCCGATACTGATACCTTCTTTGGGCTTTGGTCCACTGGTTCTGCAGGCCCACTCGCCAGCCCTTGGACCATCGGAAGCGTCCGAGTATACCCCAATAGGCGATCCCCATCGGTAGTCCCGAGGCCGTCGTCGATTAGGCGTGAGTGGCTCACGATCGAGTATACGGCTTCAAGTTGGCATCCAGTCGAATCGTCGGCGGGCTCCTGTATAAAGGTAAAATCCAGTGAACCGAGTCGCGTCTTGGGCGAGTCGAGCCAACGGGACGCGGTCTCGGCGAGTGACTTAACGAGCCGAGTGGCTAGAGTTGGACCGTCAGGCGTGGTCAAACTAGCCGTTAAGGTAACCCAACGGTAACTTCTGGCGTAATCATCGCGCGGTAACGGCCCCCTGATTTGGCGGGCAACTCCCGCTATATAAGAGGAATGGTAGGCTATCGCAAAGCCAACCGCCCACCATTTTCTCCGAGTACGCACATCTTTCTTCCTTTGATTCCGCGATCCAATCGACCCGCAAACCTCCGACCTCCGAACAGATCCTCAGCCATGGCCCTCTCCACCGAACCTTGGGGTAGATCCAAATGCACCGGTATGGCCTCCTTCGAGGAGGCCGGAATCTGAACGGGCTTTGGCGTATCCCGGCCGGGAAACGACCCCAAACCCGCGAGAGAGAGAGAGAGTTCGTCTGTTTCACCAGCCACCTCGAGCGGGGGTTAGGGTTTCCCACATCTTTGTTCTTCCGGCGTTTCTGCGCCTACTACGGGATCCAGCCCTCAGATCTGGGTCCCCACAGCATCGAGCAGCTCGCCATCTTCATGGCGTTCTGCGAGTGCTACTTGGGCTGCCGGCCCTACTTTCCCTTGTGGCAAGATCTGTTCCATGGACGGATCAGCCGCGAGGAGGCGGGCGGCCCAATGCTAGCCGCGGGCGGCTTAACTTTCCAACTCAAATCCAAAGCCTCCTTCTTCGACCTGATGCTGCCGGCCAAAGCAGCGAGCGACTGGAAAAAGTCATGGTTCTATGTGACCGAGGCGACTCCGGAGGACGAAGCGGCGATCCCGCGGTACTCGGCTAATCGTTCCGAGCCACGCCATCTCCAGGTCGGCAAGCTCCCCGACGACCAGCGGATGGTCGTCGACGAGATGCTCCAGACCATCCGCGGTCTGAAGAAGAAGGGGCTCCAGACGGTAAACTTGTACAATTGTTGGCTCGGGCGGCGTTCGCTCCGCCTAACGCGACCATTACATGTACCAAGACATCGGGCGGGAGACTCGACGAAAGCCTGCCTCGCCGAAAGTGGAAGCCGGAGGACTACCTCTCAGCGAAGAAGATCACCAAGCGACATACGTGGATGCGGTGGGTCCCTCCTACACCACGGCGTCCGGCTCCGACGGTAATCCTTTATCTTGTTCGCAATCGCGGCGTGTGCGATCGGTAACTCTAACTCCGTTTCGTGTTTAACGCAGCTGTTCCAAGTGGTGGAAGGTGGTTACCACCCGACGACGAGCCCCGCCATCCGCCCGAGATACAAGCGAAGTCGCCACCGCCGAGGGGCACGAGGACGAGTCCGAAGAGGAGATTGCCCCACGGTCCGAAGACCAGGCAACGCCAGCCGAGATCGGCGAGCAGGAGCCTCGGCGTCATGACGACGACGACGAACTCCCAGAGACCACCTCGCGTCGGCCCACTCCCGGAAGAAGAAGAAGGAGAAGGCGAGGCCCCCGAGAAGGAAGACGAAGCCGCGGCGCTTCACGCCGCACTCAACGAGCAGCTCGATGCCACAGCTCGGCGGTGACGGCGCGGTCCGGCGATAACTGCGCTAGATGCGCCATCTCTGAAGCTCCATGGCCTCAATGCCTCCGCCATTCGCGTCGGTTTTACGGGCTAGGGAAGGCTCGGCCAGGCGACTTCGCCTGCAAGTAGGCCCCGAGCGGTGGCCTCGCCTGAGAGGTTCCGCCGGTAGCCCAATTCACGAGGAGGCCTCCGCCAAGGCGCCAACCGCTACGCTAACGCCAAAGAAGCCGTCCGTATCCCGCCCCGACGCCCCGAACTGGGCTTAGTCGATTAGGCCTCGAGCTGGAAAAACCGCTGGCCTTCGTATGGCTGCGTTTCATTCCAGTCGCCAAGTGAGTGCATTCGGCCTTCCCTACTTTCCTTCAGTACTTTGATTGTCTTTTATTGATTTGATTCGATGTGCAGGACCGGAGTGAAAAAGATGGGTCACCCGACCGTGGCCAAGGTATCTTCCGCCGTTGGCGAGGAAGACCCTTCCCGCAAGAGGAAAAGTGATGAGGTCGCCGCCTCAACGGAAGGCAGCAAGAAGGCCAAGGGCGACGACATCGTCACCGTCTCTGACGACGCGGCGGCGGCGCCGGCTGGACCCGCAGTGGAGGCAACCGCGTCTACGAAGGAGGGCGTTTCCTTGCCTAGACCGGAGGAAGCGACTTCCTTTGGGGCGGGCGCCTCGATTGCTACCTTCCCCCGTTTCACGACCAAGGCGGCCGCGGCGAGTGGGGCTGCAACCCCGAGTCCCGCTCCAAGGACCATCAACGCTGAAATCGACCAACGTCGCGGGCACACGCCGGCGCTGCTTGCGTCTGTGGACGCGGTGCAACTTCACGGCATGCTTGGTGCGGCCATCCAGGTACCTCCAGTCCCCGAGGATCAGGTCGGTGCTTAGCAGCGGCTTGATTCTTATTATTACTTGTTTTGTTCTTTCGAATCCAGTCCCCGAGTGCGTGTCGCTAAATTTTAGCGGATATGCACTGAGGAATTTTCGTGGTCGCTACCTCGAGTGCACACCCGCTAAATTTTAGCGGTGGGCACCGAGGAATTTTGTGACCGCCAGTCCCAGTGCATCCGCTAAATTTTAGCGGTGGGCACCGAGAATTTTGTGTATGCTGACTTTGGAGATGTACAGGTCTGCAATGAGTCGGCAGAGCGATTAGCTGCGGCACGTCTGAGAAGGAGCTGGCCGCTCTCCAAGAAGCAAACAAGGAGCTTGTTGCTGCAAGAAAGCGGAGGTGGCTCGCCAGAGCTTGTCCCCGCTGGAGAGCTGAGGCGGTGCGCGTTAGGCACCGCCGAGCGTAAGATCGCCGACCTCGAGCGCGAATCGCGAGGCAAAGAAGAAGCAAGCTCGGCGAGCAGGCGAAGGCCGCCATTGCCGCGGAGGATGACCGAAGGCGCCGGAAGCCCTCATTGTTGGGCTTCGTGACGATCATACATCGCTTCAAAGTTTCATCACGGACTCGCCCATTGCTTGGTGAGTGCGTCTTCCTGTCTTTTGGTTGTATTGTTTGTGGTTTCCATGGTACTCATACTTGTCTCCTTCGCAGGTCGTGTTATTGGCTGCCAAGAAGAAGCGAACTCCGACGCGAGGGAATGCGTGAGCATGCTTGTCGACTCGGCGACGCTGTCGGCGACCTGCATCCGCGCCTACCTTCAAGAGATGTCGCCCACCGAGGTTATTCCCAGTGACCTCGTTGAGGTGTGGGAGTACTTGGAGAAAGCGCCCGCGGTCGTAGAGTTCATGACGCGGTAGGCGTTTCGTCATGAGCGTCGAGCCTTGAGCCTTGACTCCACTTCGAGGACTTCGATCTCGACGATGTGACAAGTGGGTACCCTTCGCCGACCGGCGCGGTGGATCTGTCCGAGGTTCTCAAGCAGAACGCGTCACGCATACTCGAGCGGCTCGGGCGATGGGCACCTCCTTCCCTACCAGAAAGCGGTCGTCGCCAAACGACCCGAGCCGCCAGATCGCGACTTCAAGGTTGAGCAACCTTTCCGCCGGGCGATGGCGGGTGAGCCGACGACGATCCGTCAAACCCAGACACCGCGTTCATCCGAGGCGCGGATGCTGGCGCCGCCGTCAGCCGCGAGAATAGTGTAGTTTGCCTAGATGTGTTAGCAGCGCAGTTCGCCGAGTAGGCATATTTTGTAATGTAAGACAATGCGATATGCGATTGAATGGAACGTTGTGTTCATTTTGCTATTTGTTTGTGTGTTTTGGATTGATTTTGGGTGAGTCCCCGAGCGCGTCCGCCCTTTTGTGGGGTTCACCTCATATATGATGTTTTGTTGTTTAACATGTGTGTTGTTAGTTTAGTCGACTCGCCCGAGCTCGGAGAGCCAGTCGCAAGGCGACTCCCTTGAGTGCTCAGATTTACTGCTTTCCAGACGCGAACGGGCCGGTGGCCGAGTCCCCGAGCGTGGTACTTGGTAGTTCAAGGCGCGACTCGAGGGTGGTTGAGGACCGAGCTGGTGTGGAGCGTCACTCCCGCCTGGCCCGTGGGTCATCGGCGTATGAGTCCTAGGCGGTTTCTCTTACTTGGCGTTTTCGTCGATCGCGACGAACTGGTATTCAGTCCCCGAGCGTGGTACTTAGCCGCTCGAGTCGCTACGCCGAGGATGCGGAGGACCAGGTCGCTGTGAAGCGAGGCGTTGTCTTGGTTCAGAAACCAGTCGAGCTAGGCGACTCCAATGGGGCTCGGATTACGTGGACGATGCAAGACCTGAAATGACTCGGTTTTACATCGCACTACTTAGCCGTGCCGGTCGCTGTACCAAGGGTTGACTTCTGTATTTTAGCATGACGCTGTTAATTACGAGTGCGAGTGGCACAAGGCATGGAGAGTAGACGAATTTTGCGGTAACCGTTTCTTTTATTCATAGCGACTGGAGAGTATGTGGCATCCCGCAAAACCACTACTAGAAAATCGCGTTGAATTTGTGCATTGCATCGTCGTCATCATGCAAAGTTTGCCAAAACTATGTTTGCAAAACCCGGCTTTGTTTTCTAAACGCCCATCTTTATTCAAACGCCAAAACCCCGGGGCTCCGGAGTATTTTTGTTTTGTTGCATTCGGGTTGCAAACGGCCCAATTCAATTAAATAAAATATTTAATTATTTTTGCGGGGGCAGTCGAACGGGCCGTTCCGACCCGAACGACCACCCCCTGGAATATAATCGGTCCGCCCCAACCAACCCCATCTAAATCCTAAACACACCCACTAGTCTACCCAACCCCCCCTGGCCACATCACTCCCTCCTATCATCTCCCGCCACCTCACCCCTCCCCAAACCCCCACCAACCACACTCTGACACCTAGACTAACCACCTCCCTCTCTCTTCCTCCCCTCAGCCAACCAACACACCCCACCCAGCCGGCTACACCCCCACACAAACGCCACACACACACAGCTAACACACGCCTCCCCACCCACCACGCGTCTCCCCTATGACGCGCGGGACCCACCAGCCACAAGACGCACCCGAGAACCGCCTGCCCGTTCGCCGGGTCCCCAACCCACTCACCCACCGCCCGACCCCACAGGTCCCACCGACCAGTCCCCACGCTGCCTCTCTGGCGCGTCCTCGCCTCCCACCCCTCGCCGCTCCCTCTCTCTCTCTCGCGTCCAAGCCGGCTGCCACGGCCAGGCAGAAGCCTCGCCCAATGAGCCTCGCCCCGCCACGGCCAAGCGCTTCCCTCCGCTCGCCGGGACTCGCGCCACCGCCGCCAGATCCCTCCGCTCGGCCGTCATGCCCCTGGCCAAGCTCAAGCCGCCACCGCCTCCTTCTCTCTCCTCGCCACCTCCTCGCCGGGCCTTTCCTCTCGCCGACCCGCCACCGAGCTCAAGGCCGCCGTCGCTGTTCCGAGCCGCCGCCATTGTCTGTCGGCCTCCCGCCGTCGCCGGTCCTCGGGCGCCGCCTTAGTCTGCCTCACGGCCCCGCCTTGCCGCTCCCCTCCTCCGCCAAGGCAGCCCGACCTGGCCACTGCCGGCCTCAAGCGCCGCTGCGGGGCTCTCACTGCTGCCTCACAGACGCTGCCGGCTCATGCAAGACGCTCGCGCCTCGCCACTCGCCTCGCCAACGTCCTCGCCAAGGGCCCGCCGCGGAGTTGCACGCGCGTGTGCCACCTCTCGCCGCCCTCAAGAACCCCCCGTGGGGCCCCACTGCCACCTCCATGAGCCCGGCCCCGACCTCCACCGCCCATGCCCCGAGCCTCGCAGCGCAGCATCGCTGTCCCCCTCCACCGCCAGTCCGCCGCGGGCCCCACCTCGGGGGCCTGATCCGAGCCTCCCGCGACCCGGGTCCGCATCTCCTCGGTCGGCGAGACCCTCCGACAACAGTCCGAGGACAAACCCCGAAGACCGATCCTGGAGCCGGTCCGAAGACCACAGGGGCGACAAGTTCACCTTCCAGGAGCCGAACCCGAAGGCCTCCAACAGGGACCCACAAGATCTGCTTCCCGGACGCGCCATGGTGGAACCCTCAAACGTCAAGTCCGCCTCACGAACCCGGTACCGCGTCAAGATCGCCTTCTCGGACCCCGTTGACGCCAAGTTCTTCGCCGATGCGACAAGGCCTTCGACAAGACAAGGAACGCCAAGTGTTTCACCCCGGACACCGAATCCGCCGGGAACCCCCGATGCGACAAGTGCTTCACCCCGAATGCCACGATCGTCGACATGACCCGAAGACTGCGATAAGAAGAACGCCCGACGCGAACGCCAAGTGCCTATTCCGAACGCAAGATCTACCCGTTATCCGAGAACGCATCCGTCGAACTCGACCCGAGACCGGACTCGACCATGTCGACTTCAACCCCGAACCCAAGACCGCCGAGACCCCTCAATGTGTGACCCTTTTCCTCGAACCCTATTTTATAACATATCAATTTGTTGCACATTAAATTGTCATTCCGCATGCATAGCATTGGTTTGGGGGCCTTATGCCGATTCACCTAATAATTAAATATGGGGCCCATATGCGGGCAAATCTAGTCTCATACCGGCCTCATTTAAACATGTGTAGCGAACCAGTACTATCGGTTGCCATGCTAAACAACATTTAATTTGCGGGGCTATCTAAACAACTTGCACCATCTAATAATTGTCGGGACCCCGGTTCCGCTTAATACTGACCTAATTGCATCGCACCTTGCCATGCCATACATCATGCATGCATCATGCCGATCTTCTGCCGTTGTATTAAATAGCGCATCCGGTGTTCATCTAGTGTTTTGCTTCTTCGCGGATTGGACCGTTGAGTTGATGTGAGCTTCGCCCCGATCTTCGGATGAACCTTTCGACAATGTTTTCAGGCGAGCATCTCCCTCTTTCTACCTATCTTACTTTTATAGTCTTTATTCCCCTCCTGTTGATCTATTGCTACCTGTGTTGCGATGCTTTAGATTCCGTACCTGTGTTTTCCCTTGCAGCCCTATATTGCCTTGGACACACCCTACTGCCTGTTGTTTGGTAGCTAGTTGGTCTTGCGCGTCGTAGTCGCTTGCTCAAGTCTGATGTGTCGTCATATGCCACAGCTTGATGTATTGCCGCATGTTGATGTTGGAGATGATTCTAGTTTTACTTATCGTCACTTTAAATTGTTTAACAACTAAAATTGAATAAGCAGAGGCATCGGTGGGTGATAGATAATATTTGGTTTCGAATGCCCACTTGTGTCCCGTAAGACCCCGAGTACTTGATACTGTTCCTTGATTTTATGCGCTATCCACATCCGGGAGGTATATGGGACCCCCAGACGTAGCTTGATTCCGCCTTATTTCTTGGGGCCACAAACTAGTTTGAGGTTTTATTACGATCCTGTACTTATGCCATGCTTTACCGCTTTATTTACGATTGTGCGAGGAGCACCTTGTCTTGTTAGGACATAATGGCCCGCTTCAGCGGTGTCGACAAGCCCAGCCACACTTCGGGTTCCCGATCGTTCACAGCCGTCTCCATAACCTTGAGGCCGTCTCGAGCTTGCTTACTCCGTTGGATTCTACTTAAGGGTGGCCCCCTAAATATTTCTGAATCTGTGATTGTTCACCGTGAAAGCCTCGTTGGGTTTTGATTTGGTTTTCGAGGTTGATCGAGCGTGTGTTGCTATTGGTGCACCCGGCGGGTAAAACTTTCGAAAGCCGTGTCGCGGATATGGACGACTTGGAGCACGATATCTCGATCATAGACAAGCATAACTAAAGTTTATTGTTATAAATTTGACTTATAATGACTAGTAATCAGCTTCACTATAATGGAATGGCTAATTAATACTGCCCACAATTGCTTGTTTGGTCGTAAGCTTGCGACAATTGTACTGACTAGTAAGTATTGCAACTACAACGAAATGGCTGAGTAAAATTGCCAACAAGCTGGGTTTTGGGTTTATCTCATGCTATCTACATTCGATTAGTAATTGTTGCAACTATCACGGAATGGTTAACTAAAAGTGCCCATCGTTTACTTTATCGTGACGAGTGTCTAAACGACTAGTAATTGCTTAACGATAATCGAACAAGATAAAGCGCCAACTGTGAGTTCCTCGGTTGACTTCCTCGTTTGGTCTCGAGGAAACCTGTGATGGGTTTGTTTGGTGTTAGCTTCAGGTTGGATCCGGATAGGTCATTCTTACCCTCTCGATAACCGCCGGTTGTATCGAGTCTCTATAGGTTGTTTAGTGCATGCTTTGCCGCCTTGATCCATACCTATGTAGGCGAGGACCGGTCTAGCCTCGCTGTCTTGGCCTCGATCGACGCTCCTTCTTTGTTTTCCTTTGCCCTTTGTCGGCACCTTTTGTTAAGCGGTTTTGAGATCGGCCGTTAGCGTGGTTACCTTCCCTAGGCCAGGCAGGGTTATGGACGCCATTGGTTATCCTTCAGGGCTCTTAGCCCCATTTGCTTCTTGTCCGTAGTCGGACGCTCTACCGTTTCCAAGGTGATTTGGATCGGGTATATTATATCTGTATTCTTGACTCGGAGTCGTTATATATATCTACGTGGGTCCCATCGAGGACTGTTGTGTAATGTTATTACTTCGCTTTCCACCCGCATTAAAGTGCTGGTGGCACCTTTGAATCGTTTCTATGCGGGTTTGGTGAATTTTGCCCAAACTTGCATAGGTCCGATTCTGAGGGTGTTACAGAGTGGTATCAGAGCACAGCAGTTGCGATACCCCACAAGTCCAGCCTGTAGGATAACCTAGCTAACGGCCGAAGTAGAGTGTCGAAACTATTTTTGAAAAAATCGGTTGGATAGTTCTGATTAGGTCTGATTTTACTCCTTACCCCTCTGCTATTCTCCTCTTACCTCGACGTGTTTTGAATCTGCTCTCTTCTCTCTCTTCGAGTCCAGGAATTCTCGTGGTTGGGTTTCCGTCGTACCTTCAGGGCTTCGCTTTCTTCCTTTTTGTAACGGAGGTGCCACAATCATCAATCTGCAACTTGTCTGTTGTACCCTTCCTCCAGTCTTTTAATCTTGAGCTCTATATCCATCTGCGTTCCTTGCTGGATGTTAGTGTCGTTGAAAAACATATGAGGAGGACGAGCGTTGGTGAAATTGGAGTATACCTTGAGCATGTGTTGTTCATGCCAATGGAACCATCGCGGAACCTAATCAGTGTGTCTTTCATACGATTTCACCGGCATCATATCTTTGTTCCGGATACCGCCTAAGAAGATCTTCAGTCTAATTCCGAGAGTAGGTTGCTTAATCCGCCTATTCGTGAGCAGAGTAATGGTTTGAGTGTGGGATGGAGTAGCTACCCTACCACTGCTCTTATCATTCACTCTTGTATGTCGAATCAGTGGATCCAGCAATTTACTCCGTCCACGGAAGTTAGGGGTGGCTTGATTTGTGATACCTCTACCTCCGACCTTTTGTTCCGGAGTGCTCTCGCGACGATCAGGAACAACGACCCTTTGTTGGTGGTGTCGCCGATTCCCAGATGAAGAAGGAACCCTCGTTAGTGGTGCCGCGAGGATCTACACAAAGCGTGAAGACGGAGAACGCCGACCTTCCTTCCGGTACCATGAGGCGGATCTCGAGGGCGAGATCCATTGTTAGTGGTGTCGAATTGTGGCATCCCGCAAAACCACTACTAGAAAATCGCGTTGAATTTGTGCATTGCATCGTCGTCATCATGCAAAGTTTGCCAAAACTATGTTTGCAAAACCCGGCTTTGTTTTCTAAACGCCCATCTTTATTCAAACGCCAAAACCCCGGGGCTCCGGAGTATTTTTGTTTTGTTGCATTCGGGTTGCAAACGGCCCAATTCAATTAAATAAAATATTTAATTATTTTTGAAGGCAGTCAGCGGGCGTTCGACCGAACGACCACCCACCGGAATATAATCGGTCGCCCAACCAACCCCATCTAAATCCTAAACACACCCACTAGTCTACCCAACCCCCCTGGCCACATCACTCCCTCCTATCATCTCCCGCCACCTCACCCCTCCCCAAACCCCCCACCAACCACACTCTGACACCTAGACTAACCACCTCCCTCTCTCTCCTCACCAACCAACACACCCCACCCAAAGGCTACACCCCCACAAACGCCACACACACAGCTAACACGCCTCCCACCCACCACGCGTCTCCCCTATGACGCTGGACCCACCAGCCAAGACGCACCAAAGAGAACCGCCCGCCCGTTCTGCCGGTCCCCAACCCACTCACCACCCATGCCGACCCCACAGGTCCCACCCGACCAGTCCCCACGCTGCTCTCTCTGGCGTCCCGCTCCCCCCCTCGCCGCTCCTCTCTCTCTCTGCGCTCATCTGACCCGCCAAGCGGCCACCGGCGCCCTCGCCCAGCGCGAGCCGCTCCGCCGGGCCGCTTCCTCGCTTCGTCCGGACCTCGCCACCGCCAAGCAGCATCCTCCGGCCTCCGGCTGTCGCTGGCCCCGCTCAAGCCAGCGCCCGCCTCCTCCTTCTCTCCCGCGCCACCTCGCCCGGGCCTTCCCCTGCCACCGACCGCCACTGAAGCTCAGAGCCTGCCGCTGCCGCCCGCTGCCACTACGTCTGCTGGCCTCCGCTCGCCGGTCCTGCGCCGCCTAGCCTCTGCCGCCGCCCGGCCCGCCTTCGCGCTCCCTCCTCCGCCACGCAGCCCGACCCGCCGCTCACTGTCGCCTCATGAAGCCGCCTCGCCACTGGCCTGGCTGCCACGCGCTGCGGCCAGCAACCTCCGGCACCGCCTGCAGCGCCGCCTACTGCGCCTCGCCCAGCTCGCCTCGCCAACGTCCTCGCCGCGGGCCCCGCCGCCGGAGTTGCAGCGGCCCGTGTGCACTCCTGTCGCCTCCCGCAGCAACCCGTGGGGCCCACCTCGCCACCTCATGAGCCCGGCCCCGACCTCCACCGCCCATGCCCCGAGCCTCGCAGCGCAGCATCGCTGTCCCCCTCCACCGCCAGTCCGCCGCGGGCCCCACCTCGGGGGCCTGATCCGAGCCTCCCGCGACCCGGGTCCGCATCTCCTCGGTCGGCGAGACCCTCCGACAACAAATTCGAGGACAACTCAAGAGATCACGAGCCGGTCCGAAGACCACAGGGGCGACAAGTTCACCTTCCAGGAGCCGAACCCGAAGGCCTCCAACAGGGACCCACAAGATCTGCTTCCCGGACGCGCCATGGTGGAACCCTCAAACGTCAAGTCCGCCTCACGAACCCGTATCACCAAGATCGCCTTCTCGGACCCCGTTGACGCCAAGTTCTTCGCCGATGCGACAAGGCCTTCGACAAGACAAGGAACGCCAAGTGTTTCACCCCGGACACCGAATCCGCCGGGAACCCCCGATGCGACAAGTGCTTCACCCCGAATGCCACGATCGTCGACATGACCCGAAGACCGCGTATGCGACAAGAACGGCCCCGACGCAGAACGCCAAGTGCCTATTCCCAGAACGCAAGATCTACCCCGTTATCCGAGAAACGCATCCGTCGAACCCTGGACCCCGAGACCGGACCCTGGACCATGTCGGACCCCCGAACCCCGGAACCCAAGACCGTCGAGACCCCCCTCAATGTGTGACCCTTTTCCTCGAACCCTATTTTATAACATATCAATTTGTTGCACATTAAATTGTCATTCCGCATGCATAGCATTGGTTTGGGGGCCTTATGCCGATTCACCTAATAATTAAATATGGGGCCCATATGCGGGCAAATCTAGTCTCATACCGGCCTCATTTAAACATGTGTAGCGAACCAGTACTATCGGTTGCCATGCTAAACAACATTTAATTTGCGGGGCTATCTAAACAACTTGCACCATCTAATAATTGTCGGGACCCCGGTTCCGCTTAATACTGACCTAATTGCATCGCACCTTGCCATGCCATACATCATGCATGCATCATGCCGATCTTCTGCCGTTGTATTAAATAGCGCATCCGGTGTTCATCTAGTGTTTTGCTTCTTCATGATTGGACCGTTGAGTTGATGTGAGCTCACCGATCTTCTGATGAACCTTTCGACAATGTTTTCAAAGCAGCATCTCCCTCTTTCTACCTATCTTACTTTTATAGTCTTTATTCCCCCTCCTGTTGATCTATTGCTACCTGTGTTGCGATGCTTTAGTTTCCGTACCTGTGATTTCCCTTGCAGCCCTATATTGCCTTGGACACACCCTATTGCCTGTTGTTTGGTAGCTAGTTGGTCTTGCGTCGTAGTTGCTTGCTCAAGTCTTGTCATGTGTCGTCATATGCCAGCTTGTCATGTATTGCCGCATGTTGATGTTGGAGATGATTCTAGTTTTACTTATCGTCACTTTAAATTTCTGTTTAACAACTAAAATTGAATAAGCAGAGGCATCGGTGGGTGATAGATAATATTTGGTTTTCCGAACGCCCACTTGTGTCCCGTAAGACCCCGAGTACTTGATACCTGTTCCTTGATTTTGCGCGCTATCCACATCCGGGAGGTATATGGGACCCCGAACCGAGCTTGATTCCGCTTATTTCTTGGGGCCACAAACTAGTTTGAGGTTTTATTACGATCCTGTACTTATGCCATGCTTTACCGCTTTATTTACGACAGCGAGGAGCACACTGCATCATTTAGGACATAATGGCCCGTTCCGCGGTGTCGACAAGCCCAGCCACACTTTCGGTTCCCGATCGTTTCACACCGTCTCCATAACCTTGAGGCCGTCTCGAGCTTGCTTACTCGCTATGATTCTACTTAAGGGTGGCCTGAAATATTTCTGAATCCTGTGATTGTTCGTGAAAGCCTCGTTGGGTTTTGATTTGGTTTTTCCGAGGTTGATCGAGCGTGTTGCTATTGGTGCACGCCGGTAAAACTTTCTGAAAGCCGTGTCCGCGGATATGGACGACTTGGAGCACAGTATCTCGATCATAGACAAGCATAACTAAAGTTTATTGTTATAAATTTGACTTATAATGACTAGTAATCAGCTTCACTATAATGGAATGGCTAATTAATACTGCCCACAATTGCTTGTTTGGCTGTCGCTTGCGACAATTGTACCTGACTAGTAAGTATTGCAACTACAACGAAATGGCTGAGTAAAATTGCCAACAACTGCTGGGTTTTGGGTTTATCTCATGCTATCTGTACCTGATTAGTAATTGTTGCAACTATCACGGAATGGTTAACTAAAAGTGCCCACTGTTTACTTTATCAGGACGAGTGTCTAAACCTGACTAGTAATTGCTGCAACGATAACTGAACAAGATAAAACTGCCAACTGTGTGAGTTCCTCGGTTGACTTCCTCGTTTGGTCTCGAGGGGGAAACTCCAGGATGGGTTTGTTTGGTGTTAGCTTCAGGTTGGATCCGGATAGGTCATTCTTACCCTCTCTGATAACCGCCAGTTGTATCGAGTCTCTATAGGTTGTTTAGTGCATGCTGCCGCTGCCGCTTCAGTCCACCATACCTATGTAGGCGAGGACCGCCGAATTCTAGCCTCGCCGTGTACTGGCCTCAGTACTGACGCTCCTTCTTTGTTTTCTGCTTTGCCCTTTGTCGGCACCCCTTTTGTTAAGCAGGTTTTGAGATCGACGCCGTTAGCAGGGTTACCTTCCGGCTAGGCCTGGGCAGGGTTATGGACGCCATTGGTTATCCTTCAGGGCTCTTAGCCCCATTTGCTTCTTGTCCGTAGTCGGACGCTCTACCGTTTTCAAGGTGATTTGGATCTTGTATATTATATCTGTATTCTTGACTCCTGGAGTCGCTGTTATATATATCTCGCTGGGTCCCATCGAGGACTGTTGTGTAATGTTATTACTTCGTTTTCCACCCGCACGAAAGTGCCTGGTGGGCACCTTTGAATCGTTTCTATGCGGTTTTGGTGAATTTTGCCCAAACTTGCATAGGTCCGATTCTGAGGGTGTTACAGAGTACATATGTGGGGTTCTAGGAATAGAACTTCCGGAGGAGATTTACATTCCATGGCCGCTTGACGTCGAGTTCGCCGTCCCCGCGGACGTCGACGAGGTAGTAGGCGTCGTTGCCGAGTACGCGCCCAATAGCGAACGGGCCTTCCCACGGAGGGGAGAGCTTGTGCATGCCCTTCTTGTCCTGGATGAGGCGTAACACGTGTCGCCTTCACGAAGGTGCGGGTTTTCACCCGTCGGCTGTGGTAGCGCGAGTCCTTGCTGATAAATGGCGGTGCGCGATCGGGAGGTCGCGTGCTTCGTCGAGTTGGTCGAGCTCGTCTTGGCGGGCCAGCTTGCTTTTGGCCTCAGATAGTGGACGACCGCGGCGAGTCGTGTTCGAGGTCGGTGGGCATGACTGCTTCGGCGCCATAGACCATGAAGAAGGGAGTGAATCCCGTCGACCTGTTAACCGAGGTGCGGATTCCCCAAATGACGGAGGAGCTCGTCGACCAAAGATCCAGCGGCGCCGAGTGGTACTTTGAGTCGCGGCTTCAGCGTGGAGGATGCTGGTTGGCTCGTTCGCTGGCCATTGGATTCGGATGTGCGATCGATGCGAGGTCGAGCGGATGTGGTGCTCTTCGCAAAATTCGCCATTGCTCCTTTGGCGAAGTTTGTGCCGTTGTCCGTGATGATGCTGTTGGGGAACCCGTGGCGGTATATGAGCTCGCGAGAACTTAGTGGCGGTCTTCCTTCGCATTTCGACTGGCTTGGCCTCTACCCACTTCGTGAATTTGTCGGCGACCAGCGGGTGGGTGTAACGAGGGGGCCTTCTTGAAGGGGCCGACCATGTCCATGCCCCACACCGAATGGCCGGTGATGGGGATTGTTTTGAGCGCCGAGCTCGCACGTCGATTGGCGTTTCCGGCACCGGCGCGATCGCTGGACGATGTCGGCACATCGGCGTGTCTGCGTGGGCCAAGAGAAGCCGTGTCGCATAGCCTTGGCGACCAAGGAAGCGGCGGCGTGGTGGCAGCGCTCGAGTGGATGTCGTGGAGGATTTTGCGCCTTCACCGGTTGACGCAACGTTGGAACACGCCGACGCTGCGCTTGTGTAGCTCGCCGTCGATGATGGTGTAAGACTTGCATCGAGCGATCATTCGAGCATTTGTTTCGTCTCACGGCGGTGCGGTTTCGTGTAGGCGATGTAGGGCTTGGTCCAATCGTCTGCTCGGTGATGAGTGCGACCAAGGCTGCCTCCGTTGAGCGGACTCGATGTCGATCTCCTTCGGGGGAGAGACTGATGGCGTGAAGATTGTGTCGAGGAACACGCCGGCGGGTGGTGCGAGTCGAGCCGACCCGATGCGAGAGAGGGCGTCGGCCTCCTCGTTTTTTCTCCTGTCGATCCACTCGACAGAGTAGCCGGTGAAGTGGCCACCCACCTTGTCCACCTCTTGGCGGTTGTAGCATCCCAGTTGTCTAACCCCTGTAATGCTACATGTCATAATAATAAAATGGGCCACTTCCAACATATAATTGTTGCATCATCATCATATCATGCTCATGTCATCATGTCCCCTTGCATTTGAGCATCATATAAAACCTTTTTCTTGTTTGCTTCTTATCTCATGTGCATGATTAATTGTAGCTGCCTCTTGATATTGTATTTGGTTCTTACTAAATTGTTAAATGCCCAAGTTGAGTTGGGGGCATCTCTCTTTTGACTCCACCACCTTATCTTTCACCACCTTATAATTCCACCATCCAATAATATGGGCTTGGCCTTTTATTGAGTTATCTCTAGCCCATGTTGTTGGTTGGATCCACCCATAATCTATTGCTTGGCCTTTGCCCACTTTTTGGGAATGCAAGGATTAAAAGCCACATGAAATAATGTTGTTTTCACAATATGACCATTGGGCTTTAATTGTGTTGCATGGGCCATGCAAGTGTCACCTAATCTAGTTTCTGGTTTTATTTGAATACTAGTTGGAGTTTCTTCCTTGGTTTAAAACATGTGTTGGCTTGTAGTTTGTTCTCCTCATCTTCTCTCCCTCTTCATCCCTTAGTTAACCCTACCCCATGTCCCATGCACACTTGTGCTAATGTGGCATGCAACCTCTAATTCCCCCCTCTCTCTTTGGATCTTGCTTGGTCCTTTGTTGGATCATGCATGGGCCATTAAAACCACCCCATCACCATATGACCTTCTTCCTCCCCTCTCCCTCTTCCTAGTTTGACCTTGCATGACCAAGTTAGCACCACCATCCTTGCTTACTCTCTTAGCAACCTATTAAACTACCCCTCACCCCTCTCTTTTCTACCCTAAAACCAAAACCCTATTTTACCACTATCCTAAAACTAAACCCTAAACTACACTTCCCTCTAACAAAACCCAAACAATCTCTCCCTCTCTTCTTTTCTATCCTAAACTAAACCCTATTTACATATATCCTAAAATAATCCCTACATCTACTTCTATCTCTAAACAAAACTCAAATAAAACCTACCTCTCTTTTCAACCTATCTAGCATGTCCCATGACCCTCTCCCCTCTCCCTTCAAACTCTAGCTCAACCACCCAGCACCCTACCTACCCCACACCCGACCAGGCCCCCTCCTATCTACTCTAAACCCTAGCTCGACCATGTCCCTCTCTCCTACACTAGCTACCCGAGGCTACCCCCCCTTCTCGCTCTCTCTCAGCTAAGCCAGCACCTGCCCACGCCCTACCCCACTTGTCTGCCTCCCTAGACGCCCCAGGGCCACCTGCTAGCCCCTCTCACCTCCCCAGCTCGACCCCGTCACCCCTGGCCACGCCAAGCACGTGAGGGAGGCCGAAAAGGTGATCAACCTCTCCCCCACGCAACCAGCCTCCCCCCTGGCGATCTTATCTACCCCTTCCCTCTCTGCCTCTCCCGGATCCGCCAAGGCCCCTCGCTGGCCTCCTCTACCTTTCTTCCTCACCACCCATCGCCTCTCGCCGCCCACGCTTAGCTAGCCCCACCCGCCCAGACGTTTGCCGAGGAGCGTTGCATGGTGTCGAGGAAGCCCGGGAGCCTGCGACGCTCGACGCGCCAACAGGAGGAGACGCGCCAGAACGCTGACCAGCGACGCCGACGCAAACCCTAGCTACGACCCGTCGGCCTCGCCGTGGATCGCGACCACCTGCTCGCAGAAAGCACGCCCGACGCTCGCGGTGAGCCCACGACCTCCTAGACATCGCCTTCCTCGCTTGCTTCCTGGGCGCATCGATCGTTTGCCGAGCGGTCTCGGTGGCCGGGCGGCGGCGAGTGCTCGCAGCTTCCGTCCGCCACACCCTATCTAGCACGCGAAGGCCCGCTAGCATCAGCCGCAGCCACCAAGACTGGTTCATCACGCGCTGGGCGTCGCGAGATCGATCTCTGGCGCGCCTTTTTCTCTGTCATGGCGTGCTTTCGCTGCTGCAGAGGAAGAGAACAGTACACGGGCGTTTTGCGCAATCCCCCCTGTCCGTTTCTTTTGCTCCAACCGCAGTCCTCGAGGCCCCACAGTCAGCGGCGGTAGACCTTTTCTAAAAAGGCTCCCGCAAGAACCCAGACTGAACCCGCAGTCCTCCCCTGGCCCGCGTGTGCGTTTTGCAGATGACCCCTGGTCCTTTTGTTTGCGTCAACCCGCAGTCCCTAGGAGCCCGCTTGTCAGTGACTGTGTACTTTTTGCACTTAGACTCCTGTTGTTTGTTTTAATGAACCCGCGGTACAGTTTTGCTCCAGGCACTGCCGTGTGGGCCAGAGAAAATCCCTGGCCCACCTGTCTGCGACTCAGGCCAGTTGAGGCTGTGTAATAAACGTCCCAGATGCTGTTTTGAATTCAAAATCTGTTAAATATTTCCAAAATTTAAATTCTATTCAGATTTTTAGTAACTTTCACATGCTTTATCCAAATTAGACAAATGATATATGTTTTTGATTCAGAAAAATGAGAGGATTCCAAATATGCCATCTGTTTTGTGTTTTGCTCAAGTAAAATTCCAAGATATGTTAAATTACATCAAATGCCACTGGATTTTCAATAAACCATGACTTTTGTTTTGTAAATCCAAATCTAGCAAGTAAATAGTCTAAATTGATCAGCTCGACGAGACCTTTCTGTTTATGCTATCCATAACTTCAATTGCAGCATGCATCATATAAATATATTGCGAACAACAATTGTTATGACAACGAAATATGACTAAAACCCACTTAATGGTTATTTATCTTGTCCACCACACCTCACCCATGCCATGCTACCTTACTTGCCATGTAAATTGTGCATCATTCATCATGGCATGATTGTTTGCTTGACGCATCTTATTCATATGCTTGTGCTCTATATTTATGTTGGCCTTGTTTGTTTGGTTTTTCTGATAGACCTTGAGGTGGGTCAGATCAAGAGAACCAGAGCACCACCTGAACCGTCCTTTGCTTCAACAGAGATACCGTGCAAGCACTACCACATGCTTGCATACATACAGACCTATTGCCTCTATCTTATTCTTGCATCATTGAGTCGCGATTGCATTAAATTGAATCCTAAGTATGCATAGCCTTTACTTTAAACCCACCAAGCTTGTCTCCTCCACCCCATGAGCCACTACTATAGGAGTTGTTTGAGCCATGCGAGTCGAGAACACATGTGTAGGGTTTGTGAGAGTCGATGAATAACGAGGTACTTAAACAACTTAACCGAGTAGTTCTGGATAACTAAAGAAAGTGGCACCGTGAGCAACATCTCGCTATTTGGTTTTTCCTGCTCACTTGTGTCCGTAAGACCCCGAGTACTTGATTCTGTTCCTTGATTTATCGCGCTATCCACATCCGGGAGGTATATGGGACCCCCGGCCGAGCTTGATTCCGTCTTATTTCTTGGGGCCACAACCTAGTTTGAGGTTTTATTTACGATCCGTACTTATGCCATGTTTATCGCTTATTTACGACAGCGAGGAGCACACTGCTTATTTAGGATCGGAATGTTTACGCATCGACAAGCCCAGCCACACTTTCGGGTTCGATCGCTTCATGACCATTGTCGCAACCTTGAGGCCGTCTCGAGCTTGCTTACTCGCTATGGATCTACTCAAAGGTGGCCCGAAATATTTCTGAATCTTGTGATTGTTCAATCGTGAAAGCCTCGTTGGGTTTTGATTTGGTTTTTCCGAGGTTGATCGAGTGTGTTGCTATTGGTGCACCCGGGGTAAAACTTTCTCAAAGCCGTGTCCGGATATGGACGACTTGGAGCACGTTCTTGATCATAGACAAGCATAACTAAAGTACCGCTTTTAATCTGACTAAAGTAACTTGACTAGTAAATAGTGCAATACTCATGGAATGGTTAATAAAATTGCCAACGGAAGGGGGGGTTGTTCGTACGCTTCCTTGTTGGTAAGGTGGAGGAGGATGGATCGGATGAGATTACCATTATAACTGTTGTACTTAAATTCACGGACATCCGCTATCATTGGTTAGGCGGATGGTTAGCGTTCTCAGAGAATTGCTAGGGTTTATCTTTTGCTGCAATTCGTCACCCGTGATGTGTCCCTTTAGAGGCATTAAGACTTGCTGAGTACCCTTAGGGTCTCACACGATAAATTCTTGATTCGATGAACAGTACCTTCTCGTGACGGATCTTTGGGTGGAAGAGGCCGATGAAGTGGGCAACGATCGTATGGTGTAGAGATTCCGGGAACGGGGATCCGTGAGACCTGTAGTTGGGATGTGCTTATTTCTATGGCATCTTATGCCGATTTGCTTCTTATCCGTACTCGGATTCTGTTTGCCGCTTCCGCATGATACTCTGATGTGTGTTGTATGAGGAGTTATCCTAAAATATAGATCTATCTAGGTCATTTGAATCTTGCCGTATGGCGTTGCTATATATTTCATTTCTTTCTAGATGGGATGGCTGGGATGTACTCTTGTATGGTGGCTTGCGTACATACCCACTTGTGTACGTAGTTGATCCCTTCGCCTGCCGACTACGCCGCCCGTACAGGTCCCGTTGAGAGGTTAGCGGTTGGGACGTCTGAAAGGACTACCAGTGAGTGGCTTTTGGGGCCTCGCATACTATTTCAACCGCTATCTCTCATCCGTGCTTGTATCTAGGAGCGTAGTTCACCGAGGTAGTTACTGATACGCCGCCATGGTGGGGAGACGGCGTCAGCGGGCGACTTGCCCCCTAACGAGGTCGGAGTCTCCGTAGCATCGAAGGCGATTGACGCCATCTCCTTTGCGGCTCGCATGTCAGAGTAGGGCCTCGTATTCAGCCATGTTGTTGGTGCAGGCGTGAATTCGAGGCGGAGGATGTAGCGGAGCTTGTCGCCTTCGGTGAGGTCAAGACTATCCCCGCCTGCGCTGCTCGCGTTCTTGGACCCGCTGGCGCAGGCTCCAGAATGGAGGTACGGCGGCTTCTCCGCTGCTGGGCCTCTTCCCGATCGGCGAGGAAGTCTGCCAGTGCTGCGATTTAATCGCCTTCGGCTCAGATTTAATGTTGTGGACGCCGATCTCGACGGCCACTTGGCGACCCGCCCGTCGCCGCGATTGCGGATGATATCTTGTAGTGGTGCTGAGGAGACGACCGTGATCGGGTGCTCTGGAAGTAGCGGTAGGCGCCACGAGCCTCAAGACCGCGTATACCAGTTTTTGGTATGTGGATATCGCAGCGCGACTCGGTGAGAACCTCGCTGATGTAGTACACCGGCCGCGGACCGGCGCCTTTCTTCCTCCGTCGTCGACGACCATTACGACCGACGACGCGGACGCCGCGACGTAAACCAGCATAGGCTCTTTGTCACCGGTGCGAGTAGTGGTGCGCGAGTAGCACCTTTTTGAGGTCGCGAGCGCGTCGTCCGCCTCCTTGTCCCATCGAAGGTGGGGTTCTGCGCATCAGCGGTATAGGGCATCGCCTTTCGCAAAGCGGGGATGAACCGACCGAGAGCCGCTACCGCCCGCCAGCTTCGACGCCGCGCAGCACTCGGGTTTGCCGAGCCGCGATCATGTCGATCTTCGTTGGTTTGCCTCGATCCCTCGCTTGGAGACGACGTATCCAAGAAGTTGTTCGCGGTACACCAAGGTGCACTTTGGATTGAGCTTTATCTTGTACCTTCGCAGATTGGCGAAGGTCTCCGCTAGGTCGGCGAGTAGGTCGCCTTGGCGGCGGATTTCACGACCACGTCGTCGATGTAGACGTGTATGTTGCGCCAATTTGGCTCGCGAGGCATTCTTGCATGCACCGCTGGTAGGTTGCTCCGCGTTCTTGAGGCCGAAGGTCATGGCGGTGTAGCGAAGGCTCGAATGGCGTGATGAACGCCGTCTTCCTCGCCCTCGACAGCCATTTTGATCTGGTTATACCCAGAGTAGGCGCCGAGGAAACATGACTCGAACCCGCGGTGGAATCGATTATCCGATCGATCCTGGAGGACGAATCGCCTTTGGGCAAAGCGCTGTTCAGTTTGTGTAGTCGATACACATTCTCCGTGTCCCGTTCTTCTTCTCGACCAAGACCGGGTTTGCCAGCCACTTGAGTATTTGATTGGCCGGATGAAGCCGGCAGCGGTAGACGCTGCACTTCCTCGGCGATTGCCGACGGGCGTTCTTCGTTGAAGGGCCGTAGCGATCGCTGACGGGTCGCACTTTGGGGTCGGCGTTTAATTTGTGCTCACGAGCCTCTCACAGGGACACCGGGCATGTCGGAGGGTTTCCATGCGAAGATGTCCCTGTTCTCACGGAGGAACTCGATGAGCGCGCCTATGCTGGGCTCATGCTCGTCCCGATCGTCACCGTCGGGCCGAGTCGCTGGGACCAGCTCAACGGTGCGAAAAGGCCGAGGCTCAAAGGTTGAGGTGTTTGCGCTCGAGTTTGGCTTGAGTATCGTGGGGTCGTCATTGTTAACCCGCTTGCGTATTTGGCGAGCTCGTCGGCGTGATTAGTCTCGCCGCGATGACGGCGGGCGAGCGGGTTCCTTTGGCCTCGCATTCGGCGGCCATGTCGGGTCGCCGTTGATGGTGATGACGCCGCACGGCCCGGAGCTTCATCGCGTTAGACGCGTAGTGGGCGCCGCCATGAATTTGGCGAACGCTGGCGCCCTAGGACACAGCGGTAAGGGCCGAATGGCACCAGCTCGAAGACGATCCGCCGGTGCGGAAGTTTGCCGAGTACCGGTGACGGTAGCGTGACCTTGCCGATCGGGTACGCCTTCCGACCGGGATGATGCCGGAACGTGGTGTGGTGGTTCGATCATCGATCGGGAGCCGCAGCCATCAAGGTGTCGAGGTAGAGGATGTTGATGGAGCTGCCGCCGCCATCGTGTCTTGGGGAGCCGAGTCGCCAACCTTGGGCTTGACCACCAAGGCGACTCGCCCCGGTACTGGCGTGGCGAGTGGTCTTGCCGGCTCTAGGTGATGGCTGTTCACCAGTTGAGGAACCGGGGACGTCTGTTTGGCCACCGCGTTGACGGCGACGCGCTGGCGATGACCTTCTTCTCGCTTCGTGTTGAAGCCTGTGAAGGTGTGAGCGAGCGGATACTTTGCGAATTTTCCGCCATTTGGCGGTCGTTGTCGGTGTCTTCCGCGTGTCGTGCCTTCTCGATCTCCCCGAGGGTGTGGCGTCGGCGGTGGTGTGCGTGGCGGGCTTTCCTTCCCTGCCGTGAAACGCACATGGTTGGTTAAGGAGGGCCGGGATCGATCCTTGGCTTGTTCTTGTAGTTCCCGCCATCGCTGCTGCCTCCGTCCGCGGTAGCTCTTGGGGTCGCGTTAGCGTGCCTAGCGTTAGCGCCGAGTCGACTTCGCCGTCGTTGCGCGCTTGCGTGAGGCGAGTGCCGCTGTAGCGTAGATCGGTTCGGCGGCCACCGTCGCTGCCGCTGCGGCGCGTTGCCCTCCGGACTCGTCGTCGACGTCTTGGTTGGGATCCTCCTCGGCACCGCTTTGGCGATCTCGAGGAGGTCGGGATGTTGTCGAGTGCGGGCGTGTCGCTTGAGCTTGGCGACTAGAGGCTCGTGGCGGCACGAGGTCTTGAAGTAATGGATCGCGGTGTCCGGGTGGATGCCGACCGCGTTACCAGAGCTCTTGCCACCGTTGGACCCGATTGCGGGTCGACTGGGTCCCCGGACGACGTTCCAGGTCCTCGATGGTGGTGGCGCGGGTGTAGGAGCACTCGAAGTGCCTGACGAAGGCGTCTCGCATTTCCTCCCAGGAGTCGATACTGTCCTGGGGGAGCGTGTTGATCCATTGCCTGCACGTCCCTTCCATCATCAGTGGGAGGTAACGGGCGGCGAGTAGATCGGTGTGACCCGCGATCCCCATTGCCATGAGGTATGTGTCAAGCCAGACTGCGGGGTCGTACGAGGAGTCGTATTTTTCTATCTCCTTTGGCGCCTTGAAGTTTGGCGGGTACTTTTCGCCTCGGATCATTGGTCCGAAGCACTTAGGCCCTAGTCGACTGAGCGACCCCATGGGCTCGCCATCGCGAGTAGTTAGGTGTGCCGCAAGTCGCCGGGCTGGCGTCTGCGCGCTTTTGGTTGTTGATGATGTGAGTGCGGCGCCGATCGGTTCTCCGTTAGCGGCGACGGTTGGTCGCCGCCGGGATCACAGGAGAGTGCGCATTCGCGGGTCGGCGTTGGAGCTGCGGTGGCTCGTGGCGGCAATTGAGGGTGTTTGCCACGCCGACGGCCGCTTGAGGCCGCCTGCTTCCCGAGGAGCGCGAGTATACTCGCTTCGCGGTCGGCGCCGCTTTTGCTGTTCCACGGCCTTTGCGAGTAGGGCCTCGACGCATCGGATTTGTAAGGCGCCGCCGGTGGCCGTGATGCTATCGGCTGCTTCGCCTGCCACGAGGTTGTACATCGGGTGGAGAACAGTGGAGGCCGTTAGCGTCTCGCTCCCGTGAGGAGACGATCATCCGCTGGTCCTCGAGGTGCGGTTGGGTGGTGGTGGGGCACCCATCGCCGCCGATCTGGCGGGGCGGTTGCTTCCTCGTGGCGCGTTCTCGCAGATCGCGCGGCTATCTTGCGCCGGGTCGTTTTGCCGGGTTCGTGGCGCGCTGAACGGTGGGTTCAGCGTGACCTGATCCGCTGCTGGTGGTAGCGTGACTGCTCTCGCTGTCACCGCCGAGGCGAAATTTTTCGCGCCGGCTGCTTTGCATCGCCTCCGCCAATTTCAGCGGAGTTCTCGACCTCCGCCGCCGTGGCGTTAGGAGGATCGGGTGGAGAAAGGGTCCTGGCGGATCGGTGCCGGTGGCCATGTAGGTCGCGGCATGGCGATCGCTCCGTCGTGGAGGTCGGCGGAATTTTCCGACCCGGAGTCGAATTCGAAGATCCCGAGGATGGAGGGGTCCTCGAAATCTCCCGCGTTGGAGACCTGGACGATGGAGCCCGCGGATGAGGCCGCGGTGATGGATCCGGCGAGTGACGCCGGGGTCGCCGAGTCGGCGTCATCGGTGAGGGCCGCGTCTTCTGCGGCCGCTGAGTTCTCGGCCACGTTGCTGTGGGCCGAGTTGTACTCGGAGGCGAGGCGGTGGATCGTGCGGACCTGGCTCTCGGAGAGCCGATCGCGTGGTGGCGACTCGCGGATGCGAGCCGAGTCCTCCGAGGTGATGACGTCGGTGAGGCCGACGAAGAGACTGATCATGCCGATCGGCAAGATCACGCTGTGCGTGACGGGTCGCGCCGCCGGGACGTAGCTGCTTGGCAAGATCTGGAGCATCTCGTCGATCGCTATCATACGGCCGGTGGCGAGCGTCTCATTGATGGGCAGATTGGATCTCGCCGCAGAACACCGCCGACCGCCAGGCCCCACGGTGGGCGCCACTGCGGGAATGACCACGGCAGAATCTGCAATCGGCGAGTAGTAGAACGAGGGCAAGGGCGGCCAGCCATCTCATGCGAGATGAGGGCAAAGACACAGGTTTTACCTGGTTCGCCTCGAGGGTAAAGACCTACTCCTGCTAGATTGTATTATGGAGGTGTTTACAATGGGCGAACTCGGCGACTAGGCGGCGAGTTGCTTGGGTGTATGAGGGAACGTGTCTCTACTCACCCCATAGGGAGGTTTATATAGGCTCACCTCCCCTAGGGTTTACATATCTCAACCGATTCGTTACAACTTCGTAATCATTTAACCTAGACCGATCGGGCCTATCCGCCGCTCGGGCCTTCAACTTCCAAATACCGATACCTTGCTGGGCTTTGGTCCACTCGCCGTTCTGCAGGCCCACTCGCCAGCCCTTGGACCAGTCGGAAACGTCCCGCTGAGTATACCCCAATAGGCGTATCCCCATCAATCACAATATAAAGTGCATAAGTAAAGGGATCGGTTGAGAGGTAACCGATGGACGCGGAGATGAAGATTTGTTTCCCGAAGTTCACTTCCAAAGAAGTTACGTCTCTGTTGGAGAGGTGCGATGGCGCAATGCTCTCCGAAGGCTACAAATGGCTCACCTCGAGGTGTGGTGGCTCGATGCTCACCCAACGCCACACAAGGCCTCACCCCGGATGCGGAAGCACGCAACACACCAACGCCACAAAAGGCTCACCCTATTCTCCCGAGTGCGCACCACAAAAGGCGGGCACTCGCTCCCCTATGGGACGCTTGAGGGCGGTCACCGAACCCGTACAAGATTGGGGCTAACTCCACAACTCAATTGGAGGCTCCCAACAACAAAGCCACAAAAGGCTATAATTCCATAAAAGGACAACAAAGCCACAAAAGGCTACAAGACCCCAAAGGGTCAACAAGACCACAAAAGGTCAACAATCCAACCACACAACCGTCTAGGGTTCCAAGGAACCCAACAGAAACAAGCCCACAAGCTTGAACTCGCCGAATCTCCGAGGAGAACTCAAACCTATGCACCAAATGCAAGGGCAAGTCCTTCTCTCCCAAATTCCAACAAAGCTACAAAAGCTATTGGGGGAATAAGGAAGGAAGAACACAAGAGGGGAACACAAAACTCTCCAAGATCTAGATCCCAATGATTCCTTCATAAAAAAGGGATTTAACTTGGGGGATTGTAGATCTAGATCTCCTCTCTCAAATCCCTCAAAAATATGCAAGAATCATAGGAAGGGAAAGGGGAGAGGGAAAGCTTCTTCAAGGTCAACAATGGAGGAGAGAGAAATCCAATAACCAAGAAAAGAGCTGTTACCCACAAAAGGGAAGAGGATCCCCTTTTAAAGGGCTCCCAGATCTGCCCGTTATGGGCATTCGCGACCCCTGGCCGGAACTTCCGGTGGAAGCCCGGAAGTTCCGGTGGCACACAGCCAACGGTCAAAAACTGCGATGCGAGAATCTGAAAACGCGAGTCCTGATCGGAACTTCCGCCGGGTCACCGGAACTTCCGGTGGGAGCAGAACTACCGGTGGAAATTCTGACTAAAGTTCCTTCAAATACAACAACCAAACAGAGAGAATACTGAACTTGAGCAGAAGAAGAACCGGAACTTCTGGCGGCAAAAATGCCCTAGCGGAACTTCCGATGGGAAGCCGGAACTTCCGGTCAGGGAAATTCTAGAAACCAGAAAACCAGAAATGCAATAACTTTTGCATCCGAACTCCAAACGATATGAAACCAATTTTGTTGGAAAGATAACGACGAAATATTGGGTAAAACCTTGGGAGAAAATACCATGAATATATATGTGAAGTATCCCCCAAGGTGTGCAGCCAGAAAACTCGCAAAATCAAAAACCGCAATAAGACATGCAAGTGAAGTCCTTATTTGATGAACTAGAGCTTGTTATGATGATGACCACAATCTCTAGATCCTCTCATGGACAAGAACCAAATAACAACCAAGAAAGATGATGCTATGAATGCAAAGGTTTGAGATCTCTCCGAACAATGCAAATGAGACACCCGCTTGAGAGCCCCTGTTGATAGAACGGCTATCTATCCTAAACCCGGTCTCCCAACTAACAACACGAGACCGACAAAAGAAAATCCCTATCAAGAACATACCTTTGCCTTGAGCATCCCACTTGAACTTGATGTAGACCGTCTAGTTCTTCTATAGTGGGAGCACCTTTCTTGTTTTATCTTGCTTGATGAAGATGAAGACTTGCAAATTGCTCCCCCATACTCCATGGGGAAACCTCTTCTTTGAACTTGTCTTCATCATTCCATGAGCACGAGGATGGGAAGCTTCAAGCATGAGATCTTCTAGAGATGGCACATCTTGAGCTCGCCCTTCTTCATTCCTTCTTGAGGTTGATCCATCTTGATGCAACTCTTTGCACTTGTCTTGATCAACCTTCAACCTCCTTCTTTCTTCATGAATCCAATGGCATAAAGCCCTTGGACATTTCTTCATCTTTCAACCTTGAGACCAACACATGGCCCAAGCGATGCCAATGGACAAACCTACAAGTGAAACTCAATTTACACATTAGTCCATAGAGATTGTCATTAATTACCAAAACCACACATGGGGCATACATGCCCTTTCAACTTACTTAATGAATAAATATATTCCTTTTGTTTTTGATAGAAGTTATGTCACTTCTTTTGAACAACTAAAAAAGGCTCTAGTATCTATACATATTATTCAACCACCAAAATGGGATAAACTTTTTGAAAAGTATGTGCGATCCTAGTGACTATGCGATTGGGGCTGTTCTTGGACAAAGAGAAGGCCTAAACTTAAATGTTATTCCATATTCTAGTCGTGTCTTTAATAAAGATCAAAAGAATTATGCAACGACCGAGAAGGAATTTCTAGCTATTGTTTTTTGCATGTGATAAATTTATACATTATATTATAAACTCCAAAGTAATAGTGCATACTGATCACCAGGCTTTAAGACATCTTTTAGCAAATAAAGATGCAAAGTCTCATTTGATTAAGTGGATTATGTTATTATAAGAGTGTGATTTACAAATAATTGCTAGAAGAGGTAAAGTTAATCACGTTGCTGATCATTTATCACGTATGGAAGACATAATTGAAGATCCCATACCTATTAATGAATCTATGCCTCGAGAATACCTTGCCACCATAGAATAGTATGACCCTTGGTTTGCAGATTATGCTAATTTTCTCGTGGGTAAGTTTCTACCAAAGAGAATGAATTATAATCAGAGGAAGAAATTCTTTAATGATTTGAAATATTACTTTTGGGATAGGCACGGGATAGGCACGAGCTTGATGGGATGATTAGGAGGTGTGTACCTGATCACGAGATGAATGCTATTTTAAAAGCTTGCCATGATAGTCCTTATGGAGGGCATCATTTGATGTTTGGGAAATGGATTTCATGGGGCCATTTGCATCCTCTAATGGTTACACTCGTATTATTGTTGATGTTGATTATGTTATTAAATAGGTTGAAGATATACCCACTTTGCATGCAGATGCAACCACTTCTATCAAGATGATTAAGGACATTATTTTTCTCAGGTTCGAAGTTCCTAGATTTCTAATTACTGATGGTGGATCTTATTTTATGAAAGGTACTTTCAGAAAAATATTCATAAGTATGGGGTCGAGAATCGCGTAGCTTCACCTTACCACCCACAAACCAGTGGACAAGTTGAGATTTCGAAGCGGGAGATTAAAGTCATACTTTAGAAGACGGTGCAGAAATCAAGGAAGGATTGAGCTACGAAATTGAATGATACTTCATGGGCATATCACACTATATACAAAAATCCTATGGGCATGACGCCATATAAAATGGTGTACGGTAAGTCTTGTCATCTTTTTTTAGAATTAGAACATAAGGCTTATTGGGCTATTAAAACTCTAAACTATTATTTTAAAGAGAAGGCCTATGAAACGCCTCTTAGACATTCATGATTTAGATGAACTTAGAAATGAGGCCTATAAAAATGCTAAAATATTTAAAGAGAAGGTCAAAAGATGGCATTATAAAAAAATATAGAATAAGGAATTTAAATCTAGGGATAGAGTTTTTCTATATAGTTTTAGGCTAAAGATCTTTGCAGAAAAGTAGAGAGCCAAGTGGGAAGATCCATATGAAATGGATGAAGCATATCCTTCAGGGGCGGTGAAATTAGAAGGCCATACTCCTTTGTCTTGGATTGTTAACGGTAAGCGTCTGAAGCACTACAGAGTTGGAGACGTAAATGTGACGGATCTAACCTACTTGATCACAGTTGAGGAGTTGATCAAGCAAAGTTATGGTGAATTAGATACATGTTGATCCCTTTTACTTTGTTTTTGCCCTTTCAGGACTCATTTTATCTTTATGGATGTTTTCATTTTCTTCCTCTCATTTTACTGATCAAACTAGACTGTTTTTCGACCGGGTATGAACAGATCGTACGGCCGGACGCACTCATACAGCAGGTCGTTAAACGTCTAGTACCTCGCGTCGAAAATTTCTTGATTTCTGCAGAACGGTATGACCGGACCGTATCCCCCGTATGGTAGGTCGTTAAACCTTTAGTAAACTTTCATCTTTTTTCTATTTTGAAGTTTGATCTAAAAAATATTGCCTTTAATAAGGTTGATAGAAGCCGATACGAGCGCGTGGTACAGGGCAATCCCGCCTGTACCGTCACCCGACACCGATGGCTGTTGTCCTATTTTGGGCATGTTTTTCCTTTTTTTGTTTTTCTTTTATTCCTTACCTTTTCATTTTGCCACTAAGATCTAGGGTTTTTCGTCAAAACCCACCTTTTGTTTCCCCATTATCCTCATGCACCAAATCTCACTTGATCATCCAAGAGCTATGCAACCTTTTCATATCAAGCAGATCTGAACGAAGGAAGAGGTGCCCGTGGCAAGAACTAAGTGGAGAGAATATGAAGGAGGTTCCTTATCTTCATCAACTCTGGAACCGGTTAAAGTGGTGACACTTCCCAATTGGGAGGACATGTTTCCACACAAGTTGGAGATGATAAGGCATGTGAAACAACAGAGGAATAAGGAAGAATACCTACCAAATCCTTATAGGTATAATCTTTGTGGATCCTCTCTCAAATCTTCTCGTGGTTCCCTAGCCCCAAACAAAGGGAAACATGATGAGATTAAGGAAAAGATAGCAAGTCTCGAAAATATCTCCAAGGCATGTGTTGAAACCTTTGGTGAAGGGATTGATTCCTACTGGATGATGGGCAAAGACCTTGAGAAGTAGAAGGTCGATGACATCGACGATAGGTTCCAATTCTTAACTAAAATTATTGTTGAGATGGATGATGATAGAAAACTACTCTGCAAGATAATAAAGCAATATGCTAGCATTACCGAACTGTCCACTCACTTTGCGTGTATTGCCCATGCTTGTAGCCTCAAAATGGAGGAGGACGAAAAGGATGATGATCTCTTCACCCCAAAGAAGAAATAGGTACTCACAAGGAGTTATGTGATCTCTCCAGGCTTGATTCCAATCTTGAGGGGATCTATTGTAACCTTGTAATCTATCTTTTAGTTTTAGCATGTTTACCTTCTTGCACGCAGGTTTCTAATTCCAAAGTTTGCATTAGTTGCATTATCAGCTTCTCTATTCTAAGAAAAGAATTATATCAGATGAGTTTTGAGACTTTATGATATTTGAAGTGATTTAGGTTTATGATTATTGTATTATATGTATGAATTCATATGAGTGCTATGATACTTGCACCACTATTATGATTTTAGGGTCTTTCACACCAATAAATTATTGATAAGTTATGAGAAGAAAATTTTGATAGCATGTTATAATCATTGGTTTAAACCAACAAGAGCCATAAAGAGTATTAACATGATTCAATGATGTTGGTGAAACAAAAAGAAAAGGCTATGATACCAAAGAATCAAAAGAAAGGAAAAAAAGTGCAAGTTGACAAAAGGTACTCAAGCAATGATCATAAACTATTCATTACTAAGTCAAGTGCTCATATATTTGAACTTGATGATTTTATAATATGCCTAATCTTTGAAGTCATATAGATTATTGATACAAAAGGTGTGGAAGCCCATAAGTCACGTGATATGTGACAGTGTGATATAACTCACGATACATTCTATATCTGATATTGTAATTATGCTTCAATCGCCTTATTTATTGTAACGACGCATGCCTCATGAACATGATGACTTTGTCCATAAGCCAGCATCTTGCTCGGGGACAAGCAAGCGTCTATCTTGGGGAAGTTGGTGAGTCCATTTTTGAAGCATTTTATCTTATTTTTTCCATAAGTACGGTATAATTTAGGTATTTTACCGCGCTCGCACACACCATTTTCCCTTGTTTCAGAAGGATCCCAATTTATCAAGTCTTTTATGAATATATCAATTAGGACTATCATGTTATGTAATAATATTATATTTTTAAGTAATAAATATCATTTAAATGATTTTCCACGCACCTGGGAGAAGAGGGGATGTAGGGAGAAGTAACAGAAGGTTTAACGAGCTACGATACGGGCGAAGCCCACTCGTACCGTCCGCCTGTACCACCTTTAAGGATGTCCGTCTTGTCAAATACTCTCACCACACTACTAGAGAAAAGGCTATAGGAGACGTATCTGAGGTCCAACATTCACAGACATCTCTAGCCTCGAAACACCACACCAGGAAGGGATCTGGAAGAGGAACTTGAAGAAGGGAAAATCCTTGCTGCTACACGGATCATCGGAGGACAAACATCATCCCCTTCATCATCAACCGCTGCATCTCCATCAACACCACCATTCCCCTCTCTCATCCATTAGATCTTGTTGTAATTCCAATACAATTGTGGTTGCACTTGATTTTACCTTTGCACTTTTAATCCATCCATATGAATATGACGATGTTGTTAATTGCTTCCATGTGTGAGTAGTTCCCTTTGTTCTTTGGGAGATGGATAAATCCTAACATTATTATGAAATGAAATAAATATGAACTGTAATTTTGGTCTTTGATCTATTGATTTATGATATTGTGTTAGATCTCTGTCTCTAGATGGTATGTGAAGTCAACCACATATCACTTTTCTTTGGAACTAGAGAGAGGGTACTACCTTTTGGACGTGTATGGGAGTATCCGGTGCTACTTTGTGACTGCAAGCATTGGAAACCCTTAATCGTGATGATCTGTAGAAGTGATTTTCTCATAGGCATCGTAGTGGTTATTTAGACATGACCTCATTACATGACTCGTAAAACTGGCTTGCTCGCGAGACGTGTTGGTGAACATCTTATTATGGAGCTCTCTCCACACATATCATGACGAAAGACATAAATTATCCTAATCATAAAAAAAATCCAATATGCTAGTGGTGTATCCTACATCCTCAAGAACATTTAAGCCTTATTGAGTTCCAACGCTCTTGTTACTTGTTTATTTTACTTACTTTTATTACTTTCTTGCACACAAACACAAAATCTACAAAACACCCTTTACTTGAGATCAAGGCAACTTCCAAGTATCCTTTGGTAGATAGTGACGTGGGACATAAAGACCTCAACCAAATAGCTCGATGTGGCTTTGATACTTTTATTTCAAAACTAGCTATAATTTATTTGTGCACTTGCAGTCATTAGTTAAGCAGGAAGAGAAAAGGATGTGTGGTGTGTTGGGCGACCAAGGGTACACCCACATGTGACGATGGGAAAGGGTGAGGGAAAATCAACCTGATACGATCCTGCGGGAAGAAGACACAATCCAAAACCCATAAAGTAAGCCTAAATACACATGTAAATTGTACATATTCCCAAGTTTCATATTACAGTATATTGTATAGCTGTCTAGGTGCCATAGGGGCAAACCATCCTACCGTCATAGGCCACTCGATAAACCATCATGTCAGTTGTGTAGGTCGGCAGGAGACCCTGAGAAAAATCGATCCGTTTCATGTGAATGAGGAATAGATGTGGTGTCCTATCAACAATACGTGTATTAGGAGGTTTCTGACTCTAAATAACCGTGTTCGGTTTGTACTTGTAAATCACGTCACGGCTAATATATATTCAGAGGCCACGCTCGATAGCGTTGTGCCATTCCAAACCATCGTAGTCTATTGTCTTATACTCTTCATGCTGAAACAAGCAAGTCGTTGACCCTCTTCATGATGAAACAATTGCTTGCCTGAAGGCTATTGAGTTTGCAGCTGAGATGGATAATCATTGAAACTGATGCAACCTTGTTGAAGATAGCCCTCCTATCCAATAAGTTCGATTTGGCTCGTCATGGAGTTCTTTTCCAGGAGGCAAAATTCCTACTGCTTACCAACTTCCTAGATTACAAAGTGTTTTACTGTAAGCGTGCATGTACTAGCGACTAATCGTTCTAACCTTGTCCCGGGTGGAGTTATATTGTGGTATTATCATGTACCAGATTTTGTATCTCAGGCAGTTGCTAGCGATCTAGGTGCAAAAGATCAATAAAATCCACTTCTGTTAAAAAAGAAGAGTGGAAAGAGGGCTTGAGAGATATGCGATGCGAGAGTGGAGGAGACGACTAGACAAGCCACGTGATGTGGCGCCGGCGCCTCTCCCCATTCCATCTCATGCGGCGACACCTCTCTCCGTACTTCAATCTCGTGCGGCGCCTGATGGGGCGGCGGCGGTCATGTTGGAGATATTCCCAAGAGGCAATAATAAAATGGTTATTATCATATCTTCATACTTATGATAAATATTTACATACCATGCTATAATTGTATTATCTGGAAACATTAATACTTGTGTGATTTGTAAACATGTAAGAGTCACTGTAAAGCCTCTTGTTAAACTAGCTTGTTGGTTATTATATGATCATGGTTTCCTGATCATGAACATTAAGATGTTATTAACAATAAGGTCATATCATTAGGAGTATGATGTGATGGACGTACTCCTATAGATAAGCGTAGCATAAGATCAAGTCATTTAAATAGTTAGCTTGCTATAAGCTTTCAAATACATAGTAACCTAAATCCTTCGACCATGAGATCATGTTAATCACCATCACCGGATGGATGCTTTGATGATATCAAACACCACTCCTTAACTGGGTGGTTATAAAGGTGGCATTGAGTGTTCGAAAAGTATGTGTTGAGGCACATGGATCAAGAGTGGGATTTGTTCATCCATATGACAGATAGATATACTCTGGGTCCTCTGGGTGGAATGTCATCCAATTAGCTTGCAAGCATGTGTGCGATGACCCAGCATACCACTGCATGTTGTAGTACACTATAGTCATTGACATAACACCAATGAAACACCATTCACTAGTATTACATCCCTCAGAGTGGTACAACAGAAACACAGCAGGTCCAAGACATGACTATAGTTTACAACTCAACTCTTTACACAAGATCCAGAGAACACTCTAGGTTAAAGAGAGAGAAAGAAACTTCTTACAAAGAAGATTCAGAAATAAACAACTCAAATACTATCCTACTAATAAGACTAGTATCTAAACTACTGGTCTGGCATTGCTGCTATTGCAATACACTACAGAAATAGGTTCTATGGCTAGAGATTAGCTTCCTATCTAATCAGTAACTCCATCTTCACTTGAGTTGGTGTATATGTTGACCTTCTTGACTTCATTAAAGAGCTTTAGCTTTTGATGATGATTCCTGGAGCATAACTTGTTGTAGACATCGTCTATACTGGCTTTATGTGGCATCCCGCAAAACCACTACTAGAAAATCGCGTTGTTTTTGTGCATTGCATCATCATGACCTCATGCTCATGTCATGATGCCACATTGCATTTGAGCATCGTCATCATCTTGCATTTGCTTGCATAAAACTATTTGCGGAAAAACCTGGTTTTGTTTTCTAAACGCCCCGTCTTTGTTCAAACACAAAACCCGGGTCTCCGGATTATTTTGTTTTGTCTGCTATCGGTTTGCAAAAGCCCTGTTTGAAATAAATAAAATATTTAATTATTTTTAGTGGGGCAGTCGAACGGGCCGATCCGACCCAGTCGACCACCCCCGGAATAAAATCGGTCCACCCAAACTCCAAATCTTTTCTCACCCAAACCTATCCTACCCACCTATCCCAGCTTGCCATCTCACCCTCTCCCCCAATCCCTACCCACCCCGCCACCTCATCAATCCACCCTGCAAATCCCTCTCTCTCTCACACAGCCCCTACCTACCCCCCTCTCTCTCTCTCTCCGACAGCCTGGTCCCACCCCAGTCCCCACTCCCGCCTGACCCCGCAACCCCTCTCTCTTCCCCCTCCGGCCCCACCACTCCCTCTTCTCTCCCCCATCGCCCCCGACAACCTCCCTCACCCCCCGCGTCCTCTCTTCCCCACTCCTCACCGGCAGCCGCGGCCGCCCCCTCCATCGCCCCCGCTCTCTCCCTCCTCACCGGCTGCCCTCCCCCCGCGCCTCCCTCTCTCGACGTCGGCGCTCCTCCCTTCTCTTCCCCGTCACGAACCGCCCCTCCGCTGCATGACACCGGCCTTGGCAATGACCTCCGCACGTGGCGCCCCTCTCGCCTCGGCCTCCCCCTCTCGCCGGCTCTGCTCTCCGGGAGCCACGCCGGCCGTCTCCGCCTCCTCGCCGCCTGACGGACGCTGCCGCCTCGGCGGACCCGCCAGCCGGGCGCCACCCGAAGCTCCCGTCGCCTCTGCAGCTTGAGCCGGACGCGTTTTTCCCTCTGCTCGCCCGCGTTCGCCACCAGCGCCGCCGTCTCCGCTCCTCCGGCCGCCCAGCCCCATGCTCCACCTCCCTCGCCCTCCGTCAACATCCGCCCTTGCTGGCTCGTCCCCGTCCTCCATCGGCCACCGTCCCCATCGCCTTGCCGCTCGCGTGGCGTTCGACGACACCAGCGTCCCTCCCCAGCTCCGGCGTCACCAGCGAGGCCTCGCCTCCTTCCGCGACCGCAACGCCCGTGGCCGCGCGCCCTCGACCGCCCCTAACCGAGCTCTACTGTGGCTATCGCCATGGATGCCTCGCCGCCTACCCTCGTAGCCTACCCCGACCTCACCAAGCACGTCTGGCCATGGATGCCTTGCAGCTCAACACCCTCTGGGCTCTCCCTAATGTTCTGGAAAGAAGAGATGATATGGTGGTAATGTTGTTTAGATACGACGGTGCACAAGATTCATAAGCCGGACGCCAAGTTTTACATCCGGACCCGAAGATCCCCGAGCCGGCTCCGATGGTCAAGACCCTCGGAATCGCCAAGTTCTCCTCCACGGATCCGATGGCCGGAGCCCGGACGACCCCGGTGTCGAGCCCCAAGTTTGCCTCTGATGATCAAGAGGGTACCCCAAGATCTCCATCGAATGTGTCGTGTCCAAGACCAAGGCGATGACAAGATCTACCGATGATCGAGGACCCGATGACCGCCAAGATAGCCACCGGAACAACAAGCACTCCACCGCGGGACGTCCAGTCCTTCTCCCGGATGCGACAAGATCGTTTCTCGGACGCCAAGTTCTTAGACCCCGGGGACCGATCCATCGGGACGTCGAGACCTCCTTCCGAACCCAAGTTCTCCGTCGCGACACGACAAGTTCTCCATCATGTATCCGACCTTCGAAGACCGGTCCCGTCGAACCCTGAACCCTGAGACCGAACCCCGAACCCCGGAACCCCAAGATCGCCGAACCCTAATGTGTGACCCTAAGCCCCTATTTTTATAAATGATATAAACTTGTTGCATATTAAATCATTCATGCATGCATACTTGTCTGTGGTCTGGGGGCCTTATGCCGATTCACCTTATAATTAAATATGGGGCCCATATGCGGACAAATCTAGTCTTATATTGGCCTCATTTAAATTTGTGTAGCGAACTGGTGCTATCTTTTGCCTTGATAATGCAACGTTTAAATTGCGGGGTAGTTAAATAACTTGAACCATTTAATTAATGTCGGGATCCCGGTTCCGCTTAATCTTGCCTAATTGCATCGCACCTTTGCCTTGTCATACATCATACATGCATCATGCCCGATCTTTTTGTTGGAATTATGCCCTAGAGGCAATAATAAAGATGTTATTATTATAATTCTTGTTCATGATAAAGTTTATATTCCATGCTAGAATTGTATTAAGCGGAAACTTTAATACTTGTGTGGTTTGTGAACAACACCGTGTCCCTAGTACGCCTCTATGGACTAGCCCATTGATCAATGATGGTTAAGGTTTCCTAACTATAGACATGAGTTGTCAATTGATAATGAGATCATATCATTGGGAGAATGATATGGTGGATAGACCCAAACAAAGCAGAGCAATTAGATCGTGTCATCGTGTTCGTCTTTGCGAAGATTTTCCTATGTCAAATATTGTATTCCTTAGACCATGAGATAATGCAACTCCCTGGTATCGGAAGAAAGCTTTGAGGTCATCAAACGTCATCCTATGAGAGGGTGATCATAAAGGTGTCTCTTAGGTGATCGGAAAGTATCTGTTGGGTTGTATGTATCGAGATGGAATTTGTCCCTCCCAAGTCGGAGAGATATACTTCGGGCCCACTCGGTAATCGATATCAACACCGCTTGCAAGCATGTGGTGAAGGAGTTAATCACAAAGTGATATCGGATTACGGAACGAGTAAAGTACTTGATGTGAACGAGATTGAACTAGGTATGACGGTACCGACGATCAAATCTCGGGCAAGTAAAATATCGCGAGACGAAGGGAATATATATATGGGATTGATTGAATCCTGGCATCGTGGTTCATCCGATATGATCATCGATGAATGTGTGAGTCAATATGGGTGCCCATACCCCAGTTGATTATTGATAGAAGATCATGTCCGATATTCTCGAACCCGCAGGTCACACACTTAACGTGTCTCGACGCTAGGATAGATTGGATAATTGGTTTATGAATTTTGTTCGAGTCTCGGATGGGATCCGGGACATCACGAGAGGTTCCTAATGGTCCGAGAATAAGATTCATATAAGGCAAAGGCAGTTTTGGAGTTCGAATTGTTCCGGGTTAATCGGTATTATACCGAAGCTTCTAGAACCTTCCGGAAGGGGACCAACGTGGCCCCACCTTCCGGGAGGGGCATGGGCCTATGAGGGAGTGTCTGGCGCATTGGGCGGGCACAAGGCCCCATAGGGCCCAGCCGATCCTAGATAAGTTTAAACTGCTTAAACTAGAGATAGGATTTCTAGATAAGGGAGAGTTTAAATCGTTTAAACTAGAGATAAGATTTCTAGATAAGGGAGAGTTTAAATTGTTTAAACTAGAGATAGGCTTGGAGGAGGGCAAGGGCTGGCCCCTCCCCTACAACTACACACCTTCCTCCAAGCCCTAGCAGTCTTGCTACCTCTCTCCCTCCCGATCGCTTGTAGGCGAAGCCCCAGCAGAAATTCTCCACCATATACACCACGCCGGCCGTGTTGTAGATCCAATCTATCTCCACCATACTCGCTGGTCCGAGGAAGGAGGAGACGCCGAGGTGCTGCGTGTGCATCTCACGGAGGCACCGCCACTTGTGGTGCTAGATCGGATCGGATCGCGAGGAGGAGAAGCGAGTACGACTACATCACCCACGCCCGACGAACGCTCACAGGCGAATCTTCAAGGGTATGAATATCTAATCCAATCTCTCGTTGTTTGCATCTCCTAGATTAGATCTTGGCTTTCCTCCGCTCGCTCCATAGAAAATTTTGATTTACTATGCCGCCAAACCCTTCAAAGGTATCGAGCTAGATCTATGCGTAGATGTGTTTCACGAGTAGAACGCAACATGGTTGTTGCGGGCGTTGATGTTTTCGCTGTTGCAAGCCTCTTGTTTGTGTTCTTCTTATGACGCGGGATAGTGAGATTGAAGCGGTCCAGCCAACCTTACGCGACGCCGTCGCGAGACCGCCCGCACTTGACGTGTGGCTTGTACCACACATGCGGTGGATGTCGGTTTCTCTCACTATAGTTGTCATGGGATTAACACCGGAGTTTGGCAACCATAATATCACCGTTGTGGCTTTCCGTAGGTAAGAATCGTTCTTAGCATCTACTCCCATAAGCCACGTAAAACATGCAACAACAAAGTAGAGGCGTCTAACTTGTTTTTCCAGGGAGTGTTTTCTGTGATGTGGTATGGCCCAAGATGTGATGTGTATATTGTATGCGATGATCATGTTTTGTAATGTTTCACGACTTGCATGTCGATGAGTACACAACCGACATGAGCCATATGGTTGTCTTTATAATTGTGTATGACCTGCGAGTCAACTTCTTATACGCCATGTAATAGCTTTACTTTATCGCTAAGTAGTTAGCAATAGTTGTAGTTGCTATTCGTGGTGGAGGCAATCATCGTGGAGTGATGGAGATCATGCCGGAACGCACAAGATGGAGATCATTGCGCGAAGATTGGCTATACCATGTCACATAAAGTTATATGCATGTGATGTTTATCCCTTTATGTATCTTATTATGCTTAGATCGCGACGGTAGCATTATAAGATGATTCCTCACTTAAAGATCAAGATAAAACTGTTCTCCCCAAGTATGCACCGCTAAAGTTCGTCGTGTCCAAGCATCACGTGATGATCGGGTGCTATAGACTCTACGCACATACAACGGGTGCAAGCCGCTTTTGCACACGCGGAAATACTTGGGTCTAGCTTGACGAGCCTAGCATGTACAGACATGGCCTCGGAACACAATAACCGAAAGGTTAAGCATGAGTCATATGAATGATATGATCGACACTTTGTTGTCCACCATTGAAACCACATCTCTTCTCGTGATGATCGGATTAGGTGTGGTGAATTTGGATCGTGTTCACTAAACAACTTGAGGGATGTTGAATTTAGTGGGAGTTCATCTAGTAATTTGATTAAGTTGAACTATTTATCATGAACATAGTCTAAATTGTACTTGCAAATACTGTAGATCATATGGCCAAATCCAACTTCAACTTCAATGTTTTTGCTGAGAAGGAAAAGCTTAGAAACAATGGGTCTAACTTCACCAATTGGTTCCGCAATCTAAGAATCATTCTCTCATGACAAAAGGACTATGTCCTTGGTAAAGCGTTAGGTGACCCCTGCTGCAAGGCCTACCGATGAGAAAGCTGTCTATCAGTCGCGCAAAGATGATTATGGTGTGATTAAGAGCACCATGTTGTTTGCTATGGAACCGGAGCTTCAAAATCGTTTTGAAACCTATCCCGGGCCCTTTGAGATGTCGGGCTACACTCAACGTCTTGAGCAACTGGAATGCACGATTCCAGAGGAGCTCAAGATTGACAGGGTTCTGCAATCACTCCCTCCCAGCTACAAAAGTTTTGTAGTGACTCATAATCAGATTGGTTCCATCGATACGATCACCGAGCTCTTCGCAGTCAAGGTCATGAAGTGGACATCAAGAAGGATAATCATGTGTTGATGGTCAACAAGCCCTCCTTTAAGAAATGTAAGGGAGCAAATAAGCCCTTCAAGAAGGGCGGCGGCAAGCGCAATGCCCCTGCTGAGAAGAAGCTCAGTCCGTCCTAAGCCGACACCGAGTGCTTCTATTGCAAGGACAGGGTCATCGGAAGAATCGTCCAAGTACTTAGCGGACAAGAAGGTGGCACCATCAAAGGTATATTTGATATACATGTTATTGATGTTTTCCTTACTAGCCCTCGTTGTAGTGCCCGGGTATTTGATACCGTTCGGTTGCTAATATTTGTAACTCGAAACAGAGCTACGGAATAGACGGCGCTTGCGAGGGATGAGGTGACGATGCTGGCAACGGATCAAGAGTTGATGTGATGGCCGTCAGACGCTCTCCTTGGTTTTACCTTCGGGATTAGTTTTAAACCTTAATAAATGTTATTATGTGCCTACGTTGAGCATGAACATTATTTCCGGATCATGTTTATTGCAAGACGGTTATTCATTTAAATCGGAGAATAATGGTTGTTCTATTTATATGAGTAACATCTTTTATGGTCATGCACCTCTTGTGAATGGTTTATTTCTTCTAAATCTCGAAAGGGATGAAACACACATCCATAACATTGAGGCTAAGAGATGCAAAGTAGATAGTGATAATACTACTTATTTGTGGTAATCGCTGCTAGGTCATATTGGTGTAAAGCATGAAGAAACTCCATTCGATGGACTTTTGGAGTCTCTTGATTTTGAATCATTTGACACATGCGAACCATGCCTCATGGGCAAGATGATCAAAACCCCGTTCTCCAGAAGGATGGAGCGAGCAACGGACTTGTTGGAAATCATACATACCGATGTATGCGGACCGATGAGTGTTTCGACGCACGGTGGATATCGCTATTTTCTCACTTTTACCGATGACTTAAGTAGATATGGGTATATCTATTTAATGAAACATAAATCAAACATTTGAAAAGTTCAAAGAATTTCGAATGAAGTGGAGAACCATCGTAATGTAAAGATTAAGTTTCTACGATCCGATCGTGGAGGTGAATATTTGAGTTATGATTTTCTCACGCATCTTAAAGCAAGTGGAATCGTTTCACAACTCACGCCACCCTAACACCACAAGCAATGGTGTGTCTGAGCACGGAATCGAACCCTATGAGATATGGTCCGATCAATGATGTCTCTTACCGATTTGCCGTTATCATTTTGGGGTTATGCATTAGAAACCTGCATTCACTTTAAATAGGGCTCCATCTAAACCGTTGAGACGACACCGTATGAACTATGGTTTGGTGCTAAACCTAAGTTATCGTTTCTTAAAGTTTGGGGATGCGGCTTACGCCAAGAAGTTGATGCCGACAAGCTCGAACCCAAAGCGAGAAATGCGTCTTCATAGGATACCCTAAGGAAACCATTGGGTATACCTTCTATCACAAAACCGAAGGCAAAGTGTTTGTCGCAAAGAACGGTTCCTTTCTTGAGAAGGAGTTTCTCTCGAAAGAAGTGAGTGGGAGGAAAGTAGTGCTAGACGAGGTTATTAAACCTTCTCTTGAATTGGAGAGTAGCGCGCAAGACTGAAATTGTTCCAAAGGTCGCCTGCACCAACAATAGAGGAAGCTAATGACAAGGATCATGAAGCTGGACGATGTCGCCATCGAACGTCGCAGGTCGACAAGGTCGCGTGCCCCTCCTGAGTGGTACGGCAACCCTGTCTTGACCGTCTTGTTAGTAGAAGACAGTGAACCTACGAACTATGAGGAAGCGATGATGAGCCCAGACTCTGAGAAATGGCTGGAAGCCATGAAATCCGAATTGGGATCCATGAGCGAAAACCAAGTATGGACTTTGGTGGATCCTCCTAGCGACCAAAAGGCCGTTGAGTGCAAATGGATATTCAAGAAGAAAACGGACGCGGATGGTAATGTTACCGTCTATAAAGCACGGCTTGTCGCAAAAGGTTTTCGACAAGTTCAAGGTGTTGACTACGATGAGACTTTCTCTCCCGTAGCGATGTTTAAGTCCATTCGGATTTTATTAGCAATTGCTGCGTTTCATGATTATGAAATATGGCAGATGGATGTCAATACTGCTTTCCTCAATGGCAACATTGATGAAGAGTTGTATATGATGCAACCCGAAGGTTTTGTCGATCCTAAGGATGCTAGTAAAGTATGCAAACTTCAGCTGCTCCATTTATGGACCAAGCAAGCATCTCGGAGTTGGAACCTTCGTTTTGATCAAGTGATCAAGAGCTTTGGATTTGTTCCAAATTGCTACTGAGCTTGTATCTACAAGAAAGTGAGTGGGAGCTCGATGACGTTTCGGTACTATATGTGGATGACATATTGATTATTGGAAATGACATCAACATGCTTAACGATGTGAAGAGTTATTTGAACAAGTGTTTTCAATGAAAGACCTAGTCAAGTCGCTTATATATTGGGCATCAAAATCTATAGAGATAGACAAAGACGCTGATAGCTTTAAGCCGAGTACATACCTAGACAAAGTTCTAAAAGGTTTAGAATGGATAAGGCAAAGAAAGGTTCAAGGCCTATGTTGTCGGAGTAAGATATTGAGCAAGGCTCAAGTCCATTACCACGTAAATGATAGGGAAGCTATGAGCAAAGTGCCTTATGCCTCGGCCATAGGTTCCATCATGTATGCCATGTCAGGTACTAGACCGGATGTGTCCAATGCTCTTAGTTTGACGAGCAGATATCAAAGTGATCCAGAGTGGAACATGGACAGCCGTGAAGAACATCCTAAAGTACCTAAATAGAACTAAAGAAATGTTCTTAGTCTATGGGGTGATGAACAACTTGTCGAAAAGGTTACGCCGATGCTAGTTTCGACAACAAGGATGATTCCAAATCTCGCAGTGATACGTTTATATTTTGAATGGAGGAGTCAGAGTCGGAGAAGTCGCAAGCAAAGCGTGATCGGGATCTACAATGAAGCGTAATACATGGCTCACGCAAAAGCGTCAAGTGAAGGAGTTTGGATCGAAACTTCATCATCGAGCTTGGCGTGGTTCCAAGTGCATTGGACCCACGGAGATATTGTGTGACAACACCGGCGCCATAGCACTCGCTAAGGAACCAAGATATCATCCAAAGACCAAGCATATCAACCGCAAGTTTCATATAATCCGAGATTATATAGCGATGGAGATCCAAGATTAGCAAAGTACATACGGATCTCGAATGTCGCATCCACCGACTAAACCTCTTCCACGTAAAACATGATCAACACCTCAGTGCCATGGGTGTGAGATTGTTGCCAGATGTAAACTAGATTATTGACTCTAGTGCAAGTGGGAGACTGTTGGAATTATGCCCTAGAGGCAATAATAAAGATGTTATTATTATAATTCTTGTTCATGATAAAGTTTATATTCCATGCTATAATTGTATTAAGCGGAAACTTTAATACTTGTGTGGTTTGTGAACAACACCGTGTCCCTAGTACGCCTCTATGGACTAGCTCATTGATCAATGATGGTTAAGGTTTCCTAACCATAGACATGAGTTGTCAATTGATAATGAGATCATATCATTGGGAGAATGATATGGTGGATAGACCCAAACAAAGCAGAGCAATTAGATCGTGTCATCGTGTTCGTCTTTGTGAAGCTTTTCCTATGTCAAATATTGTATTCCTTAGACCATGAGATAATGCAACTCCTCGGTATCGAAGAAAGCTTTGAGGTCATCAAACGTCATCCTATGAGAGGTTGATCATAAAGGTGTCTCTCGTGATCGGAAAGTATCTGTTGGGTTGTATGTATCGAGATGGAATTTGTCCTCCCAAGTCGGAGAGATATACTTGGGCCCACTCGTGAATCGATATCAACACCGCTTGCAAGCATGTGGTTAAGGAGTTAATCACAAAGTGATATCGGATTACGAACCAGTAAAGTACTTGCCGTGAACGAGATTGAACTAGGTATGACGGTACATCGACGATCGAATCTCGCAAGTAAAATATCGAGACGAAGGGAATATATATATGGGATTGATTGAATCCGGCATCGTGGTTCATCCGATATGATCATCGATGAATGTGTGGAGTCAATATGGGTGCCTGCACTTACCGTTGATTATTGATAGAAGATCATGTCCGCATATTCTCGAACCCAGGTCACACACTTAACGTGTCTCGACGCTAGGATAGATTGGATAATTGGTTTATGAATTTTTGTTCGAGTCTCGGATGGGATCCGGGACATCACGAGAGGTTCCTAATGGTCCGAGAATAAGATTCATATAAGGCAAAGGCAGTTTTGGAGTTCGAATTGTTCCGTTAATCGGTATTGTACCGAAGCTTTAGAACCTTCCGGAAGGGGACCAACGTGGCCCCACCTTCCGGGAGGGGCATGGGCCTATGAGGGAGTGTCCTGGCCGCATTGGGCGGGCACAAGGCCCCATAGGGCCCAGCCGATCCTAGATAAGTTTAAACTCGCTTAAACTAGAGATAGGATTTCTAGATAAGGGAGAGTTTAAATCGTTTAAACTAGAGATAGGATTTCTAGATAAGGGAGAGTTTAAATTGTTTAAACTAGAGATAGGCTTGGAGGAGGGCAGGCTGGCCGCCCCTCTATATATAGAGGGTGGTGCGCCTCCCCCAACTACACACACCTTCCTCCAAGCCCCAGCGCCTTGCTACCTTCCTCTCTCCTCCCGACTGCTTGTAGGAAGCCCTGCAGCAGAAATTCTCCACCATATACACCACGCCGTGTTGTAGATCCAATCTATCTCTCCACCATACTCTCCGGTCCGAGGAAGGAGGAGACGCCGAGGTGCTGCGCAGCATCTCACGGAGGCACCGCCACTTGTGGTGCTAGATCGGATCGGATCGCGAGGAGGAGAAGCGAGTACGACTACATCACCCACGTTCCGACGAACGTTCCGCTATGCGAACCTTCAAGGGTATGAATATCTAATCCAATCTCTCTCGTTGTTTGCATCTCCTAGATTAGATCTTGGCTTTCCCTCTGTTCGCTCCGTAGAAAATTTTGATTTACTATGCCGCGAAACCCTTCACTTTTGCCGTAATATTAAATATTGCACCCGGTGTTATTCTAGTGTTTTGCTTCCTCGCGGATAAGGCCGTTGAGTTGATGTGAGCTCCGCCTCGATCTTCGGTTGAACCTTCGGCAATGTTTTCAGGCGAGCATCTCCCCCTTTCTACCTATCTTACTTTATAGTATTTATTCCCTCCTGTTGATCTATTGCTATCTGTGTTGCGATGCTCTAGTTTCGCACGTGATATCCTCGCAGCCTTATATTGCCTTGGACACATCCTATTACCGTTGTTTGGTAGATAGTTGGACTTGCGCCGTAGTCGCTTGCTCAAGTGCTTTGTGCGTGTTGTCAAGTGCCACGCTTGTTGGAGAATTGCCGCTTTTTGATGCTGGAGATGATCATGGTTTTACTTATCGCTCACTTTAATTGTTTAATAACTAAAATTGAAGTAAGCAGAGGCACAGGTGGGCAATAGATGTTATTTGGTTGTTAACCGTCCACTTGTGTCCGTAGGACCCGAGTACTTGATACTGCTCCTTGATTTTTCGCGCTATCCACATCCGGAGGATTATGGGACCCCGAGCGAGCTTGATTCATCTTATTTCTTGGGGCCACAAACTAGTTTGAGGTTTTATTTACTATCCTTTACTTATGCCATGCTACTGCTTTATTACGATTGTGCGAGGAGCACACTGCATCGCTTAGGATCGGGACACGTTTTCGCGGTGTCGACAAGCCGCTTTGGGTTCCCGATGCTCACGACCGTCCATCCAAACCTCGGGTCCGTCTCGAGTCACCTAACTTCGCTATGGTGTACTACAAGGGTGGCCCCTGAAATATTTCTGAATCCTGTGATTGCTTTGTCGTGAAGGCCTCGTTGGGTTTTGATTTGGTTTTTCCGAGGTTGATCGAGTGTGTTGCTATTGGTGCACCGCCGGTAAAACTTTCTCGAAAGCCGTGTGTCCGCGGTTATGGACGACTTGGAGCATGAGATCTCGATCATAGACAACTATAACTAAAGTAGTGCTATAAATTTGACTTTATAATGACTAGTAATCAGCTTCACTATAATGGAATGGCTACATAAAACTGCCCACAATTGCTTGTTTGGTTTGTCGCTTGCGACCATTGTATCTGACTAGTAAGTATTGCAACTACAACGGAATGGATAAATAAAAGTACCAACAACTTCTGGGTTTTTTTTGGGTTATCTCATGCTAATTGTATTTGACTAGTAAGTGCCGCAACTACAACGGAATGGTTAACTAAAAGTGCCCACTGCTTATTTTATCAGGATGATTATCTATACCTGACTAGTAATTGTTGCAACGATAACTGAATAAATAAAACCGCGAACGGTGTGAGTTCCTCGGTTGACTTCCTCGATTGGTCTCGAGGGGGAAACACCAGGAAGGGTTTGTTTGATGGTAGCATCAGGTTGGTCCCGAATAGGTCTTTCCTACCCTCTCTGATAGCCGCCAGTTGTATCGAGTCTCTATAGGTTGTTCAGTGCATGCTGCCGCTGCCGCTTCAGTCCACCATACCTATGTAGGCGAGGACCGCCGAATTCTATCCTCGCCGTCTACTGGCCTCAGTACTGACCGCTCTATCTTTTTTCCTTTGCCCTTTGTCGGCACCCCTTTTTGTTTAAGCAGGTTTTGAGATCGACGTCGTTAGCAGGGTTACCCTTCCGGCTTGGCCTGGGCAGGGTTATGGACGCCATCGGTTATTCTTCAGGGCTCTTAGCCCCATTTGCATCTTGTCCGTAGTCGGGCGCTGTATCATTTTCAAGGTGATTTGGATCTTTGTATATTATATCTGTATTCTTGACTCATTGAGTCGCTGTTATATATATCTGTTTTGTGGGTCCCATCGAGGACTGTTGTGTAATGTTATTACTTCGTTTTCCACCCGCACGCAAGTGCCTGGTGGGCACCTTTGAATCGTTTCTATGCGGTTTTGGCGGGTTTCGCTAAAACTTGCATAGGTCCGATTCTGAGGGTGTTACACTTTAGAACCTAGCAAGGGTTAAGAAGATATGTTGAGTACAAGCGTACTCAGCAAGTTCACTAGAAAAGGAGTGTTTGATGCACTATATCTACAGCCATAGACCATAGGTCGTAGGCAATGCAAGTTTTCGTAAACATTTCTTCAAATGTTGCTTTTATTATGAAAAACTATGTTCGTCAGCCTTCACGGGTTTACCAGAAATTTCATGGAGTTCCTTTCCCGCAGCATTCACAGCTCCTTCCCGAAACAGGGAGTAACAAGTTACAGTTCTTACACTCTGCAGAGGTGCATTACTTTACCCATGAGAGGCCTTAGCCTTGTTGCACAACCAAGTCATGACCTTGTCCATACTTCCTTGGTATGGGGCCCACTCTAAGATCCAAGCCAATCACTGCCCTCTCTGCGACATCATACGTCTGCACGATCCTTCGGGGCCGGCTCACCTCCGTTAGTCCCCTTTCGGGAAGGCTATAACGATGATGAGTTCCCGAAGACTCTATGACCTGGTGCTGCCCTCGCAAGTTCCATATTAAATGGTCCATCAACTAAGCACCATCCATAGATAATCTAGACACCAAAAGTGTGGGGCATAAGGGTTCCCACCCATATGTTGGATCCGCACAAGGAATCACAACGTCACGTTAAGGTCGTCTTGCCTCCATACGAGAGGAAAAGGATACAGCTGACTTCTCTGTACCATTCCAAATCTCATGGATAACGCATAATATACGACGCAAGAATCACTGGCGACATTGTTTGTTAAGTCCTAAATAATATGTTCCTTTACCGCCAGAACTTTCATAGTAGGTTATTACCTCATGGTAAATAACCTATAATCATACTATTATGAAAATAGTGTTTTCTGACCTTTTTCAAATGCAGGTGATGACAACACTGTATTTGCAAAATACTTTACAAAAAATAATCAAAAGGACATGAGCAAGTGTGAACTTTCCTTTTGTGATTGCAAGATTATGCACTCACGGTCTTCGAGACAATATAAGATCCAATATCTGAAATCAGCATCATTGGTCCGGTAAGGACTAATGTTTAAAGAAGCAAGATGTTGTTATGCATAAGTAATGATATGCATTTTGTAAAACTCCCAAAGTGAATCCCCAATGTTTTGAGTGAAGAGAATTTAGGTGATTCTTTTAAGAGTTGGTTTATCTTCAAATTTTACTCTATAAGTAATGACATTTATAAGGAACTTAAGTGATAATAATTCTAAATATACAGGTAAAGTATAAAGTAATGTGATTATGTTTAATTGTCATTTGGTGACTAAGATAAGAGTCCTTGGTTTTAGTTGTTAAGAGTTGAAGAATTTATTATGAGATTATTCTTTGAAGTGGCAAAGGGAATAACATTTGAAGAAAAGATTTCCTTCCTAAGGTTTAAATACCTGATAGCTTTTAGAATATGATTGATAGAATGTGATTGATGTTGTTTATGCTTGCCTGAATAGTCTGGACTTGAGATGCTTTATGTCTTAATTGAAATAGACCAATGTTAACTATAAAAACATAAGTGGTGTATTAGACCTGTTGTTTATAAGCTTTGAGGCTAAAGTTAACTTTAAAAGGGTAAGTAAACTTAAGATGTAATATGTTTTCATTATTCCCAAGTTTTAGATTTATGATAGGTATAAATAAGGTGTGGAATTATTCACTTTATATTTTAGTGAATGCTTATAAAGTTATTTTGAAGGTTGTGGTTTTAAATCTTTATTTAAGGTTTCAAAATATATTATAAAGTTAATAATTTACACTTAAGTTTTATTATAAACCTTAGTTCTGGTTTAGAACTTTAGTAATTTGATTTTTAGGGTATTAATATTTTTGAAGAAATATAATTATTTCTTACTTAATAAATGTTCTTAAAGAATTTTCAAAAATATAATGGATAAGGATTTATTATTTTAAAATATTAAAAACTTTTCTAATAATATATTTAATATTTTTCTAGTGTAATATAATTATTCAAGATCTTAAAAATGATTTTTATTTGTTTTGAAGTATTATTTTTATGTTTATAAAATTCCATAAAAAATAAATGTGTTTAAATATTTACTTCAATTTTTATTTATAAAAAATTGAGTTGGTATTTTTATAAAATAGTGGATTTATTTTTATACATAAAAATGTTTTTTATTTATTTTTAGGAATTTTTCCCTATTTATTATAATTTCTTGAGAATTCCAGTGACCTTAACATTTAATGGTATTTTATTTAACTTGAACGATTAGTTTTATATTTTTCTTAGGTAGATATTATTTTTGTGAACATTTTGATATATTTTATGTATTTTTAAGATTTTTATTTTATTTTCTAGATATGAAACAATTTTTAGGGTAAATTATTTATTTATTCTTTTCCTTTTTATGTTAAATTTTATTTTCTTATTTTGGGCTGGGCTAAACCTGGGAGCCAGCCCAGTATAACAGCCGGGTCGGCCCATTAGACATGGGTTAACCCAGACCCAGACATAACCCTCTCTCTCCCACCTCACGCACTCGACGCTCACCCTCTCCCCTCTCGTTCCTCTCTGGTTGTCGCCGCCGTCGTTACCCATCGATATCGACGATGTGGGCGATTCTAGTTACTGCCACCGGTCGTCGTCCTAGCCGAACTGGTCTTGTATCTCGATTTGTTTATCATGCCTTAACTAGCTCGCCCCCTTCCATTTCTTTGGTGCTAGGGTTCCCGACGATGTGCCTCTTTCGCTCATTGGTTCACTCCGGTGTCTACTGGTTCGGTGTGGTTGTCGTCCTAGGGTAGGCGCAGGATGTTATGCCCCTCGTGGGGTGCTCCCTGTGCCTCCCTGGTGACGTGATGCGTCCGCGAGGAACGTGTGGTGGCAAGTACTGCCGCTGCCACGGCGGCGCCGCCCTTGTGAGGTCACTGTCGACTCCCTGGTACACCCTCCTCTACCTCTCTTTCTTCTTCCCCCTTTTTCCAAACATTCTTACTAGTGACACATTATCTGTACCATAAGTATGATGCTATACTTTGTTGTTGTCACTCAAAACTTTCTAAGATTTGTCCAATCATGATTGGTTATATTTAGATTCAATTCACTGGTTATACTTATTGCTCTAATGGGCTATATTGAAACTTGGTTTGTGGCTTAACTAGGCTTTGCCTAATTGTAGTGTTATTTGATTATGTATGTTGTAAGTGAGGTGGATATAGATTCAATTTTCTGAATTTTTGGGATAATGGATTCCTGTGGTGCTACTCATGTATTGGCAATTGAAGATTGCAAAAAGGTTATTTATACTGGAGCTATTTGCTAAAGTAACTTAGGTTATCATGATTAATATTGTCATTAAATGGTACTGTCCATTTGACAGTTCATTGATCTTACTGGATGATCCTTAAATTGATGGTTAGGCCAATTCCTATATGAGATATAGTTGATGCCCTGAATCTGATTCATTGATGATCTTGGTTTCCCCTTGAATATAGTTGCATCATTTCTTTAAATGATTCCTAGCAAAAGATAGCTAGGAAGATGATTTATATTATTATTTGGATTGCTTGCAGATGGTTGTGAATGAGTTGGTGTGGATCGGGATCATGTATAGGCATGATCTTGGGTTAGACAAGAATTGGAATATGCAGGGTAGATCTTCTTTGGCTACTTAATGTCTTGCTAATCTGGACAAATGATTCCTAGAAAGGATAATTTTGGGAAAATGATTTGAAACTATTTGAGATGCATAGATGGGTTTTATAAAATGTAAGAATGTTTGTATCTGATGGTAATTGAGTATCCAATCTGCTGGAGACTTGCTTTGAAATGATTCCTAGCTAGAGTAGCTAGGAAGATGATTTGAAGAAAATTGATAATTTTGATGATTCTGGTAATCAAATGATGTTATTTGCCTATGCAAGCTTTTGTTGGTGCTTGGATGAATTGCTTAGCATGAGATGGGACTGTTTTATGATGAATTCAGCCAGGGATGCTTTGATTTCTTATGGCAAATGATTTGGACAACTTGATTAGCTATATAGCCTCTAATGGGTAATTTGTTGCTGTGGTGCCTCATAAGAGTGTGCACATAAGTGAATTATCACTTTATGTCTGGCTGTGTAGTTCTCTCATTTTGTTCTAGTGATATTCCTCTATCTGGACTATTTGCAATATAAAATAAATATGATGCCAAGACCCCTCTTGCAAATGATGAAAAGGCTGAGGCCAATTTCTAGAATAAGAATGGATATTATGCTGGCATGTGCATAACCCTAAGGTGTAACTTGTATACCATTTGTATACAGTTCTGAGGGTTTTCCCTTCCACCAAACTATTGTGCAAGCCCATCTACTACCTAGAACATGTATGATGTGGATCTGATGTCTACCTATTCGCAGAGTAGACAAGTATGTCTGTGTGGTGATGTAGGTTTGTGGTTGATCTTGTGCTGAACTTGCTTGCTCCTCTGATTCTAGTTGCTCTTGTAAGCACCTGGCCTTCTCCTCCTATTTGTGGTGTTGTCCTATTCCTCCTAGCTGTTGGCTTGGCCTGGATTTCCTCCTTGTCCTAGCTCCTAGATGGCTCCAGGGAGCAACCAGAGCTAAGGGTGTGATGGAATCTGGCTAGTGGTTTGGTTGGTGGTGTAAGGATATGCTAATATGAATCTGATGAGAACTAATGGTAAGATGGTGATGGTTTCTTGCTGTTCTGAGTGTTGTAGCAAGTGTTCAGCAAAGTGTCCTTTTTTTTTGCTTCGGCTGATACTTATCTCCTGTCCTGGTTTCCTCCTGTGTTGACAGCACCACATGCTTGCATGTATGTGTGAGCTGCTTGCACTGTTTTAGATGAGTGCAAGGAAAAATATCTTGATTGTTACTCTTTTTCTTCTACTTCTATGGTGAAACTTGCCCCATAATTTTAATGCCAATGATGTAGGACTGAGGCAATAAACTGATAAAGATCAGATACTACCTTGGTGGAAATTGTTCCCTTCTTCTATTAGTTCAGTGATGATAATAACAGTGCACTACACTGTTTGTCTGAGAACAATAGATTACCCAAGTCTCCATTCTGTTTCTTCCTTGTCTTTTTTTTGTTTTGTTTTGCAGGGTGAAGAATAAGGAGAGTTGAAGAACAGAAGACATAGGACCAATTAGGAAAATAGTTTAGGTTTTCTCTTTTTTTTATTCTTTTACAACTTTATTTGATTCTTAAATATTGTAAATAATATTGTATTCTTTTATTAATGTAATAAAGTTCATTTATATCTTTGTTAGTTGAGACTTGTAAGGGTTTGTATCTTATTTAATAAAGTTTACTTATTTCCTTTTTCTTTTACAATTCTTTTGTAAAGACAATGTCATATTTATTTTGTTGTAATAAAGAGCTCTTTTATTTATTTCAGTAATGTAATTCCTTTTTCAGCTTATTTGATTCCTGATACTTTACTTTTATTCATTTATTGTAAAAGATCAATGTAATACTATATGTATATATATATTAATAAAGAAATCTTTTTATATCATTTTCTTTTGTAATTATTTCAATTCAAGTTATTAAGTGTTTCTAATTTCCATTTTTGAATTTCATATTTGAAATTCAAATACATGTTTGAGCAAATTTCCCCCTAAACAAGGAATTCTATAAAGGTCATGTCGAAATCTATCGCACCTGCTCCGAAGTTTCCATCAGTACAAAAGAGATCTCGATCCCTCTATAGCTCTTTTAGTTTTGCGCGAAAATTTCCCGGATTTTCTTATGCATGAATGCAATGCACAAACCTGTGTCCTCTATAATTCTAGGTGCTAATCCTGGGATGTTACAATGTGACTGGCTGACAAGGGATCATATATCACAGGAACGAGTAAAGAGTACTTATCGGTAACGAGGTTGAACTAGGTATGCAGAGATACCGATGATCAAACCTTGGATAAGTAAAGTATCGCGAGACAAAGGGAAATTGGTATCGTATGTAAATGGTTCATTCGATCGCAAAAGTAATCGTAAAAATATATGAGAGCCATATGAATTTCCAGATTCCTCTATTGTTTATTGATCGGAGAAGAGTCACGGTCATGTCTGCATAATTCATGAACCGTAAGTAGGGAGACGGAATGTATGTGTTTAGTAGATACGGAATGTAAGTAGAGAGACCGAATGTTGTTCGGAGTCTCAGATGGGATCCGGGATATCACGAGGAGATCCGGAATGGTCCATAGAATAAGATTTATATAAGGAAAGTCCAATTCCGGAGTTCGGGAATGATTCCAGTGTTTTCACCGGAATGATCTAGAAGGGTCTAGAAGGTTCACCGGACCGGAAGGGGAAGGGTGCATGAATGTGTCATGACTAAGTGGAATGATTGCGTCATGTCCTAGGTCACTTGGTTGGGCATTTGAAAGAAAGAAATTAAACTCCAAATTGAAAGTCAAAAGGAAAGTTTGAAAAGTCAAAATGGGACAATGTATCCTGGTGGAGGAAGGAAATAATCCTTCTCTCCCTCCACCACAAGCCAAGTAGGAGAAGGAGTTGGGGAAGAATTCAAACTCTCATGTGCCAAGCTGCCCTCCCTCTCATAAATATAGGGGAGGGGTGCCCTCCAAGACACACAACACCACCACCTTCCAAGCCGTCGTCGCCGCCTGCTGACGCCGCCGACTCCACCTCCTCCTCTTAAACCCTAGATCACCGGGGAAACCCTAATACTCCACCATAACCCGCTCCGGCTTAGGAGAAGCCCTGCAGGATCTCCCCTCTACTTCTGACACCACGCCGTCGTGCTGCCGGAATCACGAGGAGAGAACTACAAGCTCCGCTGCTTGCTGAAACAAGGGAGAGGAAGGTCTTCATCGAGTACCGAACATGTGACTGACTGCGGAAGCGCTGCCAGAATGCAGCGCGAATAGGATCGTCTACGCGATATTGAGATCGGCAAGTGTATGACTATATCACCCACGAGAATCTGCTCTCGTTAACCGCTTTGGAATCTTCGAGGTGAGTACTCTAATCGACTCGTTGCTACAATCTAGTAGATAGATCTTAGCTTGTGTGTGTTCATGTTGTAGAATTTTTTTGTTTTTCATGCTACGAACCCCTACAGATCAACACTCCCTCCTCTTCCCCGATGGTGGCGACGAACGACATCGCGGTCAGCGCTATGCGCACCCCTCGTCCTTCATGATGACTTGCATCCTTCACTGGCAACCATCGCAACAAACTCAAGCTGTACCCCGCTGCCAGTCCTCGGGCCTCAACTTCGAGCGGCGGCGGCCCTCCCCTGATCTCGATTTCCACTTGCCATCTCTCATGGCGGCAGAACGGACACAACCGGCATCCATATAGGACCTGTCGTATAAGGCAACCAAAACCCTTCCGCCCTCCTTTCACGGCTCGACGACTGCTGTTCCTTCCCCTCCAGGTACAGTTCATCCATCTCTTTTACACGATATTCTTACAGTGGTCGTATACTCTGTACTTTGGACTGCCTCTATAAAGAAAAAGAGCAATAGAACTTTGCCACCTGAAGTGCTTCATGTCATCAGTGAAATTATGTTATTGTATTTTCTATCGAATCTTTTAACCGATTTCAAAGAGCATGCTGTGTTGCTAATTTTTTCATGAAAATCTTACTTATCTTAAGTCTTAACCCATTGTCTTGATATTTAATTCAGTACGCTATATTAAAGCGTGTGTTGTCCTTGATGTTTCAGGAGTTTAATTTGCAAAGCTTCTAAAACAGGTACCCTCATTTTGTCAACACATAATTTTACTCCACTTTCCACTGAGCTTCAATGTCTATGTTTGGACCGGTGTTTTGCTTGCATTATATGACCTTTCAAGGTTTCACCTATCATCCAGCTCAAGTCTCTACATCGAAGATAGTGCCGCTGGTTCGTCTGCACTAGCAGAATTTGATGCAAAGGTTCACACGTTATTAACATGTTAGAGCACCTACAGCTACAACGATACCTAACGACGACATGGGTGTGACACCACACCGTGCCCGGCCCACCAGGTTGGCCTAGCCCAACCGACGCTACCTCGGGACGGACTAGACAAGCTGAAGAGAGAGGTGGAGGCGTCCCCTACTTAGGAGCGGAAACCTACTACGACAAGGGCATCCGGGGGATCAGGCTATTGGCGGCGGCGGCGGCGATAGAATTCCTCCCTATAATAACATAGCTACTATTTCTATCTCAGTTGATCCCTATTGTAATCCCAGTACTGCCGTGAGGAGAACTAGAGTGATTCGTACCTTAACACCTGGTATCAGAGCCTGCTCTTTGGCTCTGATTTGGACACCGCCTGCTCTTTGGCTCTGCTACAAGAAGAAGTAACAGAGGGGGAACCAATTTCACCTCCAAGACAAGTGGAACATCGTTACATCAAGTTCCCTGTCAAGAGTACTCATCAGTATACTCGCACTGCTACTCCAGTACAGAGAGCTTCAGACAACTGTGCAATGGATGCTGCCAGGATTAGTGGCGATGACAAGTTGTCTGCCTTGCGTGCTTTCAGAAGGGCCAAGGGACTATGCTTTAAATGTGGAGAGCGTTGGGGTCAAGAACACGTGTGTCCCCCAACTGTTCAAATGCATATTGTGGAAGAATTGTTAGAACTCTTTTCTCAGGAAGAGATCACGGGTGCCAAGCAACCTGAACAGCAGACTGAAGAACCTGAAATTGTTTGCTCTATCTCTGTGCACGCTTTGACAGGTTCGCCAACTGACAGTTCTTCAGTTATACAGCTGCATGCTTTTATTAGAGGCCATGAGACTTTGATATTGGTGGATTCTGGTAGTTCCACATCCTTCATCAACAAAGTACTCGCCGAGCAGTTATCTGGCATCCAGCAATTACCAAGACCATGCCGTGTGAAAGTAGTTGATGGTTCACATCACAGATGTTCAACCTATATACCTGCATGTTCATGGTCTTCACAAGGACACACATTCAATACAGATTTAAAGATACTTCCTCTAGGGACCTTCGACGCCATACTTGGTACGGATTGGCTTGAAGAGCACAACCCACATATTGACTGGATCAAGAAAACTTTGACCATCAAGAATGCTAGCAAAACAATTCACCTGCAAGGCCATTGCTCTAGTCAAATACAGTGTTCTGCCATTTCTGCAATAGAGCTCAGTTCCATCTGTCGTCAGAATTCAGTGGCACATCTTGTTCACGTACATGGTCTGGATGATACATTGCAAGTCACAGAATTTACTCCCGATGAAGTGCAAGCACTAATCTCTGAGTTCTCAGATGTATTCACGGAACCATCATCTCTACCGCCACGGCGTGAGTGTGATCACCGCATTCCTTTGATGCCCGGTGCACAGCCTGTGAACATCCGTGCATATCGTCACAAGCCAGAGCTCAAATCAAAGACTGAGCGCCAAGTTGCTGAGTTGCTCGAATCGGGAATCATCCAGAGGAGCACTAGCCATTTCTCTTCCCCGGCAATCCTTGTCAAGAAGAAAGATGGGACATGGCGGTTGTGTGTGGACTATCGCACACCGAATTCCATGACCGTAATAAGTAAATACCCAGTTCCAATCATTGATGAGCTGTTGGATGAATTAACAGGAGCACGCTGGTTCTCGAAATTGGATCTACGTGCAGGTTATCATCAAATTCGCCTAGCGCCAGGGGAGGAGTACAAAACAGCGTTTCAGACACATTCAAGACACTGGGAATACAGAGTGATGCCATTCGGCCTTGCAGGAGCACCGATTACTTTTCTGGGTGCAATGAACACAACCCTGCGCCCATTGCTTCGCAAGTGTGTGGTCGTCTTTTTCGACGATATTCTCGTATATAGCAGAACACTGGAGGATCATCTGCAGCACCTCCAGGAGGTTCTCAAACTCCTTCGTCGTGACAACTGGAAGGTTAAACAATCCAAATGCTCTTTTGGCCAACAGTGCATCTCTTACCTGGGCCATGTTATCAATCAACACGGCGTTTCTTCTGACCCCACAAAGATTGCTAAAGTGGCCAACTGGCCCACACCAGCTAATAGCAAGGATGTTAGGAGCTTCTTGGGTCTGGCCGGGTATTACCGAAAGTTTGTCCATCACTTTGGAATTCTTGCACGGCCACTGTTCAACCTACTGAAGAAAAACACACCTTTTGTTTGGACAGAATCAACAGAAACAGCTTTTCAACTACTGAAACAGAAATTGGTCGAAGCACCTGTCCTCAAGCTACCAGATTTCACTAAGACCTTCGTTATTGATATCGACGCATGTGACACGGGTGTAGGAGCAGTATTGCAACAAGAAGGGCACCCAATAGCCTATATGAGCAAACCTTTAGGCCTAAAGAACCGTGGCCTCTCAACCTGTGAAAAAGAGTGTCTCGCTATTCTTATGGCCATAGAACAGTGGCGAGCTTACTTACAGCATAGGGAATTCATGATTCGAACAGATCAAAAGAGCTTGGTTCATTTGGAAGACCAACGGCTCACAACAACTTGGCAACAAAAAGCCTTTACAAAGCTGCTCGGCCTGCAATACAAAATATGCTACAGAAAAGGACCAGAAAATGGGGCTGCAGACACACTATCTCGTCGACAACATGACAACATACATTCTTTGCAAGTCATCACTACATGCCACCCAGCATGGCTGGAAGAAGTACAAGCCAGTTACAAGGACAACCCCATGGCAAGTAAGTGGATTAAAAAATTACAGAAATCTCCTGACAGCAAGGGTCGCTTCTCTTATCAGAACAACCTGTTGTACTTTCGTGGCAGAATCTGGCTAGGAGGATCCACTCTTCTCCAACAGAAGATCATGATGGCATTCCACGCAAGTAAACTAGCAGGACACTCAGGGTTTCCAGTTACATACAAGCGACTGCGCCGTTTGTTTGCTTGGCCAAAATGAAACAACAAGTTAAATCTTTTGTCCAGACTTGCTTGATTTGCCAACAAGCTAAGCTAGAAAGGGTCAAATACCCGGGACTCCTAGAACCTTTGCCAACACGAGATGAAGTTTGGAAAATGGTGACAATGGACTTCATCGAAGGATTGCCGATTTTAGGTACTGCCAACAACAGCATAATGGTCGTGGTAGACAAGTTTACACATTATGCCCACTTCATACCACTACATCATCCGTTCACTGCCGCCAAGGTAGCAGCAGCTTATTTAGACAATGTGTTCAAGCTTCATAGCCTACCCAAGATCATGATTTCAGACAGGGATCCAATCTTCACGAGCAAGTTCTGGAAGGAGCTATTCAATCTAATGGGCGGTGAACTACGGATGAGCTCAGCGTACCATCCGCAAACTGACGGCCAATCGGAGAGGGTCAACCAATGTTTGGAAATTTACCTCCGATGCTTCACACATGCTTGCCCTCGCAAGTGGAGTCAGTACCTCTCGCTTGCAGAATATTGGTACAATACCAGTTTTCATTCTGCCATCAAAATGTCTCCGTTTGTGGCGCTATATGGCAGGGAACCTCGGCATTGGGGCATAGACACCAATTCTATCTGCGAGTTCCCCCAGTTAGCTGAATGGGTGGAAGAGCGCAAGCTGATACAGGAAGTTCTGCAGCAGAACCTACACCGTGCCAAACAGCAGATGAAAAAACAGGCTGATAAGAAACGATTAGAGCGCACATTTGAACCAGGCGATGAAGTTTTTGTCAAGCTGCAGCCATATGTTCAGTCCTCAGTCGCTCGACGTGCTAATCACAAGCTTGCATTCCGTTATTTCGGACCATATAATGTCATTCGCAGCATAAACCCAGTGGCATATGAAGTGGAGCTTCCTCCTGAATCCAAGATCCACCCCATCTTTCATGTGTCTCAAATGCGCAAGGCTCTACGTCCAGGTACTCAAACATTTCCTATTCCTCCTTCACAAGCTGACGTCTCTACCTTTCCCATGAGAATCATTGCACAGCGTTGGCGCCGTACCTCCACCGGACGTCGTGAACAAGTGCAAATCCAATGGTCAGACCCAGCGGCTCTGGACATCACATGGGAAGACAAGGAAGAGCTCTATCAACGATTCCCGGCGGCCCCGGCTTGGGGACAAGCCGGCACTCAAGGGGGAGGGGATGTTAGAGCACCTACATCTACAACGATACCTGACGACGACATGGGTGTGACACCACACCGTGCCCGGCCCACCAGGTTGGCCCAGCCCAGCCGACGCTACCTCGGGCCGGACTGGACAAGCTGAAGAGAGAGAGGTGGAGGCGTCCCCTACTTAGGAGCGGAAACCTACTACGACAAGGGCATCCGAGGGATCAGGCTATTGGCGGCGGCGGCGGCGGTAGAATTCCTCCCTGTAATAACATAGCTACTATTTCTATCTCAGTTGATCCCTATTGTAATTCCAGTACTGCCGTGAGGAGAACTAGAGTGATTCGTACCTTAACATAGCAATGTTTTAAATAGCACTCTATAGCCACTAATAGCACCCTATAACGTTCTGAGAAATGTCTTGCTGAATGAACCCCGTGTACAACCGTCCGCTATCGCGTGATATAGCGCTGGCTATAGAGGATTTTAAGGGCTGCGATATTTTGTCACAGCAGACTATTTAAAACATTGGTGCTATTTCATAGGACACATGCCCTTTGACAATATATGTTTTCATCTCCTTAAGGTAATTTATCTTTTTTGTTCTTCCTCTAATGATTTAATTTGTGCATGCACTCAAGTTACTAGCAAAAGCCCATAGAAGTACCTGTTGTCAAGACTGGTAATCTATCGTCTTTTTTGGTTAATTAAACTAATTAGTTTTTTTTTTGCGGGTGAAATAAACTTTATTAAGCAGGTGGGGTTACATCACGATCATGGACTAGCTCCTAAAGAATAGCTTCAGGTCCAGACCTAACCAAGTAGTTGTGCGGCGTTCTACTCTCGCAAAGTTTGCAAGAATATAGCTAACGCTAACATGCGATCAATTCACTTTTACAAAGGTGCATTCGCTACCACGATCCATCAATGCATGCAGTTCTAAAATCCAGAAAAGGAAGGGCAACCTGTTCTGCACTTTGGACTTCATCGACTCTACCAGCTGAGCACAGTCTGTCTCCACAAAGACAGGAAGTTGAGAGCGATGGATAGCTAGATCTAAGCCTTCAACGCATGCATGGAATTCCGCTTCCAAGGGAGAATCACAATCCTCCTGATATCTGCAAGCTGAGAATATGGGTAGGCCTTGTACGTCTCGGAGCACCATACCGAGACCCGCCGAACGATTTGAAGCCACATAGGAACCATCAATGGTAAGCTTGACCCAGCCCAGTGGGGTCCCTTCTTCACCGAAACGCTAGTACTTGTTGGCTTCAGACATCGTTCAGTTAACCCATATGACAATTTAAACGACACATTCATTCGATGCACATCCCAGGCCAATACTCCTGGTAGCAGACAAGCACATACAATACAATGACTGGATCAACGTCATAAAACTAACAAAAATGTTTGCAGATTAATACTACAGGATGCTACTTCTTGTTTGTAGTTTCCATTCGAAGAATACAACAGTACAAGAATAGTAGTTGCAAAAACAAGTAACAAGACTAACAATCTACTCCCTTCGTTTTATAATATAAGATGTGTTAGCTTTGAAAGGAGTGTATCTTGACCTCTTTTAGTGTATAGATTCAGAGTGAACCTACACACTAAAAGAGGTCTAGACACTCTTTTCGCAAACCTAAAACATCTTATATTATGAAACGGAGGGAGTAATTCAGACAGCACCGCGGCTGCCAATGCACCCATGATACAACACCGAAAAAAGGCCAGAATATTCCAGATTCCTCACACATGAGCATCACTCCCAGGCTGGAGAACATGCCTTTTCCCCTGCTCACTGCACACAGAACATGCCTTTTCCCCTGCTCACTGCACACAGAACGCATATTTTCAATTAAGAGAATAAAGGATGAAACACTCTTAATAACAGTACAAAAGAAAGTTTCATCATGTGGCAACTATATATCATCGACAATTGCTCCCTTGTGATGGCTCTAGCAGCCGCAGCTTACATCAGTACACGCATGCTAAGCAAAAAAAATCCCTGATCCCTCCCTCCCTCCATCCATATAGTACAAGGAGTTGCGGCATCGATAATCTAAATTTTGTTAGACCTTCAATAATGAAGCAGACATGGGACTTTCTGTTGTGGAGGTTCAACCTGAATTTTAATGTGGCAGATTCAATTCTCTATGTGCATGGCCAAATCAATAATTATTGATGCTTCTACAGAAGTGAAGTGTCGTGGTTATTTGTGTTTTCTGCCCAAAGAGAGAGGAAGTGCCATGGTTTATGTCCCCAGTAGGTAGGTAGTATTCCTAGAACTTGACTGCATACTATTATTATTTTTGTTATAATATGTTGTTAGCAGTCAGAATATTTATAGTGAGATTGTGTTCGAAGCCCCAAGATATGAGTTCATCCTACCAATAGTGCAGTAAATAGGTATACCATCCTACCAATAGTGCATAAATAGGTATAAAGTGCATCTGAGGAATTCCGCAAAAAAAAAAGTGCATCTGAGGAAATTCTAATCCCCAAGACTATAAATCCTAAATGGCTTACCTCCAAATCAGTACATCGACGCTCTTCCTGCTGGTGGTGTGCGCCGGAGATGAGGTGGGACATAGGGCGGTGGCGATGTGTGTCGGAGATGAGGTGGGACATATCGCGGGGTAGAACATGGAGTTTCTGGAGCCGGACTTCGCGGTGAGGGGAGCTGGCCCTGGGGATGCGTTGGACTCGTAACCACATACAGGGGTTGTGGTGAGGAGGGGCATTCAGGGGGTGGCGGAGGTATCTTCTGAATCTTCTTAATCACTTCAGGGCGATGCTTCAGTTCAGTCCAATCAAAAGAGTCATCTTTTCGTGCGCCCGACATCTCTATCAGATAATATCCCAAAAATAGTGACTTGTAGAACACACTGCCCACCCCACCGTTTGCAAAGTCGTCTCCATACGAGTTCAGGAAAGGATGAAACTGCTCACACATCATTTCAAGGCCTGCATTTCCATTACCCACCAAAACAACAGAATGCATCACCGGCACATCCGACCAACGGTTGTTTTGATGATCGAAAATGGGCAGCCAAGAATAAATTTCATCTGCCTCCAGTCCATCGAATAGGCCTCCAGCGGGAATGGTAGCAACAACTGCTCTGCCAGATTTCACATAGTCATGAAGCTCATCTTTTGAAATGGTATAGTAATAATCATAGTCGTCAATTACGAACTCTGCAGTATACTGATCCTTGCTTAAAGCAGATTGCTCCAAATACTTCTGTGCCTTTTCTTTAGAATACCCAGGCAAATGCATAAACACATTTTTGGCTGGTTTTTTTCCACCAGAAGGCTCTTCCTCACAGCCAGACTCACCCACCATTGTCTTTTCCTTTCCATAATCAACCTCACCTTTGATACCCATGTGCTTGAAGCACCAGGGTGCCGCATCATTCCAACAATACAAGCCTTGCTCCCGCTCAATAAGTTGCACTTCAATCATTTTCCTAGTTTCTGCATCATAGTCTCCTGGCTTGAATCCTTCCAGCTCAAAGAACCTGGTTAAGAGGTGCTCCCAGTGCAATCTGATGTTGCATTTTCCTCTTTTATTCCTTACATAGGATGCATTCACTTCCATTTGAGCTGCTGAAGTAATAGAACAGAAATGGCAAACACTTCTTTCGCCCTGGTCGAACACTCCTGGAAAAATGTCATAGGTATGGTACTTTTCCTCGACCCATGACCATTCAGTGGCGAGCACAGACTTCTTCGTCTTTGATTCTTTGATACAACTCGCTCTCCTGGTACAAAACAAGGTTTCGAACATATTACTGGTTGAACTGAACAGTTGCATTCACGGGTTCAACGAGCTGTTTGAACTGAATAATCACACAGCAAAGTAAAAAAAAATATAGAGAATTTTGTTACTTACAGTGCTTTGATGATTTTACTGACAAGTTGGATGGGCAACTGGTCGGGAGAGGAGGAAGAGGCGACGGACATAGGTCGGGAGGGGGGCGACGCCATTTTGGACGGCGACGGGGCGCGAGAAGAAGGGTGGCGTGAGAGTTCACTGCAGCTGCAGACGTCGGTGGTGTACTGGTGGCCAGTGGAGGCGAGCTCCCTTCTCCGGACGTTGGGCGGCGGAGGGCCGGCGGGCGGCGCCCTCCGCGAGCCCTAGACGAGCGATGCCGCGCGCGTCCGCCAGGACCCTAGTCCGCGAGGAACAAGTGGTAGGGAAGGGGAGCCATCGGAGGAGGATATGAGTGAGGTGGCGGCCGGCAGCGGTGGTGGCGGCCGGTGGGGTGGTGGTGGCGGCCGGCGGTGGTGGTGGCAGCCGTAGGTGGCGGCGCGGCGCAATGGGAGAAAGAGAGAGGTGAGGCAGGGGGTGGGGAATCGCGCGTGGGGCTGTGTAGCTGCGGAAATGCTAAATGCCGCCCGCTGCAACGTGGGCGGCTCCCGCCGCACAAGGTCTTCCTTGTTGGGCCGGTCCATTTCGCAGCGGTTATGTTTTTTTCATTCTTTTTTCCTTTTTATTTTTCTGTTTTTTTGGGTTTTTTTTTTCTGTTTGATGAAAAAGTTCACGTTTTTAAAATTTGGTTTATGGTTTTTGAATTTGGTTTATGAGTTTTGTAAAATTGTTCATGATTTTTTTTAAATGTTCCTGATTTTCGAAAGTTGGTCCATGATGTTTCAAAAATATGTTCAAGATTTTCAAAAAAATTATTCCTAAATTTCTGATTTTTCAAAAAAATGTGTGCTAAACAAAAGGTCACAGATAATTTGAGACTTCGAAACACGCTTGTGCTAGCCAACAAACGATCGAATTGATCGTGCATGTATTAAAGCGGTCGAGTAAACAACGATCGAACCCTAACACAAGTTGCCCCATGTCGACTCCTCCTATTGTCTAGTATCATGCAAGAAATATCATCTCCCACTAGGGCAATTTTCGTTTCTCTAATCCGACTCAGCTATCGTCTTATGTGGCCTTAGTAGCTAAATATTAACATGCACATATAGGGGTTCGTAGCATGGAAAACAAAAAATTTATATCGCATGTAAACAAACAAGCCAAAATCTATCTACTAGATTGTAGCAACGAGTCGATAGAGAAACTCACCCTCGAAGATTCCAAAGCGTTTAACGAGAGCAGATTCTCGTGGGTGATGTAGTCGTACTCTTGCCGATCTCAAGATCGTGTAGACGATCCTTCCCACAAGGCTGCCTAGCTGCTCCAATGGCCACACGCTCGGTGACTGATGAAGACCTTCCGATCCCTTGTTCCAGCAGACAGCGGAGGTTATAGCTCTCTCCACGCGATTCCGGCAGCACGACGGCGTGGTACCGGAAATAGAGGGGAGATCTCGCAGGGCTTCGCCTTAAGCTGGAGCGAGTATGGTGGACTATGAGAGAGGCCTTGGCGATCTAGGGTTTAGAGGCGCCAAGGGAGGAGGCTAGGCCGGCGGCTAGGGCTTGGGGAGATCTCCAACTCGGCGGCTAGGGCAAACCCTTGGGGGCGGCGACGACTTGGTGGAGGCCGGCGGCTAGGGCTAGGGTTTTGGTGGAGAGAGGTGTAGGCTAGAGGGGCACCCTTGCCCCTCCTTTTATAGGTGGGAGGGCGCGGCCAAGGGGGAGGGAGTCCTCCCCCAAGTCGGCCTCCTTGGCCGGCAATGGAGGGAGGAGGACTTCCTCCCAAAGTAGGTTTCCTACTCTCCCTCCACCAAGCAAACTTGCCGGTTGACTTTTCAAATTGGTGTTTGACTTTTCAAACTAGGATTTGATTTATTCCTTTATTTTGCTCAGCCATGATACCTAGTACATGATGCAACCATTCCACATTGTCATGACACATTCATGTACCCTTCCCCTCCGGAGTGCCGGACCTTCCGGACCCTTCTAGAACATTCCCGATGAAAACACCGGAATCATTCCCCAACTCCAAAACAGGACTTTCCTTATATGAATATTATTCTCCGGACCATTCCGGATCTCCTCGTGATATCCCGAATCCCATTCGAGACTCTGAACAACATTCAGTCTCTTACTCATCATTCCATAACTACTCAACAACATTGAATCCTTAAGTGTGTCTCCCTACGGTTCGTGAATTATGCGGACATGATCGAGACACTTCTCCGAACAATAACCAATAGAGGAATCTGGAAATTCATATGGCTCCCACATATTTCTACGATTACTTTGCGGTCGAATGAACCACTTACATACGATACCAATTTCCCTTTGTCTCACGATAGTTTACTTATCTGAGGTTTTGATTGTCGGTATCTCTGCATACCTAGTTCAACCTCGTTACTGATAAGTACTCTTTTCTCGTTCCCGTGATATGTGATCCCTTGTGATCCAGTCACATGCTTGCAAGCTAATTGGATGACATTCCACCGAGAGGGCCCAGAGTATATCTATCCGTCATATGGATGGACAAATCCCACTTTTGATCCATGTGTCTCAACCCATACTTTCTGAATACTCAATGCCACCTTTATAGCCACCCAGTTACGGTGTGGTGTTTGATGTCATCAATGCATCCTTCCGGTGATGGTGATAAGCATGATCTCATGGTCGAAGGAATTAGGTTACTATGTATCAGAAAGCTTATAGCAATTGAACTATTTAAAATGACTTGATCTTTATGCTACGCTTATCTATAGGATTATGTCCATCATACCATTCTCCTAATGATATGATCTTGTTATTAACAACATTTCAAATGTTCATGATCAAGAAACCATGATCATCCATTAATCAACAAGCTAGTATTATGAAGAGGCTTTACTAGGGACTCTAATTTAGTTTACAAATCACACACGTATTAATGTTTCTGGTTAATACTATTATAGCATGAATGTAAACATTTATCATAAACACAAAGATATAATAATAACTACATTTATTATTGCCTCTAGGGCATATCTCCAACAGTCTCCCACTTGCACTAGAGTCAACTAATCTAGATTACATGGTAATATACCGAACACCCATGGAGGTTTGGTGTTGGTCATGTTTTGCCCTCGGGAGAGGTTTAGTCAACGGATCCGCCACATTCAGATCTGTGTGTACTTTGCAAATCTTTATGTCACCATCTTGGACATGTTCTCGAATAGCGTGAAAACGTAGCTTGATGTGCTTCAGCTTCTTGTGTGACCTTGGTTCTTGCGCATTGGCTATGGCGCCCATGTTATCACAGTAGATAGACATTGGGTCCAGCACACTTGGAACCACACCGAGCTCTGTAATGAACTCCTTCATCCATATCGCTCCTTGTGAAGCCTCCGAAGCAGCTATGTATTCCGATTCAGTTGAAGATCTCGCCACAACGCTTTGCTTTGCACTCCTCCAGCTAACTGCTGCACCATTCAAAGTAAATACGTATCCAGATTGAGATTTAGAATCATCCGGATCGGTGTTCCAACTAGCATCGATGTAACCATTAACAACTAGTTGTTCATCACCTCCATAAGAAAGAACCATATTCTTAGTTCTTCTTAAGTACTTAAGTATGTTTTTGACCGCTGTCCAATGATCCACTCCTGGATCACTTTGATATCTGCTAGTCAAACTAATAGCATATGCAATGTCGGGTCTAGTACATAGCATGGCATACATTAGAGATCCTATGGCTGAGGCATAGGGAGTCTTACTCATCCTTTCTCTATCTTCTGCCGTTGCTGGACTTTGAGTTTTACTCAAGATCGTATTGGGCAACATGGGCAAGAACCCTTTCTTGCTATCTTCCATTCCAAACCTCTTTAGAACTTTGTACAAATATGTACTTTGTGACAATGATATTAGGCGTATCGATCTATCTCTATAAATCTTTATGCCTAATATGTAAGCTGCTTCGCCAAGATCTTTCATTGAAAAACTATTATTCAAATATTCCTTGAAACTATTAAGAAGGTCTACATCATTCCCAATCAACAATATGTCATCTACATATAGTATTAAGAATGCTACAGAGCTCCCACTCAGTTTCTTGTAAATACAAGCTTCTCCATAAGTTTGTATAAAACCAAAACTTTTGATTACCTAATCAAAACGTTGATTCCAACTTCGGGATGCTTGATTCAATCCATATATGGACCGTTGAAGTTTACATACCTTGTTAGCATCTTTAGGATCGACAAAACCTTTGGGTTGCATCATATACAACTCTTCATCAATGTCTCCATTGAGGAACACGGTTTTGACATCCATCTGCCATATTTCATAATCGTAATATGCAGCGATTGCTAACATAATCCTCACAGACTTTAGCTTCGCTAGTGGTGAGAAAGTCTCATCGTAGTCAACTCCTTGAATTTGTCAAAACCCTTTTGCGACAAGTCGAGCTTTATAGATAGTAACATTACCATCAGCATCTGTTTTCTTCTTGAAAATCCATTTGTTCTCGACAGCCTTCCGGCCATCCGGTAAGTCCACCAAAGTCCATACTCGGTTTTCGTACATGGATCCAATATCGGATTTCATGGCATCTTTCCATTTATTGGAATTTGGGCTCATCATCGCTTCCTCATATGTCGCAGGGTCATCGGTGTTGTCCACCAACATGACACTCATAACGGGATCATACCAATCAGGAGTGGTACGAGTTCTCGTTGACCTGCGAGGCTCTGTAGCAGCTTCAACCGAAGTTTCATGATCATCATCATTAGCTTCCTCTCTTATTGGTGTAGGCGCCACAGGAACTACTTCTGGTGCTGTGCTACTCGCAAGTTCGAGAGAAGGTTCAACAACCTCGTCAAGTTCTACTTTCCTTCCAGTCACTTCTTTCGAGAGAAATTCCTTCTCTAGAAAGGATCCATTCTTGGCAACGAAGATTTTGCCTTCGGATCTATGATAGAAGGTATACCCAATAGTTTCCTTCGGGTATCCTATGAAGACGCATTTTTCCTCTTTGGGTTCAAGCTTTTCCGGCTATAACTTCTTTACATAGGCTTCGCAACCCCAAACTTTAAGGAACGACAATTTAGGTTTCTTCCCAAACCATAATTCATACGGTGCCGTTTCAACGGATTTAGATGGTGCCCTATTTAAAGTGAATGCGGCTATTTCTAATGCATAACCTCAAAATGATAGCGGTAAATATGTAAGTGACATCATAGAACGAACCATATCTAAGAGAGTTCGATTACGACGTTCGGACACACCATTACGCTGCGGTGTTCCCGGCGGTGTCAAATGTGAAAGTATTCCACAATTCTTTAAATGCTCGCCAAACTCGTAACTTAGATATTCACCTCCACGATCAGAACATAGAAATTTAATCTTCTTGTTACGTTGATTCTCTACCTCACTTTGAAATTCCTTAAACTTCTCGAAAGTTTCGGACTTATGTTTCATGAAATAGATATACCCATATCTACTCAAGTCATCCGTGAAGGTAAGAACATAACGATAACCACCGCGCGATGCTACACTCATTGGACCACACACATCGATATGTATGATTTCCAATAAGTCCGTAGCTCGCTCCATCATACCAGAAAATGGAGTCTTAGTCATTTTACCCATCAGACATGCTTCGCATCTTTCAAGTGATTCGAAATCAAGTGATTCAAGAAGTCCATCGGAATGGAGTTTCTTCATAGGCTTCACTCCAATGTGACCAAGACTACAGTGCCACATATAGGTCGAGTTATCGCTCAATTTCAAACATTTAGCTTCAATGTTATTAATATGTGTATTTCCACTATCGAGATTCAGTAAGAATAGACCATCTATCAAATGTGCATGTGCATAAAACATATTACTCATATAAATCGAACAACCATTATTCTCGGACTTAAACAAGTAACCGTCTCGCAATAAACAAGATCCTGATATAATGTTCATGCTCAACGCATGCACCAAATAACAATTATTTAAGTATAAAACTAATCCCGATGGTAGATGAAGAGGTAGCGTGCCGACCGCGATCACATCAACGTTTGATCCATTTCCAACGCGCATCGTCACCTCGTTCTTCGCTAGCTTCCGTTTATTCTACAGTACCTGTTTCGAGTTACAAATATGAGCAACCGAACCAGTATCAAATACCCAGGAACTACTACGAGTACTAGTGAGATACACATCAATAACATGTATATCGGATATACCTTTCTTCTTGATGTTGCCGTTCTTCAAATCTGCCAAGTACTTTGGGCAATTCCGCTTCCAGTGACCCTCTCCCTTGCAGTAAAAGCACTCAGTATCAGGCTTAGGTCCAGCCTTGGTCTTCTTTGCCGGTGCGGCAACTTTCTTACCACCCTTCTTGAAGTTATCCTTTTGCTTAGACTTGCCTTTATTGAATTTGGTGGTCTTATTGACCATCAACACTTGGTGCTCTTTCTTGATCTCCACTTCTGCAGATTTTAACATGGAGAAGAGTTCTGGCAACTGCTTCTTCATGCTTTGCATATTGTAGTTCATCACAAAGTTCTTGTAACTTGGTGGTAGTGATTAGAGTACACGGTAAATCCCCAAAGCATTAGGAATCACTATACCCAAGCTTTGGAGTTTGTTTGCGTGCCTAGACATCTTAAGCACATGCTCACTGACGGAGCTGCCCTCTTCCATCTTGCAGTTAAAGAACTTTTCAGAAGCCTCATAACTCTCAACTGCCGCGTGAGTCTCAAATATAAATTTGAGTTCACGGACAATATCATGTGGGTCATGGTTCTCAAACCTTTTCTGAAGTTCCGATTCCAAACCATACAAGATAGCACACTGGACTGTGGAGTACTGATTCTTCCGAGCGAGGTAAACGTTCTTTACTTCATCGATAGCGTCACAAAGGAGTCACCCAAATTGCATCCAGCACATAGGTCAAATTACCAGCATTGAGGACAATCCTCAAATTGCGGAACCAATCCGTGAAGTTGCTTCCATTGTTTTTCAACTTTTCTTTCTCTAGGAATGCATTAAATTGATGGTAGGGGCCGCCATTGATCTACAACGTATTTGCAATAGTTTAGACTAAGTTTATGACAAATTGAGTTCTAATTAATAGTTAAATTAATCTAGGTGAACTCCCACTCAAAACAATATCCCTCACATTGTTTTAGTGATCACACGAACCAAATCCACTACATCAAAACCGATCATCACGAGAGTTGATGTAGCTTCAATGACGAACAATCAACATGATCATCATATCTACTATATGACTCATGCTTTACCTTTTGGCTATCCGTGTTCTGATACCATGTTTGTACATTCTAGGCTCATCAAGATCAAACCTTAGCTTCCGCATGAGCAAATCTGGCTTGCTCACGTTGTATACACTTGCAGAATCTAACAGACCCGATCATCACGTGGTGCTTCGAAACAACAAGCTTTATCAATGGTGCTTACTAAGGATGAACACTTTAAAACTTGATATTTATGTGCATGAGGGATCATCTTATAATGCTACCGTCGATAACTAAGCAATACAAGATGCATAAAGGATTAACATCACATGCAATTCATAATATGTGATATGATATGGCTTTTCTTCTTTGTGCTTCCGATCTCCATCTTCAAGCACGAACATGATCTCCATCATCACCGGCATTGCATCAAGGTCAATGACGCCGCTCCATGGTTGTCGTCCACCAGCTTCAACTATTACAACTACTTTGAATAGACACGCGGGTCTTAACAGAAATTAAAGACAACCATATGGCTCCTGCCGGTTGCCAACTTACAATAAGGAACATTGCATACATCAAATATAATCACAATCATGGCCATATCACATCACAGCACACCCCTGCAAAACAAAGTTAGACGCCTCTAATTTTCTTTGCATATTTTACGTGGTTTGGGGCTTTCAATAAGTGTCGATCTAACTTACGAACAAGAACCACAATGTTGATGTTTAAACTATCAAGTGCCCATTGTAAATTGGATCTATAATATAATGGGAGAGACAGACACCCGCAAAGCCACTTATGCAATACAAGTTGCATGTTGAGCGTGGAGCAAGTCTCATGAACGATGTCATGTAAGGTTATCCCGGGCCGCTTCATCCCATCATACCGCAAGATGCAAAGTACACAAGAATCAATTGATAATAAAAGCACCACCGCCCACAATGACCATTGTGTTCTACTCGTGCAACAGATCTACATATAAACCTGGCTCTGATACCACTGTAGGGGTTCGTAGCATGGAAAACAAAAAATTTCTACCGCATGCAAACAAACAAGCCAAGATCTATCTACTAGATTGTAGCAACGAGTCGATAGAGGAACTCACCCTCGAAGATTCCAAAGCGTTTAACGAGAGCAGATTCTCGTGGGTGATGTAGTCGTACTCTTGCCGATCTCAAGATCGTGTAGACGATCCTTCCAAGGCCAAGTTAAGCGGCGCTTCCGCAGTCGGTCACACGCTCGGTACTCGATGAAGACCTTCCTCTCCCTTGTTCCAGCAGGCAGTGGTGGTTGTAGCTCTCTCCAAGCGATTCCGGCAGCACGACGGCGTGGTACTGGAAGTAGAGGGGAGATCTTGCAGGGCTTCGCCTTAAGCCGGAGCGAGTATGGTGGACTATGAGAGAGGCCTTGGCGATATGTTTAGAGGCACCAAGGGAGGAGGCTAGGCCGGCGGCTAGGGCTTGGGGAGAGCCCCAACTCGGCGGCTAGGGCAAACCCTAGGGGGCGGCGGCGACTTGGTGGAGGCCGGCGGCTAGGGCTACGGTTTTTATGGAGAGAGGTGTAGGCTAGAGGGGCAACCTTGCCCCTCCTTTTATAGGTGGGAGGGCGCGGCCAAGGGGGAGGGAGTCCTACCCCAAGTCGGCCTCCTTGGCCGGCGGTGGAGGGAGGAGGACTTCCTCCCCATGTAGGTATCCTACTCTCCCTCCACCAAGCAAACTTGCCGTTTGACTTTTCAAATTGGCGTTTGACTTTTCAAACTAGGATTTGATTTATCCCTTTATTTTGCTCAGCCATGATACCTAGTACATGATGCAACCATTCCACATTGTCATGACACATTCATGTACCCTTCCCTCGAGTCTTGGGACCTTCCGGACCCTTCTAGAACATTCCCGATGAAAACACCGGAATCATTCCCCAACTCCGAAACAAGACTTTCCTTATAAGAATCTTATTCTCCAGACCATTCCGGATCTCCTCGTGATATCCCGAATCCCATCCGAGACTCCGAACAACATTCAGTCTCTTACTCATCATTCCATAACTACTCAACAACATCAAATCCTTAAGTGTGTCTCCCTACGGTTCGTGAATTATGCGGACATGATCGAGACACTTCTCCGAACAATAACCAATAGAGGAATCTGGAAATTCATATGGCTCCCACATATTTATACGATTACTTTGCGATCGAATGAACCACTTACATACGATACCAATTTCCCTTTGTCTCACGATAGTTTACTTATCCGAGGTTTTGATCGTCGGTATCTCTGCATACCTAGTTCAACCTCGTTACTGATAAGTACTCTTGTCTCGTTCCCGTGATATGTGATCCCTTGTGAGCCAGTCACATGCTTGCAAGCTAATTGGATGACATTCCTCCCAGAGGGCCCAGAGTATATCTATCTGTCATATGGATGGACAAATCCCACTCTTGATCCATGTGTCTCAACCCATACTTTCTGAATACTCAATGCCGCCTTTATAGCCACCCAGTTATGGTGTGGTGTTTGATGTCATCAATGCATCCTTACGGTGATGGTGATAAGCATGATCTCATGGTCGAAGGAATTAGGTTACTATGTATCAGAAAGCTTATAGCAATTGAACTATTTAAAATGACTTGATCTTTATGCTACGCTTATCTATAGGATTATGTCCATCATACCATTCTCCTAATGATATGATCTTGTTATCAACAACATATCAAATGTTCATGATCAAGAAACCATGATCATCCATTAATCAACCAGCTAGTATTATGAAGAGGCTTTACTAGGGACTCTAATTTAGTTTACAAATCACACAAGTATTAATGTTTCTGGTTAATACTGTTATAGCATGAATGTAAACATTTATCATAAACACAAAGATATAATAATAACTACATTTATTATTGCTTCTAGGGCATATCTCCAACAACACACTTACTCTTCAGTACTAAGATAGTTGAAGAAGACACAGTGAACATAAGTAGGCATGAAGTAAAATATATTTGGACGAGTCTAGGGAGCGCCTATGCGTCAGTTGGTTGAGCCTGGCGCACGTCTAAAAATAGCAAGTTTTTGTCCCTTTATTCTCTATGATACCACAAAGGAAAGAACACGTGGTTCCGGTTTAGGTGTGGATAAAAGGAGATTCATGGTTCCTCTAGAGAAAAATAGATGACGCCAGGTGGAATTAATCCCTCTATGAAAATTCAAAAGGCTATAACATTCAAACTATGCATCGAAATCAGGTTTTGTTTTCAGAATTGAAATTTTCGCGAGAATATCTTCAAAACTAGATCTGGCTTGCATATGTTTCAATGAACTTTGTAATAAGCAACTTTGGCGCATGATTAAGTAAATTTGGTGAGCGGGGAAGCAACTTTGGTATTAAAAACATAGATTTATAAATCAATTTCGATGCCCGACGAGCCAACTTGTTTTCAAATGAGCAATTTAGCCGACGAGGCAACATCGGAGCCCGACTAAGCAACTTTGGTGCCCGAAGATACAACTTTAGAGTCTGGCGAGGAAACTTTGGTAGGCCATTAGAATGGCGCTGCCGCAATCGGTGAGGACATCGGATCTAGAGGAGGAAACATCGGATCTCGACGAGGCAACTTTGGAGCCTGACAAGGCAACTTGTACCCGACTGAGCAAATTTGGTTCCCGACGAGGCAACTTCTATGCCCGATGAAGCAGCTTCGGTAGGCCTTAGGACGGCGCTTCCGTGGTGCGTGAGGACGACCTTTCTTCAGGCAACTGCCCGATGAGATAACATCGGAACCCGATGTGGCAACTTTAGAGCCTAGCAAGGCAACTTGTGCCTCACAGAGCAACTTTGGTGCCGACGAGAAAACTTCTGTGTCCAATGAAGCAACTCCGGTAGGCCATTAGGACGTCGCTGCCGCGGTGCGTCAGGGCAACTTTTCTTCAGGAAAGCCGGGCACCAAAGTTGCCTCGTCGGGCAGAAGTTGCCCTGCCAGGCTCCGAAGTTGCCTCGTCGACGATCTCATTTTGGGTCTACCAGGCAACTTATATGCCCGATGAGGAAACTTCGGGGACCGACAAGGGAACTTTGGTGCCTGAGAGAGCATCTTTGCCTCGCCGGGCTTCGAAGTTGCCTTGTTAGGCACAAAAATTGCCTCGTCGGGCTCTAAAGTTGCCTCGCTGGGCACAGAAGTTGCCTCGTCGAGCTCTAAAGTTGCCTTGCTGGGCACAAAAGTTGCCTCACCGAGGAAAAGTTGCTCGTCGGGCTCCAAAGTTGCTTCGTCGAGTACAGAAGTTGCCCCATCGGTGTTGGGGATATGCTATATGGGTATCCTCATAGCATGTATCTTATCCGACTAACCCGGGTGGCCCATAGTCGGTAGCATGGCCTGTGGCCTGTTGGGCGGCCCAGTTAGGTGGATCCGGAAGGGAGGCCCATGCCGGATAAAGGAAGGCTACGGTGGAGTCACCAGCGTACCCGGAGCCTTGGAGTACAAGATACACGAGACTAGTGATAGACGGTGTAGGACTCTGTAACCTGTCTCGCTAGGACTTTTCCCTGTAAACCTAGGACCTGGCGACTATATAATTCAGGCCTATGGGAGCCTTTAGGGCATACACATACACACAACTTAGTATCGATTCATACAGCCTCGCACAGCGAACCTATCTCTGTAACTCGGCGTATTGCCCTTATAGTGATTTATAGTAGGAGTAGGATTTCACCACCATCGTGGGATCTGAACCTGGGTAAGCTGTGTTACCTCGTACCCGTCAACCGTCCGCCTTACCCCACGTCTCTAAACACGCACTGTGAGGACCCCTCTATGGCGTACTCATCGGCAATACCACGACAGTTGGCGCCCATCGTGGGGCAAGAGGTGCTTCAGGATCTTCAGCGGGCGAGGACCAAGATCTTCGCGGGAATCGGCGAAACCGTAGCCATCGGCCGTGTTCTCTTATCTGGCAACGTTCCGATCGTCCCCCTGACGAGTTCTGGATCCCGACGAAGACGAACCCTACGCGGTGTTCGATCGTTCCTATCGGAGACATCCACCTCTTCATCGGCGAAACCGACTCGGGCACTAGTTCCCTGAAGTCGGAGGAGCATCAAGACCCGCACGGACCGCCTACGGGCAGGATACGTTCGCGGAAGGATCAATGTCGGATCTCTCTTCGGAGTTTGCCGACAAAGATCGGAAAGCATCAAGACCCGCACAAACCACCTACGGGCAGGATACGTTCGCGGAAGGATCGATGTCGGATCTCTCCTCGGAGTTTGCCGGCAAAGATCAGAAAAATTCAAGACCCACCCAAACCGCCCCGTGCAGGATATAAAGGTGGAAGAACACTGCAAATCCGCCGGCTTTATCCGCGCGTCTGGACAGCAGAGATCCAAGTTCGTCGGCGTGGTTACCATCTTCGATCTGGCACGCTGCGTTCAGAGAGAGGGCGAAAACCCCCGCGATTACCTGGCCAGGTGGATCCGTATACGAGCCGATCTGGCCCACTACCCCAATGATGATGATATCTATCACTTTGTGGAAGGACTGGACCATGGCACGCTTCTCCGACACTCTAAGACGGCAACAGCGCCGTGGACGCCTTACCTTCAAGGCATGGTGAACACCGTCAACAACTACGCGGAGGCCGGGCAGCCCTGGCGCTCATTGACGGAGCCCTCCGATTCAGCCACCACCGCCACCGCCCGCCGCCATCGTCAGAGCGGACCACCACCTCCAGTCATCGTCGAGGCCGTTGCACCTCCACCGCCCGTCATCGAGGAAATCCTGGCACCCTCCGACTCTGTCATTGACACGCTTTATGCTGATTTCAGTGCAGATTCAGAGGAAATAGACTTCAGTCCAGAAGAGCTAGACTCCGCTATGCAGGATATGGAGGAGGAGTACTCGCGCGACGAGCAAGCTAATAACACCGTCATGTCTCGAGGGGTGTTCTTCACCATTGGGACAGCGATGGATGAATATCAACCCGGGCAACGTCCGCCTACGGCGCTGGAAAAGGGGAAGGGCCGCTAATTGCTGCTGACGATGATCGCGCAAAGGTCATGCCTCCTCCGCCTAACCCAAAGGCAAGCAGCGGGAACTCGCACCGACCGAGCAACAACAACACCGCAAACTTGCCGCCCAAAGATCCACGTCGGCAGCAGCCCATGTTACTCCAGCTGATAGAGTGATGTACGGCAATCTCCTCGTCGAGCCACTAACCGTTGATCATATCCGGAACATGACTCAGCTTGACGAGAAGCGCCAGCAGCTGCTGGAGGAGGCGCAAGCCATCGCGGAGCAAGGCGCTAAACTAAATCGAGACCTGGTCAATGCGCAGAAGTCCATAGAGAAAGCTAGAGCAATGGAGGCCGAGTACAAGACTCTGCTGCAGCAGCAGAAGGCTCCAGCTCGCGTCATAAACGATCCTGGTGTACGGCGCAACCTAGGATGGGCTCCCTCGAAGCCGGCATAGGCCAAGCCATACATTGACAGTGAAGGCAAGCAGGTGATGCCCACCCCACTCCTTAACCTCGCCGTCGCCAAGACCCTTCTGGAGCAGGATAGATCGCCTGAGGCAGTAAAACAGGTCTATGACCTAGTGGCCAAGGCGGTAAAGCAGCAGGAAAAGGCCACCTCCTAGAGGCTTGAGTCTGACCCAGCGCTCTGCCGATCTAGCCAGTACAAACCGCCAAGGGACAGATCTCATCAGGATGTCGGATCACAGACGGGTTCATCAGAACAAAGACGGAGGGATGCGCGCAACAAGAAGGATGCTATCCCCATATCCTCCGACCACGGAGAAAAAGCCCGACCTCGCCTCCCATCGCCACCGCCCCGATCCCCCCGACGTCAGGAAGATTACAAGGCTCACCATCGTACGGATATGCCCCCTCCAAAGCAGTGTGGTATCGTCATCCGCGACAATGCGGCACAGACCCGTCATGATGAAGAGCGCCACCAAGGACACAAGAGCAGGTCAGACCACGACCCTCCGCTTCCGACAACCAACCGTGACAGGCGTGAGGCGTCGCAGGAGGGTAACCGCAAGAATGCTAACCCACCGCCACCTCCGCCTCCGTCACCGCCAAGCATTCACCATGGCGGAAGAGGCCTGCATCGTTCACGCAGCCCATCGCCCGTTGACAACAACAAGAAGAACCCGGAGCCGTACGATGCACGTTCGCGGATCGATAAGATCCACGAGGCCTGGGAAGGACCATACCTAGGACCACGTTGCTTTGGACCTGCAATACGGTCCGCAACTTACCCCAAAGGTTTCCGAATTGACAAGACCATCAAGCCCTATGACGGCACCGCCAAGCCCGCCACATGGTTGCAGGACTACAGCAACACGGTGGAGATTGCCGGAGGCAACCCCAACGTCACCGTTAAGTACCTCCCGTTAATGTTGGCGGGCACGGCCCGTCAATGGATCGACGACTTGCCAGAGAAATCTATCTACAACTGGCTGGATATGCAACAAGCATTCACCAAGAACTTTGAGGGTACATACAAGTGTCCCTGCACTATGGGCGATCTACAGAGATGCGTGCAAGAGAAAGACGAGACATCTCGCGCCTACCTCTCCTGCTGGCTGGACATGAAGAATTCTTGCGCAGGAGTGCACGCTCAGACCGCTATGGCCGCCTTCATTGATGGGTTGGAAAGGGGCACGTTACTCGGACATAAGCTAAAGCGCTTGCAGGACAATCATCACCTTGACTTGAATCAGATGATTCAGTTAGCTACTGAGTTTGCAGCTGCCGACGACGATGCTCGTGGCTCTTTGCCAGCAACGGCCATTCCAACCCAAGCTCGGAGGAACAGCAGTACAAAGCGGAAAACCGCTCCAGAAGAAAAGCAATCTACCGACATGGTCGCTATGAATTTTGCAGGACGAGGAGAAGGCGGACAACGTGGCCGAGGAAGGGGAGCAGGCCGCGGGCAGCAACGAGGAAGTGAAACCAACTCGGCGCCGCTCCGTGTTCCCCAAACATACGAGGAGTACCGCGATATGCCGTGCCTCGTACACCTCGATGTCAACGGCAAAGCCACCCATACCAATCGACACCGCAAGTTCGTCAACGACCTCAAGGAAGACCCGGAGTCCGGCTACAAGCGAAGTCGGAAGAACAGACCACGTGGCAAGGGCAAGGGGAAGAAGAAGGAGGAGGAGTCCAAGGATTCAAGTGACATGGAAGAGGACGTTGACCCCAAGCACGCCGCCAAGAGCGACGACAAGGGCAAGAAACCCTTCGCAAAGAAGGCCCCAGTCTACCACACTTTCCTTGGCACCCCCACCGTCCGACAACAGAAGACCACTCTAAGGATCCTGATGGCCACTCTCCCCCAGTTCCCCAATACCTGCGCTGGTCGGAGGTTCCAATAACTTGGGACAGGACGGACCACCCAGACCTTGTGCCCACGGAGAACCAGTACGCCATTGTGGCATCCCGCAAAACCACTACTAGAAAATCACGTTGTTTTTGTGCATTGCATCATCATGACCGCATGCTCATGTCATCATGCCACATTGCATTTGAGCATCGTCATCATCTTGCATTTGCTCGCATAAAACTATTTTCAAAAAGCCTGGTTTTGTTTTCTAAACGCCCCGTCTTAATTCAAACGCAAAACCCGGGACACCGGATTATTTTGTTTTGTCTGTTATCGGTTTGCAGAAGCCGTGTTTTAAATAATTAAAAGTTCAATTATTTTTAGTGGGGCGGTCGAACGGGCCGAATCGACCCAAACGACCACCCCCAGAAATACAAACGGTCCACCTAAAATCCTACATCTACCCAACCTAACCTACCCACACCCCCTCCACCTCACCCCAGCCAATGGCCTCTCGCCACCTCACCTCTCCTCCCTTCCCCATCCAATCACCCCCTGCCACGTCAGCCACTCCCTCTCTCTTTCCACTCACCCACACACACAACACACACACACACAGCACACGCCACTCCCCACGCCACACCCGATCCCCACCAACCCCCCGCCCCCCCCCCTCTTCCTCCCCACGCTCACATCAAGGCAGCCTCAAGGCCCCCAGGCGCCCGCTCACGCCTCCTCCTGCTCCCACCGCGCCTCCACGCCTCCTCTGCTTCCCACCGCGATCTGCCGCCGCCGCTCATCCCTTCCTCGGCAACTGAGCCGGCTGCCGCCAGGCGCCCGTGCCGCCTCGCTCGGCCTCCTCCAGCCGCCGCCACGATCACCCCACCCGCCTCCCGCTGCTCATCTCCGCCGACAGACCTCCCGCCGCCGCCCTCTCCCATGTCCTCCTCCGAGCCTGGGCTCGGCCTCGGCTCACCTCGCCTCGCCCCTCCCTGTGGCATCCCGCAAAACCACTACTAGAAAATCGCGTTGTTTTTGTGCATCGCGTCGACATCATCATGCATTGTTGGTCTGCATTATTTGAAAAGCCTAGTTTGATTTATACCAATACCCCTCTTATTTTTCAAACACAAAACCCCGATCGCATCGGAGATTTTGTTTGTCTAAAAACTGTTTGCAAAATGGCCTAGTTTTAAATTATACCGGGCAAAACAAACACAAAAACTAAAACAGTCCCACCTAAATCCTAGTCTCACCCAATCTATTCCTACCCACCAATCTCTCGCCACCTCACCCTCTCCCTTTTTCCTACCCACCGCCACCTCACCAATCCCTCTCCTTTCCACCTCTCTTTTCTCACCCAAGCCCCTTCTACCCCTCTCCCTCCCCCTCTCTCGACCTCGGCCCCACCCCAACCCCACTGGCGCGCCACCGACCCAGCTTCCTTCCACCCAGCCTGGCCCACCGGGTCCACTCACCCTAGCCCCACCCCACCGCCCCACCGGGCCCCCAACCTCTCAAAGACGCTGTGGCCCACGCAGGTCCACGCTTCCTTCCCCAAGGCCCACCACGCTGCTCCCCGCCTGCCTTCTTCCCCACGCGATTCCTCCCTCTTTTCCTCTTCCGCCCAAAGGCTCACGCCCTCTCTCTGCCTTTCGCCTTCACATGGCTCAAGCTCGCTCCGTGACGAGCTCATCACGCGCCTCCCTCCCCATCTCTCGCTTCCGCCTCACTGATCACCAGCGGCACCGCCAAGATCGCTTGCCCTCCGCACCACGCCGACCCGCCGTTTCTCCACGCGAGTCCCTCCGTAACACCTCGATCGACCTATGCAAGTTTGGGCAAATTCACCAAACCCGCTTAGAAACGATTCAAAGGTGCTCACCAGCACTTTCGCGGGTGGAAAACGGCAATAACATTACACAACAGTCCTCGATGGGACCCACGTAACGGATATATATACAAAGGACTCAAAGAGTCAAGAATACGGATATAATATACAAAGATCCCAATCACCTTGAAAAGCGATAGTGCCCAGCTACGACAAGAAGCAAATGGGGCTAAGAGCCTCAAGAATAACCAATGCCCATAACCCCTGTGCCAAGCCGAAGGGTAACCGCTAACGGCGTCGATCTCAAAACCCTGCTTAAACAAAAGGGTGCCGACAAAGGGCAAAGGAAAAGAGGAGCCAGATCGAGGCCGACACTACGAGGCTAGAATTCAAGGTCCTCGCCTACATAGGTATGGTGGATCAAGCGGCAAAGATGCACTAAACAACCTATAGAGACTCGATACAACCGGGCGGCAATCGAGAGGGGTAAGAAAGACCTATTCGGATCCAACCAAGCTAACACCAAACAAACCCATCCACGGTGTTTCTCGAGACCAAACGAGGAAGTCAACCGAGGAACTCACACCGCTGGCGCTTTTACTTATTCGCTTATCGTTGCAGCAATTACTAGTCGTTTAGATATTCATCCCGATAAAGTAAGCGATGGCACTTTTAGTTAACCATTCCGTAATAGTTGCAACAATTACTAATCAGGTGCAGATAGCATGAGATAAACCCAAACCCAAAGCTTGTTGGTACTTTTCTTCACCATTCCGCTAGAAGTTGCAAGATTTACTAGTCAGTACAATTGTCGCAGTTTACAACCAAACAAGCAATTGTGGGCGTATTAATTAGCCATTCCATTATAGTGAAGCTGATTACTAGTCATTATAAGTCAAATTTATAGCAGTAAACTTTAGTTATGCTTGTCTATGATCGAGATATCGTGCTCCAAGTCGTCCATATCCGCGGACACGGCTTTGAAAGTTTTACCCGGGGGTGCACCAATAGCAACACACGCCGATCAACCTCGAAAACCAAATCAAAACCCAACGAGGCTTTCACGACCGAACAATCACAGATTCAGAAATATTTTGGGGCCACCGCTTAAGTAGAATCCGCAATGGAGTAAGCAAGCTCGAGACGGCCTCAAGGTTTGCTAGACGGTCAGGAACGATCGGGAACCCAAAACTGGGCTTGTCGACACCATGGAATCGTGGTCCGATCCTAAATAAGACAAAGTGCAAAGACTCGCACAATTTAAATACGTAAAGTAGCATGGCATAAGTACAGATCGTAAATAAAACCTCAAACTAGTTTGTGGCCCCAAGAAATAAGATGAATCAAGCTCGCTCGGGGGTCCCATATACCTCCGGATGTGGATAGCGCGCAAAAATCAAGGAACAGGTATCAAGTACTCGGGGTCTTACGGGACACAAGTGGGCGTTCGGAAACCAAATATTTTCTATCACCCACCGATGCCTCTGCTTATTCAATTTTAGTTGTTAAACAGAAATTAAAGTGACGATAAGTAAAACTAGAATCATCTCCAACATCAACATGCGGCAATACATCAGCAACTGTGGCATATGACGACACACATCAGCACTTGAGCAAGCAACTACGACGCGCAGGTCCAACTATCTACCAAACAACAGGTAATAGGGTGTGTCCAAGGCAATTTAAGGCTGCAAGGGATATCACAGGTACGGAAACTAAAGCATCGCAACACAGATAGCAATAGATCAACAGGAGGGAATAAAGACTATAAAAGTAAGATAGGTAGAAAGGGGAAGATGCTCGCCTGAAAACATTGTCAAAGGTTCAACCGAAGATCGGGGCGAAGCTCACATCAACTCAACGGCCTTATCCGCGAAGAACCAAAACACTAGAAGAAACACCGGAGGTAGTATTTAATACAACGGCAGAAGATCGGCATGATGCATGTATGATGTATGGCATGGCAAAAGTGCGATGCAATTAGGTCATATTAAGCGGAACCGGGGTCCCGACAATTAATTAAACGGTTCAATTTATTTAGCTACCCCGCAATTTAGATGTTGTTTAGCAAGACAGAAGATGACACCGGTTCGCTACACATGTTTAAATGAGGCCAATATAAGGCTAGATTTGCCCGCATATGGGCCCCCTATTTAATTAGAGGTGAATCGGCATAAGGCCCCCAAACCACATGAATGTATGCATGCAAGACAATTTAATATGCGACAAGTTATATTATGTTATAAGATAGGGTTTTCGGGAAGAGGTTCACACATTAGGGGTCTCGACGATCTTGGGGTTCCGGTTCGTTCGGTCGGTCTCGTTATGGATCGTTCTCGTTTTCCTCGGGTTCGGGCTCGACAATCGGATTCCGGGAACGGGGCCTTTGGTCCGTGAAGTTCTTGTTGTTCCCGCTTCGAGAAGATCTTGTTGGTTCCGCATCGAAGGCCTTGTCGTTCCGCGGCGTAGATCTTGGGGGTTTCGGGGTCTTCGGGTTCGGGGGTCTCGGCGTCCGTGACGAAGATCATGGCGTGCCGACGGGTTCGGTTTCTGTGAAGGTCTCGTGGTCTTGCATAGATCTCCGGTCCTCGACTCGGGTCGGTCTTGATGGCACGAGTGTAGGTCTTGTGGTGTCGCTGCACCGTCGGGATAGAGGCATCGGGGTTCTCGAGTCCGTGAGGGCGTTCTTGACATTGTGGTGGCCGATGGAGATCTTGGGTTACCCGTTGGTGGGGTTTTCGAGTGGCACCGATGGTTGATGAACTCGACGACACATGAAGGTCTTGACGTCCACGAAGATCTTGTCGACGGGAGAACATACATATTGGCATACTAGGCAGCAGCGACAACATAGCACGGGCAACAGGACAACTTTACAAGGGCATGTCTCGTACAGATGTACACCAACATCACCATCGTCGCAACTGCTGACCCAAAACAACATGGGCGCCTCCTGGAGGAACTGACACCGACGACGTGCGACGCGGACGGCAGATACACCACGCTGCGGAGGAGGCTCGGGACGGCCATGAACCGGAAGAGCTCGAGGCGTCCAGCGGAGCTCGGGGCAGAGCTTGGCAGGGCGGTCGACGACGGGGATCAGAGGCGGCACGACGCCGGCAGGCGGCCAGGGGCAGGTGGGGCGCGCGCGCGCGGGCTTGAGCGGGGCTGGCGGCGACGGGCGAGCGGGCCGGCGAGTGCGGCATGGGCGGTGGCGGCGAGGTTCGGTGGGGAGGAGGCCGACGGGGGCTCGAGGCGGCCGGCGGCGCGACGACCTTGGCGCGGAGCAGAGCGGCGTAGGGAGGCGACGACGAGCTTGGCGGAGGAACCATGGGCGAGGCGGGCGGGCGGGGCTCGAGCACGGGCGGCGGCGGGGCCCATGGTGACCGGAGCGGGCGGTGGAGCTGGCGGCGGCGCTGCGATGCGGTGGAGAGCAGACGGGCGGCGGCTGGCGAGGAGGCGGCGGGCGAGGGAGCGGGAGAGGGAGGGCGGCAGCGGCAAGGGCGGCGCGGTGCGGTCCAGCGAGGGAGGCGGGCGGAGGTGAGGGGAGGGAGGGCGGGCGAGGGAGAGGGAGAGAGGCGGCGCTCCCCGAGGGCGAGGTGGGGTGCGGGGCGTGTCGGGGTGGGGAGCGAGCGACCAGAGAGAGAGAGAGGGTGGGAGGTTGGGGGCGGAGGGGGCTACGGGAGGGGGGGGACGGGGGGGGGCGCAGGGGCGTGGGCGCGGGGTGTCGGGGGGGGGGGGGGTCGCGTGGGTGTGTGCTGGGTGAGTGGTGTGTGTGCTTGCGCGTGGGGCAGGGACGTGTGGGTTGCGTGGGTTGCTGGGGGAGTGGGGTGACTGGTGGGTCCAGTGGGGAGGGAGAGAGAGGGCTGAGGGCGGGGGGGGACCCAAGGAGAGTGGGCCAGGGGTGTAAGAGAGAGAGGGTAGAAGGGACTAGGTGAGAAAAAGAGAGAGGTGGGAAAAGGAGAGGGATTGGTGAGGTGGCAGGGTGGGTAGGAAGTTTGGGGGAGGGTGAGGTGGCACGATTTGGTTGGTGGGTAGATTAGGATTGGGTGGGGATAGGTTTTAGAGGGAGCTGTTTTAGTTTTTGTGTTTGTTTGGTTCTGTATAAAATAAAACAAAGCCACTTTACAAAATAGTTTTTAGACAAATAAAATCTCCAATGCGATCGGGGTTTTGTGTTTGAAAAATAAGAGGGGTTTTTGTACAATTCAAAACTAGGCTTTTCAAATAATGCAGTCAAATAATGCATGATGATGACGATGCAATGCACAAATTCAACGCGATTTTCTGGTAGTGGTTTTGCGGGATGCCACAATTCGACACCACTAACAATGGATCTCGCCCTCGAGATCCGCCTCGTGGTACCGGAAGGAAGGTCGGCGTTCTCCGTCTTCTCGCTTTGTGTAGATCCTCGCGACACCACTAACAAGAGGTCGTTGTCCGTGTTCGTCGAGAGAACACTCCGGAACAAAAGGTCGAAGATAGAGGTATCAACAAATAAAGCCACCCCTAACTTCGATGGAACGAGGGAACCGATGCATTCTCATCCACTTCAATGTACGAAAGCGAATAGAAGGGGTAGTCGGCATGGGGGCCAATCCATCACGCACCCAAACTATTACTCCACACAATCAGAAAAGCGCAGCCATTCTCGAATCGATCAAGATCTCGAAGCGAGGTTCGAACAACGGAGTGATGCGCACTGCATCGGATCCGGCGAGATGATGTCGTCAGCCGAAAACACCGGAAGGCACAAACAAGGAACAAAGAATGGTAACACCGTAGACGGATTCACCAGGCAGCTTGAACACCGGACGGTAGAACAACGTTATCAAAGAAGGAAGCGAAACCCTGAAGGTACGACGGAAACCCAACCACGAGAATTCCTGGACTCGAAGAAAGAGTTGAGAGCGGATTCAAAACGCGTAGAGGTAAGAGGAGAATAGCAGAGGGTAAGGAGTAAAATCAGACCTAACCAGAACTATCCAACCGATTTTTCAAAATAGTTTTGACACCCTACTTCGGCCGTTAGCTAGGTTATCCTACAGGCTGGACTTGTGGGGTATCGCAACTGCTGGGCTCTGATACCACTCTGTAACACCCTCAGAATCGGACCTATGCAAGTTTGGGCAAAATTCACCAAACCCGCTTAGAAACGATTCAAAGGTGCCCACCAGGCACTTTCGTGCGGGTGGAAAACGAAGTAATAACATTACACAACAGTCCTCGATGGGACCCACAGAACGGATATATATAACAGCGACTCAAAGAGTCAAGAATACAGATATAATATACAAAGATCCCAATCACCTTGAAAACGATAGTGTGTCCAGCTACGGACAAGAAGCAAATGGGGCTAAGAGCCCTGAAGAATAACCAATGGCGTCCATAACCCTGCCCAGGCCAAGCCGGAAGGGTAACCCTGCTAACGGCGTCGATCTCAAAACCTGCTTAAACAAAAGGGGTGCCGACAAAGGGCAAAGGAAAAAGAGGAGCGTCGATCGAGGCCAAGACACGGCGAGGCTAGAATTCGCGGTCCTCGCCACATAGGTATGGTGGATCAAGCGGCAAAGATGCACTAAACAACCTATAGAGACTCGATACAACTGGCGGCAATCAGAGAGGGGTAAGAAAGACCTATTCGGATCCAACCTGAAGCTAACACCAAACAAACCAATCACAGTGTTTCCCCTCGAGACCAAACGAGGAAGTCAACCGAGGAACTCACACCGCTGGCGCTTTTACTTATTCTTATCGTTGCAGCAATTACTAGTCGTGTTTAGATATTCATCCCGATAAAGTAAGCAGAGGCACTTTTAGTTAACCATTCCGTAATAGTTGCAACAATTACTAATCAGTGCATGTATAGCATGAGATAAACCCAAACCCAGCAGCTTGTTGGTACTTTTATTCAGCCATTCCGCTAGAAGTTGCAAGATTTACTAGTCAGTACAATTGTCGCAAGCGACAACCAAACAAGCAATTGTGGGCAGTATTAATTAGCCATTCCATTATAGTGAAGCTGATTACTAGTCATTATAAGTCAAATTTATAGCAAGAACTTTAGTTATGCTTGTCTATGATCGAGATATCGTGCTCCAAGTCGTCCATATCCGCGGACACGGCTTTCGAAAGTTTTACCCGCCGGGTGCACCAATAGCAACACACGCCGATCAACCTCGAAAAACCAAATCAAAACCCAACGAGGCTTTCACGATCGAACAATCACAGGATTCAGAATATTTCAGGGGCCACCCTTAAGTAGAATCCGCAACGGAGTAAGCAAGCTAGACGGCCTCAAGGTTTGGCTAGACGGTCAGAACGATCGGGAACCCAAAACTGGGCTTGTCGACACCGCGAATCGTGGTCCGATCCTAACAGACAAAGGTGCAATACCTCGCACAATTTAAATACGTAAAGTAGCATGGCATAAGTACAGATCGTAAATAAAACCTCAAACTAGTTTGTGGCCCCAAGAAATAAGACTGAATCAAGCTCGCTCGGGGGTCCCATATACCTCCCGGATGTGGATAGCGCCAAAAAATCAAGGAACAGTATCAAGTACTCGGGGTCTTACGGGACACAAGTGGGCTCGAAACCAAATATTTTCTATCACCCACCGATGCCTCTCGCTTATTCAATTTTAGTTGTTAAACAGAAATTAAAGTGACGATAAGTAAAACTAGAATCATCTCCAACATCAACATGCGGCAATACATCAAGAATCGTGGCATATGACGACACACATCAAGACTTGAGCAAGCAACTACGCCAAGGTCCAACTATCTACCAAACAATGTAATAGGGTGTGTCCAAGGCAATTTAAGGCTGCAAGGGATATCAGTACGGAAACTAAAGCATCGCAATACGTATAGCAATAGATCAACAGAGGGAATAAAGACTATAAAAGTAAGATAGGTAGAAAGGGAAGATGCTCACCGAAAACATTGTCGAAGGTTCAACCAAGATCGGGCTAAGCTCACATCAACTCAACGGCCTTATCCGCGAAGAACCAAAACACTAGAAGAAACACCGGAGGTAGTATTTAATACAACGGCAGAAGATCGGCATGATGCATGTATGATGTATGGCATGGCAAAAGTGCGATGCAATTAGGTCATATTAAGCGGAACCGGGGTCCCGACAATTAATTAAACGGTTCAAGTTATTTAGCTACCCCGCAATTTAGATGTTGTTTAGCAAGACAGAAGATGACACCGGTTCGCTACACATGTTTAAATGAGGCCAATATAAGGCTAGATTTGCCCGCATATGGGCCCCCTATTTAATTAGAGGTGAATCGGCATAAGGCCCCCAAACCACATGAATGTATGCATGCAAGACAATTATTATGCGACAAGTTGTATTATGTTATAAAATAGGGTTCTCGGAAAGGGGTTCACACATTGAGGGGTCTCGACGGTCTTGGGGTTCCGGGGTTCGGGGTCGGTCTCGTTGCGGGATCGTTCTCGGTTTTCCTCGGGTTCGGGCTCGACAATCGGATTCCGGGAACGGGGCCTTTGGTCCGTGAAGTTCTTGTTGTTCCCGCTTCGAGAAGATCTTGTTGGTTCCGCATCGAAGGCCTTGTCGTTCCGCGGCGTAGATCTTGGGGGTTTCGGGGTCTTCGGGTTCGGGGGTCTCGGCGTCCGTGACGAAGATCATGGCGTGCCGACGGGTTCGGTTTCTGTGAAGGTCTCGTGGTCTTGCATAGATCTCCGGTCCTCGGTCGGGTCTTGATGGCACGAGTGTAGGTCTTGTGGTGTCGCTGCGTCGGGATAGAGGCATCGGGTTCTCGAGTCCGAGGGCGTTCTTGACATTGTGGTGGCCGATGGAGATCTTGGGTTACCCGGTGGGTTTCGAGTGGCACCGATGGTTGATGAACTCGGCGACACATGAAGGTCTTGACGTCCACGAAGATCTTGTCGACGGGAGAACATACATATTGGCATACTAGGCAGCAGCGACAACATAGCACGGGCAACAGGACAACTTTACAAGGGCATGTCTCGTACAGATGTACACCAACATCACCATCGTCGCAACTGCTGACCCAAAACAACATGGGCGCCTCCTGGAGGAACTGACACCGACGACGTGCGGTGCGGACGGCAGATACACCACGCTGCGGAGGAGGCTCGGGACGGCCATGAACCGGAAGAGCTCGAGGCGTCAGTGAGCTCGGGCGAGCTTGGCGAGGCGGTCGGCAGCGGGGATCAGGCGGCACGACGCGGCAGCGGCCAGGGGCAGGTGAGCGGGCTTGAGCGGGCTGCGGAACGGCGGCGAGCCTGGGGCGGAAGGGGTGCGGCATGGGCGGTGGCGAGGTTCGGTGGGGAGGAGGCGACGGGGCTCGAGGCGGCGGGCCTTGGCGACCTTGGCGCGGAGCAGAGCGGCCGAGGAGGCGACGCCGAGCTTGGCGGAGGAACCAGCAGCGAGGGCCAGGCGGAGGCGGGCGGCTCAGCGGCGGGGCCATGATGACCGGGCGGGCGTGGAGCCCTCGAAGCGGCTGCGATGCGTGGAGAGCAGACGGCGGCGGCTGGCGAGGCGCGTGGCGAGGGGCGGGAGAGGCGGAGGCGGCAGCCAGGCAGCCTTGTTCTGGTCGGCGAGGCGGGCGGAGGTGAGGCGGAAGGGGCAGGCCGTAGAGAGGAGAGGGCGGCGCTCCTAGGCGAGGGACGAGGTGGGGTGCGGGGCGTGTCGGGGTGGGGAGCGAGCGACCAGAGAGAGAGAGAGGATGGGAGGTTGGGGACGGAGGGGTCTGCGGGAGGTGGGGGACGGGGTGGGGCCCAGGGGCGTGGGCCCGGGGTGTCGGTGGGGTGGGGCGTCGCGTGGGTGTGTGCTGGGTGAGTGGTGTGTGTGCTTGCGCGTGGGGCAGGGACGTGTGGGTTGCGTGGGTTGCTGGGGGAGTGGGGTGACTGGTGGGTCCGGCTGGGGCCTGCGGGGGGTGAGAGAGAGAGCTGAGAGCTGGGTGGGACCCAAGGAGAGTGGGCCAGGGGTGTAAGAGAGAGAGGGTAGAAGGGACTAGGTGAGAAAAAGAGAGAGGTGGGAAAAGGAGAGGGATTGGTGAGGTGGCAGGGTGGGTAGGAAGTTTGGGGGAGGGTGAGGTGGCACGATTTGGTTGGTGGGTAGATTAGGATTGGGTGGGGATAGGTTTTAGAGGGAGCTGTTTTAGTTTTTGTGTTTGTTTGGTTCTGTATAAAATAAAACAAAGCCACTTTACAAAATAGTTTTTAGACAAATAAAATCTCCAATGCGATCGGGGTTTTGTGTTTGAAAAATAAGAGGGGTTTTTGTACAATTCAAAACTAGGCTTTTCAAATAATGCAGTCAAACAATGCATGATGATGACGATGCAATGCACAAATTCAACGCGATTTTCTGGTAGTGGTTTTGCGGGATGCCACACTCCGCCGAGCCGCCTCCTCGGCTTGGGCCAGCCGCCGTGCTCCTCCGTACAGCCTCGCCCTCCCCACTCGCCGCTGCTCACAGCGCCCGGCGCCAGCGACGCCCGCCGCGTCGCGCTCCGCCTCCTGGCCTCCACCTCCGCCGCCGCTTCTCGCTGCAGCTCGGCCCTCGCCTCCTCCGGCTCGAACGCGCCCCGCTTGCCGACAAGCCACCTCCGCCCGCCCGCGACGCCCGCACGCGCTTGCCTCCTGGCCCCCGCTTCCGAAGTTCTCCCATCGTCAGCGCCTCGTCACCGCCGCGGACCCCACCTTGGGGGTCCTGCTCCGAGTACCCCGCGACCCGAGCCTGCAACGCCTCGGTCGGCGAGGTCCCTCCGTCAACAGTCCGAGGCCAACCTCTACCCGCGCCCTGCCCGCTATCGTCGCCCCGCGACGCCCGAACCCGAGACCAATCCCGCCGTATGTCAAGATCTTCGATGCAAAGAACACCGCATACCGGTACCGATGCAAGAGGCCGGAACCCCAAGGTATTCTCCGGGGGCGACGAGCTCTTCTACCTGGACCCGGAGACCCGGCGACAAGTACTTCTCCACGGATCGGATGCCCGAGAACCAGGCCAGGTCATCGACTCGATTACGACAAGTGCTCCTCGAGGATGCCAAGTACTTCCCCGGACGACTAGTTCTCCATTCCGGAACGGCAGGATTGACCGCATAGGGCACCAAGATCTTCCAGTGCCGAGACCCGAGTCCGACACCGACAATCGGGACCGCTGAACCGACAAGTTCGTCCACCTGGTCACCGTGCGCCAAGATCTACCCCGTTACCGAGAACGATCCCGGAGTCCGAGAACGCACCCGTCGAACCCTGAGACCGAACCCGAACCCCGGAACCCAAGATCATCGAGACCCCCTAATGTGTGAACCCCTTCCCGAAACCCTATTTTATAATATAATACAAATTGTTGCATATTAAATTGTCATCTCGCATGCATATCTTTGGTTTGGGGGCCTTATGCCGATTCACCTCATAATTAAATATGGGGCCATATGCGGGCAAATCTAGTCTCATATCGGACTCATTTAAATTTGTGTAGCGAACCGGTAACTTATCTTGCCCTGATATCACAACATTTAAAATGCGGGGTAGCTAAACAACTTGAACCATCTAATTATTGTCGGGACCCCGGTTCCGCTTAATATGACCTAATTGCATCGCACCTTTGCCATGTCATTCATCATACATGCATCATGCCGATATTCTGCCGTTGTATTAAATATAGCATCCGGTGTTTCTTCTAGTGTTTTGCTTCTTCACGGATAAGGCCGTTGAGTTGATGTGAGCTTCGCCCCGATCTTCGGATGAACCTTCGACAATGTTTTCAGGCGAGCATCTTCCCCTTTCTACCTATCTTACTCTTATAGTATTTATTCCCTCCTGTTGATCTATTGCTATCTGTGTTGCGATGCTCTAGTTACCGTACCTGTGATATCCCGTGCAGCCCTATATTGCCTTGGACACATCCTATTACCTGTTGTTTGGTAGATAGTTCGACTTGCGCGTCGTAGTCGCTTGCTCAAGTGCTGTTGCGTATCGTCAAGTGCCACAGTTGTTGATGTATTGCCGCATGTTGAAGTTGGAGATGATCATAGCTTTACTTATCGTTCACTTTCATTCCTGTTTAACAACTAAAAATTGAAGTAAGCAGAGGCATCGGTGGGTGATAGATAATATTTGGTTTCCGAACGCCCACTTGTGTCCCGTAGGACCCCGAGTACTTGATACCTGTTCCTTGATTTATCGCGCTATCCACATCCGGGAGGTATATGGGACCCCCCTGAGCCAGAGCTTGATTCAGACTTATTTCTTGGGGCCACAAACTAGTTTGAGGTTTTATTTACGATCCTGTACTTATGCCATGCTACTTATGTATTTACATTTGTGCGAGGAGCACACTGTACTGTTTAGGATCGGGACACGATTCCGCGGTGTCGACAAGCCCAGCCACACTTTCGGGTTCCCAGTCGTTCACAGCCGTATACCCAAACCTTGAGTCCGTCTCGGAGCTTGCTTACTTCGTTGTGGGTCTACTCAATGGGGTGGCCCCCTGAAATATTTCTGAATCCTGTGATTGTTCAGTCGTGAAAGCCTCGTTGGGTTTTGATTTGGTTTTTCCGAGGTTGATCGAGCATGTGTTGCTATTGGTGCACCCCGGCCGGGCAAAACTTTCTGAAAGCCGTGTCCGCGGATATGGACGACTTGGAGCACAGTATCTTGACCATAGACAAGCATAACTAAAGTTTATTGCTGTAAATTTGACTTTACAATGACTAGTAATCAGCTTCACTATAATGGAATGGCTAATTAATACTGCCCACAATTGCTTGTTTGGAGTGTCGCTTGCGACCATTGTACCTGACTAGTAAGTATGGCAACTACAACGGAATGGCTAAATGAAAGTACCAACAACTGCTGGGTTTTGGGTTATCTCATGCTAATTGTACCTGAATAGTAAGTGTTGCCACTATAACGGAATGGTGAACTAAAAGTGCCCACTGCTTACTTTATCAGGACGATTATCTAAACCTGACTGGTAAAGTGCCGCAACTATAACTGAATAAGTAAAACTGCCAACCGTGTGAGTTCCTCGGTTGACTTCCTCGTTGGTCTCGAGGGGGAAACGCCAGGATGGGTTTGTCTAATGATAGTATCAAGTTGGTCCCGGATAGGTCCTTCTTACCCCCCTCTGTTTGCCGCCAGTTGTATCGAGTCTCTATAGGCTGTTAAGTGTATGCTGCCGCTGCCGCTCAGTCCACCATACCTATGTAGGCGAGGACCGCCGTCTAGTCTCGCTGTCTTGGCCTCGATCGACGCTCCTCTTTTCCTTTGGCCTTTGTCGGCACCTTTTTGTTTAAGCGGTGTTGAGATCGACGTCGTTAGCGTGGTTACCCTTCCGCTTGGCTCAGGCAGGGTTATGGACGCCATTGGTTATTCTTCAGGGCTCTTAGCCCCATTTGCATCTTGTCCGTAGTCGGACGCTCTGTCATTTTCAAGGTGATTTGGATCTTTGTATATTATATCTGTATTCTTGACTCTTTGAGTCGCTGTTATATATATATATATTACATGGGTCCCATCGAGGACTGTTGTGTAATGTTATTACTTCGTTTTCCACCCGCACGAAAGTGCCTGGTGGGCACCTTTGAATCGTTTCTATGCGGGTTTGGCGAGTTTCGCTAAAACTTGCATAGGTCCGATTCTGAGGGTGTTACACTCCCAGACGCCCCTCCTCCTCCTCGGACGGACCCGCCGGCACCTGCTCCTCCCGCCTCCTCCCGCGGCGCGCCGCCCTCGTCAACCTCCTCGTCCTCCGCCGACCCCGCCGCCGGAAGCCCCATGCGCCGCCTGCGGCCGGCGGCCCTATGCGCCCTTCCACCCCCAGCGTCGCCCTGGACCCCAGCCTCGCACTTATCGCCCTGCCTCCTCCCGTCCTCCGGCCGCCGAGTCGCTTCGCCGCCGCTTGGGCCGGCTCCTCGAGCTCCCGTCATGACGCGTAGCCCCAGTTCGATGGCGGCGCCGACCTCCGCCCTCCTCGCGTTCTTCCGGCCGCCTTCCCCACGTCCTCTGGCCGAGCCGCGTCGGCCCTGCCACCGCTCGCGCGTGTCTCCCTCTCCCCTTGCTGGACGTGTTGCCATGGTGCTCGATGTATGTTGATGTAATGGATCAACGTTTGGTGATGTTGTCTGGTTAGTGCAATTGTGGAGCTTATGTTGTATGTGAAGGACCTTGTCAAGAGCGTCAAGATGCAACCTGCGAGGATTGAACCAAGGACTCAAAATGATCGACACCGACTCTGACACCCGACAAGTTCATCAAACCGTCTTGGTGAACAAGATCGACAAGTGATACCCAGATCTACCTCACGGACCAAAGGCCCCGATCCCGGAGTCCAAAGACGGAACCTGAACCCGTCGGAACGACAAGTTCTTCTCCCCTCGTCACGCCAAGATCTTCGTCTCGGAACACCAAGAACCGTTCCTGGAGTCCGGTTGTCGAGTCGAACCCGTGGAACCCCGAACCTCCCCAAGATCTACGCTGCGGAACAACAAGACCCCTTCCCGCACCGATGCCGACGGCGTCGCACGCAAGTTCTTCACCCGGACCCGAGGATCCAAAGATCGAACCTCGTCCTCGTCGAACCCTGGACCCTGTTGAACCCCGAACCCAAGAACCCCAAGATCGTCGAACCCTAATGTGTGACCCTTTTCCCGAGCCCCTATTTTATGAATACTAAATATAAAACCTGTTGCATATTAATTATTCATCTGGCATGCATTTTTGTGTGGTTTGGGGGCCTTATGCCGATTCACCTCATGATTAAATATGGGGCCCATATGCGGGCAAATCTAGTCTCATATTGGCCTCATTTAATCTGTGTAGCGAACCCGGTACTATCTTCTGCCTTGTTAATACAACATTTAAAATGCGGGGTTTCTAAACAACTTGAACCATTTAATTGATTGTCGGGACCCCGGTTCCACTTAATATTGACCTAATTGCATTGCACCTTTGCCATGTCATACATCATCCATGCATCATGCCGATCTTTTGCCGTAGTATTAAATATGGCATCCGGTGTTTCTTCTAATGTTTTACTTCTTCGCGGATAAGGCCGTTGAGTTGATGCGAGTGTCGACCCGATCTTCGGTTGAACCTTCGGCAATGTTTTCAGGCGAGCATCTCCCCCTTTCTACCTATCTTACTTTTATAGTATTTACTTCCCTCCTGTTGATCTATTGCTATCTGTGTTGCGTTGCTCTAGTTTTCGTACCCGTGATATCCCTTGCAGCCTTATATTGCCTTGGACACATCCTATTACCTGTTGTTTGGTAGATAGTTGGACTTGCGGCGTCGTCGCTTGCTCAAGTGTTGTTGCGTCGCCCAAAGGCTACAGCTTGTTGATGTATTGCCGTATGTTGTTGTTGGAGATGATCCTAGTTTTACTTATCGCTCACTTTAATTCTGTTTAACAACTAAAATTGAAGTAAGCGAGAGGCATCGTGGGTGATAGAAAATATTTGGTTTCGAGCCCACTTGTGTCCCGTAGGACCCGAGTACTTGATACCGTTCCTTGATTTATCGCGCTATCCACATCCGGGAGGATTATGGGACCCCACAGCGAGCTTGATTCAGTCTTATTTCTTGGGGCCACAAACTAGTTTGAGGTTTTATTTACGATCCTCTACTTATGCCATGCTACTTCAGATTTACGATTGTGCGAGGAGCACCGTGTCGCTTAGGTAAGCGAGTGTTTTCGCGGTATCGACAAGCCCAGCCACACTTCGGGTTCCATCGTTTGACCATTGTCGCAAACCTTGAGTCCGCCTGAGTCAGCTAACTTCGCTATGGGTCTACTCAATGGGGTGGCCCTGAAATATTTCTGAATCCTGTGATTGCTTTGTCGTGAAAGCCTCGTTGGGTTTTGATTTGGTTTTTCCGAGGTTGATCGAGCGTGTGTTGCTATTGGTGCACCCCGGCCGGGTAAAACTTTCTGAAAGCCGTGTCCGCGGTTATGGACGACTTGGAGCACAGTATCTCGACCATAGACAAGCATAACTAAAGTAGTACTATAAATTTGACTTTATAATGACTAGTAATCAGCTTCACTATAATGGAATGGCTAATAAAACTGCCCACAATTGCTTGTTTGGTTTGTCGCGTGCGACAATTGTATCTGACTAGTAAGTACTGCAACTACAACGGAATGGCTAAATAAAAGTACCAACAACTGCTGGGTTTTTGGGTTATCTCATGCTATTTGTATCTGATTAGTAAGTGTTGCAACTATAACGGAATGGTCAACTAAAAGTGCCCACTGCTTACTTTATCAGGATGATTATCTAAACCTGACTAGTAATTGCTGCGATAATGAATAAATAAAACTGCCAACTGTGTGAGTTCCTCGGTTGACTTCCTCGTTTGGTCTCGAGGGGGAAACACCAGGATGGGTTTGTTTGATGGTAGTATCAGGTTGGTTCCGAATAGGTCTTTCTTCCCCCCTCTCTGATTGCCGTCAGTTGTATCGAGTCTCTATAGGTTGTTTAGTGCATGCCGCCGCTTCAGTCCACCATACCTATGTAGGCGAGGACCGCCAATTCTAGTCTCGCTGTCTTGGCCTCGATCTTGGCCTCTTTTTCCTTTGCCCTTTTTTCGGCACCCCTTTTGTTTAAGCAGGTTTTGAGATCGACGCCGTTAGCAGGGTTACCCTTCCGGCTTGGCCTGGGCAGGGTTATGGACGCCATTGGTTATTCTTCAGGGCTCTTAGCCCCATTTGCATCTTGTCCGTAGTCGGACGCGACCTTCTTTTCAAGGTGATTGGATCTTTGTATATTATATCTGTATTCTTGACTCAAGGAGTCGTGTTGTATATATATCTGTTCTGTGGGTCCCATCGAGGACTGTTGTGTAATGTTATTACTTCGTTTTTCACCCGCACGAAAGTGCCTGGTGGGCACCTTTGAATCGTTTCTATGCGGGTTTGGCAGGTTTCGCTAAAACTTGCATAGGTCCGATTCTGTGGGTGTTACAGCCATGGTCATCAACCCATTGATTGACGGCGTGGAGTTCACCAAGTGCATGGTGGATAGTGGAAGCAACATCAACATCATGTACCTGGATACACTGCAGAAGATGAACTTGACGGAGGCAAACCTAAGACGGACCAACACCGTGTTCCATGGCGTAGTTCCTGGTCGGGAGGCTCGGTCCCTTGGGTGCATTATGCTTCAGGTAGCCTTTGGCGACGTTAATAATTACCGCCAAGAGCGCATGACCTTTGAGTTGGTCCCCTTCAAGAGCGTGTACCACGTCATATTTGGCTGCGACATATTCCACATGGTCATGGACAAGCCATGATTCGTCTACAACAAACTCAAGATACCCGGACCAAACGGTGTCATCACCGTATCCGGAAGCTTTACTAAGGCAAGGGACTGCGAGACCAACGAAGCAGCCGTTGCAGAAGCTGTCCTCTACAGCGAAGAATTCAAGGAGATCCAGAGCAAGGTCAATGACTCAGAGATGCCCGCATCGAAGAAGCAGATCTCCGAATCCGCTCCTGCGTTCAAGGCCGCCATCGAGACCAAGCCGGTGGAACTTGTGGTAGGCGATGCCTCCAAGACCGTCGCCATTGGGACGAACCTGGATCCCAAATAGGAAAGCTCGCTCTCGAGTTCCTCCGTGAGAATAGGGACATCTTTGCCTGGCAACCTGCCGACATGAAAGGTGTACCTAGGGAACTTGCCGAGCACAGCTTAAACATAGATCCAAAATGTAAACCAGTGAAACAACCTCTATGACGCTTCGGAGATGAGAAGAGACGCGCCATTGGCAAAGAGATAGCTAGGTTACTTAAGGCTGGGTTTATCCGAGAAGTCCTTCACACCCGATGGGTGGCCAATCCTGTACTTGTCCCCCAAAAGGGAACCAATGAATTAAGAATGTGCGTTGATTACACCGGCTTGAACAAAGCATGTCCCAAAGATCCGTTTGCTTTGCCTCGCATTGACCAAGTCATTGACTCGACGGCTGGCTCGGAACTTTTGTGTTTTCTCGATGCATACTCAGGATACCACCAGATCAAGATGAGGAAGTCAGACCAATTGGCCACTTCGTTCACTACCCCATACGACACGTTTTGCTATGTCACGATGCCCTTCGGGCTGAAAAACGCAGGTGCTACCTACCAGCGGACAATGCAACGTTGCCTTCACGACCAAATTGGTCGGAATTTCACGCCTACGTGGGCGATATCGAGGTGATGTCTAAAAAGTCAAATGACTTAATCTTCGACTTAAAAGAAACCTTTGATAATCTCTAGAAATACAACATGATGCTCAACCCTAAGAAGTGCGTCTTCGGGGTTCCAGCCGGCAAATTGTTGGGCTTCATCGTTTCCCAGCGCGGAATCGAGGTCAACCCGGAGAAAATCAAGGCCATCATAAACATAAACCGTCCGACATGCCTAAAGGACATTCAACGACTAACAGGTTGCGTTGCAGCAGTTAGTCGGTTCGTCAGCCGACTTGGAGAGAAGGCTTTGCCGCTGTACAAGTTGCTGAAGAAGGCGGACAAATTCACATGGACAGACGAAGCAGATGCATCATTGAAGCAGCTCAAGGAGATTCTTTCCTCACTGCCCATCCTTGCAGCACCCGAACCTGGAGAGCCCCTGTTAATTTACATGGCGGCAACCAACCGGGTTATTAGCATCGTCGTCGTGGTAGAGCGGAAGGAACCAGGCTATGAGCACGAAGTTCAATGACCAGTTTACTATGTAAGCGAGGTCTTGACGGAGTCCAAGAAGCGTTACCCGCACTACCAAAAGATATCTTATGGAGTATTCCTCGCTTCTCGGAAGCTGAGGCATTACTTTCAGGAGCACCCAATCACAGTAGTGAGCAAGACTCCACTGTCCGACATTATCAATAACAGCGACGCTACAGGAAGGGTCGCTAAGTGGGGCATTGAACTTGCCGCCTTCAAGATCACCTACAAGAGACGTGACGCTATCATGTCACAAGTTTTGGCAGATTTTATTGCAGATTGGACGGAGGTGCCAGATGCTACTCCGTTGCCAGAACCAGAGTACTGGGTGATGCACTTTGACGGATCAAAGTTGCTCAACGGCTCGGGGGCTGGTGTACTGCTACAGTCACCAAAAGGAGATAAGTTGCACTACATTATGCAGATCCACTTCGAGGCTACAAACAACATAGCGGAGTATGAAGCACTCATTAACGGACTATGTGTAGCCAAGGATATTGGCATCAAGCGCATAGTTTGCTGTGGAGATTCGGACTTGGTTGCCTAGCAGGTGGCTGGCACCTGGAATGCGTGGAACCCTATGATGGCGGCATATCGCGACGAAGTGGACGATATAGCCAAGAGCTTCTTGGGCTACGAAGTCAAGTACGTGCCTAGGGAGCAAAACGAGGCGGCTGATCTACTGTCTAAGCTTGGATTAGGGCGCAAGCAAATTCCGCCAGGAGTTTTCTTAGAGCATCTACACACACCATCCGTGAAGGGCGCCGACATCGACAACCCGGATAGAGCTGACTCTTTTGTCAACATGGTGACAAAGATCCCTCCTGCTTGGACAAAACCGTTCATGGAGTATCACGAGCACAGAACTTTGCCTGAGGACAAGCTCGAAAGACGGCAAATAGTATGCCGAGCAAAGGGTTATACCATATTCAATGGGCAACTCTATAAAAGGAGCACTACTGGTGTATACTTAAAGTGCGTTTCCCAGCTAGAAGGTATGGAAATCCTGCGCGAGATCCATCTCGGAGATTGCGGGCACCACGCCGCTCCTCGATCGCTGGTCGCGAAAGCCTTCCGGCAAGGATTCTACTGGCCGATCAAGGCGACGCCGACAAGATGGTTGAGACATGCACGGGATTCCAGTATTATGCCCGACAACCACATGTTCCTGCTGAAGAATTGCGAACAATACCAATAACTTGGCCGTTTGCAGTCTGGTGGCTAGACATGGTGGGACCGTTACAGACGGCACCATGTGGATTTACGCATCTGCTGGTAGCAGTTGACAAATTCACCAAATGGTTAGAAGTTAAACCCATTAGAAAGCTTGATGGGGAAACTGCCCTCAGGTTTGCCCGGGATCTAGTGGTGAGATTTGGTCTCCCACATAGCATCATCACCAACAACGGAATCAACTTGTCACTCGGAGAAGTGGAGGCCTATTGCTGGGACAAAGGCATCCGACTTGACCTTGCATCTGTGGCACACCCACAATCCAATGGTCAAGTGGAGCGAGCCAATGGATTAATTCTGCAGGGAATCAAGCCACGTCTTGAGGCACCGCTACAGGCAAAGCTGGAGCCTAAGAGGCATTTAATTGCCATCTCATCTGCTGTGGAGTTTACGAACCACACCCAACAGATCCACCGGCTACACCCCTTACTTCATGGTATATGGAGCAGAAGCCATCCTCCCTTCCGACATCCTCCATGACGCACCGAGAGTTGCCGCCTACGACGAAGATGACGCTGAGGAATCTAGACGCCTTGATGTGGACCTTCTCGAGGAGGAGCGCGTTTTGGCATGCCAAAGGTCCGCCATCTACCAGCAGAAGCTACGCAAATACCATAGTCGCCGCGTGTAACACCCTCAGAATCGGACCTATGCAAGTTTTACAGAAAACCCGCCAAACCCGCATAGAAACAATTCAAAGGTGCCCACCAGGCACTTTCGTGCGGGTGGAAAACGAAGTAATAACATTACACAACAGTCCTCGATGGGACCCACAGAACCGGTATATATATAACAGCGACTCAAAGATTCAAGAGTACAGATATTTTATACAAAGATCCAAATCACCTTGAAATCGATAGAGCGTCCAGCTACGGACAAGATGCAAATGGGGCTAAGAGCCCTGAAGAATAACCAATGGCGTCCATAACCCTGCCAAAGCAAGCCGGAAGGGTAACCTCGCTAACGGCCGATCTCAAAACCTGCTTAAACAAAAAGGGGTGCGACAAAGGGCAAAGGAAAAGAGGAGCGCCAAGATCGAGGCCAAGACACGAGGCTAGAATTCGGCGGTCCTCGCCTACATAGGTATGGTGAACTAAAGCGGCAGCGGCAGCATGCACTAAACAACCTATAGAGACTCGACACAACTGGCGACAGTCAGAGAGGGGTAAGATAGACCTATCCAGATCCAACCTGAAGCTAACACCAAACAAACCCATCCTAGTGTTTCCCCCTTGAGACCAAACGAGGAAGTCAACCGAGGAACTCACGCAGTGGGCAGTTTTATTTATTCAGTTTTAGTTGCGGCACTCTACTAGTCAGGTTTAGATAATCGTCCTGATAAAAGAAGCAGTGGGCCCTTTTAGTTAATCATTCCGTTGTAGTTGCAGCAATTACTATTCAAATACAGATAGCATGATGTAAACCCAAAACCCAATAGTTGTTGGTACTTTTATTCAGCCATTTCGTTGTAGTTGCAATACTTACTAGTCAGGTACAATGGTCGCAAGCGACACTCCAAACAAGCAATTGTGGGCAGTATTAATTAGCCATTCCATTATAGTGAAGCTGATTACTAGTCATTATAAAGTCAAATTATAGCAAGAACTTTAGTTATGCTTGTCTATGATCGAGATATCTGGCTCCAAGTCGCCCATATCCATGCGACACGGCTTTCGTAAAGTTTTACCCGCCGGGTGCACCAATAGCAACACACGCCGATCAACCTCGAAAACCAAATCAAAACCCAACGAGGCTTTCACGATGAACAATCACAGATTCGAAATATTTCAGGGGCCACCCATTGAGTAGATCCCGAACGGAGTAAGCAAGCTCGAGACGGGCTCAAGGTTTGCGTTAGTGGTAAACGATCGGGAACCCGAAGTGTGGCTGGGCTTGTCGATACCGCGAAAACACTCGCTTACCTAAATAGACAAAGGTGCTCCTCGCACAATTTAAATACGAAAGTAGCATGGCATAAGTACATGATCGTAAATAAAACCTCAAACTAGTTTGTGGCCCCAAGAAATAAGATCAATCAAGCTCGCTCGGGGGTCCCATATACCTCTCGGATGTGGATAGCGATAAATCAAGGAACAGTATCAAGTACTCGGGTCTTACGGGACACAAGTATGCTCGAAACCAAATATTTTCTATCACCCACCGATGCCTCTGCTTATTTCAATTTTAGTTGTTAAACAGGAATTAAAGTGGCGATAAGTAAAACTAGAATCATCTCCAACATCAACATGCGGCAATACATCAGAAACTGTGGCATATGACGACACACATCTCAAGAGCAAGCAACTACGACGCGCAAGTCCAACTATCTAACAAACAACAGGTAATAGGGTGTGTCCGAGGCAATATAGGGCTGCACGGTATATCACAGGTACGGAAACTAAAGCATCGCAACACAGATAGCAATAGATCAACAGGAGGGGAATAAATTCTATAAAAGTAAGATAGGTAGAAAGGGGGAGATGCTCGTCTGAAAACATTGTCGAAGGGTTCAACCGAAGATCGGGGCGAAGCTCACATCAACTCAACGGCCTTATCCGCGAAGAACCAAAACACTAGAAGAAACACCGGATGCAATACTTAATACAACGGCAGAAGATCGGCATGATGCATGAATGATGCATGACATGGCAAAGGTGCAATGCGATTAGGTCATATTAAACGTAACCGGGGTCCCGACAATTAATTAGATGGTTCAAGTTATTTAGAACCCCCGCAATCTAAATGTTGTTTAGCAGGGCAGAATATATCACCGGTTCGCTACACAAGGTTAAATGAGGCCAATATGAGACTAGATTTGCCCGCATATGGGCCCCATATTTAATTATTAGGTAAATCGGCCTAAGGCCCCCAAACCACAGATGATGCATGCTATATGACAATTTAATGTGCAACAATTAAATACCATTTATAAAATAGGGATCGAGAAAGGGGGTCACACGTTAGGGTTCGGCGAACTTGGTCCGGGGGTTCGGGGTTCGGGGTCGGTCTCAGGGTCCAGGGTTCGACGGAACGGTCTCACGGGAACGTTCTCGGAAAGGGGTAGATCTTGGTGCTTCCGGGGCCTTCGGGTCATGTCGACGGTCATGGCGTTCGGGACGAAGTACTTGTCGCATCGGGGTCTCGGTGTCCGGGGCGAAGTGCTTGTCGTTTCGTGTAGGAGGTCTTGGCGTCCGGTCCTCGGGCATCGGGGTGGAAAAGAGGTCTTGTCGTCTCACGCGGAGATCTTGGGGTTCGAGGGGTCCGCGGAAACGGAACGGTCTTCATATTCCGTGAGGGAGATCATGGCGTCGGTGTGGTCGGTCTTGTCGGTTCCACGGTTCCGGTCTTCGGGATCCAGGAAGGAGGCCCTCGGATCCTCGGGTCCGTGTAGACGGTCATGGCGCTCCGAGGAGAAGATCTCGGCGTGTCGAGGGTTCGGTCCCGGGGATCGGTCTTCGGAAAAGTCTTCGGGTCTCGGCGCCTCCAATTCCGTGTAGAGGTGCTCGGAGATCCGTGAGGAAGAGCTTGGGCCTCCGGGTCCAATATCCGGGCCGCGGCGTTGGATCCGGGGAAGAACAGTCGCCCGAGATGAAGAAGCGTGGTTGAGTCACACCTCTGCGATGCATCTCGCTCTTGGTCTTCATACTTTGTGTCGGTCGGTCGCGATCATCGAGGTTCAACCTGGGGCCTGCAGCCAGCCTCACACGCATGGCTACTGCAACCCTCACCGAGACAGACCGAGCTGCACGTAGCACGGAGACGGCCGGAAAAACTTGGGGGGGTTGAGGAGGAGCTCCAGGAGGTGGCCGGCCGGGAGGAGCTGCTGGGCAGTGGTCTCGCCGGCCGGCACGCTAGCTGCAAGGTGGCGGCACGAGGAGGCTGTGAGGGAAGGAGACTGCTCGGGGACGAGGCGGGGGCCTGGGGTGGAACGGGCGGCGAGAGGAGGAGGCAGGGAGGCGCGGAGGCGGCGGAGAGGGGCGGCGTCGAGGGCGACGGAGGAGGTTGCTTGGCGCCCGGGCGACGGGAGGGCGGAGGGCGAGGCGGCTCGGAGGGGCGACTGAAAGGGAGGCGGCGCGGCCAGCGGCGGTGGCGGGCGACGGGCGGAGAGGTGAGCGTCAGGGAGGCGGCCAAGCTGCTGGGCGAGGAGCTGGGCGGGCGGCAAGGCAGGAGGGCAGTGGAGGAAAACGCAAGGGGACCGCAGGAACGGCGCAGTGGTGGGGAGCTGAGGTGGACGGCCAAGGCAATGCAGGAGGGGGAAGGCAAGGGCGGGGCTGGGGAGGTAGGCGGCGGAAGGGAAGAGGAGGTTGGGGAGGAGGAGACAGCGCAGTGGGAGACGGGTGGGTCCAGGCCTGGGCTGGTTAGGGGCGAGCGGGTCCATGGGTGGGTCCTGGCCTGTGGAGAGGTGAGGACGAGTGGGTTTGGTAGGCGTGTGCGTGGGTGGCGGCTGGGGCGCGTGGGCGCGTCCACGGGCCAGGAAAGGCGGGAGTGTGGGGTCGAGCGGATAGGTGGGGCCAGGGGGGGTAGAAGGAATTGGGTGAGAAAGGAAAAGGAGGGGGGATGGACGCGGTGGGTCCTGGGTGGGCCACACGGCCAGGTAGGGAGAGGCTGGCCGGTGGGACCCGCGGGGAGAGAGGAGAGATGAGAGAGGTGGGTCGGTTTGGGGAGGGAGTGGGGACTGTGGGGTGGGGTCCAGGCGCGGAGAGAGAGGGTGAGGGAGGCTGGGGTGAGGAAAAAGGAAGAGGAAAAAGAGGTGGATGGATGAGGTGGCAGGTGGGTAAGAGAAGGGTGAGAGGGTGAGGTGGCGGCCTGTGGTTGGTGGGTAGATAGGATTTGGGTGGGGATAGATTTAGGGTAGGGCTGTTTTAGTTTTGTGTTTGTTTAGTCCGATCTAATTTAAAACCAGACCATTTTTTGCAAACAGTTTTTAGACAAATAAGATCTCCGATGCGATCGGGGTTTTGTGTTTGAAAATAAGAGGGGCTTTTATACAATTCAAAACTAGGCTTTTCAAATAATGCAGTCAAACAATGCATGATGATGACGATGCTATGCACAAATTCAACGCGATTTTCTAGTAGTGGTTTTTGCGGGATGCCACAATTCGACACCACTAACAATGGATCTCGCCCTCGAGATCCGCCTCATGGTACCGGAAGGAAGGTCGGCGATCTGCATCTTCTCGCTTTGTGTAGATCCTCGCGACACCACTAACAAGAGGTCGTTGTCCGTGATCGTCGGGGGAACACTCCGGAAACAAAAGGTCGAAGGTAGAGGCATCAACAAACAAAGCCACCGCTAACTTCGATGGAAAAGAGGGAACCGACGCATTCTCATCAATTTCAATGTACAAAAGCGAATAGAAAGGGTAGTCGGCATGGGGGCCAATCCATCACGCACCCAAACTATTACTCCGTACACTCAGTGGAAAAGAGTGCAACCATTCTCGGAATCAGACTGAAGATCTCGACAAACGAGGTTAGGAAACAGAGGAGTGATGCAGACTCTGCACCGGATCTGGCGTAGATGATGTCGTCGCGTCGGAAAACACCGGAAGGCACAAACAAGGGACAAAGGATGGTAACACCGTAGACGGATTCATCAGGCCGCTTGAACACCGGATGGTAGAACATCGTTATCAGAGGAGGAAGCGAAACCCTGAAGGTACGACGGAAACCCAACCACGAGAATTCCTGGACTCGAAGAAAGAGACGAGAGCGGATTCAAAACGCGTAGAGGTGAGAGGAGAATAGCAGAGGGGTAAGGAGTAAAATCAGACCTAACCAGAACTATCCAACCGATTTTGAAAAAATAGTTTTGACACTCTACTTCGGCCGTTAGCTAGGTTATCCTACAGGCTGGACTTGTGGGGTATCGCAACTGCTGAGCTCTGATACCACTCTGTAACACCCTCAGAATCGGACCTATGCAAGTTTTAGCGAAACCCGCCAAACCCGCATAGAAACGATTCAAAGGTGCCCACCAGGCACTTTCGTGCGGGTGGAAAACGAAGTAATAACATTACACAACAGTCCTCGATGGGACCCACAGAACCGGTATATATATAACAGCGACTCAAAGATTCAAGAGTACAGATATTTTATACAAAGATCCAAATCACCTTGAAATCGATAGAGCGTCCAGCTACGGACAAGATGCAAATGGGGCTAAGAGCCCTGAAGAATAACCAATGGCGTCCATAACCCTGCCCAGGCCAAGCCGGAAGGGTAACCCTGCTAACGGCGTCGATCTCAAAACCTGCTTAAACAAAAGGGGGTGCCGACAAAGGGCAAAGGAAAAAGAGGAGCGTCAGTACTGAGGCCAGTACACGGCGAGGCTAGAATTCGGCGGTCCTCGCCTACATAGGTATGGTGGACTGAAGCGGCAGCGGCAGCATGCACTAAACAACCTATAGAGACTCGACACAACTGGCGACAGTCAGAGAGGGGTAAGATAGACCTATACGGATCCAACCTGAAGCTAACACCAAACAAACCCATCCTGGTGTTTCCCCCTCGAGACCAAACGAGGAAGTCAACCGAGGAACTCACGTAGTGGGCAGTTTTATTTATTCAGTTTTAGTTGCGGCACTCTACTAGTCAGGTTTAGATAATCGTCCTGATAAAAGAAGCAGTGGGCCCTTTTAGTTAATCATTCCGTTGTAGTTGCAGCAATTACTATTCAAATACATATAGCATGATGTAAACCCAAAACCCAACAGTTGTTGGTACTTTTATTCAGCCATTTCGTTGTAGTTGCAATACTTACTAGTCAGGTACAATGGTCGCAAGCGACACTCCAAACAAGCAATTGTGGGCAGTATTAATTAGCCATTCCATTATAGTGAAGCTGATTACTAGTCATTATAAAGTCAAATTATAGCAGTAAACTTTAGTTATGCTTGTCTATGATCGAGATACTGTGCTCCAAGTCGTCCATATCCGCGGACATGGCTTTCAGAAAGTTTTACCCGGCCGGGGTGCACCAATAGCAACACACGCTCGATCAACCTCGGAAAAACCAAATCAAAACCCAACGAGGCTTTCACGACTGAACAATCACAGGATTCAGAAATATTTCAGGGGCCCCATTGAGTAGATCCCGCAACGGAGTAAGCAAGCTCGAGACGGCTCAAGGTTTGCGTTAGTGGTCAGAAACGACTGGGAACCCGAAGTGTGGCTGGGCTTGTCGATACCGCGAAAACACTCCGCTTACCTAACAGACAAAGGTGCTCCTCGCACAATTTAAATACGAAAGTAGCATGGCATAAGTACAGGATCGTAAATAAAACCTCAAACTAGTTTGTGGCCCCAAGAAATAAGACAATCAAGCTCGCTCGGGGTCCCATATACCTCCGATGTGGATAGCGATAAATCAAGGAACAGTATCAAGTACTCGGGGTCTTACGGACACAAGTGGCGCTCGAAACCAAATATTTTCTATCACCCACCGATGCCTCTGCTTATTTCAATTTTAGTTGTTAAACAGGAATTAAAGTGGCGATAAGTAAAACTAGAATCATCTCCAACATCAACATGCGGCAATACATCAGCAACTGTGGCATATGACGACACACATCAGCACCTGAGCAAGCAACTACGACGCGCAAGTCCAACTATCTAACAAACAACAGGTAATAGGGTGTGTTCGAGGCAATATAGGGCTGCACGGTATATCACAGGTACGGAAACTAAAGCATCACAACACAGATAGCAATAGATCAACAGGAGGGGAATAAATTCTATAAAAGTAAGATAGGTAGAAAGGGGGAGATGCTCGCCTGAAAACATTGTCGAAGGGTTCAACCGAAGATCGGGGCGAAGCTCACATCAACTCAACGACCTTATCCGCGAAGAACCAAAACACTAGAAGAAACACCGGATGCAATACTTAATACAACGGCAGAAGATCGGCATGATGCATGAATGATGCATGACATGGCAAAGGTACAATGCGATTAGGTCATATTAAACGGAACCGGGGTCCCGACAATTAATTAGATGGTTCAAGTTATTTAGAACCCCCGCAATCTAAATGTTGTTTAGCAGGGCAGAATATATCACCGGTTCGCTACACAAGGTTAAATGAGGCCAATATGAGACTAGATTTGCCCGCATATGGGCCCCATATTTAATTATTAGGTGAATCGGCCTAAGGCCCCCAAACCACAGATGATTCATGCTATATGACAATTTAATGTGCAACAATTAAATACCATTTATAAAATAGGGCTCGAGAAAGGGGGTCACACGTTAGGGTTCGGCGAACTTGGTCCGGGGGTTCGGGGTTCGGGGTCGGTCTCAGGGTCCAGGGTTCGACGGAACGGTCTCACGGGAACGTTCTCGGAAAGGGGTAGATCTTGGTGCTTCCGGGGCCTTCGGGTCATGTCGACGGTCATGGCGTTCGGGACGAAGTACTTGTCGCATCGGGGTCTCGGTGTCCGGGGCGAAGTGCTTGTCGTTTCGTGTAGGAGGTCTTGGCGTCCGGTCCTCGGGCATCGGGGTGGAAAAGAGGTCTTGTCGTCTCACGCGGAGATCTTGGGGTTCGAGGGGTCCGCGGAAACAGAACGGTCTTCATATTCCGTGAGGGAGATCATGGCGTCGGTGTGGTCGGTCTTGTCGGTTCCACGGTTCCGGTCTTCGGGATCCAGGAAGGAGGCCCTCGGATCCTCGGGTCCGTGTAGACGGTCATGGCGCTCCGAGGAGAAGATCTCGGCGTGTCGAGGGTTCGGTCCCGGGGATCGGTCTTCGGAAAAGTCTTCGGGTCTCGGCGCCTCCAATTCCGTGTAGAGGTGCTCGGAGATCCGTGAGGAAGAGCTTGGGCCTCCGGGTCCAATATCCGGGCCGCGGCGTTGGATCCGGGGAAGAACAGCGTCGCGCTCCGAGATGAAGAAACGTGGTTGGAGTCACACCTCTGCGATGCATCTCGTTCTTCGGTCTTCATACTTTGTGTCGGTCGGTCGCGATCATCGAGGTTCAACCTGGGGCCTGCAGCCAGCCTCACACGCATGGCTACTGCATCCCTCACCGAGACAGACCGAGCTGCACGTAGCACGGAGACGGCCGGAAAAACTTGGGGGGGTTGAGGAGGAGCTCCTGCCAGGGAGGTGGCCGGCTCGGGGAGGAGCCGCGCGGGGCCGGTGGTCTCGCCGGCGGCCGGCGACGCTGAGCTGCAAGGTGGCCGGCGACGAGGAGGCCAGAGGGGGAAGGAGACTGCTCGGGGACGAGGCGGGGGCCTGGGGTGGAACGGGCGGCGAGAGGAGGAGGCAGGGAGGCGAGGCGGAGAGGGCGGCGAGGGCGACGGAGGAGGTCAAGCCTGGCGCCGGGCGGCGCGGAGGGCGGAGGGCGGAGGCGGCTCGAGGGCGGCGACTGGCGGGAGGCGGCGCAGCTGGGGCGGCCGTGGCGCGGCACGGGCGGAGAGGTGAGAGTGGGGCGGCGAAGCTTGCTGGGCGAGGAGCTGGGAGCGGGCTGGGGCGAGGAGGGGCAGGAGGAAAACGCAGGGGACCGGCAACAACGGCGGTGGGTGGGGAGCGAGGTGGACGGCTGGCGAAAGGTGGGAGGTGGGAGCAGGGCAAGGCTACTGGGAGGTAGGCGCGAGCGGGAAGAGGAGGTTGCGGGAGAGGGAGGAGACAGCAGTGGGAGACGGTGGGTCCAGCGCGGGCGGGCTGGTTGGGGGCGAAGGGTCCATGGGTGGGTCCTGGCTCCAGGAGAGGTGAGGACGAGTGGGTCGGGCCATGTGCAGGTGGAGGCGTGGGCCAGCAGGTGGGCTGGTGGCCCAATGCCAGGGAAAGGCGGGAGTGTGGGGTCGAGCGGATAGGTGGGGCCAGGGGGTAGAAGGAATTGGGTGAGAAAGGAAAAGGAGGGGGGCTGGACGCGGTGGGTCCTAGGTGGGCCACGCGGCCAGGTAGGGAGAGGCTGGCCGGTGGGACCCACAGGGAGAGAGGAGAGATGAGAGAGGTGGGTCGGTTTGGGGAGGGAGTGGGGACTGTGGGGTGGGGTCCAGGCGCGGAGAGAGAGGGTGAGGGAGGCTGGGGTGAGGAAAAAGGAAGAGGAAAAAGAGGTGGATGGATGAGGTGGCAGGTGGGTAAGAGAAGGGTGAGAGGGTGAGGTGGCGGCCTGTGGTTGGTGGGTAGATAGGATTTGGGTGGGGATAGATTTAGGGTAGGGCTGTTTTAGTTTTGTGTTTGTTTAGTCCGATCTAATTTAAAACCAGACCATTTTTTGCAAACAGTTTTTAGACAAATAAGATCTCCGATGCGATCGGGGTTTTGTGTTTGAAAATAAGAGGGGCTTTTATACAATTCAAAACTAGGCTTTTCAAATAATGCAGTCAAACAATGCATGATGATGACGATGCTATGCACAAATTCAACGCGATTTTCTAGTAGTGGTTTTTGCGGGATGCCACACCGCGTTCGGCATCGCTCGTTTAAAGAGGGGGATTTAGTACTCCGACTTAAGCAGAAGAAGTCACACAAATTATCCCCGCCATGGGAAGGACCGTTCATCATAAGCAAGGCGCTGCTCAATGGGTCTTACTACCTTGTCGACAATCGTGAACTCAAGGATAGACCCAACGAGGATCATAAGCGTAAGCGACGTGACCCGGATGATGACTACCCGGAGCTTGATCGGCCATGGAACATAGCACAGCTACGTCCTTTCTACACTTAGCATTTTTTATCTAATCGTGTACCTCTTATATGATCAATGAAATAAAGCTCTTTGGTTCACTCATATTGCTGAGTCTTTTACCTCCTTTAGTGTTCATTTTTGGATCATATAAAACCTTTATGCACAAGTCTTGCGATTGCACTTGTAAAAATTCCGCCTACGGGCGTTAGCTTAAGTTTTCTTGTCTACACATTCTTTGTCGTTTTTATGTGGATTCTGGAGTAGTGACTTTTGGCACTTATTGTCGGCGATTTTGTGCTCAGGTTTTGACGGTGCCATTGGGCATCATCACCTAAGCGCATGGTTCCGACAACGAGTCTTCCGACTCACGAAAAGTCAAGCATAAGAACTAGAGTAATGGATAAGCCAGCACTTGCTTAAAAAATATATATATGCTGAAACTTAATTCTTAAGTAGCAGGATACGACAACCATTGTTTTCCGCCTTAAGATTACATCAACAAGTTTTTCCCGTGCACACACCAAAGGTGAAACAGAAATTACAAAGTGTTCTTCATTCTTTGGGCGCAGGAGACTTGTAGGCCGCATCATCACCAGCCGGAGAATCACCCTCAACATCGGCGCTATGATGAGACTCGGAGGAGTCCTGGTTGACGTTGTCGATGAAGTTCCTGGGCACGAAGACGTCAACGTCCACCAACTCGGAAACCCTGGTGTCATAACCCGCGAGTGATGACAGGATGGCTTCGTGATCGATCTCCTTGCCATCATCATCCACGTCGGGGATACCAGAGGTCAGCGTGTCGATGTCGGCATCTTCATAGTGTGCCTTCACCATAGACAGCGCCATCCTTGCGCCAGCCCGTGTGCATGAAGCTTTCCAGCTCGCGACACGCTCGGGGGCTCGGCGCAGAATGTCCGAGTATTTCGTCACGGAGTCTGAGGCCTTGATATAAATCTGGAGGGTCTTGGCAATCTCCTTGGCTTGGGCGATGGCGGTATTGATGAATTTGCCGGCAAGAACCATGCATTCCTTGTCCGAAGGAGGCGAGCGGGTTAAACCCATGGGCGCTGAAAATTCCGACAAGGATCGCATGAGTTCAATAAACTCTAAGTATCTAGACTACAGGGATACAAGGCGGAGGATACTTACTGAAGATGCTGGCCTTAGCCTGCCAGACGGTGTCCGCCAAGGATTCCTTCTCTTGTTGGAGGAGCTTAAACGCCTCGCTATGGCGAAGGTTTTGCTCATCAGCAACTTGCTTCTGATCCTTTAGGATCGCAAGCTCCTCCTTCAAGCGATTTATCTCCGCGGAGGCGGAATCCTGTAGGGCTTTCATGGAATCCTTATGCATCTTCAACATTTCTTCCCTCTCCTTCTTAAGGATTTTGTTCTCGCTGTCCAGCTACTGGATGTGCTTGGACTGCTCGAAAATATCCTTGGCCTTGGCAACATGATCTGCATGTCGGAGAAAACAAAGTACAGAGTGCGTACTCGAAGAAGGAAGGCACAAAAGTAAGACGGAAATGCGCAAAAAGAAAACAGACTCTTGTTTTTGATGATCTGTTCCTTCAAGATGGCAGTTTTACCCTTTTCGGCTTCAAGATCTGCGCGCATCTTCTGATACTTGTCGTTGGCCATGCCCCTCCAAGAATTCTCATTCTGTGTAAGCAAATACAAAGTTAAGTCGTTGTTTGGTCTGCTTGGAGCCCCTAGTTGGAGATTTTCCATCTATATGCTTGGGGGCTACAGCGAGAGTTTTTAACTTATCAATATGTTTAGCTTTTCTTTAAGCATCTAGTCGGAACTAATTCAGTTACAAATAGAGGCTTGGGGGGCTATAGCACTGAAAATTATGAACACTGTGTATGCTACTCTTAAATCATCTAGTCGGAATAATTTCTTTGATCTAAATGCTTGGGGGCTACAGTGAGAGTTCTTTCTAACTTAGTCACTCTTAGAGCATATAGATGCAAAACCTATGGTTTTCCGTCTACATCCTCGGGGGCTACAGTAGGATACTCATACGAAATGCAAAAGGTAAAGTAAATCTTACAAGTGCAATGATCTTGAGGTTTGTAGCGCTCTCGGATAGCAGCTTGCCAAAGGAAATGCTATTTCATCGCAAGATATCTGCTTGTCGGAGTAGCTCCTCAAGACCGCACGTAGGAGATGACGGCACTCCTCCAGGAACCATAGTTGTGTTACTCGGTAGGAGCGTCGGGTAAACTATCTTCGGGAACTCGAAGGGTTTCTGGGGAGCAGAGGCGCCGCCTTCGGCAGAGGTACCCGCTCCCACCACCGCCTTGCCGCTACCGATGGCATCCTTAGCCGGAGCTTCATCCATTTGAAGAGCAGCGCTCTCCTGCGTCGCCTGCTCACCGACAACAGCGAGTTCGGTAGAGGCGCCAGAATCCACTTCCATGGTGGAAGGGCATGGTGCCTCCTAGAGTTGAGAGCTTGTCGGAGCAGAGGAGGGATTGACGGCAGGAGTAGCAGGGGCGATGGCGGGGGAGGAGTCGCGATGCAGCATATCTTTGATATTTCTAGAAGCCCCAAGATTCTTGGAGGACTTCTTGAGGCTGGTTATGGCTTTCTTCCTGAAACGTGCAAAGTGCATAAGTACAGGAACAAGACAGATAAATAAGACAATGTCGGAGAATGAGAGGCTTACACTAGGGGAGCGCTTTGGCAAACATCCTAGTGGCTTTCTTCTTTTCCGCCTCTAGGGCGGCAGTACTTTTTTTGGAGGCTCCACCCTCTGTCTTCTTCTTCTTGCCTCCGTCGGCAGCGTCAGAGGTGGAGCTCTTTCGCCAGCCAACGGGCATCGTCGTTTGACACCATGACTTCCTTCATCTTTGGATTGTAGATTTGGGCAGCCAGTTGTCCTCATCTAGATCGCTAAGTCATAGTAAGAAATCACCGTGTTAGATAAGATGGCACCGTAAGACGGAGAAACTAGAGCAATGTCATACGTAAAATAAATACCTACCTTAGAACTTGCCGCTCACGTACATGTCGTAGGTGATGGTGAAGCCGCGCTTCTTATCCTTCACCTTGACGATGTCCTTCAGACGGAGCTTGACGGAGTCGCTCGAGAAGTTATCCACGGAGATCCGGAGGGTATCCTTTCGATCACCCGTATACTGCAGCATGAACTTCACGGTGTCAGAGAGGTTGGATTCGCCTGACGAACCAGCACATGGCTAGGTCCAAGCCGGTCAAACCCGCCTCTACGAACCACTCGATCCGCCTTATTGCGCGAGAAGCGTTGAGGTCGGAGGGAAGGGAGGCATGGGATCTCCATGTGGAAACTTCAGCGGCGGCTCCATCCACGAAGTCTGGGTACGTCACTTCTCGGCCCGCCAAAGGAATGTCGGGGCCGTAGAAGTACGTCCGCTGCCAGTTTTTGCACGACTCGTGGCCGACGATGTCGGGGAACCGCCGGCCAGGTCGGATCTTGAAGCTTATGGTGTCGCAGTTCCTAAGCTCCTCCCTACTATGTCCGGCTTCACGTTTGACGGTGAATAAGTACACGAACAAGTCTAACCTAGGCTTAATCCCTAGGTAACCCTCACAAAGTGCCGCGAAGTTGCTAAGCACTAAGATACTATTGGGGGAGAGGTTATGGGGTTGGACTTTGAAGTGGCTCAAGACGGACAGAAAGAAGTGGGAGATGGGCAGAACGCCAGCATCACCGAGCCTTGAGGTACACCTTTTCTCCGGCTTGGGGAGAAGGTGTCACCTCGCGGCCGGCGCTGCCCGCCAGGCGAGCCCCGCCGTCGCGGGGAGGTAGCCTTCGGCGACCATCTCTTGGATGTCGCGGTCGGGGATGTCCGAGCCGCGCTAGTCGCCCTTGTGCGAGTCTGGCTCTTCTTCCAGAGGCTCTAGAGCCGCCAGATTGTGGTCACCGCCGGTGGTTTCAATCACCGCTGACGCGGGGATGACCAGGCCCTCTGGGGGCACGACGACGGAGCTCGCCGGCTTCACCGTGGCTTCGCTCGATGCCGCCATCGACGGGGAGGAGCTGCTGCTGGCCATGGAGGACTGGGAGGATGCGACTGGTGCAGAGAGAGAGGCTAGGGTTTCTTCGAGGTTTTCCGCGGAGGGCTCGAGGAGGCGTGCGGCTGGAGGAAGAAGATGATGACGCGAGAGAATGGGGTGAAAAAGTGGCAAGTGTCCCACGGTTACTATTTATCTTACTCTGCGTCAAGATTCATGCGGCTAATTGGACGGTTGCCACGTAGACGACGTGTTCGTGAACGTGCGCGGTAATTTCGCCACGTCTCCAACCGTCGCCCCCAACGGTTCGTATCGCTCGCGCGGGAAAATCGGATATGATTGTGTTCTCTGCATGTGTGAGTTACAAGGCGTCGCTGACCTACAGCCTACGTCGTCATAACTGACATGGTAGATGATCCGTCCCATCGAAGATTCTGGCATGGACGGATTTAATCCAACTACGGAAGAGTACGATGGAAGATTCAGCATTTCTCCGACTTACTCATAGAAGACGGAGAAACCTTTGCAGGGTTCTTTGGGAGGACTACAAGATATTGCTTGACGATTTGCCAACATCCATCTAGACGGAGCATTCCACAGGAAGAGGCAAGACGGCGCAAGATATCAGAGTTCTCCGGGGGCTACTGTTGGGGATATGCTATATGGGTATACTCATAGCATGTCTCTTATCCGACTAACCCGGGTGGACCATAGTCAGTAGCATGGCCTGTGGCCTGCTGGGCAGCCCAGTTAGGTGGATCCAGAAGAGAGGCCCATGCCGGATAAAGGAAGGCTACGGTGGAGTCACCAGCGTACCCGGAGCCTTGGAGTACAAGATACACAAGACTAGTGGTAGACTGTGTAGGACTCTGTAACCTGTCCGGCTAGGACTTTTCCCTGTAAACCTAGGACCTGGCGACTATATAAGTCGGGCCTATGGGAGCCTTTAGGGCATACACATACACACACAACTTAGTATCGATTCATACAACCTCGCACAGCGAACCTATCTCTGTAACTCGGTGTATTGCCCTTATAGTGATTTATAGCAAGAGTAGGATTCCGCCACCGTCATGGGATCTGAACCTGGGTAAGTTGTGTTACCTCGTACCCGTCAACCATCCGCCTTACCCCACGTCTCTAAACACGCACTGTGAGGACCCCTCCATGGCGTACTCGTCGGCAATACCACGACAGTCGGGCTCCAAATTTGTCTCGCCGAAAACCGAAGTTGCCTCGCCGGGCTCTAAATTTGCCTCGTCATGCTCTAAAGTTGCCTTGTCAGGCACATAAGTTAACTCGTTGATACTTCCAAAACATATCTACTTTTTTGAACACTTTTGCTATTGTTTCTCCTTTAAACTTGTGTGATTTGGATGCAACTAACACGGACTAACGATGTTTTCAGCAGAATTACCTTGGTGTCTAGTTTTTGTGCAGAAACTCAACTATCAGGAAAAATACGGGAAAATATGCCAAAAATACTATTTCACCAGAAGATCCACGAAGCCAGAAGACAATACGGAGTGGAGGCTTGGGAGGCCCACGCCCCTGCCAGGCGCGGGTGGGCCCTGCCCGCGCCTAGGGGATGCGGACACCCCAGGCACCCCCTCGGGCCCCCTATGCGCCTATAAGTTGACTCTTGACCTAAAAACCGTGGGGGATTCGATGTTTTTCAAGAAAGAGTTCTGTTGCACCACCGCCACGGAAACCAAGATTCGGATCTAGAAACTCTGTTCTGGCACCCTGCCGGAACGGGGAATTTGGAGAGGATTATCGCCATCGTCATCACCAACGCATCTCCCCCAACCATCCATGTTTTCCTCATCCATGAGTGAGTAATCCCCCACTATAGTCTTGGGGATGGTAGGGATTGGATGAGTTCTATCATGTAATCGAATAAGATTGTTAGGGCATAGTGTCTAGTATCTCTATTAGTGCTATTTGACTTTGTTGCAACTTGTTGTGCTTAATGCTTGTCACTAGGGCCCGAGTGCCATGATCACAGATCTAAACTTATTATTGAATCATTATGATAATATTGTTTGTGATCTTATCTGCAAGTTGTGTACACATATCATTGTCCGGATCCAAAGGTCCCGAAGTGACAATAATTTGGACAACCTTAGGGGATGGCTGTGGTGTGAGGATCACATGTGTTCACGGAGTGTTAATGCTTTGCTCTGGTGCTCTATTAAAAGGAGCACCTTAATTGCCAGTAGTTCCCTAGAGGCCCCGCTGCCACGGGCTGGCTGGACAGAAGATGTTGTGCAAGTTCTCATTGCAAGCATGTAGACTATATATGGGACTGATACGCCCAATTTGCATCACCTTTCTATATCATAATTTACCTCTATTCGTTGATATATGTCTTATTATGAGGTATTACTTATGTCTTTTCATTTGTTTATGCTTGTTGGATGATTGTTGGAGGATGAACTGCCGGAGTCTGAATTCTGATGGCAAAAGAGGTGTTTTGATGCAATTTCGTGAAGATCAGAAAAATACCAGAAAAATATAGAAAAATAATATTTTCCCCGAAGACAGAGGAAGCTAGAAGGAGAGGCGAATATGTTGGGGATATGCTATATGGGTATCCTTATAGCATGTCTCTTATCCGACTAACCCGGGTGGCCCATAGTCGGTACCATGGCCTATGGCCTGCTGGGCGGCCCAGTTAGGTGGATCCATAAGGGAGGCCCATGCCGGATAAAGGAAGGCTACGGTGGAGTCACTAGCGTACCCGGAGCCTTGGAGTGCAAGATACACAAGACTAGTAATAGAAGGTGTAGGACTCTGTAACCTGTCCGGCTAGGACTTTTCCTCAGAACCCTAGGACCTGGCGACTATATAAGTCGGGCCTATGGGAGCCTTTAGGGCACAATCTCATACAACATTAGACAACCTCGCACATCGAACCTATCTCTGTAACTCGGCGTATTGCCCTTATAGTGATTTATAGCAGGAGTAGGATTCCGCCACCGTTGTGGGATCTGAACCTGGGTAAGCTGTGTTACCTCGTACCCCATGTCTCTAAACACGCACTGTGAGGACCCCTCCACGGCGTACTCGTCGGCAATACCACGACAGTTGGCGCCCACTGTGGGGCAAGAGGCGCTTCACGATCTTCAGCGGGCGAGGACCAAGATCTTCATGGGAATTGGCGAAACCGTAGCCATTGTCCGTGTTCTCTTCTGCGGCAACGTCCCGATCGTCCCTCAGGACGAGTTCTGGATCCCGGCGAAGACGAACCCTACGCGGTGTTCGATCGTTCCTATCAGAGACATCCACCTCTTCATCGGCGAAACCGACTCGGGCACTAGTTCCCTGGGAGTCGGAGGAGCATCAAGACCCGCACGTACCGCCTACAGGCATGATACGTTCGCGGAAGGATCAATGCCGGATCTCTCCTCGGAGTTTGCCGACAAAGATCGAAAAAATTCAAGGCCCACCCAAACCGCCCCTGTGCAGGATATAAAGGTGGAAGATCACTGCAAATCCGCCGGCTTAGTCCGTGCGTCTGGACAGCAGAGATCCAAGTTCGTCGGCGTGGTTACCATCTTCGATCTGGCGCGCTCGTGAGAGAGGAGAAACCCCGACATTACGCCAGTGGCTCAGATAAGCCGACCTAGCCCACTACCCCGATGATAACGCTCTGTATCACTTCGTGGAAGGACTGGACCGTGGCACGCTTCTCCGACATTATTTAAGACGACAGTAGGCAATAGGACACCTTACCCTCGAAGAGATGGTGAGCACCGTCAACAGCTACGCGGAGGCCGAAGCGGCAGCTCAGACAGCGCTCGCGCTCATTGACGGAGCCCCTCCGATTCAGCCACCGCCACCACCTCCTCCGGCCGCCATCGTCGCAGCAGCACCACCACCTCCAGTCATCGTCGAGCCCATTGCACCTCCACCGCCCGTCATCGAGGAAATCCTGGCACCCTCCGACTCTGTCGTTGACGCGCTTTATGCGGATTTCAGTGCAGATTCAGAGGAGATAGACTTCAGTCCAGAAGAGCTAGACTCCGCTATGCAGGGGATGGAGGAGGAGTACTCGCGCGACGAGCAGGCCAACAACGCCGTCACGTCCCGAGGGGTGTTCGTCACAGTGGGACGGCGATGGACGAAGATCAACCAGGATGAGCTCTGCCTACGACGCTGGAAAAGGGGAAGAGGCCACTTATTGCTGCTGACAATGATCGCGCAAAAGACATGCCTCCTCCGCCCAACCCAGTACAGCAGCCGCAGGAACTCGGCACCGGCCCGAGTAACAACAACACCGCAAACTTTCCGCCTCCAGCATTTACGTCTATAGCAGCCCAAGTTACTCCAGCTGATAGAGTGATGTACGGCAATCTCCTCGTCGAGCCACTGATCGTTGCTCATATCCGGAACGTGACCTAGCTTGATGAGAAACGCCAGCAGCAGCTGGAGGAGGCGCAAGCCATCGCGGAGCAGGGCGCTAAGCTAGATCGAGATCTAGTCAACGCAGAAGTCCATAGAGAAAGCTAGAGCAATGGAGGCCGAGTATAAGACTCTGCTACGGCAGCAGAAGGCTAAGAAAGCTCCGCCTTGTGTCATCAATGATCCTGGTGTACGGCGCAACCTAGGATGGGCTCCCTCGAAGCCGGCACAAGCCAAGCCATACATTGGCAGTGAAGGCAAGCAGGTGATTCCCACCCCACTACTTAACCTCGCCGTCGCCAAGACCCTTTTGGAGCAGGATAGATCCCCTGAGGCAGTGGAACAGGTCTAAGACCTAGTGGCCAAGGCGGTAAAGCAGCAGGAAAAGGCCACCTCTCAGAGGCTTGAGTCTAACCCAGCGCTATGCCAGTCTAGCCAGTACAAGCCGCCAAGGGACATATCTCCTCTTGATGTCGGGTCCTAGATTGGTTCCTCAGAAGGAAGATGGAGGGATGCACGCAACAGGAAGGATGCTATCCCGATATCCTCCGACCACGGAGAAAAGGACTGACCTCGCCGCCCATCGCCACCGCCCCGGTCTCCCCGACATCGCGAAGCTTACAAAGCTCACCATCGTACGGATATGCCCCACCAAAGCGGTGTGGCATCGTCATACGCGACAACACGGAGCAGACCCGTCATGATGGAAAGCACAACGAAGGACATAAGAGCAGGTCGCGCCATGACCCTCCGCGTCCGATAAGCAACCGTGACAGGCGTGAGGCATCGCAGGAGGGTAACAGCAAGAAGGCTAACCCACCGCCACCTCCGCCTCCGTCACCATGATGGAGGAGGCCTGCATCGTTCACGCAGCCCATCCCCTATCGACAAGAAGAAGAACCCGGAGCCATACGATGCACGTTCACGGATCGATAAGATCCACGAGGCCCGGGAAGGACCATACCTGGGACCATGTTGCTTTGGACCTGCAATACGGTCTGCAACTTACCCCAAAGGTTTCCGGATTGACAATACCATCACGCCCTATGACGGAGCCGCCAAGCCAGCCACATGGTTGTAGGACTACGACAACGCGGTGGAGATTGCCGGAGGCAACCCCAACGTCGCCGTCAAGTACCTCCCATTAATTTTGGCGGGTATGGCCCGTCAATGGATCGACGACTTGGCGGAGAAATCTATCTATAGCTGGATGGACAAGCAAGAAGCATTCACCAAGAACTTTGAGGGTACATACAAGCGTCCCTGCACTGTGGGCGATCTACAGCGGTGCGTGCAAGAGAAAGACGAGACATCTCGCGCCTACCTCTCCCGCTGGCTAGACATGAAGAATTCCTGCGCAGGAGTGCACGCTCAGACCGCCATGGCCGCTTTCATCGATGGGTTGGAAAGGGGCACGTTGCTCCGACATAAGCTGAACCGCTTGCAGGACAATCACCAGCTTGACTTGAACCAGATGATTCAGTTGGCTAGTGAGTTCGCAGCTGCCGACGACGATGCTCGTGGCTCCTTGCCGGCAACGGCCGTTCCAACTCAAGATTGGAGGAACAGCAGTACAAAGCGGAAAACCACTCCAGAAGAAAAGCAATCTACCGACATGGTCGCTATGACTTTTGCAGGACGAGGAGAGGGCGGACAACGTGGCCGAGGAAGGGGAGCTGGTCGCGGGCAGCAACGAGGAAGTGAAACCACCTCGGCACCTCTCCGCGTTCCCCAAACCTATGAGGAGTACCGTGATATGCCATGCCTCGTACACCTCGACGTCAATGGCAAAGCCACCCATACCAATCGACACTGCAAGTTCGTCAACGACCTCAAGGAAGACCCAGAGTCCGGCTACAAGCAAAGTCGGAAGAACAGACCGCGCGGCAAGGGAAAGGGGAAGAAGAAGGAGGAGGAGTCCAAGGATTCAAGTGACATGGACGAGGACGTTGACCCCAAGCACGCCGCCAAGAGCGACGACAAAGGAAAGAACCCCTTCGCGAAGAAGGCCCTAGTCTACCACACTTTCCTTGGCACCCCCACCGTCCGACAACAGAAGACCTCTCTAAGGATCCTGATGGCTACTCTCCCCCCAGTCCCCCAGTACCTATGCTGGTCGGAGGTTCCAATAACTTGGGACAGGACGGACCACCCAGATCTTATAGCCACGGAGAACCAATACGCCATGGTCATTAACCCCTTGATTGACGGAGTGGAGTTCACAAAGTGTATGGTGGACAGTGGAAGCAACATCAACATCATGTACCTGGATACACTGCAAAAGATGAACTTGACGGAGCAAAACCTAAGACGGACCAACACCATCTTCCACGGCGTAGTGCCTGGTCGGGAGGCTCGGTCCCTTGGGTGCATTACACTTCAGGTTGCCTTTGACGATGTTAATAATTACCGCCAAGAGCGCATGACCTTTGAGGTGGTCCCTTTCAAGAGCGTGTACCACGTCATATTTGGTCGCGACATATTCCACACGTTCATGGCCAAGCCATGCTTCGTCTACAACAAGCTCAAGATACCCAGACCAAACGACATCATCACCGTATCCGAAAGCTTTACCAGGCAAGGGACTGCGAGATCATTGAAGCAGCCGTTGCAAAAGTTGTCCTCTACAGCGAAGAATTCAAGGAGATCCAGAGCAAGGTCAATGACTCAGAGATGCCCGGAAGCAGATCTCCGAATCCGCTCCTGCGTTCAAGGCCGCCATCGAGACCAAGCCGGTGGAACTTGTGGTAGGCGATGCCTCCAAGACCGTCTCCATTGGGACGAACCTAGATCCCAAATAGGAAAGCGCGCTCGTCGAGTTCCTCCGTGAGAATAGGGACATCTTTGCCTGGCAACCTGCCGACATGAAAGGTGTACCTAGGGAACTTTCCGAGCACAGCTTAAACATAGATCCAAAATGTAAACCAGTGAAACAACCTCTATGACGCTTCGGAGATGAGAAGAGACGCGCCATTGGCAAAGAGATATCTAGGTTACTTAAGGCTAGATTTATCCGAGAAGTCCTTCACACCCAATGGGTGGCTAATCCTGTACTTGTCCCCAAAAAGGGAACCAATGAATTACGAATGTGCGTTGATTACACCGGCTTGAACAAAGTATGTCCCAAAGATCTGTTTGCTTTGCCTCGCATTGAACAAGTCATTGACTCGACGGCTGGCTCGGAACTTTTGTGTTTTATCGATGCATACTCAGGATACCACCAGATCAAATGAGCAAGTCGGACCAATTGGCCACTTCGTTCACTACCCCATATGGCACGTTTTGCTATGTCACAATGCCCTTTGGGCTGAAAAACGCAGGTGCTACCTACCAGCGGACAATGCAACGTTGCCTTCACGACCAAATTGGTCGGAACGTTCACGCCTACGTGGACGATATCGCGGTGATGTCTAAAAAGTCATACGACTTAATCTCCGACTTAAAAGAAACCTTTGATAATCTCCGGAAATACAACATGATGCTTAACCCTAAGAAGTGCGTCTTCGGGGTCCCAGCCGGCAATTGTTGGGCTTCATTGTTTCCCAGCGTGGAATCGAGGTCAACCCAGAGAAAATCAAGGCTATCTTGAACATAAACCATTCGACGTGCCTAAAGGACATTCAATGACTAACATGTTGTGTTGCAGCAGTTAGTCGGTTAGTCAGCCGACTTGGAGAGAAGGCTCTGCCGCTGTACAAGTTACTGAAAAAGGCAGACAAATTCACATGGACAGACGAGGCAGATGCAGCATTGAAGCAGCTCAAGGAGATTCTTTCCTCAGCGCCCATCCTTGCATCACCCGAACCTGGAGAGCCCCTGTTAATTTACATGGCGGCAACTAACTGGGTTATCAGCATCGTCATCGTGGTAGAGCGGAAGGAACCAGGCCATGAGCACGGAGTTCAACGACCAGTTTACTACGTAAGCGAGGTCTTGACGGAGTCTAAGCAGCGTTACCCGCACTACCAAAAGATAGCTTATGGAGTATTCCTTACTTCTCAAAAGCTGAGACATTTCTTTCAGGAGCACCCAATCACAGTGGTGAGCAAGACTCCACTGTCCGACATCATCAATAACAGCGACGCTACAGGAAGGGTCGCGGAGTGGGGCATTGAACTTGCCGCCTTCGAGATCACCTACAAGAGACGCGGCGCTATCAAATCACAAGCCTTGGTGGATTTTGTTGCAGATTGGACGGAAATGCCAGACGCCACTCCGTTGCCAGAACCAGAGTACTGGGTGATGCACTTTGACGGATCAAAGCTGCTCAACGGCTCGGGGGCTGGTGTATTGCTACAGTCACCAACAGGAGACAATCTACACTACGTTCTGCAGATCCACTTTGAGGCTACAAACAACATGGCGGAGTATGAAGCGCTCATTCACGGACTATGTGTAGCCAAGGATATTGGCATCAAGCGCATAGTTTGCTGTGGAGATTCCGACATGGTTGCTCAGCAGGTGGCTGGCACCTAGAATGTGCGGAACCCTATGATGGCGGCATATCGAGACGAAGTGGACAAGATAGCCAAGAGCTTCTTGGGCTACGAAGTTAAGTATGTGCCTAGGGAACAAAACAAGGCGGCTGATCTGCTGTCTAAGCTAGGATCAGGGCGCAAGCGAATTCCGCCAGGAGTTTTCCTAGAGCACCTGCGCACACCATCCGTGAAGGGAGCCGACATCGACAATCCGGATAGAGATGACTCTTTCGTCAACATGGTGACTAAGGTCCCTCCGGCTTGGACAAAATCGTTCATGGAATACCTCGAACACGGAACTTTTCCTGACGACAAAGTCGAAAGACGACAAATAGTACGACGAGCAAAGGGTTATACCATAATCAGTGGGCAACTCTACAAAAGGAGCACTACTGGTGTATACCTAAAGTGTGTTTCCCAGCTGGAAGGTATGGAAATCCTACACGAAATCCATCCCGGAGATTGCGGGCATCACGCCGCTCCTCGATCGTTGGTCGCGAAAGCCTTCCGGCAAGGATTCTACTAGCTGACCGTGAAGGCGGACGCCGACAAGCTGGTTGATACATGCATGGGATGCCAGTATTATGCCCGACAACCACATGTTCTCGCCAAGAATCGAACAATACCAATAACTTGGCGCTTGCAACTGGGGCTAGACATGGGACCATTACAGACGGCACCTTGTGGGTTTACGATCCGTCAGAAAGTGCTTGATAAATTCACTAAATGGATAGAAGCTAAACCCATTAGAAAGCTTGATGGGGCAACTGCCCTTAGGTTTGTCCGAGATCTAGTGGTGAGATTTGGTCTTCCACATAGCATTATCATCGATAATGGCAGCAATTTATCACTCAGAGAAGTGGAGGCATATTGCTGGGAGAAAGGTATCCGACTTGATCTTGCATCTGTGGCACACCCACAATCCAATGGACAGGTCGAGCGAGCCAATGGATTAATTCTGCAGGGAATCAAGCCACGTCTTGAGGCACCGCTACATAGAGAAGCTGGAGCCTAGGTAGAAGAATTGCCATCTGTGCTGTGGAGTTTACGAACTACACCCAACAGATCTACCGGCTACACCCCTTACTTCATGGTATATGGAGCAGAAGCCACCGTACCTTCCGACATCCTCCACGATGCACCAAGAGTTGCCGCCTACGACGAAGATGACGCTGAAGAATCTAGATGCCTGGATGTGGACCTTCTCGAGGAGGAGCGCGTTTTGGCATTGCCAAAGATCCTCCATCTACCAGCAGAAGCTACGCAGCTACCATAGTCGCCGTGTTCGGCATCGCTCGTTTAAAGAGGGGGATTTGGTGCTCCGACTTAAGCAGAAGAAGTCACACAAATTATCCCCGCCATGGGAAGGACCGTTCATCATAAGCAAGGCGCTTCTCAATGGGTCTTACTACCTCGTTGACAATCGTGAACTAAAGTATAGACCCAACAAGGATCATAAGCGTAAGCGACGTGACCCGGATGATGACTACCCGGAGCTTGATCGGCCATGGAACATAGCACAGCTACGTCCTTTTTACACTTAGCATTTTTAATCTAATTGTGTACCTCTTATATGATCAATGAAATAAAGCTCTTTGGTTCACTCATATTTCTGAGTCTTTTACCTCTTTTAGTGTTCATTTTTAGATCATGTAAAACCTTTATACACAAGCTTTGCGTTTGCACTTGTGAAAATTCCGCCTACGGGCGTTAGCTTAAGTTTTCTGGTCTACACGTTCTTTGTCGTTTTTATGTGGATTCTGGAGTAGTGACTTTTGGCACTTATTGTCGGCGATTATGTGCTCAGGTTATTGACGGTGCCATTGGGCATCATCACCTAAGCGCATGGTTCCGACAACGAGTCTTCCGACTCACGAAAAGTCAAGCATAAGAACCAAAGTAATGGATAAGCCAGCACTTGCTTAAAAAATATATACATGCTGGGAACTAAGTTCTTAAGTAGCAGGAAATAACAACCATTGTTTTCCGCCTTAAGTTACATCATAAAGTTTTTTCCGTGCATATACCAAAGGCAAAACAAATATTACATAGAGTTTTTCACTCTTTGGGCGCAGGAGACTTGGAAGCAGCATCGTCCCCAGCCGGAGAATCACCCTCAACGTAGGCGCTATGATGAGACTCGGAGGAATCTTGGTTGACGTTGTCGATGGTGTTCATGGGCACGAAGACGTCGATATCCACCAAGTAGGCAACTCTGATGTCATAACCCGCGAGTGATGACAGGATGGCTTCGTGATCAATCTCTTTGCCGTCATCGTCAACGTCGGGGATACCATAGGTCACCGTGTTGATGTCGGCATCTTCGTAGTGTGCCTTCGCCATTGAGAGCTCCATCCTTGCGCCAGCCCGTGCACATGAAGCTTTCCAGCTCGTAACACGCTCGGGGGCTCGGCGCAGAATCTCCGAGTACTTCGTCACGGAGTCCGAGGCCTTGATGTATATCTGGAGGGGCTTGGCAGTCTCCTTGGCTTGGGTGATGGCGGTGTTGATGAAGTTGCCGGCAAGAACCATGCATTCCTTGTCCAAAGGAGGCGAGCGGGTTAGACCCATAGGCGCTGAAAATTCCGACAAGGAGCGCATGAGTTCAATAAACACTAAGTATCCAGACTACAGAAATACAAGGCGGAGGAAACTTCATCAAGATGCTTTTGGCCTGCTGCCAGTGTCCGCCAAGGATTCCTTCTCCTGTTGGAGGAGCTTAAACGCCTCGCTGTGGCGTTGGTTTTGCTCATCAGCAGCTTGCTTCTGATCTTTTAAGATTGCAAGCTCCTCCTTCAAGCGATTAATTTCCGCGGAGGCGGAATCCTGCAGGGCTTTCATGGAATCCTCATGCATCTTCAGCATCTCTTCCCTCTCCTTCTTAAGGATTCTATTCTCGCTGTCCAGCTGCTGGATATGCTTGGACTGCTCGACAATATCCTTGGCCTTGGCGACATGTTCTGAAAAGTCGGAGAAAACAAAGTACACAGTGAGTACTCGAAGAATGAAGGCATATAACCAAGACGGAATGCGCAAAAAAGAAAACAGACTCTTGTTTTTGATGATCTGTTCCTTCAAGATGGTAGTTTTACCCTTTTCGGCTTCAAGATCTGCGTGCATCTTCTGGTACTTGTCGTTGTCCATGCCCCTCCGAGCATTCTCGTTCTGAGGAACAAAGGAAAAAAGTTAAACTATTGGTTAGTCTGCTTGGAGCACCTAGTCGGAAACATTCCATCTAGGCGCTCGGGGGCTACAGCGAAAGTTTTTCAACTTAGCAATATGCTTAGCTTTTCTTTAAGCATCTAGTTGGAGCTACTTCAGTTCTCGATTAGAAGCTTGGGGGGCTACAGTATAAAATTTTAACTCAGAAAATGCTTAGCTTTTCTTGGGGGCTACAGTGAGAGTTCTTTCTAACTTAGTCACTCTTAGAGCATATAGATGCAAAACCTATGGTTTTCCGTCTACATCCTCGGGGCTACAGCGGGATACTCATATGAAATGCAAAAGGCAAAGTAAAACTTACAAGTGCAATAATCTTGAGGTTTGTAGCACTCTCGGCCAGCAGCTTGCCAAAGGAAATGCTATTTCCCCGCAAGATATCTGCTTGTCGAAGAAGCTCCTCAACACCGCACGTCGGAGATGACGGCACTCCTCCAGGAACCAGAGTTATGTTACTCGGCATAAGCGCCGGGTAAACTATCTTCGGGAACTCGAAGGGCTTCTGGGGAGCGGGGGCGCCACCTTCGGCAGAGGTACCAGCTCCCACTGTCGCCTTGCCGCTACCGATGGCATCCTTAGCCGGAGCTTCAGCCATTTGTAGAGAAGCGCTCTCCTGCGTGGCCTGCTCACCGACAACAGCGAGTTCGATAGAGGCGCCAGAATCCACTTCCATGGCGGAAGGGCCTGGTGCCTCCTGGGCTTGAGAGCTTGTCGGAGCAGAGGAAGGCTTGACGGCAGGAGTAGCAGGGGTGATGGCGGGGGAGGAGTCGCGATGCAGCATATCCTTGATATTTCTAGAATCCCCCAAAGTCTTGGAGGTCTTCTTGAGGCTGGTCGTGGCTTTCTTCCTGAAACGTGCAAAGTGCATAAGTATAGGAACACGATAGACAAATAAGACAATGTCGGAGAATGAGAAGCTTACACTAGGGGGGTGCTTTGGCAAAAATCCCGGTGGCTTTTCTCTTTTCCGCCTTTAGGGCGGCGGTAGTCTTCTTGGAGGCTCCACCCTCCGTCTTCTTCTTCTTGCCTCCGTCGGTAGCATCAGAGGTGGATCTCTTCCGCTTTCGCGCTAACGGGACATCGTCGTCGGACACGACCGTGACTTCCTTCATCTTTGGATCGTATATTTGGGCAGCCAGGTTGTCCTCATCTAGATCGCTAAGTTGTTAAGTTATAAATCACCGTGTTAGATGGGATGGTAACGACAAGACGGAGAAACTGGAGCATATGTTGCACATGGAAAATACATATCTACCTTTGGGCACTTGCCATCTACGAACATGTCATAGGTGATGGTGAAGCCGCGCTTCTTATCCTTCACCTTGACGGTGTCCTTCAGGCGGAGCTTGACGGAGTCGCTCGAGAAGTTATCCACGGAGATCCGGAGGGTATCCCTTCGGTCACTTGTATACTCGTGCATGAACTTCGCGCGATGTTGCAGAGGTTGGTTTCGCCTGATGAACCAGCACATGGCCAGGTCCAAGCCGGTCAAACCCATCTCTACGAACCATTCGATCTGCCTTATTGCGCGAGAAGCGTCGAGGTCGGAGGGAAGGGAGGCATGGGATCTCCATGTGGAAACTTCAGCGGCGGCTCCATCCGCGAAGTCCGGGTACGTTACTTCTCGGCCCGCCAAAGGAATGTCGGGGCCATAGAAGTACGTCCACTGCCAGTTTTTGTAGGACTCGTGGCCGACGATGTCGGAGAACCGCCGGCCAGGTCGAATCTTGAAGCTTATGCTGCCGCAGTTCCTAAGCTCCTCCCTACTGTGTCCGGCTTCATGTTTGACGGTGAAGAAGTAGACGAACAAATCTAACCTAGGCCTAATCCCTATGTAACCCTCGCAAAGTGCCGCGAAATTGCTAAGCACTAAGATGCTATTGGGGGAGAGGTTATGGGGTTGGACCTTGTAGTGGTTCAAGACAGAAAGAAAGAAGTGGGAGATGGGCAGGGAAACGCCGCGTACCAGCTAAGCCTTGAGGTACTCCTTTTCTCCGGCTTGGGGAGAAGGTGTCACCTCGCCGGCCGGCGCCGCCCGCCAGGCGAGCCCCTCCGTCGCGGGGAGGTAGCCTTCGGCGACCATCTCTTGGATGTCGCGGTCGGTGATGTCCGAGCCACGCCAGTCGCCCTTGTAAGAGTCTGGCTCTTCTTCCAGAGCCTCTAGCGCCGCCAGATTATGGTCGCCGCCAGTGGTTTCGATCACCGCCGATGCGGGGATGACCAGGCCCTCTGGGGCACGACGACGGAGCTCACCGGCTTCGCCGTGGCTCCGCTCGACGCTGCCATCGATGGGGAGGAGCTGCTGCTGGCCATGGAGTGCTGGAAGGATGCGACTGACGCAGAGGGAGGCTAGGGTTTTCGAGGTTTCTCGCAGAGAGCTCGAGGAGGTGTGCGGCTGGAGGAAGAAGACGATGACGCAAGAGGAATGAGGTAAAAAGTGGAAAGTGTCCCACGATTACTATTTATCATACTCTGCGTCAAGATTCATGCAGCTGATCGGACGGTTGCCGTGTAGACGACGTGTTCGTGAACGTGCGCGGTAATTTCGCCACGTCTCCAACCGTCGCCGCCAACGGTTCGTATCGCTCGCGCGGGAAAATCAGATATGATTGCGTTCTCTGCATGTGTGAGTTACGAGGCGTCGCTGACCTAAGCCTACGTCGTCCTAGCTGACACGGGTAGATGAGCCGTCGCATCGAAGATTCCGGCATGGACGGATTTAATCCGACTACGGAAGAGTACGATGGAAGATTCAGCATTTCTCCGACTTACCATTTGAAGACGGAGAAAACATTGCAGGGTTCTTTGGGAGGACTACAAGATATTGCTTGACGATTTGCCAACATCCATCTAGACGGAGCATTCAACGTGAAGAGGCAAGACGGCGCAAGATCTCGGAGTTCTCCGGGGGCTACTGTTGGGGATATGCTATATGGGTATCCTTATAGCATGTCTCTTATCCGACTAACCCGGGTGGCCCATAGTCGGTAGCATGTCCTATGGCTCTTTAGGCCCAGTTAGGTGGATCCAGAAGGGAGGCCCATGTCGGATAAAGGAAGGCTACGGTGGAGTCACCAGCGTACCCGGAGCCTTGGAGTGCAAGATACACAAGACTAGTAATAGACGGTGTAGGACTCTGTAACTTGTCCGGCTAGGACTTTTCCCTGTAACCCTAGGACCTGGCGACTATATAAGTCGGGCCTATGGGAGCCTTTAGGGCACAATCTCATACAACATCAGACAACCTCGCACAACGAACCTATCTTTGTAACTCGGCGTATTGCCCTTATAGTGATTTATAGCAGGAGTACGATTCCGCCACCGTTGTGGGATCTGAACTCGTAAGTGTGTGTTACCTCGCACCACAACCGTCCGCCTTACCCCACGTCTCTAAACACGCACTATGAGGACCCCTCCATGGCGTACTCATCGGCAATACCACGATAGAATAAGGGCCATAGGAGGCCCACAACCCCTAGGCGCGGGTCCCCCCTAGGCCGCGCCGAGGGCAGGTGTGGCACACCTGCCCGGCTCCCGACTCCGCCCTTTTGCCTATATCTTTTTTCTGTTTGATGAAAAAGTTCACATTTTTTTAATTTGGTTTATGAGTTTTGTAAAATTGTTCATGATTTTTTTAAAAATGTTCATGATTTTTCAAAAGTTGGCCCATGATGTTTCAAAAATATGCTCAAGATTTTCTAAAAAAAATTGCTCCTAAATTTCTAATTTTTCAAAAAATCGTGTGCTAAACAAAAGGTCACAAATGATTTGAGGCTTCGAAACACGCTTGTGCTAGCCAACAAATGATCGAGTTGATCGTGCATGTACTAAAGCTGTCGAGTAAACAATGACCGAACCCTAACAAATGCTACTCCCTCTGTCCCAACCAAGGTAACTAACATAAACTCAGATAAAAAAATTCAATGTTCTCAGAGTTTGACCAAAAATATAAAGATTTATAACACATATATAAATACCAATATTAATAATGAACTTATTTAATATTATAGTTGTTCAGGGAATTCTCTAGTATTATTGAAGGTAAGCCTAACAACATATATAAAGGTAGTCAGAAAATTCATTTCCGTTTAGGTGAATCTACTTATGCAGGACTTTGTGATCTAAGTTCTTCCATAAACATTATGCCCTACTCTATCTATGAGGGACTACGATATTATCTTGATGAACTAGAACTTGAACCTACTAATGTAACAATGATGCTCTCAAAGAACCTTGCAGGAATCTCATGAAATTCTTCGCAATGCTTGCATCCCTGTAGGAGCTTTTGTCTATCCCATTGACTTTCATATTATTGATATGCAATTAGATTTCTTTTTCCCTGTTATTTTGGAGAGACCATTTTACAATTATACAAACATTGATATTAATGACAAGATATTATGTCCTTATAGTTTGGAGAAGGGGATCTTAAAGTCAACTACAATCAATTCAAGAAGCTGCCATATGCAAAAAAATTAGATAAAGGAAGAAAATACTATTAAAGAGTTGGCATCAATTTACTTTGTCACCCCGCAAACTGAATTGGAGAGAAGCTTAACCAATAATGACTCAATCCCAAATGATATAGAAAAAGAAGACCTTGATAATATCCTTGACACCATACTTGAAGTAGAAAATATTTTTAAAGATGAATATGAAGAACTGGAAAGGAAAGAGATGAGGATCCACCTCCATTGTTATTAAAACCCCTTCCACCGAGGCTCGGGTATGAATTTATAAATATGGAAGGTAAGTGTCCTATAATCATTAATGATCAACTTTCCCCTGAAGAAAATAAGAAATTACTAGAAGAACCCGTTGAGCAACGTGAAGCTTTTGGATATACTCGTAGTGATATAAAAGGGATAGATCCTTCCACAGTTACTCATAAAGTACCCATGGTTACGGATGCCAAACCTTTTGTTGACACACAAAAAATACTAAAACCTAGAATGAAGGAAGTAGTGAGAAAACTAATAATATGCATGCTAGAGACTGGTATTATCTACCCAATTTCTAAAAGTAAATGGGTTAGTCCAACTCATTGCATACCTAGAGAAGGATGTATAACCATAATTAATAATAATGAGGATGAACTAATTCCCACAAGAACAATAGAAGGGTATAAAATGTGTATAAACTTTGGGAAGTTAAACATGGAGTGGTGAAAAATCATAAACCAATACCTTTTATGGACCGTATTCTAGAGTGAATAACTAGTAGCTCTTATTTTTTGTTTTCTTGATGGTTTTTTAGGGTATTCTTAAATTTCTATTCAATCCGGAGACCAAGAGAATAAAACATTTACTTGCCCTTATGGGACTTTTGCTTATAGATTGATGCCTTTTGGTTTGTTCAACGCGGCTGCAACTTTCCAAGAATGTGTCCTAAAGATATTTGACAATTTTGTTGAAAAATCAATTGAGGTCCTTATGGATGACTTTGTTGTTTACGAAACTGCTTTCGAACAATGTCTCTATAACCTTAATACAGTATTGCAGTGTTGCAAGCAAGCCAAATTGGTCCTCAACTAGGAGCGTTATCGGTTCTTGGTAAGAGAAGATATAGTTTTGGGGTATAAAGTTTCTAAAAAGGGTATTGAGGTTTATGATTCTAGCATTGTTACCTTAAAAGATTACCAATACCATAAGACATAAAAGGGGTAACCAATTTCCTTGGTCATGCAGAGTTTTATTGACACTTTAATAAAGATTGTGCTAAACTAGCTGCACCCTTGACTTACTTAGTGAATAAATATATTCCTTTTGTTTTTGATAAAAGTTATGTCACTTATTTTGAACAACAAAAAAAGGCTCTAGTCTCTATACATATTATTCAACCACCAAAATGGGATAAACCGTTTGAAATTATGTGCGATCCTAGTGACTATGTGATTGGGGCTGTTCTTGGACAAAGATAAGGCCTAAACTTAAATGTTATTCAATATTCTAGTTGTGTCTTTAAAGATCAAAACAATTATGCAATGACCGAGAAGGAATTTCTGGCTATTTTTTTGCGTGTGATAAATTTAGATGTTATATTATAAACTCCAAAGTAATAGTGCATACTGATCACCAGGATTTAAGACATCTTTTAGCAAATAAATATGCAAAGCCTCATTTGATTAAGTGGGTTATGTTATTATAAGAGTATGATTTACAAATAATTGCTAGAAGAGGTAAAGTTAATCATGTTGCTGATAATTTATCACGTATGGAAGACATAATTGAAGATCCCATACCTATTAATGAATCTATGCCTCAAGAATATCTTGCCACCATAGAATAGCATGACCCTTGGTTTGCAGATTATGCTAATTTTCTCGTGGGTAAGTTTCTACTAAAGAGAATGAATTATAATCAGAGGATGAAATTCTTTAATGATTTGAAATATTACTTTTGGGATAGGCACAAGCTTGATGGGATGATCGGGAGGTGTGTAACGGATCATGAGATGAATGCTATTTTAAAAGCTTGCCATGATAATCCTTATGGAGGAAATCATTTGATGTTTGGGAAATGGATTTCATGGGGCCATTTACATCCTCTAATGGTTACACTCGTATTCTTGTTGTTGTTGATTATGTTATTAAATGGGTTGAAGCTATACCCACTTCTCATGCAGATGTAACCACTTCTATCAATATGATTAAGGATATTATTTTTCTCAGGTTTGAAGTTCCTAGATTTCTAATTACTGATGGTGGATCTCATTTTATGAAAGGTACTTTCAGAAAAAATCTTCATAAGTATGGGGTCGAGCATCGCGTAGCTTCACCTTACCACCCACAAACCAGTGGGCAAGTTGAGATTTCGAAGCGGGAGATTAAAGTCATACCTTAGAAGACGGTGCAGAAATCAAGGAAGGATTGAGCTACGAAATTGAATGATACTTCATGGGCATATCACACTACATACAAAAATCCTATGGGGATGACGCCATATAAAATGGTCTACTGTAAGTCTTGTCATCTTTTTTTAGAATTAGAACATAAGGCTTATTGGGCTATTAAAACTCTAAACTATTATTTTAAAGAGAAGGCCTATGAAATGCCTCTTAGACATTCATGATTTAGATGAACTTAGAAATGAGGCCTATAAAAATTCTAAAATATTTAAAGAGAAGGTCAAACGATGGCATTATAAAAAGATATAGAATAAGGAATTTAAATCTGGTGATAGAGTTTTGCTATACAGTTTTCGGCTAAAGATCTTTGCAGAAAAGTTGAGAGCCAAGTGGGAATATCCATATGAAATGGATGAAGCATATACTTTAGGGGCGGTGAAATTAGAAGGCCATACTCCTTCGTCTTGGATTGTTACGGTAAGTGTCTGAAGCACTATAGAGTTGCAGACATAAATGTGACGGATCTAACCTACTTGATCACAGCTGAGGAGTTCATCAAGCAAAGGTATGGTGAATTAGATACATGTTGATCCTTTTTACCTTGTTTTTTTCCCTTTCAGGACTCCTTTTATCTTTATGGATATTTTCTTTTTCTTCCTCTCATTTTCCTGATCGAACTAGGTTGTTTTTCAACCGGGTATGGGCAGATCATACGGGCGGACGCACCCATACAGCAGGTTGTTAAATGTCTAGTACCTCGTGTTGAATTTTTCTTAATTTCTGCAGAACGGTATGACCGGACCGTATCCCCTGTATGGTAGGCCGTCAAACCTTTAGTAAACTTTCATTTTGTTTCTCTTTTGTAGTTTGATCTAAAAAATATTGCCTTTCATAAGGTCGGTAGCAGCCGATACGAGTGTGCGATACGGGGCAATCCCGCCCATACCGACGCCCGACACCGATGGTTGTTTCCCTATTTTGGGCTTGTTTTTCCTTTTTTTGTTTTTCTTTTATTCCTTACGTTTTCCTTTTGCCTCTAAGATCTAGGGTTTTTCGTCTAAACCCACCTTTTCTTTCCCCATTATCCTCATGCACCAAATATCACTTGATCATCCAAGAGCTATGCAACCTTTTCATATCAAGCAGATCTGAACGAAGAAGGAAGAGGTGCCCGCGGCAAGAACTAAGTGGAGAGAATATGAAGGAGGTTCCTCATCTTCATAAACTCTGGAACCGGTTCAAGTGGTGACACTTCCCAATTGGGAGGACATGTTTCCACACAAGTTGGAGATGATGAGTCATGTGAAACAACATAGGAATAAGGAAGAATACCCACCATATCCTTACAGGTATAATCTTTGTGGATCCTCTCTGAAATCTTCTCCTGGTTCCCTAGCCCCAAACAAAGGGAAACATGATGAGATTAAGGAAAAGATAGCAAGTCTCAAAAATATCTCCAAAGCATGTGTTGAAACCTTTGGTGAAGGGATTGATTCCTACTGGATGATGGGCAAAGACCTTGAGAAGTAGAAGGTCGATGACATCGACGGTAGGTTCCAATTCTTAACTAAAATTATTGTTGAGATGGACGATGATAGAAAGCTACTCTGCAAGATAATAAAGCAATATGCTAGCATTACCGAACTGTCCACTTACTTAGCGTTTATTGCCCATGCTTGCAGCCTCAAAATGGAGGAGGGCGAAGAGGATGATGATCTCTCCACCCCAAAGAAGGAATAGGTACTCACAAGGAGTTATGTGATATCTCCCGGCATGATTCCAATCTTGAGGGGATCTATTGTAACCATGTAATCTATCTTTTAGTTTTAGCATGTTTACCTTCTTGCATGCAGGTTTCTAATTTCAAAGGTTGCATTAGCTGCATTATCAACTTCTCTGTTCTAAGAAAAGAATTATACCCGATGAGTTTTGAGAATTTATGATATTTGAAGTGATTTAGGTTTATGATTATTGTATTATATGTATGAATTCATATGAGTGCTATGGACTTGTACCACTATTATGATTTTAGGGTCTTTCACACCAATAAATTATTGATAAGTTGTGAGAATAAAATTTTGATAGCATGTTATAATCATTGGTTTAGACCAACAAGATCCATAAAGAGTATTAACATGATTCAATGATGTTGGTGAAACAAAAATAAAAGGCTATGCTACCAAAGAATCAAAAGAAAGGAAAAAAGTGCAAGTTGACAAAAGGTACTCAAGCAATGATCATAAACTATTCATTACTGAGTCAAGTGCTCATATTTGAACTTGATGATTTTATAATATGCCTAATCTTTGAAGTCATATAGATTTTTAGATACAAAAGGTGTGAAAGCCCCTAAGTCATGTGATATGTGACAGTGTGATATAACTCACGATACAGTTCTATATCTGATATTGTAATTATGCTTCAATCGCCTCATTTATTGTAACGACACATGCCTCATGAACATGATGACTTTGTCCACAAGCCAGCATCTTGCTAGGGGACAAGAAAGAGTCTATCTTGGGGAAGTTGATGAGTCCATTTTTGAAGCATGTTATCTTATTTTTTTTACAAGTATAGTAGAATTTAGGTATTTTACCGCGCTCGCACACACCATTTTCCCTTGTTTCAGCAGGATCCCAATTTATCAAGTCTTCTATGAATATATCAATTAGGACTATCATGTTATGTAATAATATTATATTTTTAAGTGATAAATGTCATTTAAATTATTTTCCATGCACCTGGGGGAAGAGGTTATGCAGGGAGAAGTAACAGAAGGTTTAACGAGCTACGATACGAGCGAAGCCCACTCATATCGTCCGCCTGTACCACCTTCGAGGATGTCCGCCTCGTCAAATACTCTCACCATACGAAGACGTATCTGAGGTCCGACATTCACAGACATCTCCAGCCTCGAAACACCACACCAGGAATGGATCTGGAAGAGGAACTTAAAGAAGGGAAAATCCTTGCTGCTACACGGATCATCGGAGGATAACACATCATCCCTTTCATCATCAACCGCTACATCTCCATCAACACCACCATTCCCCTCTCTCATCCATCAGATCTTGTTGTAATTCCAATACAATTGTGGTTGCACTTCATTTTACCTTTGCACTTTTAATCGATCCATATGACTATGATGATGTTGTTATTTGCTTCCATGTGTGAGTAGTTCCCTTTGTTCTTTGGGAGATGGATAAATCCTAGCATTATTATGAAATGAAATAAATATGAACTATAATTTTGGTCTTTGATCTATTGATTTATTATATTGTGTTAGATCTTTGTCTCTAGATGGTATCTGAAGTCAACCACATAGCATTTTTCTTCGGGACTAGAGAGAGGGTACTACCCTTTGGATGTGTATGGGAGTATATCCGGTGCTACTTTGTGACTACAAGCATTGGAAACCCTTAATTGTGATGGTCTGTAGAAGTGATTTTCTCACAGGCATCGCCGTGGTTATTTAGAGATGACCTCATTATATGACTCGTAGAAGTGGCTTGCTCGCGAGACGTGTTGTTGAACATCTTATTATGGAGCTCTCTCCACACATATCATGACGAAAGACATAAATTATCCTAATCATAAAAATTCCAATATGCTAGTGGTGTATCCTATATCCTCAAGAACATTTAAGACTTATTGAGTCTTGTTTATCTAATTTAAGTAGAGGTAGGTTCATTCGCCCCCAAATTTTCGTCCAAAATTTCTTTTCTGGTCTTGCCCCTGACTATTCAGCTGAATTACTGCCCGTGCCACCGCAAGTGACCTGTCCGTCCAGTGAAAGAAAAAAAGAAAACTCCTCCTCCTGATGTTCAACTCGCTGCTCTGCGCGTCTCTCCTCCCTCCCTCCCTGGAATTCCCACTCCCTTCCCTTCCCTTCCCCTCGCCACGGCCGCACGGAGCCGACGGTGTTAGGACTAGAATACTCTCGGTAGACACTATTTGGGGTAGATCTACTGCCTCTGAGAGAGAGAGGGGGAGAGGGAGAACCACCTGCGCCCTGACTCGATGAACACGAGCCAGAGGGGATGCCAGAGTTGGCGCTGCTTATAGATTCCATGGGGAAAAGGGGGCGACGGCATGGGTGTGCAGGTGGTGGCGGTGCTTCCCATCGTCTCACGCTAAAACCCTAGATTAGTAGGGATATCGGTGGGGCGAGTGGCACAACGACTAACCTCGTACCGCGTGTTGTCGTTCCCCCACCTCTTTATATAGCGCGGCGACAGGGGCCCACCAACCATGATAAGGTTGGGCGCCCCCGATCAGGGCGCAGTTGAGGGACTCCATTCGGGCCGTTGGGCTCGTACGGGGAGAGATATATCTAACATTCTCCCCCTTGATCTCGACTTTTATTTTAGTTTTATACTTTACTCGTTTCATCATGGGTCGGTACATAGAGCATGTTTCATCGTCTCAGCTCAATTGCCGATAGAATCAGACAGCCACTACATACTCTTCTATTTTGAAACAAATCCTGTCACTTTTGGGCCTCTTTAGTCTAGGAATCATAGGCTTTCCCTTAATCCCATGCTGACTAAGTGTTCCTTGAACACATTGGGAGGTAAGCCTTTCGTTAGCGGATCCGCAAGCATATCCTTTGTCCTTATTTGCTCGAGACTTATAGTTTGATCCTAGACTTTATCATTCACAACATAATACTTTATATCTATTGACTTTGTAGCATTACTCGACTTGTTGTTGTGAGCATAGAATACTGCGGGCTCGTTGTCACAGTACATCATTAGTGGCCTGCTAATGCAGTCTGCCACTCTCAAGTCGGGTAGAAATTTCTTTAACCATAACTGATACGTTCAAAACGTATCTACTTTCTCGAACACTTTGCTATTGTTTCTTCTCTAAACTTGTGTGATTTGGATACAACTAACACGGACTAACGTTGTTTTCAGCAGAATTACATTGTTGTCTTGTTTTTGTGCAGAAAATCAACTATTAGGAAAATTCCGGAAAATATGCCAAAAACTATTTCTCACCAGAAGATCCACGGAGCCAGAAGGGGAGGGAGGTTCGGGGCCCAGACCCACCCAGCGCGAGCTCACGACCCGCCTGGGAGGTCCGCCACCAGGCAGCTCCTCGTCCTCCCTCCGTGCCTATAAGTTGCCTTCTAACCTAAAAACTCAGGAGGGTTCGATAGTTTTCTAGAAAGAGTTCTGCTCCGCCGACGCCACCAGAAACCAAGATTCGGATCCAGAAACTCCATTCTGGCACCCTGCTGGGGCGGGGGATTTGGAGAGGATCATCGCCATTGTCATCACCAACGCATCTCCATCGACCACCGATGTTTCCCTCATCCATGAGTTAGTAATCCCCCACTGTAGGCTTGGGGGTGGTAGGGATTGGATGAGTTCTATCATGTAATCGAATAAGATCTATTAGGGCATAGTGCCTAGTATCTCTATTAGTGCTATTTGACTTTGTTGCAACTTGTTGTGCTTAATGCTTGTCAGTAGGGCCCGAGTGCCATGATCTCATATCTGAACTTATTATTGAATTATTATGATAGTATTGTTTGCGATCTTATATGCAAGTTGTATACACATATCATTGTCCGGATCCAAAGGCCCCAAAGTGACAATAATTGGGACAACCGGAGGGGATGGCTGTGGTGTGAGGATCACATGTGTTCATGGAGTTTTAATGCTTTGCTTTGGTGCTCTATTAAAAGGAGAACCTTAATTGCCAGTAGTTCCCTAGAGGCCCCGCTGCCATGGGCTGGCTGGACTGAAGATGTTGTGCAAGTTCTCATTGCGAGCACGCATGACTATATATGGAGCACATGCCTATGATTGTTTAGTAGTTGGATGCTTATTATTATTATTTATCTGCAATGCCCTAGATCTTGAAGTTATATGTTTAGACTCGTCCATGCAATGCCCCTCCATCCATCCCTATGCCTACCGCACTCGAATCCTACTGTTACCGTTACTGTTGCTATTGGTACTATCCCACTGTTGTTGTTACTGCTGCTGTTGCTACTGATAAACTTTTGTGAGCAAGAACTATTTCCAGGTGCAACTGAACTGACAACTCCGTTGTTAAGGCTTGTAAGAATTCTTTGGCTCCCCTTGTGTCGAATCAAAAAATTGGGTAATACTACCCCCGAAGACTGTTGCGATCCCCTACACTTGTGGATCATTAAGACTATTTTCTGGCACCGTTGTCGGGGAGCATAGCTTTATTTGTAAGTTCACTTGGATCTATTATTGTTCACTTCTACTCCTTTCATCATGGGGAAGTCTCGTGATGGAAAGTTCCCTATTTTACCATCCACTACAAGAAGAGGTACAGTCCTAAACACCTCTGTTGCTCTTGATTCACCGTATGTTATAAGTAAGCTTGTCACACTACCACCACATACTCATGCTACACACATTGCTACTACTGCTGAATCTAAAACTATTTTTGATGCTCATGATGTTACTTCTACTATGCTTGATGCGAGTGGTTCACTAGGTCCTTTTCTAGATGCTACTATGGCTAGTCTAGGAAATACCAAAACTCCTAGTGAATACACTGTTACACCTGTTAGCTCACCAGAGTCTAGTGAGAGTTATGGTATTAATGATGGTTACATTGAGCTCACTGATGAATTTGTTGAAGAGTGCCGAAACACGCATGGTACTAGTGCCATGAAGAGTCTCCTTGCTAGACGTACTATTATGCCTAAGTTGTCCTATGATCCTAAGTTTACCACTTCTCACATAGATATTAAAGATAAATATTATGATTTCTCTCCTGATTTCTCTTATTTAGATATTATTGAGAAAGAACCTTTTTGTGGGACTGAAAATGAGAGTGTTGTGGCTCATATGAATGAGCTTTCTACTATGAGTGCTTTGTTCTCTGATGATTTTAATATGCGTAGGTACTTTGTTACTAAGATCTTCCCTTTTTCACTAAAAGGAGAAGCTAGGGCTTGGTTTAATAGATTACCTCCTGGTTCCATTGATAGCCCCGATTGCTTGGTTGCTTCTTTCTTCCATAAATATTTTGGCATGCTGCTTTGCAGAGACTTTTTGATTTTAAACAGGGAGAAGAAGATAAATTGCCCGAGTCATGGACAAGGTTCTGTTCCTTGATTCATGAACATCCTGGATGTCCATTACCTAAGAATGAGCTTCTTGATACTTATTATAATGGACTAACTGATGATTCTAGGACCTACCTAGATAGCTTTGCTGATTGTGTTTTCAGGAAAAGGACTCCTACAGATGCTGAAGAATTAGTGACCAAGATAAGCAAGAATTATGATGATTAGACTTCAACTAAGCTGAATACACCTGAGCCTATTACTCCCAAACCAGTTGTTCCTGAACCAATTCCAGCACCAACAACAAAGAAGAGGGGAGTTATTGCATTAAATGATGAAGTGATGAAGGAAGCTAAGAAGTGTCTAAAGAAGAAAGGTATTAGAGCTGAAGATGTGAAGAATCTACCTCCTATAGAAGAGTTATGTAAGCCAATTCCCCACTCATCTACTATTGAGGTACACTCTCTCCAACACTTTGATGAAGGTGATATTCCTTATGGTAAGCCTCCTGATCAATTCTTAGAGGAACTTGACATTTTTATTGTTAAACATGGTCATTTTAATAAACAAGCTCAGGATCATTTATTAGAAAACTCCAGAGCTATTCATGAGTTGAAAGATATTGTAGAAAGAACTTCTAATGATATTAAAATGCTTTGTAAACACTTTGAAATGGTTCAAACTCAACATGATCAACTTGCTAAGGTACAAAAGGATATGCTAGTTAATGCTTCAGGAAATAAACATGCTTATGGAATTGGAACTAGGAGTGGTGCAGCTACTCAAGATCCTTTATATCCTGAAGGACAGCCTAAAAGAATAGAGCAGGGTTCCCAACAAGGTGAGGATAGTGGTAGTACTCGTAAGAGGAAGAAAAAGAAACATAAGAAAGTTGAGGAACCACTTGAACCTGCTGTAGATCCTAATAGTATATCTGTCTCTGATGCTGAAACTGAGAATGGTAATGATAAAAATGATGCTCCTGAGGAGGAAGGTGAGGAAGAACCTGAGAAGCACACTAAGAACACTAGGTACACAAAGGAATATTTTATTGCTAATAAGCATGGTAAAGAGAGAGAACCTTGGGTGCAGAAACCTATGCCTTTTCCAGGTAAGAAACACAAGTCAAAGGAGGAGGAACACTACAACAAGTTTTGTGAGTGGATGAAACCTTTATTCTTGCAAATTCTTTTTACTGATGCTATTAAATTGTCTCCTTATTCAAAGTATATGAAAGATATTGTCTCTAATAAAAGGAAGATTCCTAATGAGGGGATTTCTAATTTGATTGATAATTGGTAAGGTTCCAAAGAAACTTGGTGATCCAGGTATACCTACTATTCCTTGCTCCATTAAGAATAATTATGTTAAAACTGCTTTATGTGATTTGGGAGCTAGAATTAGTGTTATGCCTTTTTGTCTCTACAAGAGGCTCCAGCTAGAAAAGTTGATACCAACTGATATATCTTTGCAAATGGCTGATAAGTCAACTACTATTCCAGTTAGTATATGTGAGGATGTTCCTGTTCAAGTTGCTCACAATTGCATGGTTTTAACTGATTTTGTTGTGCTTGAAATGCCTGAAGATGATAATATGTCTATTATTCTTGGGAGACCTTTTCTTAATACTGCAGGTGCTGTCATTAATTGTAATCAAGGAAAAGTAACTTTCAATATTAATGACAAAGAGCACACTGTCTACTTCCCCAAGAAGGTTGTTAAGAGATATTGCCTGAATTCCATTGAAAATATTGAGAGCATCAAGGTTGGAGAAATATATTGTCCCATTCCACAAGAAAATTCTGAAACTATTATGATTAGGACCATTGCTATCAAGTATGTGGTAACATAATCACCTTGTGGAATGCAAAGTTTTGATTCATATAAGATTGTTTTGGTAACAAGACTTGATCAACCTTGTTGATAAAAGGATTTTAATGAACAAAATAATGTTTTCACAGTGGTTATACTTGCTCACTTTTATTTTTCTCCTTTCCAATCTTTGCTTTCGTCGTGCCTAACTTAAAGGCGTTAAAGAAAATTACTTGTTGGGAGATAACCCAAGAGTTTACTTGAGTCTTGGAAGTTATTACTTCAGTAATGATATCTTCTTATCCTTTTTGTTTGATTTTTGTAACATCCCGGATTTTGTATTAGGATGTTATGAGTGTCATGCATCATCCTTGCATCATTGCATCCTACAATTAAAAATTGAAATAAAAATCTTAACACCCAAACCTAGAAAACCCAAATGGTGGTTACCTTATGTGAGCACCATTGTAGAGGTCAAGTAGTGACCCCTCTAAAAACCTTGTAAACATTTAAACTATGGCCTATGTTGACCACCTCAATTTTATGAAAATTTAGAAACAAGATTCATCAATTTTGGACTTAGTTTGCAAAAGATATTAGAGTTTTACTAAAACAAAAAAATGAAAAATGTTAAACAAAAAAAAGGAGAAAGGGCCAGCAGCTAACCTAGCTGGGCCGGCTCGCCAGCCAGCCCACCTCCTCCCAGAATACCACAACAGCGCCAAGCTGCCCGCCGCGCCCACATCCCCTCCACCACCGACACCCGGGCCCCACCGTGGCCATTATCCTTTCTTCTCCGACGAGAAGTCCGCCGACCACGACCTCCCGCCTCAGATCCAGCCAGACTCCCCCGAGGCTGCTTATAAAAACCAACCGCGCGCCTCCCCTCCGTCCCCCAAAACCCTAAGGACCCTAGTCCTCTCCGATTCCACGAACCCGACGCCACCGCCGCTCTCGGTAAGCCAACGGAGACGGCGACACGGGAACCCCCTTCCCCCGATTTTCCCCCTGTCTTGGACCTCTCGATCGACGCCATCTGCTCATCGTTTTTCCCCCTGTGTTCTGCAGCGAGCCGCCGCAGATTGCTCGCCGGAGCCGCGGAGGAGGAGCAGCCGCCGTCACCGTTAGAGGAAGAGAGGGACAAAATCGAGGCGACAGACGGGACCGCGAGGGGGAGACGATCACCAGCGGCAGTTTCTCCTTCCTCGAAGTGCACCGGAGCGCCGCCAACCATCATCGCCGACGCCACCGCCCGCCACGCCACACTCAGAAGTCGCCGCCCCTCCCGACCGGATTGAGGTTGAACGCGTAGGATTAGAAGAATACCGAAGGGGTATCGGCGAATAGCGGCGTGGCCGCGTATGCCAAGACGCACGCCAAATACTGCATCACCTAGCTGGAGCCAATCTGAAGCTGCCACTTGGCAAGCTCTTTTAGATCTGTTTGCAGATTTGAATTAAAACTTGCGAAATTCATATAAAATTGAATTTTTGGCCTAACTTAGCTTATAATATACCGTTGGATTCCTAATTTTGAGTAGAATCCAAATCTGCAATAATATCCCAGGTTCACAGTAAAGTTTTAGGTGTAGATTTTGATCATTAGATTGGGGTGTATTATCCTATAGAAAATCAATTGAAATTTTGTTTTAATTGATTCTTGTTGCAATAACTTTGTTCCCACAGTACCTATTGATCCAAATCATTAAACCTTGCTAGGATAATTAGATCTAGCTTGGGGCTATTTAGATGGTTTGATCTTCTATAGTCCTAGGATTGTTTTAGTGACTCTATTAGATCTAAACCCTTGGGAAAATCGATCTTAGTGACACCCTTAAACTATCACAACACAAACTTGCTACCTTGATCAATTTAACCAACCTTGCATAATTACCATGTTGCATGCATGCATATTTTTCTTTGTGATATGCTTTGAGCAAGTTGTGATTACATCTATGTTTGTGATTCGTTAGATTGATCGGAGTGCGCTAAGGAGTGCTATTGTGTAGAGTGCTGCTCGGATCAAGGCAAGTTACACCACTTGTTCATAATTTTTGTCCCAGTTTTGATTCTATGCATGTGATCTTAAAAATTCTGTAGTGTGCATGTGTAGGATGATCTAGTAGAATTTTTCCTTAGTATTATTTTGCAAGTGCGATGATTTTGTAGTATGCCATGAGTAGCTCTATACTTAGGATTTCCCATCCTAATAGGTTACCCCTGTTTTTACTAAGTATTGCTTGCTATGCTATATATACAAAGTACCGTTGGGGGGTTCGAAAGACAAAGAATTTTTCTAAGTATAAAGGCTCTCTAGAGCAAACTTTTCTTCTCAAATCCACTTCAAAATAAAACTAAGTTTTCTTCTGGGCGGAATGGTTGTCGGGTCAACGAGTGTGATTTTGGTGGAGGACGGCCCAGAATCAAAGAAGTCCGCCATGTTTCAGACCAAGCTTCCAAAGGCAACCATAATACATTATGGGCTCTGTCTTGGCCTAGTACTTAGTGGGAAACCTCACCTGGGTACCAACATTTGGAGGTTCTTGGCACGGTTGGATCCGGAAGGTAGAGGGGCTACTAAGGGAAAGCCTCGTCATGGTATTGTTTGTAAAAGGACTTGATCGTGGATTGTGGGTAAAGTGCACAAACTCTCGAGAGTATTGCAATCTGATCGATCAGCCGTGTTCACGGTAACAGAACAACAATGAGCGTCTGAAGGATGGAGCCTCTGAAGGATCTTCCTCTTTCTTTTCTAAAAACAAAGTTTTGAAAACCCCATGGCGTGCGTAATATCGATAATGGTTGGGAATTTGGGAACTTGGTGTGTAATATCCAAGTGGCGCTTGGTGCGTAATATCCAAGTGTTTGGTTGTTTGGACACTTGGTGCGTAATATCCTCGTGTGCCACTCGACCTTATTTTATCCAAGCAAATGTTTACAAAGTAGGACAATCCTCTCTTCTTCTCTCTACTTAAGAAAACTAGCTTTGAGCAAATAAACTCTACAGCCTATACCAGCCTTGCATGTTGAGATAGTCTTTTCTCTCCTTGGTGTAATTTGCCAATACATTCAAAGTATTGACCCAACTTGTTGGCTGCACGTCTTATGTGCAGAATCCGAAGATTGAAAGGTGCGTAGGGATCGCGGGTCTACACTCGACAAGCCTGGGCGTTGATGGACTCATGCTGCTTTTATGTTTCATTGTTATTTGAGCTAGCATAATGCTAAGCAATTTTTGTAATAAATTCATACTCTGGATTCTCCGTGTAATAAAGACTTTGTGTTTTACATGATATTTCATCGACTGTGAGTGCTAGCTATTGATCCAGGGACTAGCATGATAATCACAGGGACTTAGGATCCTTACCGATCCGAGGTCACTACAGATGGTATCAGAGAACATCGTTGCCTGTAGGACGTGACCCTAGGATTGGAACCACCTCTAACTTTTGTGCCTTACCCGTTTTACTACTAAGTTATTTCCCGCACTTCTAGTATCTGCCTCCCTCTACTTGTTTAAGTATCTAACATTCATTCTTCTAACTCAAAGATGACAAGCTTCCTCTACGACACCGTCGCGGACATCGAGCCCCTTCGCTTTGGTGGATGCCTCATGGATCTACTCACACGTTTTGACCTTCCTCTCCCAACAATCCAGGGGAGCACAATGAAGAAACTCCACAAGGACGGCTGTTGGGGAGTCAAGGTCATCCAGCCAGGAAAAGAGCGAGGCAAGAACCCGGAGGAAGACATAGCAATCCACATTGTTAGCGATTCCAAGGAGAAGGCCCTTAGCATTAGCTTGCAGCAACTCATTGGTCGCCTATGTGGACGTCATCATGAAGTTCTCCAAGGACACTACGGCGGCCTCTTTGGAAGACGAGATGAGGAAGGAATTCCCATGGAGTTAACCTTTGAGGAAAGAACTTCTACCAAGCGCCGAAGAACACAATATCAAGACTTGGAGTGCCACATCCATGACCTTGAGAAGGGTACCTTCCTCGAGATGTTGAAGAACGACGAGCTATGCGCCCTCATCAAGGAGAAGGGAGAAATGATCAAGCAGCAGGAGGAGGCAATGAAGATCCAAGAGATAAAATTTCAGGACCAAGAGAAGAAGTTCGCAAACCAAGAGAAGAGGGTGATAAATAAAAACAAGAGAATTAGGGAACTCAAACAGCAGATCGATGGAGATGAAGTGCAAACTGAATGCCTTTGCAAGATAATCGATGATGTGCGTGCTTCCAAGAGGGACTTGGCAAAGCAACTTGAAGCCGCAATGAAGTCAAGTGTAGTGCATGAGCTACAAAGCGAGAAGGAGGGACTTCAGGAGCAGCTGGAAGCCACTACCAAGAAGCTACAGGATGAGATAAAGGACCTCCAAGAGAATCTTGAAGCCACCACAAGGGAGATGGAGTTGTACAAGACAACTCTAGAGCAAGAAGGCTACTCGTTCGAGGACGAGGAAGAGGATGGCGTGGAAGATGTGTAATAGTTGGACCACCTTTAATTCTATAGTAGAACGTTATTCGCAAATGTAATAAATACCAAGACAAGTCTGGTTTAGTTAAACTTGGTTGGTTTCTGTGTTAAGCTGTGTTGCTATGTCTTGTGTGCTTGGTGTGTTTTCATAAGGGTAGGAGTTTACTACTTAGCCTTTCTGTCTATTTCTTAACTATTCTCTTAAACCCACAGATGCCGCCAAGACGTGCGAACTCCGAAATCCCGCCAGAAATAGCACAACTTCTGGCCACTCGTAACCAAATTGATCCAACCGCCACTCGTAACATGCAAAACAACAACAACAACAACCCGCCGCCGCCACCACCACCTCCGCCACCTCCTCAACAAGATCGCTTGACTCGGTTTTTGAGGCTGAACCCACCTACCTTCACTAGCAGCACTGAACCAATCATCGCTGATGACTGGCTGCGTACGATCAACAAGAAGCTAGATACCGTGCAAGCTGTCGGAGCCGACAGGGTGCGTTATGCCGCACACCATCTTGAAGGACCTGCTGCAGAATGGTGGGATAACTAGCAAGTCACCCACCCGGACATTGATGCTATCACTTGGGAACAGTTTGAGTTAGCTTTTCGCACTCATCATGTGGCTGCTGGTGTCATGACTCTAAAGAGGCGCGAGTTTCGCGACCTACACCAGCTGCACCGTTCTGTCACCGAGTATGGAGAGCTTTTCAATAAGCTAGCCTGTTATGCACCCGATGATGTTTCCACTGATGCCAAGAGACATGAGGAGTTCTTAACAGGACTCAATTATGAGATATCCATTCAGCTTGTGGCTCAGAAATTTGACAACTTTCAGGAACTCCTGGACAGAGCCATTGTGGTTGAATCAAAGAGGAAGAGCATAGAAAACCGCAAGAGGAAATATAACCCTCACAAACACTCTGTTCCGTACCAGAAGCAGCGCAATTCCTCACCACCACCTTATAACAATAATGGCCACAACTATAATGGTCATAACCATGGTGGCCACAAACAAAATGGGCATAAGAACCGCAATGGGAATGGCAGCAATGTAAAGGATCTCAGTGAGGTGACATGCTTTAAGTGCAACAAGACAGGGCACTATGCAACCTCTTGCCCCGAAAGGAATAATGGCAATGGCAATGGGAATGGAAATGGACACAACCATGGCAATGGAAACGGGAAGAAGCCAAATCCGTTTGTCAAAGCCATGGTGAATCATGTTTCTATGGAGGATGCTTGTGATGCGCCAGACTCTGTGATTGGTAAGTTCAAACTCAATTCTATTCCCGTTGTTGTTCTTTTTGATACCGGTGCATCGCATTCATTCATATCAAGGGTATTTGTGGATAGAGGCAAGATACCAATGGAGACTATAAACTTTCCTCTAAGGGTAAGTTCTCCTGGGGGAGAAATAGTGGCAAACTCCGGTTGCCGGGAATTAGAACTAAGGATTGGGACACACATTTTTCCCACCAGTCTAGTAGTTCTAGAATCACAAGGATTAGACATAATCTTGGGCATGAATTGGATGACCGAATATGAAGGAGTCATAGATTGTGCCAAGAGAACTGTCATGCTCACAACACCTAAGGGAAGAGGATTCAGATCAAGTCGAATTTCGCACTTAAAGAAGTCATGGTGAACTCTCTTAAGGGGGTTAGCTTGGAGGAGGTACCTATTGTAAAGGAATACCCAGATGTCTTCCCGGAGGAACTACCAGGAATGCCACCCGACCGTGATATCGAGTTCCTCATTGACTTGATGCCAGGCACGGGGCCGATAGCTAAGAGACCATACAAGATGGATGTGGACGAGTTAAAGGAACTCAAGAAACAGCTTAGGGAACAATTGGACAAGGGTTTCATTCAACCCAGCGCGTCATCTTGGGGAGCACCCGTCCTATTTGTGGAAAAGAAGGATAAGACCAAGAGGCTGGTTGTGGACTACCGCTCGTTGAACGAAGTGACGATTAAGAATAAGTATCCTCTGCCCAACATCAACGACCTGTTTTACCAGCTAAAAGGAGCCAGTGTGTTCTCAAAAATCTATCTACGATCGGGCTATTTTCAGCTGAAGATTCGAGAACAGGATGTGCCCAAAACAGCATTCACCACAAGATGCGGATTGTATGAGTACACCGTGATGTCTTTTGGTCTAACCAATGCCCCAGCATACTTCATGACCATGATGAACAAGGTGTTCATGGAATATTTGGACAAGTTTATCGTGGTATTCATAGATGATATACTCATATACTCTAAGGATGAGAAGGAACATGAGAAACATCTGCGCCTTATTATGGAGAAGCTAAGAGAACACAAGTTGTATGCCAAATTCAGCAAATGCGAGTTCTGGTTAAAGGAAGTAGGATTCCTTGGTCATGTTGTGTCAGCAAAAGGAGTTGTCGTAGATCCTAGCAAGGTAGCTTCCGTGACGGAATGGGAGTCACCCAAGAATGTGGGAGATATTAGAAGTTTCTTGGGCCTCGCAGGATATTGCCGGAAGTTCATCGAAAACTTTTCCAAGATAGCAAAACCCATGATGGAACTATTAAAGAAGGAAAAGAAATTCCTATGGACCGAGGCATGTGAAGCAAGTTTTCAAGAGTTGAAGAAACACCTTGTAACGGCACCAGTTCTGTGTCTGCCATATATCCAGAAGGATTTTCAAGTCTATTGTGACGCTTCACGACAAGGACTTGGAAGTGTATTAATGCAGGATGGGAAAGTGGTATCCTATGCCTCCCGACAACTTAAGAACCACGAACACAATTATCCCACACATGATTTGGAACTTGCATCTGTGGTTCATGCACTCAAGGTATGGAGACACTACCTCATGGGCAAACATTGTGATGTGTTCACAGATCATAAAAGTTTGAAGTACATCTTCACCCAAAAGGAGTTGAATATGAGACAACGGAGATGGCTTGAGCTAATTAAGGATTATGACTTGGATTTACAGTACCACCCCGGAAAGGCAAACGTGGTGGCTGATGCCTTAAGTCGTAAGGTGTATGTGAATGGACTTACCGTAGGGGAACTTCCAGAGGATTTATGCAAGCAATTCAGGGATCTCAGGCTATAGATAGTCCCGAAAGGACACGTAGCGACTATGGAAATAGTGTCCACCTTCCAAGAAAGGATCCAAGAAGCACAAAAGGGGGATAAAGAGTTGGAAGAAATAAGAGTCAGGATAAGTGAAGGGAAGACTAAAGAATTTCGTCTGGACGAACAAGGAACCCTCTGGTATGGGAAGCGTTTGTGCGTTCCCAATGACCCCGATATCAGGAAGATGATTCTACAAGAAGCTCATGATTCGCCATACTCAATTCATCCAGGTAACACAAAGATGTACATGGATGTGAAGGATAGATTCTGGTGGAATAACCTAAAGAGAGATATTGCAGAGTATATTTCTCTGTGTGATGTGTGCAATAGAGCTAAAGCCGAGCATCAGAAACCGGCAGGATTACTTCAACCACTACCTATACCCGACTGGAAGTGGGACAAGGTAGGCATGGATTTCATCACGGGATTACCCCGGACTCGTTCTGGATTTGATTCTATCTGGGTAGTGGTGGACCACTTCACCAAGGTGGCTCACTTCATCCCCGTAAAGACCACATATACAAGTGCTAAGCTTGCTAAGATATACATGTCAAGAATTGTAAGTCTGCATGGTGTTCCCAAGGGAATTGTGTCCGATAGAGGCACCCAGTTCACTTCAAAGTTTTGGCGACAACTACATGAGTCTCTTGGAACCCGACTAGAATTCAGTACTGCCTTCCACCCTCAAAAAGATGGCCAAACAGAAAGGGTGAATCAAATTTTGGAAGATATGTTGAGAGCTTGCGCACTAGACTATGGGTCTAGTTGGTACGATAACCTGCCATATGCTGAGTTCTCATACAACAACAGCTACCAGACAAGCATCAAGATGGCTCCGTTTGAAGTTCTATATGGCAGGAAGTGTAGGACTCCGTTGCTATGGAATGGAGTTGGTGAACGCAGTCTTTTTGGACCTGACTTGATAAAGGACGCCGAAGAAAAGGTACGACAGATTCAGGATAGGCTAAAGATAGCCCAATCCCGACAGAAGAGTTACGCTGATTCCAAGCGCAGGGATGTGGCCTATGAAATAGGGGACCATGCGTATCTCCAAGTTTCACCCCTACGAGGAGTTAAGAGGTTCGGAATCATGGGAAAGTTAGCCCCACGATTCATAGGACCATATAAGGTTCTGGCCCGTAGAGGGGAAGTGGCTTATCAGCTGATTACCGGAAGGACTGACTGTTCATGATGTGTTTCATGTGTCGCAACTAAAGAAGTGTCACCCGGAGATGGCTGAAACACCGTTAAGAGACACCGTTCCCCTAGACGAGGTTCAATTGGAGAATGACCTTACCTATGAGGAAAAACCCATCAAAATACTGGAAACAGACGAAAGGGTTACCCGCACCAAGACAATAAGATTCTGCAAGGTACAATGGAACCACCACTCCGAGGAAGAAGCTACGTGGGAGCGTGAAGACGACATGAGGACAGAGCACCCACACATATTTGCTAGCCAACCCGAATCTTGAGGACGAGATTCTTCTTAAGGGGGGTAGGTTTGTAACATCCCAGATTTTGTATTAGGATGTTATTAGTGTCATGCATCATCCTTGCATCATTGCATCCTACAATTAAAAATTGAAATAAAAATCTTAAGACCCAAACCTAGAAAACCCAAATGGTGGTTACCTTATATGAGCACCATTGTAGAGGTCAAGTAATGACCCCTCTAAAAACCTTGTAAACATTTAAACTATGGCCTATGTTGACCACCTCAATTTTATGAAAATTTAGAAATAAGATTCATCAATTTTGGACTTAGTTTGCAAAAGATATTAGAGTTTTACTAAAACAGAAAAAGGAAAAATGTTAAACAAAAAAAAGGAGAAAGGGCCAGCAGCTAACCTAGCTGGGCCGGCTCGCCAACCAGCCCACCCCGCCCCAGCGCCCGCGCAGCAGTGAGCCTGCCCGCGCATGTCGGCCCACATTCCCCCCCTCCACCACCGACACCTAGGCCCCACCGTCGCCATTCTCCTTTCTTCTCCGACGAGGACGAGTCCGCGCCGACCACGACCTCCCCGCCTCCGTATCCATCCAGGACTCCTACCCCAGGCTTCTTATAAAAACCAACCGCGCGCCTCCCCTCCGTCCCCCAAAACCCTAAGGACCCTAGTCCTCTCCGATTCCATGAACTCGACGCCACCGCCGCTCTCGGTAAGCCAACGGAGACGGCGACACGGGAACCCCCTTCCCTTGATTTTCCCCCTGTCTTGGACCTCTCGATCGACGCCATCTGCTCATCATTTTCCCCCTGTGTTCTGCAGCGAGCCGCCGCAGATTGCTCGCCGGAGCCGTGGAGGAGGAGCAGCCGCCGTCACCGTTAGAGGAAGAGAGGGACGAAATCAAGACGACAGACGGGACCGCGAGGGGGAGACGATCACCAGCGGCAGTTTCTCCTTCCTCGAAGTGCACCGGAGCGCCGTAATCCATCATCGCCGACGCCACCGCCGCCCCGTGCCGCCGTCACACCTCGTAAGTCGCCGCCTCCCCTCCTGACCGTCGGATTGAGGTTGAACGCGTAGGATTAGAAGAATACCGAAGGGGTATCGGCGAATAGCGGCGTGCCACGTGGCCACGCGCGTCAGCACGCACGCGCCAGCGCCGCATCACCTAGCTGGAGCCAATCAGAAGCTGCCACTTGGCAAGCTCTTTTAGATATGTTTGCAGATTTGAATTAAAACTTGCGAAATTCATATAAAATTGAATTTTTGGCCAAACTTAGCTTATAATATACCATTGGATTCCTAATTTTGAGTAGAATCCAAATCTGCAATAATATCCTAGGTTCACAGTAAAGTTTTAGGTGTAGATTTTGATCATTAGATTGGGGTGTTTTATCCTATAGAAAATCAATTGAAATTTTGTTTTAATTGATTCTTGTTGCAATAACTTTGTTCCCACAGTACCTACTGATCCAAATCATTAAAACTTGCTAGGATAATTAGATCTAGCTTGGGGCTATTTAGATGGTTTGATCTTCTATAGTCCTAGGATTGTTTTAGTGACTCTATTAGATCTAAACCCTTGGGAAAATCGATCCTAGTGACACCCTTAAACTATCACAACACAAACTTGCTACCTTGATCAATTTAACCAACCTTGCATAATTACCATGTTGCATGCATGCATATTTTTCTTTGTGATATGCTTTGAGCAATTTGTGATTAGATCTATGTTTGTGATTCGTTAGATTGCTCGGAGTGCGCTAAGGAGTGCTATTGTGTAGAGTGCTGCTCGGATCAAGGCAAGTTACACCACTTCTTCATAATTTTTGTCCCAGTTTTGATTCTATGCATGTGATCTTAAAAATTCTGTAGTGTGCATGTGTAGGATGATCTAGTAGAATTTTTCCTTAGTATTATTTTGCAAGTGCGATGATTTTGTAGTATGCCATGAGTAGCTCTATACTTAGGATTTCCCATCCTAATAGGTTACCCCTTTTTTTACTAAGTATTGCTTGCTATGCTATATATACAAAGTACCGTTGGGGGGTTCGAAAGACAAAGAATTTTTCTAAGTATAAAGGCTCTCTAGAGCAAACTTTTCTTCTCAAATCCACTTCAAAATAAAACTAAGTTTTCTTCTTGGCGGAATGGTTGTCGGGTCAACGAGTGTGATTTTGGTGGAGGACGGTCGCCCAGGAATCAAAGAAGTCTGCCATCTTTCAGAATTCAGAAGCTTCCAGTGCAACCACAATACATTATGGGCTCTGTCTTGGCCTAGTACTTAGTGGGAAACCTCACCTGGGTACCAACATTTGGAGGTTCTTGGCACGATTGGATCCGGAAGGTAGAGGGGCTACTAAGGGAAAGCCTCGCCATGGTCTTGTTTGTAAAAGGACTTGATCGTGGATTGTGGGTAAAGTGCACAAACTCTCGAGAGTATTGCAATCTGATCGATCAGCCGTGTTCACGGTAACAGAACAACAATGAGCGTCTGAAGGATGGAGCCTCTGAAGGATCTTCTTCTCTCTTTTCTAAAAACAAAGTTTTGAAAACCCCATGGCGTGCGTAATATCGCTAATGGGTGGAAATTTGGGAACTTGGTGTGTAATATCCAAGTGGCGCTTGGTGCGTAATATCCAACTGTTTGGTTGTTTGGACACTTGGTGCGTAATATCCTCGTGTGCCACTCGACCTTATTTTATCCAAGCAAATGTTTACAAAGTAGGACAATCCTCTCTTCTTCTCTCTACTTAAGAAAACTAGCTTTGAGAAAATAAACTCTACAGCCTATATCAGCCTTGCATGTAGAGATAGTCTTTTCTCTCCTTGGTGTAATTTGCCAATACATTCAAAGTATTGACCCAACTTGTTGGCTGCACGTCTTATGTGCAGAATCCGAAGATTGAAAGGTGCGTAGGGATCGCGGGTCTACACTCGACAAGCCTGGGCGTTGATGGAATCATGCTGCTTTTATGTTTCCGCTGTTATATTAGCTAGCATAATGCTAAGCAATTTTTGTAATAAATTCATACTCTGGATTCTCCGTGTAATAAAGACTTTGTGTTTTACATGATATTTCATCGATTGTGAGTGCTAGCTATTGATCCAGGGACTAGCATGATAATCACAGGGACTTAGGATCCTTACCGATCTGAGGTCACTACAATTTTTGTGCCAAGAATGACCTCTAATGAGAGGGAAGTAAGATTTGGTGAGTTGCTGTCCCGAAACAGATTTCTATCCTCCACCATAAAAATTCGTGAGGAGTCTCTGTAAGTCGTATTGAGATGAAAATTTAAGAATAAATCCCCCAGTATGTTAGCTAACTTTCGTTAGTTCAAAACTTTTTGTTTTGAGCAACAGAAGGTCTTCATAAAAATCGGTTTCTACCTATTGGTCTGTTTTGACAGATTTCTGCCATTATTTGCATTTGCTTCTTATTGATTCCTTTTCGGGTTATTTTTGGGAAATTGAGCTTTTTGAAGGAGTTGCTACAGTAGCTTGTGTTTTTAATGAAAAGTCTTGCTGTTCCAAAGCTTTGACATAGGTATAATATCGTTTGAATAAACTAATGTGTCTAATGAAGATTGTGTGAATTTTTGTATGAAAGAAAAAAATTCAGGTGTAGAGAGAGGATGATGTAATGAGATAAAGAATGGACAAAATCTCAAGCTTGGGGGGATCCACTCCATGTCACCCCAAGAATTACTCAAGAGGTACAAGCGTCAAAGCTTGGGGGTTCCCAAGGCATCCCCTTCTTCATCAATAAAAATCTCAGGTCTTTCTAGACACTTCGTTTTTATTGTTTCATGCACAGTTGTGTTGTTCTTGGAGCGTATTAGTTTTTGTTTTGGGTTTTATTTTGGTTCGTTTGGTTTTGCGTTGGTTGCCTTTTAAAACAAATCGAAAACACCAAAAATATTTTTTGTTTTTCTTTGGTTTTGTGAGTTCTTTGCAGGGTTCGGCCGTTCTCAGTGGATATTGTTTTTCATGTTAATTATTCAAGTCACACAAGTGAAGGGCGATGATGAAGATTAAGACAACTTGAGGTGTGGTAAGAGGCTGGTAACGAACACTATTTGTTTCATTTTTGTACATATACTCATCATTGTGAGCATGCTTAGCCTGTTTGTGTAAGGTATATGTCATTATGGATGCTTAGTAGTTCTTGCTTGTCTATGATTAGCTCCAGCATGCTAATAGTTTGTAGCATGTCATATGAATGTTTGCTTTCATTGTTTTATTCATACTTTGGTATGACATTGTAGTATCCTCCTCCGACTATTCATGTGAATCGACTTGGCACATGCTCACGCATGCATATGACTAATCAACAGTCAGTAAGCCTCGATGATTTATTTTTCCTCAGAGTTCTTGTATCACTTTCATGCCATAGTTAGTCCTATTTTGTTGCAAGCATGATTATGACAGTTATTGCTCTCTCGTTTGTCGCCCCCTCTCTATTGCTAGCCTTCACTTGCCATGTGTACGTGCTCTACTTGTGCTTCCAACTTCCCAAAGCCAATATTGCCAGCGGTGTCCACCATATCTACCTATTAGCATCATTTGCTACTTCAGTGCATATTATATATGTCGTGTTTTCTTTCAAAATAAAATGTTTGTCTGTTTTGAGAAACTTAGTTAGTAAAGCTCTCACGAACTTGATGGCACACTTTATTCCTTGCGCTTAATAATCTTGAACCATTGTGACTAGTCCATGAAAGTTATATGCTTGCTTATTATATACTAGGAGTCAGTAGAACCGTGCTGTCACGGGGAACGCTTTCAACACTTTTTGGATATTTCATCCAGTTGATTCCTTGCTCTTTTGTTTATGGATGTCGACGATGTGAAATAAAAGGGGAAGTTGTTAGTTCATGGAGTTTATACATTGTGTTAGAGAAACGCTTGGGCCGCTAGCCTAAGCCATGACTAATCATGGTGGAAACTTGCAGCATCACTGTAATGAGCATCTATGAAGCATCCTCAATAAAAGGCTATGCATATGGTAAATAAAAAAATTGCTGAGATGCTCATTGTATGTTTGCCTTGTCATTTTGGTTATGGGAAAGCTCCTGTACCATGTGCAAGGGGTACTCCGTTGGCAGTTCTCGATGATATGCATGTATTTACAATGACAAGAACTTTCAGGTGACCAAAGTTGAGTAGCATGCAGAGCGACCCTCGTACTCAAGGGACTTGGGATTTCCAGTCTATGTTCTGTCAAGCATATGATTCAGAGTGGACATCACTTTCACCTTAACCACATGAAGATGCCTATGATAGGGGCAATGAGATCTCAAAGCTAATGAGTACCTTCCTTTCAGCATTGGAAAGCCTTTCAAACCTTCACAAAACCGTTTTCAAAACTTTGTTGAGTCACCATTTATTCTATGAGCACCTTCTTGAGAGCATAGTTGTCATTCTTGTGTTTGTTCCAAAACTTGGTTAATTATGTCATGACTTTGATGCTTGTATATCTGATATCTTTATCTCTAGTCTTCATGTGAACTTCAGAGGTACCTCAGCATTTATTGTGCTCTTCAAACAAAGGCAAGCGAGATACCACTCTATCATACCTTATTATGAGCATTGCAATGTTGCTTATGTTTATGTTTCATGCTACTTATTATTATTGAGTTGGTTTCTCTTTATAGCTTGCAATGACTATTGAGTAGACTCAGTTGCATACTTCTTATTATGAATTGTCTAAACATCTACTCCTGTGCTGAGAATATATACATCATATGAAGCAAAGTGTTCATGAAAGTTCTTTTATCGCACTCAGTTTTCAACTGAATTGCTTGAGGACAAGCAATAAGCTAAGCTTGGGGGAGTTGATACGCCCAAAACGTATCTACTTTCTCGAACATTTTGCTATTGTTTCTTCTCTAAACTTGTGTGATTTGGATACAACTAACACGAACTGACACTGTTTTTAGCAGAATTACCTTGGTGTCTTGTTTTTGTGCATAAAATCAACTATAAGGAAAAATCCCGGAAAAAATGCCAAAAACTATTTCTCACCGGAAGATCCACGGAGCCAGAAGGGGAGACAGAGGGGACGCCTGGGGGGCCCAGACCCACCCAGGAGCGGGCCCACTGACCCCGCACCTGGGGGAGGTCTGACCACCCCAGGCAGCTCCTCGACCTCCCTCCGCGCCTATAAGTTGCCTTCTGACCTAAACACTCAGGGGGGTCGATAGTTTTCCAGAAAGAGTTCCCTCCGCCGCCGCCACCAGAAACCAAGATTCGGATCTAGAAACGTCGTTCTGGCACCCTACCGGGACAGGGGATTTGGAGAGGTTCATCGTCATCGTCATCACCAACGCATCTCCATCGACCACCGATGTTTCCCTCATCCATGAGTGAGTAATCCCCCGCTGTAGGCTTGGGGATGGTAGGGATTGGATGAGTTCTATCATGTAATTGAATAAGATCTATTAGGGCATAGTGCCTAGTATCTCTATTAGTGTTATTTGACTTTGTTGCAACTTGTTGTGCTTAATGCTTGTCACTAGGGCCTGAGTGCCATGATCTCAGATCTGACTTATTATTGAATCATTATGATAGTAGTGTTTGTGATCTTATCTGCAAATTGTATACACATATCATTGTCCGGATCCAAAGCCCCCAAAGTGACAATAATTGGGACAACCGGAGGGGATGGCTGTGGTGTAAGGATCACATGTGTTCACGGAGTGTTAATGCTTTCCTCTGGTGCTCTATTAAAAGGAGCACCTTAATTGCCAGTAGTTCCCTAGAGGCCCCGCTGCCACGGGCTGGCTGGACAGAAGATGTTGTGCAAGTTCTCATTGCAAGCACGTATTACTATATATGGAGCACATGCCTAGGATTGTTTAGTACTTGGATTCTTATTATTATTTATCTGCAATGCCCTAGATCTTGAAGTTACATGTTTAGACTCGTCCATGCAACGCCCGTCCATCCATCTCTATGCCTACCGCACTCCAATCCTACTGTTACCATTACTGTTTCTATTGCTCCTGTCCCACTGTTGTTGTTACTGCTGTTGTTGCTTTGCTATTGCTACTACAAACTGTTGCTACTGATAAACTTCTGTGAGCAAGAACTATTTCCAGGTGCAGCTGAACTGGAAACTCAGTTGTTAAGGCTTGCAAGTATTCTTTGGCGCCCCTTGTGTCGAATCAATAAATTGGGTAATACTACCCGCGAAGACTGTTGCGATCCCCTACACTTGTGGGTCATCAATAACGCTTGTCCCATGGCCTCATAACATGCTATAAATTATGCATACATCATAGATGATGCAACTATTGACGGGTTGGCGCTTCTCCACGAAATAGCACCTCCTGCAAGAGTAAAGACATATCCTATCGTGGAATTTCTATCATCTTTATCTCCCGCAAAATCTGCATCTGAATACCCTCTTATTTCTAGGGAATCAGGTCTTTTATATGTTAGCATGAGGCCTCTTGTGCCTTGCACATAACGCAAAGCTTTCTTTACCATCTTCTAGTGCTCTATGCCTGGATTCTCTTGATATCTACCGAGTACCCCGGTGATAAAATCTAAGTCAGGGCGAGTGCACACTTGTGCATACTGTAAGCTTCCAACGACCGAAGCATATGGTACTGACTTCATTTGATCGATCTCATATTGGTTCTTTGGACATTAAAATTTTCCAAAACTATCGCCCTTGACTATTGGATCAGGTGTGGCATTACTCGTATGCATATTATATTTCTTTAGAATCTTTTCACAATATGCCTTCTGCGACAGTCCTAACACTCCATTCTTTCTATCTTGTTTAATTTCTATGCCCAAAACATAAGAAGATTCACCAAGATCTTTCATGTCAAAATTTGAGGACAGTAACTTCTTTGTTTCTAGTAGTAGACTGACATCACTGCTAGTAAGCAAGATATTATCCATATACAGAATTAGAAAAATGTATTTCCTACTTTTAAACTTTGCATAAATGCAGTTGTCCTCAACATTCTCTTTAAATCCAAATCTTTTGATTGTATCATTGAACTTTAAATACCACTGTCTAGAGGCTTGCTTTAACCCATAAATGGATTTCTTTAGGCGACATCCCATATGTTACTTCCCCTCCATGAAAAAACCCTTGGGTTGTTTCATGTAAAGTAAATCTCCATTTAGAAATGTCTTCTTTACATCCATTTGATGCAACTCTAAATCAAAATCTGCAACCGCCAACAGCAGCGCATAGAGGGAGACAGCGAGTACTGGCGGCGTCCCCTTGCCCCCTTTGTCAGCTGTGCGTCCACCCGAGAGTGGGTGCACCGCCGTCAAACGGCGCAACGGCGACATCCTTTGCCGGTGCACGGCGGTGGCCGGTGGTGTTTTCTTTCTTTTCCCCTTCCCCTTTTTTTTGTTCTTCAAAAACTCCGTTTCGATTCAGGGATTTGGGGTGTAGGTCAGGGATTTTCTTGGGTCTTTTGCATGCGGGATCTAGGGATCGATCTTTCTTTCTGTTTTGATTTGGGGTTGAATCTGGGGAAGAACTAGGGTTACATCTTGGGGATTTGCTTTGCCCCTAAAGGGGTTTGTCCTTCTTCCCTATGCCTCGGCTTGCTGATGCGCATAGGGATCGAGGGGGATGGTGTGGCCATAGGGCAGGCGCACTTTTAGATCTAGGATTTCTTTGCCTTTTCCTGTTTCTACCAAAGAGATCTAGGACTAGATGCTCTGATACCATTGTTAGGGCTAGACTACTCTCGGTAGACACTATTTGGGGTAGATCTACTGCCTCTAAGAGAGAGAGAGAGAGAGAGGGAGAGAGAGAGAGAGAAATGTTGGAATTTGATGAGTTTTGGGTTGCTGGCCCATTAGACAAATTCTGAAATTCTCTTTGGCCCACTTGTGCATGGCAACATATGGTTGTGCTAGTGGTGCTAAAGTTTAGTCTCACATTGCTAGTGGAAGGGGAGTTCGACCATCTTATATAGTAGAGTGTTGCACCACTCACTAAGGTGTGTGATACGTCGGAAACATATCTATAATTTTGTATGCTCCATGCTTGTTTTGTATCTACTTTGCTTTGATTTGTCTACACTTTGAGGTGTTTTTATATCTTTTCTGGAACTAACCTATTAACAAGTTACCACAGTGCCAGTTGCCTGTTTTCTTCTGTTTTTGGTTCCAGAAAGGCAGAAAATCAATATTCTCGGAATTGGACGGGACAAAATCAAAAGTTATTATTTTTCTAGGAGCAACACGGAACCACGTAGTAGAGCCGGAGGGGGGCCACAAGGTGGCCAAACCCCCTAGGCGCGGGCAAGCCCTAGAGGCGCCTGGGGAGGGTGTGGGCCCCCTGGACCCCCACCGACCTTGATTCCTGCGCCTATAAGAGCCCCCCGATGAGAAAACCCTAAATAATCAAGAAGAAATCCACGAAAACCTCCACAGCACCGCTGCCACAGAAGGGGAGATTCGGGAGACAGAAAGTCTCTATTCCGGCACCCTGTCGGGACGGGGAAGTGCCCCCGGATCCATCTCCATCGATCTCCATCGCCATCTTCATCACCGTTGTTGATTCCCATGATGAGTAGGGAGTAGTTCTTCCTCGAGGCTAAGGGCTCTACCGGTAGCTATGTGTTCATCTCTCTCTCCCTATGCATGATCTTGTGGTCATGAGCTTTGTAATCAAGTAGATCTACCTTGCTACTCAAGTGCTTTAGATCTCTGCTCTCCCCATGTGTGTGAAAGTGACAGCGTGCATACCATGATGGCACTTAGGTTTGAGTCTACATAAATACTCTTTGTGCTTTAATAGATCTATGCTTTTCCCCACGTGTGTGAAAGTGACAGCGTGCATACCGTGTGTGTCACTTTGGCTAGATTGAATATTTGTTATGAGTTATATTTGGAGTTGGATGTCTCTATGAAATTGTGGTGTTTGTTGGAACCATCTAGCGCTCAAGGTGACAGTGTGGGGTTATCTAGATTAGGGAAGGCGGACTTTGAGGAGTGTTGTTATAGCCCTACCATGGATTAGAGTGTCCAACCGGAGAGTAGTTAAGAGTAGTATCATGAAGAGAGGATATTTATATGAGAGAGTGTTCACTGGTGAAAGTATGATCCCTAGGCCTTGTTTCTAAATATTGAAACACCGTTTGCATCTAGATCCGTTGCATGTTTGCTTGCTTCCTTCCTTTTTTCCTTTAGTCTTTTCCTCCACGCCATCAACTATTTTATGGCACCGTTACCACTTGTATTTCACTATCTCTTCACCGAACTAGTGCACCTATATTGGGTGTGTTGGGGACACAAGAGACTTCTTGTATCTTGATTGCAGGATTGCTTGAGAGAGAATACCTTTGACCACTTCATCCCTGAGTTCGATAAACCTTGGGTGATCCACTTAAGGGAAACTTGCTATTGTTCTACAAACTTCTGTACTTGGAGGCCCAACAACTGTCTACAAGAATAGAAGTGCATAGACATCAGTGTGACAAGGAGAGAAGCCCTCGCGCACTCCTCCTTCGATGCCGCCCGCCTCGCCTCGCCATGCCTCGCCTCGTCACGACACGCGCGTGCCGCGGGTTGCGGGAATCTCGCCGAGCCGAGCTTTATTTTGCTGGTTGGGAAAAATAATTATGAGTCATTAACGGACGCGTTAATTATAGCTGTTTCCAGTTTTTATGGACGTGGGCTGTTACCGACTCGGACATGGGTTGTGTCCCATGATCTCCCTGACCTGCACTATATAAGCTTCTACGCTAAACCTAATCGGTGAATCAATCCACAACACGCACTTGGCTCCAGAACCTTGCGCCGCCGCTTTTGTCTTCCCCATCCCGGCTTGCGGCATGCACCGCAGATAGGGACAGTAGGCCTCCGGAACCCCACCTCTCGTGAACCTGTACGGGTGAGGGGCGATCAGGTTTTTGGAGAGCGCTCAAGCGCGACTACTGGCAACCACGACGTCGTCTGACGACGAGTTCCCGAACGACGACTTCTTCCCGGACGTCACCAATCTCTTCGACAACCTCAACATGAGCGACGCTGCTGTGACCGCTGCGGCTGCTATTCAGCCTACACTGTATGTGATTCTCAACTGTCTTTTTCGGATTATGCTAGAGTTCTTTGTTCTAGCGTTTGGTGTAGATGTGATAGGTTTATATCCTATAGATGTAATATGTTCATCTACTTTGTTGATATGCATATTTGGTTTTAGTACCGTTTGTATGATCATGCTTTATCAATTTATTATTCGGATTAAATCATATGGATTATTGCTTATATTTTCAACAATCCAAAAACCTGATTTTAGGCAACTGAATTCCACTGGTGTAGCAGCGGCTACTAGGCTGCCTCCTTTTGATGGAATGCACTATAAGATATGGCACAAGAGAGCAGTTCTCTGGTTTGAAAACCTAAACTGCTATAGCGCCACTCTTGGCAAGCCTGAAGGAGATATTTCCCCTGAGAAGGAAGCAACCTTTAAGGAAGCCGATACCATGTTTATGGAGTCTTTGTTCAGTGTTCTCGGGGACAACATTGTTGACCTGTATATGTCATTTGATAATGGCAAGGATGCGTGGGAAGCGCTCGAGGCCAAGTTTGGGGTCTCGGACGCTGGCACTAAGTTGTATGTCATGGAGCAATTCTATGACTGCAAGATGGTTGATGAGCGCTCCGTCGTTGAGCAAGCTCATGAGATACAATCACTTGCCAAAGAACTTGCGCAGTTCAAGTGTACCTTACCGGACAAGTTTGTAGCCAGTGGCATTATTGCCAAGCTTAACTTTGCTGCCTGTCTAAAACATAAGAGACAGGAGTTTTCCGTTACGGATCTCATTGGGTCTCTTCATGTGGAAAAGAAGGCGAGAGCAAAGGACAAAACTGCTCGAGGATTTGAGGGAGGTTCTACTGCCAATTTGGTGCAGAGGAAAAACTTTCAATCCCACAAGTTCAATAATAAGAACAAAACTGAAGGAAAGGGGAAGTTTGATGGCAACAACAAGGCCACGCACTCAACCAACTTCAAGAAGAAAAATGATAAGAGGAAAGGCTCTTGCCACATCTGTGGTAATCCTGATCATTGGGCTCACGTGCTTCTGTTCATGGTGTTGGTACGGTAAATCTGAAGTTTGCTTCGGGGAAGACCGTACAGCTGAAGAATGTGCAACACGTTCCCTCCATCAATAAGAATCTCGTCAGCGGATCGCTTTTATGCCGAGATGGTTTTAAGTTGGTTTTTGAGTCCAATAAAGTTGTAATATCTAAGTATGTACAATTTGTTGGAAAGGGTTATGAGTGCGGAGGACTGTTCCTCTTGTCTTTGTCAGACTCATGTACTAAAGTTATTAATCATGTGTGCAATGATAATGAGTCCAATGTTTGGCATTCACGACTCCATCATATTAATTTTGGTTGCATGACGCGGCTAGCCAATATGAGTTTAATTCTGAAATTTACCACTGTCAAAGGTTCTAAGTGCCAAGTTTGTGTGCAAGCAAAGCAACCCCGCAAGTCTCATACGACTGCGAAACCGAGAAACTTAGCACCACTCGAACTTATACATTTAGATCTTTGTGAGATGAATGGTGTGTTGAAAAAAGGTGAAAAAAGATACTTTATGACATTGATTGATGACTCCACTAGATACTGCTATGTTTATCTTCTGAAATCTAAAGATGAAGCTTTGAACTACTTCAAAAACTATAAAGCTGAGGCAGAAAACCAACTTGATCTTAAAATCAAGCGGCTAAGGTCGAATCGTGGTGGAGAGTACTTTTCAAATGAATTTGATTTATTCTGTATGGAACATGGTATTATACATGAGAGGACGCCTCCCTACTCACCTCAGTAAAATGGGGTGGCTGAAAGAAAGAACCGCACTCTAACTGATTTGGTTAACACCATGTTAGATACATCAGGTCTTTCCAAGGAATGGTAGGGGAGGCGCTAATGACCGCGTGTCATGTCCTAAACCGTGTTCCTGTAAAGGATAAAACCATGACTCCATTTGAGGAATGGGAAAAGAAAAGGCTTAAACTCTCTTACTTACGAACTTGGGGTTGTTTGGCGAAAGTCAATATTCCAATATCCAAGAAGCGAAAGCTTGGACCAAAAACCGTTGATTGTGTTTTCTGGGATATGCTTTTCATAGCATTGGCTATAGATTTTTTATAGTAAAATCTGAGGTATCTGACATGCATGTTGATACAATTATGGAGTCGAATGATGCGACTTTCTTTGAGGACATCTTTCCTATGAAAGGTATGTCTAGCTCATCAAATCAGGAGATGACTAGTTCATCTAGTCAGGAATTTGCTATAATTCCTGAACCCACTATGCCGATAGAACACTCTAATGATCATGTGGAGGATGACAATGAAGCTCCCAAAAGGAGCAAGAGACAAAGGACTGCAAAGTCATTTGGTGATGATTTCACTGTGTACCTTGTGGATGATACTCCCACTTCTATTTCAGAAGCCTATGCATCTCAAGATGCTGACTACTGGAAGGAATCTGTCCAAAGCGAGATGGACTCCATCTTAGCTAATGATACTTGGGAAGTCACTGATCGTCCTTATGGGTGCAAACCTGTAGGATGCAAGTGGGTGTTCAAGAAAAAGCTTAGACCTGGTGGTACTATTGAAAAGTACAAGACACGTCTGGTGACTAAGGGTTATATCCAAAAAGAAGGTGAAGACTTCTTCGATACCTACTCACCTGTAGAGAGATTGACCACTATTCGAGTACTACTATCCTTGGCCGCCTCACACGGTCTTCTCGTTCATCAAATGAACGTTAAGACAACTTTTCTAAATGGAGAGCTAGATGAGGAAATTTATATGGATCAGCCTAACGGATTTGTAGTAGATGGTCAAGAAGAAAAGGTGTGTAAGTTAGTGAAGTCTTTGTATGGTCTTAAGCAAGCTCCTAAGCAGTTTCACGAGAAGTTTGAAAGAACTTTAACTGCTAAAGGATTTGTTGTAAATGAAGCTGACAAATGTGTGTACTATCGCCATGATGGGGGAGAGGGAGTTATTATGTGTCTCTACGTTGATGACATATTGATATTTGGGACCAACCTCGCTATTACTGAGGAGGTCAAAGAGTTCCTATCTCGCTGCTTTGAGATGAAGGACTTGGGAGTGGCCGATGTAATATTAAACATCAAGCTACTAAAGGATGACAATGGTGGGATTACACTGCTTCAGTCTCACTATGTGGAAAAGATATTGAGTCGCTTCGGGTATAGCGACTGCAATTCTTCTCCAACGCCTTATGATTCGAGTGTGCTACTTCGAAAGAATCGAAGGACTGCTAAAGATCAATTGAGATATTCTCAAATTATTGGCTCGCTCATGTATTTAGCCAGCGCTACTAGACCTGACATCTCCTTTGCTGTAAGCAAACTGAGTCAATTTGTGTCAAATCCTGGAGATGATCATTGGCATGCTCTTTAAAGAGTTTTGCGCTATTTGAAAGGCACTGCGAGTTATGGTATTCACTATAGTGGGTATCCACGGGTACTTGAGGGTTATAGTGATTCAAACTGGATATCTGATGCTGATGAGATTAAGGCCACGAGTGGTTATTTGTTTACACTTGTTGGTGGCGTTGTTTCCTGGAAGTCTTGCAAGCAGACCATATTAACGAGGTCAACAATGGAAACAGAAATCATAGCATTAGACACAGCCACTGTTGAAGAAGAGTGGCTTCGTGAGCTCTTGATGGACTTATATATGGTTGAAAAACGAATACCCGCCATCCCGATGAACTGTGATAATCAAACTGTGATCGTCAAAGTAAACAGTTCTAAGGACAATATGAAGTCATCAAGGCATGTGAAGAGGAGATTGAAATCTGTCAAGACACTGAGAAACTACGGAATTATATCCAAACATCTAAAAACCTGTCAGATCCCTTCACAAAGGGTTTATCATGCAATGTGATAGATAATGCATCGAGGGAGATGGGTTTGAGACCCACGCTATGAGTTGATCCCAGTGGCAACCCACTCTATTTGATCGGAGATCCCGTGAATTAGAGCTGGGAGACAAGATGTTGGTCAACTGAGAGGAGAGTATCCCCATATTATATTTACATCTCCATAAAGATGCAATACTCTCTTAATCTGCATGACAGGTTGATATTTATCTTAATGTGTTCCAAGTGGCTTTTTATAAGCGGAGATGTTGTCCTGCAGAACATCTCTTGAGAAACACACCTATATGAGTCTAACTCTCAACATCGCAGTCCGTGAGAGTTGGGTGCTCTTTAATAAACTTATGGAAGGCCCTAGAGTATGACGTATAAGCTCCAAACCACGGGGAAGCCGACGGAAGCCCTGTACCGGTCTAGATTTTGTGTGAAACTAGCACGCAGAAAACTTATAGTTCAAGGCATAGTCAACTATTCAAGTTGTTAGCTAGTGTAGCATGAAGTTTAACGTGGAAGTTCAACTTAAAGGTCTCCACTACACATCGGTATGTACAACAATGTTCTAGAAGAAAAGTGATGTGATGTGCCAATGAGACTTTGTGGGGGATTGTTGGAATTTGATGAGTTTTGGGTTGCTGGCCCATTAGACAAATTCTGAAATTCTCTTTGGCCCACTTGTGCATGGAGCATATGGATGTGCTAGTGGTGCTAAAGTTTAGTCTCACATTGCTAGTGGAAGGGGAGTTGGACCATCTTATATAGTAGAGTGTTGCACCACTCACTAAGGTGTGACAAGAAGAGAAGCCCTCGCGCACTCCTCCTCCAATGCCGTCGGCCTCGCCTCGCCTCGTCACGACGCGCGCGCACCGCGGGTTGCGGGAATCTCGCCGAGCCAAGCTTTATTTTTCTGGTTGAGAAAACTAATTATGAGTCATTAACGGACGCGTTAATTATAGCCGTTTCTAGTTTTTATGGCTGTTACCAACTCGGACGTGGGATGTGTCCCACGATCTCCCTGACCTGCACTATATAAGCGTCTACGCTAAACCTAATCGGCGAATCAATCCACAACACGCACCTGGCTCCAGAATCTTGCGTTGCCGCTTTCGTCTTCCCCATCCCGGCTTGCAGCGTGCACCGCAGATCGGGACAGTAGGCCTCCGGAACCACGCCTCTCGTGAACCTGTACGGGTGAGGGGCGATCAGGTTTTTGGGGAGCGCTCAAGCGCGACTACTGGCAACCACGACGTCGTTCGACGACGAGTTCCCGAACGACGACTTCTTCCCGGACGTCATCAATCTTTTCGACAACCTCAACATGGGCGACGCTGCTGCGACCGGTGTGGCTGCTATTCAGCCTACACTGTATGTGATTCTCAACTGTCTTTTTCGGATTATGCTAGAGTTTTTTGTTCTAATATTTGGTGTAGATGTGATAGGTTTATCTCCTATAGATGTAATATGTTCATCTACTTTTTTAATCTGCATATTTGGTTTTAGTACCATTTTATGATCATGCTTTATCAATTTATTATTCGGATTAAATCATATGGATTATTGCTTATATTTTCAACAAGAACCACCTGTGCCCTGACTCGATGAACACGAGCCAGAGGGGATGCCGGAGTTGGCGCTGCTGCTAGAGGCCATGGGGAAAAGGGGGCGGCGGCGTGGGTGTGCAGGTGGTGGCGGCGCTTCCCGTCGGCTCACGCTAAAACCCTAGATCGGTAGGGATATCGGTGGGGCAAGCGGCACAGCGACTAACCTCGTACCGCGTGCTGCCGGTCCCCCACCTCTTTATATAGCGCGGCGATAGGGGCCCACCAACCATGATAAGGCTGGGCGCCCCCGATCAGGGCACGGTTGAGGGACTTCGTTCGGGCCGTTGGGCTCGAACGGGGACAGATCAATCTAACAGACGAACAGACGAACCTCGCCTCCGTCCCTATCGCCGTGCCCTTCTCTGCAGGACCGTGATAGCTCGGGGATCGGCGTCGCGGTCGCCGATGTCTAGGTCGAGAGCAGAGGCGGTGCCGCCGTCGGGTGTCGCATTGCGTCGCGGTCGCGGAGTCCATAGCACTGCCGCCCAGCTCGCCTACGTCCACCAAAAGCACTCCCGCGAGCAGGCTGCATGCCGTTGGTGTACGCCGCTGGTAGGGAGGCCGCAATGGAGGTAGGAGGACGCGAGCGCGTCTTCGTTAGGTGCTGTGTCGAGCTCCCGCTGCAGCCCCGATTCTCGTGTCGTCGCGGGTGTCGGCCAGGCAGCAGCAGACGCCCTCAAGCTCCAGGAGAGGCTCGTCGCTGAACGGAAAGTCGGCCGAGTCCAGGATCTCGTCTTGTCGCTGCAGCACCCGCCGACCTACACCCTCGGCAAGCGGCACACCGACCACAACTCCGATCGTGCCGGAGTCTAGCCTCGAGGGCCTTAGTGCCGAGCTCTACCGCACGGAGTGGAGCGGGGACATCACCTTCCACGGTCCACGCCAGGCCGTGCTCTACCCCATCCTCTTGCTCCGGGACATCGGGTTCGGTGCACGGAGGTATGTCGAGGGGCTCAAGGGCGCCATGGTCGAGGTGGCCTCGATGTACGGCGTCAAGGATCGGTCAGGGGGCTCCTGCACCGAGCACCGGCTTGTGGGTCGGGGACAAGAAGATTAAGGCCATCGAGGTCAGGATCTTGTCCGGGTTCACCTGCCATGGCCTAGCGTTCAATATCGATCCTTATTTGGGATACTTCAAGCACATTGTGGCATCGCGAACAAGGTGGTCACGTCCCTGTGGCGGGAGGCGGCGCCACATGTGCTCAATTGTTCAAGTCAAGGATGATTCAGAGTGTCATAGATGATTTACTCTTAACATTACCCCATATTTTTGTACCTCAATTTTGAGATTTCTTAGCCACATGTGCCACGTGGTAGATATGATTTACTAAGCTACAACTGTGCAACAATGATGTGCATTTTACTCTGTATACTGGGGATTCCTCTGAGTTGTTATACAATTTGGGTTTGAAATTTTTTGTCTGCTAATGTTCGTCGCGAAGGGAGGTGATTCCCATCCTATGTGCCATCTTACATTTGAATCATCTTATTGGTATCCACTTGTTATGCTTCCAACAATATCTGCTTCACGAAGATGATAATTATGTGGGACACATAACAACATTGTTGAAATATATTGGGGACACCTTGTCATTGAATTCGCCAATTCGGTAACAGCATTTGGATGAAATTTTCTGATTATGTTTGTTGCAAACAAATGGAAACTAAGGTGCTTCTAATTAACAAGGTGTATATAGGCCAGCAGCTAACAACTGAAGAAGCCTATCTGCGTCTGCTTAATATTCAGTCGGTAGCACCTTGCTTCATGGAGCTGGCGATTCCTGTGGATATATACCAACAGATGCTGTGGATGTTGAATTGAGCTAAGAAATATTAATACTGAGTTTTCTTCAATTATTGAGCATATGTAGGCTTTTTGACTGATCTGATGGCTTGTCCTTGTTTTGTTCTCTCCTCATGATTAGGTCCATTTGCCCTAGCTGCTATATGCTTGAAGACAAAGAAGTCTTTTGAGAATGTAATTCATCTGAAAATTTGCACCGGTACCTCTCCAACTCTATCTCCGTTTATTTAATCATTGGCATGCCTCCTGATTCACTGAGATGGTAAAGCTGGTATGTTGCTACGCCAGGCACAAATGATCTTATGTTTTCCTGAATTGCAGTTTTGCATATTGCAAGTGTCATTCAGCAGTTTGTGGCCAAGGTAGATGATATGTTTTGGAATAAGATTGTGCTGTCTATGTGATCAAATACACTTGTGGTTTTTTCTGTGCTTTGTTTCATATTTGGACTGAAGTACTTAATATTGCTGATTTTTTTAAACGGATATATCTCACTGGTGTAAAGGACTTGAACTGGTGTACTGCTTTTCTACCACTACGCTGCACCACGAGGTTGTAACCTCCGTTGCTATGCAAGATCGATTTGGTGCGGACGAGACACCACGAGGATTTGAGGGTGGAGCCAAGGAGAATCGGGCAGAGGAGGTGGCGCAGCAAGGAGAAGAGTTGTGAGATGCGCCCCGACGCATCGTGAGGAGGAGTTGTGAGCAGTACGGGACAAGAATGGGAGAAAGACCATGGTACTAACAACTTCAAATAGTTAATCAAAGAAATTGGTCCACTTTTATATTCCAAAGAGTGTCCCAAATAACTGGCTCTCCATGACAAAAAAAATGATTCTGCATATACTCTATAAAAATATCACAGGATAATGTTTGCTTCTATGTGGCCGGTCCTGCCGAGTGCCAACACTTAGCTCTAGCGGTAGACCCAAACCAGGCTCTAGCGGGGAGACACAAACGGTCCAAGGCTGGCTGACAAATTCAGTCACGCATCAAAATTTGGTTCACGGATAGGTTAAGCTAGACAGGCCACAGATAACTCGCGTGACTGGCCTGCTGACTGTTTTCAAAGCCTAGCCCGCATGACAGCCTCACAAATCTTTTTTCACTTTTTTCTATTCTCTCTCCTCCCAAGTTCCTCTATTTTCTTCCATGGAAACCCGGCGGCATGTTCTTCATCGCCTTTAGTCGAAGAACCCCTCCTCACCGGTGCCCAAGGAGAGCGTCCGTGCCATGTCCGCTATCACCATGCCGACGCATCATGTCACTCCATCTCGTAGCCTGCAGGCGTTGCAGGGCCAGGCTTGCTCGGCCGGGGCGAGGCACAACTAGGCACAGAGAGGCGAGGCGCATCCGGGCATGGCGAGGCACGGAGTTGCTGGGGGGCGGGGCGATGTGTGGCCAGGCTCAGCCGGAGCGGGAGGGGAGCATGCCGAAAAATGAAAAACAAATTAAAAATAGTTTGGCCGTGAGCTGAGGCATCCTTGAAATTTTTTGTCCCCTCCTTTAGTGTCCTGTTTTTTCAAAAAACAGATAAACTCGAACACTTTGTGTTGTGCGCTAAATGAATCTTCCCTCTAGAGATGCCCTTATGTTTCTAACAAACTATATTTTAATATTACTTCTATTGCATCATGACATCGAAATCTACCTATGTATCTATATAGGACAAGGACATGTTAGTATAGAGAAAAATGATTCGAGGTGTTATTAATCATCCAAAATGTCTTTGTCTGTGAAAAAGAATTATGAACCTTTGTTGCAAAGTTGAATGAGGAAACATATGACATCTTTGAACATAAAACATTTATCTTTTAAATAAGTGACTATAAGTCAAATCACTCGACATTTATTTACAAAACGGTCTCAGGAACAAGCAAACAATAATAAATATCATTTGGAAACTACCAAAAATGATATCAAAATTCTCAAAAATAAATTACCTAATTTATTCTCAATAAGAATTTAGCAATTAAACAAAATATAGAAATTAGCCAAACACAGATTCATTATTTTTCTAAATTTTTGTTTCTCCAGTTTTTCTTTTATAACTTCTCGATCTATTCAGTATGGATAACCTCGGTATAATAGCTTGAGGGATCTTTTGTCATGCATGTGCGGTAAGAAAAAAACTTGATTGACCGTGGCAACGCACGGGCATTCAACTAGTTTTACTTACTGTTATTACTTTCTTGCACACAAACACAAAACCTATAGAACACCCTTTACTTGAGATCAAGGCAACTTCCAAGTATCCTTTGGTAGATAGTGACGTGGGGCATAAAGACCTCAACCAAATAGCTCGATGTGGCTTTGATACTTTTATTTCAAAACTAGCTATAATTTATCTGTGCACTTGCAGTCATCAGTGAAGCATGAAGAGAAAATGATGTGTAGTGTGTTGGGCGACCGAGGGTACACCCACGTGTGACGATGGCAAAGGGTGAGGGAAAAGCAACCTGATACGATCCTGCGGGAAGAAGACACAATCCAAAACCCGTAAAGTAAGCCTAAATACACATGTAAATTATGCATATTCCCAAGTTCCATATTACAGTATATTGTGTAGTTGTCTAGGTGCCACAGGGGCAAACCGTCCTACCGTCATAGGCCACTCGACATACCATCATGTCAGTTGTGTAGGTCGGCAGGAGACCCCGAGACAAATCGATCTATTTCATGTGAATGAGGAATAGATGTGGTGTCCTATCAACAATATGGTCTATCTCCGCAATGAAAACAATATGGTCCTAAACGCACCTCTATGGATTTGTGACCGCATGTCGAAAGCATGCCCTAGGGTGTCACCGGCAACGGCGCATAGGCGGTTCGATGTTGGTCATCGTGGATCTGGTCTAAGTGAGCATTTTTCCTCTAGAACGGAGCATGCTCGATGGTGGTTGCGGCGTGGGGCCCTTTTGTAGGGTGTTGGAGGCTTCAACCACCGGCTTGGGTTTTGCACACTTGGGCATGAGCGCGAAGGCAGGTCACCAACGGTGGGCTAGCCCGAGCCGAGGTGGGTGCAGCCGTGGGCGTCTCTTGGGTGTTGTATAGATTCAAATGATTCTGCATTTGAGAGTGATTGTTCATCCAGTTCCTTCCTCTTCTAGGGATGGGAACCGAGGTTGTCCGGCAATGAACGGATACTAGTTGGATACAATCTTACCTCTCTAACAAGAGATCAAGCGAGACGACGTGCGTGCCGTGTGGTCTTCTTGGATGTGTTGGATTGAAGCTCTCCTTTGTAGATGACGATCCAAACTTTACAGATTTCTTGGGTTAATTCGGGCAACATCATCGTAGGAGCAATGAATCCCTTCTTAACAGTTTGTCAATGAGTACAATACACTTTGGGGGGTTCTATGTTGATTTTGTGAGAGATTTGTCCACAACGATAGGCAGATCACGTGTCTTTCTAACGAAATTATGGTTGTGTGTATCCGAGGATGTAGAATTCGGAAGGTTTTGCCTTGTTGTGAGTAAAAATCAATTATACTTCAATTACTATATATAAAAAAGATCAATGAGTACATGCATATACAAGAGGGAAGAAATTAAGTCAAAAAAAAGGAAAAAATCACTAGTTGAGTGCTTCTTTAGTTAGTAATAAAGTATAAGCAAAGGTGCTTAAAGAAAATACTTGGTTTATTTTTGTAAGCACTTCTCAAAACATCTTTGCATTGTAGATGCTCTTACAAGCTATCTCATTGTTAGAAATGGACATTTCACCTTAGATGTATCGTTGAGAGCTCTTCCTTTCGGTTTGGATCAAAACCCTATAGCACCCTCAAAACTTTCAAAAATAACAGGACACTTATTTCCCTAGAAGCAGAGTTAACCATAGTACTCCCTCCATTTTAAAACATGAAATGTTTTAGCTTTTCTGATATACATGTATCTAGATTTCTTTTATTGTGTAAGTTTGGAGCAAAACGAATGAAACTACACACTAAAAGGTGTATACAGTGTTTCAGAAAAAGACTAAAACATCTTATAATTATGAAACAGAGGGAGTATAAATTTTGCAGTCTGAAAATAGTAACCATGTAATCAATCACTGATATGAGATCAACCGCCGATAAGGATAAAAATAATAATCAAGACAATCTTGCCAAGTAACAAAAACGGACTACATCAATCAGTATAGGGTGAAGCCAAAGAACTGCCCAACTAGAAGAGCTAAACCCATGCATACAGCTACGAGGGAAGCGGCCCAGGTCAGCTTCTCCGTTATCTTAGGAACCCTATCTTTTAGTGCCTCGCTACAAGAACCTACAAAAGCCGTGTAACTACCCATCGAGAAAACAGTCCCGACCAAAAACATACCAAGATACGCTGCACCAGCAAAGCGCGAAGGTAGAGCCAGAGCGGGGAGCACCATCAGCAGAGCATCTGGCTGGAGACCATGAACAACTCCTGTGGCAAATGTCGTGAAACCAACTTTCTTCTTCCTGGGGGCAGCAGGGGCCCCTGCTGCAAAGGCTCACCGCCAATCATGTTGCTGTCCACGCCCTCAAGAAGTAGCCCTGTCTCTTGGATCTCTGAAGCTTCCCTGATGCCCGTAGCGCCTATCAAAAGAAGGGTCAGGCCTACAACCCTTGTTCCCCATATACGGAGAACCTCGATGTGCAGACGATCCTTGAGTAACAAGAAGAGCAAGCCGAAAATAATTTGTCCGGCATCATGACCACAGCCCCAAAGCGCACCGACTAGTCCACTCTCCAGCCTTGATCTCCCAATGGACAGTGGCGCCAGTGCAACAAGATGGTCAGGCCCGGATAATGTATGTAAGCACCCCGCAAAGAAACCAGCCCAGCCACTGCTTAGTAACTCTAGTGAGAGGAATCCACCAGATTTGATTGCTGGTTGCGCAGATGCGTAGGCAGGATGAGGAATGCTAGAGTGGAAGGCACTTGTAACAAGCATCATAAGTAGGAAAATGGCAGCAGTAGAAGCCTGTGGAACAGAAAATAGTGGTTATATCAGAACAGAACTGGCAAAGAATCACCAAGAAAAAAATCGATGGCACAAACTCTTATGAATTAGTAGATGCTAAAATTCTTGTGCACAAACAGAAACAATATAGGACGGAAAGCAAGTTTAATTGATTGAGATGAACGATCATGTATTCAGATTTTATAATTTCAGTATTTCACAACACCATACTATTCTGTAAATCTTAAGTTTGCACACATATAAATGTAATCTAGCATAACAATACAGAAGAAGCCTTGACCCTCTTCATGAATATATGTGTCATACATTTTAAACTCACTCCCTGTTTTCTCTAGTAATATGGAAGAGCATGTGTGTGCTTCTTAAAATTTTAAGGTCAATCAGTACTGTGTTTTTTTGCATGTGCCTAACAAGAGATTCCAAGTACCAAAGCACATGCCAGTGAAACAAGTGAAAGAAACAGACAAACAGTTACTACTTGATTTTGAATAGTTGAAGGCCATAGTTGCTCAGAGGTTGGCTGAAGCTTTAATTAGCTGGAACAGTTGATTGGGGAAAGAAAAAGGAGTTGGCTCGTCCTGATAATACACCAAACTTTGTTAGCTGGTCATCTTCCTTTTTCAATTGTATTAGGGTGATCATCCTTTTTGAGTGTGCCTAGGTTCCTGTGGAAACTTGTAAATTCCATGGAACCTACTTTATTTCATTAATATATTTCAGAAGAAGTTCACATGGTTTGTGCATTTAGCCAATAATCATCGAGAGAACATTGGGAGAGGTAATAGTTTGAACATAAATAACTAAAGCTAACATTCAGTCTAAGATCTCATCACGCACCTAAACATTCAACATGGCTAGTCATTCTAAGGAGACCTGCCGACTTCGAAGCTTAGTCATCGCAACATCATATTTGGTTGCAAGTTTCCTGTTGCGTCATGCCATATACATGTTCCACAGATGTAATTTTAGTTGCTATTTCCTTTTCTTCAGGCTACATCACTTTTAACACGACTAACATTTGGTGGATCGAGAACAAAATTCACGAGCCATTCCCTCAACACAATCAAGTTTGTTAGTGCATTGACTTTGCATGCCGCTTCAAAAACCTCCTCCATCTGGAGGATGTAAAATCTTATTTCCGAACCTAAACAGTATTATTGTTTTGAAGAAGCTAGGTTGCAAAGCGTGGAATATTTAATCAGCAGAATTAACTACTCCAAGCCGTGAGGATCTGAGGGGCATATTTCAGTAACAACTTCACTTTTATTTCTGGAAGAATTTTCCTGTACAGGCCAATGATAATAATAACTAGAACTAAAATTACGGTACGGCGGAGCCGGAGACCCATCGTAGCGCATATGGTATATGTGAGAATCGAGAACATTGCTGTCAGGATAAGGAGAAGTTGAATTTTGAAATTTCGTCTACCCTTGGGGAGCAGGCGTCCGAGCAGCTTCCATGGAGGACAGACTCCTCCCGCCGCCGCCGCCACCTCGTCCACGGGCGCCGCGGCCGAGAGACCGCCATGCTGCAGCGGCGAGGCCGCGGCGACGAGACGTGGCGGCTGCGCGCGCACCGCGGTCCACGGCGCGGCGCTGGCGCTTCCGCCACCCGCGTAGGAGGCGGTGCGGCGGGCGGGGAGGGAGGGGGATCTGCCGGGCACGTGGATCCGGGGGGAGACCGTAGTCCTGGAGATGAGCCGCTCCATGGCCGAGGGGAGAAGGAGAAGTGGGAGAGAGAGTCCAAGGGGGTAGGGAGATCCTGCCAACTTTCGGGACGGGGAGGTTGGGGTCTGCGGAGTTCTGGGTTGGTGCGCAGCGCGGCCACGGCACGGCACGGCGCGGCGGCTGCTGCGTGCTTTGAGCGCGGGGTGGTTGGGGAGTTTGCTGGGTCGCGGCCTCGCGGGGGAGGTGGTGGTGGTACGACGCGCACGTTCTCGGTTGTTTAGTCGCTCGTGACAAGCTGTCACGATATATGTTATCCTAGGGTTTAGCTCCACGGGATGTCAACTATGCGGGTCAAAGAAATTGGTCAGTAATGCTTGGCATGCACGATAGGTTCAGAAGTGGACACGTCCGCCTGTGTCGCATACATATACTTCTCTCCAAAAATAAATGGCTTAGATTTTTCTATTTATTTTTTTAAAGGAACGGTGAGCTTTATTAATTAGGCAAATAAATTCTTACAATCATTTGAGACCACCTCCAACACACATATTGGAACTGATCTGCTAAGAAAGCCAGTTTCACTACTTTTGCCTAACTGCACAAGAGTATGTGCTGCTCCATTGCTCACGCGATCCACCTTTATAACTCTAATATGTTGATAAACCTTCAGCAACTCTTGGCATTCAAGGAAGATACTCCAGCTTAGTGATCTATCCATGCCCATCAACCACATGACTGCAATCTGATTCCAGCGAGGCAGAAACACATGGTAGGTTGATCAGATGTTTTAAGCCTTCTAGACAAGCAAGAACCTCCGCTTCCTCGGCCGACGCACACCACGGAATAAATTTCCACTCAGGCAGAATGACCATTCCTCTATGATCTCGGACAATAACACCTAGTCCTGTCACCTTGCTTGAGGCGTCCCATCTTGCACCTACATTAGCCTTCAAATTACCTTCTGCTGGGGCTGCCCATCGGGAAATCGACGGGCCTTTAGAACCATTTACTCGATCAAGCAGAATAGATGACTTTCCTTTCTGGCATGGAGGATTTTTAATAGCCAAAAAGGACTGTAGGTAGTTGCACAAGTATGGTACTGAAGCAGAAACTGACGTTTTTCCATCGCCATGAACAATGTTGTTTCGATGATGCCACACCCTCCAAACGAGAAAAACAATCCGCGCTCTAAACCGATCAGACACCTTTTGAAGCAGGTTAAGGAACCATTCGTGCCCATTTTCCATGAATAAACTCCCCGGGGGCAGGTCCCAATGTCTCCTCATATTGTCACGTAGGTCACGAGATGGTGCAAGTTACAAGCGCATGGTGGCTATCCTCTTGCATGCAGCCACAAATAGTACATATAGGATCTGTTGACGAGATACGCCGATGCAGACCAGTTCGAACAGCAAGAGATTATGTTACCGCTTTCCAAGCAAAAATCCGAAGCTTAGGTGGCACCTCCGCCTGTCAGACAAGGTTCCATATGGTCCTATCTCCCTCAGGCGAGGAACTAGACTGTCCATTGCTCATCGTGTCAAGAGCAGGATGGAGATCAAGGCGGTACGCGGATCTCACCATGAACATGCCGTTCTTTTCAGGTAGCCAAGCTACGAAGTCATCACATCGCCGCGCTGAGATCTTGATTGCCAATATAGCATCAACATCAGCGTTGAGGCAGCAGTCACGCACCACATCCTCCTTCCACCTACGATTGACAGGATCAATTAAATCAAATACCCAACGGTGTCTAGTGTTTCCTCTTTTTCCCAAAAGCTTTGGTGCATGCAGTCTCGGCAACCAGTTATCTCTGAAAATACGAACACTATCGCCCGAGCCAATCCTCCATACGGCACCTTTCTTCAAAAGTTCTAGGCCAAAAGTAATACTCTGTCATGTCTGTGATGCATTTTGAACAAACACTGTATCCAGTAAATTAGCTGACGGGTAGTATCTAGCCTTTTAAAGCCTCGCACACAAACTATCCGGGAATTGAATTAGCCTCCACGCCTGTCTTGCAAGAAGTGCTTGGTTAAAAATCTTGAGGTCCCGAAAACCCACTCCACCCTGAGATTTTGGCCGCGCAAGGCGGTCTCATTACATCCAGTGCATCCGACGTCTATTTTCCTCGTCTCCCCACCAAAAGTCCTGAATAATTTTGGAGAGTTCCTCAATCAAACCAGCCAGGAATTTAAAAACTCCCATGGCATATGTGGGCAGATATTGAAGAATGGACTTACTGAGCGTTTCTTTGGCGGCGCTAGACATATACTTCTCTGACCAATCACTTGCCCGCTTCCGAAACCTTCCTTTAGTAGAATAAAATTTCCCACTCTTTATCCTTCCTTCTGGGACAGGGAGAACCAAGTATTTCTCCTCAAAACACGACGTCTCGTACTTCAAAATATTCTTTATCTCATCTTGCACCTCACGGGGGCAGCGGTCACCATAGAGAATAGAGCACTTTCCTAGGCTAACCAACTGCCCTGTGCTTTGCTCATATCGGTCCAGGATGGATTTGACCACTAGCGCCTGATCAACAAATCCCTCAAAGAACAGAAGACTGTCATCAGCAAATAAAAGGTGTGATATGCCAGGGGCTCTTCTACATATGTGAAGCTCACGAAGGGCGCCATCCTCAACCTCCTTTCTGATTAGGCATGATAGACCATCAGCAACAAACAGAAATAAATAAGACGACAGGGGATCACCTTGGCGAAGGCCGCGAGAAGGGGTGAAGGAGTCCAACAGATGTCCATTAAAGCGAATCGAATAGCGTACGGTGGTGACACACGCCATCACCCACCATATCCATTGACTATGAAAGCCCAGTTTCGGTAAAACTCCTTCCAAAAACCGCCAGTCCACGCGATCGTATGCCTTAGCCATGTCCAACTTGTATGCACAAAACTTTGATCTAGAAGCCGCACCAGCTTGTATTGCATGAATACACTCAAAAGCGATCAAGGCATTATCCGTGATGAGCCTACCAGGAATGAAGGCACTCTGAGTTGGAGAGATAACATCCTCCAGCGGGGTCGTAGCCTGTTAACCATGCATTTCAACACCACCTTATAGACCACATTACACAAACTTATTGGTATGAAATCCTTCAGTTCGTTGGGGCCATTGTTTTTTGGGATAAGAACAATTGCTGTATCATTAACCTTATCTGGCACCACTCCATCCGTAAAGAAGCGTTGTACTGCCCGAACCACATCGCCGCGCAGGATATCCCAATTACGTTGCATAAAATGAGCAGGAAAGCCATCCGGCCCGGGGCTTTCAAGGGGCCAATTTAAAAAAGAGCATCACTTATTTCTTTTTCATTGAATGGTGCGCATAATCTCTCATTCATCTCCATATTAACCCGCTCCTGGATCAGATCGGTAACGATACTAGGTTGTGTATTCTCCTCACGAGTGTACAATTTTTGGAAGAAGCCCCGTGCCATCATTTTCATCTCACCCTTGTCTGTAGTCCATGTACCGTCACTCCTCTTCAATTTCCGAATTCTATTCTTTTTATGTCTCCATGAAGCCTTCCGATGAAAAAACTTTGTATTACGGTCGCCTTCCCGTAACCAGGCAATTCGAGATCGCTGCATCCATTGGATTTCTTATAGATTTCATCCATCTTACGCATGAGTTGTGTAACACCCTCAGAATCGGACCTATGCAAGTTTCAGCGATTCCCGCCAAACCCGCATAGAAACGATTCAAAGGTGCCCACCAGGCACTTTCGTGCGGGTGGAAAACGAAGTAATAACATTACACAACAGTCCTCGATGGGACCCACAGAACAAATATATATACAACACGACTCCAGGAGTCAAGAATACAGATATACAGAACAAAGATCCAAATCACCTTGCAAAGATACAGCGTCCGACTACGGACAAGATGCAAATGGGGCTAAGAGCCCTGAAGAATAACCAATGGCGTCCATAACCCTGCCCAGGCCAAGCCGGAAGGGTAACCCTGCTAACGGCGACGATCCCAAAACCTGCTTAAACAAAAGGGGTGCCGACAAAGGGCAAAGGAAAAAGAGGAGCGTCAGTACTGAGGCCAGTACACGGCGAGGCTAGAATTCGGCGGTCCTCGCCTACAAAGGTATGGTGGACTGAGCGGCAGCGCAGCATGCACTAAACAACCTATAGAGACTCGATATAACTGGCGGCTATCAGAGAGGGGTAAGAAAAGACCGATCTGGAACCAGACTGATACTAACACCAAACAATCCCATCCTGGTATTCCCCCTTGAGACCAAACGAGGAAGTCAAGCGAGGAACTCACACAGTTGGCAGTTTTATTTATTCAGTTATCGTTGCATCAATTACTAGTCAGGTAGAGATAATCATCCTGATAAAATAAGCAGTGGGCACTTTTAGTTAACCATTCCGTGATAGTGGCAACACTTACTAGTCAGATACAATTAGCATGAGATAACCCAAAAACCCAGCAGTTGTTGGTACTGTTATTAAGCCATTCCGTTATAGTGAAGCTGATTACTAGTCATATCGGATACAAGTCAATTTATAACAGTAAACTTTAGTTATAGTTGTCTATGATCAAGCACTGTGCTCCAAGTCGTCCATAACCGCGGACACGGCTTCTCGAAAAGATTTAACCCTGCAGGGGTGCACCAAAGTATCCACAAGCACTTCGACCCTTTTTGCCAGATCAGTTAACATACACCCATCGGTATGTCGGCGGGGCCTAAGTCATGACGTTCCCAGACCCAAAGCAAGCACGGGGGGCCACCCCACTAAGTCTACCATAGAAGTCGGCGGTCTCCGAGACGGACTCGGGGTTTGCGTCGATGGCTGTAACGACAAAAATCCCAAAACTAGGACTGTCGATACCGCGAAAACACTCCGCTTCCTAAACAGTACAGTGTGCTCCTCGCACAAACGTAAATAAAGCAGTAAAGCATGGCATAAGTACAGGATAGTAAATAAAACCTCAAACTAGTTTGTGGCCCCCAGTACAATACTTTGAAATCAGGTAATAATCAATGGGGGGCCCATATCTCCCCACCGTGGTTAGCGCTCGATCTCGAACAGTGTCAAGAACTCGGGTCTCGGGACACAAGTGGGCGGTCGGAAACCAACATTATCTATCACCCACCGATGCCTCTGCTTACTTACTTCAATTTTAGTTGTTAAACAGTAATTAAAGTGAACGAAAAGTAAAGCCATGATCATCTCCAACAATAAACATGCGGCCCTTCTCCAACAACTGTGGTACTTGACGACACGCAACAACACTTGAGCAAGCGACTACGACGCGCGGGTCCAACTATCTACCAAACAACAGGTAATAGGATGTGTCCAAGGCTATATAAGGCTGCAAGGGATATCACGGGCACGAAAACTAGAGCAACGCAACACAGATAGCAATAGATCAACAGGAGGGAATAAATACTATAAAAGTAAGATAGGTAGAAAGGGGGAGATGCTCGCCTGAAAACATTGCCGAAGGTTCATCCGAAGATCGGGCGACACTCGCATCAACTCAACGGCCTTATCCGCGAAGAAGCAAAACACTAGAAGAAACACCGGATGTACTATTTAATACTACAGCAAAAGATCAGGCATGATGCATGTATGATGTATGACATGGCAAAGATGCGATGCAAGTAGGTCAGTATTAAGCGGAACCGGGGTCCCGACAATTAATTAAACGGTTCAAGTTATTTAGAACCCCCGCAATTTAAATGTTGCATTAACAAGGCAAGACAATGACACCGGTTCGCTACACAAATTTAAATGAGGCCAATATAAGGCTAGATTTGTCCGCATATGGGCCCCATATTTAATTATTAGGTGAATCGGCGTAAGGCCCCCAAACCACATGACAAGTATGCATGCATGAACAATTAAATATGCATCAATTTATCTAGTTGGCAATTTATAAAATAGGGTTCTCGGATAAGGGTCACACATTAGGGTTCGGCGATCTTGGGGTTCCGGGGTTCGGGGTTCGGTCTCAGGGTTCCGGGTTCGACGGGATCGGTCTCGGCATAAACATTCTCGGTCAACGGCGTAGGTCTTGTCGCATCCGGGAAGAAGGCCTTGGTGTGGCGTCGGGGGCACGTCGGATCCGTCCTGGTCGGTGTCGTTCTTGTCGTCGCGAAGATCTTGTCGGGGCCACGTATCGGGTCGGCCTTGGCGTCCGGGATGAAGAACTTGGCGTTCTGCATCGGTGTCCTTACCGTCTGGGTTCTCGAGCATCGCATCCGGGAAGGAGTGCTTGTCGTTCAGGGTCTCGATGTCCGGGGTGGAGCACTTGTCGTTCCATGGCGATTTTGGCGGCTCGGAGGGGTTCGAGGAATCGGAACGGTCTTCAGATTCCGTGAGGGAGATCAAGGCGTCGGTGAGGTCGATCTTGTCGGTTCCACGGTTTTAGTTGTCGGTGTCGAACTTGGGTCTCGGCACTGGGAGATCTTGGTGTTCCGAGGGGATCTTGTCGCATCCGAAAACTATGTGGAGTCCTTGGCGGTTTTTCTTGAAAATTCCTGGGTACATCTCCAAATAAGATCTTGTGGTACTTGGGCTAGCAACACGGGAACACATCCTCGGTGATATGAAACTGGTGAGATGCCCGTACGTGTCCCTAGCCCAAGCACTCGCTGCGTGGCCTCCAAACATCAGGGACGGGGCGAGCTGGTCGGGCACGCTCTGCAGGAAGGAGACACTGCAGAGGAGGTCAGCGACGGGGAGGTCCAGGGGCACGACGAGCTCGATGCAGACCAGAGGAAGGCGACCATGGTGGCGGCGACAGACAGGGAGCCCAGCGACGGAGGCTGCTGGCAGCAGAGGAGCTTCAAGGGTCGCGGATTGACGAGGCCGATGCGCTCAACGGGGTGGCCGGTCGCGACGGGGTCGGGCTTGCAGAGGGCGACGGTGTAACACCCTCAGAATCGGACCTATGCAAGTTTGAGCAAAATCCGCCAAACCCGCATAGAAACGATTCAAAGGTGCCCACCAGGCACTTTCGTGCGGGTGGAAAACGAAGTAATAACATTACACAACAGTCCTCGATGGGACCCACAGAACAGATATATATAACAGCGACTCGAAGAGTCAAGAATATAGATATAATATACAAAGATCCAAATCACCTTGAAATGATGGAGCGTCCGACTACGGACAAGATGCAAATGGGGCTAAGAGCCCTGAAGAATAACCAATGGAGTCCATAACCCTGCCCAGGCCAAGCCGGAAGGGTAACCCTGCTAACGACGTCGATCTCAAAACCTGCTTAAACAAAAGGGGTGCCGACGAAGGGCAAAGGAAAAGAAGGAGCGTCAGTACTGAGGCCAGTACACGGCGAGTCTAGAATTCGGCGGTCCTCGCCTACATAGGTATGGTGGACTGAAGCGGCAGCGGCAGCATGCATTAAACAACCTATAGAGACTCGATACAGCTGTCGGCAATCAGAGAGGGGTAAGAAGGACCTATCCGGAACTAACCTGATGCCACCATCAAACAAACCCATCCTGGTGTTTTCCCCTCGAGACCAAACGAGGAAGTTAACCGAGGAACCCACACAGTTGGCAGTTTTATTTATTCAGTTATCGTTGCAGTAATTACTAGTCAGGTATAGATAATCATCCTGATAGAATAAGCAGTGGGCACTTTTAGTTAACCATTCCGTTATAGTTATAACACTTACTAGTCAGATAAAGATAGCATGCGATAACCCAAAACCCAGCAGTTGTTGGTACTTTTATTCAGCCATTCCGTTGTAGTTGCAATACTTACTAGTCAGGTACAAGGGTCGCAAGCGACACTCCAACAAGCAATTGTGGGCAGTATTAATTAGTCATTCCATTATAGTGAAGCTGATTACTAGTCATTATAAGTCAAATTTATAGCAATAAACTTTAGTTATGCTTGTCTATGATCGAGATACTGTGCTCCAAGTCGTCCATATCCGCGGACACGGCTTTCAGAAAGTTTTACCCGGCCGGGGTGCACCAATAGCAACACGCCGATCAACCTCGGAAAAACCAAATCAAAACCAACGAGGCTTTCACGACTGAACAATCACAGGATTGAGAACTATTTCAGGGGCCACCCCATTGAGTAGACCATAGCGAGCTAGCGACCGAGACGGACTCAAGGTTTGCGTCGCTGGTACGTAAACGGGAACCCGAAAGTGTGGCTGGGCTTGTCGATACCGCGAAAACACTCCGCTTACCTAAACAGTACAGTGTGCTCCTTGCACAATTTAAATACAGAAAGTAGCATGGCATAAGTACAGGATCGTAAATAAAACCTCAAACTAGTTTGTGGCCCCAAGAAATAATACTGAATCAAGCTCTGGCTCAGGGGGGTCCCATATACCTCCCGGATGTGGATAGCGCGATAAATCAAGGAACAGGTATCAAGTACTCGGGGTCTTACGGGACACAAGTGGGCGTTCGGAAACCAAATATTATCTATCACCCACCGATGCCTCTGCTTATTTCAATTTTAGTTGTTAAACAGGGATTAAAGTGAACGATAAGTACAACTATGATAATCTCCAACATCAAACATGCGGCATTACTCCAACAACTGTGGCAATTGACGACACGCATCAGCACTTGAGCAAGCGACTACGACGCGCAAGTCCAACTATCTACCAAACAACAGGTAATAGGATGTGTCCAAGGCAATATAAGGCTGCAAGGGATATCACGGGTACGAAAACTAGAGCAACGCAACACAGATAGCAATAGATCAACAGGAGGGAAATAAAGACTATAAAAGTAAGATAGGTAGAAAGGGGGAGATGCTCGCCTGAAAACATTGTTGAAGGATTCATCCGAAGATCGGGGCGAAGCTCACATCAACTCAACGGCCTTATCCGCGAAGAACCAAAACACTAGAATAAACACCGGATGCAATATTTAATACAACGGCAGAAGATCGGCATGATGCATGTATGATGTATGACATGGCAAAAGTGCGATGCAACTAGGTCAATATTAAGCGGAACCGGGGTCCCGACCATTAATTAGGTGGTTCATGTTATTACTCTACCCCGCAATTTAAATGTGGTTTTAGCATGGCAAAAGATAGTACCGGTTCGCTACACAAGATTTAAATGAGGCCAATATGAGACTAGATTTGCCCGCATATGGGCCCCATATTTAATTATTAGGTGAATCGGCATAAGGCCCCCAAACCACAGATATGCATGCGAGTATGAAAAATATTATGCATCAAGTTGTTATTATATTATAAAAATAGGGTTCTCAGATAAGAGGTTCACACATTAAGGTTCGGCAGATCTTGGGGTTCCGGGGTTCGGGGTCGGTCTCGGGGTTCGACAGGGTCCAGGGTTCGACGGGTTCGGACTCGGCGGGATCGTTCTCTCGTTCTCGGTAACGGGGCAGATCTTGCGTTCCGGGAAGAAGTACTTGGCGGTCTTCGGCTCCACCCAGGTCGGGGCCGATCTTGTCGTCGCGAAGGTCTTGTCGCGTTCTCGTGTCGGGTCGGTCTTGGCGTCCGGGGTGAATCGCTTGTCGTTCTTGTGGCGATCTTTGCGTCCTCCCGGTTCGGGTCCTGGCGTCCGCGGGTAGATCCTGGCGTGTCGAGGGTCCGGTCTCCGGTACATCGGGATCGGTCTTCCGGGAACTTTTCGATCCATGCCGAAGATCTTGGAAGCAGGCATCGTCGCGTCGGGGGCCTCAGGGTTCGCCGTCGGTGGCCTTCGGGTTCGTTCTCAGGTCCATGTAGGAGATCACCGGGTTGCGATGAAGATCTTGGCGAGGGGTGAACTTGGGGTTTCGGGGTTCGATTGCCGGTGTCGATCTTGTCGGTTCCATGACAAAAGTCTGGGGTTGCAACTTGTCACGTTCAAGCACTTCCAAGGCGACACCTGGACGAACTTGCGGGGACAGATATCCTTGCTGGGCTCCTGCGAGCACACACAGGTACCAGGGACAGAAAAACAGGAACACACGCGGGGAAGGTTCGAGGTCAGCCCGTGCAGGGCCCGACGGAGCTACTGGTGAGCAGCGTCCCGGAGGGAGCTCGAGCAGCGGGCGCCCGGGAAAAAGGCGGGTCGCGGTGGTGACGTCCGAGGAGGCCGCGGGGGTCTGGCGCTGGTTGGGACGGCAGCTGGGAGGCTCAGGCGCGGGCTCGAAAGGCCAGCAGCCCGGCGAGGGTCGGCTCAGCTCTGCCTCGGAGGCGAGGGCGATTACCGGGTCGGGCGTCAAGGGCTCGGCCGGCCTTGGCGGGGCCAGCGTGGCGGCCAGCACGGGAGGAGGAGGCCAGGCGGCAGGCGGATGCGGTGGGCGGCTATCTTGTGGCGGCGTGGCGGCCAGCAGCCAGCCGGGCGGCGGGGAGCCGGAGAGAGCGAGGGCGGCGGGCTCAGAGCGGTGGGCGAGCGCGGCAGGCTGGGAGCGGCGAAGAGAGGCCGCGGGGAGGGAGCTCTGCGCGGGCGCGTGCGCGTGCGAGCTGGGGAGAAAGGTGGAGGGAGGGAGGAAGATGGTGGGGAGGAGAGAGGAGCGGCGGAGCGAGCGGGGTGGGCTGCGCGCGAGGAAGGAGAAGGAGGGTGGGGCGGTCTGCAGGTCAGGCCTTGAGGCAGACGGTTTGGGTGGGTGGCAGGCGTGGTGTGCGTGTGTGGCTGAGAGAGAGAGTGGGGATGGGGATTGGGGTTGGGATTGGGTGAGAGAGGAGGGAGAGAGGAAGAGAGGTGACGTGGCCGGTTCTGAGTGGTGGGAGTGGTGAGGGAAGGTGAGGTGGCGCGAGGGGAGTGGCCGGGGTGATGTGGAGGCAAGGGTTGGGGTAGATAGTTTGGTAGGTTAGGATTATGGGTGGAACTGGTTGGACCGTTTTAAAATCCTGGGGGTGGTCGTTCGGGTCGATCTGGCCCGTTCGACTGCCCCCACTAAAAAATAATATAAATTTTATTTGTTTTAATAACACCGTTTGCAAACTGATAGCGGCCAAAACAAAATATTCCGGAGAACCGGGCTTTGCGTTTAAATAAAGATGGGGCGTTTTTGAAAACAAAACGGGCTTGCGAAAAATAGTTTTTGACAAACAACATATGATGATGACGATGCAATGCACAAAATCAACGCGATTTTCTAGTAGTGGTTTTGCGGGATGCCACAGACGGCGCGGGCTGGCAGCGAGGAGGACGCGGCGCTGGCTCGGGCCTGGGCGGCGGACGGAGGAGGGACCAGGGCGGCGTGACTTGAGGCAGAGAAGGCGGTGACCGAGGGGGTTGGGGAACGGCGGTGGAGCGGAGAGGAGGCGATGGCGTTGGGTGGGAGAGGACGACGCCGGCGGTAGCGGTCCCGGTGGAGGCAGGGAGGTGCGGGGGGGCGCCGCGGTCGCAGAGAAAGGGGCGGCCAGGCGGAGGAGCTGTGGGCAGGCGGCGGACGGGAGCTCGGGCGGCCGGGCGGGCGAAGCTCAAGGGACGCAGGCGAGGCTGAGCGGGAGCGAGGCGGAGCGACGTCGGCAGCGGGAGGAGGTTGGGGGCGAGGTGGAGGTGGCGGCGGGCGGAGGAGTGGCGAGGCGGGCGGGCGCGGCCGGCGAGGCACTGGGAAGCCAGGCGAGAGGAGAGGAGGAGGGAGCGAGAGCGGGAGAGAGGCCGGCGAGGAGAGAAGGGGTCGGCGAGCGGCGAGGCGAGAGGGCGAGCGGGGCTTGCGAGGGAGGGCGAGGCGAGCAGGTCGGCGACAGGGAGGAGCCGTGGCTCACAGCCACGGAGGTGGGGTGCGGAACGAGGATGGGGAGAGGGAGGGAACAGGGAACGTGGGGGTGTTGGGCCAGGGAGCGGTTCAGGAAGGGGCGCGTTTGGCGTGGGGTGGGTCTGGTGTGTGTTGCTGTGGTGTGCGTGTGTTGCATGTGTGCTGGGTGGGACCCAGGAAGAGAGAGGGGGAGAGAGGCCAGGTGGCTGCGTGGGATAGGGTAGAGGGAGGGGAGAGGTGACGTGTCAGGTGGGGATTGGCCGGGGTGAGGTGGAGGCAGGGTGGGTAGAATAGGTTGGGTAGCCTTAGGATTTTGGTGGACCGATTATTCTGGGGGTGGTCGTTCGGGTCGAATCGGCCCGTTCGACTGCCCCACTAAAAAAATAATTAAAGGTTTTATATATTCCAAACATGGTTTTTGCAAACCGATAGCAGACAAAATAAAATAATCCGGTGACCCGGGGTTTGCGTTTGAACAAAGACGGGGCGTTTAGAAAACACAAACAGGTTTTTCCAAAATAGTTTTATGCAAGCAAATGCAAGATGATGACGATGCTCGAATGCAATGTGGCATGATGACATGAGCATGCGGTCATGATGATGCAATGCACAAAAACAACGCGATTTTCTAGTAGTGGTTTTGCGGGATGCCACAATTCGACACCACTAACAATGGATCTCGCCCTCGAGATCCGCCTCATGGTACCGGAAGGAAGGTCGGCGATCTGCGTCTTCTCGCTTCGTGTAGATCCTCGCGACACCTCTAACAATGGATCTTTCTCCAACTTGAAATTGGCGACACCACCAACAAGATGTCGTTGATCCTACTCGTCAAGAGAACACTCCGGATAACAACAGACGAAGTTGAAGGTAAGGCCACCTCTAACTTTCATGGAAGGAGTAAGAGTTGCATCGATCCATCATTCCATATACAAACGCAAATGATAAGAGTAGTGGTATGGTCGCGACTCCATCCCGCACTCAAAGCATTACTATGTACACGAATAGACAGATTATGCAACCAACCCTCAGGATTCAGACTGAAGATCTCGACAAACGAGGTTCGGAAACAAAGGAGCGATGCCGACTTTGCATTGGATCTGGCGTAGATGATGTCGTCGCGTCGGAAAACACCGGAAGGCACAAACAAGGAACAAAGAATGATACCACAGTAGACGGATTCATCGGGCAGCTTAAACACCGGATGGTAGAACACCGTTAACAGAGGAGGAAGCGAAACCCTGAAGGTACGACGGAAAACCCCACCACGAGAATTCCTGGACTCGAAGAAAAGATAAGAGAGCAGGTTCAAAACACGTCGAGATAAGAGGAGAATAGCAGAGGGGTAAGGAGTAAAATCAGACCTAACCAGAACTATCCAACCGATTTTGCAAAATAGTTTTGACACTCTACTTGAGTTAGCTAGGTTATCCTGATTTGGACTTGTGGGTATCGCAAGCTGGGCTCGATACCACTGTAACACCCTCGAATCGGACCTATGCAAGTTTCAGCGATTCCCGCCAAACCCGCATAGAAAGCGATTCAAAGGTGCACCAGCACTTTCGTGCGGTGGAAAATGAAGTAATAACATTACACAACAGTCCTCGATGGGACCCATGTAGAGATATATATACAACACGACTCGAGTCAAGAATACGTATATACGTAACAAAGATCCAAATCACCTTGCAAAGATACAAAGCGTCCGACTACGGACAAGATGCAAATGGGGCTAAGAGCCACGGAGAATAACCAATGGCGTCCATAACCTGCCAAAGCCGGAAGGGTAACCCTGCTAACGGCGTCGATCTCAAAACCTGCTTAAACAAAAGGGGTGCCGACAAAGGGCAAAGGAAAAAGAGGAGCGTCAGTACTGAGGCCAGTACACGGCGAGGCTAGAATTCGGCGGTCCTCGCCTACAAAGGTATGGTGGACTGAGCGGCAGCGCAGCATGCACTAAACAACCTATAGAGACTCGATATAACTGGCGGCTATCAGAGAGGGGTAAGAAAAGACCTATCCGGAACCAGACTGATACTAACACCAAACAATCCCATCCTGGTATTCCCCCTCGAGACCAAACGAGGAAGTCAACCGAGGAACTCACACAGTTGGCAGTTTTATTTATTCAGTTATCGTTGCATCAATTACTAGTCAGGTAGAGATAATCATCCTGATAAAATAAGCAGTGGGCACTTTTAGTTAACCATTCCGTGATAGTGGCAACACTTACTAGTCAGATACAATTAGCATGAGATAACCCAAAACCCAGCTTGTTGGTACCGTTATTAAGCCATTCCGTTATAGTGAAGCGATTACTAGTCATATCGGATACAAGTCAATTTATAACAAGAACTTTAGTTATAGTTGTCTATGATCAAGCCGTGCTCCAAGTCGTCCATAACCGCGGACACGGCTTCTCGAAAAGATTTAACCCTGCAGGGGTGCACCAAAGTATCCACAAGCACTTCGACCCTTTTTGCCAGATCAGTTAACATACACCCATCGGTATGTCGGAGGGGCCTAAGTCATGACGTTCCCAGACCCAAAGCAAGCACGGGGGGCCACCCCACTAAGTCTACCCGCAACGAAGTCGGTCGGTCTCCGAGACGGACTCAGGGTTTGCGTCGATGGTCAGAACGACAGCAAATCCCAAAACTGGGACTGTCGATACCGCGAAAACACTCCGCTTCCTAAACAGTACAGTGTGCTCCTCGCACAAACGTAAATAAAGCAGTAAAGCATGGCATCAGTACAGGATAGTAAATAAAACCTCAAACTAGTTTGTGGCCCCCAGTACAATACTTTGAAATCAGGTACTAATCAATGGGGGCCCATATCTCCCCACATTGGTTAGCGCTCGATCTCTAACAAGTGTCAAGAACTCGGGTCCCTACGGGACACAAGTGGGCGTCGAAACCAACATTATCTATCACCCACCGATGCCTCTGCTTACTTACTTCAATTTTAGTTGTTAAACAGTAATTAAAGTGAACGAAAAGTAAAGCCATGATCATCTCCAACAATAAACATGCGGCCCTTCTCCAACAACTGTGGTACTTGACGACACGCAACAACACTTGAGCAAGCGACTACGACGCGCGGGTCCAACTATCTACCAAACAACAGGTAATAGGATGTGTCCAAGGCTATATAAGGCTGCAAGGGATATCACGGGCACGAAAACTAGAGCAACGCAAAACAGATAACAATAGATCAACATGAGGGAATAAATACTATAAAAGTAAGATAGGTAGAAAGGGGGAGATGCTCGCCTGAAAACATTGCCGAAGGTTCATCCGAAGATCGGGCGACACTCGCATCAACTCAACGGCCTTATCCGCGAAGAAGCAAAACACTAGAAGAAACACCGGATGTACTATTTAATACTACAGCAAAAGATCAGGCATGATGCATGTATGATGTATGACATGGCAAAGATGCGATGCAAGTAGGTCAGTATTAAGCGGAACAGGGGTCCCGACAATTAATTAAACGGTTCAAGTTATTTAGAACCCCCGCAATTTAAATGTTGCATTAACAAGGCAAGACAATGACACCGGTTCGCTACACAAATTTAAATGAGGCCAATATAAGGCTAGATTTGTCCGCATATGGGCCCCATATTTAATTATTAGGTGAATCGGCATAAGGCCCCTAAACCACATGACAAGTATGCATGCATGAACAATTAAATATGCATCAATTTATCTAGTTGGCAATTTATAAAATAGGGTTCTCGGATAAGGGTCACACATTAGGGTTCGGCGATCTTGGGGTTCCGGGGTTCGGGGTTCGGTCTTAGGGTTCCGGGTTTGACGGGATCGGTCTCGGCATAAACATTCTCGGTCAACGGCGTAGGTCTTGTCGCATCCGGGAAGAAGGCCTTGGTGTGGCGTCGGGGGCACGTCGGATCCGTCCTGGTCGGTGTCGTTCTTGTCGTCGCGAAGATCTTGTCGGGGCCGCGTATCGGGTCGGCCTTGGCGTCCGGGATGAAGAACTTGGCGTTCTGCATCGGTGTCCTTACCGTCTGGGTTCTCGAGCATCGCATCCGGAAAGGAGTGCTTGTCGTTCAGGGTCTCGATGTCCGGGGTGGAGCACTTGTCGTTCCATGGCGATCTTGGCGGCTCGGAGGGGTTCGAGGAATCGGAACGGTCTTCAGATTCCGTGAGGGAGATCAAGGCGTCGGTGAGGTCGATCTTGTCGGTTCCACGGTTTTAGTTGTCGGTGTCGGACTTGGGTCTCGGCACTGGGAGATCTTGGTGTTCCGAGGGGATCTTGTCGCATCCGAAAACTATGTGGAGTCCTTGGCGGTTTTTCTTGAAAATTCCTGGGTACATCTCCAAATAAGATCTTGTGGTACTTGGGCTAGCAACACGGGAACACATCCTCGGTGATATGAAACTGGTGAGATGCCCGTACGTGTCCCTAGCCCAAGCACTCGCTGCGTGGCCTCCAAACATCAGGGACGGGGCGAGCTGGTCGGGCACGCTCTGCAGGAAGGAGACACTGCAGAGGAGGTCAGCGACGGGGAGGTCCAGGGGCACGACGAGCTCGATGCAGACCAGAGGAAGGCGACCATGGTGGCGGCGACAGACAGGGAGCCCAGCGACGGAGGCTGCTGGTGTAACACCCTCAGAATCGGACCTATGCAAGTTTGAGCAAAATTCCCCAAACCCGCATAGAAACGATTCAAAGGTGCCCACCAGGCACTTTCGTGCGGGTGGAAAACGAAGTAATAACATTACACAACAGTCCTCGATGGGACCCACGAGCAGAGATATATATAACATGACTCAAAGAGTCAAGAATACAAATATAATATACAAAGATCCAAATCACCTTGAAAAGCGATAGGCGTCCATACGGACAAGACGCAAATGGGGCTAAGAGCCACGAAGAATAACCAATGGCGTCCATAACTGCCCAGCCAAGGAAGGGCAACCCACCTAACGGCGTCGATCTTAGAACCCTTAAACCAAAGGGTGCCGACAAAGGGCAAAGGAAAAAGAAGGAGCGTCGATCGAGGCCAAGACACAGCGAGGCTAGAATTCGGTCCTCGCCTACATAGGTATGGTGGATCGAGCGGCAGCATGCACTAAACAACCTATAGAGACTCAATACAACTGGCGGTTATCAGAGAGGGATAAGAATGACCTATCCGGATCCAACCTGGAGCTATCACCAAACAAACCCATCCTGGCGTTTCCCCCTCGAGACCAAACGAGGAAGTCAACCGAGGAACTCACACCGTTGGCAGTTTTACTTATTCAGTTATCGTTGCAGCAATTACTAGTCAGGTTTAGATAAACATCCTGATAAAGTAAACAGTGGGCACTTTTAGTTAACCATTCCGTGATAGTGGCAACAATTACTAATCAGGTACAGATAGCATGAGATAAGCCCGAAACCCAGCAGTTGTTGGTACTTTTATTCAGCCATTTCGTTGTAGTTGCAATACTTACTAGTCAGGTACAATTGTCGCAAGCGACAACCAAACAAGCAATTGTGGGCAGTATTAATTAGCCATTCCGTTATAGTGAAGCTTATTACTAGTCATTATAAGTCAAATTTATAACAGTAAACTTTAGTTATGCTTGTCTATGATCGAGATACTGTGCTCCAAGTCGTCCATATCCGCGGACACGGCTTTCAGAAAGTTTTACCCGGCCGGGTGCACCAATAGCAACACACACTCGATCAACCTCGGAAAAACCAAATCAAAACCCAACGAGGCTTTCACGAGAACAATCACAGATTGTAATTATTTCAGGGGCCACCTTTGAGTAGATCCCATAGCGGGTAAGCAAGCTCGAGACGGCCTCAAGGTTGCGACAATGGTATGTAGCGATCGGGAACCCGAAGTGTGGCTGGGCTTGTCGATACCGCGTAAACATTCCGATCCTAAGCGATGCAGGTGCTCTCGCACAATTTAAATACGTAAAGTAGCATGGCATAAGTACAGGATCGTAAATAAAACCTCAAACTAGTTGTGGCCCCAAGAAATAAGACGGAATCAAGCTCGCTCGGGGGTCCCATATACCTCCGGATGTGGATAGCGCAAAAACAAGGAACAGTATCAAGTACTCGGGGTCTTACGGACACAAGTGGGCGTTGAAACCAAATATTATCTATCACCCACCGATGCCTCTGCTTATTTCAATTTTAGTTGTTAAACAGAAATTAAAGTGACGATAAGTAAAACTAGAATCATCTCCAACATCAACATGCGGCAATACATCAAGCGTGGCATATGGCGACACACATCAAGACTTGAGCAAGCAACTCACGCGCAAGTCCATCTATCTACCAAACAATGTAATAGGATGTGTCCAAGGCAATATAGGGCACGGTATATCAAGTACGGAATCTAGAGCATCGCATAACCAGATAGCAATAGATCAACAGGAGGAAATAAATACTATAAAAGTAAGATAGGTAGAAAGGGAGATGCTCACTGAAAACATTGTCGAGGGTTCAACCAAGATCGGTGAGCTCACATCAACTCAACGGCCTTATCCGCGAAGAACCAAAACACTAGAAGAAACACCGGATGCAATATTTAATACTCGGCAGAAGATCGGCATGATGCATGTATGATGCATGGCATGGCAAGGTGCGATGCAATTAGGTCATATTAAGCGGAACCGGGGTCCCGACAATTGATTATATCGTTCAAGTTGTTTAATTACCCCGCAAATTAAATGTTATATAGCAAGACAATAGATGGCAACGGTTCGCTACACATGTTTAAATGAGGCCAATATGAGACTAGATTTGCCCGCATATGGGCCCCCTATTTAATTATTAGGTGAATCGGCAGAAGGCCCCCAAACCACAAGAATGGATGCATGCATGAACAATTTATATGCAACAGTTATATAGGAGACATTTATAAATTAGGGTTCTCGGATAAGGGGTTCACACATTGAGGGGTCTCGACGAACTTGGGGTTCCGGGGTTCGGGGTCGGGGTCGAGGTCCAGGGTTCGATCTCGGGGTCCAGGGTTCGACGGTTCCGTTCTCGGGTATCGAGGTAGGTCTTGGCGCATCCGGGTGCGGGACTTGGGGTCATGTCGACGGTCATGGCGTTGTGGGGAAGTTCTCGGTGTCCGGGTGAAGCACTCGGCGTTCTACGGTTCCACGTCGACGGCCTTGGTTTCTTCGATGGAGAGCTTGGTGTGTCCGTGTCGGGGTTCTCGGCTTCGGTCGCCGGGCGTCAGTCTTCGGGATTTTCGGAGACTCAACCATCGGATCGAGAATCTTGGCGTTCCGTGAAGGAGAACTCGGGGTCCCACGGGTTCGGTTCGACATCCGGACTCCAGGAACAGTTCTTGACGTCCGTGTGGGAGATCTTGTCGCGGTGTAGTGCTTGTCTACTTGCAGCGCGCTTGGCGGTCATCGGTCCGGCGCCGAGGTCGTTGGTGAGCTTGGGGGGCCTCAGGACGGCCCACAGAGGACACAAGCAGACCTCCTGGCTCCGTTACACGAGCACACAGAGACGACGCACGAGAGGCCGAGGTCTCAGGGCTCGGCGTCGCGGGGACGCGGGCTGGCGAGCTGGGGCAGACGGAGACGAGCCCGGGGCGGAGGCGGTCGCGGCGGTGGGGTGGACCGGGCGAGCGCGGGCTCCCAGGGGCGGCGGGGTCGGGCTCGGAGGTCCTCCGGAGGGAAGGAGCACCGGCCGAGCGGCGCCGGCAGAGGCGACGGCGCGGGGCCTGCCGAGACAGCGCTCGCGAGGAGGCTCGGGAGGTCGCCAAAGGACCTGCGGTGGTGCAGCGATGTTGGTGACGGCGGCGGGCTTGGCGAGGCTGCTGCGAGGAGGAAGGCAGCCGGGAGGCGGGTCAGCGGAGCGGAGAACGGCGACGCGGAGGCGGTGGAGGCGCGCGTGGCGAGGCTCGCGGGCGGCCTTGAGGCGGCAGCGCGGCGAGGCGGAGGCAGACGCGGGCGGGGCGGCGTGAACCGGGCGGCGTCTGGGAGGGAGAAGGGCACGGCTGGCGCGGTGAAGGCGGCGGGACGCAGGGGCGCAGGGCGCGGGGGCTTAGGGGCGGCAGTGGGCTCGTCGGAGGAGAGGCGGCGGAGGGCAGGCGGGTAAGCGCTGGGCGCGGGCAGCTCGCTCGCCGAGACGAGAAGGGTCGGGTGGACGGAGGTGGTGGCGCGGAGGGTGAAGGCGGAGGAGGAGACCTGGCGGTGAGGTGGCGCTGTGGCCGGAGGAGGGCTCGGCGGCAGCGCGCCGGAGGAGAGGTGCCGAGGCAGAGGGGGAGCCGTGAGAGGGAGGAAGATGAGCGGACGGCGTGGGCGAGGTGGGGCCCTTGGCCGTGGTGGGGTCGGGAGGCGCGTGGGTCGTGGGGCGAGAGGCGCAGGCAGCGTGCCTTGCGTGCACAGGGAGGCGGACTGGGAGGCGCGGGGAGGTGGTGGGCCCAGACGTGGCCAGGGGGCTGACGCGTGGGGCCCTGGGGAGACGGGGCCACGGGCAGGGAGAGGGGGTGTCTGCGTGCGTGTAGAGCGTGTGTGCTGGGCTGCGGTGGGGCTGAGAGTTTGAGAGGGAGAGAGAGGGAAAAGGGAGAGAGGAGGGAGAGTTGGAGAGGGTGATGTGGCAAAAGCTGATTGGATAGGAGGGAAGGGAAGGGTGATGTGGCAAGATACTATTGGAGGGAGTGAGGTGGAGGGATGATTGGGTAGGATAGTTGGTGTGCTTAGGATTTAGAGGGCAGACTAGCTGGACCGTTTTAGATTTCCTGGGGTGGTCGTTCGGGTCTACTCGGCCCGTTCGACTGCCCCACTAAAAATTAATTTAATATTTTATTTAGTTTTAAATGCAGCGTTTGCAAACATCGTTGGACAAACAAAAATATTCCGGAGTCCCGGCTTTTGGCGTTTGAATAAAAGACAGGGGCGTTTTAGAAAAATAAAACGGGCTTTGCGAATATAGTTTTGGGCAAACAATGCAGGATGATGACGATGCAATGCACAAATTCAACGCGATTTTCTAGTAGTGGTTTTGCGGGATGCCACAGCTGGCAGCAGAGGAGCTTCGGGGGTCGCGGATTGACGAGGCCGATGCGCTCAACGGGGTGGCCGGTCGCGACGGGGCTGGGCTTGCAGAGGGCGACGGCGTGGGCTGGCAGCGAGGAGGACGCGACGCTGGCTCGGGCCCGGGCGGCGGACGGAGGAGGGACCAGGGCGGCGTGACTCGAGGCGGAGAAGGCGGTGACCGAGGGGGTTGGGGAACGGCGGTGGAGCGGAGAGGAGGCGATGGTGTTGGGTGGGAGAGGGCGCCCGTAGCGGTCCCAGTGGAGGCAGGAGGTGCGGCGCGCGATCGCAGAGAAAGGCGGCGGAGGAGGCTGGGCAGGCGGCGGCAGCGGGCGAAGCTCTGGCGAGGGGCGAAGCAGGCGAGATGAGCGGGAGGCGCGAGGCGCGCCAGCGGCGGGAGGAGGTTGGGGCGCGGGTGGAGGTGGGCGACGCCGGGCGGAGGTGGCGAGGCTAGCGAGGCGGGCGCGGCGAGGCACGGGGAAGCCACGCTGGGAGAGGAGAGGAGGGAGGAGCCGGCGAGGCGGGAGGCAGGCGAGGAGAGAAGGGTCGGCGAGAGGCGAGAGGGCTTGCGAGGGAGGGCGAGGCGAGCAGGTCGGCGACAGGGAGGAGCCGGGGTCGGCCGACGCTCACGCGGGGAGGTGGGGTGCGGAACGAGGATGGGGAGAGGGAGGGAACAGGGAACGTGGGGGTGGTGGGCCAGGGAGCGGTTCAGGAGGGGGCGCGTTTGGCGTGGGGTGGGTCTGGTGTGTGTTGCTGTGGTGTGTGTGTGTTGCATGTGTGCTGGGTGGGACCCAGGGAGAGAGAGGGGGAGAGAGGCCAGGTGGCTGCGTGGGATAGGGTAGAGGGAGGGGAGAGGTGACGTGTCAGGTGGGGATTGGCCAGGGTGAGGTGGAGGCAGGGTGGGTAGAATAGGTTGGGTAGTCTTAGAATTTTGGTGGACCGATTATTCTGGGGGTGGTCGTTCGGGTCGAATCGGCCCGTTCGACTGCCCCACTAAAAAAATAATTAAAGGTTTTATATATTCCAAATATGGTTTTTGCAAACCGATAGCAGACAAAATAAAATAATCCGGTGACCCGGGGTTTGCGTTTGAACAAAGACGGGGCGTTTAGAAAACACAAACAGGTTTTTCCGAAATAGTTTTATGCAAGCAAATGCAAGATGATGACGATGCTCGAATGCAATGTGGCATGATAACATGAGCATGCGGTCATGATGATGCAATGCACAAAAACAACACGATTTTCTAGTAGTGGTTTTGCGATATGCCACAGGTTGTTGCCTCTCCTGTTCACTTGCTGCATCGGTACGCTGCTGGACCCTATCTAGCTGCCCTCGAAGACGTTCTAGTGGGTACAGACTTAAAATGTCTAGCCTTCCAACCATACATGCCAGAGATAACATTGCGTAGTGCATTGTTTACATCACCAAGATCCTCAGATGGAATTCTCCTTGACCATGCATCCTCGATTGCAGCTGCTAGTGTCGGTTCACGTTCCCAAGGTATCTCATAGCGGCGGATCGGCCTGTCCGGTCTAGGGAGCGCCGCAGGATTAGCTGCTAGGAGTAGGGGGCAGTGATCAGACCGAGAAGACGACAAATGCCGTAGATAGAAATCAGGATTTGTCTAATTTTATACGTATTTATACACTAAGACACATTTAGATACACTAGCAAAATGTCCACGCTTTGCGACGGAAGAGAAAACAATATTTTTATATATCTTTTCACGCCACCGACTGATGACCTTTGGATCACCATTGTTGTTCTCTCGTGGTTGCTCAAGCGACGGCAGGAGCAAGTATAAGGTTGCACATAAGGTTGCACTGGTAAATTTAAATGAATTAACATATCAAGTGTAAGCTTGCACTGGTAACCTACAATGAGGCTAGCCTACAATGAAACGCCACAAAAATATTTTTCTTGTAACAAAACAGGTATACTATTGTTATTCACATTATGCAAATAACAGTTAGGTTTGTGATATTTTAAAACAAGATAATCATTCACCTAAAAAATTCTTCCTCACTACGTGTAAACTCATCCTATGACGTCGATTAGTATAAATTGTGTATGCTCTTGCGCATGTAAGATACACCTTAAGTGATAGATAGGCTAGATTCTATCAGGAGTCCTATATACTCAACCGTGATGATATAAAATTAACGCATAAGCAATACTCCTTATAGAAAAAGCATTGGGATTTTGATCTACTCCCTTCGTTTTAAAATATAAGATGTTTTAGGTTTGTGAAGAAAATAAATCTAGACTTATTTTAGTATGTAGGTTCACTCAACTTTAAGATGAATCTACATACTAAAAGAAGTCTAAATCCATTTTTTTTACAAATCTAAAATATCTTATATTTTAAAACGAAGGGAGTAAAAGTTAATTGCATCTGGGCATTTGTTGACTGACAAACTTGTGACGGAAGTCTGAATCACGTCTCTACTTATCTAAGAAGAAAGTCATGGTTCCGTTTTCTGCCGCTCCCGCACTCCGTCTCCCGTTATCGTCGTGCTTGCCACACCCCGTCTCACTCCCTGTTTTTTCTGGATTAACTCTTGTGCAAATCGACCGTTTCTCCGATTATAACTGTTAGAGTATACGTATCTGTTAGGGATAGACTAGGTTACTTGTCTTGTACTCCAAGTAGGTTACTTGTCTTGTACTCCAAGTTGGTCCCTGTACGTCTATATATACTCGCCCGAGAGGCTCAATAATACAACCATCATATTCCGCAATCTCTCTCTCCCTCTACCCTTCAACATGGTATCAGAGCGGCACGTTCCTTGACCTAGCCGCCGCCTCCGCTTCCGCCGCGCCGCCCCCGGGGAGGTCGATCTCCATGATCTCCGCCGGGGGCCGCGCAGACGTCTGGGTTCGTCGCCCGATCCGTGATCGGCTGCCCTAAGTCTTTTTCCGATCTCTTGATCGGTTTCTTTGGTTTACCGATCTTAGATCGGATTGCGTCGCCCACCGCCGTCGTCACCGCCTCTACTCCTACGATCGGCATCGACGATCTACACCTTTGTCGCTGTCACTGCCGCGCCTTCCTCGGTAGGCCGTCGCGGCCTCATGACAGTTGCCGCGCCGGCTGCTGCGGGCTTCCTCGGGAGGCTGCCGTGGCCGACCCCCCTTCGGCTTGTCTTCGCCGTCATGGTCCGGGGTTGCACCAACAACGACGCCGCGGATTCCGATCTGCCGTCGTCACGGACTTGGCGTCTGACGCCGCCGTCGGTCGATCAACCGATCGCGCTCGTCTCCGCCAGTATGTCCCGAGCACGCGCTTACCACCGATCGAGCATCGGGCTGCGTCGCCCCTTCGGCCGTGGCGTCGCCGCTTTGGTCCCCGCCGGCTACCACGCGCCTTCTCAGCGTGTCCGTCGTGGTGGTTCTCACACCGCACCGACTCGCCGCAGCTACGCCCCATCGGGCGATGGCGTCGCTGATCATCGCCGTCAACCCGCAAGGACGTCGCAGGCTTCCACCGCGCCACCACCCTCGGCGCGGGTCGCCGCCGTCCGCGCATGGTCTTCGTCACGTCGCCGGGTTCTTCCTCGCCTACCTCGAGCACCGCCGCCGCATCTCCACAGGTAGCCTGCATGGCCACTCCTGGCTGTCGCAGGTCCCGCCGACTACCCCTCCGTCTAGGCATCCAGTATGACCACTCCTGGTCGTCGCTGGTTCGCCGCCTTCTACGTCTTCGTCCAGCACGACTTCGTCGCCATCGTCCTCGCCTCGTCCTCGACCACACCTACTCGTCTACTCCGACAACCGCGGCCTGCATCGGCACCTCGCCAGATCTGCGCACCGCAACCGTCGTAGAGTCCTCCTCTGCTAGTCTCCTCTCTGACATGGCGTGAAGTTATTTCTGTTGGTCCCGTTCTTCGCATGCCCGGTATTGGCAACACCGGTACGTGCCTTCGTCCCCGACGCGTTCCCGAAGTCCGCAAGCTCGGTTGTAGCGCCTCGTCTTCATTGGCTTTGACAAGGTCTTCATCGGCATCGACTACCTCCTCTACGTCTGCCTCGACTGCGTCATACCGACTTCGTCTTCGCATACTCGGTTTTGGCACAACCAGAGTATGCCTTCGTCCCCGACGTGCGCCTGGTTTTGGCAAAGCCATGGCCGCACCTCGTCCTCGACGGCTCGGACTGCATCGGCTTCGGCATCGCTCTCTCCGACGACTGCCCTGACGCGTCTCCGTCCTTCTACTGGCTGCACTACGTGCACGCGGCTTAATATGCGGCTACCTCGACACCGGCAACCCCGACCACGACATCGACCACGGCGACCCCTCGCGCGGCTACCTCGACCAAGGTTGTAGCACCCACCGCTCTCGGCTCACTCGACACCGGCACAAGGGCTACCACCTCGCATGAGCTCCTCACCAGCATCCTCTACGGTCCAAGCTTCTGCGACGTGACACCGTCCACGACGTTCCCGCTACCACTGCGGGGGGATGTCGGCCGGGTCTACTTGGCTCTCCGTCGACCGTTCGCGACGTTCAGCTTGTTCACGCTGCTACCGCTACATTGCGGGGATGTTAGAGTATACGTATCTGTTAGGGATAGACTAGGTTACTTGTCTTGTACTCCAAGTAGGTTACTTGTCTTGTACTCCAAGTTGGTCCCTGTACGTCTATATATACTCGCCCGAGAGGCTCAATAATACAACCATCATATTCCGCAATCTCTCTCTCCCTCTACCCTTCAACAATAACTCTCCAACAGAAAATCCGGAATCAATCCATCGCCCAATTACCCCGCGCTTGCGCCCCTCAGTAGTCAGTACCAGCCCATCGTCGTCCTACCTCCAGGCCACAGGCGACGTCTGCAGCACCCGCTATGGTGACGCATTACTAATGCAAACTCCTCTGTGCTGATGGAGCCGCATAATTTCTGGATCTAGGACGAAGACAGAATTCTGGCCTTCTCTCTCATGCCGCCTATGGCCACTATTGAGGCTATCTCGCACAATATCCGGGTCGATGATGACACTAGCGTCGCCTTTCATAGAAGGACGGCCATGTCACTCCTAGCGCCCAATCCATGCCCAGGTTTGGCTCCCGTGGTTAGTAAATTTTTTGTCCCCTTTCCTCTGCCGACTTGAGTGTTTGGCTCTAATTTGATGGTGGTTCGTCCCGTCTAGATTTTTAATGATCAGGAGATGAGTGAATCCGTCTAATAACCTATCTCAGATTTCTGATATGCGGTTGGGGAGTTGGATTCATGTGCTCCCTACGGCTCGACAGCCGCGTGCGCCAGCTGCCAGCGCCGACGGCTTCTAGCGTTTGGTGGCTAATGGGACGGCATCGGGGCGACGAGGCAGCCGTCGACGCGATGACGCCGCGGTTCCACAGCAACGGGGAGATCATGCGGAGGCAGGTGGAGGACCGGAGGCCCGTCGACATCACGTCCCACTTGGACCTCGCCTTCCCCGACTCGCCCTTCCCCGCCGCGGGCGAATCCCTGGTGGACGACATCTTTTGACCCACCCTACTAAGAGTGTTATTAGTTCGTCGATAAGGTCTGCCCAGATTCCGTTCCATCATATGCGGTTGACCCTACAGCCTGACAGTATATCCTTACGCTCCAGATCGATCGCGGGACAGAATTTCCTCAGGTGCAGCAACCTCGGCGAGTGCCTGGCCAACATCGAGGATTTGATGGTCATAGAAGGGCTGTTCGTCAGATTGTTTAGCTTCTCAGGTGGTAGGATTTGATTCGAGCTTGGTCTCAGACATAACAATCCACCAACTGATGATTGTGATGCTGGCATTACATTCAGGACGCTCTGCGCTCTGCTCTCAGCAACGCATGATGGGTCCATGAACAAGATAAGTCATCGTTGACCCCAATAGTCCATATTACATCTCAGATCCACTGCTATGTATGGTTACAGCTTAATTAATCTCACCATTTTTCTCTTCTGTTTCTGGGAGGGATTGGCCTTGAACAAAGTTCCTAAAGTGAAATACTTTGTTGTTTTATCCAGAGGGATGATCCAGTCACCGGCATTGGCCGCGAAGGCATATGCCAGAGTGCCCTTCACTTCACTTCATTGGTAACCTTGATAGACCATGCTTAATTTTTTATTTTTGTATCTGTAAGCATGATTAGCTTAGCATGTAAGAGTTCACTCAATTGAGAGAAAACATTTGAGTTCATGACCGGACTGGACTGGAACATTTAGAAAAAACAGGAGAAGCTTATCAGTGAAAAGGTTGCATACTGTGTTCGCACATTTAAATTTTGTGTGTGCTTGATATCTGCAGACAGGAAGAGTCTCCAAGTGATGCACAACTACCTTGACATGATCAAATGGGATTTGGTGTTGCATTCGTTAATTGGTGCCGGCGGCAACTCCGCTTCATAAGTTTTTATGACGTGCATAGAAAAAATCATTTTGTGCAAAGGTATTAGGCTGTTACAACTTTCACCAATAATATTAGAGATATCTCTCCTCTGGAACATAATTCAGAGCTTTAATACAGATGGAAACTTGAGGCAGCTTTGATATGTAGTTTCTTGAGCATTTTCGTTGGGCCAAATTAACCTTCTTACTTTTGAAAATTAAATATTGTTAATCTGGAAAACACTAGAGGTGCGACTTTCCAGGCCATTACTGATAGTCTTCTAAAACAAGCAATAACAACACAGCTTGTAGCGCCGGTATCTCTGATTTAATAACAAACAAATTGTGCGCAAGCGAGTGTTACACTATTATCCCTATTGGGAAGTATCTCTATGGCCAGGCCTCAAGCGAATGAAACATAATATACTATAATGTAGCACTGATACAAACAATTAAATACATTCTTACATGCAAAAAAGTTATGATGGTCTTTACTTAAGGCTCAAACAAGGTCTTAAAACACTATAGGATCTCTGATATGTTATACCATATCAAGTGGCCATGACAGGCCTCTTCCTAGGAATGTTGGAGGACTAAATCCTTAAGATTTAGTACAGAATATGTGGATGTATGCACCATTATAACTATATACTTGACAATTGATTCCAGGGAAGTAGCTTCATTCATGTAGCTAATGTGTGTGTTGATGCCGGGAAGACTATGGTTTTCATGGTGTCGCTCATCATGGTGACGTCTTAAGGATCTTCTCACAAAAAATAAGTTGAACATTAACAATGGTTAGCTAGGCTTGCAATGGATATGACTGGAGACGGGCGGAGTTGGCCAAGCAGATCAACAAGCCAATGTCCAGGAGTGCGAGAGCGGCAAGGCCGTCCCCATCCATGTTGTACTCGTCAGGATGTAGCCCCCTAGCTATTTATTGAAATGCCCCAGCGATGGTTCGCATGGAGAAGAACTCCAACTTCCCAACAACGAGGAACTCATGGGTTGCAAAAGAAGCAAGGATGCAGATAACCCAACTACATGAAGATATAAGAAGCTCAGACCCCAGGAGCCGACGGAGAGCATTGGCCGAGGGCAGCTCCGAGATATTCTTTTGGGAAAGGTAATTTTACTGACCTGGTTTGATCTACGAGTACGTGCTAAGCTAGCCATATTTTGATTCTTACTTTTCCTGTGTTCATAGTAGTGATCAATTAATTTAATGGTCTCTGCGTGAAGGGGAAAAACATCAAGAGGACTTGGCACGGCGTGTGGCGACAACAACAACTGCATCATGTGGTAACGATGGAGGCCGGTAATTCATAGGTTATTATGCATGTTTGTTCTTCAATGGCAGATTCTTATATATTTAAAAACAAAACGTCCTCATTGTCATGTATTCAGTTTGGCATGAAAGCCAGGGAGATCTTAGTTTACAAGGTGATTTCTGATTGCATTAGTTCAGTCTATGTGGCTTCTCTTATGCCAAGTGTTGCATTTAGTGAAAGAACCATCTACTTGCCGGAATTGGTTACATATGGCAATGCAATCCAAGGTAAAAATGACCTTATGGTACCAACGTGTCCAAGAATAATGGGATATGTATTACTGAAAGTACTATTGATTATTCATGTTATATTGCAAACTTGTCCTCAGTCCCGTTCTTGGCAGTGGATCACTACTTGGTGATGACTACTTTACAAAATCCAATTATCGAGACTTCGTGGGAGAACAATATTTTTTTAGCATCATACTATAAGGAAGCGGTAGTAACCCAAACATCTATTTTAGTGTTTTTATTCGAAAAATACTGTTTTGTGTCAATCTTGGTATGCTCAGAAGTAAACAATGGAAAAACTTGGATTGTCAGGTTCAATTAGAATCATTATGTTCTTTACTTCCTCTCAGTAGCAACAAGTATATGAGGTTAATCCTATTTCCATTCTGTTATTTATAGGTCAAGGATCCAGATACATCTAATGCAAAACCTTCAAATACAGGTTGGGTAGATTGTAATCTATTTTACTTTATCCTTTGTTGCTAATAATGGTAGTGTCAGTATGACATTTTTCATGCTTAACGCTGCCTTATAGCAGTTCTATATTTATATGAATATTGTGTCATGCCTAGGCAAGTGGTAAAATTAACTCCATGATTAACATGTTGAAAGGTCTCATGCTTTCTTATTATGGGCACGTATATGTGCACGGAGACCCAGTTTTGGAATACCATTTTTATGGGTGGAACAAGTTAAGGTTCCCAGCTTCAAACATGTAACATTGTTCCATAGTGATACACATTTTCTTTTTCTGATCTGATATTAAATAGGTATGAAAGGTGAGTCATATTTGGTGCTAGATTTCTGTCCAGGTTTAGTAAGAGATAAAACTGCCGAGTTTCACAAATATTGTGTCACTTTACAGATCAACTACTTCCATGATTTTCCAATAAATGAAACCACTCGTTGTTGCATTGCTTGCTCACTCTTCTACGACACTAACAAGGCCTGACTCTCCCTTCCCCATACCACATGCATCACTCCTTTAATATTCATGGCATATTTTCTCACTCACCCCATATGTTTGTCTTAATGCCTCATCAAATCCTCATCAAATATACTCTGGTTTAAGACTGGATCATAGTGCTCGACTTTGTGTGTGACATTAATATAGCCCATCGTCAACATTGAATAGAAAGAGGAGTATAATTTGGAGACATTAGTTTTTTAGCAGGGTCTTAGTTTTTAAGCTATTGCAATTTGTGTGAGTCAAATAAATCATCCATGTGAAATACAACATGTATTATAATGATAGTGTACCCAGTGATAGGTAGGGAAAGAGATATCAATCAGCTGAGACTATTGTTTCCTTTAACCGATACAGGTCTCATTTGAATTAAGTATGCTGCATATACTAATTATTGAGATTTTGTTTGCTTGTCAATGATTATGCTTTACGGAAATAGGGGTTTCATAGAGACAATAGCATGTACTTACTTTCTCTCATGTTGATCGGTGGTGGAGTATAGTTGTTACTTGTTAGGCTTTATAACTTCTCTAAATAGTGTTCAGAGCTATAACACCCAAATGATATTGCTATACTTCTATGTAACCTCTCAGTTAACTGAAATCTGGTAATTTATCATAAGAACAACAGTTGGTGACTGTTATTTGTACATTTGATTCATTGCTAACTTTTGAGAAGTTTAGAGTTTGACATGAGTCTTCCATCCATATCCATAATCTATTGTGATTATATTTTGCATAGCTGCCAGCATTTGTTTGTAGAAATTTCATGATTAGAACAATGGTAGACATGTCCACTGACTTGAGGAGATAATAATGTCAAACGTTTGCAGAAACGTCGAAGGATCGATCAATGTGCTATGGATCTATCTGACATTAACTTTTACAAGTGCTGCACCCAGTTCAACCTCATTCTCGACTAGCTAACGGCAATAGCATTGGTAACATGTTAGTTGTTGCTACTAATGGTATTGGTGGTTCAGAGATGGTAGCGTTCCTGGACCAATGCTTGGGATAACACGGGGTTATCCATCATGTCAATCAATAGCATCCCACCATGACAGTGGTATGTAAGATGCATGAATCCTCTACAATCAAAGTTATCTTCTAAACTAGCATATATTGGTTTCAAAATTTACATTTGTTGGTATACCATCGGGGAAATGTAAAACTATATAGTTGTTATTTTCCTATAATGTTACCTATTAATCAAACTAGAAAAAAACATGCCTTTTCTTAGAAACTTGGTACTTTGAGCTTTGAAAGCATATATCTTTGATCTGGCATTGTAGGACATGGTTGATTGTTAGTGCACCGTGACTAGAGAGATTGAGTCTCATTTAGATGCTTGGTGTGACGCTTTAGCTGATCTTTTTGGAATGGATGAAAGGGGTCATTGTTGTGTCAAATAAGTTTTGCCCTTCTCTCGCCATAATAATATTCGAATATATTACAGATTCTTCATCAATCAATCAAATTTCAAATGCTAGGATTCCATAAAGGTAATTCTTCTTGTATTAGTATGTCGTGCAGGCACCATTTTGCACTTTATGACAAGGCTTTATGTGATCAGATTTACTTCATCCAAGGGTAATTTCTAAAGAAAGTATCCTGATTTTATTTCTAACATTTTGGATCAATTTACACAGCTGGTATTTAGTTTAGTATCGATAGTGTCCCTTCTCTCGACATATACTATTTTTCTTGTTCAGTACGTATTAAATATCCACTTTGAGTACATACTTCTCTAATTTCCTTTTTTTTCATTTTTCAGGGTGGTAATAATTAATGGAGATATGCAAACTTAACTTGGGTAGACGTTGAGCTAAAGAAAGGTAACACTGTAGCTGGACTAGAATCAGACTACGGTAGGAGGATGCGGACGTTTACTGGGAGAGGAGGAAACAAGAGGAACACGATTGCTTTTGATGCATACGTCATGAACGACTTGTCAATTTAAAGATTGCTTCATGTCAAACTTTTAAGGAATAGATGTTGATACACCTACTAATTATGATGTTTTAGTGTTGATGAATATATTTAATGGAGAGCGCAATGTATGCAAACTTGGTTTGACAGAAATATGGATCAATCCCAGCATTGAGGTATTCTGTCCACCATGGTGTTTTATGAAGCATCAAACACAAGACAAAACATTAGGCAAGGCTGGCTGGTGAAGCCATTTGATGTCACTACGATTACTATGTCACCATCATTGAATGTTGTGACATTATTTCATACCATTGATGCCATTTGTATAAAGAATCTCTAGATATTGAGATCTTGAGAAGATAAGAACACATGCTTGACATGGGGTGGACCTTTAAGGCAGCTGAATTGGGAAGGGTGCAGAGAAGGGAAACGAACAGGATACAAAAGAGTATGAAAGGGTGTATAGAAGGTGGTACCATGGAAAAAGATAGAATTTATTTGGCAGTAGTTTAAAACAAAGATAAGTGTTTATAAATAGAACACAATGCTATAGGTCGAGGACGTGACATTTGCATTTCAACCATATTTTCATTTCTTTACATGTATTGTAACCCGTGGCAACGCACATGCATTTTACTAGTATATAGAAAAGTGCATCATTACCAAAGTGATCAAGGACATGTACGTACTGGGATAAATGAGCACACGTGGAATACGGGTTTTATAGTCGATTAAACGCCCTGGCCATCGCTAGCTGCAACGGATAACTTACACGAACTTACCCTGCGATACCGCAAACTTGGGCCGTCGCCGTCGCCGAGGTGCACAACTTCTATTTTATGCAGAGGCCGTTTAACCGATCTAAGATCTATGGGGCATGCCGCCGAATCAATCAGATACATGTAGGCAAAACGGATGGGTACCATGTTGAACTCATCACCGCTAGATCGATCGAAAGGCAAAGCGTAGATAAACAGGAAGCTGATGCTTCTCCAACCTATCCTCTTCAGCAAGCAGCTTCAGCAGGTTATGCCACACGGCGTGCAGGGGTGCCTTATATGCTTCTGCTAGTAAGTTCCGCCGAAGTGGTGGTGATTGTAGTCCAGCTTGACGCTGCCCTCCGACCGGCCGGCACAACGTTGGCCATTGAGGACATGTGAGAGATCTTGTCAGTTGACCTCCCCGGGAAGGCGCCAGATCTCCTCTAATTTGTGATCTCGACGACCGGCCTAGCTGTGGAGCCACAGGACGGCGGCGGCTTGAAATAGATCGATCCGTTTATTGTCTAGTGGACGGACAGGTTTAAAGGCCCGTGAAATCAGCGGTGTATAAACGTGTTCCATCGTGTTCGTGTTGTCTTGTCCGAGGTGTACACGTATCGTGTTCGTGTAGACCAAAGTCGGACGATGGGTGGGATGGGTATATACGGGCTTTGTGAATATAACCGGTACACGTATCGTGTTCGTGTAGACCTAAGTCGGGCGATGGGTGGGTTGGGTATATACGGGCTTTGTGAATATAAACGGGATATACATATACATAAACGGTGGAAGTGATAATAAGTGGTTGTGTAGAAGGATAAACTGGTCCGAAAAAGTGTTGGACCGAGAGAAACACTTTGTGCTTTATTATTATACTAGGAAACAGACCCATGCGTTGCAACGGGATAGAAAAACAACTTTTGAATAAAATAATCCGGCGCCTATTTAGTTAGGGTCATAAGCAAATGCAATTTTAAGTTGTCGAAAACAAAACAACTAACTACCTCTGATATAAATAACATGTATGGATTAGGGGTACTTGTTTTCATTATAGTACAAGCATTTTCAAATTTAAATTTTGTGATCCCTTTTTAAACCCTAAAACTTTAAGTGGTTTGCCTTTTTTTTTAAAAGTTACAGAAAAAAGTTAAAGAAAAAAAGAGGAGAAAATTTCCATGGACCAGCCCAGCCCAAGTCTACCTAAACCGTAGGTTGTACGCACGCGCTAGGAGGACCAGCTCGCGTGGATCCCTTAGGCCACCTCCTGTCCTCTTCTCCAATCATCATCTCCACCCCCTTCTTCCCCATGTTTTGTTTCTTGCAAGCCCCGGTCCTCCCTGACACACAAAGAAGTCCGCTCGAGCTTCCCCCCGTTTTTCTTGCAAGCCTCGCTCCTCTCTGGTCCCCCCGCTCCTCTCGCCCACAGTTCCCGTTTCTGGTGAACCCCCTCTCTCTTTCCCCTTCTCACCAACATCCCTCACTGATCCGATACATTGGATTTCAAATTGATGCTCCTTGTTTGTATATTCTAATGCGGCTGATTTCTATCAATTTGTAAGGGTATATAAACTGGTGGAACAATGTTTAAACGAGCGAGGTGGGACTATTCCGTAGAAAATATTCATAATGCTCTCTCGTTTACTTGGTAAGCGATACCTTCTTTGATCAGAAGTTGATAGGCGTGCACACGGCCCATAAAAGAAAGCCCGTTAATTTCAGAGACAGCGTTGACGAGGGGAACTCGTTTTTCACTTATAGGAGACAGCGTTGACGAGGGGAACTCAGTTTTTCACTTATAGGTGGCATTTGATGTAATATAAATTTTTTGTAGAAGAATAAAATAGTCTAAAAAAGTGTTGGACCGGAAGAAACACTTCGTCTTTTATTATTAGGTACTAGTAAACATGCCCGTGCGTTGCACCGGAAGAGAAAAAAATAAAATTGGTTGGAACCATCTTGCAAACAAATTGGTCAAAATTAAAATTCTAAGAGAGGCTCATAATCTGTATATGCACGACTTGAAGACGGCACCTATCGTTCCAGCAAGTTCTATTTAACTTTCTCAAACGTGTAACTGGTAATCTGTAAAATAACAGATGTACATGTGATTGAATTGGTCGAATATGTTGTAAAAAATGGTAGAAATACATGTCTTTTGAGGTCTTAAGACTCGGGGCAACAGCAAAAGGAAGGAACAAACACACATACCATAGAACAAAGCAGAACACGAAAGTTGAGAAGGAAAAGAAAAATTAAATAGAAACATCAGCCTTTCGATACTTCTCAGTATACGATCAATTTAAATCACCTTGCATCTAGGTGGGCTGGTGAATAGGGGAATGGATGAACCGTGAACATAGAAACATCAGAAGGGGTAGCCGCAGGAGCAGGGGCAACCTGTTCGCTACCGCCAAAACCGCATCCACCCCTTGTGAGGACCTCCAAGCAATAACTTCACTCATAAAATCCAAATCAAGTAAATGTGAGAATTTTCCTAAGCCCTCCAAGTAAAGAGCGCGAGCCACCAGGAAATATGCTAGTGTTCTTGCAAGTAAAATAAATTCACATTCTTGTAGCACACATACGGAACAGAAAAAAGCTACCATCATTATGTCAGAAACAGTCCTCAATAGCAGTCGTCTTGTCCCGATTCAGCACGCCGACGCCAGAGAAAGGGAGGGGCACCTATGGACAGCTTGCAGGGATAGTCGTCTAGGCCGGATGCAGAAGAAGAGGGGCGCAAAATTGACTCCCTTGGTAACACTTGTTGCTTCATCAGCAAACTCCTTGAACATCTGCCACTTTGATGCTCGGGATTAACTTTTGCCCCTTTGATGCCCTGGATTAGCGCAACATTTTCTGCATGGGTAGGTACATTCGCCGGATCGATGTTCCCAATAACAAACATAATTTCTCAATCTGAATTCTAGCAATACATCACCAATCATCGGTGTCTTTCCCGTCAGAGAAAGCAACATAGATTGTTCTATGTGAACTCATGTTGGGGTGTTTGCCATATCTGAATATTGCCCACTGGCCTTCTTTTTTCCCATTGAAGTCCTACCATTGTGTTGTAAAATGGCTCACCTTGTGCTCAAATTCATCAAGAACAAGAAGGCGCTCCACATGAATTCATTTGTTTGGTTCTAACCACCAGCATCAGAGAAGAAATGCAAACAGTAGAGAGCTTTACCTCTAAACTAAATGGTTTGTACAACTGCATAGGTGATAGACTCCACGCTCACTTATTCAAGGCCCACGGTTTTCCATCTTTTCAAGGCACCTACAATGACATATAAGTTCGTCGACCAGTATATAAAAATCCGCGAGCACAACTGAAATTTACGCCTCTAATTCATGCTCGCTAGAATAGTAGAATAATTTTCACACATCGTAGATGATAGAAATATTCGAATCACATACATACTATAAATATGAACTTCTCCTAAATATCTCATGGTCTTAGGAAACCATGGCCCATTGGCAACATATAAAACTCTTGCATGAAAAATACATGGTGTAGATCTCTTCCATGTTACGTCAGCTCACGATGATGCCTTTAAATCTAGTTTCAAAAAAATGATGGCTTTAAATCTCACTTAGATGGAGCATGGCTGGAGGGAGTTCCAGTGAAGTTGGTCGAACGCCAAGATGGCTATGTAGCACGGGCTTGTACTCCTTTTGCCCCTAGCTGCTTTGCTCATCGAAAAAGAATACTATGCATTAAGCCACTCGCCAGAGTTGGAGTGTTACTCCTAAACGGCAACCGCACGGTGTGGATCTGCAGCCGCGGCTGCGTCGGAGAATTTGTATCATGCCACCAAACCTACACACCAACAGCACGATAGAAAATTCACCAACGCCCCCAATCTCTCAAAGCTAACATATTGTTGATGCATTGAGAAACGAAATCCACCCCGGTGCAAATTGGAAGTAGAGGAAAATCTGCGCTTGTTCATGGAAGGAGCAGATGCAAATTCTCGTCCAAGAGCCTGAAGTGCATTGATTCTTTTTCTTCAAATAGAATGAGAGAAGCAAAAATCGACCTAATTTCCTACAGGAAACTTGGCCCTTGATCTGATCATAAGAATCTTGCTAGATGACACCAAGACGTGTTTCGGATCCCTAGAAACTAAAGCACGTAAAGTATCTAGAGATCGTGGCTGGTTCATAATCCCGAGACGCATCAAAAGATCATGGCCGGCCAATTCCGTGCGCTTGCCGGCACCGTCCCTCCAGGTCTCGCCGTCGGAGATGTTGGGTGGAGTAGATGCGATAGATCGAAGACCATGGGTTAGGGCGGGTATATATATTGGTATTCATTGGAAGTCTCCTCAACTCACGTATATATATAGAGGAACCGGAGGTTATGAGCTAGGAAAGGCTAAACCCGATCGACCTCCACTTGTTTTTTATTTTCCATCAAGCGTCTTGTTTAACGAGGGCTAGACTTGGCGTGCGTAGAACAATTTCTTTTTTAACAGGAGGGTATGAGCTAGGAAAGGCTAAACCCGATCGAACTCTACTTGTTTTTTCTTTCTCCATCAAGCGTCTTGTTTAACGTGGGGTGGACTTGGCGTGTCTAGAATAAAAATTTTTAACTTACAGGTGGCGTTGGTTATAATATGTGGTTTAGTGGAAGGGCAAATCCGTCCAAAAAAGTGTTGGACCAGGAGAAACACTTCGTGCTTTATTATTAGGTATTAGGTATTAGTACAATGCCCGTGCGTTGCTACGGGAAATGACCAAGAATGCCTCCAAGTGTGTCGCAGTTGGCGGTAAATTTTCCTCTCCCGCATCCTGCCTCTTCGTTGATCAGTGTGTGAATCATCGCGATTCATGGGCTCTGCTAGCTATGTGAGCAGGTTTAAGTTTAATGTTCAAATGGACGTGTCAAATCTGAGCACTGTTAGAGAGAAGTGGATGTTCAAGGTCAGCACACAATGTAACCAAGAAGGGTCACATGTTTATAGTAGGTAGGCTAACAATTTCGATATCGCTCCACTTGTTGGCTTTATAGTGAAATCTGAAATACACGGAAGAACATGATAATCATTGAAGTCGTACACCTCATATATATGGTGTCGCTTCTAAGTTTTCTGGAATTTTAGCTCGGCATCTAAGAACAAGATTAAGACTATATGCAGATCTTGGAAAATTGTTGTGCACTAAATATAGTTTGCTAAAACATCTTATAATTAGGTACATAGGAAGTAACTCATAAGTAGAACATTTCAGTAGCCAATTGTACCCGTAAATAAATTAAAGTGGTACTTGCTACATATACCTTGTTCAAGAACAAAAAGAACTTTTTGGTAGCCAATTGTACCCGTAAGTAAATTAAAGTGCTACTACTTGCTACATATACCTCGTTCAAGAACCAAAAATAAGCATATGTTGCGAAGCATGTAAACTAAATCCTACTTGTATACTAAATCAATCATAGGTCGAATACTTCCAATGACCAATAACCAATTGCCTTAAAAAAAAAATAGGCTGCATCATTCGAGAAAGACTGACGTGGAACTACTTCCAGTCTGGAACAAATTCAAGTCAGAGAGGAGACCTGAACCGCTGATCATCAGTAGGATGTGGCCGCACCTCTCATTCGTCATCCCAACAGCGAGCAACACGGTTCCAACAGCAGAAGTATCAGGTTGTTATTCCAGCAAAAAAACTGCAACGGTGATGCTTCCTAGTGCACGGGCTCATTCATGTTGAGACAGACATTGAGGAGAGTCCTGCCAACATATGATCCTCTTGCTGTCAAATAATATAATTACACACAAGGTAATATTAATTAATCCCAACCATCCCAGTAAACAAGAAGAAAAAGAAATAAGAAACTGAATTTTTTCGCAAAGACTGAACTTGGTTCATTGTTGCTCCAAGAAAATTGATCAAAATAGTGAGAGAGGAACAAGAAATGCCTCACGGTCGAATCATTATCGTTGGTTCTAACAGGCTTTAACACAAACTCAAGTCGACGTGAGAAGGACATGATCCTAAGCATTCAAAACACAAAGAGCACCTAGATTGTACCCTTGAGTGGGAGAACGACAAGGAACCAATCCGGGCATTCTGTACCGTGCATACGCACATGCCTAGACAACGCCTGCAGATTTGAGCGCATGGTCAACAACGGATACTCGATTGGTCTGACGGTCCCGCATCGCCATACGTAGAGAAAGATCTCCGGTGCGGCGGCTCTCACGCGAGAAGCAGTGGCGCCTGGGCTCTGACTGCTGTTGTGGGGGCCATCGGCGATGACGGACCTGAGGGGCGGGGATGTATAATCCGAGAGGATGTGCGCCCGACAGAGCTCCGCTCACTCTCTCGCTTCTCACACACGGCCGCCTCTCCCTCTCTGCTCTGGCCGGATGGCCACCGCGTGCTCCGCCGCATCCAGGACGCATCTCCTATTCATGTATGGAGATGATTCCATCCAAGATTGGTGGGTAGCTCACCTCTCGTAGAGCAGGTGGTGCTTTCTCATCTTATCCCCAACGCCAAGGGCATCCAGCTCGCGGAAGGCGTTGGTCCATGTGGTGAAGGCGTACCCCAACACGCGCAACATCGCCGACGACTCCAGCACCAGGCTGCTCACCCCTTTCCTGCACCGCCACTCCTTCATCAGCTCGATCTCGCGTCCAGGCCGAAGCTAGCAGGCGTAGAAGCGCTGAACCGAACGAGAAAGCGGAGATGATTCTTACTTGTGCGAGCCCGGCGAGCCCAGTGGCCGGAGCACGCACGCATCCAGGACGGGTGAGGCCGGCTATGGACCCATGATATGGCGGCGGCTTGCGCCGATCTTGCCGGCAATCTTACTGCGTAGCACCCAGGACGCGGGTTGGGATGGGAGGGCCGGGTGGCCAAGACCGACCGCAGAAGAGAGGCTCGGTTCGAGCTCCGTCTCTTCCTTTTTTTTTATTTTGCCGGGACCAGGAGGAGTTCTTGTGTCGTCCGATTCTTTTTAGCTGGTTTGTGTCAGATACGACGAAGGAGTCCACTGCGGGAGGACGAGTTACGACGGACCAACGACGGACGAAATTGAGGACCACGAAAACCACCTCTAGACAAATTTTATATAGTACTAGCAAAATGCCCGCGCGTTGCAGCGGAAGAAATTAGTCTTGTTGTGTTGGTGATGAGTTTTTTCTAAATCAGTGACACGTCGCAGCATAGACAATTTTTTTTAACTTGCTCGGTGATATCTGCTCCTCGAGCAATAGATTGTTTCAATTCACAAGCTGCTTATTAGAAGCCTACACAATCCTTCACAACCAGTCTCATTCAATTAGGCAGCTCAAGATCTAAGTTCTAACACACTCAACGGGGATACAAAATTTATAGACGATTTGTTGACCAAGGAGGCGAGCCAGCGGACACGCATGTCCGGAGTGAAGGTCAGGTTTCTCCTAGCTGGTTGCGACCCCTCTTTCTCTTTTTTGGCATGCTTCCATTTCATCTTCTCGTGAAGTGCACACTGCTTGTTTTGATTTTCTCTTTAATCTTATTGATAACATGGGGAAGCGATTGTATTGATGATATATTTTGACCTCAAAATCCCGATTCAAACCGTGATTTCTTGTGATGCCGTGCAATGATTGATCCATCAACAACAGAGTTGCATGTAGATGTATCCTTTCCAAACTTGCTGGCTTCCTGCTAAGATTTGACTAAAGAAGTTACCAGATCCGTTGACATCCGAGAAAGTAACTCACAACTTAAACAGAAGGCGGTGGATATCGTCCATGGTAGCCATGTCCATGGTAGCCATACGCAGTACCGATCGGGTACAAATACACCAGTTTTTAACTTATAGGAAAAAAAACGTGCATCGCGACGTGAGGATTTGATTGATTTTTCCATTAGGCTAGACGTCCATCTGCTGCCCACACCAACTCCATATTTTCCTTCCGAAAAAAAAGCCCAGAAATATATCGCCCCGCTCCTCTCGCTCCCGGCCCCAACCCTCGTGCGACCGCAAACCGCCCCTGCCTCTCGATCCCCAACCCTCTTCCTATCTCCCTCGTCTCTGGCCGAGCGAGGCTGCCCCTTCCTCTGCTCGCTCGCCTAGATCCTCTCCGTCGCCATCCCCTCTCCTCGATGCGGCCCCGTCTCGGCAACCGACCCGCGCCGTCTCCTCCAGGAAGCCGCGCGTGTCGCCCCGTCCAGCAATGGATTCGTCCGTGCCGGCCAGGCTCCTCCCTCAACCTCGCCTAGGTGCCACCTCCGGCAACCGGCTGGCCGCCAAGACTGGCCCCGTCGCAGCATCCTCCCGTATGATCCCAACCTTCATTTGTTGGGGCATGGGATCCAATATTTTTGGCAACCTTCATCTGTTCTGTTCGGGCATGGGATCCATCTTTTTGGTCACTACTGCGTTCATTTAATCCTCGTTTTCCACAATCATCTGTGCTCTACGCCCCTTATGTAGCTTGCTGATACCGTGAAACGAAAACTTTATTTAAGGTGGTAGATTTCTTACTAAATTTTCAATGTGGGACTAAAATCCAGAGCTGTATCTGTTAGACACGCGAGCGAGATCGAGATTACATCTAAACAGCGATTTGGGGGTTTGGGCTTAAAGAAGGATAACACATGGACCGTGGCGTGCTGGGCCGGTGAACCGTTTTTCTGATTTTACGTACTCACGGGTGGCTCGGGAATAATATGTGATTTAGTGGGAGGGCAAAATCGTCCAAAAAAGTGTTGGACCGGGAGAAACACTTCGTGCTTTATTATTAGGTATAGACTAGGAAATATGTCCGTGCGTTGCAACGGGATAGATAAATCATTTTTTGCACGAAATTGTCGATCAACCCACAGAATCCTAGACTAAGTTTGTCCTTTCGTCAGACACAAATTATGCAGTCAAAACATAGTTGGGAATGTAGTTCTTTGTGTCCCTAAGCGCCATGTTATAGAGGGCTCCAGGCTACTACACTTCTGCTCGCTCGACAGAGCAGTGACTCCACGACATGAGAAAAACAAGCTAACAATCTCCAATAATGGTCATGGCCGCAAGCAAGAAGCCTGAGAAGACGATAGCGGTAGCCTTGACATCCAGTGGCCCACTGGAAGCAGATTGACTTATAAACCACCCTCTCTATTCAAATCATGGTAGTTACTAAGGATTTCTCTTTTTAAAATAAAATAGTCTGAAGAACAGTAGAGCAAAAAATTGTGTTCCCTGTTGGACAACAATGCGAACAACAGTTTATAGGTTGGTGATCCTCTTAGAACATCTACTACATCAAATTACCTGTGAAAATGACAACATATTGGCCACACATGTTTTTCGTAGCCACATTAATTAAGCTGAAAACAGTCAAACGCCCACCATCAGAACTGACAAATAACATTCCCTCTTACCGGTGTCGAGCGAGGACAGGGCAGAGCGGCCACCAGTCCATACTGTGAGGTCTCGCCATATGGTGACCTCAAATATATAGTAGAGTAATCTAAAAACACCATCTTCCATCAAAATGGCCAGAAAAAACATTGACATCCCAGGTTCGGATGCACTTATGGCCAGGAAAACATGGATTGCGTTCATGACATGAATTTCCCTAGCAAAGAAATATCTAACAATTGTTAATTTTACTCCCTCTGATCCATATTAATTATCACTGAATTGAATGTACCTAGACATATTTTAGTGCTAGATACATCCAATTCAATGACACTTAATATGGATCGAAGGGAGTACATCTTATGCCAATTAGCACTTCTAAGTACAAATCTTCTAAGTTGTACTGCTTGCCCTCTCTGCTCCATTGTTCTCACATTTTTCATAAAAGGGATTATTTTAGATTGAGTTCAGTCACAAACAACAATGGACCTTATTGGACTCACAGGAGAAACATGGAACTTACAGAGGGGATAGCGACATAGGTGAAAAATGAAATGCTTTGTGGTTTGGCACATACACAATACTCGAGGTACTTGTTAGCGGCACAAGGACGGGGAAGGACAGCGTAGTGTCTTCTCAAAATCACCTACACATAGAATTCCAGAATTGTTCCTTCTCGATCAATTTCAAGGCTTCAGCCCGCTGAGTCACCATGATGCAATCAACGAATTTAAGTTCCCAAACAAAAAGATCACAATTCAGCGATACCCAGATCCTGAAAATCAAATCTCACCATGAAATTGAATACCTAGACAAATAAGAAATAAGATACTCGAGGTACTTGCTAGCGGCACAAGGACAGGGACGGACAGCATAGTGTCTTCTCAAAATCACCTGCACATAGAATTCCGGAATTGTTCCTTCTCGATGAATTTCAAGGCTTCAGCCCACTGAGTCACCATGATGCAATCAACGAATTTAAGTTCCCAAACAAAAAAATCACAATTCAGCGATACCCAGATCCTTAAAATCAAATCTCACCATGAAATTGAATACCTAGACAAATAAGAAATAAGATACTCGAGGTACTTGCTAGCGGCACAAGGACAGGGACAAACAGCATAGTGTCTTCTCAAAATCACCTACACATAGAATTCCAGAATTGTTCCTTCTCGATCAATTTCAAGGCTTCAGCCCACTGAGTCACCATGTTGCAATCAACGAATTTAAGTTCCCAAACAAAAATATCACAATTCAGCGATACCCAGATCCTGAAAATCAAATCTCACGATGAAATTGAATACCTAGACAAATAAGAAATAAGATAATTTCTTTTATTGAGGGTGAACCCGAGCAACCAAGGAGTAGCTCCAAGGATAGACGATATATCGTCTTCTTCCTATCTCCTTGTTCATTGTACAGTGCAAGTACACCATTGTGTCTCCTCCTATGGCAGCAAGGCAGAAGAGGAGAGGAACAGTGTAAGGGATCATATACCCTTGATGATCCAATAACTGAGGAGGCACATTATAAATATCAGCTCCATTCACGAGTCCAGCTAGCCACTCGTTAGTGCCATCTAATTTTCATCAAGGGAACCAACTCTGCAAGCTTGATGTTTTCAAATCGACGATAAATCAACTCAGTATTAACACCCATAGATATTCAAAAGAATCATACAATGAAACAAAAGACATGTGAAGAACAAATCAACAATTCATGTCTCTTCAACAAGAGCCACAGGGCATCAACATCATCCTGACTGTAGCAGCCATGCCCTCCGATCCCTTTCCTTCCTGACAAACAGGCAACAGATAAACCTAGACAGGAGGGGAAATAAATCAGTGGCAATGTTAATGATCTCACTGTTACATTAGCTCATATGGGCGGATGAAATGATTTACCAGCTACGAAATGTAGCAATTGAACATAACCTTGGTAAAGTAATCTACTGATAACTCAGATGACCAAACAATTCTCTATGAGTTTTTAAAGAAAAGACCTTGGCGATTTTATTCAAGTACAATCTGTAGTATCTACATGAGAAGAAAATACAAACAACACAAATTAGTAGATAAAATAAACAATTTAATGGTTACAAAGTAATTAAGCGAACTTGCATATGTCTGCAACATTACTACATTGCTGTGATATCCCACTGTGTAGTGCAGCTGGTTAAGTAGTATAAAGTAGCGATCGAATGCAGTTAAAAATATCTGATTTTCGTTGGATTTTCCATCTTACTGCTCATAGGTACATAGGTAAAATTGATAAATCATGTTCAAACAAAAAAATACGCATAAGAGAGAGAAACAACAGAGAACAAAGCAAGCACAAAGATGCCTTCAAAACAAACATCGGTCATTCGGTAGTTCTGACCTGACTTAATTCATGGATTGTGGCGCTGCTTCAGAGTTTTCAGAGAATAACCGGCCCAAATCGAATGGGGCAACATTCAAACGGACAAGTGTTAATCTCACTCACGAAGCAATGGTAGATGGTAATATCAGGTACCAGTAGAATGCTGTCGAGGTAATGTTTACTATCAACAACAGATAGAAGCACGCTTAGCTTGGTAAGAAACTAATTTTTGTACAAATTCAGTTCAAGGTGGCTTTCTAATATTTTCCATATTGATCCTTGGACTTCTTCCAACAAATAAGCACATCAGGTTGTATAAACACGACCGACACTACACCTTGAAGTCTTGGTGATATGTTCAAACCTATTTATTGATCAGATGTTGAACCAAACACGTGCTTACCATTTCGAATGTGTACTCCTCGTGAACAAGATCAATCAATCAAAGTCAGAGAGAAAACGGCAGCAGCATGGAGAAGATATTGAAGAGTGGAGCAGACTAACCTTTTGCAGCCAGAGATGCGGGCAAGGAGGAAGAAGACGTCATGTGCACGTCCTCTGGTCTTGCTGGTGTGGGAGGAGCAAGATAGACGGCGCGGCAGCATTTTCGGTGTAGTCTGCAACGGTTCTGCACACGGATGTATCCCGGCGGCGACAGTTGGTGTATCCTCTGAAATATTCTCATCTCAGTCCCTCTATTGAACACGCTTTAAATTAGATAAATTCATAGAAAAGGAGAAGGAATCTACGAACGTATCAAAACATATCCAGCCACCGCCATTATCGAGCTTCTCTTACGGCAGGAGGAGTTAGGGAAACGGGGCAAATACCTATTTCGATGGACGCAATGTGGAGGCTGACTGCCTCTAGCACAATGGTGATGTGTTGGCCGTCACCCCCTTCCAGAAGTCGCCCACCGTTCCGCAGTACAGCACGTAGTTCATGTGTCGGCGTGCAAGTCGGGACGGCGCGGGGGCGGCCGGACCGTGAGAGCGAGATCCAAGTAGTTGGATCTGACCGGCATCGATGCAACCGCGACTGGCACAGGGGCAGCGGCGGATTCATTGGAACCTGATGTTGTGGCCTTGACGGAGCCAGCGGCGGCATCGAGGATTCGAGGGAGCCATATCCGGTGGAGCTTGGTCTCCAGTTGGACGACGCTGCTCGAGGATTCAGCGGCGCTTTTAGTTCGGTGGGTGCAATGCTGCGTGATATGATTAGGATGCTGGAGTGCGGCTGATTTTCCGTTTCGTGGGGTTGAAAATGCAAAACATGACGCGGTGACGGACGAAGGGTTCGACGTATTGCGGTGACAACGGAACACGAGTTTCTTTTTAAACGCGAGTGACAACGGAACACGAGTATCCTCTGAAACATATATATATATATATATATATATATATATATATATATATATATATATATATATATATATAAACGCCTACGTCTCAGGCGACTGAGAAATAACTATTTCTTGGTCGGTTGACATGACTGACTTAATCAAATGGAAACAAAAATTGCATGATTTACAAACAAAAAACTGCAACCAGAATGCACGAATCTTGAAACCAAAATCAAACGGTGAACAATATGATTCTCAGTCGCCTGAAAAATAGCAAAACCGATATATATATATATATATATATATATATATATATATAGATTCAAATCTAGATTAATCAAGTCAATTATTTTTAGACGGGTAAGAATGACAGTGGGTACCCATCATTACCCTACTGTAACACCCTCAGAATCGGCCCTATGCAAGTTTCAGCGCTTCCCGTCAAACCCGCATAGAAACGATTCAAAGGTGCCCACCAGGCACTTGCGTGCGGGTGGAAAACGAAGTAATATCATTACACAATAGTCCTCGATGGAACCCACAGAACAGATATATACAACGGCGACTCAATGAGTCAAGAATACAGAGGTACAATACAAAGATCCAAATCACCTTTAAAACGATATAGCGTCCGAGTACGGACAAGATGCAAATTGAGCTAAGAGCCCTGAAGAATAACCACTGGCGTCCATAACCCTGCCCAGGCCAAGCCGGAAGGATAACCACCTAACGACGCCGATCTCAAAACTGCTTAAACAAAAGGGTGCCGACAAAGGGCAAAGGAAAAAAGAGAGCGGTCGAGACTAAGGCCAAGACACGGCGAGGCTAGAATTCGGCGGTCGCCTACATAGGTATATGGTGGAGCGGCGGTAGCATGCACTAAACAACCTATAGAGACTCGATATAACTGTCGGCTATCAGAGAGGGATAAGAAAGACCTATCCGGAACCAACCTGATACTACCACCAAACATACCCATCCTGATATTTCCCCCTCGAGACCAGACGAGGAAGTCAACCGAGGAACTCACACTGTTGGCAGTTTTATTTATTCAGTTATCGTTGCAGCAATTACTAGTCAGGTATAGATAATCATCCTGATAGAATAAGCAGTGGGCACTTTTAGTTAACCATTCCGTTGTAGTTGCAACACTTACTAGTCAGATATAATTAGCATGAGATATCCCCAAACCCAGCAGTTGTTGGCACTTTTATTTTGCCATTCCGTTGTAGTGGAGCTGATTACTAGTCATATCGGATACAAGTCAAATTATAGCAGTAAACTTTAGTTGTAGTTGTCTATGATCGAGACCTGTGCTCCAAGTCGTCCATAACCACGGACACGGCTTCTCGAAAAGATTTAACCCTGCAGGGGTGCACCAAAGTTCCCACACGCACCTACACCCTTGTTGTCAGATCAGGTAGGTACAAGATCACAAAACATACACCCAACGGTATGTCGACGGGGTTTCGGACACGACATTTCCCAGACCCAAAGCGAGCACGGGGGGCCACCCCACTAAGCTACCCGCAACGAAGTCGGCCCGTCTCCGAGACGGACTCAGGGTTTGTGTAGACGGCTGTAAACGACTGGGAACCCGAAAAGATGACTGGGCTTGTCGATACAGCGAAAACGTGTCACGGCCCTAAACAGTACAGGTGCTCCTCGCACAATCGTAAATAAAGCAGTAAAGCATGTCATAAGTACATGATAGTAATAAAGCCCCAAACTACTTTTGGCCCCCAGTACAATACTTGGAATCAGGTACTAAATCGATGGGGGTGCCCATACACCCCACCTGTGGTTAGCGCGCTCGATCTCGGAACAGGTGTCAAGAACTCGGGGTCCTACGGGACACAAGTGGACGTTAACAACCAAATAACATCTATTGCCCACCTGTGCCTCTGCATTTACCTACTTCAATTTTAGTTATTAAACAATAAGTAAAGTCTTAATCATCTCCAACATTAAACATGCGGCAATACTCCAACAACTGTGGTACTTGACGACACGCAACAGCACTTGAGCAAGCGACTACGACGCTCAAGTCCAACTATCTACCAAACAACAGGTAATAGGATGTGTCCAAGGCAATATAAGGCTGCACGGGATATCACGGGTACGAAAACTAGAGCATCGCAACGCAGATAGCAATAGATCAATAGGAGGGAATAAATACTATAAAAGTAAGATAGGTAGAAAGGGGGAGGTGCTCGCCTGAAAACATTGCCGAAGGTTCATCCGAAGATCGGATCGATACTCGCATCAACTCATCGGCCTTATCCGCGAAGAAGCAAAACACTAGAATAAACACCGGATGCGCTATTTAATACTACGGCAAAAGATCGGGCATGATGCATGTATGATGTATGGCATGGCAAAGGTGCGGTGTAATTAGGCAAGATTAAGCGGAACCGGGGTCCCGACAAATATTTAGGTGGTTCATGTTGTTTAGCTACCCTGCATTTTAAATGTTGTCTTAACATGGCAAAAGATAGCACCGGTTCGCTACACCAAGTTAAATGGAGTCCGGAATAAGACAAAGATATCCCGCATATAGACTCCATATTTAATTATGAGATGAATTGGCATAATGTCCCCAAACCACATGAATATGTATGCATGATCAATTTAATATGCATCAGTTGATAATGTCATATTATAAAATAATGGGGTCTCGGAAAGGGGATCACATTAGGGTTCGGCGAACTTGGGCTCCGAGGGGTTCGGGGTTGGTCTCAGGGTTCGACGGGGAAACGGTTCGACGGAATCGGTCTCGGACATCGGAAGTAGATCTTGTCGCATCCGGGAAGAAGGACCTGGTTTGGTGTCGGGGGCGCATTGGATTCGCCCGGGTCGGTGTCGATCTTGTCGTCGCGAAGATCTTGTCGTGTCCTCGTATCGGGTCGGTCTTGGAGTTCGGGGTGAAGAACTTGGTGTCCTCGAGGAAGTACTTGGCGTATCCGTGTCGACGACCTTGGCGTCCGGAAAGAAGTACTTGTCGCATCTGTGGCCTTCGGGTCGAAGAACTTGGCACGCCAGGGTTCGGTTTTCCGACTCCGGGAGGATCGGTTTTCAGGGTCTCGACACCTTCGGTTCCATGTGGGCGATCTTGGCGTCCGAGGGTTTTTCCGAGTCCGTGGTGCGTCCGTGTGGTAGATCTTGGGGTACCGGCGTCATCGGGTTCCACCTCGCACATTGGTCATCGAAACACGTAACGATGCAGATCTTGGCGACAAAAGGGCATCGGGGCTCTTGTGACGAGACGGTCTTGTGCTTCGGGTGGCGTCAAAGATCTTGGTGGCGCTACAAACTTGGTAGCTACGGCTACGGTACACGTCACCAAGAGGAAGAAGTTTTGCGTTTCACATCACGAGTGGCGGTGAGGTCTGGCGATATGCACGGCAGACACAAAGCATTCACGACCGGACGCCCAGGTGGTCAGGGGTTTCAAAACAAGGAACAGTGCGTGCTTGCGAGCTCGGACGAGGCGTGGCGGGCTTGGCGAGCGGATGCGGCAAAGCGGCGACGAGGGCAACGAGGCGGTCGCAGCGGCGATAGGGGCGGAGGCTCGTGGGCGGAAGGCAGCGGCGGCTGTGAGCCGGGAGGAGAGGCGGCAGGAGGTGGGGGATGGGGCAGCGCTGAGGCGGCGAGGCCGGGGCCCTTCTCGGGAGCGGCGGCGCTCGGTAGGGGATAGAGGGAGACGACATGAGGCGGCCGACGGAGCTCTGCTGCAGCGCTGGCGGAGAGGAAGGGAGGTCCGGAGTGCCAGCGGGGCAGAGGAGCTTGGGGAGAGACGGCGAGGGCGGCAGATACGGGCAGTCCCGTGCGGGGTGAGTGGCTTCATGGTGAGGCGCGGTGTTGGGGGAAGAGAGAGGAGCGGCGGGCGATGGCGTTGGGGTCACGCGGTGTCTGCGGGGTGGAACCAGGAGCGAGGCCGGGGTGGGTGCGAGGGATGGGGAGGCGGGGTTGGGGGCCCCGCCCAGGTGGGGCTGGGGTCGGGTGGTTGGTGGGGGAAGGAGTGGAGGGCAGGTGGGGCTGGGTCTGCAGGGGGGTCGGTGGGGTGGGACGGCCGGCTGTGTGGTGTGAGGTGGGGTAGGTCCAGGAGAGAGAGGGGAGGTGGCGACCCAGGATTGGTGGAGGTGATGTGGAGGGTGTGAGGTGGAGGGAGGGGATTGGTCAGGGTGAGGTGGAGGGAGGCTGGGTAGGATAGGGTTAGGTAGGAAAAGGTCTGGGTGGTCCGGTTTTGTTCTGGGGGTGGCCGACTGGGTCGGATTGGCCTGCACGGCTGCCCCTAAAATAAGTAAATATTTTATTTATTTAAAACAGGGCTTTTGCAAAACCGCGGGTAGACAAAACAAATATTCCGGAGACCCGGGTTTTGGATTTGAATAAAGACGGGAGTATTTAGAAAACAAAACTAGGCGTTTCGAAAATAGTTTAGACAAAACCATGCATGATGATGACGATGCTCAAATGCAATGTGGCATGATGACATGAGCATGAGGTCATGATGATGCGATGCACAAAAACAACGTGATTTTCTAGTAGTGATTTTTGCGGGGCGCCACACCTACTTAGTACTCCCTCTGACCCATATTAGTTGACTCAAATTTGTCTATATTTGAATGAATCTAGACACTATATAGTATATATAGGTTCATTCAAACTTTGACAAATTCAAGTCAACTAATATGGGTCGGAGGGAGTACAAAAAATGAACTAAGTGTTGGCAAAATACCATTTTTTGAGAAAACTAGTTTATTTCTTTAAACTAGGCTAAATTAAAGGATATCCTAAAGAATACAAGATCATTGATAATCTGTGCAATGACGTATTATTAGTGCTCTATTCTTAGCCATTGCTTTTTTTTCAATAAAAACCTGGATCTTGAGTTCATAAGAAGTAGAAATCACTCCAGGCGTAACAAAAAATTACATTGAGGTTTATGGCCAACCGCCATGGCCGCCGCACAGTTGTCGCTTCTCACCTAGTTTGACGTTATTGAAAAGTCTTTGTGAAGGTGGCTCTAAGCACCATTTCCCTAGAGCCAAAGTCATCGTCATTGAACCCTTGAATTTATCTAAAAGAAATGACACCAAGTATGCAAAACACGACGACTGAACGAGATCCACCATTCCATGGAAGCGGTGACCAGGCGAACCTGGTCCTCCTCAATATCACCGGCGAGATCGTTGTCGACGAGGTGGGCGAGGAGGCGGATATACATTATTCTTGTCCATCACAACGTCGTCATAGCCAACACAACGTCGATATTGGTTGACCAAACTATAACTTTAGGGACATTACTATAGTGCCGAGCAGAGGTCCGAGATCCCCACACCTTCTCGTTGTCGGAGCGGCAAACAAAGAAGACGTGGACCCGTCGATTCACAGTCGAAGGCGGGGCATATATCGGCGGCTAGAGTGGAACCCTGGGTCACAACCTCTTGCACAGGAGGAAAATGTTTCGATGAAGTTAGCCATTGTTATTTGTTAGTATATAAGTTGAATATGGCACCTGTAGAACATTTTTCTCTTATAGGTTGATGAATTACAAACTAACTAGTATTCACCTCTCTCCTATTTACCCTCACATGGTAAAATCTCTGTTACATACATACATGTGAGGTAGGACTATTGTGCGAAGGTCGTTGGCGTCATTGTATCCCTCTCCAAAAATAAAGGACGTCAAGATCACACACACTTGCAGGCTTCATCGTGTGGATGCATCATCGCGCAACCAGACTTGCCGTTCTTCTACGTGTGGTCGGGAGGGAAAAAACTAGCCAAGAGCTCTCAAGCGGGCTGCATCCCTTACACCAACATCACGGCTGGGAAATCGACTGCACCGAAGGTTTCAGACATCATTGTTGAATAGACGAGGCCACGCATTCTCTGCACTCCTTGGTTGTGGACTGTTGCATGGACAACAGAACGAACGGCGAGCCAGATGCAGCAGAGCGGAAGCTGTAGAACCTGTGCGCTTGTCAGTCAGTTCCCGACGTTGACGATAGAGGTGTTCTTAGGGCATCTCTACCGGGTCGACCCATCCCCGTCCGAAGGGTAGTGGAGTTATTCTATAAGAATTTCGTAGAGTCGTCGTCCGAGGAGGAGTCCGATGGTGATACCAAGATTTTGCTAGCAGCTGCACAGATGGTGCACGCCCACACCTCCTGCCATTGCGCAGAGGTGACTCGTCCAAGCGGTGCGAAGCCAACCAGAAGCGTGATCGAGAAGAAGGCTGCATATGCCTTTACAAGGACTACTTCCACCCAACTAATCCGGTCTTCAAAGAGAAGGCATTATGATGCCGCTATCGGATGCCGAGGAACCCGTTATTGCACATTCTCAATGGGGTGACGGAGTAAGATAACTACTTCGAGGCCAAGTACGATTGTACCGGTAAGATTGGCTTCTCCTCTTACCAGAAATATTCTGCTGCCATTCGACATCTTATATATGGAGTGCCCGGTGACCGCCTCGATGACTACATGCGTATGAGAAAGTCCACATTCCATGAGGCTATGAACCGATTTTGCAGCATGGTTATTGCGGTGTTTCGCAAAGTTTACCTAAGAGAACCAAACACCGAAGACGCTGCCTGGCTTTTTTCCATCAACAAGAGAAGGGTGTTTTCTGGTATGCTTGGCAGCATCGACTGCATGCATCAAGAGTGGAAGAACTGTCCTTTGGATGGAAAGGGCAGTTCAAAGGTGTAGCATCCCATTTGTCTAACATCTGTAATGCTACTTGGTTTAGTAATATAATGGCCACTTCCTACATATAATTGTTGCATCATCATCATAACATGCTCATGTCATCATGCCACCTTGCAATTTGAGCATCATACAAAAACCCTTGTGATTTGGTTCTTATCTCATATGCATTATTATTTATAATTGCCTCTGATATTGTATTTGGTTCTTGATATATTGTTTAATGCCCAATTTGAGTTGAGGGCATCTCTTTTGAATTCCTTCCATCTACTAACTTGCCATACCACCTCTCCTTTGGTATCATCTCTTTTCCACTCTATACATGTATGTGGCCTTTTGTTTGTTAGTATTTCCAAAAACCAAGCCACATATATTTGTATGGATCCAAATCTACCATATCATTCATATGTGATATTTGCATGCATGGATGTAATCTTGCATGCCTCATGCAAAGAAACCCTCCACCTTCCTATGTTCATGTGGTTCTTTTGGAGTGAAAGCAAATTCTTGGACATTGATCATTTGAATGGTCATTTAAAACTATCCTTTGTGCCTTTGTTGCATGGCCCATGCAATCTTGCACCATGCAACCATAACCATCCTTTGTCCTCTTTGAGTTTTATTGGAATTCTTGAGTGGAACATCTCCCATCTCATCTCTCTCCCTCTGTTTTGTTTTCTATAAGTTTTGGATCCATGTGAAGTTTCACTAATTCTACAAATGATTTTATCCAAATTGCACAACCTCAAATCTTCTTATTCTTGTAAAATGCCCCATTTGACACATACACATTATGTATGTGGGCATCCTCTCTTTCAAATATGCTATCTTACTTTAGTCTATTTTGTTGCCTAGACACCTTTGTTCAAAATCCCTGCAAAGATTCAAATAATTTGAATGAGTTGCTTCCTTAAAATTGGCTAAATATAAACATAAAACAACACCTTAGAACTAACAAAAATGAAATAGGAGATAAATAAAAAGAAGAAGGAAAAAGAGTGAGAGAGGAGCAGCAGCCTACCTGGGCCTTACCAGCCGCAGCAGCCCAAGAGGAAGCAACAACTCACCAGGGCAAATCCCTCCTCCGGCCCAACTCACCACCCCCGGCCCCGCACTTCGCACCGACGCCGCCGCCACCTCTTCTCCGTCACCGCTTCTCTCAAGAAATGAGACGGAGCAGTCACCGCCTCGCGCCTGCTGTCCTCGTCACACCGCATCACCGCGCGTGGCCGTCCTCCCTTCTTATCTCCGCGCCGCATCCTCCATACCCTAGTCTCCCCCCTTATGCCTCCGCGCCGCCACCCCTCCTTTCCCCTGTCCTTCTCCCTCCCGCGAGCAGCGGCAAGCCGAGCAGGACCGCTCTAACGCCTTGGTCGCCGGTGAGCACCGCTGAAGCCGGGGATCACTCGCCTCGTCTGCGCTGGTTGTTGGGGTCCCTCGAGAGGAGCTGCACGTTCCCAGGGGCTACTTCTTCCTCTTCTTTCGCCGGAAAACAGGAGCAGCACCGCCTTAGGCCTCACCGTCGCCACCGTTCTAGACCACCCCCGAGCCCTCCGAGACCACCGCCGGCCTCGTGGTAAGCGCCCCTTTCCATTCCCCTCCTTCCTATGCCTCCCTGCCGCATGATAGCTCGCCGCCATAGTTTCCCTCGTCACCGTCGCTCACGTCGGCCGACAGGAGCTCGGATCGACGCAATGACGAGGACACCCTCTGTTTTTCACCTTGCCCCGTCCGCTGCAGTCCTCCTTCGCAAAATCCCCAAACACCAAAGTTGTAGCCCTTGGCCCTCTCTACATCTTTGCTTTTTGCGTCGTCGATAGATCTGTCTTAGTTTGCTCGCCATCATCATCGAAAGATCAATCGATCTAGCAGTTTTCGGGGACAGAAAATTCAGTTCCGACAGTTGTTACAGCCTCTGTTCTCCATCCGTTTCCGACTCATACAGACATCGTGCGGGGAAACCTCGAACACCAAACTTGTAGAACATTAAACCCTTTTCATCTTTTGTTTTTGTGGCATGTCGAAATTCTCGATGGATTTGTCACCATCGTTCTCCGAAGTTTAGCTCAGCTCGCAGTTTTCGAGTGTTAAATTCAGTTTCGTCAGTCCAAACCACCTCCCCGGACATTTTATAAAAAGGCCCCTCGCATTCTGTTCTGTCAACCCGCAGCCCTCCCAACCGGCATTTTTTATAAAAAGGCACCCACGTTTTTCCATCCTCAACCCGCGGTCCCCAGCCCACCTGTCCTATGCCCAGTCAGCGCCTGACCCCACCTGTCAATGATAGTGGCTAGAATTGCCTGAGTGCAAAAAGTGTTTTCCTGTATCTGTTTTGAATTCATTTCTTTTCAAATTAATTCAATTCAATTCAAATCTGTTTAAACCTAAATGAATTCATAACTTTCAAATGGTTTGGAATTTGAATTTAAACTTAATATGAAAAATGTTTTATTTTTTAATGTGAATTCAAATCTTTAATCAAATATTTTTCAGAATTAATTTAAATAGTCAACCTTTGACTTTGACCCCATTTAATAATTTTGACTTTTAAATAAATTTAAATTCATAATTCCAAATAATACAAATAATATATGTTTTCAAATCAGAAAAATGTGAGGATTTCAAATATGCCATCCAAAATATATTTTGGGCACTTAAAATTTCAAGTTGAATTAAATTACAATAAAATGCCCTCGACCTTAATTAATTAATAACTTTTGTTTTATAACTCCAAATTTGACAAATGATATGTCTAAAATGATCAGCTCGACGAGACCTTTCCGTTTATGCTATCCATGGCTTAAATTGCATCATGAATCATATAAATATATAGTATACAGCAACTAATATGACAATAAAATGTGGCCAAATCTCAATAAAATGACTTATTCTTGTATTCCACACCTCACCCATGCCATGCTACTTTACTGCCATGTAAATTGTGCATCATTCATCATGGCATGATTGTTTGCTTGACGCATTTATTCCTATGCTTGTGCAATTTATTTATGTTGGTCCTTGTTTGTTTGGTTCTTCTTCGAATAGACACTGAGCAGGGGATATATCAAGAGAACCAAGAGCACTACCCAGATCCGTCTCTCGCTTCAACTGAGCTGCCAGGCAAGCACTACCACATGCTTGCATACATACAGTACCTATTGCCTTTATCTTATTCTTGCATCATTGAGTCGCGATTGCATTAAACTGAATCCCAAGTATTGCATAACCTTTACTTTTAAACCCCACCGAAGCTTGTTCCTCCATCTCATGAGCCACTACTACAGGAGTTGTTTGATCCATGCGAGTCGTAGAACAACATGTGTAGGGTATGTGAGAGTCTGATGGATAACGAGGTACCTAAACAACTTAACCTGAGTAGTAATGGGATAACTAATGAAAGTGGCACCGGTGAGCAATATCTGCTATTTGGTTTTTTCCTGCTCACTTGTGTCCCGTAGGACCCCGAGTACTTGATTCCTGTTCCTTGATTATTCGCGCTATCCACATCTGGGAGGCTTATGGGACCCCCACAGCCGAGCTTGATTCATCTTATTTCTTGGGGCCACAAACTAGTTTGAGGATTTATTTACTATCCGTGCACTTATGCCATGCTTTACGCTTTATTACGTTTGTGCGAGGAGCACTGTCTGCTTAGGATCGTGGCACGATTCGCTGTATCGACAAGCCCAGCCACACTTTCGGTTCCCGATCGTTTACTAGTCCCCACAACCTTGAGTCCGTCTCGAGCCGCCGGCCGTTCTTGGTCTGCTTTAAGGGGTGACCCCCTGAAATATTTCTGAATCCTGTGATTGCTTTGTCGTGAAAGCCTCGTTGGGTTTTGATTTGGTTTTTCTGAGGTTGATCGAGTGTGTGTTGCTATTTGTGCACCCCTGCAGGGTAAAACTTTCTGAAAGCCGTATCCGCGGTTATGGACGACTTGGAGCACAGTTTCTCGACCATAGACAAGCATAACTAAAGTACCGCTTTTAATTTGACTAAGTAATTGACTAGTAAATAGTGCAGCACTCATGGAATGGCTAATAAAATTGCCAACGGATGGGGGGCTGTTCGTCCGCTTCCTCGTTGGTAAGCGAGGAGGAGGATGGATCTGTGGATATTCGTTATAATCATGTCATTAATTCACGGACATCCGTCTATCTTTGGTTAGGCGGATGGTTAGCGTTATCTATAGAACTGTTAGGGTTTATCTTTCGCTGCAATTCGTCACCCCAGTTGTGTCCCCTTTAGAGGCATAAAGACTTCTTTGAGTACCCTTAGGGTCTCACACGATAAATTATTGGTTCAGATGAACAGGTACACTCGCAAGACGGATACTGGGTGGAGGAGGCTGATGATGTGGGCAACGATCGTTCGGTGTAGAGATTCCGGGAACGGGGATCCGTGAGATCTGTGGGCGGGATGTGCTTATTTCTGGGGCATCTTATGCCGATTTGCTTCTTATCCGTACTCGGACCTTGTTTGCCGCTTCCGCCTGATACTCTGATGTGTGATGTATGAGGAGTTATCCTAAACTATTAAATCTATCTAGGACATTTGAATCTTGCCGTATGGCGTTGCTATATTTTCCTTTCTTTTTAGATGGAATGGCTCTGATGTACTATTGTATGGTGGCTTGCATACATACTCATTTGTGTATGTAGTTGATCCCTTCGCCTGCCGATTACGCCGCCCGTACTTGTCCCGATGACTGGAAATGGTTGGGACGGCCAAAAGGTCTACCCGTGAGTGGCTTTTGGGCCCCACCGTACTATTTCAACCATTTCCGTTCATCCAGGCTTGTATCTAGGAGCGTAATTCACCGAGGTAGTTACAAAAGGGCATGCAAAGGGGTGCACCCTCATACTAGAGACTGATGCATCACATGATCTCTGGATTTGACACTCATTTTTTGGCATGACTGGATCAAATAATGGCATCAATGTGTTGCAGCGGTCTCCGGAGTTTGCTAGGCTGTCAGAAGGCAATGCCCCACAGGTTTCCTATCAGATCAATGGCAATCCATATGATATGGGTTACTATGTTGCTGACGGTATCTGCCCCTTCTGGGCCACCTTTATGAAGACAATCTGCAACCCTGCAGATGATAAGTGCAAGATGTTTGCGAAAAAGTAAGAGGCCGCTAGGAAGGATGTGAAGCGAGCATTCGGTGTGCTTCAGTCAAGGTGGGCTATTGTTTGATACCCTGCTAGAACTTGGAGCACAGAGGGAATGTGGGATGTGATGACTGCTTGTGTGATCATGCACAACATGATCATCGAGGACGAGCGAGATGACGACATCTTGAACCAAGACTAGGAATTTCAGGGTCAGTTGGTTAAGCCAGAGCCAGGTCTAGCGTCTTGGGAAGATTTCATGCGAGTACATGAAAATTTGCGTCACATGCAGACCCATGAACGGTTTCAACTAGATTTGGTTGAGCACATATGGGCTCGTGTGGGAAACCTTAATGTTTAATCCCTTATTTGTTTCTTGTAATTTGAATGACGTTTTAGTTTTTTTCTATGGAACCATGTGAGTCTAAACTATTTATATGTAAGCACTATTTTAATTAGATTATCTAATCTAGTTTATTTGCTTGTCAAAATTTATTTTGTAACAAAAACCTGTAAACACATAAAATTGCTGGCTAGTTGTGACCAGCGCGGACAAATGGGTCGCGCCTCTGGACGCGGTCAGGCCGGACACCGACCCATATAAACAAGGACCGACCCAAATGTACAGAAAAGAACCGTTTGAGTCAACCGGATGGGTCGGCCCGGTGGAGATGCCTTAGAGCATGCAGAGTGTATGAAAAATCCTAGTGCTAAGGAATCTTTTGGTTGCTAGACTTGAATATAAATGGTGGAGAGGGTGTATCTAGCTAAGAAAATCTTAGAAGTGAGTCTAGCGTTAGACTCAAGGCTAAAAGAATCTAATAGCAGAAAGGGATACTCATCATTGAAAAGAAGACTGCTTTTTCTCTTGTTTTTTAATCTGAATGATGGGACCACTTTCTCCTCTAGCAAAAGAGCACCGTTGTAGCAAATGTTTCTCTACTAGCTTTCTGTGTCAATTGTCAACTTTATGCCCCATGCATAAAAATGGCTTGTGCTTTAGTTTCGAATAAAAGAATCGAAAAAAAGTAGGTGGATCGGGATCGCTATTATGAGTATTCGAGTTCTTGTTTTCCTTTCCTTGGAAAAGGAATTATTTCATGAGAAGTGCACCGGTAGAAATGTGACTAGAGTTGAGTCTAAAAGGTGCACACGCCTTTTGTAACATCCCAGCATTAGAGCTTAGAAATAAGCTGAACACAATTGTGTGCATTGCATTTATGCATAGAAAATCCGAATAATTTTCGCGCTTTTGAACAAAACTTGTCAAAGTGATAGAAGCTTCTCTCAACTTGATGGAATTGAAGCAGATCATCAAGTTGACTGCGATAAGTTTCAATATGACCTTTGCTAAAACATTATTTTGGGTAATCATGATTTGATCTAGGGTAGATCAAATGTACTAAAACTAGACCACCATATATTACTTAATGTTTGATGTTAATCCTTAAGAAATTATATCCTAATATTCATTACACAACTCATGAATACCAAGTTATAAATATAACTTAAGTAATAAGAATGTAACACCTAAATCTTGATCAATCTTAATCTCATCTATTTCTACCATGATTATCATGGTAATACCTAACCTTAATTCTTTAGTAAGATTGAGTAGGAAAGAAACCAAGGCAAGATCATTCACATATATCTTCCTTCCCATATCAATCTTTAGCATCTCTATTGAACCTTATTCTCATATTTGTTGTTCATCAATGTTGAGTAATCAACTATTGATGCACCAATTCTTAATCTATCAGTTCTTGATCTATTAACTCTTGACCATATCATAGCATTCACTTAAGGCCTATAAAGAATAAGTAAGAAGGGTAAATAGTAATGCTAGATTTAAATATCATCTATAGGATGGGAGTGTTGGAATAGAATAAGATCAAAGTGATAATTGATGGAGTGAACTCACCCCTGAAATGAAAGAAGAGTTATATGGAATATACAATTATTTGGTGATAAAGAAGATTACAAGGATGAATCCTGAAGATAGTTACCAGGAGTAATCATATTGGATCAAGTAGGTATAGTCAATGAATAATATCCCTTAGTCCAATAGATAAAATAAGAAGATAATTAAAATACAACTGTAATGTTGTATTGATGAAGGCCTTGATCAGCCAACTGAAAACCTAAGCCATAAATGATCAAAGGATTATAATGATCATGCTTCAGTCACCAAGATTGAATGCTTATATCATGTATAAGTGATATTGGTGGATAGAACATGATTGAACCCTTGTATAGATATGTTATCCTAGGTTATCCATGACAAGTCACCATGATATGATGTAAAGTTTGTATATAAGATACTGGAGTTAAGTAGTTATAAGATAGAATAATTAAGCTGAAGCTAGAGTAGCATGGAGTTATTGAAGTAGTGTTATTCCTCTTAAAGAATAGTAAGCTTTTGAGGAAAGTAGTTTGATATATACATCTACTGGAGTAATATTAGTGATGGATGATTAAGGAAGTGTATGAATGGAGTTAGAAGTAACTACTTGTTAGATTGGAGGTTATCAGCAGTAGAGTAGTTGATATAACCAAGTATAGACATGAGAAGATTATGAAAGCTTTAGTGTCAAGCTCATTGGATTTATAAATGGATTTAGAATAATAAAAGGTGGATAAGAATATTTTTGTGAAGTAAAACTCATTATGTTAACACAAGATGATGAATATGAAGGAGTAGTATATCTAGGAAAGGAATTCCGTAATTAGAAGTCCAGGATTATGAATTATGGAAGATAGGAATTCTTGGTAAACTAAACCCTAAATCTTTAACCAAACATAATATCCATTTCATCCGATTGATCTATCATCATTTTTCCACAATGTCTTATAGTAATATTTTCCTATAGCAAATCACTCAAGCATATCTTTGTCACTACAAACATTAAAATCATATGTGCATGGAAACTATAATTATCAATTCTCTCTCATAATTCATTCCAAAGGATAACTTTCTATTTTAAAGGATGATACCATTAAAGATCACAAACATAAAAATAATATGTTTAGCCATTAATATTTATTCACATCAACAAAATAATATAAGTATATTAAGTACCCTAAGCCCGAGGGTAAGCATTTATAATTTCAAACCCTAATTACTATGTTGGTTATAATAAAAATATATATACCTTATTATTCCCTAGATTTATGGGAGTAATATTGACCAGATGATTTCCTTTGCATATCATACATCAAATAATGATATATGATCAATATATAAAAATTTCTCTCCAAACTAAGCTAACTAAAATTAAGTCCCATAAACAAATAAGGGAATATCCTAATATAAATCCATGGTTATTATGAAGAGAAAATTCATCACAAAACTTATTACATAATATTAGAAGGATAAGTACTTGTTTAAATAAAATAAATAAACTCTAAACAATATATAATAAAATCTCACAAAATGACTTTAAGTACCATTCATTGTTGCTGCAATCGTTTAACAAATAAATTCTATAAAGAAAACTTAAATCAATTGTGCAAATTCAAATCTGAAAACAAAATAGAATAAAGAAAAGGAACAAGGAAAAAAACAAAAGGAAATTGTTTCTAGCCCGTGGCCCATTTCCTCTCTCTCTATCTGCTACTCACGAGCAACTCTCAGCAGCCCAGTAGCAGCCCAACAACCGGCCCGACCTGTCTTTCTCTCTGGATGACTAGTGGGACTAAGGAGGGTCTGCGGAGGGAATCAGAAGAACTGCGAGTGCTCATGCCGTATGCCGCCGATGCTCTATGATTCGTGCAACCGCCAACGTCACCAGGATAAGAACGCTACCGCGATGCTCCTTCTCATCCTCATCCTCTCCCACTCGCCCATTCTCTTCCTCTCTTTTCCGTTGGCAACCTAAAACCTAGCCTAAACCGCCGATGAATCGCCGCCGTTCCGCACCACCCGTGCCCTGGAGACAACGCCAGGAGCTCCGCCTCGCCTCCATCTTCCTCCTCACCAATTGAATTAAGGAGGGGAGCCCCCAATCGATGCCAGTGCCTCCTGTTGGAGATATGCCCTAAAGGCAATAATAAAAGTGGTTATTATTATATCTTTGTGTTTATGATAAATGTTTACATTCATGCTATAATAGTATTAACCAGAAACATTAATACTTGTGTGATTTCTAAACTAAATTAGAGTCCCTAGTAAAGCCTCTTTATAATACTAGCTTGTTGATTAATAGATGATCGTGGTTTCTCAATCATGAACATTGAGATGTTATTAATAACAAGATCATATCATTAGGAGAATGGTATGATGGACATAATCCTGTAGATAAGCGTAGCATTAAGATCAAGTCATTTCAATAGTTCGTTTGCTATAAGCTTTCTGATACATAGTAACCTAATTCCTTCGACCATGAGATCATGTTAATCACCATCACCGGAAGGATGCTTTGATGACATCAAACACCACACCGTAACTGGGTGGTTATAAAGGTGGTATTGAGTGTTCGGAAAGTATGGTTTGAGGCACATGGATCAAGAGTGGGATTTGTCCATCCATATGACGGATAGATATACTCTGGGCCCTCTCGGTGTAATGTCATCCAATTAGCTTGCAAGCATGTGACTGGCTCACAAGGGATCACATATCACGGGAACGATAAAAGAGTACTTATCAGTAACGAGGTTGAACTAGGTATGCAGAGATACCGACGATCAAAACCTCGGATAAGTAAACTATCATGAGACAAAGGGAAATTGGTATCGTATGTAAGTGGTTCATTCGATCGCAAAGTAATCGTAGAAATATGTGGGAGCCATATGAATTTACAGATTCCTCTATTGGTTATTGATCGGAGAAGTGTCTCGGTCATGTCCGCATAATTCACGAACCGTAGGGAGACACACTTAAGGATTCGATGTTGTTGTGTAGTTATGGAATGATGAGTAAGAGACCGAATGTTGTTCGGAGTCTCAGATGGGATCCGGGATATCACGAGGAGATCCGGAATGGTCCGGAGAATAAGATTCATATAAGGAAAGTCCTGTTTCGGAGTTCGGAAATGATTTCGGTGTTTTCACCGGGAATGTTCTAGAAGGGTCTAGAAGGTCCGGCACTCCGAAAGGGGAAGGGTACATGGATGTGTCATGACAATGTGGAATGGTTGCATCATGTACTAGGTCACTTGGCTGGGCAATATGAAGAAAGGAATCAAATTCAAGTTTGAAAGTCAAACGCCAATTTGAAAAAGTCAAATCCGAACATTGCTTGGTGGAGGGAGAGTAGGAAACCTACCTAGGGTAGGAATCCCACTCCCTCCACCCGCCGGCCATGAAGAGGAGTTGGGGGTAGGAATCCCTCCTTCCCAAACCGCCTCTCCCACCTATATAAGGAGGGGTAGGGCGCACCCCTACCCCTCACACCCAAACCCTAGCTAAGGCGCCACCACCTCCATGTGCTGCCGCCGCCAGGGCCTCCTCCAAGTCGCCGACTTGGGCTTCCCCAAGCCCTAGCCGCCGGCCACACCACCTACCCTTGGTGCCTCTAATCCGTAGATTTCCAAGGCCCTCTCTTACTCCACCATACTCACTCCGGCTTAGGCGAAGCCCTGTGGGATCTTCCCTCTACTTCCGACACCACGCCGTCGTGCTGCCGGAATCACGAGGAGAGTGCTACAACCTTTGCTGCCTGATGGAACAAGGGAGAGGAAGGTCTTCATAGAGTACCGAATGTGTGACCGACTGCGGAAGCGCTGCCGGAACGCAGCGCCGGAAGGATCGTCTACGCGATTTTGAGATCGGCAAGTGTATGACTACATCACCCACGAGAATCTGCTCTTGTTAACCGCTTTGGAATCTTCGAGGGTGAGTGTTTTTATCGACTCATTGCAACAATCTAGTAGATAGATCTTGGCTTGTTTGTGTGCATGCGGTAGAATTTTTTTTCCATGCTACGAACTCCTACAGTGGTATCAGAGCCGTGTCTATATGTAGATCTGTTGCACGAGTAGAACACAATGGTCATTGTGGGCGGTGGTGCTTTTATTATCAATTGCTTTTTGTGTACTTTGCATCTTGCGGTATGATGGGATGAAGCGGCCCGGGCTAACCTTACATGACATCGTTCATGAGACTTGCTCCACGCTCAACATGCAACTTGTATTGCATAAGTGGCTTTGCGGGTGTCTGTCTCTCCCATCATAGTATATATTCAATTTACAACGGGCACTTGATAGTTCAAACATCAACGTTGTGGTTCTTGTTCGTAAGTTAGAACGACACTTATTGAAAGCCCCAAACCACGTAAAATATGCAAAGAAAATTAGAGGCGTCTAACTTTGTTTTGCAGGGGTGTGCTGTGATGTGATATTGCCATGATTGTGATTATATATGATGTATGCAATGTTCCTTATTGTAAGTTGGAAACCGGCAGGATCCATATGGTTGTCTTTTAAATTCCGTTAAGACCTGCGTGTCTATTCAAAGTAGTTGTAATAGTTGAAGCTGGTGGACGACAACCATGAAACAGCGCCATTGACCTTGACGCCATACCGGTGATGATGGAGATCATGTTCGTGCTTGAAGATGGAGATCAGAAGCACAAGAAGAAAGGCCATATCATATCACATAATATGGATTGCATGTGATGTTAATCCTTTATGCATCTTGTATTGCTTAGTTTGCGACGGTAGCATTATAAGATGATCCCCAAGCACAAAATTTCAAGTTTTAAAGTGTTCATCCTTAGTAAGCACTGTTGCTAAAGCTCGTTGTTTCGAAGCACCACGTGATGATCGGGTGTGTTAGATTCTGCGAGTGTATACAACGTGAGCAAGCCAGATTTGCTCATGCGGAAGCTAAGGTTTGATCTTGACGAGCCTAGCATGTACAGACATGGTCTCGGAACACGGATCACTGAAATGTAAAGCATGAGTCATATAGTAGATATGATGAACATGTTGATTGTTCGCCATTGAAGCTACATCAACTCTCGTGATGATCAGTTTTGATGTGGTGGATTTGGTTCGTGTGATCACTAAAACAATTTGAGGGATATTCTTTTGAGTGGGAGTTCACCTAGATTAATTTAACTATTAATTAGAACTCAATTTGACATAAACTTAGTCTAAACTATTGCAAATATGTTGTAGATCAATGGCGGCCCCTATCATCAATTTTAATGCGTTCCTAGAGAAATAAAAGTTGAAAAAAAATGGAAGCAACTTCGCGTATTGGTTCCGCAATTTGAGGATTGTCCTCAATGCTGGTAATTTGACCTAAGTGCTGGATGCACCACTGGGTGACCCGCCTGCAGCTACTGCCACTGATGAGGTAAAGAATGTTTACCTCGCTCGGAAGAATCAGTACTCCACAGTTCAGTGTGCTATCTTGTATGGTTGGAATCGGAGCTTTAGAAGAGGTTTGAGAACCATGACCCACATGATATTGTCTTTGAACTCAAAATGATAATTGAGGCTCACGCGGCAGTTGAGAGTTATGAGGCTTCTGAAAAGTTCTTTAACTGCAAGATGGAAGAGAGCAGATCCGTCTGTGAACACGTGCTTAAGATGTCTGGGCACGCAAGCAAACTCCAAAGCTTGGGTATAGTGATTCCTAATTCTTTGGGGATTCACCGTGTCCTCCAATCACTTTGTGATGAACTACAATATGCAAAACATGGACAAGTTGTTGCCAGAACTCTTCTCCATGTTGAAATCTGCAGAAGTGGAGATCAAGAAAGAGCACCAAGTGTTGTTGGTCAATAATACCACCAAATTCAAGAAGCAAGGAAAGTCTAAGAAAAAGGGAAACTTCAAGAAGGGTGGTAAGAAAGTTGTCGCGCCTGCGAAGAAGACCAAGATCGGCCTAAAGCGTCTTGAGTGCTTTTACGCAAGGAGAAGGTCACTTTGGGCGGAATTGCCCAAAGTACTTGGCGGATTTGAAGAACGGCAACATCAAGAAGAAAGGTATATACGATATACATGTTATTGATGTGTATCTCACTAGTACTGTAGTAGTGCACAGGTATTTGATCTTTGGTTCGGTTGCTCATATTTGTAACTCGAAACAGGTGCTGCAGAATAAACGGAAGCTAGCGAAGAACAAGGTGACGATGCGCGTTGGAAATGGATCAAAAGTTGATGTGATCGCGGTCGGCACGCTACCTCTTCATCTACCATCGGGATTAGTTTTATATTTAAATAATTGTTATTTGGTGCCTGCGTTGAGCATGAACATTATATCTGGATCATGTTTATTGCGAGACGGTTACTTGTTTAAGTCCGAGAATAATGGTTGTCCGATTTATATGAGTAATATGTTCTATGCACGTGCACCTTTGATAGATGGTCTATTCTTATTGAATCTCGATTGTGGAAATACACACATTAATAACATTGAAGCTAAACGTTTGAAATTAAGTGATAACTCGACCTATATGTGGCACTGTCGTCTTGGTCATATTGGAGTGAAGCGTATGAAGAAACTCCATTCCGATGGACTTCTTGAATCACTTGAAAGATGCGAAGCATGTCTGATGGGTAAAATGACTAAGACTCCATTTTCTGGTATGATGGAGCGAGCTACGGACTCATTGGAAATCATACATACCAATGTGTGTGGCCCAATGAGTGTAGCATCGCGCGGTGGTTATCGTTATGTTCTTACCTTCACATATGACTTGAGTAGATATGGGTATATATATTTCATGAAACATAAGTCCGAAACTTTCGAGAAGTTTAAGGAATTTCAAAGTGAGGTAGAGAATCAACGTAACAAGAAGATTAAATTTCTACGATCTGATCGTGGAGGTGAATATCTAAGTTACGAGTTTGGCGAGCATTTGAATAAATGAGGAATACTTTCACAATTGACACCGCCGGGAACACCACAGCGTAATGGTGTGTCCAAACGTCGTAATCGAACTCTCTTAGATATGGTTCGTTATATGATGTCACTTACAGATTTACCGCTATCGTTTTCAGGTTATGCATTAAAAACAGTCGCATTCACTTTAAATAGGGCACCATCTAAATCCATTGAAACGACACCGTATGAATTATGGTTTGGGAAGAAACCTAAATTTTCGTCCCTTAAAGTTTGGGGTTGCGAAGCTTATGTAAAGAAGTTACAGCCACACAATCTTGAACCCAAAGCGGAAAAATGCGTATTCATAGGATACCCGAAGGAAACTATTGGGTATACCTTCTATCATAGATCCGAGGGCAAAATCTTTGTTGCCAAGAATGGATCCTTTCTAGAGAAGGAGTTTCTCTCAAAAGAAGTGACTGGAAGGAAAGTAGAACTCGACGAGGTTGTTGAACCTTCTCTCGAAATTGCGAGTAGCACAACAGCGGAAGTAGTTCATGTGGCGCCTACACCAATAAGAGAGGAAGCTAATGATGTTGATCATGAAACTTCGGTTGAAGTTACTACGGAACCTCGCAGGTCGACGAGAACCCGTACCACTCCTGATTGGTATGATCCCGTTATGAGTGTCATGTTGGTGGACAACACCGATGACCCTGCGACCTATGAGGAAGCGATGATGAGCCCAGATTCCAATAAATGGCAAGAAGCCATGAAATCCGAGATTGGATCCATGTACGAAAACCAAGTATGGACTTTGGTGGACTTACCGGATGGCCGGAAGGTTGTCGAGAACAAATGGATTTTCAAGAAGAAAACAGATGCTGATGGTAATGTTACTGTCTATAAAGCTCGACTTGTCACAAAAGGGTTTCGACAAATTCAAGGAGTTGACTACGATGAGACTTTCTCACCAGTAGCGAAGCTAAAATCTGTGAGGATTATGTTAGCAATCGCTGCATATTATGATTATGAGATATCGCAGATGGATGTCAAAACGGCGTTCCTCAATGGAGACATTGATGAAGAGTTGTATATGATGCAACCCAAAGGTTTTGTCGATCCTAAAGATGCTAACAAGGTATGCAAACTTCAACGATCCATATATGGATTGAAGCAAGCATCCCGAAGTTGGAATCAACGTTTTGATAAGGTGATCAAAAGTTTTGGTTTTATACAAACTTATGGAGAAGCTTGTATTTACAAGAAAGTGAGTGGGAGCTCTGTAGCATTCTTAATACTATATGTAGATGACATATTGTTGATTGGGAATGATGTAGACCTTCTTAATAGTGTCAAGGATTATTTGAATAATAGTTTTTCAATGAATGATCTTGGTGAAGGAGCTTACATATTAGGCATAAAGATTTATAGAGATAGATCAAGATGCTTAATATCATTGTCACAGAGTACATATTTGGACAAAGTTCTAAAGAGTTTTGGAATGGAAGATAGCAAGAAAGGGTTCTTGCCCATGTTTCCCAATACGACCTTGAGTAAAAATCAAAGTCCTGCAACGGCAGAAGATAGAGAAAGGATGAGTAAGACTCCCTATGCCTCAGCCATAGGATCTCTAATGTATGCCATGCTATGTACTAGACCTGACATTGCATATTCTGTTAGTTTGACTAGCAGATATCAAAGTGATCCAGGAGTGGATCATTGGACAGCGGTCAAAAACATCCTTAAGTACTTGAGAAGAACTAAGGATATGGTTCTTTCTTATGGAGGTGATGAACAGCTCGTTGTTAATGGTTACACCGATGCTAGTTGGAACACCGATCCGGATGATTCTAAATCTTAATCTGGATACTATTTACTTTGAATGGTGCAGCAGTTAGCTGGAGGAGTGCAAAGCAAAGCGTTGTGGCGAGATCTTCAACTGAATCGGAATACATAGCTGCTTCGGAGGCTTCACAAGAGGCGATATGGATGAATGAGTTCATTACAGAGCTTGGTGTGGTTCCAAGTGCGCTGGACCCAATGTCTATCTACTGTGATAACATGGGCGCCATAGCCAATGCGCAAGAACCAAGGTCACACAAGAAGCTGAAGCACATCAAGCTACGTTTTCATGCTATTCGAGAGCATGTCCAAGATGGTGACATAAAGATTTGCAAAGTACACACATATCTGAATGTGGTGGATCCGTTGACTAAACATCTCCCGAGGGCAAAACATGACCAACACCAAACTGCCATGGGTGTTCAGTATATTACCATGTAATCTAGATTAGTTGATTCTAGTGCAAGTGGGAGACTGTTGGAGATATGCCCTAGATGCAATGATAAAAGTGGTTATTATTATATCTTTGTGTTTATGATAAATGTTTACATTCATGCTATAATAGTATTAACCAGAAACATTAATACTTGTGTGATTTGTAAACTAAATTAGAGTCCATAGTAAAGATTCACGAACCGTAGGGAGACACACTTAAGGATTCGATGTTGTTGTGTAGTTATGGAATGATGAGTAAGAGACCGAATGTTGTTCGGAGTCTCAGATGGGATCCGGGATATCACGAGGAGATCCGGAATGGTCCGGAGAATAAGATTCATATAAGGAAAGTCCTGTTTCGGAGTTCGGAAATGATTTCGGTGTTTCGGAATTCTAGAAGTTCGAAGGTCCCAAGACTCCGAAGGGAAGGGTACATGGATGTGTCATGACAATGTGGAATGGTTGCATCATGTACTAGGTCACTTGGCTGGGCAATATGAAGAGAGAAATCAAATTCAAGTTTGAAAGTCAAACGCCAATTTGAAAAAGTCAAATCCGAACATTGCTTGGTGGAGGGAGAGTAGGAAACCTACCTAGGGTAGGAATCCCACTCCCTCCACCCGCCGGACATGAAGAGGAGTTGGGGGAGGACTCCCTCCTCCCCAAACCGCCTCTCCCCACCTATATAAGGAGGGGTAGGGCGCACCCCTACCCCTCACACCCAAACCCTAGCTAAGGCGCCACCACCTCCAAGTGTTGTCGCTGCCGCCAGGGCCTCCTCCAAGTCGCCGACTTGGGCTTCCCCAAGCCCTAGCCGCCGGCCACACCACCTCCCCTTGGTGCCTCTTATCCATAGATCGCCAAGGACCTCTCTTACTCCACCATACTCGCTCCGGCTTAGGCAAAGCCCTACGGGATCTTCCCTCTACTTCCGACACCACGCCGTCATGTTGCCGGAATCACGAGGAGAGTTCTACAACCTCCGCTGCCTGATGGAACAAGGGAGAGGAAAGTCTTCATCGAAAATCGAACGTGACCGATCATGCGCCGCTTAACGCAGCGCCGTAGGATCGCTCACGCGATTTTGAGATCGGCAAGTGTACGACTACATCACCCATCAGAATCTGCTCTCGTTAACCGCTTTGGAATCTTCGAGGGTGAGTGCTTCTATCGACTCATTGCTACAATCTAGTAGATAGATCTCGGCTTGTTTGTGTGCATGTGGTAGAATTTTTTTGTTTTCCGTGCTACGAACCCCTACACCTCCATCTTCCCGTAGCCCGACGACCACCGCCGTCACCATTACTGCTGCTATAGCCTTCCTCCGGCCTCGTCGAGCTTCCTATCGCAAAGAGGGTAAGCTCCTTGTTCGACAGAACCCTCTCCCGGTTCTCCTCTTCCTCTGTGTTGTCCTGTCATCGAGCGCTGTCGTGCATGTTCCGTTGTAATCGTCGCCGGTGAGGTTTTAGGCCGCCCCAGGACTCCGCGCCTCCGTTTTTAGGTAGCCTAGGAAGAGGAGCTTCCGATTCATGCATGAACTCATCGCCACATGCACCGTAGCGCCGCCACCGTAGGGTCGCTAGCGTTAGTTGACTCCGTCGTGTGACCAAGCCAGGTCAAACCAAGGTGGGTCCCTTCCCCGCTTAGGTGTCTCGCTGACGTGCCCTGGGCCCCCTTTGTCAGTTGCAGTGGGTAGACCCTGCCCCGGTGAGAAATGTTTCAGTACCTGTGCTGGCATCGTGGTGATGTTAGCATGATGCAATAAAAGTTTTAATAATTATAGAAAATGATTTAAATCTTGTAAATTTAATATCTTCTCTTTTATAATTCAGAAAAAAACTATTTAAGAAAATAAAATCTACAACTTAAAACTATTATCAAAAATTATTATGTTAGTTATTTAAATAATTATTATTTAATAAAGATTTTATAAGCAATAAAACTTTGTTAATTCATATTTTAATAATGGTAAATGTTAAAAATATAAATAAAATATCAAAAATCTTAGAATAATTAGAACTATAATTTAAAACTATAATCATGCATTATTATTCCACTTAATTAAATATTTATTATTTATTAAGTATTTATAAAGTAATAAATCTTATAAAAATCATATCTTATTATTTATAAATCACAAAAATAAATGTAATATACCAAAATGATCACAAAAATAATACCTACATGTTAAGAATATAATATTACACTTTTAATGTAAATAAAAATTTAAACAACTTAATAACTTGAATTTAAACTTATTTCCTTAATTAATAATTCATATAAAGGTAAATAAAAATTGCTATTAATTCTAAAAATTAGCCAATTGAGTCTAATAAATAGTATTAGTCTTAAGTGTTGATAATATGAAGTCAAAATGGTTCAACACATTTCAAATACAATTTATTGAATTATCATTCAACCATATGTGTAGATTATTTTCTAAAAAGGTCCTTATCCAATATAAAATCTTCAAGAATAATTGTGACAAAATAAAATATTTTCCATTACTTCAACCACAAGTTTATAAACATATCAAAACACTATAGTGAATCCATAAGTAGTTAAGTAATATTACTTCCTTATTTACAAACTATAACCACTCAAAACACTATAGTGAATCCATGATTCTATTCCATTATAATATTGGAAAAACCACTACTCAAATAAAAGTAGTACCATCCCTAGTTAACTTTAAAGAAACCCTATGAAGTGAACAAAGAACAATTATCATAATCATTACATCTTAAATCCATATATGTTCTTAAAGTTAAATTTAGTCTACAATACTTTAAATATTATACTAAAGACTTTGTTATGTGTTTTATAGTTAACTTTGGTCTGTTATAATTAAGTTATAAATCATCTCAAGTCCAGACTATTCAAGCAAGCATAAAAAATATCAATCACATTCTATCAACCATATTCTAAAAACTATCAGAATTGTTTAAACCTTAATAAAGAAATATTTTCTTCAAAAGTTATTCGTTTTGCCACTTTAGTCAACATATTACAATTAATCATAATCACATTACTTTATACTTTACTTATATACTTAGGATTGATAACACTTAAGTTCTTTATAAGTGACATTACTTGTAAAGTAAAAATTTGAAGATAAACAATTATAGTATAAGCAATCTTGATTAGCATTTCACATTTGTGTGTATCTCATTGTTTTATGATATTATAATTACATTTTGTTTCACACACAATCACAAGCCTTGATAAGAAGCACAAATATGAAACTTATCTAAAAGGACAACACATTCTAATAGTAACCATTTCCAGTTTCCAAACCCTAGATCAACGTTATCCCCGGGATTCACGTTTATCAAGTGCATTACATTACTTATGCATAATAGCATCTTGCTTCTTTAAACATTAGTCCTTACCGGACCAATGATGCTGATTTCAGATATTGGATCTTATATTGTCTTGAAGACCGTGAGTGCATAATCTTGCAATCCCAAAAGGCAAGTTCACACTTGCTCATGTCCTTTGATTATGTTTTGTAAAGTATTTTGCAAATCCAGTATTGTCATCACTTGCATTTAAAAAAGGTCAGAAAACACTATTTTTGATAATAATGTAAACTATCGGTTACTGATCCAGGGTGATCAGCTAATCTATTAAGTCTGACAGTTGGAATACCACTGCACAGGACTATATCACCTAGGACTTAACAACCAATGTCGCCAGTGATTCTTGCTCCGTATATTACACGTTGACCATGAGATTTGGAATGGGACGGAGAAGCCAACTGTATCTTTTCCGTCTCGCATGGATCCGGATGTGCGGGTCGTGGCTGTTATCACTCGTAGCATGCATATTAATTGGTAATTCGTAGAGGATATGCAACATATGGGTGGGAACCCTCAACGTCTCATGACAGTTTTAGCATCTGAAAGGTCTGTACTGCCAATTGTCGTAATTCAAATAGGCGGGCTGGCATACACCAAGGAGACATGCGGGGTCGGAGAATATAGTGATTGGCTTGGATCTTAGGTTGGGCCTCAAACCAAGAAAGTTTGAACGGGAACATAATCCGGTCATGCAACAAAGCCTAAGATCTCTGATGGGTAAAGTGACGCACCTCTGCAGAGTGTAAGAACTGTAACTTGTTACTCCCTGTTCCGGGAAGGAGCTGCGAACGCGGCGGAAAAGGAACTCCATGAAAGTTCTGGTAAACCCGTGAAGGCTGACGGACATAGCTTTTCAGAATAAAAGCAACCTTTGAAGAAATGTTTACAAAAACTTGCATTGCCTACGACCTATGGTCTGTGGCTGTAGATATAGTGCATCAAACACTCCTTCTTAGTGAACTTGCTGAGTACGCTCGTACTCAACGTATCTTATTAACTCTTGCTAGGTTCTAAAGCTAGTACAGATGACGTCTACATCAAGTTATGCTTCAGGAATCATCACCAGAAGATAAAGTTCTTCAATGAAGTCAAGAAAGTCAACATATTCATCAACACAAGTGAAGACGAAGTTACTGATTAGATAGAAACATAATCTCTAGCCATAGAACCTATTTCTATAGTGTATTGCATTAGCAGCAATACAAGCTAAATAGTTAGAGGCTAACCTTATTAGCATGATATTTATGAATTGTTTATTTCTGATTCTTCTTTGTAAGAAGTTTCTTTCTCTCTCTTTAACCTAGAGTGTTTTCTGGATCTTGTGTAAAGAGTTGAGTTGTAACCTATAGTCATGTCTTGGACCTGTTGTATTTCTGTTGTACCACTCCGAGGGATGTAATACTAGTGAACGGTGTTTCATTAGTGTTATATCAACGAATATAATATACTACATCATGCAGTGGTGTGCTGGGTCACCGCACCTTTATAGGTAAATTTAACAAAAAGTTTTGGTTTCATCATGCAATTTGGATAGAGCTCCACAATATAGCTATTATAAATTCCTGCATCATGCGGACCCAAGTTGATAAGTATAGCCTTATTTTTATCTCAGATATGAGAGAAGAGGACACATGTCATACACTAGTTGGCTAATCAATTTGAAACCACATTTAGCATCGAAGCACCATTTTGCTCCGGTTCTCTCTTTTGTTTAATTTAGAACCACATAATGTAGGAAACTAGTTCTAAAAAATCAAAAAGCAAATATAAAACCAATTTTAGCTACATATTGTGGGGTGCCCTTTCTTGATCGCATGAACCAAAATTCCTGCATAGCAAGCGAGGGGTTATCGCTGTCTGACACGAGGAACAAGAGGTTTGAACTTTGAAGCTATGGCTACAATTCGAACTGAAAGGAGCCTGAACCCGTTCCTTGCATACTGTCTTAGTAGGATCTCCAGTTGTATGAATGGTCCTATGCCAAGTAAGTGTAAAATCAGGTCTGTAAATTTCAGTGATACTCTTGATCGACTTCCAAACCAATCTACTCCATGCTCCATAAAGGAGTACTAGATAGTTCTTGCTAAAAAAATTAAATAATACTTTCTTTAAATTAAATTCCAGAAATAATATATGCGATTCAGAAATTTCCCAAAATAACACGGCCTTGGCTTGGCCCAAACCGTAAGGTACTAATCGGCCTGGCCAAACCTGCCGATGCATTCTTTCTACGACCCAAGAAAAGTATGTAATCCCTTCTCCCCTCCTGGGTCACACGCACGGGCGACCTCGGAGGGTCAAACCCTAGTTCTAGCAGCTCACCACTGCGGGCCCCTTTGCCATCGCCGCCGTCGGCGCTAGTGGTGGTGGCAGCGCCCGGCCGTTGAAGGCGGCGGGCAGGGAGAGGCGAGCCCCGTCGGGCCTTCCTCGCGCGGGGTGGGAAGGCAACCGGGCGGCGCGCGGTGGCGGAGTCGAGCGGCGCAGCGCATGGCGAGGGGGAGCGGAGGAGCAGAGGAGCGAGATGGTGGCTTGGCGGAGAGGCCGGCGTGCGAGCGAGGCTTGGAGGCGGCGGCGCGACGAGGCGGTGACGCGGTGCCTGTGCTACGGCGGCGCCGGTCTTCCCGAGCCATGGGGAGAGCTTAGTGGCGCCTCAGAGGGGCTCCTGTCGCTGGGTTCCTGGAGACGGCGAGGCCGTGGAGGAGCCAACGCGGGAGTGCTCGCTGCTCGCGGTGCGGCCCGATCTGGGCCTGAGGGTTGTGCCTGCAGCACAAGTTGTCAGGGAGATGACAGCTGAGGTGCAGCAAGCCTTCAAACGCGCTGGAGGTGGAAGATTGGTGGAGGATGGAGGAAGATGGAGTGCTCAACCTCCTCGGACGTGTGTGGGCCGCGGGAGTTCCACGACACTTTGACATTGACAATGAGGTGTTGCGGCGGCGGCGGTGTGAACTACATGGATGATGGCCCCATTCTGGTAGGTTTGGGGGGAGGTGTGAACTATAAAAGCCTTGCCCGTCTTCGGTCGGTGCCGACGACGACGACGACGGCGCCCACGGATGTCGTTTACCTCCTTGGAGGCGTGGCGGAGGTGTGTCGGCACTTCTCTCATCCTCACCGTGGTTTGGTGGATGTCTCTGGGTGAAAGCCTAGGTTCGGAGCAGGACCAACGCGATGGCGGCGTTCTCGACGTCGTTCCTTTGTTGGGAGCATCGTGTTTGGAGACATGGCTTGGAGGTCCTATGTTACGCTCCTCCGGTGATCGTCGATGTCCAAGGTTGAGCTTCAGGGGCGCAATGCACGCTGTGGCCGTCAAGTCTGAGACGATGCCTTTTCAGGAACAACCATGTCCCTCCATCTCCCCTTAGATGGTGCGTCTACAAGGAGAGTCCTTTAGGTGTTACTCTTTGGAGGCGTTCGACATCGGTCGAGACGCGGCCTTGTTGTTTAGATTAGGATAAACTCTTTCTTGTTCTTGTTTGCTTTGTCTGTGGTGGCAGTCTTCGGACTTGCCGGTGTGGAGTGTGTGCTACACTCGTTGCTTGCAGTGAGAGGTAGTCTTCTTGTACTTAAAATTCTGCCTTCTATAAAATTATGGTACGTCTTTGGCATACTCTTGAAATAAAAAAAGTCTGTATGCTTTTAGCACGAAAGAATTGCACGATTGCTTCGAGCGGATAATAAGGAATTATGTGACCGTGGTGCTCATTTTGGTTACTATGTCCCTGTTAGGGTGTGGCATCCCGCAAAATCACTACTAGAAAATCGCGTTGAATTTGTGCATTGCATCGTCATCATCATGCATTGTTTGCCAAAACTATTTTCGAAAACCCCGATCTGTTTTCCAAACGCCCCATTCTTATTCAAACGCCGAAAACCGGGTCCCCGGAATATTTTGTTTTGGCCGCTATTGGTTTGCTGCACGCCCGTTTAGAATAAATAAAAATTTAAATTATTTTAATAGGGGCAGTCGAACGGGCCGATTGACCCGAACGACCGCCCCAGAAATAAAATCGGTCCATCCCACCTGCCCCATCTAATCCTAAACTCACCCAATTATCTACCCACCCCTAGTGGCCACATCACCCCAACCAACCAGAGAGCTCCACCTCACCCTCCCTCTCATCTCTCCTCTCTCCCTGCGGGTCCCACCGGCCAGCCCCTCCCCACCTGGCCGCGTGGCCCACCCAGAACCTACCACGTCCAGCCCCCCCTCTTTTCCCTTTCTCACCCACTCCCTCCTACCCGCCTGGCCCACCGCCACGTGGCTCGGCCACCTAACCCTCACTGCCCCTGGGACCCTCGCCACACGCCCGCATGCCGCCACACGCCCCCACGCTGCCTCCTCACGCGCGCTGGCCACGCGCCCACGGCCCCGCGTCGCCCCTCCTCACCATCCACCCATCCCACGCAGCTGCCCTGCTGCCCCGACGCCTCCTTCCACCCACCTTCCACACCGCTCCTCCCTTCTCTCCTGCTCCGGCCTCCTCCGAAGGCTCCGCTCGCCCCGCCAGCCTCCTCCGCGCCCCTCTCTCTCTCTCCGGCAAGGCCCTTGCCACAGCGCCAGCCTGCCGCTCATGAGATCCCCCTCCTCCCTCGCAGCTCGCCAGCCCGGTCCGACCCGCAACCACCTCCCACCTCGGCCTCCGCCTCGGCCTCAACCCGCCGCTCGCCTCGCCACCAGCTCGCCATCTCCCGCCGGAGCTCCTTTGAGCACCTCCGCTCGCCGCCCCCCGCTTACCCCGACCACTGCCTCTCGCCTGCGCTGCCGTCACGCTCCGGCCGCTCGCGGACGCCCTCCTCCTCTCTGGCGCCCGCGTCGCGCCTCGTCGGCCCAGCTGGCCTGCGTCCAGCCAAGCGCCTCCTCGCCCGCCAAGCCTCTGCAGTGCGGTTTTGGGCTTGTTCCCGTCGGTGTTGTCAAGTGCAAGCTTGCTCCGGGGCCCCTGGTGGAGTAGTGCGTGTGCAGACCTTTGGACGATGTGTACAACCCAAGATCGCCATGGAGCAACGTAGACGACCACCCAAAGTCTCCAACCGGAATCAACAAGTTCGCCACAAGGAGCCAAGGTCGGGCGACAAGACCCTTCCCGCACCGATCAACGAACCGCGCGCTCCAAGATCCCTTCACGGAGTTGATGACCAAGGCGGCAAGATCACCACGACGCGACAAGTTCTACTTCACGGACATCGAGTGCCAAGATCGCCCACGAGAACCGGTTGTCGAGACCACGAGGACCCGTTCGGAGACGGCCGGACCGACAAGATCCCGTGGCGACAAGAACGGCACCGACGGAAGAAGCCGATCGCCCGACGCGGGCCAAGTACTTCTTCATGGAACGCCGAGTGCTTCACCGGACAGAGGACATCCTGAACGCCATGACCATCGACATGACCCCAAGTTCCGCACCGGATGCGCCAAGACCTACCCTAAGTCCGAGAACGTTTTCCGTCGACCACGAACCCGAGACCGACCCGAACCCGGAACCCCAAGATCGTCGAGCCCTCAATGTGTGACCCTTTCCTCGGACCCTATTTTTATAACATAATAACAATGATTGCATATTGAATTGTCATTCCTCATGCATATCATCGGTTTGGGGGCCTTATGCCGATTCACCTAATAATTAAATATGGGGCCCATATGCGGGCAAATCTAGCCTTATATTGGCCTCATTTAAACTTGTGTAGCGAACCGGTATCTTATCTTGCCTTGTTATAACAACATTTATTTGCGGGGTATCTAAACAACATGAACCACCTAATTAAATGTCGGGACCCCGGTTCCGCTTAATATGACCTAATTGCATCGCACCGTTGCCATGCCATACATCATACATGCATCATGCCGATCTTCTGCCGTTGTATTAAATATTGCATCCGGTGTTTCTTCTAGTGTTTTGCTTCTTCGGATAAGGCCGTTGAGTTGATGTGAGCTTCTTCGATCTTCCGTCGAACCTTCGACAATGTTTTCAAAGCAGCATCTCCCCCTTTCTACCTATCTTACTTTTATAGTCTTTATTCCCTCCTGTTGATCCATTGCTATCTGTGTTGCGATGCTTTAGTTTCCGTACCTGTGATATACCTTGCAGCCCTATATCGCCTTGGACACATCCTATTACCTGTTGTTTGGTAGATAGTTGGACTTGCGCGTCGTAGTTGCTTGCTCAAGTCGATGTGTGTCGTCATATGCCATAGTTGATGTTTTGCCGCATGTTGATGTTGGAGATGATTCTAGTTTACCTTTCATCACTTTAATTTCTGTTAACAACTAAAATTGAATAAGCAGAGGCATCGGTGGGTGATAGATAATATTTGGTTTCCGAACGCCCACTTGTGTCCCGTAAGGCCCCGAGTACTTGATACTGTTCCTTGATTTTGCGCTATCCACATCCGGGAGGTATATGGGACCCCCACGAGCTGCTTGATTCATTCTTATTTCTTGGGGCCACAAACTAGTTTGAGGTTTTATTTACGATCTGTGCTTATGCCATGCTTTCGCTTTATTTACGATTGTGCGATAGATAGCACACTTTGTCGTTAGGATCGGGACACGATTCCGCGGTGTCGACAAGCCCGTTTGGGGTTCCCGATCGTTCACTGACCGTCACCCAAGACCTTGAGGCCGTCTCGAGCTTGTCTACTCCGTTGCGGATTCTACTTAAGGGTGGCCCCTCAAATATTTCTGAATCCGTGATTGTTCGGTCGTGAAAGCCTCGTTGGGTTTTGATTTGGTTTTCCGAGGTTGATCGAGCGTGTGTTGCTATTGGTGCACCGGGTAAAACTTTACGAAAGCCGTGTCCGCGGATATGGACGACTTGGAGCCGATCTCGATCATAGACAAGCATAACTAAAGTTTACTATAAATTTGACTTATAATGACTAGTAATCAGCTCTACTATAATGGAATGGCTAATTAATACTGCCCACCATTGCTTGTTGGTTGTAAACGCGACAAATGTATCGACTAGTAAGTATTGCAACTACAACGGAATGGCTGATTAAAAGTACCAACAAGCGCTTTGGGTTTTGGGTTTATCTCATGCTAATCATGCACGAATAGTAATTGTTGCCACTATAACGGAATGATTAACTAAAAGTGCCTTGTTTACTTTATCGTGATGAATCTCTAAAACGACTAGTAAAGTGTTACAACTATAATCGATTAAGTAAAACGCCAACCGAGTGAGTTCCTCGGTTGACTTCCTCGTTTGGTCTCGAGAAACGCCAGATGGGTTTGTTTGGTGATAGCTTCAGTTGGATCCGGATATGTCATTCTCACCCCTCTCTAATAACCGTCAGTGGTATCGAGTCTCTATAGGTTGATTAGTGCATGCTGCCGCTGCCGCTCAGTCCACCATACCTTTGTAGGCGAGGACCGCCGAATTCTAGCCTCATGCTGTCTTGGCCTCGATCTTGACGCTCCTTCTTTGTTTTCTGCTTTGCCCTTTGTCACCTTTTGTTAAGCAGGTTTTGAGATCGACGCCCGTTAGCGTGGTTACCCTTCCGGCTTGGCACAGGCGGTTATGGACGCCATTGGTTATTCTTCAGGGCTCTTAGCCCCATTTGCTTCTTGTCCGTAGTCGGACGCTCTACCGTTTTCAAGGTGATTTGGATCTTTGTATATCATATCTGTTTTCTTGGCTCCTCGAGTCGCTGTTATATATATATCTGTTCTGTGGGTCCCATCGAGGACTGTTGTGTGATGTTATTACTTGCTTTCCACCCTTGAAAGTGCTGGTGAGCACCTTTGAATCGTTTCTGCGGGTTTGGTGAATTTTGCCCAAACTTGCATAGGTCCGATTCTGAGGTGTTACTGAGTGGTATCGAGCTCGGCGGTTGCGATACCCACAAGTCCGACTGTAGGATAACCTAGCTAACGGCAAGTAGAGTGTCAAAACTATTTTTGAAAATCGGTTGGATAGTTCTGACTAGGTCTGATTTTACTCCTTACCCCTCTGCTATTCTCCTCTTACCTCGACGTGTTTTGAATCTGCTCTCTTCTCTCTCTTCGAGTCCAGGAATTCTCGTGGTTGGGTTTCCGTCGTACCTTCAGGGCTTCGCTTTCTTCCTTGTTGTAACGGAGGTGCTACGATCATCGATCGCAACTTGTCCATTGTACCCTTCATCCGATCTTTTGTTCTTGAGCTCTTATCCATATGTGTTCCTTGCCGGATATCAGTGTCGTTGAAAAACATATGAGAAGGACGAGTTTTGGTGAAGTTGGGGTTAACCTTGAGCATGTGTTGTTCATGCCAATGGAACCACCGCGAAACCTAATCAGTGTGTCTTTCATACGATTTCTGCTGGCAACACTCCCTTGTTTCCGAACCTCGCTTGTCGAGATCTTCAGTCTAATTCCGAGAGTTGGATGCTTAATCCGCTTATTCGTGTGCAGAGTAATGTTATGAGAGTGGGATGGAGTAGCTACCCTACCACTGCTCTTATCATTCACTCTTGTATGTCGAATCAGTGGATCCAGCAATTGACCCCGTCCACGGAAGTTAGGGGTGGCTTTATTGCGATACCTCTACCTTCGACCTTTTGTTTCCGGAGTGCTCTCTCGACGTTCAGGGACAACGACCTTTTGTTAGTGGTGTCGCGAAGATCTACACGAAGCGAGGAGACGCAGTTCGCCGACCTTCCTTCCGGTACCATGAGGCGGATCTCGAGGGCGAGATCCATTGTTAGTGGTGTCGAATTGTGGCATCCCGCAAAATCACTACTAGAAAATCGCGTTGAATTTGTGCATTGCATCGTCATCATCATGCATTGTTTGCCAAAACTATTTTCAAAAACCCCGATCTGTTTTCCAAACGCCCCATTCTTATTCAAACGCCGAAAACCGGGTCCCCGGAATATTTTGTTTTGGCCGCTATTGGTTTGCACACGGCCCGTTTAGAATAAATAAAAATTTAAATTATTTTAATAGGCGATCGAGCAGGCCGATTGACGACGACCTTGTAAATAAAATCGGTCCATCCCACCTGCCCCATCTAATCCTAAACTCACCCAATTATCTACCCACCCCTAGTGGCCACATCACCCCAACCAACCAGAGAGCTCCACCTCACCCTCCCTCTCATCTCTCCTCTCTCCCTGCGGGTCCCATCGGCCAGCCCCTCCCCACCTGGCCGCGTGGCCCACCCAGAACCTACCACGTCCAGCCCCCCCTCTTTTCCCTTTCTCACCCACTCCCTCCTACCCGCCTGGCCCACCGCCACGTGGCTCGGCCACCTAACCCTCACTGCCCCTGGGACCCACCCCGCGCCGCCACCCGCCCGCCGCATGCCGCCACACGCCCCCACGCGCTTGCCACGCTCCTCCACGCCCAGCCACGCCCCCCACGCTGAGCCACGTCCCTCCTCACCATCCACCCACCCCTTGACCCCTGACCCCACCGACGTCCTTCCACCCACCTTCCACACCGCGCTCCTCCCTTCTCTCCTGCTCGGCCTCCTCCCTGGCTCGCTCATCCCGGGCAGCCTCCTCCGCTCTCCTCTCTCTCTCGGCGCTTGCCTTGCCGCCACAGCCGCTCATGAGATCCTGCGCCTCGCCTGGCCGTGTGCTTCGCCGTCCGGGCCCCGCAACCACCTCCCGGACTCGGCCCCTCCGCCTCGGCCTCAACCCGCCCGCTCCGGCTGCCTCGCTCACCTCGCCTTGCCGAGCTCCGCCGAGCACCTCGCTCGCCGCCCCACGCTCTACCCCGCGACCACCGTCTCCGCCTTGCCGCCCGCTCGTCGCCGCTCCGGCCGCCTGGCGCCTCCTCCCTCTGGCGCCAGCGTCGCCCGCCTCCGTCGGCCAGCGTCAATCGAGCCAAGCCGCCTCCTCGCCGGCCGCCAAGCCTCTGCAGTGCGGTTTGGGCTTGTTCCGTCGGTGTTGTCAAGTGCAAGCTTGCTCGGGTCCCCGGTGGAGTAGTGCGTGTAGACCTTTGGAAGATGTGTACAACCCAAGATCGACATGGAGCAACGTGACGACCACCCAAAGTCTCCAACACGGAATCAACAAGTTACGCCACAAGGAGCGAAGGTCGCGGAACGACAAGACCCTTCCCGACCGATACGAACCGGCCGCTCAAGATCCCTTCACGGAGTTGATGACCCAAGGCGGCAAGATCACCACAGACGCGACAAGTTCTACTTCACGGACATCGAGTGCCAAGATCGCCCACAGAGAACGAAGTTGTCGAGACCACGAGGACCCGTTCCGGAGACGAAGGCGGACGACAAGATCCCGTGGCGACAAGAACGGCACCGACGGAAGAAGCCGATGCGCCCGGCCGAGCCAAAGGCTTCTTCATGGAACGCCGAGTGCTTCACCGGACAGCGAGGACATCCCCCTGAAACGCCATGACCATCGACATGACCCCAAGTTCCGCACCCGGATGCGCCAAGACCTACCCCTAAGTCCGAGAACGTTTTCCGTCGACCCTGAACCCCGAGACCGACCCCGAACCCCGGAAACCCCAAGATCGTCGAGCCCCTCAATGTGTGACCCCTTTTCCTCGGACCCTATTTTTATAACATAATAACAACTGATTGCATATTGAATTGTCATTCCCTCATGCATATCATCGGTTTGGGGGCCTTATGCCGATTCACCTAATAATTAAATATGGGGCCCATATGCGGGCAAATCTAGCCTTATATTGGCCTCATTTAAACTTGTGTAGCGAACCGGTATCTTATCTTGCCTTGTTATAACAACATTTATTTGCGGGGTATCTAAACAACATGAACCACCTAATTAAATGTCGGGACCCCGGTTCCGCTTAATATGACCTAATTGCATCGCACCGTTGCCATGCCATACATCATACATGCATCATGCCGATCTTCTGCCGTTGTATTAAATATTGCATCCGGTGTTTCTTCTAGTGTTTTGCTTCTTCGCGGATAAGGCCGTTGAGTTGATGTGAGCTTCGCCCCGATCTTCTGTCGAACCTTCGACAATGTTTTCAGGCGAGCATCTCCCCCTTTCTACCTATCTTACTTTTATAGTATTTACTTCCCTCCTGTTGATCCATTGCTATCTGTGTTGCGATGCTTTAGTTTCCGTACCTGTGATATACCTTGCAGCCCTATATCGCCTTGGACACATCCTATTACCTGTTGTTTGGTAGATAGTTGGACTTGCGCGTCGTAGTTGCTTGCTCAAGTGCTGATGTGTCGTCATATGCCATAGTTCGATGTTTTGCCGCATGTTGATGTTGGAGATGATTCTAGTTTACCTTTCATCACTTTAATTTCTGTTAACAACTAAAATTGAATAAGCAGAGGCATCGGTGGGTGATAGATAATATTTGGTTTCCGAACGCCCACTTGTGTCCCGTAAGGCCCGAGTACTTGATACTGTTCCTTGATTTTTGCGCTATCCACATCCGGAGGTATATGGGACCCCCAGCCGTAGCTTGATTCATTCTTATTTCTTGGGGCCACAAACTAGTTTGAGGTTTTATTTACGATCCTGTACTTATGCCATGCTTTACCTTTATTTACGATTGTGCGTGAGATAGCACCTTTATCTTTAGGATCGGGAGACACGATTCCTTGGTGTCGACAAGCCCCGTTTGGGGTTCCCGATCGTTCACGGAGCTTGTCTACTCCGCTATGGATTCTACTTAAGGGTGGCCCTGAAATATTTCAATCCTGTGATTGTTCAATGTGAAAGCCTCGTTGGGTTTTGATTTGGTTTTTCCGAGGTTGATCGGCGTGTGTTGCTATTGGTGCACCCGGCGGGTAAAACTTTACGAAAGCCGTGTGTCGGATATGGACGACTTGGAGCATTCTCGATCATAGACAAGCATAACTAAAGTTTATTTATAAATTTGACTTATAATGACTAGTAATCAGCTCTACTATAATGGAATGGCTAATTATTACTACCATTGCTTGTTGGTTGGCTTGCGACAAATGTATCTCGACTAGTAAGTATTGCAACTGGCGGAATGGTGAAAAAGTACCAACAACCTTTGGTTTTGGGTTTATCTCATGCTAAGCGCATCGAATAGTAATTGTTGCCACTATAACGGAATGATTAACTAAAAGTGCCCATGTTTACTTTATCAGGATGAATCTCTAAAACCTGACTAGTAAAGTGTTACAACTATAATCGATTAAGTAAAACTGCCAACTGAGTGAGTTCCTCGGTTGACTTCCTCGTTTGGTCTCGAGGGGGAAACGCCAGGATGGGTTTGTTTGGTGATAGCTTCAGGTTGGATCCGGATAGGTCATTCTCACCCCTCTCTAATAACCGTCAGTGGTATCGAGTCTCTATAGGTTGATTAGTGCATCTTCTTGTGCGCTCGATCCACCATACCTTTGTAGGCGAGGACCGCCAATTCTCTAGCCTCGCTGTCTTGGCCTCGATCTTGACGCTCCTTCTTTGTTTTGCTTTGCCCTTTGTCGGCACCTTTTGTTAAGGTTTTGAGATCGGCCGTTAGCGTGGTTACCCTTCCGGCTTGGCCTGGGCAGGGTTATGGACGCCATTGGTTATTCTTCAGGGCTCTTAGCCCCATTTGCTTCTTGTCCGTAGTCGGACGCTCTACCATTTTCAAGGTGATTTGGATCTTTGTATATCATATCTGTTTTCTTGGCTCCTCGAGTCGCTGTTATATATATATCTGTTCTGTGGGTCCCATCGAGGACTGTTGTGTGATGTTATTACTTCGTTTTCCACCCGCACGAAAGTGCTGGTGGCACCTTTGAATCGTTTCTGCGGGTTTGGTGAATTTTGCCCAAACTTGCATAGGTCCGATTCTGAGGGTGTTCTGAGTGGTATCGAGCTCGGCTTGCGATACCCACAAGTCCACTGTGGGATAACCTAGCTAACGAAGTAGAGTGTCAAAACTATTTTCGAAAATCGGTTGGATAGTTCGACTAGGTCTGATTTTACTCCTTACCCTCTGCTATTCTCCTCTTACCTCGGCGTGTTTTGAATCGCTCTCTTCTCTCTCTTGAGTCCGTGAATTCTCGTGGTTGGGTTTCCGTCGTACCTTGAGGCTTCGCTTTCTTCCTTGTTGTAACGGAGGTGCTACGATCATCGACCGCAACTTGTCTGTTGTACCCTTCATCCGATCTTTTGTTCTTGAGCTCTTATCCATATGTGTTCCTTGCGGATATCGGTGTCGTTGAAAACATATGAGAAGGGCGAGTTTTGGTGAAGTTAGTTAACCTTGAGCATGTGTTGTTCATGCCAATGGAACCACCGCGAAACCTAATCAGTGTGTCTTTCATACGATTTACTGGCAACACTCCCTTGTTTCGAACCTCGCTTCGAGATCTTGATCTAATTCCGAGAGTTGGATGCTTAATCCGCTTATTCGTGTGCAGAGTAATGTTATGAGAGTGGGATGGAGTAGCTACCCTACCACTGCTCTTATCATTCACTCTTGTATGTCGAATCAGTGGATCCAGCAATTGACCCCGTCCACGGAAGTTAGGGGTGGCTTTATTGCGATACCTCTACCTTCGACCTTTTGTTTCCGGAGTGCTCTCTCGACGTTCAGGGACAACGACCTTTTGTTAGTGGTGTCGCGAAGATCTACACGAAGCGAGGAGACGCAGTTCGCCGACCTTCCTTCCGGTACCATGAGGCGGATCTCGAGGGCGAGATCCATTGTTAGTGGTGTCGAATTGTGGCATCCCGCAAAATCACTACTAGAAAATCGCGTTGAATTTGTGCATTGCATCGTCATCATCATGCATTGTTTGCCAAAACTATTTTCGAAAACCCCGATCTGTTTTCCAAACGCCCCATTCTTATTCAAACGCCGAAAACCGGGTCCCCGGAATATTTTGTTTTGGCCGCTATTGGTTTGCACACGGCCCGTTTAGAATAAATAAAAATTTAAATTATTTTAATAGGGGCAGTCGAACGGGCCGATTGACCCGAACGACCGCCCCAGAAATAAAATCGGTCCATCCCACCTGCCCCATCTAATCCTAAACTCACCCAATTATCTACCCACCCCTAGTGGCCACATCACCCCAACCAACCAGAGAGCTCCACCTCACCCTCCCTCTCATCTCTCCTCTCTCCTGGGTCCCACCGCCAGCCTCCCACTGGCCGCGTGGCCCACCCAACCTACCACGCCCCCTCTTTCCCTTTCTCACCCACTCCTCCTACCCGCCGCCCACGTGGCTCGCCACCTAACCCTCACTGCCTGACCCACCTCACACGCCACCGCCCGCATGCCGCCACACGCCACGCCGCCACACGCCCTCCACGCCACGCCACGCTGGCCCCACGCCACGCCCCCTCCTCACCATCCACCCACCCACGCAGCCCCCCCACCCCACCCCCGACGCCCTTCCACCCACCTTCCACACCGCCTCCCTCCTTCTCTCCTCGGCCTCCTCCGAGCCCGCCCGCTCCCCAGCCTCCTCCGCCGCTCTCTCTCTCTCGTGGCCACAGCCAAGGCCACACCGCCATGAGATCCCCCGCCTCCTCGCCTGCGCAGCTTCGCCACCGGTCCGACCCCGCAACCACCTCCCAGACCTCGGCCTCCGCCTCGGCCTCAACCCGCTCAGCCTCGCCACGCCTCAAGGCTCGCCATCTCCCGCCGAGTTCGCCGAGCACCTCCGCTTCTACACGCTTACCTCGACCATACCACTGCCTTCAAGACGCTGCGCTCGCCGCTCCGGCCGCCAGCGGACGCCCTCCTCCTCTCTGGCGCCAGTCGCCCGCCTCCGTCGGCCCCGGCCGTCAGCTCGAGCCAAGCCGCCTCGGGCGACCGCCAAGCCTCTGCAGTGCGGTTTTGGGCTTGTTCCCGTCGGTGTTGTCAAGTGCAAGCTTGCTCCGGGTCCCCTGGTGGAGTAGTGCGTGTGCAGACCTTTGGAAGATGTGTACAACCCAAGATCGACATGGAGCAACGTAGACGACCACCCAAAGTCTCCAACCTGGAATCAACAAGTTCTGCCACAAGGAGCCGAAGGTCGCGGAACGACAAGACCCTTCCCGCACCGATACCGAACCCGGCGCCGCTCCAAGATCCCCTTCACGGAGTTGATGACCCGAAGGCCGGCAAGATCACCACGGACGCGACAAGTTCTACTTCACGGACATCGAGTGCCAAGATCGCCCACAGAGAACCGAAGTTGTCGAGACCCTGAGGACCCGTTCCCGGAGACGAAGGCCGGACCCGACAAGATCCCCGTGACGACAAGAACGGCACCGACCCGGAAGAAGCCGATGCGCCCCCGACGCCAGGCCAAGTACTTCTTCATGGAACGCCGAGTGCTTCACCGGACAGCGAGGACATCCCCCTGAAACGCCATGACCATCGACATGACCCCAAGTTCCGCACCCGGATGCGCCAAGACCTACCCCTAAGTCCGAGAACGTTTTCCGTCGACCCTGAACCCCGAGACCGACCCCGAACCCCGGAAACCCCAAGATCGTCGAGCCCCTCAATGTGTGACCCCTTTTCCTCGGACCCTATTTTTATAACATAATAACAACTGATTGCATATTGAATTGTCATTCCCTCATGCATATCATCGGTTTGGGGGCCTTATGCCGATTCACCTAATAATTAAATATGGGGCCCATATGCGGGCAAATCTAGCCTTATATTGGCCTCATTTAAACTTGTGTAGCGAACCGGTATCTTATCTTGCCTTGTTATAACAACATTTATTTGCGGGGTATCTAAACAACATGAACCACCTAATTAAATGTCGGGACCCCGGTTCCGCTTAATATGACCTAATTGCATCGCACCGTTGCCATGCCATACATCATACATGCATCATGCCGATCTTCTGCCGTTGTATTAAATATTGCATCCGGTGTTTCTTCTAGTGTTTTGCTTCTTCGCGGATAAGGCCGTTGAGTTGATGTGAGCTTCGCCCCGATCTTCTGTCGAACCTTCGACAATGTTTTCAGGCGAGCATCTCCCCCTTTCTACCTATCTTACTTTTATAGTATTTACTTCCCTCCTGTTGATCCATTGCTATCTGTGTTGCGATGCTTTAGTTTCCGTACCTGTGATATACCTTGCAGCCCTATATCGCCTTGGACACATCCTATTACCTGTTGTTTGGTAGATAGTTGGACTTGCGCGTCGTAGTTGCTTGCTCAAGTGCTGATGTGTGTCGTCATATGCCATAGTTGCTGATGTTTTGCCGCATGTTGATGTTGGAGATGATTCTAGTTTACCTTTCATCACTTTAATTTCTGTTAACAACTAAAATTGAATAAGCAGAGGCATCGGTGGGTGATAGATAATATTTGGTTTCCGAACGCCCACTTGTGTCCCGTAAGGCCCCGAGTACTTGATACCTGTTCCTTGATTTTGCGCGCTATCCACATCCGGGAGGTATATGGGACCCCCCTGAGCCAGAGCTTGATTCATTCTTATTTCTTGGGGCCACAAACTAGTTTGAGGTTTTATTTACGATCCTGTACTTATGCCATGCTTTACTGCTTTATTTACGATTGTGCGGATAGCACCTTTATCAGATTTAGGATCGGGACACGATTCAGCGGTGTGTCGACAAGCCCGTTTGGGGTTCCCAAATGCTCGTACCGTCTACCCAGACCTTGAGGCCGTCTCGAGCTTGTCTACTGCTGCGGATTCTACTTAAGGGTGGCCCTCAAATATTTCAATCTGTGATTGTTCAGTCGTGAAAGCCTCGTTGGGTTTTGATTTGGTTTTTCCGAGGTTGATCGAGCGTGTGTTGCTATTGGTGCACCCCGGCCGGGTAAAACTTTCTGAAAGCCGTGTCCGCGGATATGGACGACTTGGAGCACAGTTTCTCGATCATAGACAAGCATAACTAAAGTTTACTGCTATAAATTTGACTTATAATGACTAGTAATCAGCTCTACTATAATGGAATGGCTAATTAATACTGCCCACCATTGCTTGTTGGTTGTCGCTTGCGACAAATGTATCTGACTAGTAAGTATTGCAACTACAACGGAATGGCTGATTAAAAGTACCAACAACTGCTGGGTTTTGGGTTTATCTCATGCTAACTGTACCTGAATAGTAATTGTTGCCACTATAACGGAATGATTAACTAAAAGTGCCCACTGTTTACTTTATCAGGATGAATCTCTAAAACCTGACTAGTAAAGTGTTACAACTATAATCGATTAAGTAAAACTGCCAACTGAGTGAGTTCCTCGGTTGACTTCCTCGTTTGGTCTCGAGGGGGAAACGCCAGGATGGGTTTGTTTGGTGATAGCTTCAGGTTGGATCCGGATAGGTCATTCTCACCCCTCTCTAATAACCGTCAGTGGTATCGAGTCTCTATAGGTTGATTAGTGCATGCTGCCGCTGCCGCTCAGTCCACCATACCTTTGTAGGCGAGGACCGCCAATTCTAGCCTCGCTGTGTCTTGGCCTCGATCGACGCTCCTTCTTTGTTTTCTGCTTTGCCTTTGTCGCACCCCTTTGTTAAGGTTTTGAGATCGACGCCGTTAGCGTGGTTACCCTTCCGGCTTGGCGCGGGGTTATGGACGCCATTGGTTATTCTTCAGGGCTCTTAGCCCCATTTGCTTCTTGTCCGTAGTCGGACGCTCTACCGTTTTCAAGGTGATTTGGATCTTTGTATATCATATCTGTTTTCTTGGCTCCTCGAGTCAAGTATATATATATCTGTTCTGTGGGTCCCATCGAGGACTGTTGTGTGATGTTATTACTTCGTTTTCCACCCGCACGAAAGTGCCTGGTGGGCACCTTTGAATCGTTTCTATGCGGGTTTGGTGAATTTTGCCCAAACTTGCATAGGTCCGATTCTGAGGGTGTTACATAGGGCGCCGCTCCCATCAGGTGTGTCCCTCCTTCTGCTCTGTCTCTGTTACTATGGCGTTTGCTCCGACGTCTTGGTGGAACAGGGAGGATGTGTTGTCCAGGAGTAGCGGTCGTGTGCGTATGTGTCAGATTGAAGATGGTTTATCCTGTGTTGGGTTTGTGGATAGAAGATGACAGTTCTAATCTCCTCTCCCGACGTTGTAGTCGTGCGGGGGTGTCGGTTCTGGAGTTTGATCGCGTGTCCGGGGACATGTTGTCCCGGTCTGATTTTTTCAACGACAATGGTTTTGCCTTTGGCAAGCTACTTTGGAGGTCTAAAAAGCTGCTGATCAACAATGGAGCCGCGTCAAGCTCGGGTGTTGTGGTGATCTGTCTTTCGTCTCTTTGGTGGTTGCTTCGGTGGTACCGAAGGAGGAGGATAGGCGTTGGTATTTTACATAGGTTTATCCTATCTTTTTAGTTCTGTAAGATCGTCTCGTTCGTACCTTGTTTTTATCTTATTAATAAAGAGCGGATTACAGTGTAAAAAAAAAAGGCGCAGCTCTCTCCCTGGTCCACGCGCCGAACCACGCCGTCGTACGTGCCGCCACAGGTGACAGGACCTGGACACACGGGCTGGGTCCGGCAGTCGGTTCGGCACACGCAGTACCAGTACCACGGTACCGGCATACATAGCCGCGGCCCGATCGTGGACGGCAACGGCGGCGCGACACGCGCGTCGTCCACCGCCACCTGACCTCCGGCCCCGGCGCACGCAAAAGTGCGCGCCGGCCCCAGCGCAGTGGCGCACCAACGCACGTACACACGCACCCGCGGACAAAAATGGCCAGTGCGGCTCTCGGCTGCCACGGGCGATCGATCATCCATCACCACCAAACACGAGCCAAATCAACAATTATACCAACAGCTCGCCTCTCTCACGGGCGCTTTGGCCGGTCCTGCCTAGCCACGGCAGCCTTTCACTTAACTCGGGTCATGTTTTAATTCGGAACTTTAATTCCACCCGAAAACTGACTGCTAGTCTGCACAACCCTACAAGTCGAAGACAGGCCTGTCCCCATCTGTCAGTGACGAGTTAAGACGAGCAGTGACTGTGTGCCATGGCAGCAGCGCAGCTCCCAGGAATTTAACTACCCCTTTGTCCCTACCGGGGTAGTAGTAGATACCCCACCCCGCGGCGTGGATACCGGAAACTGGAGACCTCCCGCCGCCGTTCGACTCGGCGCTGTGCCGCAGCCCGCACCACACCACACCACACGGGCACGTCTCACGGTAACCCAGAACTGGCGGGCGCACCGCACCGCACCGGTAGCAGTAAAGTCGCCAGTAAACGCGAGCGCGGACTCTGACACGCCGGTGGAAGGGAAACCCCATAGCAAAGCAGACTGGAGTGGAGTTAACGAGCGAGCGAGTCGCCCGAGTAAAATGCATCAGCGGTCTTAGAAGTTGACGGCTATGTCTAAAACCGTCCCAAAACTTATAAAATGCCTCAAATTGATCCTCAAACTTATCACCGATGTCTATATACGGTCCTGGATACGTATAAAATGACATGGCACCGGAGGTGGACCCGTCAGGGATGGACTTTCTGCAAAAGGATGAAGATTCGTGCATGTTTTTACTGGAGCGTCATTGCTCGAAAAATACGTGATTCAACGTGACAATTTTTTGTGAGGCTGAACAACAAGGACGAAGATTCATCAAAAGAGATGCAAATAGAAGAAAGCACACGTGTTTCAGATTTGTGAGCCAACCAATATTTTACAATGTGGTAGACATTTTATCAGATACCTAGACATGTTAAAATTAGGCAGTTCCAAACAGGTTTTTGTGCTTTGGCTAGTACAACAAGAACGAATAATCACACGAACCTTGTTCAAATTAGTCTTCAATAAAATTCCTCTCTTTATTAACCCTATCCTTTCTACTCCCTCCGGTCCAAAAATATTTGATGACCATCAATTTTGATCAATAAAATATTTAATATATGCCCCAAAAATATACCATTAGAAACTGCTTTTCAAGATGAATCTAATGGTATAATTTTTCTGACATATTATATAAATTTTTTTGACCAAAATTAATGGTCAAAGGTATTCTTAAACTACGTACATGCTTAATAAACCGAACTAAAGGAAGTACTACAGATACATAATTAAGTCTCTTGCAGTCCATGCAGGCAAAATAATATAAATATTCAAACTTCCGTTTAAAATAAAAGGTTGTGCAGACGACAGACAACGATTTTATACCCATGGAAGAAGTGCAATGTTGCATGAACTATAATCAAGAAATGCTAACATTATAATTAAATATGGATTACGCTATAGCACGAACGTATGCGTGGTGGCACTAGCGCGACGTCCCCCCGGCCACACGATTAGGATCCGATGATACAACAAAAAATATAAAATAGACCAAAAAGAATAAAAAATGCCATATAATTGAGTAATAGACCTGTCAAAGATATTGTGTTTGTCAACTCGGTTAGTCTTCTAATGCCATACGAGATGGAACGTCAATAGCAATTGTTTGCAAGTGCGGAGTATTCTCTGTCAAAATAACATGTATATTGCAAAATCAAACTTCCGTACTACTACTAGGCTTTTTCTTTTGTCTAGGATGAGAAAAACCGAAGGCGAACTTTGGCGCGGAGAAGCATTTTATGACGTGGCGGGTCCATCTCCAATGCCACGTCATCACATACGTATCTAGGAACGTATATGAACATCGATGACAAGTTTGAGTACCATTTTGAGACATTTTACAAGTTTCAGGACTATTTCAGACATAGTCATCAAGAACTGGGACTGCCGATGCATTTTACTCAACAAAGGGCTGGTGACAAAATAAGATTAGGCTCAAGTGGGTCGAACCTAGGGTGTCAGGTGGGATCCCGCCTAAATCCCACTTCTAGTTCATTTCTCAAAATCTAGTGTAAATTTTTGCTTAAAATTTACACTAGAATTTGTCAAATGAACTACAAGTGGAATTTAGGTGGGATCCCACTTGACACCCTAGTCGAACCACTTTGTGACAAATTCTAGGCCGCGGTGATGCTTCTTTTTCCAAAGTTCTGTTCTTTCCTCTCAAGTTACAATGGGCACGTGAGAAAAAACTAAAGATTTTGAAGCGTGGGTGCCTACGACGCTCAATTTTAATTTTTTTTTTGGAAGTTGCCATCACTAGGAGAAAGAAAATCTTTATATACACTCATATACTCAATTTTATGATAATTTTATTTAGTCTACTATAGCACATTTCTTGTGCTTTGCTACATAATATCAAAATATTTGGTGTATTAGCTTTTCTTAACTCCGTGATTGCTCAAAAATGCACATGCTCTATTAAATGGATAGTGATGTTTACAATGAGATGTTTTAGTAGAAATGTGAAGTTAGAAAAAAAAATTGGTCCGGACTGTAGTCTTTTTATTTTTAGATTGATCATAATCTTTCGCACCTTTTTTCGTCCACAGCGACCGATGTCAACTCGCCATGGTAAGCGACTGCAGCATGACACCTTATTCCTTATTTAAAATTTTAAAATTAAACAAAAAAACCATTTATTTATTTTATTATTTTATGAATTTAGGATCTAGAAGAAGTCCATAACAACACGCTATTATATTTTCTTCCGTTAACGCATGGGTATTTTGCTATTATATATATTATAATAAAACAACGAAGTGTTTCTTCCGGTCCAATACTTTTTTAAACGGTTTTACCCTCCCACCAAACCACGTATTACAAACAACGCCATCGGTAAGTTGGAAAAAACTACACAAATGTATGATCGATCTTAGTCAGCATCTCTTCCTTTCGCTTCGGTTTCGCCGCTTCTCTCACGTCGTCCGCTTTCGTCGCCCCTGCCCTCCCTCCCACCTCGGCATCACCTCACCATCCCCGCCTAGAGCTCAGGTGCGCGCCGAGTCGAGGCGCTGCCGCCGCCATCGCCCCTGGCCGGCCAGACAATGTCGCCATCGTGCCTAGGTCCCCCGCGGCCTGTGCTCCTCTGCTCCCCCAATTCAATGCCCCCCGCCCCTCCATGTGAGCGATTGGGGACTCGACCACCCTCCAATCCCCTTCAACAACTCAACCGCCTCCTGTTGGAGATATGCCCTAGAGGCAATAATAAATGTAGTTATTATTATATCTTTGTGTTTATGATAAATGTTTATATTCATGCTATAATAGTATTAACAAGGAAACATTAATAGTTGTGTGATTTGTAAACTTAAATTGAAGTCCCTAGTAAAGCCTCTATACATCACTAGCTTGTTGGTTAATAGATGATTGTGGTTTCCCTATCATGAACATTGAGATGTTATTAACAACAAGATCATATCGTTAGGATAATGATATGATGGACATACTCCTATAGATAAGCATAGCATAAAGATCAAGTCATTTTAATAGTTCAATTGCTATATGCTTTCTGATACATAGTAACCTAATTCCTTCGACCATGAGATCATGCATATCACCTTTACCGGATGGATGCTTTGATGACATCAAACACCACACCGTAACTGGGTGGCTATAAAGGTGGCATTGAGTGTTCGAAAAGTATTGATTGAGACACATGGATCAAGAGTGGGATTTGTCCATCCATATGACGGATAGATATACTCTGGGCCCTCTCGGTGAAATGTCATCCAATTAGCTTGCAAGCATGTGACTGGCTCACAAGGGATCACATATCACGGGAACGAGAAAAGAGTACTTATCGGTAACGAGGTTGAACTAGGTATGCAGATATGCCGACGGTCATAACCTCGGATAAGTAAACTATCGTGAGACAAAGGGAGATTGGTATCGTATGTAAGTGGTTCATTCGATCGCAAAGTAATCGTAGAAATATGTGGGATCCATATGAATTTCCAGATTCCTCTATTGGTTATTGTTCGGAGAAGTGTCTCGATCATGTCCGCATAATTCACGAACCGTAGGGAGACACACTTAAGGATTCGACGTTGTTTGAGTAGTTATGGAATGATGAGAAAGAGACCGAATGTTGTTCGGAGTCTCAAATGGGATTCGGGATATCACGAGGAGATCCGGAATGGTCCGGAGAATAAGATTCATATAAGGAAAGTCTTGTTTGGAGTTGGAGAATGGTTCCGGTGTTTTCATCAGGAATGTTCTAGAAGGTTCCGGAATGTCCGGAACTCCGGAGGGGAAGGGTATATGAATGTGTTATATCAAGTTGGTATGATTGCATCATGTACTAGGTGTCATCGCTGAACAAAATAGAGGGTTTATTCAAATCCTAGTTTGAAAAGTCAAACGCCAGGTTTGAAAGTCAAACGGCTAATTTTGGGAAGTGGAGAGGGAGGTGGAAACCGACTTGGGGGAGGAGTTACTCCTCCCACCGCCGGCGCACCACCAAGCCGAGTTAGGGAGGGACTCCCCTCCCCTTGGCCGGCCCCCTCCACCTATATAAGGAGGGGCAGGGCTCCCCTCCCCTTGGCCGGCCCCCTCCACCTATATAAGGAGGGGCAGGGCTCCCCTCCTAGACACACAAGTTCCTACCTCTAAACCCTAGCACCAAGCCGCCGCCGCCTCCATAGCCGCCGCCGGCCCTAGGGCACTCGCCGCCGCCGCCTAGGTGAAACCCTAGCCGCCGGCCTAGCCCCCTCCTCGGCGTGTCTAAACCCTAGATCGTCGAGGGCTCTCTCATAGTCCACCATACTCGCTCCGGCTTAAGGCGAAGCCCTGCGAGATCTCCCCTCTACTTCCGGTACCACGCCGTTGTCTTCTGGAATCGTGAGAGTGCTACAACCTCCATTTTCTTTGGAACAAAGGGAGAGGAAGGTCTTCGTCGAAATCGAACGTGTGACCGATTGCGGAGCGCTTGAACGCAGCGCCGGAAGGATCGTCTACGCGATCTTGAGATCGGGAAGAGTACGACTACATCACCCACGAGAATCCGCTCTCGTTGAACACTTTGGAATCTTCGAGGGTAAGTTATTCCATCGACTCGTTGCTACAATCTAGTAGATAGATCTTGGCTTGTTTGTTTGTATGCGATAGAAATTTTTTGTTTTCCATGCTACGAAACCCTACAGTGGTATCAGAGACGTGTCTATATGTAGATCTGTTGCACGAGTAGAACACAATGGTCATTGTGGGCGTTGATGCTTTTATTGTCGATTGCTTCTTGTGTACTTTGCATCTTGCGGGATGTTGGGATGAAGCGGCCCGAGCTAACCTTACATGACATTGTTCATGAGACTTGCTCCACGCTTGACATGCAACTTGTATTGCATAAGTGGCTTTGTGGGTGCATGTTTCTCCTAGCATAGTTAAGATCCAATTTACAACGAGTGATTATGTTGGAGATATGCCCTAGAGGCAAATAATAAAAGTAGTTATTATTATATCTTTGTGTTTATGATAAATGTTTACATTCATGCTATAACAGTATTAACAAGGAAACATTGATACTTGTGTGATTTGTAAACTTAATTTGAAGTCCCTAGTATAGCCTCTATACATCACTAGCTTGTTGGTTAATAAATGATGGTGGTTTCCCTATCATGAACATTGAGATGTTATCAACAACAAGATCATATCGTTAGGAGAATGATATGGTGGACATACTCCTATAGATAACCGTAGCATAAAGATCAAGTCATTTTAATAGTTCACTTGCTATATGCTTTCTGATACATAGTAACCTAATTCCTTCGACCATGAGATCATGCATATCACCTTTACCGGATGGATGCTTTGATGACATCAAACACCACACCGTAACTGGGTGGCTATAAAGGTGGCATTGAGTGTTTGGAAAGTATTGGTTGAGACACATGGATCAAGAGTGGGATTTGTCCATCCATATGACGGATAGATATACTCTAGGCCCTCTCGGTGGAATGTCATCCAATTAGCTTGCAAGCATGTGACTGGCTCACAAGGGATCACATATCACGGGAATGAGAAAAGAGTACTTATCGGTAACGAGGTTGAACTAGGTATGCAGAGATACCGACGATCATAACCTCGGATAAGTAAACTATCGTGAGACAAAGGGAAATTGGTATCGTATGTAAGTGGTTCATTCGATCGCAAAGTAATTGTAGAAATATGTGGGAGCCATATGAATTTCCAGATTCCTCTATTGGTTATTGTTCGGAGAAGTGTCTCGATCATGTCCGCAAAATTCACGAACCGTAGGGAGACACACTTAAGGATTCGACGTTGTTTGAGTAGTTATGGAATGAATGAGAAAGAGACCGAATGTTGTTCGGAGTCTCGGATGGGATCCGGGATATCACGAGGTGATCCGGAATGGTCCGAAGAATAAGATTCATATAAGGAAAGTCCCGTTTCGGAGTTGGGGAATGATTCCGGTGTTTTCATCGGGAATGTTCTAGAATGTTCCGGAATGTCCGGCACTCCGAAGGGGAAGGGTACATGAATGTGTTGTATCAAGTTGGTATGATTGCATCATGTACTAAGTGTCATCGCTGTTCCAAATAAAGGATTAATTCAAATCCTAGTTTGAAAAGTCAAACGGCTAAATTGAAAAGTCAAACGGCTAAATTTGGAAAGAGGAAAAGAGGAGGAAGTGGGAAACCGAGTTGGGAGGAATCCTCCTCCGTGGCGCCCTCAAGCCGAGTTGGGGAGGGACTCCCCTCCCTCCCCTTGGCCGCCGGCCCCTCCACCTATATAAGGAGGGGCAGGGCTCCCTCCTAGCACACACAAGTACCTCTCCTCAAACCCTAGCTTGGCGCCTACCACCATAGCCGCCGCCGCCCCCTAGGGTTTTTGCCCTAGCCGCCGACTTGGGGGTCCCCGGAACCCTAGCCGCCGGCTCTATTACCTCCTCCTTGGTGTGTCTAAACCCTAGATCACCGAGGATCTCTCTCATACTCCACCATACTCGCTCCGTCTTAAGGCGAATCCCTGCGAGATCTCCCCTCTACTTGTACCACCGTTGTCTTTGGAATCGCGAGGAGAGTGCTACAACCTCATTTTCTGGAACAAGGGAGAGGAAGGTCTTCGTCAATCTTGAGCGTGTGACCGATTGAGGGGCGCTAACGGAGCATACGGAAGGATCGTCTACACGATCTTGAGATCGGAAGAAATCGACTACATCACCCACGAGAATCCGCTCGTTAAACACTTTGGAATCTTGAGGGTAAGTTATTCCATCGACTCGTTGCTACAATCTAATAGATAGATCTTGGCTTGTTTGTTTGTATGCGATAGAAATTTTTGTTTTCCATGCTACGAAACCCTACGGTGGTATCGAGCCGTGTCTATATGTAGATCATTGCCAGAGTAGAACACAATGGTCATTGTGGGCGTTGATGCTTTTATTGTCGATTGCTTCTTGTGTAATTTGCATCTTGCGGTATGTTGGGATGAAGCGGCCCGGGCTAACCTTACATGACATCGTTCATGAGACTTGCTCCACGCTTGACATGCAACTTGTATTGCATAAGTGGCTTTGCGGGTGCCTGTTTCTCCTAGCATAGTTAAGATCAAATTTACAACGAGTGATTAACAATACTAGTATCAATGTTTTGGTTCATGTTCGTAAGTTAGAACGACACTTATTGAAAGCCCCAAACCACGTAAAACATGCAAAGAAAGTAGAGGCGTCTAACTTTGTTTTGCAGGGGTGTGCAGTGATGTGATATGGCCATGATTGTGATTATATTTGATGTATGCAATGTTCCTTATTGTAAGTTGACAACGGCGAGAGCCATATGGTTGTCTTTAATTTATGTTAAGACCAGCGTGTCTATTCAAAGTAGTTGTAATAGTTGAAGCGGTGGGCGACAACCATGGAGAAGCGTCATTGACCTTGATGCAATGCCGGTGATGATGGAGATCATGTTCGTGTTAGAAGATGGAGATCGGAAGCACAAAGAAGAAAGGCCATATCATATCACACATTATGAATTGCATGTGATGTTAATCCTTTATGCATCTTGTATTTCTTAGTAGTAGACGGTAGATTTATAAGCTGATCCCTCATGCACATGAATTTCAAGTCATAAAGTGTTCACCCTTAGTTAGCACCGTTGCTAAAGCTTGTTGTTTCGAAGCACCACGTGATGATCGGGTGTGTTAGATTCCGCAAGTGTATACAACGTGAGCAAGCCAGATTTGCTCATGCGGAAACTAAGGTTTGATCTTGACGAGCCTAGCATGCACAGACATGGTCTCGGAACACGGATCACCGAAAGGTAAAGCATGAATCATATAGTAGATATGATGAACATGACGATTGTTCGCCATTGAAACTATATCAACTCTCATGATGATCGGTGTTGATGTGGTGGATTTGGTTCATGTGATCACTAAAACAATGTGAGGGATATTGTTTTGAGTGGGAGTTCACCTAGATTAACTTTATTATTAATTTGAACTCAATTTGTCATAAACTTAGTCTAAATTATTGCAAATATGTTGTAGATCAATGGCAGCCCCTACCATCAATTTTAATGCGTTCCTAGAGAAAGAAAAGTTGAAAAACAATGGAAGCAACTTCGCGGATTGGTTCCGCGATTTGAGGATTGTCCTCACATCTAGTAATTTGACCTATGTGCTGGATGCACCGCTGGGTGCCCCACCTGCAGCTGATGCTTCCGATGAAGAAAAGAATGTTTACCTCGCTCGGAAGAATCAGTACTCCATAGTTCAGTGTGCTATCTTGTATGGTTTGGAATCGGAGCTTCAGAAAAGGTTTGAGAATTCATACCCATATGATATTGTCGAGGATCTCAAATTGATCTTTGAGACTCATGCGGCAATTGAAAGTTATGAGGCTTCTGAAAAGTTCTTTAACTGCAAGATGGAAGAGGCATCAAATCAGTGAGCATGTGCTTAAGATGTCTGGGCACGCAAAAAAACTTCAAAGCTTGGGTATAGTGATTCCTAATTCTTTGGGGGTTTACCGTGTCCTCCAATCACTACCACCAAGTTACAAGAACTTTGTGATGAACTACAACATGCAGAACATGAACAAGCAGTTGCCAGAACTGTTTGCTATGTTGAAGTCTGCAGAAGTGGAGATCAAGAAAGAGCACCAAGTGTTGTTGGTCAATAAGACCACAAAATTCAAGAAAGGCAAGTCTAAGCAGAAGGGACACTTCAAGAAGGGTGGTAAGAAAGTTACCACGCCGGCGAAGAAGACCAAGGCTGGACCTAAGCGATCTTGAGTGCTTTTCCGCAAGGGAGAAGGTCATGGAAGCGGAATTGCCCAAAGTACTTGGCGGATTTGAAGAACGGCAACATCAAGAAGAAAGGTATATCGATATACATGTTATTGATGTGTATCTCACTAGTACTCGTAGTAGTGCACGGGTATGTGATCTTGGTTCGGTTGCTCATATTTGTAACTCGAAGCAGTCTTTGCGAATAAACGGAAGCTAGCGAAGAACGAGGTGACGATGCGCGTGGGAAACGGATCAAAGGTTGATGTGATCGCGGTCGGCACGCTACCCCTTCATCTACCATCGGGATTAGTTTTATACTTAAATAATTGTTATTTGGTGCCTGCGTTGAGCATGAACATTATATCGGGATCTTGTTTATTGCGAGACGGTTACTTGTTTAAGTCCGAGAATAATGGTTGTTCGATTTATATGAGTAATATGTTTTATGCACATGCACCTTTGATAGATAGTCTATTCTTATTGAATCTCGATAGTGGAAATACACATATCAACAACATTGAGGCTAAACGTTTGAAATCGAGCGATAACTCGACCTATATGTGGCACTGTCGTCTTGGTCACATTGGAGTGAAGCGTATGAAGAAACTCCATTCCGATGGACTTCTTGAATCACTTGATTTCGAGTCACTTGATAGATGCGAAGCATGTCTGATGGGTAAAATGACTAAGACTCTATTTTCTGGTATGATGGAGCGAGCTACGGACTTATTGGAAATCATACATACCGATGCGTGTGGTCCAATGAGTGTAGCATCGCGCGGTGGTTATCTTTATGTTCTTACCTTCACGGATGACTTGAGTAGATATGGGTATATCTATTTCATGAAACATAAGTCCGAAACTTTCGAGAAGTTTAAGGAATTTCAAAGTGAGGTAGAGAATCAACGTAACAAGAAGATTAAATTTCTACGTTCTGATCGTGGAGGTGAATATCTAAGTTATGAGTTTGGCGAGCATTTGAAGAAATGCGGAATACTTTCACAGTTGACACCGCCGGGAACACCACAGCGTAATGGTGTATCCGAACGTCGTAATCGAACTCTCTTAGATATTGTTCGTTCTATGATGTCACTTACAGATTTACCGCTATCATTTTGGGGTTATGCATTAGAAACAACCGCATTCACTTTAAATAGGGCACCGTCTAAATCCGTTGAAACGACACCGTATGAATTATGGTTTGGGAAGAAACCTAAATTGTCGTTCCTTAAAGTTTGGGGATGCGAATCCTATGTAAAGAAGTTACAGCCGGACAAGCTTGAACCCAAAGCAGAAAAATGCGTCTTCATAGGATACCCGAAGGAAACTATTGGGTATACCTTCTATCACAGATCCGAAGGCAAAATCTTCGTTGCTAAAAATGGATCCTTTCTAGAGAAGGAATTTCTCTCGAAAGAAGTGACTGGAAGGAAAGTAGAACTCGACGAGGTTGTCGAACCTTCTCTCGAAATTGCAAGTAGCGCAGACCGAAGAAGTTCTGTGGTGCCTGCACCAATTAGAGAGGAAGCTAATGATGATGATCATGAAACTTCGGTTGAAGTTGCTCTGAGCCTCGGAGGTCAACGAGAACTCGTACCACTCCAGTTGGTATGATCCGTTATGAGTGTCATGTTGGTGGATAACACCGATGACCGAGACATATGAGGAAGCGATGATGAGCCCAGATTCCAATAAATGGCAAGAAGCCATGAAATCCGAGATTGGATCCATGTACGAAAACCAAGTATGGACTTTGGTGGACTTACGGATGGCGGAAGGCATCGAGAACAAATGGATCTTCAAGAAGAAAGCAGATCTTGATGGTAATGTTCGTCTATAAAGCTCGACTTGTCGCAAAAGGGTTTCGACAAATTCAAGGAGTTGACTACGATGAGACTTTCTCACTGGTAGCGAAGCTAAAGTCTGTGAGGATTATGTTAGCAATCGCTGCATATTATGATTATGAGATATGGCAGATGGATGCCAAAATAGCATTCCTCAATGGAGACATTGATGAAGAGTTGTATATGATGCAACCCAAAGGTTTTGTCGATCCTAAAGATGCTAACAAGGTATGCAAACTTCAACGGTCCATCTATGGATCGAAGCAAGCATCCCGAAGTTGGAATCAACGTTTTGATAAGGTGATCAAAAGTTTTGGTTTTATACAAACTTATGGAGAAGCTTGTATTTACAAGAAAGTGAGTGGGAGCTCTGTAGCATTCTTAATACTATATGTAGATGACATATTGTTGATTGGGAATGATGTAGACATTCTTAATAGTGTCAAGGAATATTTGAATAATAGTTTTTCAATGAAGGATCTTGGCGAAGCAGCTTACATATTAGGCATAAAGATTTACAGAGATAGATCGAAACGCCAAATATCATTGTCACAGAGTACATATTTGGACAAAGTTCTAAAGAGGTTTGGAATGGAAGATAGCAAGAAAGGGTTCTTGCCCATGTTGCCCAATACGACCTTGAGTAAAACTCAGAGTCCGACAACGGCAGAAGATAGAGAAAGGATGAGTAAGACTCCCTATGCCTCAGCCATAGGATCTCTAATGTATGCCATGCTATGTACTAGACCCGACATTGCATATGCTGTTAGTTTGACTAGCAGATATCAAAGTGATCCGAGTGGATCATTGGACGGTCAAAAACATCCTTAAGTACTTGAGAAGAACTAAGGATATGGTTCTTTCTTATGGAGGTGATGAACATTTCGTTGTTAATGGTTACACCGATGCTAGTTGGAACACCGATCCGGATGATTCTAAATCACAACTGGATACGTATTTATTTTGAATGGTGCAAAGATTAGCTGGAGGAGTGCAAAGCAAAGCATTGTGGCGAGATCTTCAACTGAATCGGAATACATGGTCGCTGCTTGAGGCTTCACAAGCGATATGGATGAAAGAGTTCATTACAGAGCTTGGTGTGGTTCCTAGTGCGCTGGACCCAATGTCTATCTACTGTGATAACATGGGCGCCATAGCCAATGCGCAAGAACCAAGGTCACACAAGAAGCTGAAGCACATCAAGCTACGTTTTCACGCTATTCGAGAACATATCCAAGATGGGGATATAAAGATTTTCAAAGTACACACAGATCTGAATGTGGCGGATCCGTTGACTAAACCTCTCCCGAGGGCAAAACATGACCAACACCAAACTGCCATGGGTGTTCGGTATATTACCATGTAATCTAGATTAGATGACTCTAGTGCAAGTGGGAGACTGTTGGAGATATGCCCTAGAGGCAAATAATAAAAGTAGTTATTATTATATCTTTGTGTTTATGATAAATGTTTACATTCATGCTATAATAGTATTAACAAGGAAACATTGATACTTGTGTGATTTGTAAACTTAATTTGAAGTCCCTAGTACAGCCTCTATACATCACTAGCTTGTTGGTTAATAAATGATGGTGGTTTCCCTATCATGAACATTGAGATGTTATCAACAACAAGATCATATCGTTAGGAGAATGATATGGTGGATCTACTCCTATAGATAAGCGTAGCATAAAGATCAAGTCATTTTAATAGTTCAATTGCTATATGCTTTCTGATACATAGTAACCTAATTCCTTCGACCATGAGATCATGCATATCACCTTTACCGGATGGATGCTTTGATGACATCAAACACCACACCGTAACTGGGTGGCTATAAAGGTGGCATTGAGTGTTTGGAAAGTATTGGTTGAGACACATGGATCAAGAGTGGTATTTGTCCATCCATATGACAGATAGATATAATCTGGGCCCTCTCGGTGGAATGTCATCCAATTATCTTGCAAGCATGTGACTGGCTCACAAGGGATCACATATCACGGGAATGAGAAAAGAGTACTTATCGGTAACGAGGTTGAACTAGGTATGCAGAGATACCGACGATCATAACCTCGAATAAGTAAACTATGTGAGACAAAGGGAAATTGGTATCGTATGTAAGTGGTTCATTCGATCGCAAAGTAATCATAGAAATATGTGGGAGCCATATGAATTTCCAGATTCCTCTATTGGTTATTGTTCGGATAAGTGTCTCGATCATGTCCGCATAATTCACGAACCGTAGGGAGACACACTTAAGGATTCGACGTTGTTTGAGTAGTTATGGAATGAATGAGAAAGAGACCGAATGTTGTTCGGAGTCTCGGATGGGATCCGGGATATCACGAGGTGATCCGGAATGGTCCGGAGAATAAGATTCATATAAGGAAAGTCCCGTTTCGGAGTTGGGGAATGATTCCGGTGTTTTCATCGGGAATGTTCAAGAATGTTTCGGAATGTCCGGCACTCCGGAGGGGAAGGGTACATGAATGTGTTGTATCAAGTTGGTATGATTGCATCATGTACTAAGTGTCATCGCTGTTCCAAATAAAGGATTAATTCAAATCCTAGTTTGAAAAGTCAAACGGCTAAATTGAAAAGTCAAACGGCTAAATTTGGAAAGAGGAAAAGAGGAGGAAGTGGGAAACCGAGTTGGGAGGAATCCTCCTCCAACCGGCCGCGCCTCCAAGCCGAGTTGGTAGGGACTCCCTCCTCCCTTGGCCGCCCTCCACCTATATAAGGAAGGAGGCGGGGCTCCTCAGCACACACAAGTACCTCTCCTCAAACCCTAGCTTGGCGCCTACCACCATAGCCGCCCCCTAGGGTTTTGTTTGCCCCTAGCCGACTTGGGGTCCCTAACCCCAGCCACGGCTCTAGTACCTCCTCCTTGGTGTGTCTAAACCCTAGATCGCTGAGGATCTCTCTCATACTCCACCATACTCGCTCCCGCTTAAGGCGAAGCCCTGCGAGATCTCCCCTCTACTTCCGGTACCACGCCGTTGTGCTGCCGGAATCGCGAGGAGAGTGCTACAACCTCCGCTCTTTGGAACAAGGGACAGAAGGTCTTCGCCGAAAATCGAACGTGTGACCGATCATGGGAGCGCCAGGAACGCAGCACCGGAAGGATCGTCTACACGATCTTGAGATCGGGAAGAGTACGACTACATCACCCACGAGAATCCGCTCTCGTTAAACACTTTGGAATCTTCGAGGGTAAGTTATTCCATCGACTCGTTGCTATAATCTAATAGATAGATCTTGGCTTGTTTGTTTGTATGCGATAGAAAATTTTTGTTTTCCATGCTACGAAACCCTACAGATTAACAATACTAGTATCAATGTTGTGGTTCATGTTCGTAAGTTAGAACGACACTTATTGAAAGTCCCAAACCACGTAAAATATGCAAAGAAAGTAGAGGCATCTAACTTTGTTTTGCAGGGGTGTGCTGTGATGTGATATGGCCATGATTGTGATTATATTTGATGTATGCAGTGTTCCTTATTATAAGTTGGCAACCGGCAGGAGCCATATGGTTGTCTTTAATTTATGTTAAGACCCGCATGTCTATTCAAAGTAGTTGTAATAGTTGAAGCCGGTGGACGACAACCATGGAGAAGCGTCATTGACCTTGATGCAATGCCGGTGATGATGGAGATCATGTTCGTGCTTGAAGATGGAGATCGGAAGCACAAAGAAGAAAGGCCATATCATATCACATATTATGAATTGCATGTGATGTTAATCCTTTATGCATCTTGTATTGCTTAGTAGACGACGGTAGCATTATAAGATGATCCCTCATGCACATGAATTTCAAGTCATAAAGTGTTCACCCTTAGTTAGCACCGTTGCTAAAGCTTGTTGTTTCGAAGCACCATGTGATGATCGGGTGTGTTAGATTCCGCAAGTGTATACAACGTGAGCAAGCCAGATTTGCTCATGCGGAAACTAAGGTTTGATCTTGACGAGCCTAGCATGTACAGACATGGTCTTGGAACACGTATCACCGAAAGGTAAAGCATGAATCATATAGTAGATATGATGAACATGTCGATTGTTCGCCATTGAAACTATATCAACTCTCATTATGATCGGTGTTGATGTGGTGGATTTGGTTCGTGTGATCACTAAAACAATGTGAGGGATATTGTTTTGAGTGGGAGTTCACCTATATTAATTTTATTATTAATTTGAACTCAATTTGTCATAAAATTATTCTAAACTATTGCAAATATGGTGTAGATCAATGGCAGCCCCTACCATATATTTTAATGCGTTCCTAGAGAAAGAAAAGTTGAAAAACAATGGAAGCAACTTCGCGGATTGGTTCCGCAATTTGAGGATTGTCCTCACAGCTGGTAATTTGACCTATGTGCTGGATGCACCGCTGGGTGACCCACCTGCAATCGATTTGCCGATGAAGTAAAGAATGTTTACCTCACTCTAAGACTCGAGACTACGCTCAAAGGTGCTATCTTGTATGGTTTAGAATCGGATCTTCAGAAAAGGTTTGAGAATTCAGACCCATATGATATTGTCGAGGATCTCAAATTGATCTTTGAGACTCATGCGGCAATTGAAATCTATGAGGCTTCTGAAAAGTTCTTTAACTGCAAGATGGAAGAGGGCAGCTCCGTCAGTGAGCATGTGCTTAAGATGTTTGGGCACGCAAACAAACTTCAAAGCTTGGGTATAGTGATTCCTAATGCTTTGGGGATTTACCGTGTCCTCCAATCACTACCACCAAGTTACAAGAACTTTGTGATGAACTACAACATGCAGAACATGAACAAGACGTTGCTAGAACTCTTTGCCATGTTGAAATCTGCAGAAGTGGAGATCAAGAAAGAGCACCAAGTGTTGTTGGTCAATAAGACCACCAAATTCAAGAAAGGCAAGCCTAAGCAGAAGGGACACTTCAAGAAGGGTGGTAAGAAAGTTACCACGCCAACGAAGAAGACCAAGGCTGGACCTAAGCCTGATATTGAGTGCTTTTACTGCAAGGGAGAAGGTCACTGGAAGCGGAATTGCCCAAAGTACTTGGCGGATTTGAAGAACGGCAACATCAAGAAGAAAGGTATATCTGATATACATGTTATTGATGTGTATCTCACTAGTACTCGTAGTAGTGCTCGGTATTTGATCTTGGTTCGTTGCTCATATTTGTAACTCAAACAGTCTTTGCAGAATAAACGGAAGCTAGCGAAGAACGAGGTGACGATGCGCGTGGGAAACGGATCAAAGGTTGATGTGATCGCGGTCGGCACGCTACCCCTTCATCTACCATCGGGATTAGTTTTATACTTAAATAATTGTTATTTGGTGCCTGCGTTAAGCATGAACATTATATCGAGATCTTGTTTATTGCGAGCCGGTTACTTGTTTAAGTCCGAGAATAATGGTTGTTCGATTTATATGAGTAATATGTTTTATGCACATGCACCTTTGATAGATGGTCTATTCTTCTTGAATCTCGATAGTGGAAATACACATATCATTAACATTGAGGCTAAACGTTTGAAATCGAGCGATACTCGACCTATATGTGTCACTGTCGTCTTGGTCACATTGGAGTGAAGCGTATGAAGAAACTCCATTCCGACGGACTTCTTGAATCACTTGATTTCGAATCACTTGATAGATGCGAAGCATGTCTGATGGGTAAAATGACTAAGACTCCATTTTCTGGTATGATGGAGCGAGTTACGGACTTATTGGAAATCATACATACCGATGTGTGTGGTTCAATGAGTGTAGCATCGCGTGGTGGTTATCGTTATGTTCTTACCTTCACGGATGACTTGAGTAGATATGTGTATATCTATTTCATGAAACATAAGTCCAAAACTTTCGAGAAGTTTAAGGAATTTCAAAGTGGGGTAGAGAATCAACGTAACAAGAAGATTAAATTTCTACGTTCTGATCATGGAGGTGAATATCTAAGTTACGAGTTTGGCGAGCATTTGAAGAAATGCGGAATACTTCCACAATTGACACCGCCGGGAACACCACAGCGTAATGGTGTGTCCGAACGTCGTAATCGAACTCTCTTAGATATGGTTCGTTCCATGATGTCACTTACAGATTTACCGCTATCATTTTGGGGTTATGCATTAGAGACAGCCGCATTCACTTTAAATAGGGCACCATCTAAATCCGTTGAAACGACACCGTATGAATTATGGTTTGGGAAGAAACCTAGATTGTCGTTCCTTAAAGTTTGGGGATGCGAAGCCTATGTAAATAAGTTACGGCCGGACAAGCTTGAACCCAAAGCGGAAAAATGCGTCTTCATAGGATACCCGAAGGAAACTATTGGGTATACCTTCTATCATAGATCCGAAGGAAAAATCTTCGTTACCAAGAATGGATCCTTTCTAGAGAAGGAATTTCTCTCGAAAGAAGTGACTGGAAGGAAAGTAGAACTCGACGAGGTTGTCAAACCTTCTCTCGAAATTGCGAGTAGCGCAGCACCGGAAGAAGTTCCTGTGGTGCCTGCACCAATAAGAGAGGAAGCTAATGATGATGATCATGAAACTTCGGTTGAAGTTGCTACAGAGCCTCGCAGGTCAACGAGAACTCATACCACTCCAGATTGGTATGATCCCGTTATGAGTGTCATGTTGGTGGACAACACCGATGACCCTGAGACATATGAGGAAGCGATGATGAGCCCAGATTCCAATAAATGGCAAGAAGCCATGAAATCCGAGATTGGATCCATGTACGAAAACCAAGTATGGACTTTGGTGGACTTACCGGATGGCCGGAAGGCCGTCGAGAACAAATGGATTTTCAAGAAGAAAACATATGCTGATGGTAATGTTATTGTCTATAAAGCTCGACTTGTCGCAAAGGGGTTTCGACAAATTCAAGGAGTTGACTACGATGAGACTTTCTCACCAGTAGCGAAGCTAAAGTCTGTGAGGATTATGTTAGCAATCGCTGCATATTATGATTATGAGATATGGCAGATGGATGTCAAAACAGCATTCCTCAATGGAGACATTGATGAAGAATTGTATATGATGCAACCCAAAGGTTTTGTCGATCCTAAAGATGCTAACAAGGTATGCAAACTTCAACGGTCCATCTATGGATTGAAGCAAGCATCCCGAAGTTGGAATCAACGTTTTGATAAGGTGATCAAAAGTTTTGGTTTTATACAAACTTATGGAGAAGCTTGTATTTACAAGAAAGTGAGTGGGAGCTCTGTAGCATTCTTAATACTATATGTAGATGACATATTGTTGATTGGGAATGATGTAGACCTTCTGAATAGTGTCAAGGAATATTTGAATAATAGTTTTTCAATGAAGGATCTTGGCGAAGCAGCTTACATATTAGGCATAAAGATTTATAGAGATAGATCAAGACGCCTAATATCATTGTCACAAAGTACATATTTGGACAAAGTTCTAAATAGGTTTGGAATGGAAGATAGCAAGAAAGGGTTCTTGCCCATGTTGCCCAATATGACCTTGAGTAAAACCCAAAGTCCAACATCGGCAGAAGATAGAGAAAGGATGAGTAAGACTCCCTATGCCTCAGCCATAGGATCTCTAATGTATGCCATGCTATGTACTAGACCCGACATTGCATATGTTGTTAGTTTAACTAGCAGATATCAAAGTGATCCAGGAGTGGATCATTGGACAGCGGTTAAAAACGTCCTTAAGTACTTGAGAAGAACTAAGGATATGGTTCTTTCTTATGGAGGTGATGAACAGCTCGTTGTTAATGGTTACACCGATGCTAGTTGGAACACCGATCCGGATGATTCTAAATCACAATCTGGATACGTATTTATCTTGAATGGTGCAAAGAAGCTAGTCGGAGGAGTGCAAAGCAAAGCGTTGTGGCGAGATCTTCAACTGAATCGGAATACATGGCTGCTTCGGAGGCTTCACAAGAAGCGATATGGATGAAAGAGTTCATTACAGAGCTGGGTGTGGTTCCTAGTGCGCTGGACCCAATGTCTATCTACTGTGATAACAGGGGTGCCATAGCCAATGCGCAAGAACCAATGTCACACAAGAAGCTGAAGCACATCAAGCTACGTTTTCATGCAATTCGAGAACATGTCCAAGATGGGGACATAAAGATTTGCAAAGTACACACAGATCTGAATGTGGCGGATCCATTGACTAAACCTCTCCCGAGGGCAAAACATGACCAGCACCAAACTGCCATGGGTGTTCGGTATATTACCATGTAATCTAGATTAGATGACTCTAGTGCAAGTGGGAGACTGTTGGAGATATGCCCTAGAGGTAATAATAAATGTAGTTATTATTATATCTTTTTCGTTTATGATAAATGTTTATATTCATGCTATAATAGTATTAACAAGGAAACATTAATACTTGTGTGATTTGTAAACTTAAATTGAAGTCCCTAGTAAAGCCTCTATACATCACTAGCTTGTTGGTTAATAGATGATTGTGGTTTCCCTATCATGAACATTGAGATGTTATTAACAACAAGATCATATCGTTAGGAGAATGATATGGTGGACATACTCCTATAGATAAGCATAGCATAAAGATCAAGTCATTTTAATAGTTCAATTGCTATATGCTTTCTGATACATAGTAACCTAATACCTTCGACCATGAGATCATGCATATCACCTTTACCGGATGGATGCTTTGATGACATCAAACACCACACCGTAACTGGGTGGCTATAAAGGTGGCATTGAGTGTTCGGAAAGTATTGGTTGAGACACATGGATCAAGAGTGGGATTTGTCCATCCATATGACGGATAGATATACTCTGGGACCTCTCGGTGAAATGTCATCCAATTAGCTTGCAAGCATGTGACTGGCTCACAAGGGATCACATATCACGGGAACGAGAAAAGAGTACTTATCGGTAACAAGGTTGAACTAGGTATGCAGAGATGTCGATCGCATGTAAGCGATACAAAGGTAGATTGGTATCGTATGTAAGTGGTTCATTCGATCGCAAAGTAATCGTAGAAATATGTGGGAGCCATATGAATTTCCAGATTCCTCTATTGGTTATTGTTCGGAGAAGTGTCTCGATCATGTCCGCATAATTCACGAACCGTAGGGAGACACACTTAAGGATTCGACGTTGTTTGAGTAGTTATGGAATGATGAGAAAGAGACCGAATGTTGTTCGGAGTCTCGAATGGGATTCGGTATATCACGAGGAGATCCGGAATGGTCCGGAGAATAAGATTCATATAAGGAAAGTCTTGTTTCGGAGTTGGAGAATGGTTCCGGTGTTTTCATCGGGAATGTTCTAGAAGGTTCCGGAATGTCCGGCACTCCAGGGGAAGGGTATATGAATGTGTTATATCAAGTTGGTATGATTGCATCATGTACTAGGTGTCATCGCTGAACAAAATAGAGGGTTTATTCAAATCCTAGTTTGAAAAGTCAAACGCCAAGTTTGAAAGTCAAACGGCTAGTTTTGGGAAGTGGAGAGGAGGAAATCGACTTGGGGAGGAGTTCCTCCTCCCACCACACCAACTGCCGAGTTGGGGAGGGACTCCCCTCCCCTTGGCCGGCCCCCTCCACCTATATAAGGAGGGGCACGGCTCCCCTCCTAGACACACAAGTTCCTACCTCTAAACCCTAGCACCAAGCCGCCGTCGCCCTCCATAGCCGCCGCCCTAGCACTCGGCACTCGCCTAGGTGAAACCCTAGCCGCCGGCCTAGCCCCCTCCTCGGCGTGTCTAAACCCTAGATCGTCGAGGGCTCTCTCATAGTCCGCCATACTCGCTCCGGCTTAAGGCGAAGCCCTGCGAGATCTCCCCTCTACTTCCGGTACCACGCCATGCCAGGCCGAGTCGCGAGGAGTGCTACAACCTCCGCTCGCTGGAACAAGGGAGAGGAAGGTCTTCGTCGAAATCTGAACATGTGACTGATCATGGGAGCGCTGCCGGAACGCAGCGCCGGAAGGATCGTCTACGCGATCTTGAGATTGGGAAGAGTACGACTACATCACCCATGAGAATCCGCTCTCGTTAAACACTTTGGAATCTTCGAGGGTAAGTTATTCCATCGACTCGTTGCTACAATCTAGTAGATATATAGAAAATTTTTATTTTCCATGCTACGAAACCCTACACCTCCGCCCTTCAGTCCCCTGCATCGAGAGCTACGGCCTGTTGGAGGAGCTCCTACAAGATCATGCGCCTACTAGAGGAGCACCCTCGGTGGCGATCTACCACATCTCCACGCTCGACGCCTGCCACGCCACGAATTCGCTGGTGTCCCTCAGCGTCGCCCCTGTCCCGGTCAAGCACACCAGTCTAGGGATGGCACCCACCAGGTTCGGGGCCAGGTCCGGCCCTCCCATACCCGCCCCGACTCTGTTGTCGGGTCAAAAATTTCTCTAGACCCGCCACCCGTCGGGTCCCGGGTACCCGACGGGTACCCGCGTCCATGTCCTGTGAGGCAGCGGCGATGATGGCGAGGCGGCCGCGATGATGGCGCAGACGCAGTGAGGTAGCACAGACATGCGAGAGGCGGTGGCGCAGCGACACAGAGGTGAGAGACAGGCAACACAAAGGGGCGAGGCGGCGGTGCATGGGTGGCATGGAGGCGAGAGGTGCGAGGCGCGGTGGCGTGGAGGCGTGGAGGCGCGAGGTGCAGGGTGGCGGAGAGGCGCAGGTGCGAGACGCGAGGCGGCAGCAGCGAGATGACGGGCAGGCGGCAGAGGCGCGAGGCGGGCGCGACACATAGGCGTGAGGCGATGGCGGCGCGCCTGCGGGATCATGGGAGGCGGCCTCGACTCGCGAGAATGCCCTAGACGGAGTAGTGGGCTACTGGGCTGGGAGTCGGTTGTCTGGCCGATGGTGGGCCTGTTGGTGGACCGGTCGTTGAGGCTATTAGTATAAATCTAGACAATATGTTGGGCCAGTGGCGGGTCTGCGGGTACGGGTCCGGCTCCTCCATACCCGCCCCATATAATTTGGCGGGTCTAATTTTTTACCAGACCTGCCCCATTTAAGGCGGGTACCCACCAGGTTATCGGGTTTCGAGGCCCCATTGCCATCCCTACACCAGTCGGAGGCTGTACTAGAGTAGGATGCTCGGGGATCCGGACAACCCGGTCCTGGAAACGGAGGGGTTCGCGGATAAGGCGGAGCTGGGGATCCACAACAGTTTTGTGGATGTCCACTGTGCCGGTAATAGCATCTCCACTCGTTGGCCGAACCCAGGCCGAAAATTGGTCCGTTTTTCGGCCGGACGAAACTAGTTTTTGGCCTGGGTACGCTCATTTTCCCACTCGCGTACCCAGGTCGAGTTCCCAAGTTCGGCTAAAATTTATCAAAGATGGGCGAATTTCATTAATTTGGGCGAATATAGGCGGATTACATCAAATTTAAACTAAACTAATACATAATAAACTTTAAAAAAGCCGCCGCCGCCGGACCCACGCCGTCCTACATGCCGAAGTTGTTGTAGAACGTCGTGTATTCAGGGTCGGCGCGGCCATCATCCTCGTCGCCGTCGTCGCTGTCGTCGCTCGGTGGCTGGTTCTGGCGGGAGCTCCCCTGGCCTGGGTCGCCGCACCTCCAGGGCTGGTAGGACGGCCCTATGTCCTCGCCGTGCCATCCAGACGAGCGGGCGCCGATAAGCGAGCTCACGCCAGACAACGCCTAACGACGGAGGCTTGCTCGCTCGCTGCCGCAGTCGAGGATGCGCTCCGCCCGCCAGCCCGCCCTTCTTGGACCACTTCAGGATGTCCGGCGAGGAGGGCTCCACCGGCGGCAGCGGCGGCGTCTGCGGCGCCGTGTCGTGGAGCGACTGCTCCAGCGCCATCTTCAAGGTTGCGTCTTCGGCCGATACCGAGCCTTCTGTCTTGGGGCGGCGGAGGTGTAGGTGGCCGATTGGAGACGCCGTCGCCCGCGGCTCGCGGATGACGATGCCACACGAGGGCGTCCGCGGCGGCGAGCGCACAGGAGACTCCGCCTCGTGCTTGACTACAGTCGGCGCGTGCAGCGGCGCCGAGCCGGAGGAGTGGGACGCCGATGCGGAGGAGGACAAGCTCATGCTCGCCATCCTCAGATCTGGCCGGGCGGAGGACGCCGGACCTGGCCGCAGACGGTGCACGGGAAGCCGAGCCGGCGTGTTCCCGCGTTGATGTGCTCCATCACCGCCTCGAGGGTCTGATGCGCTTCCACTAACGCCGCGACCGAGTTGTTGCGCGGCGACTCGCGGCGACTTCGTGGTGGGCGAAGCTCGCCGCGGCGTGGCGAAGAATTGCTCCCGATGGAGCAGGTTGTCGGCGCTCGGCTTTGGCGGGTCCCATGCCGTTGATGTACTCGCACATCGTGCGACAACTCGTCCGGCCGGCAACGGCGGATGGGGATGTCGCCAAGATTCCGGCCGGAGGCATCCGCATGTCCGGCGGCGCCATATAGCCGGCGTCGTGCAGAAGGCGTGCCTCCCAGGCTTGCAGAGTGCGCCGGCCAAAGCCGTTCGCCGCAGCTCCATCACCAGGGTACCGTGAGGCCATGGTTGGGAAGGGGAAAGCTGTGAGAGAGGGTTCGCCGGAGTTTGTGGGTGGGGGGGTTGTGAGAGAGTGTGGAGATCTCCGGCGAGGGGGTACGGCTTATAAAGTCCGAGGTGGGCGGCGAGGGCGGGAGGGGTGTAGCGGCGAGGGCGGGAAAAGGGGAAACAACAGAAATTTAGTGCCCGCCGGTCCGTCGCGGGAGCCGATGCGGCGACGGTGGCGTCGTAAATCGGTGACGCGTGGCCGACGCGGCGGGCAGTTAATGTCCGGTGGTCGCCGCGTGGTTTCGAGGATGACGACGACTCGGCTTCTGCCGCTGACTCGGCGGGTCCACGCACCGCTTCAGTTTTTTTCGCCGAACTCGCTGAGTCCGGCGTTTCCAGGCCGTACCCGGAAACCTGGGTTCGGCCTGGGTAGTCCGGACCAAAATTGGTCCAAATCCGGTCAAAAACAGATCCTTGGGTACACGACTGGGCCAATTTTCGGCGTCCGGATCGGCCTCCTGGGTAGGCAAGTGGAGATGCTCTAATCAACATGAAGATAATTTCTCTCTTGTTGAATCTTGGTATATGCTTTGAGATTTGATGCTAACTACCAAATGCCCGTGAAATTCCTCCCAGCTAGCGAGCAACTGCGACACATTATTTTTTCAACATTCTTGTTTGTTTCAGTTTAAGCTGGGTCTGATTGATAGTCTCTAGGGCCAGTCTGAAGGACAGTGCTGAATAACAGGGGAGATTGGTCAATAGCATGGTGACTATAATACCTCTACCTATAATTGTACTGCTAGATTTTGAGTTTGTTATGTATTATTTATGATATTAAGATTTTCTAATAGTTTGCTACCTGAATTTTATACTTCAGGTTCTTTTGGTCACTTCCAAGCAAGTAGATCTTTAGTCGATAAAGGCGGGTTGCATAAAATACTGACGAAGACTGGCTTTGTGGCTTCCACAATTTCAGTTTGTCCCACTTCTAAATTCTATTTCTCATAATTGACAGGTGGTGTTTTTGCCAACTACTAAATGTCTGAACTTTTAGATATTGCATGACGTACTTCCCCAAGATCTTGCCGACGTATGTCATAATTATCTTACGCAATGCTTGAACAGTGTTCTAATCATGTTACATTGTAAATCTGGTGGATTCTCTCAAACCAAAAGTTGTTAAGAGTCTTGGGGTCCTTCCCTCCAATCTTTATGAGCACAAGTGATTGAACTATATGTTTCAATGTGGGCATGTATTAACCTAGGGTGTATAATATTATTTGGTACTAATCAAGACTTGGTTTCAATCTCTTGAAAATTGGAATGCAGGAGGGTGTCATGAAAGTTCTTGATCAGCCTCTCCTCTGACTATCTGTAATCCAAACCATTTGTCCATCCAGCTACTCTTCTCTACATGTCCGAGAGACCTGGACGGTTGCTTGGATTGGATCATCTGAAGAAACCTGCCTTTTCTCTTCTCTGGTTTTCTTCTCCTTCTTCATAGTAGTGATAGCAGAGTAGAAGTTTGCATGTATTTGTGTACTTATATTTTGAATTTCTTTTTATTTATCAGGAACGGGAAAGTACCCATTAAGTAATGGCAGGGGTCATCGTATGGTGAGAGCTTTGTAATGCCAGTAATGTCGGCAACTAATATGTGGAAAACCGAAACTCTCTACAGGTCAGTGTTGTGGTAATTCATGGTTGCATGGTTTGTTTCCCATTATTAGTTATTGAGATGTCACTTTAATTCATTGGCTTAGTAGCTATTTAATGGTGTCCCCGGTCAAAACCATTGGGACGGCACTATGCGCCTTTTCCTCCCGTTGTGCCCGCGGACTGGTGACCATCATGCTCGCGGACATCGCGACATGTCGAAGAGGGCGGATCAGGTCCAACGGAGCGAACATGCTATTGTCAGTGCCGAATAGCACAGATGCATCGAGGAGTCGCATGAGCATGTCAATAAAAGGTTGCAGGGAGGCACAACTCAATAAATTTAGCAAAACATGGACAGTCGATCATGGCTCTAGATTGAGGCCACTGACAAGTTTATGGAATCATGGATCATGGACAGGGGTCGTGAGACTTGTTTGCATACACTAGAGAGCATGGCCTCACCGGAGTTGAATTTTTTTGAATTGATTAGTAGAGGAGTTGTACACATAATTGCAGAGCATTTGCAGCAGCTACTACGATAGACGAGCATCTGCAGCAACAGCTACGATAGAATACAGGAAGGTGAATCAGTGCTTAATTCGTAATGGTCTATTTGATTGTCCCCATATCTCTATGTCTATCTAGGTACAACCAGTTGTATTCCATCAATCTGAGTCCCCTCGGACAATGCACCCGATGCATTTCCTTTGAGCCTCGTGGGCCTGCCAGCCACGCTCCTCTGTGTGGTGTCCGTTCGGGCAGGGTGATTTTGACCCCAAATCGGTCATGTCTGGGTCAGGAGAGACGACTTCACTGGAACTACGATCGCCCAGCCTATGCTTTACACAAGGTACATCATATTTCATCGTGTTATTTGTCCAATTTCTCGTCTGAGATTGCATAGCCAGTTGTTCATACTTCACACTGCAATGAATTTCGTCTCGATTAATGTGTCATGTGCATTTGAATCAGATGCGTGAGTAGTATGTAGAACAAATATGTAAGGCTCTATACTGAACCTATCTTAACTTGGGAAAAGAGTAAAAATTCTACAATGTAGGTTCTATTTGGCATTTTAGTATTGTGATGCGTACTGCAGAGGACCTGGATAGTTCTTTGTTGGCCTCTAAAAAGGACCAGTTATGCTTGCATCAAACAAATGAAGGAGAAGCAGTATTCAGAGTGTAGTCTTAAGTCATCTTATCCAAGAATCAGGCCACAAGCTTACATGGAGATGCACTATCTCTGTTAGTCGTAGGTCTTTACGGGAGAAGTTGTCACATAGAGATGCCGAGCAATTGGCTTTAATTATCTGTTATTTTACCTGTAGGTAGATCCTTTTGTATATGCATCAAGTAAATAGTTGGCTAAGAATAAAATGGTTTGTTATGGAACGAAGTGTCAAAGCCCTTGAATGAGCAAATGATCTCTTACTTGAAACTTTGTGGTGGAAGTGGCCATGATGTACTATGTCAGATATTCTGTTATCATCTAAAAGAAAGTTATTCTATTATCCATAAAATAATAGCTCCAAAGTGATGTAGTGTGAAACTGTAAAGTTGCATACATGATTTAACCAGTTTGTTGATAATACTAAGCAATGATGTTTTTTCAATATTGATCAATCTACCAAGCTCAAACGGTGTACCGCACTCCCGTCGCTCCTAGCGTGCCATTCTTGGCGGTTTGCTACAGGTCGAGCACCCAACAGGGAGGGGGCAGAGAAGAGGAGGTCATGACCATGGTGGAGGGAGAAACCGGGAGGGAGGGAGGTCGGTTCCATGGTGTGGGGATTGAGTAGGAGTGGAAAAAACGAGAGAGAAAAATATGTTGATTATCATACTTAAATAAAAATATATTAAAACTAAAACATAGTTTAAAATTGAAGATTGAATAAAAATAAGTTAAAGTATAAAAGAGTAGATAAAATTGAAGATAAAACATTAAAGATAAAAGCCCCTAGGTCACACGCAGGAGGCTCGCCAGAGTAGGGGCAGAAACATCGCGAAGAGCAGGGGGCGGCGGCCACGTGAGTGAGCAAGTGGACGGGGAGAGGCTCCGTTCCAGGCCGGCCTGAGCCGCGCGGGACACCGATCAGACTTTCATTTGGAAAATGGGATGCTCTGTGGTGAATGATTATTGCAGAATTGCAGCTACTTGTTCCCGGGCTCCCGACGGAGAACTACTTCTTTGATCTGCTGATTTACTGAGCCACCACTAGATTCTCCACCCTATATGGTTCACTAGATTCTCCACCCTATAGCGCCGCTTACGGCTTTTTCTGCATCCCGTATCGTTGGCGCCCCGCCCTCCTCTGCATCCCTTAACGAGGGGTGGAAGGAGGCCGAAGTGGATGTCAATGTGGCGAACAAGGCCACCAGCAATGGGGCGATGGGATTCGATGGGATCAAGAACTGTCCGATCCAAGTCGTACTGTATAACACATAAAAGAGCCATACAGCTAGGATTCTATCGACTGCGCTGAACTCTGTCAGACACTCCGTTCGCCAAGCAGAGCATAGAAACGACATTCATGATTATTATCTTCAGTTTGATTTTACTATGGTCAAGGAGTATTTGTTTTCAAGCGACGTATGTAAATAGGGAGGGACATTTCAAAAATGCCGTTCTTCAAATAAACATAATTTCTAGCTAACAACTTATCAAGATAATGTGGAGGTTTTCCTTACAGTCTTCACCGTTAAAGAAAAAATGGGCAAGGCTGAATTAATGTCGTTCATATGTATGGGTTCAAATTAGACAATATTTAGTTAGGTGTTCAAATTAGACAATATTGGTTAGCTGTTTGTTCCAAAAATAACAATATGCTTCTATAGTAACTTAAGAATTTTCGAGGGATATCAACCCGTAGCAACGCACAGACACATGTGCTAGTATTTTAAAACGGATGGAGTACACTCGAACTCCCTAGCGTACACCCCAGATGTTTTTTGTTTGGAGTGTCTATTTGAAGGCACAAGGGCACAGGAGTCAAGAGTTGCAAAAAAAAAGTGCATATACTAGCGATCTAGTACAGCGAGCAAAAGTAAACCGGATATATTCAAAGACAGCACCCAGGGCTGCCGAATAACCGATCAAGCAGTATATCATCTTCCAACACCAAAATGATCAGAAAGTTCTGCGAACATATTTTCATTCTTTCAGGCATTAAAAACACCATCTGCGCTTCTTAGGCATCAGGATTACTCCCAGGCTGGAGAAGAAGCCATTTTCTCCCGACAATGTCTCCCAACCAAACAAAAGAGCCTGCACGTACGTTTTCAATTCTTAGCGTTCAAATAAGAGAATACAGGGGCAAGAATCTCCCACTGTCTTAACCAAACAAAAGAGCCTGCACGTACGTTTTCAATTCTTAGCGTTCAATTTCGAAACTGTATTCCCAGTTTCTTAAAGTACGCAGCATAAATACAGCAAGAAGAATGGTAAACAAGAAATTAACCTAGGTGGCGATTGGTGAAACAAGCTAATTTCCAGTTTTAGTTTGGCACACTTTAGAATTTGTACAGCTGCATCAGTTAGCTCTCTCAACTTCAAAATTAAAATCCGCATCAATCACTTATTTTTTTTCGCAATATAACAAGCTGGCAGACACCACCTAGCAATTATATATCAGCGACAACCGCTCCATTGTGATGGCTCTAGCAGCCGCAGCTTACCTCAGTACAGGCATGCTGAGCTAACAAATTCAAGGACCTACCTTCCAGCGAGTTGTTCCTCGCGAAAACTGCAACTCTTTGAGATGTTTTATAAACTAGTAACAGGACTCCCTGTACCCAATTTCCAGCTACCTTCTCTCACGCACTAAGGCCTAATATCTCGATCGCAAGGGTGCTGCCTTTTAGTATGTAACCAAAAAAGGCAGAATCAGAAGTAATAAAGCAGGGCATTTTGGTAACAGAGGTTACAGAGCGAGCATATCTATCATCCTAAGATCTCTATTCTGTCAGAAGATACGAGTCTAAACTGCGCGTGCGCGCCCGTGCATGGGTGCGTTCATCCTATAAATATTTCAGTGCACTAAGTGGATATAAAGTGCATCAGAGGAAATTCTAATCCCCAAGGCTATAAATCCTAAATGGCTTACCTCCAAATCAGTCCTACCACCTCTTCATGTCGATAGATGCTCTTCCTCCTGGTGGTGTGGGCCAGCGATCACGGCGTGGAGGTGGGACATAGACCCCCAAGAGGTGGAGCGTGATGCTGGTGCACGGTAATCAGGGGTAGACCGCTGAGTCGAAGGAGCATTCATGTGTTGCTGCAAAGGGAGCCTGCCCTGGGGAGGCGGAGGAATCGTGACGGGAACCTGGCGCCAAGGCACCAGGGGAGGTGCAGGTGGGAGCAGACTTGTTGGGGCATCCAGGCGCTGTGGTGAAGGGCGGAGGTCCTGGGGAGGTGGAGGGCGTGGTGAAGAGTGGCGTTCAGGGGAAGGCGGAGGAGTCTTGACCATGCGCCTCAGCCTGGCCTCCTTTTCTTCCTTAACCAGTTGCCTCACCCTAGCCTCCTCTGCTTTCAACCACGCCTCATCATGGACTGCGAATAACTGCAAAATGGGGTAACAATAAGAAACAACACTTTTGTCAAGTAAGACGCTGGGCGCAATGATATTTAAATCCTAATGTGAAGTCATCTATCCTAATTTGCAGCTAAATTAGAAGTGAAATAGATAGTAATTTAATCTTGGAAGGATAGTAAATACACCTCCTCAAATAACAGAAGTCCATAGGCATGAGAACGACGTGGTCTACGTAACTTGCTGGGGCGACCATGGATGTATACATCATCCGCAGGATGTTTAATGTCATCTTCGCACACATGGCATTGACCTTTAAAACAAGGTAAAATAGGTGGATGAACCGTATTAATACATGCAAATGCTACAAACTGGAGAGCACAAACAACTTTGAGAAATTAAAACTATAAAACTCAAAACAGATAACAGGTACAGTAAAAATTACCATTATCACCAGTCTTAAGCACGCGGAGACACGTGAGCACGTAGACTTCGTAATCACCACGCATAGTTGTCACTTCAGCAAAGTATAGATCATTGTTGTCATCGGCAGCTTTATTCTCCATGGTGAGATTAAAATGGGAATAAGATCTATATATACACCCCTTCCCATCATAGCATGAGTTGTAGCTCACAATTTTCTTTAGCACGTATGCATCATCCTAAATTAGCAAGACGGATAATGTTAACGAGTGCAACATGAATAAATGACACTTGAGCAATCATGAAACTAATAAAGGCAAAAGGATAGTGTTAGCCAGTGTAATATGCATACAACATTTAAGATATCATGAAACTAATAAAGGCAAGATGATAGTGTCAGTGTAATCATGAAACTAATAAAGGTAAGAGTGAGAAATACCCCCAGAAGATCATTGTCTTCGTTGTGTCTGTCCAATAAAGAGTTCAACAATTCTCGTGTAGGGCGAAGAGTCCTAGAAGAATCTAAAGCTTCTGCAGAATGCTTCCTTGTACCATCGTGAAACCAGTACAAAGCATTCCGCACAGTCATCTCCTCATCGGAAAGTCCATCGCTGCACCTATTTTCAGATATAGAGTATTATAAATGACTAGTACATTTTACTTAACAGAAAGTGGAGTATAAATAGAATAACCAATGACAAATGGTTTTGATTGACAATTGACTCTAAAACCAAAAATAAGCCGAATTAGGTGAATTTTGACAAGTTAGATAAGAGATGATACCACATGTAATTAAAGGATTAAAACCAGTGAGCTTGTTTTGTGCCTGGTTCTAATTAGATTGTATTGACCCACAAGAATAGTCAGATTATTAAATACTGTGACAGAGGAATCAAATTCAAAACCTTTATAAGTTTATTTACATAGGAGCATACACTGGTCAATTCAAACATATGTAATTGTTTCACTTATGGGAAAGGAAAATTTTGTTAAGCGACTACTGTTCTACTCCCTCCGTTTGGAAATATAAGATGTTTTAGGTTTGTGAAGGGGATGTATCTAGACACGTTTTAGTGTATAGGTTCAAATGAATCTAGACACTAAAATGTGTCTAGATACATCCCCTTCATAAACCTATAACATCTTATATTTCTAAACGGAGGGAGTATTATGCAGTAGACATATACCTATTTTCATGTATGCTACATAAGTAGCAAATTACAAGTACAATACCGCTTTGATCTTCTAACTTGTTTTTATAAATAATTTATATTCTTACATGCGGAATCACATTATATGTAAAGAGAACTGGGACGTAGCCCACCAGGCGGATGCGCAGTAGCGTCACCCTGCACACCAGGGTTCAACTCCTACGACAGAAGCCAATTAACCATGATGGTTATTGCGCAGACACATTTTGATACTTCTAATTGTGCTGTTGTATTTCGTTCTCAAAACTGTTGCTTAATATGACTGCATGTTTTGTTTAATATCTCAGTTGTATATTTCTGTATTCCTTACATGTGATAATTGATATTTTTTAATAACGAAAACAGTGTGATTTGCAACTTGGATTTGGTGGCCAGAAGAAGCACATATTCCCTGGTTATGGAGAGCTTAGATCGGCTGCATCTGGATCCCCTAAGCTTGGTGGCATGGCCAGAAACAATAATTCACCAACTGGATCTTCACAGTTTGGGAACATGGTCAGACCTAATTCTTTGCCCGTTGGACCCTCTAAGGTTGGGAGTCTGGCCAGTTCTAATCATGTGCAAAGTGGATCCTCCCAGATTGGGCGCATTGCTGGACCTAATTTTATACCTCCTGCCGAATCCTCACAGATTAGGCGAATATCTGGATCGGATTCTAAGCCTCCCGCAGAATAATCTCAGGTCGGGCGTGTGGCTGGACCTAATCCTGTACCTACAGGCGAATCCTCTCAGTTTAGGCTCATGGCTGAACCTGATTCTAGACCTCCTGCCAAATCCTCTCAGTTCATGCACACGACCGGACCTAATCCTGTACCTCCCGGCGAATCCCCTCAGTCCAGGAGCATGGCCAGGCAGAATTTCATAAGGAGTTACTAGCCAACTTTAGTGTTGGGGAACACGCCACAGATGGGAAGTGGCCCTCCGGTCCAGTCAGGATGGGATCTGAACTTGTCAAGGATGGTCAGTGGAGGAGGCATGATAGCAGAAGTATGCTCCTGGTGCAACAGCCAGTTCCACCATTTTGGCCCCGTCGACACACACAGTGGGTTGGTACCTACGTGCTCATTTGCCCATCATGTAAGGATAGGGTGGCTGCGCAACACAATATGCCGAACAATGGATCGTGGCAACCCTGAGCCAGGCGATGCAGCCATATTCCGATCATCTTTTTGGAGAATTGGTGTCGTTTTGTTGACGCATCTGTTGCGGGTTGAAAATCACCTGCACTGACCAGCCTGCAGAGCTGAGAAGGCTATCTCTAGGAATGACGTTGTATTCGGTAGGCTGCATCTTCTCTTACAGAATGTGTAAAGATCAGTTTCAGGAGACCAATGTAGGTTTTCATGCACAAGCATCTGCTTACTATTTTAACAGCCTTACACAACAGTTACATAAGATTTTTCTTGACTTTAAGAAATCTTGAACACTTCAAAATCAATGTAGCTTGTAAAGCGTAAACACATCTAGTAAAGTTGAGAAACTTACAATATTTGTCGTTGAGCAGCATGATAGGAATCAATAGCATTCTGAGCTTCATCTAAGTTCTGAAAAGGTCCACCACGATCTGGATATGAATGGAATAATCCTGCCTTATCGAGTCGAACAAAATACTTGATGAATAAACCAGTGGGCACCAATGAAAAAACACATGAAGAAGACAACACGGCACTGTCGAGCTTCAATGCCAATAGATCTGGCACCTCACACCTGAAGTTGAACACGAAAGGAGGGAAATCGTCATGCACAAAAAAGACTGGTTTAAAGAGAGTAAAGAAAGAACAAAGGACAAGCGGCTTAAATGTGAATAATCTTCTTGTCTAAATACCACTTTGTGAACTGTTGATGTTCTTGATCGGTCTGTTCGACAACTTGCACAGGCAAGAGAGTAAAGCAAGTTTGGGTATCGAGTTTATTTAGTAATTCAAGTGGTAATGTTCTGTCAGAAGTTCATGGGAGAGATTAATATCAGAGTGTGCAGAAGAAGGTACTAGGGCTTGGAGATTTCCTTTGGGGGTGATGCCAAACTGTGTCAAAATAATTAACTTATAGCCTATCTATGCACAGTTTAGAAATCCATGTAAGTGTCCATTAATCTAAGTTGGTCTATAATTTCTACTCTCTTTTTTATGGTCTATAAGTTGGCGTTACATTGCAAGTTGTGAATTACTTGCAGCAAATTATTACCTTGTGCCTTTTTTTGTTATTTCATTGACACCGCGTGATGATTTCAGCGGCACTGGCACAAATAGTTTGGATAAAAATCTCATACCTTTGATCCGTCTCCAGCTTGTGGACAGGTGCAGGCTGATCTTCCTCGGTGTATTGCGCTTGGGAATTTCCAGGGATATGAGTGACCGTTTCTTGATCTTCCTCATTGTATTGCGCTTGGTGTTGTCCAGTGTTTGGAGTTGGCTCTTGCTGATCTTCCTCGAGGCGTTCGGAGTCAGAGACATCATCAGGCCTATTCAATTAAGTTAGGTGAGGGCCATAGCCATTTCATTCAACAAAACAAGAGAAGACATGATGTACACTGAGAAAAGATAGCGCTGCATTAAAAAGTCGCATACGGCAGTCGAGGATCGTGCCTGAGAACTTCGAAGCGGACATTTGCGAGGAGAACTCGCCTACACAGGGATTACAATTGTGGTAAAATATGATTCTTCACGAGATTACAATTTTTTATTGTGCAAGATAGCTCTAACTCTTCGTACGTGTAACAGAGGAACTTTCTTTTAGTTGCATGGCAGAGCTTTGCCTCGGGCATCTGCGAAAACATTGGGTCCTGGTAGATGTTTCATTTCCTCTAAAAAGTACAGGCTACCAAAACTTTCCAAAGGAACAGAGCCATCTGTTCCTTCAAAGCGAACGCCAGCAAGGAAAAAATTCCATAGGAATTGAAACCTCTAAAAATCCTTCACTTTTCCCGTGAAGCGAACGCGGCCTTAGCGCGGAGTAGTTCGTTCGGATTTTTTGTGCATGTGGTGCTGTACACTGTACCAGCAACGTGATGTGTCCAATTCAAGAGTAGACTAGTATTTAAGCTGGCTCCAATTCAAGAGGCTTGGATGCATCAGTGTTTCCGGGCACACGACATGTGCCTATGGACCACACTGAGTGACAGAGCTCAGTGACAAACTTTAGGCAACCTGCTCTAGCGTGTGAACAGAAGTACACTAGATTACTGCTACTATGGATTATTTGGAAGAGGGTTAAAACTTCGCTAGCAATATTACAATTACCAGCTTATCGATTTTAAGTCACCAGATTATCGAGTAGCACCTACCAGATTGGCCATTTTAGATCACCAGTTTATTTAGCATAGGATTACCACCACATTAGGTGTAAATACAAAATTCCGTTTAGTCATTTTAAGTCATCAGATTATCCATATACCACTTACCAGGTTTCTCAAACAATAACCAGGTAGCAAGGAATTACCATCACGCTAGCTACTTACAAAATTGACAGGTAGTACTTGGCAAATTATCCCACGAACAATTATCAACGGGACATAGCTACCAAAATTATTGTGTGACAGCTGCCAGGTATTCTAGTTATATGCTACCAAATTCAAGAAAAATGTGAAAAAAAAACACGACTCCAAGTAGAGGACGTCACTGTAAAACTTTGGTCTATACTTTCTACTCTCTTTTTTATGGTCTATAAGTTGGCGGTACATTGCAAGTTGTGGATTACTTGCAGCAAATTATTACCTTGTGCCTTTCTTTTGTTATTTCACTGACACCGCGTGATGATTTCAGCGGCACTGGCACAAATAGGTTGGATAAAAAGCTCATACCTTTGATCCGTCTCCAGCTTGTGGACAGGTGCAGGCTGATCTTCCTTGGCGTATTGCGCTTGGGAAGTTCCAGGGATATGAGTAGCCATTTGTTGGTCTTCCTCATTGTATTGCGCTTGGTGTTGTCCAGTGTTGGGCTCTTGCTGATCTTCCTCAGGGCATTCGGAGTCAGAGACATCATCAGGCCTATTCAATTAAGTTAGGCGAGTCATTCAACAAAACAAGAGAAGACATGATGTACACTGAGAAAAGATGGCGCTGCATTAAAAAGTCGCGGTCGAGGATCGTGCCTGAGAATTTGGTAGCGGGGGACATTGTCGAGGAGAACTCGACTACACAGGGGAACTCCCCGCCTATATGTGTAGGCAGGGACTCTTTGGGCGTCGGGAAGAATAGAGTGGACCAACGGCCTGAGAGGAAGGGGGGAGCACTCCGGTTAGTCTGGCAAGCATGGAGGGAGTGGCATGTAAGGTGGCGGAGAGGAGGGTTGGTCCGGCACGCGAGGAGGAGAGGGGGAGGAGCGCTCTGGGTCCGGCATGAGAGTAGGGGAGGGGCGCCCTCTTTGGTAGTCCCGGCGTACGGGTGGTATGTAACGCGGAGGAGGGGAGGGGAGAGGAGATGAGATGGGAGGCGGCGGCGGCGGCGGCGGAGGAGGAGGAGGAGATTTGTCGCGGGGGCGCCGTCCGGACGGCATGGCGGGCAAGAGGTCCTTTTTTTTTTTGACAGGGGCAAGAGGTCCTAGGGCTTGGGGATTTCTTCTGTACTAGTGGAAATGGAAATACGCGTTATTTTTCTTTACACTGCTTGTAAAAAAGCGTTATTCTCTTTTTGCAGCAGCGTCCTAATTCCTAGGAGCAGATACCGCATCCCGCGATAGTGTAAAACGGGGATACGGTGTACTGTAAACTTTTTTTTAGTTGAGAAACGAACAGTGCGGAACAGATATAGCATATGCGTATCGCAAATTGGAGGGTGTCTTTCACCCGCCAAACCCTACGAGGTTTTCCCAAGGTGGTGATGGAGGCTGATTGCCTGGAGGTCGTTAATCTTTGGAACACTCGTCATGGATCTCGTTCAACCGTGGCGCCTATTCTTCAAGAAATAGGAGAGCTTGTTTTAAATTTTTCTTCATTTTCCATTCAGCATGTTGTAAGATCGGCAAACTATTCGGCCCATCTCTGTGCAAAGCTTCTTGCTTGCACTTTGATGGTGACTAGTAGCTGGATCGATCGTACACCGGACCTTTTAATCGTTAGCCTTATGGCTGATAGATCAGGCTCTGTTTTAGTTGAATAAAAAGCTCTGTATGTTTCCTGCAAAAAAAAAAACCCGCCAAGTTCCATCAAAAACAACTCCCAGCAACGTTGATAAGGTCGTCCATTGGCACACGAAAGGAAGAAGATCCAACTGATTTCGCTTTTAGATCTTATGGTTAACGCGTTTTATACGGCGCAAGAATCACTGAGTGTAACATCCTAGCATTTAGGAAACAACGAATGGGTAGATTTAGAAATCTGTGCAATTGCATGCATTCATTTGTAAAAATGTGGGTAAATTTTTCATCAAATAAAAACCTAAAGTGATCAAAGTTTCTTTCACTCTTTAAGATTAGAAATAGTCCTGAAGAACGATCATTATAAACTTTGATATGATCTTTTATGGATTAGTGTGTTTTAGGAAATGAAATTTGAATTTAAACTTGAGTGTTGGATTTATAATTCAACAGGATTTAGAATTATGTTTGAGTATTTTGATTCATTCAAGAGTTGATAATTAGTAGCTCAAACTTTAAATAAATAACTTAATTAAGAAAAAGAGTATTTATTCCATAATTTAATTCAATAAAGAAGTTACAAAATGTAACTTATGAAAATGATCAAGAATCTTTACAATAGTAATGAAATAAAAGAAAAACCTTTATATATTGAGTAATAGTACAATCTTTATTGCAAAAGAATAAAATAAAGATTACAAAAGAATAAAAGAAATATTAGAAGTGACTATTCTGTAAAGAACAAGAAAACCTAATCTAAAGTCTTGAATCTTCAAGTCTTGTACCTGCAAAACAAAACACAAACTAAAGAAAGAAAATTAAGGATTAAAATATGTACTCTCAAAGTTGACAGTGAGTTGCACTGTTCACTTTTTTATCATTGAGTAATCTTTAAGGGGCAAGTTTCACCAATATGAAAGAACTATATCTTTCATAATTTTAAGCCATAAGTCAAATAAACAGCAAGAAGGGGCAAGTTTCACCAGACAAGTAAGTGTAACCAGATAAAAATAACTTTCATATCCAGAGCATATCCACAAGGTGCAGCAGACACACAGGCAACACAATCACCTAACTACATGGGGTGTGTTGTCGACACAGCCACAACAGCTCACACAAGTAAAAAGGGGTAAGCACAGCCGTGGGCAGCCCCACTAGTTCATCTTTGCATCTCAGACACCACACCAAGAACACACTCAGCTTAGCAAAGCCAAGCAAACCAGCCAGACCACACACCAGATCATCCTAGCATCACAAGATGGTGACATAAGGAGGGAAAGAATCAGGTGGATAGCAAGGTCAAGCTCACAGAAGCTAGGAGGTGAAGGGCAGATCAAGGTCAAGCTCAAAAAAATCAACAGTAGCAGGAGCAGCACTAGGAGGTGAAGGACCAAATCAAGCCAGCAACACAATCAATAAGATCAAGCCACCAGATCAACCAACAACCACCACAATCATCAACTATTGTGGTGAGTATCATAAAACATCTACATATTCTGTTCATCTTATTCAAACAGAAAAGCATGTGTTGTTTTACAAGTTAAACCTCTCAGTGATCACCCAAGTGGGGTGAACCTATCATAGAGGAAATTTGAAATATAAAGGCAAGTAGTAAACTCTACCAAATCCACCAGAATCTCAGACCAGCATCACAGATCCTGGTAATCATAAACAACTCATATATTCCAGTATGTTCTCAAATAGCTTATAAAATCTGGGCACATCTCCTAATGGAGTAGCCCCTCAAATTTCATAAACTATATGCACCAACATAAAGCTATAAGCCAACCAATCATTTTAGCCAACTAGGATCCAAGGTTCAGTGAACAACCTTGATTCTTAAGCATATCTATGAGGGACAGCAAGATAGGAATCTAGTTCCTAAACCTCAGACCAACATCATAGGCATTGATGCTTAAGAAAGAAGCTTACAATTTACCTTTAACATATATCCAATCTTAAGCACTGACCATAGTAAAGCCCAGTAGTAGAATCACTACTTGTGTTCCATTCTAAGATGGTGTCACAAGAACAAATTCTAAAACCAATTCTAACAATTACTTAGCTTCCATAAATAAACCAGCAAGCCAATAACTATCATTTTCCTGGAAACAATAACCAGGAATCAGGATCAAGTTTATATGTACAGAGTGTTACTGTAAGAAACTAATTAGCCTCAATCTGCACATGAGTCCACAAGCCAACATTCTTGGTGCGTTGAATCACCATCGACAAGGCTACTATCGATTGCTAGAGTACTAACAGTAGAGAAACACACTAAGCATCAACCTAACCAACCAGGTTTCACAGTTATACCACCAGCTTAACCAAGCTTTATCACCAATTAGAGGCAACAGTACTGAACCACTAGCATCAGATCAACAATAGCATCAGATAATCAAAACATGACAGAAAGCACTGAAGTGCAGTGTGCACAATCTTCACTAGGCATCACTACCAGATCAAACCATCATCTTACAAGCACAAAGAGGGATGAATCCTAGAACCAGGGAAGAACCCTAGAACCAGTATGAACCCTAATGAGGGATGACCACTAGTTACACACATATGAACTCAGAGGAGGTAGATGCACGGGTGATGACCAAGAACCAACTCACATGTGGTCCTCGCTGTAGAATAGAAGAGGAAGCAGAGGGGTCGACGAGCACGGCGGCATGGGGAGCACCCCAAGGGGGCGCTGCGACCCACACCACGCCAAGGAGGCGACCACAGCCACGCCTGATGGCGAGGAACTCCACCACAGCACACGGGAGCAGCGGTGGCGACAGCACCAGCGCCACCCCAAACCCTTCCGGATGGAGCCGGTTTGGCCACAGGAGGTTTCCGGGTCCAAATCGAGTTGGACAGGAAGGTGGAGCATGGTCGACAACCTTGCCCTGCACCACGGTGGCGGCTAGGGAGGACCACAGCGGTGAGCAGCGCATGGCGGCGGCGCCATCGACCACCGGGTCGAAGAGGACAAGAGAGATGAGAACGAGAGGGTGACAGAGAGAGTGTGGGCTGGATTGGGCCAAGACCCCTTCGGGGAGTAGTTTTGGTTCTGTCCTATTGGGCCACAAGGGCCCAATAAACCAACACTGACAACCCAATTACTTAAAGGCAGACTTTAATAAATAAGAAAAGACCAAAATGCCCCTGAATTTAAATAAATTCTAGAAAATAAAATAAAAATCGAAAAAATATACATAAAATATTTTTGGATTGCAATAATCCAACCTGTCCAAATAAATTAAGAAATAAAAATTTTGGCATATAATTTTTTTTAAGAATTTTGTAATATATATTCCTTATGGAATTTTATAAAATTATTGAAAGATGATATAAATAAATAAAAATCACTTTCATTATATATTAATATTGCAGTATTTTAGAAAAATACTAAACAAATATTTAATATTAATTTTTGGTATCTAAATGATAATTCTTAAAGGAATTAATAAATAAATAAAATTCAAATAAATGAAATAAAAGAAAATAATACAATATTTAATAAATATTAAAATTAATATTTATAAATTCTTTATTATTAAAAAGAATTTTTATAATTAATGGGGGAGATTACACACAAAACTAAATAATGCACTACATTACTTTGAATAATCATTTTGCCTCTTTAAATATTGTCCTTATCGGGCAATAATGATGTTTTGTATACATAGAAGCTCAAGATCCGGTGCAAGCATCCGACTTCACTACCTTGCAATCACAAGGCAATTTCATCACTTGCTCATGTCCTTTGAAGAGTGTTTATCAAATTTTTGCAAAATGTGTGTTATCATCTATATTCCAGAAAAACAAAATATTATTTTCTCAAAATAAATAAATCTTAGGTATCATCCTAAGTGATGATATGATGGGGCAATAGAACTTAGGTTTATATTTGCAATAATGATGAACCATTAGGGATTAATAATCCATGACATCAGTGATTCTTGCGTCGTATATTACGCGTTAACCATGAGGTTTGGAATGGGACGGAGAAGTCAGCTGTATCCTTTTTCTCTCGTATGGAGGCAAGACGACCTTAACGTGACGCTGTGATTCCTTGTGCGGATACAACATATGGGTGGGCACCCTTACGCCCCACACTTTTGGTGTCTAGATTATCTATGAATGGTGTTTAGGGATATAGTCCATTTAAATGGTACTCGTCCGGGCATCACCAGGTCATAGAGTCTTCGGGAACTCATCAGGGTTTTAGCCTGCCCGAAAGGGGGCTTAACGGAGGTGAGCTGCCCCCGAAGGATCATGCAGACATATGAGGTCGCGGAGAGGGTAGTGATTGGCTTGGACCAATTACTGGGCCCCATATCATGGAATTATGGACGGGAAAGTACGCCTGGTTGTGCAGCAAGGAAGTTGATCTCTCATGGGAAAAGTAACGCACCTCTGCAGAGTGTAAGAAATGTAACTTGTTACTCCCTGTTCTGGGAAGAAGCTACGAACGCAGCAGGAAAGGAACTCCATGAAAGTTCTAGTCAACCTGTGAAGGCTGATGGTCATAGATTTTCATAATAAAATCAATCTTTGAAGAAAGTTTTACGAAAATTGCATAGTGCCAAGGACTGAAAGTCCGAGGTGGTAGATAGAGCATCAAACTTCCTACCTTGCATATAATGAACTTGCTGGGTAACGCTGTTACTCATCCTTTCCTTTGAATCCTTGCTTAGACTCTGAGAATCCCGAAGATACTTCGATGTATGCAACCGAGATCCAGGAGGGGGTCTTCTATGAAGAGCCCAACCTGTATGGAGTCGTAGAAGGGGAGGACTATGATATCATCTATGGAGGAGAGTTCCAAGAGTCCGAATAATTACTATAGTTCTAGTAGCCACTTGAGTTGAGCAACATAAACAATATATAGCAATAAGTTGTTAAGCTCAATTTGGAGTTTAAGTTTTAAATTCGAAACTTCCGCCGAAACACTTATATTTTGGTTTGTAAGTTGAATCTTTTGGAAGTCTTGAACTTCCGGTGTTGTAATAATAACAATGTGTGTATGTTTGTAATATGGACCCGCAATGTTTCTGTTGTACCACTCTGAGGGATGTGATATTTACGGAACGGTATTCTGTGGATGTCATGTCAATGACTATAGTGTACTACACATGCAGTGGTATGCTTGGTCACCGCAGTTGGTATCAGGGCAAATTGCTTTGACCTTAGGTTGGAAACCTAGTAAAGGGTATTACCTGTAGGAGGGTGTAGCAACGATAAAGAATTCTCTAAAAGAAATATAATGGGTATTCAAATGAGAATATTCTGTTATATGTTTTAGTGCGATAATTCTTTGTTATGATGCAATATATTATTGGTTACTAATAAAAATATTTTTATTATACAGAGCTATGGCACCAAATTTTCCAAAACAGACTTTGGTAAGGAAAGAGGAGACTCTTGATGATTATCAAGGATCATTCATAGACCAACTTCATCAACTTTTAAAGATTTTTAGTTGTCCAACTAGAATTCCGGTGAATACCATAACCTATTATGATGGCCGAATGTTATCCAAGTATCGTGTGAGTATCCAATTTCTAGAGGATCTTGGATTGTATCACGATTTACCTATAGGTGAAGGTAGGAGTCACTTAGCAACATATCATGTTGCTGTTGTGGAGGCGATAGCTAATATTCAGGAGCATAAAGCCAAGGAGTTGGAAGGTAGCACATTTTTGGTGATACCTCATGATTCTTTAGACTCGGAGCCTATAGCGGATCATCTTACTTTGGTTAAGAAGCATCCTAAGTTAGCTTCCAAGTTTATGGATAGATACCGAACACTCGTTGCGTCTTTTTATTAGACACATCAAGTGATTGTTGAAGATAAAAATGACATGTTAGAGGATCTAACTTATCCGGAAAGGAGGAAGCAGTTAGCATTCCAGTCAGCGGCGGGCCCAGGATTTGTAGCGTGTGTATTCAAAATTTCAAAGGGTCAAAAAAAAGTTTTGACACTCGAGCTATTGTTTGGCATATACAACTGATTGTAGGAACAACGTATAGTTCTAAATATGTAGCACATTTTGATTGTAATACTATTGCTTCATGAGAAGAGATCATAACTTGAAACAATCCAACATATAAAACGGGCAACATAAAAAATATCTAGATGACAGAAAATAGCAATTTGAAAGGAGAGCTTACAAATTAAAGGATAACTTTCCGACTCTTCCAAGGCTTGAAAACCAGTGATGATGTCCTCAAACGAGCTAAATAGCGAGCCTTGTACTGTGCGGTATTTGAGGCAATGGACTCCTTAATTGATGCTTTAGGTGATATGGACATATTATATTTCTCTTCAGCCTCACAATGAGCACTATTGATTTCACCAACATGCTTACGGAATCTAACTTTCATGTTCCAATTTCTGAACCCTCCATTGACAAAACTATCTCCACCGGCATTAGTGCCCTCTTTGAACAGATAGCATACAAAACAATATGCAGCATCTTTATCTACACTATACTCAAGCCACTTGAACTCATCAAACCACTTTGGTTGAAAGCGACACATACCTCCACAATTGTGTTGGGGAAAATACTCCTTCTTCATCTTTGGTCGACATGGCCCCAATGCGATGTATGCCCTTCTAACTGAATCTCTATCATTGATAGCATATCCGGAGATAGGAGATCTCAATCCAGGATCATGCTCAATATCATAATTGCCATCGTCATCAAATTCATCACCGGATTCATCATGTTCCAAAATTTCATTAATCTCCAGCTTTGTGCTAGCATCTCTCTCCGGCATATCCGGTTCAGGTTCAGGTTCCATGTTTGTCCCACTGCCACTCTGTTCTTGGAATAACACCAACTGCATATTGTCCTGATTCTCATTTTGATTTTCAGTTTTTCTCTTCCTTGCAGCAGCTCTTTCCATGAAAGCTTTCAGATCAACAACAGGACCACTCTTTCTCTTCATGCTTCAGACAAAATAATACTTGTACAATCTGTAATAAATACAAAACGAAAAAATGTTTAAGTCATCTGAATTCGGACATCATATCTGAACTTTTCTGAATTTTACCTCACGGCAGGGTTGAGATAAGCTGGAGTAGGGAGAAAATTAGCCTCCCAGGACCAGGAGAGAAACAATCAAATAGCGAAGAGGGAAGGAGGAGTAGCAATGTCGGCGGGCGTAGAACCTGCTCAACCGGTGAGGCGGCGACGAAGATGAACCAGTCAGCCGCAGATGTCCTGGTCGAGTCGTGGAGGAGCCGAGCAGGGAGACAGAGACGAACATTGCAGCGACTCCGCCGTCGTGTGTTGCCGTCGTCCTCCGGTTCCAGATCGATGTCGCCGAGACAGTTTGGGGAATTGGGGCGATAGAATAGCGGCGCAAAAAAACGAACCGACGCAGTCTATTCCAAAGTATCTGTTTCCAAGGGATGGCCGATGGAGGCAAGTAGCGATGCTCCTATACTGCTATTGGGCTAATTTGCTAGATGGGCCTCATAACACGAGACAGAATGGACAGGAAGTGGTCTTGGTTGTCAAATAGTCTGCATGTTCTTCTATTTTTTTCTGTTTTTTCATTGATATACCTGTTATATATTATATATGACTAGTTTTTTGCCAAAAAATTTGGGTATTCACTTGAATACCCTTGAATTTAAGTGGGCCCGCCCCTGATTCCAGTTGGAGAAGGAAGCAGGTAGTAGTACAAAACCCAACTTTAAGGATATACCTATAGATCCTGAATCTTTTACACCATATCCTTATTCACCAAGGCCTGAACCTATATATGATCCTACCGTGGATATGAGGGATGCAGTACCACAAGGTTCCGAGGATGGTTCTAATTCAGAACTTCCTATTGAGAATTCTGATGGCTGGAGAAATGTTGGGCAATCTAGCTGGATGGGTGCAAAAATTAACCCTAGTAACAGTAGTAGAAATGTTATGTTCACAAGTAATCAGGATGAAGAAGAAGATCCTGAGGAGAGAGTGTTTGAATCATCAACACCTTCACAAAACCCAGGGAATGTACATTATCTTGTGTTTAACTATCTTGCCCAAAGGAGCACCTGGGGAGCAGCGGGATCTGCGTATTCTGTTGAAAACTCAAGGAATGAAGCTCAGGAGATGCAAGTGAGAGATAATGTTGAATATGTCTCTGAAAACTTTTCAGCTGAGCTAGAAGGAGTCAATGCGCTCAGGTTGAGTAATGACTCAAGTCCTGACACTTCAGATACTGAGTATGTTCCTTCTGAAAGGCCATTTGTTCCACAAACTGTGTGACGGACGACACGTCATCACGGTTGGACATCAGACATGTACGATGAGCGTAGTTATTACTAAAAGCATGAGGCTTAGTAAGAAGTATCAAGTACTATGTATTGTAGTCCAAGAAAATAAGGTAGTTAGATAACAAGGTAGTGTTGTGATTATACCTATATGGTATATGTTGTAATGACTTTGTATTGATAATATATTGTAATGTATAATATGTGAAATGCATATTTGAGTTTTATTTGGATTTTCATTGTGTGACTAGTTCTGTGCGTAAATTTGAGATCAGAACACATGTGCATGATGTAATTATGAGTATTCACTTTATATTGCAGGACTAGGGGGTCATGGATACGGGTGTAGAGACCGAATCTGAGCAGCAGCAGATGGAACATGAGGCCAAGGAGAAGGCCGATGTAGATGCAGCAAATTAGGGAACATTACCACCACCAATGAGGCCGTTAATGGGGCAGAATTTTATGCAGTGTATGCAAATGATGCAAGAGACCCAGAACAAGTTCATGGAGGAGTTGCTGGGACTAGAAAATCTGAGAGCACCTAAAGGTGGAGGAGTGAGTCTTTCTGACTTCCAGAATGCAATGCCGTTACCTTTTGCATCAGCTCCTAAACCAATGGATGCAGAATATTGGCTAGCAGATACAGAAAGAAAGTTGAAGATTGTAGGTTGCAATGATGATGAGAATTTGAGGTATGCAACTCATCTTCTGACTGGACCTGCAGCATCATGGTGGGAGAATCAGTTAGCCATGCAACAGCCAGGAAGGGAGTACACCTGGGAAGAGTTTAAACAGAGATTCCGTGAATATCATGTTCGAGAGAGTGTTATGGAGTTGAAGCAGAGAGAATTTGAGGAGCTGCAACAGGGATATACTAGTGTTATGAAGTATATTCGGGAGTTTAGTCAACTGTCTCGATATGCGGAGGAAGAAGTTAATACGGAGGAAAAGAGGAAGAAGCATTTCCTGCATGGATTAAATCCATTTGTGAGGATGCAGTTGAGGTTGGCTAATAAACAAACTTATCAATAGTTGCTGGATGCAGCTATCACTTTTGAAGATGACTACAAGAATGTCCAAGAGGATAGAAGGAAGAGAGCTAACAAGGAAACCAAGAGGATACAAGCAAGTAAGCCCAAGCCCAATCTGGAATTCAAACCAAGGAATAGACCCTATAACAACAATAATTCCAATTGGAGTGCAAATCCAAACGTAAAGAATATTATATGCCACAGTTGCAAACTCCTAGGGCATATGAGCAGGGATTGCCCGAAACAAGTAATTATATGCCATGCTTGTGGTCAGAGAGGTCACATAAAGCCAAATTGTCCAAGTAAACCACAAGGAGGTTGGACGGTTCGAGATGGAAGGCAAGCCAGTGGAGGAAATGGATAGCCCAATAAAGGAGGGAATAATGTCAAGAACAACAATGGCAAGAGGAACAGACCTACCGGGAAGCTGAACTGTGCAACCCTAGAGGAGGTGGATAATTCAGAGCATGCAGTGATAGGTACGCTCAATATCCTTACTAATCCCGGCAAAGTTCTATTTGATACTGGTGCAACTACTTCATTCATTTCGGAAGAATTCTGTGATAAGTTTGGGATTAGAAGGGCAACATTAGAAAACCCTATGACCATAGTTATGGGCGGGGGAAATGTGATTGTACGCCACATTAAACAATATCAGGTTATCTCGATCTATGGTTGTACCTATTTTGCGGACCTTTATGTGATTCCTTTGAAGGGAATTTTAGTAGTGCTGGGGATGGACGGATGATGGAACATGGGGCTCAGATAAATTGTGAGGATAAAACTGTCTCAATCAAAACTCCAAGTGGAGCAAGGATAGTTTACCAAGCAGATAAGCACAGTCATATTATGGTGGATCTGCAGTTGAACTCAATGAAAGAGGTCAAGTTGGAAGATATTCCTGTAGTAAATGAGTTTCAAGATGTTTTTCCAGCAGAGCTACCTAGAATGCCACCAGATCGGGAAATAGAGTTCACTATTGACCTAATTCCAGGTACAACACCAATAGCGCAAGCACCCTATAATATGGGACCAAAAGAATTAAAATAACTCAAAGAGCAAATCGATGAGTTAGTCAGAAAAGGATTTATCTAGGAAAGTGTATCCCCATGGGGAACACCGGTGATCTTTGTAGATAAAATGGATGGTGGTAGAAGGATGTGTGGAGACTACAGAAATCTGAACAATGTTACCATAAATAATAAGTATCATTTACCAAGGATTCAAGATTTGTTTGATCAAGTGAAAGGAGCTGGAGTATTTTCAAAGATTGACTTAAGATTTGGATACCATCAAATAAAAATCAAACCTGAGGATGTTCCAAAGACAACATTTGTCTCAAGATATGGACACCATGAGTATCTGGTAGTACCATTTGGTTTGACCAATGCACCAGCAATATTCATGAATCTGGTGAACAAAATCTTCATGCCATACCTGGATAAGTTCGTCATAGTCTTTATTGATGATATTCTAATATATTCCAAGGATAAGGAAGAGCATGCTGATCATTTGAGAATTGCATTGCAGACCTTAAGAGAACATAAACTGTATGCTAAGTTCAGTAAGTGTGAATTTTGGCTAGATAAGGTAGAATTCCTCGGCCATGTGATCAGTAAAGATGGAATTGTTGTAAATCCATCTAAAGTTCAGTCAGTACTAGAGTGGACTGCACCAACCAATGTGAAACAAATTCGAGGTTTATTGGGGATGGCTAGTTATTATCGGAGATTCATTGAAGGTTTCTCCAAAATAGCTGTACCAATGACCAAATTATTAAGAAAGAATACACCATTCAATTGGGATAAGAAGTGTGAAGCAAGTTTTCAGGAGTTGAAGAACAGGTTAACCACAGCTCCAATTTTAGCAATTCCAGAAACAGGGAAAGACTTTACAGTATACTGTGATGCATCTAAAGAAGGTTTGGGTTGTGTGTTAAATGCAAGATCGGAAAGTGATTGCTTATGGTTCAAGACAACTGAAACCACATGAAGTCAACTATCCAACTCATGATTTAGAGTTAGCAGTAGTCTTTGCGCTGAAAGGATGGAGGCATTTTATTTATGGAGCCAGATGTGAGTTATACACTGACCATAAAAGTCTTAAATATTTCTTCACCCAAAAGGAGTTGAATATGAGACAGAAACATTGGTTGGAACTAATCAAAGATTATGATTTAACAATCAACTATACTCCAGGGAAAGCAAATGTTGTAGCAGATGCTTTAAGCAGAAAGAGTGCAGACATTCAGCCTAGCAATTGGGAGCTACCAAAAGAGTTACAAATGGACTTGGAAAGATTAAAGCTTCAATTCATTAGAACAAAGGTTCTTGGAGGATTAGCTACTATGCAGGTAGTTGCAGAGCATGACGGTGATCTTAAGCACGAAATTTTTAGACATCAAGCAGAAGATCCTTTCATTGCTGAGGAAATTTGGAGGATATCTCAAGGGCAAAAATCAGTTTTTCGCCTTAGAGATTATGAGTCTTTGTGGTTTCAAGACCGTCTTTGTGTTCCAGATGTGACTGAGATTCGTGATGTCATACTCAAAGAAGCACATGAAACACCATATTCTATACATCCAGGAAGTACTAAGATGTATATGGATTTGAAAGAATTATTCTGGTGGAATAATATGAAAAGGGACATTGCTAAATATGTATCAGAATGCCATACTTATCAAAGGGTGAAGGCTGAACATAAAAGTCTAGAAGGACCATTGCAACCCTTGGAAATTCCCAAATGGAAGTGGGAAGAAATAGGTATGGACTTTATCACAGGATTGCCCATGACACCTAAACAGAAGGATATGATATGGGTAATTGTGGATAGACTCACCAAAAGTGCACATTTTATTCCGGTAAATCAGAAGGATAATGCCAAGAAGTTAGTAGATGTTTACATCAAATAAATAGTAAGCAAGCACGGAGTGCCCAAAATAATTGTATCTGATAGGGGATCAGTGTTTACTTCAGCATTTTGGAAGCAATTACATGAAGCACTTGGTTCAAAGTTAGATTTTAGCACAGCTTATCATCCAGAGACATGAGGTCAAACAGAAAGAACAAATCAGATACTAGAAGACATGTTAAGGGCTTGTGCATTAGATTTTGGAGGTATGTGGGAAGATCATCTACCATTGGTAGAATTTTCCTACAATAATAGCTATCAGAGTAGTCTGAAGGCAGCTCCATATCAGGTTCTGTATGGAAGGAAATGTAGATCACCAATATGTTGGTATGAGCCTGGAAGCAGCAAGGAATCTGCACCAGACTATATCAAGGAAAAAACAAGATATCATTGATAAGATCAAGGATAGACTGAAAATAGCTCAAAGTAGGCAGAAAAGTTATGCTGATCAAAGTCGAAGATCATGGCATCTAGAAGTGGGAGACATGGTATATTTGAAAGTAAGTCCAATGAAAGGTATTAAAAGGTTCAGAGTTAAAGGAAAATTGAGTCCAAGATATATCGGGCCATTCAAGATACTGAGTCAAAACAGAACTATAGCTTATGCTTTAGAGTTACCTTCAAGATTAGCTCAAGTGCATAATGTTTTCCATGTGTCACAACTCCGTAAATGTTTGAAAGTTCCAAATGATGCAATCACACATCAAGAGATAGAATTACAAGCAGACCTGACCTATCTTGAAAAACCCTGTAAAATTTTGGAAGAAAATTGGAAAAGGTTGAGAAACATGGCCATCAAGTACTGCAAGGTACAGTGCGAACATCATCTAGAAAGAGAAGCTACCTGGGAGAAAGAAGATGATTTAAGAAAAGCCTATCCAGAATTGTTCAGGTACACTTCACCAAACTTCGGGACGAAGTTTAATTTAAGGGGGGAAGTCTCTAACATCCCAGCATTTAGGAAACAATGAAGGGTAGATTTAGGAATCTGTGCAATTGCATGCATTCATTTGTAAAAATGTGGGTAAATTTTTCGCCAAATAAAAACCTAAAGTGATCAAAGTTTCTTTCACTCTTTAAGATTAGGAATAGTCTTGAAGAATGATCGTTATAAACTTTGATATGATCTTTGTGGATTAGTGTGTTTTGGGAAATGAAATTTGAATTTAAACTTGAGTGTTGGATTTATAATTCAAAAGGATTTAGAATTATGTTTGAGTATTTTGATTCATTCAAGAGTTGATAATTAGTAGCTCAAACTTTAAATAAATAAATTAATTAAGAAAAAGTGTATTTATTCCATAATTTTATTCAATAAAGAAGTTACAAAATATAACTTATGAAAATGATCAAGAATCTTTACAATAGTAATGAAATAAAAGAAGTACCTTTATATATTGAGTAATAGTACAATCTTTATTACAAAAGAATAAAATAAAGATTACAAAAGAATAAAAGAAATATTACAAGTGACTATTCTATAAAGAAAAATAAAACCTAATCTAAAGTCTTGAATCTTCAGGTCTTGTACCTGCAAAACAAAACAAAAACTAAAGAAAGAAAATTAAGGATTAAAATATGTACTCTCAGAATTGAACAGTGAGTTGCACTGTTCACTTTTTCATCATTGAGTAATCTTTAAGGGGCAAGTTTCACCAATATGAAAGAACTATATCTTTCATAATTTTAAGCCATAAGTCAAAAAATAGCAAGAAGGGGCAAGTTTCACCAGACAAGTAAGTGTAACCAGATAAAAGTAACTTTCATATCCAGAGCATATCCACAAGGTGCAGCAGACACACAAGCAGCACAATCACCTAACTGCATGGGGTATGTTGTCGACATAGCCACAACAGCTCACACAAGTAAAAAGGGGTAAGCACAGATGTCGGCAGACCCACTAGTTCATCTTTGCATCTCAGACACCACACCAAGAACACACTCAACTTAGCAAAGCGAAGCAAACCAGCCAGACCACACACCAGATCATCCTAGCATCACAAGATGGTGACATAAGGAGGGGAAGAATCAGGTGGATAGCAAGGTCAAGCTCACATAATCTAGGAGGTGAAGGGCAGATCAAGGTCAAGCTCAAAAAAATCAACAGTAGCAGAAGCAGCACTAGGAGGTGAAGGACCAAATCAAGTCATCAACACAATCAATAAGATCAAGCCACCAGATCAACCAACAACCACCACAATCATCAAATATTGTGGTGAGTATCATAAAACATCCACATATTCTGTTCATCTTATTCAAACAGAAAAGCATGTGTTGTTTTACAAGTTAAACCTCTCAGTGATCACCCAAGTGGGGTGAACCTATCATAAAGGAAATTTGAAATATAAAGGCAAGTAGTAAACTCTACCAAATCCACCAGAATCTCAAACCAGCATCATAGATCCTGGTAATCATAAACAACTCACATATTCTAGTATGTTCTCAAATAGCTTATAAAATCTAGGCACATATCCTAATGGAGTAGCACCTCAGATTTCATAAACTATATGCCCCAACATAAAGCTATAAGCCAACCAATCATTTTAGCCAACTAGGATCCAAGGTTCAATGAACAACCTTGATACTTAAGCATATCTATGAGGGACAGCAAGATAGGAATCTAGTTCCTAAGCCTCGGACCAACATCATAGGCATTGATGCTTAAGACAGAAGCTTACAATTTATCTTTAACATATATCCAATCTTAAGCATTGACCATAGTAAAGCCCAATAATAGAATCACTACTTGTGTGCCATTCTAAGATGGTGTCACAAGAACAAATTCTAAAACCAAGCCAAACAATTACTTAGCGTCCATAAATAAACCAGCAAGCCAATAACTATCATTTTCCTGGAAACAATAACCAGGAATCAGGATCAAGTTTATATGTATAAAGTGTTACTGTAAGAAACTAATTAGCCTCAATTTGCACATGAGTCCACGAGCCAGTGAATCACCACTGACAGTGCTACTATCAGTACTAGAGTACTAATAGTAGAGAAACACACTAAGCATCAACCTAACCAACCAGGTTTCAAAGTTATACCATCAGCTTAACCAAGCTTTATCACCAATTAGAGGCAACACTACTGAACCACTAGCATCAGATCAACAATAGCATCAGATAATCAAAACATGACAGAAAGCACTGAAGTGCAGTGAGCACAATCTTCACTAGGCATCACTACCAGATCAAATCATCATCTTACAAGCACAAAGAGGGATGAATCCTAGAACCAGGGAAGAACCCTAGAACCAGTATGAACCCTAATGAGGGATGGCCACTAGTTACACACATATGAACTCAGAGGAGGTAGAGGAACGAGTGATAACCAAGAACCAACTCACATATGGTCCTCGTTGTAGAATAGAAGAGGAAGCAGAGGGGTCGACGGGCACAGTGGCACGGGGAGCACCCCAAGGGGGCGCTGCGACCCACACCACGCCGAGGCGGTGACCACAGCCACGACTGATGGCGAGGAACACCACCACAGCACAGGGGACTAGCGGCGGCGACAGCACCAACGCCACCCCAAACCCTAGGGTTCGGGACGGAGCCGGTCTGGCCATAGGAGGGTTCCAGGCCCAAATCAAGTTGGACATGAAGGTGGAGCATGGTCGACAACCTTGCCCTGCACCACGGCAGCGGCCAGGGAGGACCACAGCGGCGAGCAGCACACGGCGGCGGCGCCATCGACCACGGGGTCGAAGAGGAGAAGAGAGATGAGAACGAGAGGGTGACAGAGAGAGTGTGGGCTGGATTGGGCCAGGACCCCTTCAAGGAGTAGTTTTGGTTCTGTCCTATTGGGCCACAAGGGCCCAATAAACCAACACTGACAGCCCAATTACTTAAAGGCGGACTTTAATAAATAAGAAAAGACCAAAATGCCCCTAAATTTAAATAAATTCTAGAAAATATAATAAAAATCCAGAAATTATAAATAAAATATTTTTGGATTCACAATAATCCAACCTATCCAAATAAATCAATAACTAAAAAAATTGACATATAATTTTTATTAAGAATTTTGTAATATATATATTTCTTATGGAATTTTATAAATTATTGAAAGATGATAAAAATAAATAAAAATCACTTTCATTATATATTAATATTGTAGTATTTTATAAAAATACTAAACAAATATTTAATATTAATTTTTGGTATTTAAATGATAATTCTTAAAGGAATTAATAAATAAATAAAATTCAAATAAATGAAATAAAAGAAAAGAATACAATATTCAATAAATATTAAAATTAATATTTATAAATTCTTTATTATTAAAAAGAGTTTTTATAATTAATGGGGGAGATTACACACAAAACTAAATAATGCATTACATTACTTTGCATAATCATTTTGCCTCTTTAAATATTGTCCTTATCGGGCAATAATGATGTTTTGTAGACATAGAAGCTCAAGGTCCAGTGCAAGCATCCGATTTCACTACCTTGCAATCACAAGGCAAGTTCATCACTTGCTCATGTCCTTTGAAGAGTGTTTATCAAATTTTTGCAAATTGTGTGTTATCATCTATATTTCAGAAAAAGAAAATATTATTTTATGAAAATAAATAAATCTTAGGTATCATCCTAAGTGATGATATGATGGGGAAATAAAACTTAGGTTTCTATTTGCAATAATGATGCACCGTTAGGGATTAATAACCCATGACATCAGTGATTCTTGAGCCGTATATTACGCGTTAACCATGAGGTTTGGAATGGGACGGAGATGTCAGCCGTATCTTTTTTCTCTCGTATGGAGGCAAGACGACCTTAACGTGACGCTGTGATTCCTTGTGCGGATCCAACATATGGGTGGGCACCCTTACGCCCCACACTTTTGGTGTCTAGATTATCTATGAATAGTGTTTAGGGATATAGTCCGTTTAAATGGTACTCGTTCGGGCATCACCAGGTCATAGAGTCTTCGGGAACTCATCAGGGTTTTTGCCTGCCTGAAAGGGGGCTTAACGGAGGTGAGCCAGCCCCGAAGGATCGTGCAGACATATGAGGTCGCAGAGAGGGCAGTGATTGGCTTGGACCAACTACTAGGCCCCACATCATGGAATTGTGGACGGGAAAGTACGCCCGGTTGTGCAACAAGGAAGTTGATCTCTCATGGGAAAAGTAACGCACCTCTGCAGAGTGTAAGAAATGTAACTTGTTACTCCTGTTGCAGGAAGGAGCTCTGACAGCAGGAAAGGAACTCCATGAAAGTTCTGGTCAACCTGTGAAGGCCGATGGTCATAGATTTTCATAATAAAATCAATCTTTGAAGAAAGTTTTACGAAAATTGCATAGTGCCAAGGACTGAAAGTCCGAGGTGGTAGATAGAGTATCAAACTTCCTACCTTGCATATAATGAACTTGCTGGGTAACACTGTTACTCATCCTTTCCTTTGAATCCTTGCTTAGACTCTGAGAATCCCGAAGATACTCCGATGTATGCAACCGAGAGCCAGGAAGAGGTCTTCTATGAAGAGCCCAACCTGTATGGAGCCGTAGAAGGGGAGGACTACGATATCGTCTACGGAGGAGAGTTCCAACAGTCCGAATAATTACTATAGTTCTAGTAGCCACTTGAGCTGAGCAACATGAACAATATATAACAATAAGTTGTTAAGCTCAATTTGGAGTTTAAGTTTTAAATTCGAAACTTCCGCTGAAACAGTTATATTTTGGTTTGTAAGTTGAATCTTTTGGAAGTCTTGAACTTCCGGTGTTGTAATAATAATAATGTGTGTATGTTTGTAATATGTACCCGCAATGTTTTTACTGTACCACTATGAGGGATGTGATATTTACGGAACGGTATTCTGTGGATGTCATGTCAACGACTATAGTGTACTACACATGCAGTGGTATGCTGGTTCACCGCACTAGCGATATTGGTGGGGGAGGGACGGACTCGCCAGATCGAAGGATGATGTGAAGGCATCTCTCGTGCTCGTCTCACCAGGAGGATGGCTCTGGCCGGCTTTGGTAGACAAGTCCTTTGAGGAGACAGTGCCTTAGGCCTACCGCAGTGTAACGCTTTGCACCGAGGCGATGGCGCCAGTCCTTGTCCTGTCACTACAGAGGCATGGCGCGACTTTTTTGGTTCCCTGTGTTCCCCATCCCCGTGCAAAGCGTCCCGCCGGTTTCACCTTCGTTCTGTAGTACTTCTCGCCGGTGATGTACATGGAGGTCGCGGCGCATTCAGGTACATGCGGCCACCGACAACAGAGGACCACGAGGCAACGCGGGAAGAAACCACCGCGGCCCTCCTTCATAATCCACTGCTTCGATGCTCTGGCTTCCGGGTGCGATGCCCGCCCCCTTTGTCCCGGGAAGGGGTACCAGTCGCCGGATGGCCCTGATCTCGAGGGAGAAGAAGGAGAACGAAGGGGAGGGGGGGCGGTGTCAGTCGGTGGAGGAGGAGGAAGGGGAGGGTGGTGTCTGCCGGTGAAGGAGCCAATACGTGGAGGGGATTCTGTGGCCTTCTCTAAGGAATGAACCGTTCAGTTTGACTTATGCGGTGGCAGTGGACATAATATCACCGAACATCAGGGGCAAAATTGTCCAAAATGGACAGACGATAGAAACATCCCTTCCTTTATTATTGGATATAGATTTTATTATTTTTCTGGGTGTTTTACGGTGATTGCAAGCATGGAGTAGGATTTTCTTAAATTTAACACACGACACGCAAACATCAAGCAAAAGCAATATTCCTTGATGGTGACAAAAATTATCAAGAAAGACTTGCCATTCTTGATGGTTGCACGACCCGACAAATAAGCTATCTTGATTATTGATGATAGATGTGTTTCTCGATGACAGATGTGTTTCTCGGTGTTGTTCCATGACCAAAGATAATCATTAAAAAAATAACCCGTAGTAACGCACGGGTATTTATGCTAGTAAAAGTTATATAAAAATAATTTATAGTTTTTTAACACTCTCCTTTTAAAAAAACTTATTGCACGCAAACACATTGTTCTTCTTACCACACTCCATATCATACATAACTAAAATCGGAATTTGTAGAAATCTAGAAATGTTGTTTTGACCTCAAATTTCCCAATTAAAAATGTAACAACTTTGCAATGGTAATGTTTTATAGAAATAATAAAGAATGGAATAAGTGAATTTTTAACTGTGAAGTGAAAAGTCGTGCTCAATAGAAAGTCCCGAAGCCCCGAAGCGGTACATGAGAAAATGAGAGACAGGTGATCTGCGGTGATCTAAAAATCCATCTAGGGTTCCATCTCATCGATGATGTCGCCGGTACGCTTCGCCTCGAGGCCCTTGGGGCCTTGAAGGTGTGACATACCACAGCCTCTCGCTGGCGCGAGAGGGTTTCAATTCATTGCTTAGGTTATTTTTGGTGTCTTTTCGGTATGGTGAGACGATATCTATATCGAGAAGTCGGGTCCTCCCTATCCTATTCCCGCTCCGGTGGTGCGTCTAGCATTGGCAGAGGTCGAGGTCGCGTGGAGTCATGTGTCCGGTGGATCTTATGGGATCCTGTCAGTTTTCATGTTCCATTGTGTAGTTAGAGGTTAGTCACTTTCAATCTACGGTTTTTGTCATTGGCGATTGTTATTGCTCTTGTGTGCTGGCCCTTCGTGGCCTTACCATGACAACTTCCCGCTGTCTACTACTCCATCTGTTTCAAAATATAAGATATTTTAGCTTTGTTAAGCAAATGTATCTAGACTTATTTTAGTATATAGATTCACCCCGGTTTGGAATAAATCTACACACTAAAAAAATGTAGATACATTTTATTCACAAACACTTATAACATCTTATATTTTGAAACCGAGGGAGTAGTATAAAAATCTCTATAGCGACAAGTTTTGCCCGACTCTGGTAACAAAGGAGCAAAGATTGCGGTGTGCCTTTGGGTCGTGCAAGCGTCTGTAGTCATTGCTAGGTGATCCATCTATTTATTTATAATTTTTATTAATTGCAGACTTCCATATACCGTTGTTGATCGTAATTAAAGATCGATGTAATTTTGGAAAAAATCAGTGAGAAGTCGTTTCTCTTAAAGATTGCTAAAAATAAGGGATATCGGAGGTGATAGCATTGTGGGCTACATAGAGTCGAAATCTAGCCTACTATCTCTGTTTGGGATTATTAGTCCTAAGGGCTAAGTTGCTAATACCAAGACACTCTATAACTCTCTTTCATGCACCAATAGTTTTACCTGCATGAGAGAAGTGAGAGAAAATAAAGAACATGCATTGGACTAGAGATACTAATAAATGAGATAGCCCTTATAATCTCAAACAATATAAAAAATCTCTTAGGACTAATAATCCCGAAGGGAGGTAGTAGAAGCATCAAAACACAAACGGCTGGGCCCAACGCTCCTTTTGGCATCCCCGCCCCCAATTCAAGCGCCGACGAGCGTCATTTTCCCGCGACCTCGGGTCAAACCCTAGCGACGCACTACGGGACGCGCGCGCTATGCCGAGGGCAAAAGGCCGTCGGCGTAGGCCAAAATGCCCTCGGCGTATGGTACGCCGAGGGCAAAAGGCCGTCGGCGTAGGCCAAAATGCCCTCGGCGTATGGTACGCCGAGGGCTGCCCTCGGCGTAGCCTCCTCGGCAAAGATCTCCCTCGGCGGAGCACAGTCAAGCCGTCGGCGTATCAAAATGCCGTCGGCGTATGCTACGCCGAGGGCTTTGCCGTCGGCGTAGCGGCCGTCGGCATAGCCTGTCGACCGGTTGCAAAAATATTTTTTTTAATTAATTTATTTATTTTTGAAAAATAATAATTTATTTTTATTTTTTTCTCATTTTTTTTATTCTTTGAATTGTTTCACTTGTTAACCTCCTACTTTGAACATTTTTAACACTAATTATACTTACTATTTGATTAAATTCCAGTCTTAGTCAAACTTCCTAGAAGGTCACCCATCCTAATACTACTCCAGCTTCAGCACGCTTAACTTCCTCGTTCCTTCAGAATCCGTTTCCGCAAAGTAATTCATACATTAGTGTCGATACTATGATATCAATCTTATTAACTCTTATATCATCATGTCACATGTTTGTATTTTTTGAAATTACAAACAATTATTTAAGTAAATATTAATGAATAAGTAAAAATATTATTGAATTCAAATAAAAATATAATATATTTTTTTTGTATTTTTCTATTTAATATAGAATAATTAATATCTTTAAATCTGTAAATCGAAATTCAACAAATAATATGTTTAAATTGATCAGAAAAATGAGAGGAATCCAAATATGATATCCATATCAACTAATCACAAACCCTCCGTTTTTTAATTAGCTATTTGGTGGTTGCTTTAGAAAATCCACTTTTGCGCTCGGATAATAAAAAATGCCTTTTTGGTGCGATGAAAATGAAAACTTGCATTGGATCTTTGATAAAATAGCATATTGTGAACCTAAAAATGATTTTTTTAAAAAAAACATGAGCATCAGATCATGTACCTGTAGTTCATATCTGACCCACTTCCTACCGATTCGGCAGGAATTTGTCTTTTTCACCAAAGGTGGACGGAAAGGTTTCAGATCCCCCTGTTGGGACATTGTCCATATAAGGTGGTATAGTATTTTTGTAAAATGTGGTGGTAGTATTTTGAATTAGCCATTTGGTGGTTGCTTCACAAAACCGTCTGTTTTTTATACTCGGAAAATAGAAAATGGCTTTTTGGTGCGACTAAAAGGAAAACTTCCTCCTGCAACATTGTTCGCCATCCCATGATGCATGTGTATGCATAATATGGGCATATTATCACAAACCATGCCTTGATTCTAGCCATAACATTGGTCATTTGACCCGAAAGCCAAGAAACCTCAAATGAGATAGGTCATTTTGTGAAGGGTTTTTTTGAGACATAACCAATATATCAAGTTTGCTATTTTTCCTTATAAATATGTCACATAATATGACACCACGCGAAGGTTTCGCATTGTTTCGATCGTTTTTGATTTTTTTATGCTCGTTTTAAACTATCGTCAAACTTTGTCGAACATCGGACATAAAGATTCTTAGCTCGGGGCAGAGCCTCGCTAAACTTTCATTGATCTTTGATAAAATAGCATATTGTGAACCTAAAAAAGATTTTTGTAAAAAAACATGAGCATCGGATCATGTACCTGGAGTTCATATCTGACCCACTTCCTACCGATTCGGCAGGAATTTGTCTTTTTCACCAAAGGTGGACGGAAAGGTTTCGGATCCCCCTGTTGGGACATTGTCCATATAAGGTGGTATAGTATTTTTGTAAAATGTGGTGGTAGTATTTTGAATTAGCCATTTGGTGGTTGCTTCACAAAACCGTCCGTTTTTTATACTCGAAAAATAGAAAATGGCTTTTTGGTGCGACGAAAAGGAAAACTTCCTCCTGCAACATTGTTCACCATCCCATGATTCATGTGTATGCATAATATGGGCACATTATCACAAACTATGCCTTGATTCTAGCCATAACATTGGTCATTTGACCCGAAAGCCAAGAAACCTCAAATGAGATAGGTCATTTTGTGAAGGGTTTTTTGAGACATAACCAATATATCAAGTTTGATATTTTTCCTTATAAATATGTCACATAATATGACACCACGCGAAGGTTTCGCATTGTTTCGATCGTTTTTGATTTTTTTATGCCCGTTTTAAACTATCGTTAAACTTTGTCGAACGGCGGACATAAAGATTCTTAGCTCGGGGCAGAGCCTCGCTAAACTTTCATTAGATCTTTGATATAATAGCATATTGTGAACCTAAAAATGATTTTTTTAAAAAAATATGAGCATCCGATCATGTACCTGTAGTTCATATCTGACCCATTTCCTACCGATTCGGCATAAATTTGTCTTTTTTACCAAAGGTGGACGGAAAGGTTTCGGACCCCCCTGTTGGGACATTTTCCATATAAGGTGGTATAGTATTTTTGTAAAATGTGGTGGTAGTATTTTGAATTAGCCATTTGGTGCTTGCTTCACAAAACCGTTCGTTTTTTATGCTCGAAAAATAGAAAATGGCTTTTTGGTGCGATGAAAAGGAAAACTTCCTCCTGCAACATTGTTCACCATCCCATGATGCATGTGTATGCATAATATGGGCACATTATCACAAACTATGCCTTGATTCTAGCCATAACATTGGTCATTTGACCCGGAAGCCAAGAAACCTCGAATGAGATAGGTCATTTTGTGAAGGTTTTTTTTGAGACATAATCAATATATCGAGTTTGCTATTTTTCCTTATAACTATGTCACATAATATAACACCACGCGAAGATTTTGCATTGTTTCGATCGTTTTTGAATTTTTTATGCCCGTTTTAAACTATCGTCAAACTTTGTCGAACGACGGACATAAAGATTCTTAGCTCGGGGCCGACCCTCGCTTAAACTTGCATTGGATCTTTGATAAAATAGCATATTGTGAACCTAAAAATAATTTTTTTTTAAAAAATGAGCATCGGATCATGTACTTGTAGTTTATATCTGCCCCACTTCCTACCGATTCGGCAGGAATTTGTCACCAAAGGTAGACGGAAAGGTTTCGGATCACCCTGTTGGTACATTGTCCGTATAAGGTGGTATAGTATTTTTATAAAATGTGGTGGTAGTATTTTGAATTAGCCATTTGGTGGTTGCTTCACAAAACCGGCCGTTTTTTATGCTCGGAAAATGGGAAATGGCTTTTTGGTGCAACGAAAAGGAAAACTTCCTCCTGCAACATTGTTCGCCATCCCATGATGCATGTGTATGCACAATATGGACACATTATCACAAACTATGCCTTGATTCTAGCCATAACATTGGTCATTTGACCCGAAAGTCAAGAAACCTCGAATGAGATAGGTCATTTTGTGAAGGTTTCTTTGAGACATAATCAATATACCAAGTTTGATATTTTTCCTTCTAACTATGTCACATAATATAACACCACGCGAAGGTTTCGCATTGTTTCGATCTTTTTTGAATTTTTTATGCCCGTTTTAAACTATATATAATGTTTTATGTTTTACTTAATTTTTATTTATAAATGTGTAATATTTGAGTGTAGATAGATAGGTCTTATTTTTCTGCAAATTTTTATATATTATTTTTATTTTTCCGAATTAAAATGATTTAGTTATGATTTTTTAAAGTTTAATGAGATAAAATAAAAAATAGCTACGCCGAGGGCAGCCGTCGGCGTATGCTACGCCGAGGGCAGCCGTCGGCGTAGCATAGAATATGCCGAGGGCAATTTTACGCCGACGGCTACTTGACAGGGCTAGCCTGGACGATGGCTACGCCGACGGCCCCGACGTTTGGCCGTCGGCGTAGCGACTGGCCGTCGGCGTAGCTTCCCATTCCTGTAGTGACGGCATGAGTTTGTGAACCGAAGCATTCTGGAATATTGTTATGTGAAGGATGGACGCGTTACATTTTTATATGGGATCACCATTCTGCGTGACAGTCCCATTGCTATGCCATCCTCAGATATTCAGGGCCATCTTGGCAGCCTGCTGGATTGCTCCGACGGGGCGAATGTTTTATTCTGCGTGAAAGGCGAGACATTTCACGCACACATGCCAATTCTTGCTGCACAGTCACCGGTCTTCAGAGCGGAGCTCTTCGGACCCATGGCAAAGGCTACAATGGCATGCATCACGCTGAACGAAATTGAACCTATGGTGTTTAAATATCTGCTTCGGTTTGTGTACACTGACTCCCTGCCTTCAGACAGAGAGTTTAGGGTTCTTCCACTGATATGATCAAGCATCTGCTTGCTGCAGCTGACCGGTATGCTTTTTTTAAGGGAGTGCCTAGATCTCAGGCGCCTGAGAATTAATTATATCTAAGTCGCTGATGTCATCGTAATATTTGTGCTAATTCTCAGTTGCAACCTAGTTGTAACTCATAAGATTTATACTAATTCTCAGTTACAACCTAGTTGCAACTCATTAAATTCTCAGTTACATCCGAGTTACAACTCATGTGTAGCACGAATCACGAGATAAATCAAACGGTGAAAGAGACGACTGAGACTTAAAAAGTTCTCAGACGACTGAGAACTAGTAAATCCGTTTTTTTAATGATCAACGGGAGGACAAAGCCCCACCGGAATTCTTATTTATATAACAGAAGACCCGCTTAGCTGGTCATATAGTTTACATAGGGAGTGGAGAGGGAGGGAGAAGAGAGCGAGGTCTGGGGCAGCAGCTACTCCCCAAGGCATAGCAGCCACGAGTTAGAATCAGTGGCACGCTTAGCGGTCAAACGAGCTTTCCACAGGCGTGCCTCCTCCCAGGGGCGGGCCCACTTAAATTCAAGGGTATTCAAGTGAATATCCAAATTTTTTTGGCAAAAAACTAGTCATATATAATATATAACAGGTATATCAATGAAAAAACATAAAAAAATAGAAGAACAGGCAGACTATTTGACAACCAAGACCGCTTCCTGTCCATTCTGTCTCGTGTTATGAGGCCCATCTAGCAAATTAGCCCAATAGCAGTATAGGAGCATCGCTACTTGCCTCCATCGGCCATCCCTTGGAAACAGATACTTTGGAATAGACTGCGTCGGTTCGTTTGTTTGCGCCCCCCAATTCCCCAAACCGTCTCGGCGACATCGATCTGGAACCGGAGGACGACGACAACACACGACGGCGGAGTCGCTACAATCTTCGTCTCTGTCTCCCTGCTCGGCTCCTCCACGACTCGACCAGGACATCTGCGGCTGACTGGTTCATCTTCGTCGCCGCCTCACCGGTTGGAGCAGTGCCCGGCGCCCCGGCCCTGCCGACCGCTGCTACTCCTCCTTCAGTCCTTCTGCTATTTGATTGTTTCCCTCTCCTGGTCCTGGGAGGCTAATTTTCTCCCTACTCCAGCTTATCTCAACCCCGTCGTGAGGTAAAATTCAGAAAAGTTCAGATATGATGTCCGAAATTCAGATGACTTAAACATTTTTTTGTTTTGTATTTATTACAGATTGTACAAGTATTATTTTGTCTGAAGCATGAAGAGAAAGAGTGGTCCTGTTGTTGATCTGAAAGCTTTCATGGAAAGAGCTGCTGCAAGGAAGAGAAAAACTGAAAATCAAAATGAGAATCAGGACAATATGCAGTTGGTGTTATTCCAAGGACAGAGTGACAGTGGGACAAACATGGAACCTGAACCTGAACCAGATATGCCGGAGAGAGTTGCTAGCACAGAGCTGGAGATTAATGAAATTTCGGAACATGATGAATCCGGTGATGAATTTGATGACGATGGCAATTATGATATTGAGCATGATCCTGGATTGAGATCTCCTATCTCCGGATATGCTATCAATGATAGAGATTCAGTTAGAAGGGCATACATCGCATTGGGGCCATGTCGACCAAAGATGAAGAAGGAGGATTTTCCCCAACACAATTGTGGAGGTATGTGTCGCTTTCAACCAAAGTGGTTTGATGAGTTCAAGTGGCTTGAGTATAGTGTAGATAAAGATGCTGCATATTGTTTTGTATGCTATCTGTTCAAAGAGGGCACTAATGCCGGTGGGGATAGTTTTGTCAATGGAGGGTTCAGAAATTGGAACATGAAAGTTAGATTCTGTAAGCATGCCGGTGAAATCAATAGTGCTCATTGTGAGGCTGAAGAGAAATATAATATGTTCATATCACCTAAAGCATCAATTAAGGAGTCCATTGCCTCAAATACCGCACAGTACAAGGCTCGCTATTTAGCTCGTTTGAGGACATCATTACTGGTTTTCAAGCCTTGGAAGAGTCGGAAAGTTATCCTTTAATTTGTAAGCTCTCCTTTCAAATTGCTATTTTCTGTCATCTAGATATTTGTTATGTTGCCCGTTTTATATGTTGGATTGTTTCAAGTTATGATCTCTTCTCATGAAGCAATAGTATTACAATCAAAATGTGCTACATATTTAGAACTATACGTTGTTCCTACGATCAGTTGTATATGCCAAACAATAGCTCGAGTGTCAAAACTTTTTTTTTGACCCTTTGAAATTTTGATTACACACGCTATAAATCCTGGGCCCGCCGCTGCCTCCTCCCGACAGTTTTTGAGGAGCAGGGGAAGGGAAGGGTTTTGCTCTTGAAACACCACCGCGTTGCGGTGCTTTCAAAGGTGCCAACATCAAAGGAGGATGAAGGTTAATGCCGTCTCATTCGGAACAGCGGCAGGAGCTGGAAAGGAGTGCAGGACACGAACGTCAGCTCCGGGCGGGAGTAACACCCCGACCCTGTCCCAGAACCGGCAGGCAAAAGCACACTCCAGGAAGAGGTGGTTCACCGTCTCCTCTGGGCCGTTATAGACGGGACAAGCCGCCTCAACCGCTGTGAGGATGGACTTCCCGTGCAAGGCACTGCGTGTTTGGAGACGGCAGCGCACAAGGAGCCACCCAAAGAACTGTACCTTCGAGGGAGGGCAGCTGTCCCAGACAAAGGAGAAGTAGTCCACCTGGACGCCGCCCCAGGTACGCATCTTGTACATCTCGGCCGCATCAAGGCCGTCGCCTTTCTTCTTGCATTTCACAAGTTCCCGGCAGTCAGCCGCGTCCATCATGGCAGGGGCGTTGGCAAGGCACGACGGGAGGAAGGTCAACTGCCTCTCACCAGCATTGTTGAGCCGGGGAACGAGGGCCCGACGTATGCGACATGACCTCGCGCACGGTAGCATCCGGGCGAAGGGCGTGTGAGAAATCTAAGTATAGTATAGCAACGGTACTTTACATATATATATATATATATATATATATATATATATATATATAGTATAGCAAGCAATACTTAGCAAAACAGGGGAACTTATTAGGAGGGGAAATCCTAAGTATAGAGCTACTCATGGCATACTACAAAATCACCGCACTTGCAAAATAATAGTAAGAAAAAATTCTACTAGATTATCCTACACATGCATACTACAGAATTTTGAAGATCACATGCATAGATTTAAAACTGGGATAAAAGATATAAACAAGTGGTGTAACTTGCCTTGATCCGAGCAGCACTCTTCACAACAGTACTCCTCAGCGCACTCCGAATAATCTAGCGAAACACAAACGTAGACCTAATCACAACTTGCACAAAATATGTCATAGAGATAATATGCATGCAACATGGTAAATATGCAAGTTTGTTTCTTTTGGGTTTGCTAAAGTGTTTAATGCTAGTATTAGTCTCCCATAGATCTTAATTAATTTGGATTATAATTTTAATCTTTAGGCTCATAGGGAGATCCAAACATCTAGTCAGCCCCAAGTCAGATCTAATGATCTTAAGCACGGTTTTATAACTTTAATCAGTAGGCATTGTGGAAACAAAGTCAACGCAACAAGAAACAATTAAAACGGGGTTTTAATTATTTTTCTACGAATTAAATACTCCAATCCATGGATTTAATTCTACACAGAAAAAATTACAGCAAACTTGTAATATTATTGCAGATCTGTGTTCTACACAATTTTGTGAATCCAACGGTATATTATACGCAAAATTTGGCCAAACGGTTGAATATCTACGAATTTCGCAAGTTTTAACTATATTCTGCCAAATTAAACTAATCCAATTAAAATAGCGACAGGTGGTAGCTTCTGATTTGTCCAGATAGACGACGCGGCGCAGACGTGGCGCTGACGCGGATTGCCACGCGGCGCAACGCGGTTCGCCGATACCCTTTCGATCTAAGGATCTAATCTACGCCGTTCGTCCTAGATCTAAGGGCTATGAGAGGGGGACGGGCTTACCTTCCTCCCGACGGCGGCGACCGGCGGCGGGTGGCGCAGCGGCAGATGGTGACGGTGTCCTAGTTCTCTTCAGAGAGAGTGAAGCAGTCACGGATGATCACCTCCTCCTCGCGGTCCCGCTCGTTGCCTCGGGTACGGCCTTTTCCTCCCTGAGCGGTGGCGGTGGCGGCTTCTTTCCCGCAACTCCGGTGAGCAATCGGTGGCGGTGCGCTGCGGTAAATAGAGGGGGAAACAGATGAGTCGATGCTGTCGATCGAGAGGATCACGCCAGGGAAGGAATTAAGGGAAGGGGGTGCTCCCGTCGTCGACTTCGTCAACTTACCGAGGCCAGTGGCGGCTCGAGCCAGCGATATCGAAGGCGAGGCTAGGGTTTCTCTCGAGGGTTTGGAAACAGAGGAGAGGGTCGCGCGGCTGTATTTATTAGCTGGACGGGGAGTCCGGTTGGATACGGAGACGGGGGCGAGGTGGTTTCGTGGCCGGCGGGGACTCTGGTTCCGATTTTGCCGAGGGAGAGGGATGACAGTGGGCCGAAATGTGGTGAGTCTTGGGTGGCGCTGTACTGGAAGGTTAGGCTCATGAGTGGAGGCTTAGGCGCTTAGGCTAGCTCGCGCGCTAGTGGGCTAGGGCAGCCGGCCCAGTAGGTTAGGCAGTAGTTTTTTTACTTTTATCTTTTCCATTTTCTGTTTCACAAATTCTTTAATAACTTTTGCTAAACAAGTCCAAAAGTAACGAAACCAATTCCTAATTTTTTGTAAAAAGGAGGTGGTCATCATAGAACCATAGAATATCACCTTTGGCATTGTTTTTAGAAGGGTCAACCATGAATACATCATTTTTGCTCATAGGGGGAAACTTTATTAGGGTTTCTGAATAGGGTTTAATGGTGGGGTTTGATGCAACTTTAAATTTGTATGCAATTTGATGCAAGGATGATGCATGCTTCTAGTAACATCTTAATAAAATCTGGGATGTTACAAACCTACCCCCCTTAAGAAGAATCTCGTCCCCGAGATTCGGGTTGGCTAGCAAATAGGTGTGGATGTTCTGCCTTCAAATCTTCTTCACGCTCCCACGTGGCTTCTTCCTCAGAGTGGTGGTTCCATTGTACTTTGCAGAATCTGATAGTCTTGGTATGGGTAATCCTTTCGGCCGTTTCCAATAATTTGATGGGCTTTTCCTCATAGGTAAGGTCATTATCCAATTGAACCTCATCCAGGGGAATTGTATCCCTTAGTGGTGTTTCTGCCATTTCTGGGTGGCATTTCTTTAGTTGTGACACATGAAACACATCATGAACTGTCAGTCCTTCTGGTAACTCCAACTGATAAGCAACTTGTCCTCTACGGGCCAGAACCTTATATGGTCCTATGAATCGTGGGGCTAACTTACCCTTGATTCCAAACCTCTTAACTCCTCGCAGCGGTGAAACTCGAAGGTACGCACGGTCCCCTATTTCATAAGTCACATTTCTGCGTTTGGAATCAGCATAGCTCTTTTGTCGTGATTGAGCTACCTTTAGCCTATCTTGAATCTGTCGTACCTTTTCTTCGGCATCCTTGATCAGTTCAGGTCCAAAAAGACTACGTTCACCAACTCCACTCCATAACAGCGGAGTCCTACACTTCCTGCCATATAAAACTTCAAACGGAGCCATCTTGATACTTGTCTGGTAGCTGTTGTTGTATGAGAACTTAGCATACGACAGGTTATCCTCCCAACTAGACCCATAGTCTAGTGCGAAAGATCTCAACGTATCTTCTAGAATCTGGTTCACTCTTTCTGTTTGGCCATCTGTTTGAGGGTGGAAAGCAGTACTGAATTCTAGTCTGGTTCCAAGAGACTCATGTAACTGTCGCCAAAACTTTGAAGTGAACTGGGTGCCTCTATCTGATACAATTCCCTTAGGGACACCATGCAGACTTACAATCCTTGACATATATATCTTGGCAAGCTTAGAACTTGTATATGTGGTCTTTACGGGGATGAAGTGAGCCACCTTGGTAAAGTGGTCCACCACTACCCAGATAGAATCAAATCCTGAACGAGTCCGGGGCAATCCCGTGATAAAATCCATGCCTACCTTATCCCACTTCCAGTCGGGTATAGGTAGTGGTTGAAGTAATTCGGCCGGTTTCTGATGCTCGGCCTTAAATCTATTGCATATGTCACATAAAGAAATATACTCGGCAATTTCTCTTTTTAGGTTATTCCACCAAAATCTATCCTTCACATCCATGTACATCTTCGTGTTACCTGGATGAATTGAGTATGGTGAATCATGAGCTTCTTGTAAAATCAACTTCCTGATATCGGGGTCATTAGGAACGCACAAACGCTTCCCATACCAAAGGGTTCCTTGATCGTCTAGACGAAATTCTTTTGTCTTCCCTTCACTTATTTTGACTCTTATTTCTTCCAACTCTTTATCTCCCTTTTGTGCTTCCTTGATTCTCTCTTGGAAGGAAGACACTATTTCCATAGTCGCTACATGTCCTTTCGGAACTATTTCTAGCCTGAGATCCTTGAATTGCTTGCACAAATCCTCTGGGAGTTCGCCTGTGGTAAGCCCATTCACATAAACCTTACGACTTAAGGCATCGTCCACCATGTTTGCCTTTCCGGGGTGGTACTGTAAATCCAAGTCATAATCCTTAATCCGTTCAAGCCATCTTCTTTGCCTCATGTTCAACTCCTTTTGGGTGAAGATGTATTTCAAACTCTTACGATCTATGAACACATCACAATGTTTGCCCATGAGGTAGTGTCTCCATACCTTGAGTGCATGTACCACAGACGCAAGTTCCAAATCATGTGTAGGGTAGTTGTGTTCGTGGTTCTTGAGTTGTCGAGAGGCATAAGATACCACTTTCCCATCTTGCATCAATACACTTCCAAGTTCTTGTTGAGAAGCGTCACAATAGACTTGAAAATCCTTTTGGATATCAGGCAGACATAGTACTGGTGCCGTTACAAGGCGTTGTTCAACTCCTGAAAGCTTGCTTCACATGCCTCGGTCCATAGGAATTTCTTTTCCTTCTTCAACAGTTCCGTCATGGGTTTCGTTATTTTGGAAAAGTTTTCAATGAACCTCCGGTAATACCCCGCGAGGCCCAAGAAACTCCTAATATCTCCCACATTCTTGGGTGACTCCCATTCCGTTACGGAAGCTACTTTACTGGGATCTACGACAACTCCTTTTGCCGACACAACATGACCAAGGAATCCCACTTCCTTTAACCAGAATTCGCATTTGCTGAATTTGGCATACAACTTGTGTTCTCTTAGTTTCTCCATAATTAGGCGTAGATGTTTCTCATGTTCTTTCTCATCCTTGGAGTATATGAGTATATCATCTATGAATACCACGATAAACTTGTCCAAATATTCCATGAACACCTTGTTCATCATGGTCATGAAGTATGCCGGGGCATTAGTTAGACCAGAAGACATCACGGTGTACTCATACAATCCGTATCTCATGGTGAAAGCCGTTTTGGGCACATCCTGTTCTCGAATTTTTAGCTGAAAGTATCCTGATCGCAGATCGATCTTTGAGAACACACTGGCTCCCTTTAACTGGTCAAACAAGTCATTGATGTTGGGCAGAGGGTACTTGTTCTTGATTGTCACTTCGTTCAATGAGCGATAGTCCACAACCAGCCTCTTGGTTTTATCCTTCTTTTCCACGAATAGGACAGGTGCTCCCCAAGATGACGCGCTGGGTTGAATGAATCCCTTGTCCAGTTGTTCCCTAAGTTGTTTCTTGAGTTCCTTCAACTCGTCCACATCCATCTTGTACGGTCTCTTAGCTATCGGCCCTGTGCCCAGCATCAAGTCAATGAGGAACTCGATATCACAGTCGGGAGGCATCCCGGGTAACTCCTCCGGAAAGACATCTGTGTATTCCTTTACAATAGGTACATATTCCAAGCTAACCCCCTTAAGAGAGTTCACCATGACTTCCTTAAGTGCGAAATTCGACTTGATATGAACCCTCTTCCCTTCCGGTGTTGTGAGCGTGACAGTTCTTTTGGCACAATCTATGACTCCTTCATATTCGGTCATCCAATTCATGCCCAAGATTATGTCTGATCCTTGTGATTCTAGAACTACTAGACTTGTGGGAAAGATGTGTGTCCCAATCCTTAGTTCTAAACCCCGGCAACCAGAGTTTGCCACTATATCTCCTCCAGGAGAACTTACCCTCAGAGGAGAGTTTATAGTCTCCGTAGGTATCTTGCCTCTATCCACAAATACCCTTGATATGAATGAATGCACTGCACCAATATCAAAAAGAACAACTGTGGGAATAGAATTGAGCTTGAGCTTACCAATCATGGAGTCCGGTGCATCACAAGCATCCTCCATAAAGACATGATTCACCATGGCTTTGACAAACGGATTTGGCTTCTTCCCGTTTCCATTGCCATGGTTGTGTCCACTTCCATTCCCATTGCCATTGCCATTCTTCTTCTCGGGGCAAGTGGTTGCATAGTGCCCTGTCTTGTTGCACTTAGAGCACGTCACCTCACTAAGATCCTTTCCATTGCTTCCATTCCCATTGCGGTTTTTATGCCCATTGTGTTTGTGGCCGCCATGGTGATGACCGTTATGGTTGTGGCCATTGTTGTTATAAGGTGGTGGTGAGGAAGTGCGCTGCTTCTGGTACGGAACAGAGTGCTTGTGAGGGTTAGACTTCCTCTTGCAGTTTTCTATGCTCTTTCTTTTGGATTCAACCACAATGGCTCTGTCCAAGAGTTCCTGAAAGTTGTCAAATTTCTGAGCCACAAGCTGGATGGATATCTCATCATTGAGTCCTCTTAAGAATTCCTCCTGCCTTTTGGCATCAGTGGAAACATCATCGGGTGCATAACGGGCTAGCTTGTTGAAAAGCTCACCATACTCGATGACAGAACGGTGCAGCGGGTGTAGGTCGCGAAACTCGCGCCTTTTCAGAGTCATGACACCAGCAGCCACATGATGAGTGCGAAAAGATAACTCGAACTGATCCCAAGTGATAGCATCAATATCCGGGTGGGTGACTTGGTAGTTATCCCACCATTCTGCAGCAGGTCCTTCAAGCTAGTGCGCGGCGTAACGTACCCTGTTGGCTCCGACAGCTTGCACGGTGTCTAACTTCTTGTTAATTGTACGGAGCCAGTCATCTGCGATGATTGGTTCAGCGCTGCTAGTGAAGGTAGGTGGGTTCAACCTCAAAAACCGAGTCAAGTGACCTGTTGAGGTGGTGGTGGAGGTGGTGGTGGCGGAGGTGGCACGTTGTTGTTGTTGTTGTTGTTGTTTTGCATGTTTTGAGTGAGCAGTTTGTAACACCCTCAGAATCGAACCTATGCAAGTTTTAGCGAAACCCGCCAAACCCGCATAGAAACGATTCAAAGGTGCCCACCAGGCACTTTCGTGCGGGTGGAAAACGAAGTAATAACATTACACAACAGTCCTCGATGGGACCCATGAGCAGATATATAATGGTGACTCCATGAGTCAAGAATACGATATAATATACAAAGAGCCAAATCACCTTGAAAAGCGATAGAGTCCGACTATGGACAAGATGCAAATGGGGCTAAGAGCCCGAAGAATAACCAATGGCGTCCATAACCACCTGGCCAAGCCGGAAGGGTAACCCCGCTAACGCGTCGATCTCAAAACCGCTTAAACAAAAAGGGTGCCGACAAAGGGCAAAGGAAAAGAGAGCATCGATCGAGGCCAAGACACGGCGAGGCTAGAATTGCGGTCCTCGCCTACATAGGTATGGTGGATCAGGCGGCAAAGATGCACTAGACAACCTATAGGGACTCGATACAATGGCGGTTATCGAGAGGGTAAGAAAGACCTATCCGAAGCAAACTGATACTAACACCAAACAAACCCATCCTCGCTTCCCCTCGAGACCAAACGAGGAAGTCAACCGAGGAACTCACACGGTTGGCGCTTTACTTATTCGATTATCGTTGCGAATTACTAGTCAGGTTTAGATAATCATCCTGATAAAGTAAGCAGTGGGCACTTTTAGTTAACTATTCCGTTATAGTTACAACACTTACTAATCAGATACAGATAGCATGAGATAAACCCAAAACCCAGCAGTTGTTGGTACTTTTATTCATCCATTCCGTTGTAGTTGCAATACTTACTAGTCAGGTCCAATGGTCGCAAGCGACACTCCAAACAAGTAATTGTGGGCAGTATTAATTAGCCATTCCATTATAGTGAAGCTGATTACTAGTCATTATAAAGTCAAATTTATAGCAATAAACTTTAGTTATGCTTGTCTATGGTCGAGATACTGTGCTCCAAGTCGTCCATATCCGCGGACACGGCTTTCGTGAAAGTTTTACCCGGGTGCACCAATAGCAACACACGCCGATCAACCTCGAAAACCAAATCAAAACCCAACGAGGCTTTCACGACAAAGCAATCACAGGATTCGAAATATTTCAGGGGCCACCCTTAAAGTAGAACCAACGAAGCCGGCCGGCTCAAGACGGACTTAAGGTTGTGGGACGGTGTGAACGATCAGGAACCCAAAAGTGTGGCTGGGCTTGTCGACACATGAATCGTGCCACGATCCTAAATGAAGACAAAGGTGCTCCTCGCACAATCGTAAATATAGTAGTAGCATGGCATAAGTACATGATAGTAAATAAAACCTCAAACTAGTTTGTGGCCCCAAGAAATAAGACTGAATCAAGCTCTGGCTCAGGGGGGTCCCATAATCCTCCCGGATGTGGATAGCGCGATAAATCAAGGAACAGGTATCAAGTACTCGGGGTCCTACGGGACACAAGTGGGCGTTCGGAAACCAAATATTATCTATCACCCACCGATGCCTCTGCTTACTTCAATTTTAGTTGTTAAACAGGAATTAAAGTATACGATAAGTAAAACTATGATCATCTCCAACATCAACATGCGGCAAGGCTCCAACAACTGTGGCATTTGACGACATGCAACAGCACTTGAACAAGCGACTACGACGCGCAGGTCCAACTAACTACCACACAACAGGTAATAGGAGGTGTCCAAGGCAATATAAGGCTGCAAGGGATATCACGGGTACGAAAACTAGAGCATCGCAACACAGATAGCAATAGATCAACAGGAGGGAAATAAATACTATAAAAGTAAGATAGGTAGAAAGGGGGAGATGCTCGCCTGAAAAACATTGTCGAGGGTTCAACCGAAGATCGGGGCGAAGCTCACATCAACTCAACGGCCTTATCCGCGAAGAAGCAAAACACTAGAATAAACACCGGATGCAATATTTAAGATTACGGCAGAAGATCGGGCATGATGCATGTATGATGTATGGCATGGCAAAGGTGTGATGCAATTAGGTCAATATTAAGTGGAACCGGGGTCCCGACAATTAATTAGGTGGTTCATGTTGTTTAGCTACGCCGCAATTAAATGTTGTTCAACAAGACAGAATATATCACCGGGTCGCTACACAAGTTTAAATGAGGCCGATATGAGACTAGATTTGCCCGCATATGGGCCCCATATTTAATTATATGGTGAATCGGCATAAGGCCCCCAACCACAGGCAAGGATGCATGCAAGTATGACAATTAAATATGCACAAGTTGTTATTACAATTATAAAATAGGGCTCGAGAAAAGGGGTCACACTTTAGGGTTCGGCAGATCTTGGTTAGGGTTCGACGGGGTTCGGGGTCGGGGTCCAGGGTTCGACGGATTCGTCCTCGGGTCGGGGCATCGGGGCTTCGGGGTGGAGAACTTTACTTCCGTGTAGACGATCTTGTCGGATTCTTGCCGAAGGTCATGGCGCTTCGGATCGGTCTTCGGATCCGGGTGTGGCGTCGATGGTCTTATGTGGCCCGTGGTTCCACGTAGGAGAACCCCGGTACCGTGGCGGAGTTCTCGGGTTCACAGAAGATCTTGGCGGGGTACCATGTGGCCGATCTTGTTCCGATTGTCCGCGATGGAGATCTTGGCGTCGGTCATCCTCGGGGTCGAACTTGCAGGTCATGTATTCGGAAGATCTTGTTGACTCGTGCAGCCACTACTCCATCATCCAGCAAAAACTTGTCCACCTTCTCGTCGTCGGTGAGCTGGTCAGTCAACTTGGGCTTAACCGGATCGTGTGGTCATCCATGACAGACAAGAGACCTGCACGTCATCATCTTGGCCGGCCCCTGGAGTGGTGGTCGACTACATCTCGGGCACCAGGAGCTCGTGGAGTCTGGCGCCGCAACGATCTCGGCGACGTGGGATCGCCCCAACGGAACAGAGTCGCAATGGGCTTGCTAGGGAGGACGAGGCAGCTCTGAGGAGGGAAGGCAGCGGCGAAGGAGGCCCTGACGATACGGTCGCTACCGGCGGCGGTCGCAGGCGCTGCGGGAGAAGGCCGGCGCGTCCGGGCGAGGGAGGCACCAGAGGGCCTGCGAGGGCGCCGGCGAGGTCCTTCCCGCGGCGACGCCGACTTGCAGAGGCGCAGAGATACGGGCGAGCAGAAGGGGCATGGCGGGCGCTGCCTCTGAAGAAGCGGCGCAGCAGAGCCGGGGTCAAGGCGCGGAGCAGGGGAGAGAGCGGCGAGCGGCGAGACGGGGCGGCTCTGGCGGCGGGGTTCGGACGGAGGAGGCGGAGAAGGGCGCGAGGAGGCCGGGCAGCTGCTCAGAGGGAGGCGGACTGAGCCGGGCGAGGATGGCGCAGGGCTGGGCGGGCGCTGGAGGAGAGAGAGGCTACGGCTGGAGCAGAGAGGAGGCGGAGGTGGTGGAGCGGGCGACGGGGCGAGGCGGGCACGGGCCGGCGGAGGAGGGCGGCCTCGCCTGGGAGAAGGTCGGGCGGGCTGGGAGAGGCGGCCGGGCTAGAGGTAGAAGAGAGGTGGAGAGGGAGAGAGGACGAGCGGGGTGGGCGCGTGGTGGGACCCAGGGCGGGGCCGCGGTTGGTGTCTGGGGTATGGGGATCTGGGCAGGAGCGGGCCAGGGAGAGGATCAGGTGTGGGGAGGCTCGCGTGCGTGTGTGGTGTGTGGGGGCAGGGTTGAGAGGGAGTGGGAGAGAGGCCAAGTGGCAAAAGGGGATTGGAGGGGATGAGGGGAGAGGTGACGTGGCGAGAGCTGATTGGAGGGAGTGAGGTGGAGGGGTGTGTGGGTAGATAGGTTGGTAGCTGTAGGATTAATGGGGTGGGCCGTTTGTATTTTTCTGGGGTGGTCGTTCGGGTCATTCGGCCCGTTCGACTGCCCCGCTAAAAATAATGCAATATTTTATTTATGTAAACGGACCGTTTGCAAAACATATTTAGTCAAAACAAAATATTCCGGCGACCCGGGTTTGCGTTTGAATAAAGACGGGGCGTTTAGAAAACAAGAACCGGTTTTTCCGAAAGTAGTTTTATACAAGCACATGCAAGATGATGACGATGCTCAAATGCAATGTGGCATGATGACATGAGCATGCGATCATGATGATGCAATGCACAAAAACAACGCGATTTTCTAGTAGTGGTTTTGCGGGATGCCACACAGTTGGATCAGCTGGTTCTGAGTGGCCAGAAGTTGTGCAATTTCCGGAGGAATTTCGGTGTTCTCACGTCTTGGCGGCATCTGTGGGGTTTGAGAGACAAGTTAAGAAATAGACAGAAAGACTAAGTAGTAAACTCCTACCCTTATGAAAACACACAAGGCACACAAAGCACAAAAGCACAAACTTAACACCGAAATCAACCAAGTTTAACTAAACCAAATATGTCTTGGTATTTATTACAACCGCGAATAACGTTCCACTATAGAACTTAAAGGTGGTCTAACTACTACACATCTTCCACACCCTCCTCTTCCTCGTCCTCGAACGAGTAGCCTTCCTGCTCTAGGGTTGTCTTATATAGCTCCATCTCCTTTGTGGTGGCTTCAAGCTTCCCTTGGAGGTTCTTTATCTCATCCTGCAGCTTCTTGGTAGTGACTTCTAGTTGCTCATGAAGTCCCTTCTTCTCGCCTTGTAGTTCCTCCACTAGACTTGTCTTCTTTGCAGCTTCTAGTCGCTCCGCCAAGTCCCTCTTGGAGGCACGAACTTCATTGATTATCTTGCAAAGGCCTTCGGTTTGCACTTCAGTTCCATCGATCTCCTGCTTGAGTTCCCTAATCCTCTTGTTTTTATTTATCACCCTCTTCTCTTGGTTAGCGAACTTCTTCTCTTGGTCCTGGAACTTTATCTCTTGGAGCTTCATTGCCTCCTCCTGCTGCTTGATCATTTCCTCCTTCTCCTTGAGGAGAGCGCATAGCTCATAGTTCCTTAACATCTCGAGGAAGCTACCTTTTTCAAGGTCATGAATGTGGCACTCCAAGTCTTGATATTGGGTCCTTCGACACTTGGTAGGAGTTCTTTCCTCAAAGGTAAACTCCATGGGAATTCCTTCCTCATCTCGTCTTCCAAAAAGACCGCCGCAGTGTCCTTGGAGAGACTCATGATGGCGCCCACATAGGCGACCAATGAGCTGCTGCAAGCAGATGCTAAGGGCCTTCTCCTTGGAGTCGCTAACAATGTGGATTGCTATGTCTTCCTCCGGGTTCTTGCCTCGCTCCTGTCCTGGCTGGATGACTTTGACTCCCCAGCAGCCGTCCTTGTGGAGTTTCTTCATTGTGCTTCCCTGGATTGTTGGCAGGGGAAGGTCCAAACGCGTGAGGAGATCCATGAGGCATCCACCAAAACGAAGGGGCTCGATGTCCGCGTGAGGAGGAAGCTTGTCATCTTTAAGTTAGAAGAATGAAAATTAGATACTTAATCAAGTAGAGGAAAGCAGATACTAGAAGTGCGGAAATAACTTAGTAGAAAAGCAAGTAAGGCACATAAGTTAAAGGTGGTTCAATCCTAGGGTCACGTCCTACAGGCAATGATGTGCTCTGATACCATCTGTGGTGACCTTGGATCAATAAAGATCCTAAGTCCCTGTGATTTACATGCTAGTCCCTGGATCAATAGCTAGCACTCACAGTCGATGAATATCATGTAAAACACAAAGTCATTATTACACGGAGAATCCAGAGTATGAATTTATTACAAATTTGCTTAGCATTAAGCTATCTCAAATAGCAGCGGAAACATAAAAGCAGCTTGAGTCCATCAACGCCCCAGGCTTGTCGAGTGTAGACTCGTGATCCCTACACACCTTTCAATCTTCAGATTACGCACATAGGACGTGCAACCAACAAGTTGGGTCAATACTTTGAATGTATTGGCAAATTACACCAAGTAAAGAAAAGACTATCTCTACATGCAAGGCTAGTTTAGGCTGTAGAGTTTATTTGCTCAAAGCTAGTTTTCTTAAGTATAGAGAAGAAGAGAAGTTTTCCCTACTTTGTAAACTTTTGTTTAAGTAATATATGGTCGAATGGCACACGAGGATATTACTCACCAAGTGTCCAATCAACCTAACACTTGGATATTACTCACTAAGTTCCCCAAAACCCTCCCATAGCGATATGACTCACGCCTTGGGTTTTTAGAAAACTTTAAGTTTTGAAAGAGAGAGAGAGAGAGGGGAAGATCCTTCAGAGGCTCCATCCTTCAGATGCTCAATGTTGTTCTATTTCCGTGAACACGGCTGATCGATCAGATTACAATACTCTCGAGAGTTTGTGCACTTTACCCACAATCCACGATCAAGTCCTTTTACAGACAAGATCATGGCGAGGCTTTCCCTTAGTAGCCCCTCTACCTTCTGGATCCAACCGTGCCAAGAACCTCCAAATGTTGGTACCTAGGTGAGGTTTCCCACTAAGTACTAGGCCAAGATAGGGCACATATGTATTGTGGTTGCACTGGAAGCTTCTGAATTCTGAAACATGGCATACTTCTTTGATTCCTGGGCGGCCGTCCTCCACCAAAATCTCACTCGTTGACCCGACAACCATTCCGCCCAGAAGAAAACTTAGTTTTATTTTGAAGTGGATTTGAGAATAAAAGTTTGCTCAAGAGAGCCTTTATACTTAGAAGAAATTCAATGTCTTTCAAACCACCAACAGTACTTTACATATATATAGTATAGCAAGCAGTACTTAGCAAAACAGGGGAACCTATTAGGAGGGGAAATCCTAAGTATAGAGCTACTCATGGCATACTACAAAATCATCGCACTTGCAAAATAATAGTAACGAAAAATTCTACTAGATCATCCTACACATGCATACTACAAAATTTTGAAGATCACATGCATAGATTCAAAACTGGGACAAAAGATATGAACAAGTGGTGTAACTTGCCTTGATCCGAGCAGCACTCTACACAACAGTACTCCTCAGCGCACTCCGGACAATCTAGCGAAACACAAACATAGACCTAATCACAACTTGCACAAAATATGTCGTAGAGATAATATGCATGCAACATGGTAAATATGAAAGTTTGTTTCTTTTGGGTTTGCTAAAGTGTTTAATGCTAGATTAGTCTCCCACATATCTTAATTAATTTGGATTATAATTTTAATCTTTAGGCTCATAGGGAGATCCAAACATCTAGTCAGCCCCGAGTCAGATCCAATGATCTTAAGCAAGGTTTTATAACTTTAATCAGTAGGCATTGTGGAAACAAAGTCAACGCAACAAGAAACAATTAAAACGAGGTTTTAATTATTTTTCTATGAATTAAATACTCCAATCCAAGGATTTAATTCTACAAAGAAAAACTTACTGTAAACTTGTAATATTATTGCAGATCTGTGTTCTACACAATTTTGTGAATCCAACGGTATATTATACGCAAAATTTGGCCAAACGGTTGAATGTCTACGAATTTCGCAAGTTTTAACTATATTCTACCAAATTAAATGTCGTGGGAATGGTCACGGCAGATGCTGCAATCGGCAGCGAGTAGTAGAACGAGGGGCAAGGGCGGCCAGCCATCTGCGGTGCGAGATGAGGGCAAAGACACAGGGTTTTACCCAGGTTCGGCCCCCCGGAGGGTAAAGACCTACTCCTGCTAGATTGTATTGTCAAGGTGTTACAAGGGGCGAGCTCGGCGGCTAGGCAGCGAGTCGCTTGGGTGTATCTGAACGATCTCTACTCACCCTATAGGGGTTTATATAGGCTCACCTCCCTAGGGTTTACATATCTCAACCGATTCGATTAAAGCTTCATGGCCGTTTAACCTCACCCGATTGGCCTATCTACTCGCCTGGCCTTGACCGATCGCTCGGTTCTGGTGGCTTGATCCACTGCGTTCTGCAGGCCCACTACAGAAGTCTTGGGCGATCGGAAGCGTCTGTGGGTATACCCGGTAGGCATATCCCCATCGATAGTCCCGAGGCCGTCGTCGATTAGGCGAGGTGGTCAGCCGGCGATGAGTATCTGGCTTCGGTAGGCACCCGGTCGATCGTCGGGGCTCTGATAAAGGAGAAAACCAATGATCCAGTCGCAACTTTGGCGAGTCGAGTCGGCGAAAACACTGTCTTAGTGATTGGGTCGGCGAGCCGAGTGGCCGTAGTTGGACCGTCAGGCGTGGTCAAACTAGCCGTTGGGGTAATCCAACGGTAAATTCGGCGTAATAACCGTGTGGTAACGGCTCCCTGATTTGGCGGGTAACTCCCGCTATATAAGAGGAATGGCAGGCAATCGTAGAGCCAACTCCTCACCACTTCTTCCGAGTGCGCGCATTTTCCTTCCTTCGCTCCGCGATCCATTTGACCCGAAATCCTCCGATCTCCAACCAATCTCTCGGCCATGGCCCTTTCCACCGAGCCGTGGGGTAGGTCCAAGTGCACAAGGGCGCAGCTGGCCTCTTTCGAGGAGGCCGGGATCCTGCGAGCCGGCTATTGGCGTATCCCCGCAGCCGGAGAAACGACACCAAACCCGCGAGAGAGGGAATTCGTCTGTTTCACCCCATCTCGGCGGGGCTAGGGTTTCTCGTCCTATTCTTTTCGGGCGCCTACTACTATGGATCCAGCTTCAGATCCGGGTCCCCACAAGATCGAGCAGCTCGCCATCTTTGTGGCGTTTGTGAATGCTACTTGCTGCCGACCTACTTCCCTTGTGGCAAGATCTGCTCCACGACGGATCAGCCATGCGGAGGCAAAGGCCCAATGCTAGCCGCGGGCGGCTTGACGTTTCAGCTCAAGTCCAAAGCTTCTTTCTTTGATCTAATGCTACCCGCCAAGACAGCGAGCGACTGGAAGAAGTCGTGGTTCTACGTGGCCGAGGCGACCCCGGAGGGCGAGGTGGCGATCCCGCGGTACTCCGCTAGTCGTTCCGAGCCGCGCAATCTCCAAGTCGGCAAGCTCCCCGACGACCAGCGGATGGTCGTTGACGAGATGCTCCAGACCATCCGTGGTCTGAAAAAGAAGGGCCTTCAAACGATAAACTTGTACAATTGCTGGCTTGGGCGGCGGCTCGTTCCACTCGCCCAGCGCGACCACTACATGTACCAGTACACGGGCCGGGGGGACTCGACGAAGGCCTGCCTCGACGAGTGGAAGCTGGAGGATTATCTCCCAGCGTTGAAGAAGATTACCCAGGCGGTGTACCTGGATGCGCAGCCGGGTCGCCTCACATGAAGCGTCCGGCTCCAACGGTAATTTCTTTGCCTTGCTCGCAGTCGCAGTAAATGGAGTCGCGGTAATTCTGATTCCGTTTTTTATTCGTTGCAGCTATTCCAAGTGGTGGAAGGGTGGCTCCCACCTTCGGATGATGAGAGCTCGGGCCCATCCGCCCAGGACATAGGCGAATCGCCGCCTACCAAGGGCAACGAGGACGACGAGGACGAGTCCGAAGAGGAGGCCGCCCCGCTGGTCCGAAAGACCCGCGGGCAACGACAGCGCGAGATCGAGGCAAGCAGAAGCCTCAAACGTCATGACGATGACGACGAGCTCCCAGAGACCACCTCACACCGTCAAGCCACCCCGTCAAAGAAGAAGAGGAAGGAAAGGGAGGCGAGGGCCCCCTCGAAAAGGAAGACGAGGACGTCGAAGACGGCCTCGCCGTCGCACTCGGCGAGCAGCTCAGACGCTCCCAGCCCAGCCGGCGACGGCGCGCCACCAGCGACAACCGTGCTGGATGCGGCGACCGTGGAAGTGCCGCCGGCTTCAATGCCTCCGCCATTCTCCCCAGTCTCTGGGCTGGGGGAGGCTCCGGCTGTGGCGGCTTCGCCTCGCAAGGAGGCTCCGGCTGAGGATGTCCTAGAGGCGCCAGCTGCGGCCTCAACGGCGAAGCCGCCCGTGTCTTGGGCACGACGCCCGGAGTTGGGGCTCACTCGCCGTCTGGCCTCGAGCTGAAAACCGCCTCCGTCAGACGGATGCGTTTCATCCCAGTCGCCAAGTGAGTTCGCTCACCTTTCCTTATTTTTCATAACTATTTCGATTGTTTTTGTTGATTCGATTGATGCGCAAGACCGGGGTGAAGAGGATGGGCCACCCGACCGTGGCCAAGGTGCCCTCCATCGTTAGCGAGGAAGATCCTTCCTGCAAGAGGAAGGCGGACGAGGTCGTCGCCTCGGCGGATGTCAGTAAGAAGGCCAAGGGCGACGACATCGTCACTATCTCTGACGATACAGCGGTCGCACCAGCCGGGCCCGTGATGGAGGCAGCCGCGTCTACGAAGGAGGGTGCTTCCTTGCCTGGAACGGTGGAGGCGACCTCTCTCGGAGCGGGTGCCTCTATCGCTACCTTCCCGCGCTTCGTGACCAAGGCGACCACGGAGAGTGGGCCTGCGCCCTCGAGTCACACTCCTGGGACCGCCGACGCTGAAGTCGACCAACTTCGCGGGCACTCGCCGGCACTTCTCGCGTCCGTGGACGCGGTACAACTCCACGACATGCTTGGCGCGACCATCCAGGTACATCCAGTCCCCGAGGATCAGGTCGGTGCTTTGCAGCGGCCTGATTCTTATAATTTCGCATCTTTTTGTTTGTCGCATCCAGTCCCCGAGTGCGCGCGCGCTAAATTTTAGCGGGTGGGCACTTAGGAATTTTTTGATCGCCAGTCCCCGAGTGCGCACTCGCTGAATTTCTGCGGGTGGGCACTTAGGAATTTTTTGATCGCCAGTCCCCGAGTGCGCACTCGCTGAATTTCAGCGGGTGGGCACTTAGGAATTTTTTGATCGCCAGTCCCCGAGTGCGCACTCGCTGAATTTCAGCGGGTGGGCACTTAGGAATTTTGATTTGACTAACCTGTTTTGGTGATGTGCAGGGTCTGCAGCTTGAGTCAGCGGACCGATTGGCCGCGAAACAGCGCACGGAGAGGGAGCTGGCCATCGTCCAGGAGGCGAATAAAGGGCTTCAGGCTGTTGCTGCGAAGGCATAGGAAGCTCACCAGGGGCTTGTCCCCGCTGGTGAGTTGGTGGCGGCGCGATCTGCTCTGGGTGCCGCTGAACAGCGGATCGCCGACCTCGAGCGCCGAATCGGAGGCGAGAAGAAGAGAGCTCGACGGACAGGCGAGCTAAGGCCGCCATTGCGGCCGAGAGGATCGCAAGGTGTCGGAAGTCCTTATTGGGCTTCGTGATCACCACACGTCGCTTCAGTGCTTCATCACGGGACTTGCCCGCCCGTTGCTTGGTGAGTGCATCTTCCCTTTCTAATAGTTGTGGTTTTTGTGGTGTCCGTCGTACTTATCATTGTCTTCTACTCGCAGGTCGCATCATTGATAGCGAAGGAGAGGCGAGCTCGCTTGACGCGAGGCAGTGCGTAAGCATGCTCGTCGATTCGGCGACGTTGTCGGCGACGTGCATCCGTGCCTACATCCAAGAAATATCGCCCACAGAGGTGATTCCCAGCGACCTCGTTGAGGTGTGGAAGTATTTGGAGAAGGCGCCCGCGGTCGTTGAGGTCATGACGCGGTCGGCGTTTCGGCGTGGAGCGTCGACGGCACTGAGCCTTGGACTCGCCCACTTCCCCGAAGATTTCGACGTTGACGATGTGACGAGTGGGTATCCATCGTCGACTGGCGCGGTGGAGCTGTCCGAGGTCCTCAAGTTGCAAGAACGTGCCGCCACGTACTCGGAACATGTCTGGGCAATGGGCGACCTCCTGCCGTACCACGAGACGGTTGTCGCGCCAAACAAACCCGAGCCGCCGCATCGTGACTTCAAGGTCGAGCAGCCTTTTCGCGCGGCGATGGCGGGTGAACTGACGACGTATCCATCAAACCCGTACACGGCGTTCATCCGCAATCGCCGGGATGCTGGCGAGTCGTCATCGAAACCTGCAGAGTAGGGTATTTTGCCTTGTGGCGTTAGCAGCAGTTCTGCCACGCGGGCATATTTTGTAACATGAAACAATGCAACATGCGATTGAATGAGACGTCGTGTCTATTTTGATATTTGTTTGTGTGCTTTTGATTGATTTTGGACGAGTCCCCGAGCGCGTCCGCCCTTTTGTGGGGTTTACCTCGTATATGATGTGTGTGTTGTTATCATGTGTTTTGTTGTTTTGGTCGACTCGCCCGAGCTCGGAGAGCCAGTCGCAAGGCGACTCCCTTGAGTGCTCTGTACTTTACCGTTTTCCCGTGCGCGAACGGGGTCGGGTGGCCGAGTCCCCGAGCGTGGTACTTGGTAGTTCGAGGCGCGACTCGAGGGTGGTTGAGGACTTAGCGCGTTGGTGTGAGCACGTCACTCCTGCCCGCCGTGGTCGGGCCACGTGGCGAGTCCCGGCATGCTCTCTTACTTGGCGTTTTCACGACCGCGACGGATCGGTTCGCCCCGAGCGTGGTACTTAGCCGCTCGAGTCGCTATGCCGAGGATGCGGAGGACCAAGGTCGCTGAGAAGCGAGGCGCTTGTCTTGGCTCGTAGAACCAGTCGAGCTAGGCGACTCCAATGGGGCTCCGGGTGGGCGTTTTTCGTGGACGATGCAAGACCTGAGGTGATTCAGTGCTCTTACACCGCACTACTTAGCCGTGCCGATCGCTGTACCAAAGGTTGACTTATGCATTTAGCGTGACGCTGTTATTATGAGTGCGAGTGGCACAAGTCATGGAGAGTAGGCGCAATTTGCGGTAACCGTTTCTTTTATTTCATAGCGACTAGAGGGTACATGTGTGGGGTTCTAGGAGTAGAACATCCGTAGGAGGTTTACATTCCATGGTCGCTTGACGTCGAGTTCGCCGTCCCCGCGGACGTCGATGAGGTAGTAGGCGTCGTTGCCGAGTACGCGCCCGATAGCGAATGGGCCTTCCCACGGAGGGGAGAGCTTGTGCATGCCCTTCTTGCTGGATGAGGCGTAGCACCAGGTCGCCTTCATGGAAGGTGCGAGCTTTCACCCGCCGGCTGTGGTAGAGGCGGAGTCCTTGCTGGTAGATGGCAGTGCGTGACCGAGCGAGGTCGCGTGCTTCATCGAGTTGGTCGATCCCGTCTTGGCGGGCAAGCTCGTTTGCAGCCTCCGTGTAGTGGACGACCCGCGGCGAGTCGTGTTCGAGGTCGGTGGGCATGACTGCCTCGGCACCATAGACCATGAAGAAGGGAGTGAATCCCGTCGATCTGTTGACTGAGGTGCGGATCCCCCATATGACGGAAGTCAACTCCTCGACCCAGCACCCGGCGGTGCGCTCGAGTGGTACTTGGAGTCGCGGCTTCAGGCCGTGTAGGATGCTTTGGTTGGCCCATTCCGCCTGGCCGTTGGACTCTGGGTGGGCGACTGACGCGAGGTCGAGCCGGATATGATGCTCTTCGCAGAATTCGGCCATGGCTCCCTTGGCGAAGTTGGTGCCGTTGTCCGTGATGATGCTGTTGGGGAACCCGTAGCGATATATGAGCTCGCGTAAGAATTTAGTGGCGGTCTTCCCGTTGCATTTCCGGACTGGCTTGGCCTCCACCCACTTCGTGAATTTGTCGACGGCGACTAGCAGGTGGGTGTATCCAGAGGGGGCCTTCTTGAAGGGGCCTACCATGTCCATGCCCCACACAGCGAATGGCCAGGTGATGGGGATTGTTTTGAGCGCCGAGCTCGATGCGTGTGTCGATTGGCGTGCCGGCACCGGCGCTGGACGATGTCGACAGCGTCGGCGTGTGCGGTGGGCCAGTAGAAGCCGTGTCGCATAGCCTTGGCGACCAGGGAGCGAGCGGCGGCGTGGTGGCCGCAGTCACCTGAGTGAATGTCGTGGAGGATTTTGCGTCCTTCAGCTGGTTGGACGCAGCGTTGGAACACGCCGGTGACGCTGCGCTTGTGGAGCTCGCCGTCGATGATGGTGTAGGACTTGCATCGACGAGCGATCATTCGAGCGTCTGTCTCGTCTGCTGGCAGGGTGCCGGCTTCCAGGTAGGCGATGTAGGGCTTGGTCCAGTCGTCTGGCTCGTTGACGAGTGCGACCAAGGCTGCCTCTGGTTGTAGTGGGACCCCAATGTCGATCTCCCTCGGGGGAGAGACTGATGGATTAGTAATCGTGTCGAGGAAAACGCCGGCGGGAGGCACGAGTCGAGCCGACCCGATGCGGGAGAGTGCGTCGGCCTCCTCATTCTTTCGCCTGTCGATCCATTCGACAGAGTAGCCGGTGAAGTAGCCGCCCAACTTGTCCACCGCTTGGCGGTACGCCGCCATGGTAGGGGAGACGGCGTCGCAGGTGCTGGCGACTTGCCCCGCGACAAGGTCGGAATCTCCATAGTAGCGGAGGCGATTGACGTTCATCTCCTTGGCGGCTCGCATGCCGTGGAGTAGGGCCTCGTATTCAGCCATGTTGTTGGTGCAGGGCGTGAAGTCGAGGCAGAGGATGTAGCGGAGCTTGTCGCCCTTTGGTGAAGTCAACACTATCCTGCGCTGCCGTCCGCGTTCTTGGAGCCGTCGAAGTGCGGCTCCGATGGTGGAATGCGGCGCTTCTCCGGCTCTGGGCCTCCTCCCGATCGGCGATGAAGTCTGCGGTGCCTATGACTTGATCGCCTTCGTGGCTCGTATTTGATGTTGTGGGCCCGATCTCGACGGCCCCTTGGCGACCCGCCGTCGCCTCGCGATTGCGGATGATGTCTTGCGGTGGTCGAGGAGATGACCGTGATCGGTGCTCCTGGAAGTAGTCTTGGCGCCGTTGAGCCACGAACCGCGTATACTAGCTTTTGGTACTGTGGGTACCGCTGGCGCGACTCGGTGAGGACCTCGCTGATGTAGTACACCGGCCGCTGAACCTGGCGCTCCTTTCCTTCCTCTGGTCGCTCGACGACCATCACGGCGCTGACGACGCTCGGACGCCGCGTAAACCAGCATGGGTTCTTTGTCGGCGGCGGTAGTAGCGGCGAGTAGCACCTTTGGTCGCGGAGCGTCGTCGCCTCCTTGTCCCACCGAAGGTGGGGTTCTTCGCATCGAGCGGTATAGGGCATCGCCTTTTCGCCCAGCGGGGATGAAGCGGCGAGAGCCTCTACCGCCCGGCCAGCTTCGGGCGTCGCAGCACTCGGGTTTGCCGAGCGGCGATCGTGTCGATCTTTGTGGGGTTCGCTCGATCCCTCGTTTGGAGACGACGTACCCGATGGTTGTCCCGGGTACCAAGGTGCACTTGCCTGGGTTGAGCTTTATCTTGTATCTTCGCAGGTTGGCGAAAGTTTCCGCCAGGTCGGCGAGTAGGTCGCCTTGGCGAGCGGACTTCACGACCACGTCGTCGATGTAGACGTGGATGTTGCGGCCAATTTGGCTCGCGAGGCATTCTTGCATGCACCGCTGGTAGGTCGCCCCGGCGTTCTTGAGGTCGAAGGTCATGGCGGTGTAGCAGAAGGCTCCGAATGGCGTGATGAACGCCGTCTTATCCTCGTCTTCGACAACCATTTTGATCTGGTTATACCCAGAGTAGGCGTCGAGGAAACATAGCGACTCCGAGCCCGCGGTTGAGTCGATTATCTGATCGATCCGCGGGAGGACGAACTGCTTCTTTGGGCAGGCGCCGTTCAGGTTTGTGTAGTCGATACACATTCTCCAGGTCCCGTTCTTTTTCTCGACCAAGACTGGGTTTGCCAGCCACTTGGAGTACTTTATTGGCCGGATGAAGCCGGCGGCGAGTAGCCGCTGCACCTCTTCGGCGATTGCTCGACGGCGCTCTTCATTGAAGGGCCTTAGCGACTGCTTGACAGGTCGTACTTTGGGGTAGGCGTTCAGCTTGTGCTCAGCGAGCTCCCTAGGGACACCGGGCATGTCGGAGGGTTTCCATGCGAAGATGTCCCTGTTCTCACGGAGGAACTCGATGAGAGCGCCTTCCTATGCTGGGCTCATGCCCGTCCCGATCGTCATCGTCTGGCTGGAGTCGCCTGGGACCAGCTCGACGGTGCGAGTGTGCGTCGTGGCCTCAAAGGTTGAGGTGTTTGCGCCCTCTGAGTTGGGCTTCTTGAGTATGGTGGGGTCGTCATTGTTGACCCCGCTCGCGTACTTGGCGAGCTCGTCGGCGTGGTTTGTCTCCGTCGCGATGACTGCGTCAGCGAGCTCAGCTCCTTTGGCCTCGCACTCGGCGGCAATGTCGGGGTCGCCGTGGATGGTGATGACGCCGCACGGCCCGGGGAGCTTCATCGCGTTATGCAGCGTAGTGGGCGCCATGAATTTGGCGAGCTGGCGCCCGGGCCTTGATGGTAGGGGCTGTCGAAGGGCACCAGCTCGAAGACGATCCGCTCGGTGCGGAAGTTTGCCGGTGTGCCGAAGGTTACTGGCAGCGTGACCTTGCCGATAAGGTACGCCTTCCGACCGGGGACGATGCCGTGGAATGTGGTGTGAGTCGTCTCGATCATTGACTGCGGGAGGCGCAGCCGCCTGAAGGTGTCAAGGTAGAGGATGTTGATGGAGCTGCCGCCGTCCATCAGTGTCTTGGGGAGCCAGTAGTCACCAACCTTGGGCTTGACCACCAAGGCGACTCGTCCTGGGTATTCGATGCGTGGCGAGTGGTCCTGGCGGCTCCAGGTGATGGGCTGCTCCGACCAGTTCAGGAACTGGGGGACGTCTATTTGGGCCACCGCGTTGACGGCGACGGCGCGGGCGATGACCTTCTTCTCGCGCTTCGTGTTGAAGCCTGTGAAGGTGTGGAGCGAGCCGGCTACTTTGCCGAATTTTCCGCCGTTTGGCGGGTCGTTGTCGGGGTCCTCCTGCGCTCGCCGTGCCTTCTCGATTTCCCTAAGGGTGTGGCAGTCGGCGGTGGTGTGCGTTGCGGGCTTCCCTTCCCTGCTATGGAACGCACATGGTTGGTTAAGGAGGGCCGCAGGATCGAACCTTGGCTTGTTCTTGTAGTTGCCGCCGTCGCGGCGTTGCCCTCCGTCGCGGCGGAAGCTCTTGGGCTCGCGCTGCGCGTGCCCGGCGTTGGCGACGAAGTCGACTCTCCCGTCACTACGACGCTTGCCGGTGAGGCGAGTGCCGCTATAGCGTAGGTCGGTTCGGCGTCCGCCGTCGTTGCCGCCCGTGCGGCGTTGGCCTCCTGACTCATCGTCAGTTTCCTGGTTTGGATCTTCCTCGGCGTACTGTTTGGCGATCTCAAGGAGGTCGGGGATGTTGTCGAGTGTGCGAGATTGTCGCTTGAGCTTGGCGACTAGGGGCTCGTAGCGGCACGAGGTCTTGAAGCAATGGATCGCGGTGTCCGGGTGGATGCCGACCGCGTTGTACCAAAGCTCTTGCCACCGTTGGACCCGATTCTTGGTCGATTCGCGGGTCCTGGACGCACCGTTCCAGGTCCTCAATGGTGGTGGCGCGGGTGTAGGAGCACTCGAAGTGCCTGACGAAGGCGTCACGCATTTCCTCCCAGGAGTCGATACTGTCCTGGGGGAGAGTGTTGATCCACTGCATGCACGTCCCCTCCATCATCAGGGGGAGGTAACGGGCGGCGAGCAAGTCAGTGTGACCCGCGATCCCCATCGCCATGAGGTATGTGTCGAGCCATACAGCGGGGTCGTACGAGGAGTCGTACTTTTCTATTTATTTTGGCGCCTTGAAGTTTGGCGGGTACTTCTCGCCTCGGATCATTGGTCCGAAGCACTTTGGCCCGAGTCGACTGAGCGACCCCATGGGCTCGCCGTCGCGGCAATTGGTTAGGGTATGTCGCAGGTCGTCGGGCTGGCGTGCGCGCCAGCTTTGGTTGTTGATGATGTGGGTGCGGGCGTCGATGGGTTGCCCGTTGGCGGCGACAAGGTTGGTTGCCGGCCTGGGGTCATTGGTGGAGAGTGCCGCGTTGGCGGGTCGGTGTTGGAGCTGCAGTGGCTCTGGTGGCGGGCGATTGAGGTGTTTGCGCTGGGTGGCTGGAGGCCGCTTCGCTTCTGAGAACGCGAGTATACCGTCCTTGCGAGTCGCGCCGCTCTCTGCTGCTCGACGCCTTCAGCGAGGCCTTGACGTATTCGATCTGCATGGCGCCGTTGCCGGTCGCCGTGATGATGTCGACTGCTGCTCAGCCTGCCACGAGGTTGTCCATCGGGGTGGAGAATAGTGGAAGGCCATTTGCGTCTCGCTCTCGTGAGGAGACTACTATCCGCGGCTGGTCCCTGGGGGGTGCGATTAGGTGGAGGTGGGGCACCCATTGCCGTTGATCCTGGCGGGGGCCGGGCGCTCCCTCCTGGCGGCGCGTTCTCGCAGATCGCGCGCTCGGCCACGCGGGCCGGGTCATTTTCGTCGTCGAAGTTCAGGGCGCGCCCCTAAACGGTGGGGTTCAGGCGCGTCCTGATCCGCTGCTGGTGGTAGCGCGATAATTCCTGCGCTGTCACCTGCTCGAGGCGAAATTTTTCGCGCTCAGCTTGCTCCTTGCGTACCGCCTCCGCCAGTTTCAGGCGGAGTTCCTCGACCTCCGTGGCCGTGGCGTTAGGAGGGATCGGGGTGGAGAATGGATCCTCTGGCGGGTCGGTGCCGGTCGCCATGTAGGTCGCGGCGTAGCGACCGGTTCCGTCGCGGAGATCGGCGGAGTTCTCTGACCCGGAGTCGAATTCGAAGATCCCGAGGATGGAGGGGTCCTCGAAATCTCCCGTGTTGGAGACCTGGGCGATGGAGCCCGCGGATGAGGCCGCGGTGATGGATCCGGCGAGTGACGCCGGGGTCGTCGAGTCGGCGTCGTCGGTGAGGGCCGCATCCTCTGCGGCCGCTGAATTCCCGGCCACGGTGCTGTGGGCCGAGTTGTACTCGGAGGCAAGGCGGTGGATCATGCGGATCTGGCTCTCGGAGAGCTGATCGCGTGGCGGCGACTCGCGGATGCGAGCCGAGCCCTCCGAGACGATGACGTCAGTGAGACCGACGAAGAGGTTGATCGTGCCGATCGGCAGGATCACGCTATGCGTGACGGGTCGCATCGCCGGGACGTAGCTGCTCGGCAAGATTTGGAGCATCTTGCCGATCGCTATCATGCGGCCAGTGGGGACCGTCTCGTTGATGGGCAGATTGGATCTCGCCGCAGAACACCGGCCAGACCGGCCAGGCCCCACGGTGGGCGCCACTGTCGTGGGAATGGTCATGGCAGATGCTGCAATCGGCAGCGAGTAGTAGAACGAGGGGCAAGGGCGGCCAACCATCTGCGGTGCGAGATGAGGGCAAAGACACAGGGTTTTACCCAGGTTCGGCCCCCCGGAGGGTAAAGACCTACTCCTGCTAGATTGTATTGTCAAGGTGTTACAAGGGGCGAGCTCGGCTAGGCGGCGAGTCGCTTGGTGTATCTCGAACGATCTCTACTCACCCTATAGGGGGGTTTATATAGGCTCACCTCCCCTAGGGTTTACATATCTCAACCGATTCAGTTAAAGCTTCAGTAGCCGTTTAACCTCACCCGATTGGGCCTATCTACTCGCCTGGGCCTTCAGCTTCCAGTCGCTCAGTTCCTGGCTGGGCTTCGATCCACTCGCCGTTCTGCAGGCCCACTCGCCGAGTCTTGGGCCAGTCGGAAACGTCCTGCTGGGTATACCCCGGTAGGCATATCCCCATCATTAAACTAATCCAATTAAAATAGCGACAGGTGGCAGCTTCTGATTGGTCCAGGTAGACGACGCGGCGCAGACGTGGCGTTGACGCGGATTGCCATGCGGCGCAACGCGGTTTGCCGATACCCTTTCGATCTAAGGATCTAATCTATGCCGTTCGTCCTAGATCTAAGGGCTATGAGAGGGGCACGGGCTTACCTTCCTCCCGACGGCGGGTGGCACATCGGCAGATGGTGACGGCGTCCTAGTGCTCTTCAGAGAGGGTGAAGCAGTCACGGACGATCGCCTCCTCCTCGCGGTCCCACTCGTTGCCTCGGGTACGACCTTTTCCTCCCTGAGCGGTGGCGGTGGCGGCTTCTCTCCCACAGCTCCGGCGAGCAATCCGTGGCGGTGCGCTGCGATAAACAGAGGGGAAACAGATGAGTCGACGCTGTCGATCGAGAGGATCATGCTAGGGAAGGAATTAAGGTAAGGGGGTGCTCCCGTCATCGACTTCGTCAACTTACCGAGGCCAGCGATGGCTCGAGCCAGCGATATCGGAGGCGAGGCTAGGGTTTCTCTCGAGGGTTTGGAAACAGAGGAGAGGGTTGCGCGGCTGTATTTATTAGCTGGCCGGGGAGTCCAGTTGGATACGGAGACGGGGGCAAGGTGGTTCCGTGACCGGCGGGGACTCTGGTTCCGATTTTGCCGGGGGAGAGGGATGACAGGCGGGGCCGAGCTGTCAGCGGGTGCGGCTGTGTGGGCTGGCGCGGGCGCTGGCAGGTTAGGCTCGCGGGCTGGCGGCTTGGGCGCTAGCGCTTAGGCGACGCTCGCGCGCTAGTGGGCTGGGGCAGCCGGCCCAGTAGGTTAGGCGGTAGTTTTTTTTACTTTTATCTTTTCCATTTTCAGTTTCACAAATTCTTTAATAACTTTTGCTAAACAAGTCCAAAAGCAATAAAACTAATTCCTAAATTTTTGTAAAAAGGAGGTGGTCATCATAGAACCATAGAATATCATCTTTGGCATTGTTTTTTGAAGGGTCAACCATGAATACATCATTTTTGCTCACAGGGGGAAACTTTATCAGGGTTTCTGAATAGGGTTTAATGGTGGGGTTTGATGCAACTTTAAATTTGTATGCAATTGATGCAAGGATGATGCATGCTTCTAGTAACATCTTAATAAAATCTGCGATGTTACAGTGCTTCCCTTGTTCACCCAAAAAAATTTAACTTATAGAAATTTGGATGAGGAGATTCTTGGTCATTTCAATGCCTTTGATGCTCAAAATGTTCATTACCGGGGACACGGATAAGTACTTAGGTTTTACCCTCTTGAGAGGTGGTGCACTTTCCCACAAGACTCGACATGCATCGAGACGATACTTTTCAGAAATAGTCCCTCAGATAAGCATAGACGCGTTCCATCATATCATCACTACCACAAACTGTCTGTTCGTCTGAGTTCTTGCAACCTAGTTGGTCAAGGCAGAGCCCATATGCCATGTGGCTGCACTGGAAGCTTATCAACACAAAACATATCAAATCTCTTTGTTCCTGGGTGGCCATCCACAAGTGAGATACACCAGGGTAAACCATATAAATGGGCCCTGGGTAACCACTCAACAAAAATCCATCCATGCAATTACCATTCCACCCAGGTGTTTCATTCACATAGTTGTTTTATTACTCAAAAACATAGTCATAGGCTTTGCGTAATCTCATAGTATGAATATTCCACCCTTGTATTCTAATAGCTAGGCTAAGCATACTAGCATAACTTGTCTCTTGACTTAGGAATATTCCTACCAAGATATATTCTATAGGATCTACTATAGCATAGCAATATATAAAAATAGTCCTTTCATGCATACTACAAAAATATCACTAATGAAATATTGAAAAGATAGGACTTTTGATGACAAAAGTATCACTTCCCTTTTTAGTAGAGAATCTAGGTACTCTCCTTGATCTTGCAATTGTCACACTTCTCAAAGTTCACTACAATTCAATCAAGCAAAGCACACATTCAAAACTAGCACTCAAACAAATAACAACACAAAACAATAAAAACAAAGAAATGCATGCAAGCATGCAAAAATGTTGTTTTATTGAAAAAGTGGTTTCTAACAAGGTTCTAACATTATAAAACACCTATTGGTCTTTTATAAAAGTGGAAATTCATTTAAAATCAAGTTAGTGAAAATAAGTCATTTAAATCATTTTTGTTTTACTAGAAATTCTTTTATTCAAAGGAATAATTTCTAGTGTTAATAAAATATATTTTTAAATTCAAATGTTAGTGTTTATGGTCAGAGGGTTCAAAACAAAAACATTTGCAAAAGGTTTCGCTCAAAAATAATTTTTAGAACGATTTTTATAACTAAAATAGTCTTAAACATGTCTCTGCACAAAAACCTAATTTTTCAGATTTAAATGAGCAAAATAAGTCCATAAGTGCAAAGTACTCATTTTTCTGAATCCATAGACACCAAATTTGCAATTTTTGGACAGACAGATCAAAATTTATGATTTTTGTAAGTTTAAACATCTAAAAACATTTTCTGGAATTTTGTCTGAACTGAACTGGCCACGTGTCTTAATCTTACTGGCTGATACCGTTTCGTGTGGATCAGCAATGTGAGCCGTTAGATCTAAGTGGGATCGCACAGCATAAATCAAGCCGTAACCCTTCGATAAGTCATCTAATCTACACCCTAGGATGCGCATCCGATGGACTACATCGCTTTGGCCAAGATTGGGCGGTGCTGCTGGCGACGCGCGGCGGCAGTGCGTCGGGCAACGATGTGATGGTGCTGGGCAACACTTCGTTGGGAACCCCAAGAGGAAGGTACTAAGTACGGTGACCCAGCATACCACTGCATGATGTAGTACACTATAGTCATTGACATAACACTAATGAAACACCGTTCACCAGTATTACATCCCTCAGAGTGGTACAACAGAAACACAGCAGGTCCAAGACATGACTATAGGTTATAACTCAACTCTTTACACAAGATCCAGAGAACACTCTAGGTTAAAGAGAGATAAATAAACTTCTTACAAAGAAGATCAGAGATAAACAACTCAAAAACTATCATACTAATAAGACTAGTATTTTAACTAATGGTCTGGTATTGCTACTATTGCAATACTCTACAAAAGTAGGTTCTATGGCTAGAAATTCTATTCTTATCTATTCCGCAAATTCGTCTTCACTTGAGTGGATATATATGTTGACTTCCTTGACTTCATTGAAGAGCTTTAGCTTTTGATGATGATTCTTGGAGCATAACTTGATGCAGACGTCGTCTATAATGGCTTTAGAACCTAGCAAGGGTTAACCAGATACTTTGAGTATGAGCGTACTCAACAAGTTCACTAGAAAAGGAGTGTTTTATGCACTATATCTATAGCCACTGTAACATCCCTAAAATCATGTTTCAAACTTATGCATATCATCCATGCATCCATGATTTTATGAATTTCATTTCAAACTAAGCATTTCAAAATAGAAGCATTTATGCTTATTATTTCATGTAAGTTTGCTCTAGCCTTAGTGCTATCTTCCAATGAGAAGAATACTTGTTTTGATTCAGTAAAGTTTGATAATTCAAACTTAGGCACCACCAAAAGTTTGAACAAAAATTTCAAAACAAAATGAGTGAATAAACCAATATTATGCCTATTTGAATATATATCATAAAGGCTTGGTTTTATTTTATTTTCATTTGATCAAGTGTTTTGTTTAAGCAGTAGTGTTTGACTCACATTTGAGTGCAAGGTTTGCAGTATAAAAACCTAGAGAAGATTTGGATTCAAACTCTTTTGATTTGGATTTGAGAACCATTTCAGAAAATTAAAACAGAAAATGAAAAGGAGAAAATAAATAGAAAAAGGCCAGCGCTACCTATCTGGACCAACTGCTAATCCAGCCCACTAAGCCCACCTGGGGTCTCCCTCTCTCTCTCTCTCGCTCACCCACAGACACACCCCCCAGGTCGCTGATTGCACGACCCCACCCCCTCATTGTTTAACTCGCTGACGAGTGGACCCTACGACCACGTCGCCTTCGTCGTCAATCACGCACGCACGGCTGCGGCATTACCTCATCATTGCTACCTGCATTGCGCTTAATTGTTATTGATACGCCATGATCCTCGGCCCCGCTCTGGCTATAAGTGTTGGAATTATGCCCTAGAGGCAATAATAAAGATGTTATTATTATAATTCTTGTTCATGATAAAGTTCATATTCCATGCTAGAATTATATTAAGCGGAAACTTTAATACTTGTGTGGTTTGTGAACAACACCGTGTCCCTAGTACGCCTCTATGGACTAGCCCATTGATCAATGATGGTTAAGGTTTCCTAACCATAGACATGAGTTGTCAATTGATAATGAGATCATATCATTGGAGAATGATATGATGGACAGACCCAAACTAAGCAAAGCAATTAGATCGTTTTCATCGTGCTCATCTTTGCGAAGCTTTTCCTATGTCAAATATTGTATTCCTTAGACCATGAGATAATACAACTCCCTGGTATCGGAAGAAAGCTTTGAGGTCATCAAACGTCATCCTATGAGAGGGGTGATCATAAAGGTGTTGGAGATATGCCCAAGAGGCAATAATAAAGTGCTATTATCATATCTTCACACTTATGATAAATGTTTACATACCATGCTATAATTGTATTGACCGGAAACATTAATACTTGTGTGATTTGTAAACATAAAAGAGTCCCTAGTAAAGCCTCTTGTTAAACTAGCTTGTTGGTTAATATATGATCATGGTTTCCTGATCATGAACATAGAGATGTTATTAACAACAGGATCATATCATTAGGAGAATGATGTGATGGACATACTCCTATAGATAAGCATAGCATAAAGATCAAGTCATTTCAATAGTTCAATTTCTATATGCTTTCTGATACATAGTAACCTAATTCCTTCGACCATGAGATCATGCATATCACCTTTACCGGATGGATGTTTTGATGACATCAAACACCACACCGTAACTGGGTGGCTATAAAAGTGGCATTGAGTGTTCGGAAAGTATCGGTTGAAACACATGGATCAAGAGTGGGATTTGTCCATCCATATGACGGATAGATATACTCTGGGCCCTCTCGGTGGAATGTCATCCAATTATCTTGCAAGCATGTGACTAGGTCACAAGGGATCACATATCACGGGAACGAGAAAAGAGTACTTATCGGTAACGAGGTTGAACTAGGTATGCAGAGATACCGACGATCATAACCTCGGATAAGTAAACTATCGTGAGACAAAGGGAAATTGGTATCGTATGTAAGTGGTTCATTCGATCGCAAAGTAATCGTAGAAATATGTGGGAGCCATATGAATTTCCAGATTCCTCTATTGGTTATTGTTCGGAGAAGTGTCTCGATCATGTCCGCATAATTCACGACCGTAGGGAGACACACTTAAGGATTCGACGTTGTTTTGAGTAGTTATGGTATTATGAGAAAGAGACCGAATGTTGTTCTGAGTCTCGGATGGGATCCGGGATATCACGAGGTGATCCGGAATGGTCCGGAGAATAAGATTCATATAAGGAAAGTCCCGTTTGAGTTCGGGAATGATTCCTGTTTTCATCGGAATGTTCTAGAAGGTTCCGGATTGTCCGCACTCGGGGAGGTACATGAGTGTGTCATTGAATGATTGCATCATGTACTAAGTGTTCTTGCTGTTCCAAAACATGAAATTAAATTGCCGCTTGAAAGTCAAACGGCTAAACAGAAAGTGGAAACAGAACTGGGAAACAGGAAACTGTGGGAAACAAGCAAGAGGAGTTGGAACCAACTTGGAGGAGGAGTCCCACTCCTCCAGGCCGGCGCCCAAGCCCTAGGCCGAGTTGGTGTAGGGGTCCCAACCTGATAAGGTAGAGTCCTCCTGTGTTTTACAATGCTAGTCCCTGGATCAATAGCTAGCATCCACAGTTAAGATGTAATATCAAGAAACAAAGGTCATAATATAACTTTATAACCAGGAAAACATAATTTTATTACATCATACATAGCTCATATGGCTATTACATTACATTGCAGCGGAATAAATATAGTCATGGGTCCTTCATCTTCAAAGTGCCACAGGCAGATGTTGGTTGTAGACTTTGTAATCCTAATCAAACAATCTTCACTAAAATCAATCAAACCTGCAACATACAAGTTACATCCACAAGGGTCAATACATTTGAATTGTATTGGCAAGTGATACTATGGTAGTATAGTGGAGTCTATCATCTATATGCATTTGGCTAAGTGGAGTTGAGGCTTGCATTGCTCAAAATAGATTTTTCTTATCATTTTGAAAATACTAAGTTTTTGCTTGACAAAATCATTTTCCCTCAATCAAAGATTTCAAGATCCTTGTACCAAGCCATCTCTCCATCAATGATTGAAGAATTCAAACAACCCTTGTTCAAACCACAAGATTTTAATTTAGAAATTGGAATGATGAGATTCTTGATTGCTTCCATGTCTTGATGCTCAAATTGTCCTTTACCAGGGACATGGCTAAGTACTTAGATTTTACACTGCAGAGGTGGTGCACTTTACCCACAAGACTTGGTTTCCCAAGACAAAATCTTTGAAGCCTTCCCTTAGACCAAAATGGACGTTCAACCTATCAAACACTACGACCTTTGTCCATTTGGCTAAGTTCTTGCAACCTATATGATCATGGCAGAGCCCATATTGCCAAGTGGTTGCACTTGAAGCTTCTCAACATTTGACATCTCAAATCTCTTTGTTTCCTGGGTGGCATTCCACAAGTGAGATACACAACCCAAGTCCATGGCCTTGTGTAACCACTCAACATATCCCAATCCTTCCATTCCACCCAGGAGGTTCATTAACTTAGTTGTTTCATTAGACAAAATCACAAGTCCTTAGACTTAGAATATTTTTCCATAGTGTGAATATTTATTCCACCCAAGTTTTCTATTAGCTAGGCTAAGCTTGGTAGTAGTAGGAAACTTAACTTAGAAAATCCTACTAAGGATTCATTACTAGGGTCTACTGTAGCAAGGTCTATACTTAGCAAAATCCATGCAAGTTTTACTTAGCAAAATCACTAATGCATAGAGAAAGTAATAGGATAGAAAGTATGAAGCATCACTTGCCTTTTTGGTAGAGTATGGGTTCACTTCTTGATCTTTGCAACAATCACACTCTTCAAGTCACTACAAATCAATCAAGCAAGGTACAAACTCAATCTACCAATCAAGCAAAACAACACACATAAATAACAAAACCAAAGAAATGCATGCAAGCATGCCAAGCTTTGTTTTGTTTGAAAAGGTGGTTCCTAGTGGGTCATAGTCATTTGGGTAAATCTAATGGTCATTTCCTAAAGTGGCCAAGTCATTTGCAAAAGGTTTCACTCAAAAACCCTTTTCAAAACAAAGTGTTATTTTATGTGGTGTAGAAATATTTTTACTAAGGCATTAGCCCATAGGGTTCACCAAATGAGTTGCTATTGCAAAACTTGGTGTTTTTAGGTCAGTAGGTTTGGTCCAAACCATCTACTCAAAGTTTTCTTCCTTTAAACATTTCCATAATAAAATCACTAATTTTATTTGGCTAGAAATGGACTAAACTAATTAATCCATTCCAAACTTTTCCAAATTCATTTTCCAAACCATGGGTTGGTTCCTTGGGTCAGTAGGGTCACAATAAACCAATTGGCAAAGGTTTGATCTCAAAATTCATTTTTAAATGATTTTTCTAATGTTAGCAAGCACACAAAAGAATCTGCAAATTCAAACAAGCTACCAGTTACTATTTGCTAAACTAAGGGTAGGGTTGGCTAGGTCTTGTTCTCCTGAATCTTTTGATATAAAATTTGTCAAATTTGGACGTGTGGTTCAAAAGATATAAGGGTTTGAAGTTTGTAAATAATTCTGATTTCAAATTCTAATTTTAATCTATCTGGTGACACGCGGCGGCTTCCTATTCGCGGGTACCGCTTCGCTGCGGATCACGTTCAGGTGCGTTGGATCTAGTTAGATCGAGTGGCTCAGATCGAGTACCCCTTCGCGTTTAAGTCGTTCTATCTCAGCCAGTGGATCTGCATCCTACGGTTCCTATCGCTTTAAAAGCAAGTGGCGGCGGCGTCTGGTGGCGAGCGTCGGTCGGCAGCGGTTCGCGTCTGAGAAGCGAGAAGGAGGGAGAGGATGTTCACCGTGTTTGCGGCGCTTGGGGAAGCTCAAGGAGGCACCGGCCGTGAAGGACGACGACGAGGTTAGGCGGGATTGCTCGCCGGAGTTGGTATCTTGGCGACGGCTCTGGTCAAGTCGAAGACGGCTATCGATCACCAGGAGGCAAGAAAAGGTTGTGATTAGATGCAGGAGACCACGGGATTACGTGTGCGTGGCGGAAGAGGTCGGGTGGTCGGATTTAACACAGGCGTCGTCGGAGTAGAGAATGGCGCTCGTAACTTTGTCGAAGAGACTTCACAGGCGCCCATGTTGAAATAAGGGTACAGAGAGGAGCGTCAGGGAGTGGGGAACTTGTTTGTGTGCTCAGTGTGGCATGGGGTGGTCCGATTTGGATGGAATCGTCAACGGACCTCGTCGGAGACAGGGAGAGTGGTTGGCGAATTACTGCAGCCTGGGGGCGTGCTCGGGGAAGGAAGCAGAGGGGAAAGGAGGAGGACGTGTTGGTGTTTAAAGGGCCGTGGTTATTACGAGAAATCAAAGCCTCCTTCACGCGCAATCAATCGCCGGAGTAACTCACCAGAGTCCGTGACGGTCCAGTTGGAGCGATGAGCGAGGGAGGGTGGGTCCGCTTGGTGAAAGAAAGGAGTGGTGGTGGGGCGATGGTCATTCTCTTCGCGGTTAACTTTCTGAGTGAGAAGAAAAGCGGTTCGGGAGGAAAAAGAGCTGGTGGGCTTCAAGTTCTTTGGGTTGGGTTGTTTTCTTTTTTTTTTTTTTCTGTCTGCTTTGTTTTTTTCTATTTTCTATTTACTGATTTGGATTTCAAACAACAATTCAATCAATCCAAATAATTTCATACAAACACCACATTTCAATTCTTTGAAATTGGTTCTGTTTATCAACATAAACCAATATTCCAAAATAAATAATATTTTTTATTCCTTTTAGGATCTATTTAATATAAAATAGACCATAATTATTTAATCAAATATGGTATGATTTATTTAATAAATCTCCATTTAAAGTCCAAAATTTTTCTCCAAATCAAATCAGTAGGTATTATTTGGAAACAAAGAAATACTTAAAATACTTGTTTAAAATAAAATAACATTTTATTATAGGGTCCATTAATAATTAAATAAAATGGCCTTAGTTATTAAATCAAATGGGGTTTGATTTTTATTAATAAAATCTTTATTTGAAACCTAAATATTTTCAAAATCAAATTAGTAGGTTTAATTTGGGAAATATATAATATTTGGAAATTTGTTTTAAAACAAAATAACCTTTTATTTTAGTATCCATTATTAATTATTATAATAGACTTTCATTAT